>OX101800.1:10740200-13140200 GCA_944452935.1 Rhogogaster chlorosoma | reverse complement strand
GGATGTTCTCGAGTTTTTGGCTGGGGAAACCATTTTGGAACTCGGTTTTAATTTTTTACATTTACAATGTTTTTGCGTTTATATATTAGACTGTGTCAAAAAAACGGACATCTTTTTGTTCGGGTCTTTTCGAAAATAGTTAGTGCTTGATAGAAAGAAAATTGTCCCCAAAGCTCAGCTATGTAGCTTGAACACAGAATTAGTGCATTTGAAAATAAGATTTCCCATGTATTTCAAATGGGAAAATTTGTTTATCTTAGTTTTATTTTTATAACTCTCTTTATTCAACTGATAAGAATAAAGTATATATACGGTTTTGTAGAGAATTTCATGATCTACAAAAATGGTCCTATGGCCAAAGTTGCTGTTAACAACCGTTAACAAGCTACAGTGGTTCAAAAGTCATATTTATATTTGATCACTACTTACTTTCGACGAATTAACTTAAATTAATTTTTCATGGAAATTTCTTCAGATACTTCATTTCCTAGAAAAATAATCAACTCTGAGTAAGGTAAATATCAATGAAATTAACTTTTATAACCTGAACAAAAAAATAAAATAAAAAATTAAGAAAATTCAAATATTTAGTATTAGTTATAAATTCAATCACAATTTTTTTTTCAATAAAGTTGACTCAAAATTTGGATTTCTTCCTATTGTAAAAAGTATCTGTAATGTAAAAGTATGTGTAATTGGCTTGAGTATTTTTTCAAAAGACGTACTTTCATCTCGGTAATGGAACATGTACTTTTTCTGCAAATCCACTTTTTCATCAAGCAAAGCATAATTCGGATGCACAAAAGGTGCATGTAGTCCAAAATAACTGACTTGACGATATTAAATCTCGGCAGGTGTAATAATGGTGATGTAACATCCTTTGCGTGATGGTCTGCTTGACGAAGCAAGAGCAGTAATCACCCGAGGGAATGTCCGTGAGCGCAGTAAGGCCGCGGGAATAATCGGTTTTATTCCCGTGTTCCATATAGGACTTTATTTCCGACTGAAACGTAGCCGTATTTGAAAAGTGGGACCTATTTCCATTTGACTGTATTGTCTGTGAGTAAAGTGATCGAATATGAGTATTTTTTTGGGATCGAAATGTTAACAATTAATCCTCCTGTGATCCACACGATATTTTGCCCTACACATGAGTGGAACGTTTGATTCGAGAAAGTCAGGAAAGAGTCCAAAGATCTTGGAAAAGACGACCTTTGACAGACCACTGTGCGTGGCGGCGAGGTCCAGGGGCGGAGCCACTGGTGGCGGCAAGGGGTGAAGCCCCCGCGGGGGCGGGGGGGGGGGGGGGGGGGGGGGGGCGAAGGTCCCCCGACTAAAAACAAAACCAAAAATCTGAATAGAAAAAAGAAAAATGGAATTCATTTTTGTTCTATTTATCAACTTGAAACGTGAACATATTTTATAACAATACTGCTTTTAGAACTTACACACATCACTTACATTGTATCATTTTTTTTGTCATATTTTTCTTCAGTTATTCTTTTTATTGTAAAAGAGTAGTATTATTAATCTTTTCTCACTGCTATTCTTATCCTTATTGTCTTCTTCTTCGTCTCTACGGGTAGCAAAATATGCCGTTCCGTTCATGTGTGAAAAAAAAGGATTTGATTAAGTATCTAATATCTTTGGATATTGACTTTCTACGGAATGAGTCGAAGTTCACGCTTTGGAAACCACATGTTAACATTACACACGTCATAACGTCAGATTCCGAAACTTATTTCAGTGCCCTGGCTAGCAATGGCGCCGCCTGGTGCAAGTCTTCCAAGTGGGCGCCCCTTATGTACAAGTTCAAAATAGTGGAGGAGCGATGAATGCGGAAGAAAGAAGGCGCCGTCGCAACAAAATCATATAATCCGTGATATATACGAATAAAACTGGAATCTAAATTAGAAAAAATTATCAATAAAATTTCATTTTTTCCTGATGACATGACATTTTCGATGATATTCGCCTTTGAGGCGCCCCTTGACTCGAGGCGCCCGGGTGCGACTGCTCCATTGCACCACCCCTAGCCACGGCGCTGACTTATTTCATAGATCTCATTCCAAATTTGTGTTTGCTTGGCGCGCTTCTGGGCTTCTACCTCAGTAGGCACAGAAATTTGCCACTAGGTAGCGCTCTAGTTGTTCACGGGAGATACGCAGCTAGCTTCTCTTTACGCGTACTCAGTATTGCCAGATGCTTGACTGTAAAATATCGTACCTGGCTAAGAAGAATTATCGTACAATTATCGTACGATGGTAAAAAAAATCGGCGTAAGTTTTCATACATTGAACACGGAATATCGTACAATATTATTGTTTACCAGCCTAACACAGGATAAGAAATCACAAAAACTACGCTTTTAGTACGTTAACTCGTCTTCCAAATTCAACACCTACTCAGATGGTAATAGATCTTTCCAGTAAAATTTTTTACCAGGGGTGCGTTAAGTTTTCAGTCGATAAAGAAGGCTTAGGCAAACAAATTCTTCGTCAGTGTTTGCTTACCGACCGAGTCGTGAGATAGACAGAGGCCGACAAATGCAAAAGAAAACGCACGAGTGGCGGTAAAGTAAGCTTTCGCTTCAGTGAACCGCCGCAATTTTCGAATAGAAAAAAATTGTCGTACTCGATCATTATTATCGTACAACTATCGTACGATATATGTACGATAATCGTATATCGTACAAGGCTTGAAATTATCGTACATGTACGATAATTATCGTACGATAATTATCGTACATCTGGCAACACTGCGCGTACTGTACTATTACAACTATACTACTACTACTGCGCACGGACTCATATACTGTATATCTATAACCTAGCGACCTTGGTGGTAGTTGTGTGGCTTCTGTTATTCTCTGTATTTGTGTGCTGTGCATCTTATTAGTATCGGTAGTTTATATGTGAGCGTCGGTGTAACAAGCAGGAGGTACAGTTTATTCTTTTGTATTTCGTTCGGTATTTAGCTGAACACTATTAAACTTGGGTTGACGATGTCATCCAGTGAAAAGGAAGACTTTATGTGTACACCACCGGACTTACTCCAAGCCGCAGATAATGTTCGAATTGATTTACTGCCCCAAAAATCTCGCGATATATATTGGTCGACGTATGCTTTCATAGTATGGCAAAACGCAAAAAAAGTGAATAGGGTTTCGGAAAATATTGTAACTTTCTGCGGGGTTGCCTACTCGTACACTGAGGGTGTGACGAGTTACCCCAAGTTCGCGTGTGTTCTTTGTCACGGGATTTATATTTTGGAGCCCCTTTTGGTTAAAAACTAAATAAAAAACCTAATACCCTTGACGTGGCGATACTGAGTTAAGGATCTCGGCGAGTACAGAAACCTTCGCGTTGCCTAGTCCCAGTATGCCGTGCTATCATTTATTTTTATCTTCATTATAATTAGCTACACCGTGTCCAGGATCTCAGTGAGTACAGAAACCTTCACTGTTGCCTTTCTACGGTTTCACTCCTGTTCTATGCTATTCTTTCAACTACAGATAAATTGATTTATGAATCTCAGTGAGTACAGAGACCTTCACTGTTGTCAAGTTCCAATTATCTGTAGTCAAACTATATTGTTTTCCCTCTTCTAATTAACAAATACGCTGGATCATGGATCTCAATGAGTACAGAAACCTTCACTGTTGCCAATCCTCAGTTTCTCTGTTAATTACTATCTACTATTTCTTAATAACTAGACTGGAATAAGGATCTCAGTGAGTACAGAAACCTTCACTGTTGCCTAGTCCCAGCTTCGTTATTCTGATTACTTTTCCCCTTGGTGTTGATTTGAATTAATTTTTATAATGGACAGAGATGTAAAGATCAGTACAGCGTATTTTATATTGATAGTGGCATATATGATTTATATGCCGGCTATTTAACATAATAAACAATATGTGAAATTATACAAAATTATATAAAACTAAAATAATACTTTGATTCGATATAATGCAATTATTTCTTTTATTCTACTCTGTTTTCTTTTAATTTTCTATCTCTTTATTTAGTTAATAGCTTTTAATTAACTCTTTTCGTGAAATTTGTGACTTGATATAATTACTCTTGAATTTATCCGTCTTCCTATTTTCTAATAGATATTTTTAATGACTCGATATAAATTACTCTTGAATTTTATCCGTCTTACAACTTAGCTCGATATAATACTTGATTTTATTGATTTTTATTTGATTTTTCTGAGGTAGCACGGCTGCTTTAGCTCATTACTCCTATTCATGAATCTAATACGTACGACTCGCACGGCTGCTTTAGCTCAACGGCGGCCTATCTGACTATACTATAGTGACTCGCACGGCTGCTTACCTCAACTGCGGTGCCTGAGCTCGGCATTACTGCCTTTTTATAGTCAGTTGCGGCGTAGTATACGTTGACGCGGGGTCTCCTCGCCTATACTTCACCTGCTAGTGTGCGCGCGCTGCTCAGCTACCGCCTGTTGCCTGCTGTGAATATGCTATAGTCGAGACATGCTCTACGCTATAGTCTAGTTACGTTACAATATATTTCTAGCTTATTTTGGGGAACTAGCCAAAAAATATAAAGCGTCGACACTTTGGAGCAAATATTCAATGTTGTGCAGCACAATTCAAATCAAACATAGTTTCAGAGTTGCAGATCGTGCACAATTGTTGGCATTTCTAAAACAAAAACAGAGTGGTTACGAAGGTAAAAAATCCAAAGTGATGACTGCAGATGACGTACAAAATTTTTTGTGTAATGCTCCGGAAGAAAAATACCTTGTGACGAAGGTAATTTTATATTTTGTCTGCATATTGATTTTAAGTGAATTGATTTTGAGTTGTAAATTAATGTGAAATTTTATATTGCCTTGATTTTTAGCTTGTTTGGAGCCTGTCGCCACGCGGAATTATGTTCCCTTACTAAAGACGATGTCACAGATCATGGCGACATTATAAAAGTCACATTGAGACGGACCAAGAATAAGACGACAAGAAGTTTCGTCATTGAGGGAGAATTCGTTGACAGAGTTAAAGCTTATCGATCACTTCGTCCGACACAAGTATCTGGGGACAGGTTCTTTTTGACGTACAGAAACGGTCGATGCATAAACCAACCGATCGGAAAGAATAAATTTGGGTCGATGCCCAAAGAAATCGGGCAATATCTTCAGGTGGCGAATCCAGAGTTGTATACGGGTCACTCGTTTCGCAGGTCATCGGCCACATTGTGTGCGGATCATGGTAATGTACAATTTTATGAGTATTGAATTTATTTTACATGTGTTATGTAGTATGGATTTCGAAATTGTTTGTATTTTTGATATAGGCTTCACAATGACAGATTTAAAGAGACTTGGTGGGTGGAAGTCGACCACAGTTACAGAAAGATATATTGAAGTCTCATTGGATCATAAAAGGAAGACAAGCAGAGAAATTACCAATGTCATTGCGGGAACATCTCGTGAAGGTGTAACATTTGAACCGGACCCAAAAAAAAGCAAATCAGATGAACCACAGTCGACTGCAACTACTCAAAATTTATCAGATTTGTTACCGCAACATGTGTCACTGAATATTGCACATGCAAGCAATATCAATATTTATTGTTATGAGAAATAGATTTTTTAAACTAAATACTACTTCCAAAAACTTTGTTTATTAAAATCTAATGATTTCGCTCAAAACTTTCGAAAGTTCATTATGAGTTTGAGTTTTTTTTTTTTTTTAGACTTTTTTTCGAGTTTAAAATACTCATTACAATTTTTTTTTTTTTCCATGCAAATTACGTGTAAAATATTCCAATATTCTGAATAAATGGAAGCATTTGTTGTTAAAAGAAAAATCATAATTTTTTCTTTCTTAATGTTTCTGGGGGAAAATACATTGTAACGTATCGGCTAGCCTGCCGGTAATATAGAACGATCCCGTGATCATCCGATCACGTGATCACCCTACCACACAGCGATGACGTCAAATGACGCGCTCGCGTCGTCGAAGGAGGCGACGAAGAGTATAAAAGCTGGTGAGGAGGAACCTCACCAGCGATACGTAGAATAGATCTCGTAGTCGACTCACTTGATATATTATATTTTGGGCCATCCAGAAATAATAAAGTAGAATCAGTAAAATCAAAACTCAGAACAAATTTCGACAATTTCAATTCCATAAATTTAACCAAGAAAAGTAAGCTAAAGCAGCTACTATTTCAAATTCAATTATTAAACTCTAATGCTGCAGATTTGAGATTAGAAAATTAAACTCGAGGCATTTATCAATAAATCGAACTTGCACTCTTAAATGTAAAACGAAACCAGAGATCAATCGCATCAAAAGAAATGAGCCAGTAGAAATAAGGTAATGTTAAGGAAATAGAGGTAAGAAGTAAAATTTTGTTATTTTATTTTGTAGCAATTCAAAATCAAACAATTCTTTGAGTAAAACGATTTAATTTCACAAAGTCAAATCGCTTCGATCTTTATTCGACATTTCCGTCGCTCATTTCCATAATAAAAACTCTTGCACACAACATAGAAGCCGAGATAGTATAATTTCAGGGAACAGCTTTGGAGAGCAATCTTCCGAGTCTGGTTATACAGTCTTGGGTGCAAACCCCGGATCTGAGTGCAGGGAATAGTTAGTAAAGATAGCACAGGAGTCAGGCTTATGTGAGAACATCGGCTCTGACATAGGGACGTGGCTTTACAGAGCAATCTGGCGAGTCCATGCAAACGGCTTTGTTAATTCCGAGTCCGAAGGTAGTTAGAAAAATCTAGAAAGGAGGCTTTTTGTGGCAGAACCAACTTTTCCCCTCCAACCTAGTCGCAAAGTGCCCAAAAAACTCATAAAATCTCAAAAAATAATTATTTGAGCAAAGAACTCACATAACGGCGGTCTATTCCTATCTTTTTAAATTACCGGAATAGCCCGGAACGTTACAACATATAAATTATTTCGAAAATGTTTTTTTTTTTTAAATTATATTCAAGTTTTTACTACTTATTCTATTTATTTAACAAAATCGATATCGTTTGCGAGAATGAAGTTATACAAAAATAATACAAAAACACAAGTCTAATTCTACGTTTTAATTCTAATTTTACTACTCTAAGATTTCTATGATTTTATCCCGACAAGCGATACTCTAAGCTTGTTCTAGTAAATGACTCTAAGTAGTCGTTCTGGGATGGGCCCAGATACGACTTGCAAAAATTAAGCTAATACAAAAGAGTCAAGTGTCCCGACAGGCGACAAATGCTGCCGAACCTGGTCAGCTGTGCCATATTTATACCTAAATCTGACGTCACGCTGGCTATCGTCGGTCGCGTAAGGTGATGCGCGCGCCGTTCCTTGCTCGGAGTTAGCCTGATATGTAACAATATATTCCAACCACAAACAGAGCACTGATATAATCTGGATCGAATACTTGCAATACAATCGGTCAAAACTGTTGCTTGGATTTTCTATACAATGGCACACCGTCCACATTTACCACAATTCGTATTTTATCACCTTCATATTCGTGGGCTATTCGTTTTTCCAGTCCCGGTTGAATTCCAATGTAATAATTCTATAATTTCCACTCTTACCCAACATTGGGACGACAGGTCGAGAATGCTGCGTTCCCAATAAAGCAGCAGCTGTTGCAGGCAAATTTTCGTAACCTTCGCTGCGCAATATAACTAACAATTCGGATATTACTGTATGTTTCAAGGTAGCATTATTTCTAACAGTCCACTGCCGTACCTTATCTTTCAACGATTTCACATCCTGCGTTGTGTTCATGACAGAGCTTTCTTTGTAGTTTTCATCCTGCTCTATTGGAGTTATTGCTTCGTTTTCAGACCTTGCTGACTAATCTGATTTTGATGAACGATCAACCAGTGTCGATGGAGAAGTCATTCCGTACGAAAGATTTTCAGTTGAATCACAATCATCACAATTATCTGCAGTAAATTTTTGTTTTTTTGGCACACATTCCACTTCGTCAATATCATAATCAGAATTTGAGGATATTCTTCGTGATTATGTCAACAAGCGAGATTTTTTCACATGGTAATATCTGTTTGCCATGATAAATGCAGAATAGATGTTTCACACGAAATGGTAAAAAATGCACATGAGTTCGGTATACGCTTAGAAGCTGGCCCGCACAATTAATTTTGATACTTTTAAATAGATATACTCTGTTAGAAAAGTAACCTGAAAATACGTATACCATACACAGAATAAGTAAAGCTGCGATCCAACATGTAGCAACACGACGTTTGGTGGAACGTATTTACATAATAAATTCAAATTTAGGATTCTACGCGTATAAGCATAGAATCTCGCCCTTTTGCGAGAATCGTCAATCTGGCAGGCCGTACGTGGTGGGTGCAGGTGTTATGGGGTGGGAAAAAAAAAAAAAAAATGGTAAGACTAGCGTCCTCAAATTTTGTTTCAAACAGGTCCTCTGTACTCCCAATACACTGAAAAAAAATTTCAAACCGATCGGTTGGGAGAAAGGTGTTGCCAACCTTAATTATAATTGAAAAAATTATAATAATTTTAAGGTAATAGTAGCGAGGTTGGCTTGAAATTTGGAATTTTTTTCGGGTGTATTGGGAGTACAGAGGATCTGCTTGTAACAAAACTTAAGGACGCTCTTCTTACCTTATTTTTTTTTTTCCCACCCCATTACACCTGCACCCACCACGTACGGCCTGCTAGATTGACGATTCTCGCAAAAGGATCTTTCAGGTAAGTGGTCAATAGCTCTTAGACTATTAGGAATTGAATATATATGTATAGTATTTATTGTTTTCCATCCAGATACTTATATACAGGGTGAATTTTCTCCGGGTCCAAATGAGGAGGAGCTTATCACCGTCGATTCTCCGCCCACTTTATCCCACTTTATTCGCTTTATCCCACTATTATCAAAATCTAACTTTAACCGTCGATATTTTGTCTGATCGAGTAAGGTATTGTTGACTGTCGAATGAAAACAATGAGCAGATTGGAACCTTTACAGATTACCTTCTTATTTCATGATCCTCAAAGTTACTGCCAACAATACCTTACTCGACCAGACAAACTATCTAAACTAATAAAGTGGGATAAAGTGGGCGGAGCATCGACGGTGATGAGCAGGGCCTGGAAGTTGGGGCCAACAATGAGAGACTCGTCAATCAGACGTGAAAAGAATAAGCGTTCTTTCAATAATCACGAAAAAAAGACGATTCGGTGCAAGTTCACGCGCATAATTTCATATCATAGCCTATTTTTTCTATATAAAAAAAGAGCAGTGCGAACATAGACATAGGAGTATAGACTGCGGATTGACGCGTCGCGTTGGCACCCGGTGCGAGAGAGAAAAAAGACGTAAGGTTGCAGTCTCTCCCTCTCTTCATCGTTGTTTTAGCAGAGAACTCGATGCTCGGCTCCGTCCACTAGAAAGAGAGAGACTGCAACCTTACGTCTTTTTTCTCTCTCGCACCGGGTGCCAATGCAAGTCTATCCGACCCGCAGTCTATATCTCCTATGTCTATGAGTGCGACCACGGAGTTATACGGAAAAAGGAGGTGAAATTTTTTTTTTAAAGAATTATTGAGATAACCGACCGTCTGGCATTTTTATGCCCGCCTTACTGTACATCTCGCTTGATATTTTGCTGACTATCGTGTTGAATATCTTGCTGGCCATCTCGCTGAATATCTTGCTGGCCATCTCGCTGGATATCTTGCTGAATGTCTCGCTGAATATCTTACTTAATATCTTGCTGGTCATCTCGCTGAATATCTTGCTAAATATCTTGCTGAATATGTCGCTGAATATCTCGCTGGCCATCTCGCTGGATATCTTGCTGAATATCTCGATGAATATCTCAATAAATATCTTGCTGGTCATCTCGCTGAATATATCGCTGATGGTTTCGCAGATTTTGCTGTAAGACAAAGGGCACGTCGATCAGCAAGGCTGTCAGCAAGATAACCAACGAGACGGTTAGCAAGGTATTCAGCGAGATAATCAGCAAAAAATTTAGGAAATTAATAGCAAGACCATCAGCAAGACCTTCAGCAAGACCTTCAGCAAGACCTTCAGCAAGACCATGAGCAAGACATTCAGCAAGACCTTCAGCAAGACCATGAGCAAGACATTCAGCAAGACCTTCAGCAAGACCATGAGCAAAATATTCAGCAAGACCATCAGCAAGACCATCAGCAAGACCTTCAGCAAGACCATCAGAATAAAGGAATTCGAAAATTCTTGTTACTCAGCTTGGGAGTCTTTTTGCTACTTTTTTTTGTAGATCATCTTGTTAGTAATCTTGCTGCGCCTCTCATTAATAATCTTACTGGAGATCGTGCTTATCGTCTTGATTGTCATCTTGCTAAATTGCAAGTAAACTTTGACTGTAAAAGAACTTTTAAAAGTAACAAAAGAAGTCATGCACAAATTTTTATATTTTCAACTCTTTAAAATGAACTAAATACAATTTTTCCAGGTATTTTTCTCCTCGATTATTGCTCAGATTGTTTTACGGGACTTTTTGGATTTTTTAGGTTGTACAGAAACAGAGTGACACATCTATTAAACTGTGATTTTGTTAACTGCTTCTCTTGGTCTGTATTCTGCAATGTAAATCCTAAAACGAAATTAAGAATTTATATATCAAAGTTCAAGAGCTCTTTAAAACAAATAAAATTTATTTACTTTCGACAGTTTCAAGTAGCCCAGTTAAAAACAGATTTTGATGCCTGCTACTAACAGTCATTTGCTGCAACTTTTGGAAGCCGAGTATACTCCGTAACAGTCGTCGAATCATTTCTTTTGGCTTGTTCTTATATCTCATGATATCTTTCAAATCGATTGATTCTATATATACATTACTACTTTCTATCAACTCAACCATTTGTGGATTAGGATTAGACGCAGCAGCACCAATAGAAGTAGTAGGAAGAGCAGTGGCATTCCTGCTAGCAGCAGCAGCACCAGTAGGAGTAGTGGAAGTAGCTGTGACACAACTGCTAGCAGCAGCACCAGTAGTTGTAGCTGAAGTAGCAATGACACTTATTCCAGCAGCAGCAGCATTGGTAGAAGTAGCAGTAGAAGTAGCTGTAGTGCTAACAGCAGGAGCAACACCAGTACTAGTAGGAGTAACTGTGACATTCGTGCTTGCAGCAGCCGCATTACAGGAAATATCAAGAGACCCATTTTCATCAATAGAATGAGAACGAGCACCAGTGTCCACACAACTCTTCGTGTAGCCGGTGACAATCCCACAAGTATTGACGACAAGACTAGAGCTAACCAATCCATGTCTCCTTCAAATTGTGAAAAGAAATAGAACAAATTCATCAATAAATATTAAAAAGATTAATTAATTCAAAGTTTACCGTTTTCAGCGATGATGACAGCCGAGACAAATCTTCGCCCCCATCGAACAGTAATTTTATTGAATTCGAGCCGTCTCTTGATCAAGGTTGACTCAATAATACTTGTTGTTCTTTCGCAAGGCCAGAAAATTGATGCGAACATATTAGACAACTAAAAATCGGGTATTAATTTGAAAGATGTCAAATGATATCAGCGATTATAAAGAACTGAAGACAGAGACATTGAAACAATTGAATCAAGAACGTTGAATTTCTGTCAGTTCTCGAAATCCGAACAAATCCTTCTTCAAATCAGCTGAAGGTCTTGCTGATGGTCTTGCTGGTCAATAAAATTACCGTTCGATGGTGGAGAAGATTTGTTTTACATGTTTCCAACGTATGAGCATCAATTTTTATAAAATTAACAGTGTTTAACAACGTATTCTCTACTTTCACAGATTATACAATACATGAATACATAAATATCTTGCTTACCATCTCGCTGAAAAACTTAACGGGAATAATAGTCACTGTTTTCGGATCAAGAAATATAGGACTATTCTGTATACGTGATTTATTGGTGAGAGGAAATAACAATAATTTAATATGTTTTGTAATGATTTATTGATATAATAGATGCTTATATATATATATAATATTGGTGTAAGACAAGGAAGGTGGGTGGAATTGCAAAAGAAAAATACACAATAATGAAATTATGAAATATAAGAGAGCTTTTTTATTTTACAATAACGTTAGTGGTTTGCTTGTAAAATCTCGACTTTCATTTCAATAATTTTTACTCAACGTGAATATCAGAATAAAATAAATGCAGAGATATTATTTGAAATAAATAAAAATAACACATCATTACAACATCAAATATTGATATTTTATTTCAATTTCGTCAATAAGACGAATGAGTGAATTGGAGTACCCTTTGATATTAACAACAGGTTTTTAATTATGTAGACACATTTCTTGTAGTTCAGACAAATATCAAGGGTATTGAAATTTTTAGTATAAATAAAATTTAAATTTGATACCAAGATGACCACAAGACAATCCGTTTTAATATAGACAAATAATGATACCACGAATTTCGAATGCGGACAACACATGTGGTAGCATTAAATTTACATGGAACATAGAAAGTGATGCACCGTTGACATCAATCAATTAATGTTATTTAAGTCATGACGGAGCGACCGCATATTTTATACTTAATTTAATTATATTATTCGCAAATATCGTAAAATATTCGTGCGTGTTACGCAACTACGCGATTCAGTGGTTGGCGCTTAATTTGAAATCTAAAATCACTCATAGAGTGAACGTAGAATTCAAAGAATATCATTTTTTTTGGGCTATATGTTACGGTTATTAATAAAATTGAGATATTTGTACGACATGAACAAACTGTATTTAAGGGGACCAGTACAGCTTGATTTAAAAAATTCTACATACTCCAAAAATCATTTATATCGTAACCAAAGTTCATAATACATCAAGAAGATCACTTGTCTGAAAATCACTTGTCGTAAGGTTTCAGGCACACGGTTGATCCGATTATGTCTCTTGACGTCTCATTTTCTTCGGAGAGCAATTCTTCATCGCATGAACGTAGGGAACTGAAAAAAAAAATTCCTGTAATAAGTTATGGTCAGTCATCGAAATTTAGCAAAAATCTGGTCACTCTTTTGCTGATAACTTTGTCTGGAAATTTTTTGATTAAATTTCCCTCGTTCATGCGATGAGGATTTGTTTTCTGAAAAAAATGAGCCCTAAATGAGTCAAATCGGAGCAACGGTGCTCCTAAAACCTTACGACACGTCGCCAAAAATATAGTTCTGAGATAAACGGTTTTGAAGTTTTTAGTAAAAAAACAAAATTTACTACTAGAAAAGTTTGAAATATCGATAAATGTTTCAAATAAAAGTTGTTGGTTACAAAATTTCTGACAAAATTCAATTTTTTATTTACAAAAAACAAAATTTCTTTGTTCATCTTTCAAACTGATATTTTCATCGTACCATCGTTAAGGCAGGACCCTATTGAAATCTTGGAAAAAAGCAGTTTTTCATTTTTCAATTTGCCAAAAAAAGTTCAATCTAAAAAGTAATACTACCAATTGGAGATTATGCTAGAATATGTTTTTAAAACAAATTCAGTCTCATGCAATAAAAGTGTATGCGCAGGAAACCTTTTGCAGAATCTATCCTGCGCAGCGCTGGGAAAGGTTTCCTGCGCATACATTTTCATAGCAGAAGACTGAAACTTTATTTTAAAACATATTCTACCATGATCTAGAATTGGTAGTATTACGTTTTAATTTGAATCTTTTTTGGCGAATTGGAAAATAAAAAACTGCTTTTTGTCAAAATTGCAGTAGGGTCTTCCCTTAAAAGGCTCCTGCAGCATATGACGGTCCTTCTCTAACCGCTGTAGTCTCATTTTGGCCCAGTCGTAGTCTGCGGATAGCAATTCGGGCTTCTCAAGTACTATCAGCTGCCTGTCGTTGAGCCTGTTCTAGCCGTGTCTGGTCGGTCCGAATCATGTGAGCCTTCGCGTTGGATCCTGGGGTCACTCCAAGTGCAGTCATGACTTCCAGAATCCCGGTGGCTCCTCCGGAGAAAGTTATCGCTCTGAAGTACTTGGGACTTTGTTGTTGGTCGTTGCAGGGCCATGGAAGATCTTTGCTCTTTTTTTTGGCCAACCATACGCTCCTTTGCAGCCTTCGCCGGGAACGCGCTCTCTCCGTTTCATATTTTCGAAAATTGTAACGATTTTTTTCTTCTGGGTGTAAATTATGAGATCTGTGAACAAAAAGCAAAAAAACTTCGACCGCAAACACAAGTATGCTATACTTACTTTGAGGTTAGTTGGTGAGAACCCACAAATAACCTCACACACACTGTCACCCGATGTTTATACACAAAAATGACAAAGCTAGATATTTAGCACGATGGAATCGCGGATTTTTTAGTACTGAAAATGACTGTTTTTATTTTTATTGTATTCGAAACAAGTAAATAAGAATCTTTGACAAGCAATCGCCGGTCATGAAACATGTGAGCGATATGAAAACAAAGCGACAGCGCTGCTTGCGCCAGGTCGCTGAAACTCAATGCCAATTCTCGATCATTTTTACGAATTCGTCGATGGCGACTTTTTTAGAGATAGATATGACGCTGAGACAGCGAAATCTACAAAAAATGAAAAAACGATTTTTGTGAAATTTCAAGCTGTACGATTTTCGGTCTGTAAACCAGTTATTTTTACGAATTCGTCGATGACGATTTTTTTAGAGATAGATATGACCCTGAGACAGCAGATTCCGCAAAAAACGAAAAAATGATTTTTTCAAAATTTCAAGCTGTACTGGTGCCCTTAAGTGTATTACAGGAATACACGTATGGAATATTTAGATCTAACGCGCAGCATTTTGTCGGGCAAAGATGAGAGCGTGGAATATGTATGAAGGGACATGAAATTGAGGTGGAAAACGTGTTACAACATGAACGGAAAACAGTTCAAGGAGGAACGATGGTATTATTATTATAGTGGTATTGTTTCGGCAATACTAACTGTCCATTCTCTATATTCCAACAAGCACAGCTGATGGAGTGGAATCGGTAAATTTATTGTAATAAATTCATTTTCGTATGAAAAGAGGGACTAAATAGAAAAGTTGAAGAAATGATAGAGCTCAAGGATATGATCGAGCGAGATATTTACTATACATTTATAACAGTATTGAATCCAAAGGAAAAAAGAATCAGAGAACTCGCCGTAGAGCTGAACATGAAATTTACGTAAAACAGTTCAAGTATGAACTATGAAAAAATACGTCTCTCTGTGTATAACAAAGTGAGAAGCTAGCGGAATATTTATAATTAACGCGCAGCATTTTGTCGGACAAAGATGAGAGCGTTGAATATGTATTAAGTGGCAAAATCCTTTTGACAAACTTTGTCAAAACAGATATCCGATTTTATGCAGGCTGCAGTGAAATCTTTGAAAAGAGGAGAATGCCGACTACTCAAATTCATAGGGTGTTGCGGAGTCTGGAAAACTGGCCGATTGAGTCTTGCGATAGCTGCTTGATGTTGAGCAGTTCGGAGATGGCGCTCAAAAGTATACCTTTTTAAAACAACCAATGCCGTTGAACACAATAAGCAGCGAACACAATCAGCTTCAAGACGAAAATGGTCTTCAGGTATTCAAAGGATATAGCAAAGTGAGAAGCTAGCGTAATATTTATAATTAACGCGCAGCATTTTGTAGGACAAAGATGAGAGCATTGAATATGTATTAAGGGACATGGAATTGAGGTGGAAAACTTGTTACAACATGAACGGAAAACAGTTCAACGAGGAACTAGGAAAAAATACGTCTCTCTGTGTATAACAAAGTGAGAAGTTAGCGGGTTGTTCTATCCGCTTGTCCGACTAATACGAAACGATATAGCTCAAGGATCTGATCGAGTGGGATATTTACAAGAGATTTATAACAGTATTAAATCCCAAGAAAGAAAGAATCAGAGAACTCGCCGTAGAGCTGAACATGAAAGTTACGAAAAACAGTTCAAGTATGAACTATGAAAAAATACGTCTCTCTGTGTATAACAAAGTGAGAAGATAGCGGAATATTTAGAATTAACGCGCAGCATTTTGTCGGGCAAAGACGAGAGCGTGGAATATGTATTAAGGGACATGAAATTGAGGTGGAAGATGTGTTACAACATGAACGGAAAACAGTTCAACGAGGAACTAGGAAAAAATACGTCTCTCTGGATATAACAAAGTGAGAAGCTAGCAGGGTTAAAAATTTCAATTATAAGTTGTTGAAAATATGTTTGTTCATTCCGCACAGATTGAGAACTCGATTGAAGTGCGTAAATAACTCTATTCACGTCATCATAGTGATCGTGGTAATGGGTATCATTTTGAAAAACGAAGTCACTACCGTGGATGACATGTTTTATTCAAGGGTTGCACTACCTTAGGGGTTACAAGCTCGGTGTATATTAACCATTAACCTTAAGGTACTGAATATTTATCCCAAGGTGTGAATTCTGAAAAAAAATGTAATAGATAAGGTAATAATTTGAAAACAATGTCCTCCATGGAAGTGACCTCTCGTCTTTCAAGATGCGAATTACCCTAATAGGATGCTGCATTTATCCAAGTACTCCATTGAGTGATAATTAAATTAATAATGGAATAATAATAATTAACTAATAGTAGATTATGATACATGTGGAGAAACAGGGACTTTGCACGAGTGATGTTTTTAGCATGAGTTTTTAGTTTTTTGCTGAAAACATCACACGAGTGCAAGGTCTCTGTCTTCGCGCGTATCACATACTGTTTTTCATGACAACTGCATGGCAACCTTCGCTTTCGACGCCATGATAGTGTGGCAAAAATTTTGTCACACTCCTGAACAAAGACTCATTTTCTCCACTGTTTACACGAAGATAAAGTGAAGGTTGCCATGCATGCGTTATGAAAATAATAATAATAATAATAATTAAATAACTATTAATTAACAATGAAACAACTCTACTCTTAATGGTGCTTTACTAAATACTGATTTTCTTTCAGCGATAATATTATTGAGGTCAGGAAAACATTTTCGCATAGTCTCGGCAATTCTATGCAGCACACGAGAAAGACAAGTCATAATGAAATCTAAAATCACTTATAGAGTGAATGTAGAATTCAAAGTTTTATGCAAAAAAAAAAAATTATTAAATATTTTTTAAAATCCGTCAAGTTGTATTTTTTTTTTCAAAAATCAGTGACTTTACGGTTTTTTTGAGTGAAGTGACGTGGATCCGCTCATATTGAGAGTGTTGGATAAATAATAAATTTGGTTATCCAGTTGACAGGTTCACTTGGCCTAATTCAATAGATTGTCAACACTAGATCGTTGAATGAGATAATTAACTCTGAATTAACAGATGATCAAAAATTGAAACGAGAAAAGATGATCAAAGATGATATGTCTCTCTGAATATAGCAGAGTAATAAGCTAGCTGGGTTGTTTCGACCTCTCCGCCTCTTCGCCTGTCCAACTATCCTCGCATGTTTATTGAATTTTTATTAACACAGTCTCGCTTAAGAAGTGGGGAATTGCTAGTCGTATTGTTTCAGCAATACTACCGTACTAAATTCCAAGAATTAAGATATCAGAGAACTTGCAGCAGAGCTGAATAAAAGGAACGGAATAAACCTGTGAGATGATACGGCGAAGATTTACGAAGCGGAAACGCCGGCTCCAGCTCCTAGTCCAGCCGACTACACGTGATGTAGGCTAGGACCCCAAGTCCAAAGATGAATTCAACGCCAGCTCCAGCTCCTTCTCCAGCCGACTACATTTGATGTAGTCTATGACTGCGCGACGTATTGAAACTCCTTCGTAGTACGTCGTTGCCGAAAATGAAATGAGCCATGCGCCCCACAAACGCCATGGGCATTATCTTTCTGCTGAAGCGTCGAACATTGTATTCTGATATATCCACCGTCCCTGGCTTGCATCAACCTGATAAACGAATCAGTTTTCAATCATTATCATGTATATCAAACTCGTAATCTCGTATTGATGATCAATAATCATCAGCTACTGTCAATCAAATTCATACAATAAAAATTATAAAATTATAATGAGATTCAATGAAATAATAAAAAAATGAAATAAAAAATTGGAGGTAGTAATACTGAGCCGGCCTTTTCTAGATAAGTACGAGGAAACTGCGATTGAACCATGTCAATAATACTAATATAGAGATACGAAATATCTATCATAATAATAATAATAATATATAATGAAATACCTCATATATACAAGGGTGAACACAACTTTTGCTCACTTGTGGCCACGATGTAAGAATCACCGTCCATGTTGATCATGCTTTAATGGCGTCGGCGTCGCTGGCACTAAGCGTGTGCGTCCTGATCGTTCTTCTTTCAGAATGTTGTCGATAGTGTTCATAATTGGTTCAGTTGGTGCACTTTTACCGATAGGAGCCAGTCTGAGAAATCGATTCACTAACTCAGTAATAATTAACTTGTCACATGGTGATGCTGAAGACTCACGCTCGCTAGTAAACTTCACCCGCGAAATTTATGGCATGCGATCGTACCGGATATATCGTACAGCGCCTCTGGTATGTCTGGGCCGAACCAGCTGACCCCCACCTGCCGGCTGATCGCCCGTACCGCCAATTTCAAACACACATTGAGAGTGTTGTATACAGAAACATTTTTTAACAATTAATAAATTACAAATATGTTTAATTATGGTAATTACGTGAAATTACTGTAAATTACGTGATACGAAACTAGTCAATTGATCAATTGATCAATCATTTATTCAAAAAAGGCTCGCCAGTGTTGTTTGTTTTTTTAAATCAATTTTTTCTTCAAGAACTGATTGATAGCTTCACATCTCTGACATAAGTTGACAGTTGTGCAGAACTTACCGAAGAAATTAAAATAAAAGTCGTTCAATCAAACAAATAATTAAACATATTTGTAATTTACTAATTGTTAAAAGTTTAAGTTATTCAAAGTTTTGTATCATCTTTCTTAGTTCGTAAAAACATTAATTGTTTGTTTGTTTGAGTTACTGTTTTTTTTTTTTATTTCTTGTTCACCATTTTTTGCGGTTTTATCGGAAACGAAAGGTGAATTGTTATAACTGTTTGTTTTTCGATGTTTGTGAATACAGTTGTAGCGAATTTTACAGTAATTAAATCTGATAAATTTTTTTTAATAATATCAGATATGGCGCAACAAGATCCTCGTGTTCCTGTTTACCGTAGATTGCTGAGGGAAACAGGAATACCTGAAGACCATTTTCGTCTTGAAGCTGATTGTGTTCGCTGCTTATTGTGTTCAACGGCATTGGTTGTTTTAAAAAGGTATACTTTTGAGCGGCATATCCGAACTGCTCAACATCAAGCAGCTATCGCAAGACTCAATCGGCCAGTTATCCCGACTCCGCAACACCTTATGAATTTGAGTAATCGGCAGTCTCCTTTTTTCAAAGATTTCACTGCCGCGTGCATAAAATCGGATATCTGTTTCGACAAAGTTTGTCAAAAGGATTTTGCCACTTTTTTGGAAAATCATACCAAACATAAACTCCCGGATGCAACAACGATGAGCAAAGTTTACATGCCCATGGTCTACGATGACACATTAGCAGCGATTCGAGAAGAAATAGGAGATAGTCCTATTTGGGTTTCGGTTGACGAAACAGTTGATTCTCAACGTCGCTGCATAACTATTGTTATTATTGGCGCATTATACGAAGACAGAGCTTCGACTGGACGACTCATCAAATGCGGAGAAGTAAGGACACCAAATGCAGAAAACATGGCCGCATATGTAATTGAAAGCTTGAATGAGTTTTGGCCAGCAGGATTCAATGCTGCAAGAATTCTACTATATTTAACTGATGCGGCTGCGTATATGAAAGCTTCTGCAGAGATCCTGAGAAGAACATACCCAAAACTTGTAAACGTGACATGCTTGGCACATGCATGTCACAATATAGCCGAAAAAGTCAGAGAGTGCTACGAAGACATTAATGATGTTATTGCTAGTGCAAAAGAGGTCTTCTCAAAATCTAAATCGCGGAATGATATATTCAAAAATGCTCTACCAGATGTTCCTTTACCGCCAAGACCAGTAATTACAAGATGGGGCACATGGATTCAAGCTTGTCAATATTATTGTATCTTCTACGACCAAGTGAGAGGAGTTTTTATGGACCTCGAAGAAAACAGCGAAGCTGTGATTAGATTGCATGGAAGTTTAGAAAGGCCTGAAAATCTTGAAGAATTTGAAGACATTGCTGCCAAATTCTCCTGCTTAGTTCTAACTATCAAGCAACTTCAAAAAAGAGGATGCAGTTTAGATGAAACATGTAAAACGATCGCTGACATTAAACTAGAATTCGAAGAAGATCTGGAAATTCTTCAAGAAATCCGCGATAAAGTTGTACAGGTTTTTAGGGACAACAATGGATTTACACAGATGGAGAATATAAATAACTGCATTATCAATGGTGCAATGCAAAATTTACCGAATAATTGGACTGCTAGAGACGCTCGCTGTATGAAGTATGCACCATTGACATGCGCTGATGTCGAGAGATCGTTTAGCATATACAAATCTTATTACAGAAGCAACAGACAAAGCATGAAATTTGAAAGGTTGTGTCAGCATATCGTCATTAATTACAATAAGGATATGGTACGCGAAAATGAAAATATAGAAATAGATTCTGATGAAGATGAATGATGATGACGAAAATTTTAGTTTATATTTGATATTTCCTATAAGCCCGAATGTCGCAATTACTCCTACTAGTTCTGGTGGTGCTCCTGCTGTTAGCACTACTGCTACTTCTACAACTACTTCTACCAATCGAAAAAAAGTTGAAAATATAAAAATTTGTGCCTGACTTATTTTGTTACTTTTAACACTTCGTCTGCAAAGGTTTTTTCCGCACCTCTCGTCTGCAAACGTGGGTCTTTCGCGTCCGGCCATTAATTCACCCCCTTAATGCACTCAGAAAATTCTGAAAAAATTTACGCTACTTCTTTAACTATTCCTTTTGAAGTGCCAATTGTAAAATTTTTGAAAATTAAATTTTTTCACACATTTTTTGTTAAATATATGAAGAAATTTGTAAAAAAATCTTGATTTACAAAAAAAATTGTAACTCAGAGACTTCTAAAGATAGCGCAATTTTTCAAAATGGAAATTAAAGGTCAATAGTGTAGCTTTAAGAAAAAAAATAGTTTATTTCATTTATCCAAAGCTAAGTGCTTAAGTTTTGGACATGAAAACGGGCAATAAATTACGTACGATGCATATTGGTTTTCACACATTTTATTAGCAAAAAAATTTTTTTTTCTTTTTTTACAATAAAAAGTCCTTATAATTGCATATTATTATGATTCTCAACCTAACAGTGCATTGTAGTTGATAATTTTGTTGAGGCCGATCGCTGCTCCATTTTCAAAAATACTAAAAAAAAAATTCCAAATTTTTTTTTAGGCATACTGACTAATGTCAAATGCCTTTGGCATACTACTGATGCCAAAAATACCATAAAACACGGAAAAAATTTTTTCACGAACTCACCTGTTTACTACACGCCGTCTGCAAACCTGGGTCTTTCGTGTCCTCTGCAAAGTTCGTGTGCTCGTTACCACTACCTGGAAGGTACTAAAATTTTGAAACTTGGGCATTAGTTCCCCTTCCTATATAACTTTTTTTACAGATAAGGAGGAGCCTCCGCCCTTCCCCTATTTGCCCGGTACAAACCAAAACTGTTTTCGCTCGGACACGAACGACCCAGGTTTGCAGACGAAGGGTTAAAAATTCATTTACAGTAAAATTATTAACAAGAATTTTCGAATTCCTATATTCTGATTGTCTTGCTGAATGTCTTACTGAAGGTCTTGCTGAAGGTCTTGCTGATGGTCTTGCTGAAGGTCTTGCTGAAGGTCTTGCTGAATGTCTTGCTCATGG
This sequence comes from Rhogogaster chlorosoma, assembly GCA_944452935.1. Lineage (NCBI taxonomy): Eukaryota > Metazoa > Arthropoda > Insecta > Hymenoptera > Tenthredinidae > Rhogogaster > Rhogogaster chlorosoma. The sequence goes on along the minus strand of OX101800.1, from coordinate 13,118,292 downwards.
TCTTGCTGAAGGTCGTGCTGATTGTCTTGCTGATGGTCTTGCTGAAGGTCTTGCTGAATGTCTTGCTGATTGTCTTGCTCATGGTCTTGCTGAAGGTCTTGCTGAAGGTCTTGCTGATGGTCATGTTGTAACACGTCTTCCACCTCAATTACATGTCCCTTAATACATATTCAACGCTCTCATCTTTGTCCGACAAAATGCTGCGCGTTAATTATAAATATTCCGCTAGCTTCTCACTTTGTTATACACAGAGAGACGTATTTTTTCATAGTTCATACTTGAACTGTTTTACGTAAATTTCATGTTCAGCTCTACGGCGAGTTCTCTGATTCTTTCTTCCTTTGGATTCAATACTGTTATAAATGTATAGTAAATATCTCGCTCGATCATATCCTTGAGCTCTATCATTTCTTCAACTTTTCTATTTAGTCCCTCTTTTCATACGAAAATGAATTTATTACAATAAATTTACCGATTCCACTCCATCAGCTGTGCTTGTTGGAATATAGAGAATGGACAGTTAGTATTGCCGAAACAATACCACTATAATAATAATACCATCGTTCCTCCTTGAACTGTTTTCCGTTCATGTTGTAACACGTTTTCCACCTCAATTTCATGTCCCTTCATACATATTCCACGCTCTCATCTTTGCCCGACAAAATGCTGCGCGTTAGATCTAAATATTCCATACGTGTATTCCCGTAATACACTTAAATACAGTTTGTTCATGTCGTACAAATATCTCAATTTTATTAATAACCGTAACATATAGCCCAAAAAAAATGATATTCTTTGAATTCTACGTTCACTCTATGAGTGATTTTAGATTTCAAATTAAGCGCCAACCACTGAATCGCGTAGTTGCGTAACACGCACGAATATTTTACGATATTTGCGAATAATATAATTAAATTAAGTATAAAATATGCGGTCGCTCCGTCATGACTTAAATAACATTAATTGATTGATGTCAACGGTGCATCACTTTCTATGTTCCATGTAAATTTAATGCTACCACATGTGTTGTCCGCATTCGAAATTCGTGGTATCATTATTTGTCTATATTAAAACGGATTGTCTTGTGGTCATCTTGGTATCAAATTTAAATTTTATTTATACTAAAAATTTCAATACCCTTGATATTTGTCTGAACTACAAGAAATGTGTCTACATAATTAAAAACCTGTTGTTAATATCAAAGGGTACTCCAATTCACTCATTCGTCTTATTGACGAAATTGAAATAAAATATCAATATTTGATGTTGTAATGATGTGTTATTTTTATTTATTTCAAATAATATCTCTGCATTTATTTTATTCTGATATTCACGTTGAGTAAAAATTATTGAAATGAAAGTCGAGATTTTACAAGCAAACCACTAACGTTATTGTAAAATAAAAAAGCTCTCTTATATTTCATAATTTCATTATTGTGTATTTTTCTTTTGCAATTCCACCCACCTTCCTTGTCTTACACCAATATTATATATATATATAAGCATCTATTATATCAATAAATCATTACAAAACATATTAAATTATTGTTATTTCCTCTCACCAATAAATCACGTATACAGAATAGTCCTATATTTCTTGATCCGAAAACAGTGACTATTATTCCCGTTAAGTTTTTCAGCGAGATGGTAAGCAAGATATTTATGTATTCATGTATTGTATAATCTGTGAAAGTAGAGAATACGTTGTTAAACACTGTTAATTTTATAAAAATTGATGCTCATACGTTGGAAACATGTAAAACAAATCTTCTCCACCATCGAACGGTAATTTTATTGACCAGCAAGACCATCAGCAAGACCTTCAGCTGATTTGAAGAAGGATTTGTTCGGATTTCGAGAACTGACAGAAATTCAACGTTCTTGATTCAATTGTTTCAATGTCTCTGTCTTCAGTTCTTTATAATCGCTGATATCATTTGACATCTTTCAAATTAATACCCGATTTTTAGTTGTCTAATATGTTCGCATCAATTTTCTGGCCTTGCGAAAGAACAACAAGTATTATTGAGTCAACCTTGATCAAGAGACGGCTCGAATTCAATAAAATTACTGTTCGATGGGGGCGAAGATTTGTCTCGGCTGTCATCATCGCTGAAAACGGTAAACTTTGAATTAATTAATCTTTTTAATATTTATTGATGAATTTGTTCTATTTCTTTTCACAATTTGAAGGAGACATGGATTGGTTAGCTCTAGTCTTGTCGTCAATACTTGTGGGATTGTCACCGGCTACACGAAGAGTTGTGTGGACACTGGTGCTCGTTCTCATTCTATTGATGAAAATGGGTCTCTTGATATTTCCTGTAATGCGGCTGCTGCAAGCACGAATGTCACAGTTACTCCTACTAGTACTGGTGTTGCTCCTGCTGTTAGCACTACAGCTACTTCTACTGCTACTTCTACCAATGCTGCTGCTGCTGGAATAAGTGTCATTGCTACTTCAGCTACAACTACTGGTGCTGCTGCTAGCAGTTGTGTCACAGCTACTTCCACTACTCCTACTGGTGCTGCTGCTGCTAGCAGGAATGCCACTGCTCTTCCTACTACTTCTATTGGTGCTGCTGCGTCTAATCCTAATCCACAAATGGTTGAGTTGATAGAAAGTAGTAATGTATATATAGAATCAATCGATTTGAAAGATATCATGAGATATAAGAACAAGCCAAAAGAAATGATTCGACGACTGTTACGGAGTATACTCGGCTTCCAAAAGTTGCAGCAAATGACTGTTAGTAGCAGGCATCAAAATCTGTTTTTAACTGGGCTACTTGAAACTGTCGAAAGTAAATAAATTTTATTTGTTTTAAAGAGCTCTTGAACTTTGATATATAAATTCTTAATTTCGTTTTAGGATTTACATTGCAGAATACAGACCAAGAGAAGCAGTTAACAAAATCACAGTTTAATAGATGTGTCACTCTGTTTCTGTACAACCTAAAAAATCCAAAAAGTCCCGTAAAACAATCTGAGCAATAATCGAGGAGAAAAATACCTGGAAAAATTGTATTTAGTTCATTTTAAAGAGTTGAAAATATAAAAATTTGTGCATGACTTCTTTTGTTACTTTTAAAAGTTCTTTTACAGTCAAAGTTTACTTGCAATTTAGCAAGATGACAATCAAGACGATAAGCACGATCTCCAGTAAGATTATTAATGAGAGGCGCAGCAAGATTACTAACAAGATGATCTACAAAAAAAAGTAGCAAAAAGACTCCCAAGCTGAGTAACAAGAATTTTCGAATTCCTTTATTCTGATGGTCTTGCTGAAGGTCTTGCTGATGGTCTTGCTGATGGTCTTGCTGAATATTTTGCTCATGGTCTTGCTGAAGGTCTTGCTGAATGTCTTGCTCATGGTCTTGCTGAAGGTCTTGCTGAATGTCTTGCTCATGGTCTTGCTGAAGGTCTTGCTGAAGGTCTTGCTGAAGGTCTTGCTGATGGTCTTGCTATTAATTTCCTAAATTTTTTGCTGATTATCTCGCTGAATACCTTGCTAACCGTCTCGTTGGTTATCTTGCTGACAGCCTTGCTGATCGACGTGCCCTTTGTCTTACAGCAAAATCTGCGAAACCATCAGCGATATATTCAGCGAGATGACCAGCAAGATATTTATTGAGATATTCATCGAGATATTCAGCAAGATATCCAGCGAGATGGCCAGCGAGATATTCAGCGACATATTCAGCAAGATATTTAGCAAGATATTCAGCGAGATGACCAGCAAGATATTAAGTAAGATATTCAGCGAGACATTCAGCAAGATATCCAGCGAGATGGCCAGCAAGATATTCAGCGAGATGGCCAGCAAGATATTCAACACGATAGTCAGCAAAATATCAAGCGAGATGTACAGTAAGGCGGGCATAAAAATGCCAGACGGTCGGTTATCTCAATAATTCTTTAAAAAAAAAATTTCACCTCCTTTTTCCGTATAACTCCGTGGTCGCACTCATAGACATAGGAGATATAGACTGCGGGTCGGATAGACTTGCATTGGCACCCGGTGCGAGAGAGAAAAAAGACGTAAGGTTGCAGTCTCTCTCTTTCTAGTGGACGGAGCCGAGCATCGAGTTCTCTGCTAAAACAACGATGAAGAGAGGGAGAGACTGCAACCTTACGTCTTTTTTCTCTCTCGCACCGGGTGCCAACGCGACGCGTCAATCCGCAGTCTATACTCCTATGTCTATGTTCGCACTGCTCTTTTTTTATATAGAAAAAATAGGCTATGATATGAAATTATGCGCGTGAACTTGCACCGAATCGTCTTTTTTTCGTGATTATTGAAAGAACGCTTATTCTTTTCACGTCTGATTGACGAGTCTCTCATTGTTGGCCCCAACTTCCAGGCCCTGGTGATAAGCTCCTCCTCATTTGGACCCGGAGAAAACTCACCCTGTATAGCGGTCGTGCATGTCCAGTGGTTGGCGCGAAAATCCGCTGCCTCTCGGTCGGAATTAGTATCAAACTGGGACTTGATTCAAATTAACGAGTCATATCGCCGATACAAAATGGATTAGGTTCTCAAATTTGGCCGTCCTTTAATCGAAACTGATAATATTGTATTCAATGTTCGGCTATCCAGAGTTGCAGCCACGACCCTGTCAATACCGACTTTCCAATACCGGCTGTCCAGAATTGTAGCCCTTACCCAAGCAACACGCTTTCGTAACAAACACATATGAATTATGTTTCATTTGGTTCCGTGAATATCACAGGCATGTTGTATGTAACGTGAATGTGGTGGTCCAGGCACTCTAAAATGTCCGCCACATATCATGCTACAGTTTTGTCCCGATTCGGTTGAATGGCTGCATGCTAGTGTCACGCCTGCATATCAGATATTGTCACTATAGATTCTACATAGATTGTCCTTTTGCTTTTCATTACTTAGATTTTATAATTCTTCATAAATTAACATAAAACTCCACTTCCTTTAGAGTCGCCAAAGTCAGGTGTTATTCTAGAACGTAGATTCCGATCAAGTTGCTAATAATCTCTCAGAGGTAACTCTCTCTCTTATCCCATAGAATAAATATGTGTAAACTAGGATTCAAATGCGAAATAGACTATAGCAGTGTACAACCGCTGCATGCCTGGAGCAGGTAAAGAGCCCGGCGTAGGTAAGTCGCGGAACAACACACAAGTTTTCGCTGGGCTTGCAAGCGCATTAGAATTAGTTTCCATAATTCTGAAAAGGCTCGTGGCATCTTCCGTGCACCGAAGCCTCGTCTTTTGATTCAGTCCACCAAGCCGTTCATTACGCCGGACCTGAAGAACCGTATATCATTAAAGCCTAGAGTTAGAAACCGAAAATCAGTGAACTGTGACGGACTAAAAGGGACTTGATATTCGTGAACTCTAAAACAATTATAAATTTTATAAGTAAAGCTAACAAACAAACTGTACGATCATACGTGTAAAGCTAAATACACAGTGCAGTGCATTACTGTGCGTGTGTGTGTTGTTCCGACCAGGAGAGAGATTAACCAAACTTGTATAATAGTGTGCATTAGTGTGGACAAGCTGTCGAATCGCCAAGTTCCATAATCATACATAACTCCTTTCTCATCTTACGGTACAGTTACCATTCACTAATACATACATATAGATAATTAATTGTCCACGGTTTTCCAAGATCTAACTTCCGATAATTTCTATAGTAGTATACAAGGGATACAGAGAGAGAGAGAGACCGCCAACAGACACTCTAATAGCATTTATCTTTAATCTTTGTTCCTTTTATTTGATTGTTTACTCAAATGCTTCTATGTTTCATTTATAACGTAAAATAAATATATACATATAAATATATACATATACATATATTCAGTCCAGTATGCGTGAACTTATTTCTAGTTAGTTATTTTACCTAGAAGCCTCCTTTATATAATTAATTCCAAAAGTGACCCGAGGGCCTGTATAGGACTGACGAGAGGAACCCAATACCTGATCCATCTTCCAAAGGTAGGTCAAATAATTTTATTCGTGTAAGTCGCGTGGTGCATCACGACTACCTACCTTCTTTTCGACTTCGCAAAGCAGCACCACGCACGTAACACTAGTTACGTTGTTGGAGCATGAATTTTACAGAACAAACCCTAGTAGCATGGTGAAATCGCAAGCAGCTTGAAAGCCTAGCTGATACGGGCTACATAATAAAGAAACCGTTTGGATTTGCCCAAGAATACGTTCAAACTGACATCTGTTGAAAATCTGACCTAATTCTTGCGTTTCGGGTCTTGCAAGATCCATCCGCAGAGCGATAATGGTCTACTTCCGCTTATTTCTGTGGATCTTGCACCCGAAAGATTTTCAAACACCTATACGCGGGAATTGCGAATAGCTTGTCCAATGTCGTCCCTAGTTATTTGTGCAAGACTCACGGCAGACTTGCGTAAGCCGTCTTGCGATTCCCCCCGCCCCTCTGAACCGTGTATACCTATAGTTATTTCTGTGACTATTTTCCAGTGTGATTGGTATACCGTCGGTAATGAGTCTTTGAATGAAATTATGAAATATACTTACCGACAGTCGGTATACTTTTACTGCGAGACGGAGCCTACCAAATGGAATAATGAAACAATGGGAGACTAGGAATTGGAAGTTGTAGTGATATTGACTTGATGTTTATTATAAATTGATGTTGAAAATGTGTTTATTATTTTGAGCAAATAACGATACATTCCTCGTGTGTAAGTATGAAATTTACTTTTATTTTAATTTATTATTTACGTATATAAAGATAAATTTCTCGTTTGTAATTATGAAACTGGGATTCTTTCAGAATTATCCTACGGTTATTGGGTCCAGATTACGGACGATAATAATAAATTGATACGTTTATTGAGACGGTCAGAATTCTTAAGAAAGAACAATTATCGAATACATTTCTTTCAGAGTATTGATCTCACAAATTTATACAGAATGGATGGTCTCGGTATATCCCACTGAAACGATCACTTTGCCTGTCCTTCTTCTGGCGTTATCGCGAATTTCACACTGAAATAAAAAGAACACAAAACAACAGCAGAAATGGACCCAGTATTCAGTGGTGAAATTTGATAACAAAATTAACTTTTAACTTTTTTGCAGCGCTACGCCCGCTGGGCTATTCTTTGAATAAATGATTAAACGAATAGATAAATGCAATACGCATGTTTTATTATTATTAGGAATGTTTCAATCATTAACGGATGAACGGACCGGTTCGGATAGAACATATTAAAACAATTATAACGATGATAGAGGTTGAAATGTATAAATAGCATTTATTCTAATACGGTCTAATACACATCGATCTTTCAAATATGATAGCTTTGATTAACGATGATTTATAATCATTGATCCGTAGTGAAAATCAAAGAAAACAAAAAAAAAACAAGGACGAAAAAAAAGAAAAAAAATGAAAAAAATGAAAAAAATGAAAAAAATGAAAACAATGAAAAAAAGGAAAAAAATGAAAAAAAAAATACAGTAAAATCAACAACAAAAAACTAATAAAAAAACAAAGAACGAACCGTCACCCGAATAATTTTTTATGCTGGAAGAGACTGTATGAAAAAAAAAAAACTTGCTGCAGAAAATAGTCAGACTGGAGAATCATTGCAGCGAAAAGATAAGATCGAAATTGCTGTACAAATATGGGAATCGTCATAATTTAGGTAATATTGGAATAAGCTGCGTCGATGAGCTGAAATTGAAGAATAAGCGTTATCTCATTTAGTTACGATGGAGCAATGGAAACATGTAGTATCGCTGATCGTCTCTTGAATGATTTTTGAAAACTGGCATTTTGTAGCACTTTTGCTTGACTGCATGGAAAGGAATAATCGACAGATTTGGCGATAGATCTGAGCATATGCAAATATCAAACAAACTATAGGGTATTCCGCAATTGAATGGATCCTCTTCGGTGTTGTAACGACGCCCTACCAGATGATAGCTGTTGTCGTAACGAACAATGTTCTCGATATTACAAAACGAACCGTCATATAATAAACAAGAATTATCTTTTTGTCCAGTAGTGAAAACAAATTTATTTGTTTTGATTTTAGAATATTGAATATTGTAACGTGTTCGGCTATCACACATAAACCGACACGCACACATACCAACGACACGCACACATTCGTGCAGCACAAGAACACGAGGCAGCGACTGGCCAACGCGCACGATGACCAGCGCATCGGAAGACCCTGACGTGACGTCACAACTCCTATAAAAACGCGGCAGACCAACGGTCGTCAGCGTACTCGAGCCAAAGCGGCCGTGGCGACTCGTCAATTCTCTTATTCATAAACTCACTTTCGTAAATTTAAATTCAAAATTTCATAGTAAAATCAGATAAAATCAAAAAGAAACAAAGATTTAGCACTTAGCCAAAGCGGCACTTGACTAGAAAACAAAGAAATCACAAAATAGAGCATTTTGCCAAAAGCGGCACTTGACTCCAAACTTAACCTCAAAATCAGAAGAAAAAGAAAATTAGCTAAAGTAGCAATTATTCAAACTTAAATAGAAAAAACGTAGAAAACACGGAAACGACACGAAAAAGCGAAATAGATTAGAAAACTTAAAGATAGAGAAAATTAGATAAGATAAAAATAAAAACACAACGAAAGGTTGAACATTCATGTTTAAAAATTATAATTTCTGTTATTCTTTATAATTTTGTAAATAGTATTTTCATATTTGATAACATTAAAATAGAATTGCCGACAGCGGCGTAATAAGGAAAATCATACTGTTCCTTGTGTGCCATCATTCATTTCCTGTTTGCAATTAATCATCATTAAAACTTTCAGAACTTAAAATCATTGATAGCTAGAGGCAGCTTTGGTTGTAAGCGAGCAAGGCAGCTACGGTGTAGCTTTCACTGGCACCCTAGTCTGTACGCAAACTTGCAACTCAAGTCTGTAAAAGGCAGCTCTGGTATTGTTCTGATTCCAAGGCAGCTACGGTGTAGCTATCACTGGCACCCTAGTCTGTGGAATCAGGCATACTCGAGTCTGTGAGGGAGGCAGCTCTGGTTGACGAAAGTCAACTCGAGTCTGTATCAGGGTAACCGGGTTTTTAGAACATTTTCCCCTTAAGGAGCTCCGAAGATAAATTCACCCGTGACAAAGAATATACTCACGCGGACTAGGTTAACTTCACTAGCCTTCTGCTAGTGAAGCATAACCAGATAAAGTTACAATATATTCGCGGGTATTATTCAATGGAAGTGGGCCGTTTGTATGCTCTCCAAATACACGGAGTGCATCAGAATTCTTTCTCACCACGCTCGCGAAGTTTTTTATTTTCCTTTCGTAAAATCGTTTAGCATATTGCTGAAGCGGACGATTATTACTTCTTACGTATTTACGAATCATGCGCATATTATTTTCGTAGGGAAATGCAGAAAATTCATCTAACGGACCAAATCGCCTTACATCTTCTACAAGATGTAATAAACCATGTACATTGAAACTCAAAAATGACTGGCCATATATAACTTCCGCTTTACTAACGAACAATTTTAAGGCATGTTCTGCAAATGTCAAAAGATATCCCGAAGGTGACTGAGAAGCAAGAATACGTATGGATAAATGCAATAGTAAAAAATGTGAATAAGCGTCTTCGGATAGCACATCTGCGAAAATATTAGGCCCTGCATACAGAAGAAGATGCCGGAGTTGGGTGGCTTCATATTGCTTGTACCGATTCAAAGAACAAGGTTGTCGTGCGAATTCTTGCGGACACCAATCATTTAATCCTTCCAACCGAGAAGATAATATCTGTATTTGCCTATCGGATAATCTTACATTTACATTGAACTTGCCATGGAGTAACGCCTCTAATATTTTTCTCATAACACCTATACATACGAGGTGCATATACTCAAAAGGAACATTGGACACTTGATTAATTCCTAAGTCAAGCAAGGGGGTTCCTCCATCTTTATGATGATCTTCATCAATACGTCTAGCATACTCATCATCCATGCGCTGAGTGATATTAACGCCGGGGAAAGTCATACGGTTCTTGTGATAAACACCGGTAATCTTACACTTCGAACAAGGATTGGTAGACATATGCCCAAAATGATTCAATATAAAAGCTCTAGCGGGTGCATCAGCAATAAAATTACGTAAAATAATAGAATATTTTTTCTTGTCAAACTCAATACCCCCTACTTCTGTAATTTTTTCAATATCTGCTATTAGATAGCGGAATAGGTCGTTACTATTTTTTGGCTTCGCCGGGCCATAGTACAATCCAACCACTACTGGAAAACTATCTGTCAAATTAACAACTTTTATTTGCAAAGGCCAATATTGATGTGATTGTTCGTTATCAGCTGCAGCACCATCAGTGCTTACATCGATTATAAGTGAAGTGGGAATTTCATTATAACGGCATAATATTTCGCTAAGAGCATCAGAAATACCAATATGTACATATTCACCCGGTTCCATGTGGACAACATTCACTCTCTCCTTCGGAGTATCTAATAAAGTTCGAACATCTGTCGGCAAATTTTTGAAGCAACTATGAGAACGGAGAATTTTCAAAAGTGCATTACCTTGCACAGCGTTGATATTAGGCTCATTGATTAACTCGGCCAAACTCGATTTTAAACGCTTGCTTTCATCTACACAACTATTGAGATCACGATCTGCATCCAAAGAACGCTCTCTTACATTATGAGATAATGTTTTTACATTTTCACAAGCCACGTCTGCAACTGCAGTACTAACAGGGGCTTCCACGACAATTTGTTCAACATCAAAACCTCGAGTGGACTCTACGGTAAATTGATCTACGTTTACGTATTGAGTGGGCTGTACGATGAATTGTCCGACATCAAGACCGTGAGTGGATTCTACGCTAAATTGTTCTACATCGAGACCTTGAGCGGACTCTACTTTGATTTGTGTAGTAAAATTAGACCGCGAAAAAGATGAACTTCTACGTGACCTGTCTATTTCTTTAATACGCGATAACTGTTGTCGTTTCGTTAAATCTGCATAGATTTTTCGATTAATCCTCTTCATGACTTTTTGGCGAATATGTTTCAAATAACTAAAAAATTAATTTCTAAATGTATGCTATCGCGATGAGAGAATAAATTTCTGAATGTAAAAGTTTTTGCCAGTGACCGAATATATTCAAGTACTCACCATTTACCCTCGATGACTGATCGAAAAATTATAAAATCGCATCAATCAGATTTTAAGATTAGTCGTCTCGCTGTCCTGAAATACAAATTCACGTTGGAATACTTAAAATACAAATTAAATAGACATGCAGTTTATTCCTTCATTTTTAATTGATTGAATATCTGAGACTGAAATCTAAAGTGCAACTTAATTTATCAGTTAGATTTAGTCGCGATTATATTCTTAAACGAAAAGACTATTTATATGAAAAATATATAGAAAGTATAATGATGCCAATATTTATTCAGAAATTTCTTCGTCAGGAAATTTTATGATGACAACTATTTCCATCGACCTCTGTAAATCCATTATTTAGCCGAACAATTTATTGCCAAAGAAAATAACAAAATATTCATATGAAAATGGGGTCGCGTACTGATTATAGTCGTTTAATTTGCTAGTGGATTTAGTTAGTATATTAGCTTAGTATCGGAATAGTTATTATTCACGATTGAAACTCATACCTAGTTGAGTGAAATCACGTCAAGTGGACCCCCCATTTTCCGCTGAATCATAGAATTCAAGTTCATGCATTTTTAACAAAAGTAGTCATTACCAACAATTATACCTTAATTTTTGAAATATAAATTTTCGGGATTTGAAATTAAAAAGTTAATTACGACAAAACCGTGAGAGATACCTTGATGAAATGTTCAGAACTTATTGTGTAATATATACAGAGAGATTCTGTGGAAAGTTGTAAGCCGTGTGGGTAGGCAACCCGCATATTTACCGAAATGGCAACGCTGTCGTAGGGACAGTTGAACGTCTGCACCTACTGATGACGTAGCGACAGCTGTCACTTCGTTGGGTCAGAATCAACATACAGTGTGACATATTTGAGGTTGATCGTAATATAACGAGTAAGACAACGGGGATCGATATTAATTCGTAAAGAAGTGGTAACGAATTAGCGAATTGATTGCAGATGTCGATTTCTGTTTATTTGCAAGATTATTTGGGTCCAAACAACCCTCGAGGTGAAATTTACGAATCAAAGATCACCTGTTTGCCTATCGTTAATCTTGTAGTGGTCTCAGCGAGGAATGAATTAATTGAAAGTATTGCTCTGTAAATAAACGTAATTATGCCTTTGATAGCTGAGTAGAATAAAGCGTCGCATATTTGTAAAAATGATTACATTACAATGAGTTTCTATCATGTAATGAAATTTTTTATTCATTAAACGTAGTACAATAACAATAAACTAAATGCGTTGTGCCGACGACATGCCGACTTCTTAAGCAACTTTCGAGATAAGCTTCTGACCGTCTTCTGGAACTATGCGCAGTATTTCCGCAAAACTGTGCATTCAAATTATTAGGAGGTGAAAAAATTTGGGGTTTGCTGCTACGTCAGAGATGCCTCGTAGATTGCTCGTCGAATCGAATTTACATCGCTGTGTTCCTGACCGTAGTTGTCGAAGTGCTGCGACGAGTCAGTCCATCATCGAGGAACTGCTAGCTTGTAAATAATTTCGCAAGTAAACATAACTCAGAATCTGCGATCAATTCGTAACTTTATCACGACTTTATTTCGAATTATTATCGTTTGACATTTGTTGGTTACCTTTATTAGAATGATTCGTCAATTTCACCCCGACGGTTGTTTAGACCCAAATAACGTTGCAAATAAACAGAAATCGACATCTGCAATCAATTCGCTAATTCGTTACCACTTCTTTACGAATTAATATCGATCCCCGTTGTCTTACTCGTTATATTACGATCAACCTCAAATATGTCACTCTGTCACTTGATTCTGACCAAACGACGTGAAAGCTGCCGCTATGTCATCTGTAGATGCAGACGTTCGACTGTCCCTACGACAGCGTTGCCGTTTCGGTAAATATGCGGGTTGCCTACCCACACGGCTTACAACTTTCCACAGAATCGCACTGTATATATTTTGATGAAAAATTGAAAAATAAAGTTGATTTATTTCTTATCATAGTTTTTAATTACCTTTTAAATAAACAAATGAGAATTTGACTGACTTCTCCGTCAGATAATGAAGTTTTCTTTCCAGTTATATGCGTCATACATCTGAATTTTATATTCCGCAAGAAAGTTTCACTGCCCGTGATTAGTTTAAACCATAGTATACATTTTTATATCGTAGAGCGGCGAGCGGTGTCTGTACAGCGCGCTACCGCGCGCAGTTGACTTATTGTTAGCTTGAACCCCAGCAAGCCGACACTTACGAAAACACAAATTTTACAATCAAGAATTACCTTATTGAGCTTCAACTTTTTTAAATTAATTTTTACATAATATTTTTAACAAATGGAAGAAAAAAATAAAATGGATAAATAAATGTATAAGTTTTCAAATATTTAAATATACGTATTTAAATTTTTATTTTTAATTATATAATCTTCAAGCATTACAAAACAAATTCAGTTTATGGTTATGATCTTCATTTGTTATTCACATTAATTTTAGTAACTGTTCTCAAGATGAACATGACTCTCACAAACAAAAATACAAACCACGTTATTAACAAGCTATAACAATGAAAAATATGCGCCAGTTCCATTATGACAAAGCTTTAGATACAGTATCCGTTCAATCGAACATTTTTTCTGAAGATGAAAAAACTATTACCAATAAAGTCTTCAAGGAACAACAGAAAAACCGGTAACTTGTTACTGTGAAATTTACAATTGCTTTACAAACTCATTTTATTTTTGCTGTTTTTGTTTATCAGAAAAAAAAAATTATGCAGTTTTTAAAAATATAATGTAAAAAAAAGGTAAAGCTTAATAAGATTGTTTTAATCATAACTTTTTTTTTTAATGTCGGCTGACCGGGGTTCAAGCCACGTCAACTGCGTGCCTGTATACGGACACCGTTCGCCGCTCTGCGATATAAAAATGTATACTGTTCAAACTGATGGCGGGCGGTGAAATTTTCTTGCAGAATACCAAACTTGAATGTTTGACGCACATAACTAAGAAAAAAAACTTCATTATCTGACTGAAGTCATTAAAATTTTCATTAGTTTATTTGAAAGTTAATTAACAATATGATGACAGATAAATAAACTATTTTTTTTCTCATTTTTTATCAAGATATGAATATTATACAATAACTCGTGGCAATTTCATTAAGATATCTCCAACAGTTTTCTCACAACTAATTTTTTAATTCAAAGTCCCGAAAATTTTCATTTAGAAAAAAATTGTTGTTGTTGATCAAGTGAAAGATTGGGGGTCCACTTGACGTGATTTCACTCAGAAGTATTTTATACCCGTTGTTTTCACTAACGTAGAAAGATCATCTCTAATCCTAATGAAGTAAATCGTTCTCTGTTTATCAACACTTGTCATTAGTTGTTATCTGTATGACGTTCATAAAATTTCTAGCTTTTGTATGTTGCGTAAAAAAAGGAATATTGTCCTAGCGAATGGTTCTGAATTTTTCCACGTATTTTCTTACTCGAAGCATTATTTTTCGACGAATTCAAGTGTGCAGAAAATACAGCCAAAAAAGAAACGCGTTGGCTCTGCCAAACGACAAACAGAAAAACAGTACTTGGCGTTATTTGACAACACAATAAAATAAAAAAAATAAATCATTCTGTGATTATTCGTCCGATTGTGTGAGACGTGACTTTGAACTGTCGCCGATACTATGCACAATGTTATACATTGACGGGGCATTTAGCTCGTCGTGAATTCAACGTAATTATTCTAAAATCGAATTAAATTCGTAGTTGGACAATATCCCGGGTAACATTCTACATGGCCAGCCCACATGCCACATTAAAGCCACATGGCATTAGCATGGCAATAGTATCGGCAGACCATATTAAAGGTCGAGATTCGATAACAATGTGGCGGCAATGTCGCTTCAGTATGGGTTTCTGTCATGGCAATAATCCGGCTAACCGACATAGTTTGATAATGTTGAATCGAGGTGGCAACTACGTGGATAGCCGATGTAGCTTTCTAATATCCATCCCATGTCAAGTCGCGACCTGGCGTCTTCCTGGCCGCCACCTCGCGATGCGATATGGTTTTTATGTGGGCCAACCTGGCATTGCCATGTCAAGTCGCGACCTGGCGTCTACCTGGCCGCCACCTCGCGATGCCATATGGCTTTTATGTGGGCCAACCTGGCACTGCCATGTCTTGACGTAAACTGGCGTCTACCTGGCCGCGACCTCGCGATGCGATATGGTTTTTATGTGGGCCAACCCGGCATTGCCATGTTAAGTCGCGACCTGGCGTCTACCTGGCCGCCACCTCGCGATGCTATATGGCTTTTATGTGGGCCAACCTGGCATTGCCATGTCAACCCTGGCGAAAATGAGCTGTACAGGAAACGTGAGAAAGCGTACAGGAAACGTAAATTGGAACAAATTCACACTCCGGTCACACTTATTTGTTCCAATTTACATTTGCTTCGATATTTTGTACATCTCATTTTCGCCAGGGAAGTCGCGACCTGGCGTCTACCTGGCCGCCACCTCGCGACGCTACATGGCTTTTATGTGGGCCAACCTGGCACTGCCATGTCCTAAAGTAGCCTGGCCTTAACCTGGTCTGTACATTGAGTAGCCACCTGCTTAGTACCCTATCATGTCGGTAGATGAACGGCAACGCTCGCAAGTAAAGTAACGCTGGGTTGGCTACACATACCCGTTGCCAGCCAAACACAATTATATATATCTGAACCTATTATGAGCAAGATATCTCACAACAGTCTTTTGGAATTAAAACTGTGTACTTTAGGTGGAATGGAAACAATAAGTTTTCATCTGCCCAATTCAAAAGTAGGGGAGGGTGGGGCAAGACGCCCCCCTAAGCGGGTTGTTACTCGTTGTGGCTTTCAACCATCAAATCAGTTTACTTTTGTCCTATTTCGAACAAATTCATGGACATTCTGAAGAAATTCTGAAAAAAAAATTTGAAGAAAAAAAAATTTTGAAGAAAAAAAATTTGAAGAAAAATTTTTTTTTGACTTGGCGGCCACATTGGTTAAGTGAGTTGGCTACATAGCGGCCGTATGGCTGCCACATTGGTTAGGTGGGTTGGCTGCATAGCGGCCGTATGGCTGCCACATTAAATTGTCACCCAGCAGCTAGTTGGCATCGACATGGCAGCAAGAAAGTGCCGCCATGTCGCTGCCAGTTCGAAACCATAGATAAACTATGCTGTTTAGCCACCTAGCTGCCATCAAGGAGTGACATAGTTTGGTCGTCGTTGCCAGGTACTAGCCATGATAAAACCCACCACGGCTGACATGGCAGCCACATTGGTTAGATGGGTTGGCTATATAGCGGCCGTATGGCTGCCACGTTAAATTGTTACCCGGGATGTTAAGTCACCGAAGATACGCCGGTAATTATACGTACATGGAATAATTAATATTTACACCCGATCCTGTTATTTTTAATAATTCTTGTTTCGTGAATATAAACGAACTCCCACAGTTAAATAAGAACAGTCAAATAATTTTCAATATAAAACAGTCAAAAATTCGTTACGCATATAATTAGTACTCTCCCACTAACAAACTAATAATAATCCCCATAAAAAGCACCTCTGGTGCAAAAACCTTTCGCCTAGTTATATAAATGTGATAGTCACCCATAAAAAATACATTTTCATGCGAAGAAAACATTATACAGTTATTATTTTATAAAAAAAAGATTTGAAATCAGATGCTATTGCCTAGTACCGATATCACGTTGACTATTAGGCTTTTCATAACACGGTACATATTGACAGCCTTCCTGAAAACAGAAAACATAAAAAAAAAAAAATTAGAAAAAATTTGGAGTACGTGGTACTAGGCGGGCCAGTATTTCGTATCACTATATTAGGATTATTGACATGGTTCAATCGCAGTTTCCTTGTAATTATCTAGAAAAGGCCCGCCTAGTACCACTACCTCCAAATTTTTTCTAATTTTTTTTTTTTTATGTTTTCTGTTTTCAGGAAGGCTGTCAATATGTACCGTGTTATGAAAAGCCTAATAGTCAACGTGATATCGGTACTAGGCAATAGCATCTGATTTCAAATCTTTTTTTTATAAAATAATAACTGTATAATGTTTTCTTCGCATGAAAATGTATTTTTTATGGGTGACTATCACATTTATATAACTAGGCGAAAGGTTTTTGCACCAGAGGTGCTTTTTATGGGGATATCACTACTTTTTGTAGAATCAGATTAATTAAGTACAATCATTCTCGTATCCATGATAATGTGTGTCGATGTGGAAGGTATACATAGAATTCCCTACCACGTCTGGCGCTCTATTGTCTACTAGATCCCGCAAGGCAAAAGTCAATCGCCCTGTAACCGTAACGTTGGAAATTTTCTTTATTAGTTCCACATGAATTCAAAAAAGTATAATATTATTACAGCTCGTCATGAATCGAATGGAAAATTTGAGCCAAAGGTTACCATATACTAATTATTAGACCATATATTTTATAAAAATATACCCATGCAACCGTGCTAGAGAGTGTCATGTGCTGAATTATGAAACATTAAATATAATACCCTATACTGTAGTTGACGAAGATAAAGATATTGTTGAATAATTGCTGACAGCCCTTGGCACAGTTATAACAACGCTTTACGCTTTCATATGGCAAACTATGGGTAACATTATCCCTCCAATCCCTATTGCCTCTGCGATGAAAGAGACTTGGAAAAAAGTTTTTTACTCTAATTTGTAATTGATTGCCGATGGTATGTTCAAATTCGCCGGCATGGTTTTGAATAGAATATACAGAAAGACTCTGGGTAAACCCAAAACTACAACGGTAGGCGATTCGGTTTTTTGCAAAATTGGCTACGCTGTCGTACGACCACATCTTCAGCGTCGACTATGAGATTTCCGCGAGACTATGTTTTCAGACTTCTTAAGCTGTGAAGAAATTTCGAGTATTGTCTGCTACATTAGAGATGTCTCATAGAATCAAATTGTCTCGTTGAATCAAATTTACATGGCTTCATCCCTGACCGTCGTTGTCGAAGTGATGCCACGAGTCAGTTTATAGTCCTCGAGGAACTGCTAGCTTGTCAATACTGTCGTAAAAGAACAGAAATTCACATCTGCAATCAATTCATTAGTTTCTTACAAATTATTCACGAATTAATATCGTTTGACATTGGTTTATTAACTTCATTATACAGTTGTTTATAATTAAATAATATTGCAAATAAACAGAAATCGTCATCTGCAATCAGTTCGCTAATTCATTACCACTTCTTTACGAATGTATATCGATTCCCGTTGTCTTATTAACCATATCTGACTCTGACAGTTAATTCTAACCTAACTACATGACAGCTATGGCCACGGCGTCTGTAGCAGTCTGTAGAATCATCAAGACCTTGCATTTATCTTATATTCGACCAAAAATAAATTGACATGATACATCATACTCGATCCGCATGATCGGTATGATACCGTACTGTAGTTGGTGAAAATAAAGAACTAACCACAGCGCCATCTGGCTACGTCCGTATTTGGTGAGTCCTCTCTACGTGGCCTAGCGAAGGCAACTCTACACTAATTTTTATACACCTGGGAAATCTGGCACAAGTGAGTGACGTCACTGACTGACGGAGGAAATGAACAAAATAAAGTCTCGTCGAAGACACGTATAAATTACTTGCATCGAAACCTTCGAATAATCATATCTCAGCTCTACGTTCACCGATTTGATCGCAATAGGGCTTAAATGAAAGCTCTCCTCGGCCACATCCTACAATAAATATTAGAATTCCGTATTTATAGCGAGACGAAAGATATTAACGATCATAAATTGCCGTAACGGTCGCTCAGTTGCCGTTCGGGTATATAGACTCTGTCGAGTCTCGCGCGGCACGAGCGAAAAAAAATTTTTTTTTTTTTTTATATAACTAGGCGCGAGACTCTACCGAGTCTCTTGATAATGACACCGTTCAACTATGCTATGACAATACAAAGAGCTCAGAGTCGAGAGAAAAGTTTCTTGTACTTACCAACGCTGGCGCCGAACTGATTCTGAGACACCTCGGTCGTCGGCCGCTCTTGCTATTCCCGATGAGTCCTGTTGCTGGCTGCTGGCTGTTGAGTGTTGCACACTGCTGTGGATACCGATGCGCACTGCTTGTGCGCGGGAACAGCAAGAGCGGCCGGCGACCGAGGTGTCTCAGAATCAGTTCGGCGCCAGCGTTGGTAAGTACAAGAAACTTTTCTCTCGACTCTGAGCTCTTTGTATTGTCATAGCATAGTTGAACGGTGTCATTATTATTATTAGTTTGTTAGTGGGAGAGTACTAATTATATGCGTAACGAATTTTTGACTGTTTTATATTGAAAATTATTTGACTGTTCTTATTTAACTGTGGGAGTTCGTTTATATTCACGAAGCAAGAATTATTAAAAATAACAGGATCGGGTGTAAATATTAATTATTCCATGTACGTATAATTACCGGCGTATCTTCGGTGACTTAACATATTGTCCAACTACGAATTCAATTCGATTTTAAAATAATTACGTTGAATTCACGACGAGCTAAACGCCCCGTCAATGTATAACATTGTGCATAGTATCGGCGACAGTTCAAAGTCACGTCTCACACAATCGGACGAATAATCACAGAATGATTTATTTTTTTTATTTTATTGTGCTGTCAAATAACGCCAAGTACTGTTTTTCTGTTTGTCGTTTGGCAGAGCCAACGCGTTTCTTTTTTGGCTGTATTTTCTGCACACTTGAATTCGTCGAAAAATAATGCTTCAAGTAAGAAAATACGTGGAAAGATTCAGAATCATTCGCTAGGACAATATTCCTTTTTTTACGCAACATACAAAAGCTAGAAATTTTATGGACGTCATATAGATAACAAGTAATGACAAGTGTTGATAAACAGAGAACGAATCACCCTGGTATGATTATAGATGATCTTTCTGTGTTAGTCAAAAACGTGGACTACGACCGAACTTTAACTCGACCAAGACGCTGACATTGTATCATACTGTTATACTGACTTTGATGTCATTGTTATACTGAGAGTATAAAATGCTTCTATAACTTTCAATCGTAAATAATTATTACTGTAAGCTACTATACCAAATAGATCAACACACAAATCAAACTATTATGATCAGTAGGCACCCTTATTTTCATATGAATATTTTATTATTTTATTCGGCAAAAAGTAGGTCTACAAAGGTCGATGAAAAAAAAAGTATCAAATTTCATGATGAAGACATTTCTGAATTGCAATTAACATCGTTCCTTTCTATCAGTGTCGCGCGTCACTAATTACATTTTTAATGAATTTACTTATCTAATTAATAATTACTCTCCACGATTTTTCCCCTTCATCGTTGTCGAAAACAAAGATGTTTTTGGATAGTTGTGTTCGGAATTCCATATAGAATCGGGCTACAGAGGCCGATTTTGCAATTTTGATGCATAGGCTGTGATATGAATCGAAATAAATGGCACGCCCACAATTTCCGATGAAACAATAAAAAATCCGATTTCGTCCGTTCAAACGTACGAAATCGAACTCATTACTTGTTAAACATCGGCTGCCAAAAGGACGAGTCAATTGATAGCCCCGTTTCACAGCAATTCGAGAAATAGACCGGTCGGTAAAAATCGAGTAGACCCCCCCCCCCCCCCCCCCAAGTTGCATTCTAGATTTCAGTCTGAAATATTCAATCAATTGAAAACGAAAGAATAAACTACATACACGTCAATTCAATTTGTATTTTAAGTATTCCAACATAAATTTGTATTTCAGGACAGCGAGACGACAAATCTTTCATCAAGTCAAGAAAAATGGTGAGTACTTGAATGAATTCACTCACTGGCGAATCGCTTGTGTAGTTTTCATAGATCATTATTTGGAACCTTTTAGGTTCAGAGGTGAGGTATACAACTCACTGTCCTTGAATAATTTCGATGTGTTTATTCAATAGCCAATAATGGAATAAAATGTAATTTTTTTTTTTATAACGTTGAGCCAGCAGATTATCGAGTGTAATACTGAATCTATTTTATGCCAAATTGTATTCATTGTCCCTCACAATACTAGTTCATACCGGATAGTAGCTAGTATACATACGGGGCATTACACGCTAACTCGACCAGTGTTAAACCCCGACCATCTCGGAACAATTTTAGGTTTTTTTTTATTCATAATTCTACTCAGTGAAAAATGCGTCCAGACTTTTTCTTTATAGATATTTTTATGTAGCCGTTTATTTTTTATAAATTTTTGATGTTGATCGAGAAAGCCCATTTTCAAAACTCCGAACAAATTCTCAAGAATTCAGTGGATGACATAGAACATCTCCCTAATTTCAAGAAGGTGAAAGGAATTTTGTTTCAATTTTTTTTTCGCTCAATTCGAAATCTTGAAATTTTGAAAACTGTAATTGACCGTGACGCAGAGATGAATTGGGTAGTGTCATACGAGGGGGAAATAACTCAAACCTGGATTGACACGTCAATTTTTTAGTTTGAATTAATCCGCATTAATTCATTATAATCGAAATTAATTCACTATAATTAGAATTGATTACTTTCAATTCAAAATAATTTCGTTTAGTTCGAATCAATGCATTAATTTCAAATGAATTCCTAATGATTCACGTTAATTGAAGTTAATTCGCGATATTTCATAGATTTTTATGTTAGCACGAATTAAATTGGGTGTTACGTCCCAACTTCACCTACTCCCAATGATCACCCGATTCCACCTTCTCCCAATGATCATCCGACCCGCTATTTCCTTTCTGCTAATCTCCAGTTACTTCCTTTCCGCTAGACCTGTACTCATCACTTTCCGTATTTCTCCTCATTCCTCAAACTCGTGCGAGCTGCACACGGCACCACGATTTGCAAGACAACCAAAATCCCCTCCTTATTCCGAGTTTACCTTATTCCAGTCCTACACTTCTCAATCACTTCAAAAACTGACTTCAAACTCTTCACCCTAGCTCTCTCAAACCAACCAATCTTCATTATATATATTGTAACTTGTGGGGATATGCTTCACTAGCTGAAGGCTAGTGAAGTTATCCAAGTTCGCGTGAATTCTTTGTCACGGGTAATGATTTGGAGCTCCTCCTGGGAAAAGTTGAAAAAACCCTTTGTTGACCCTAATTGCAGACTCGGATAGATTTTACTCTACCAGAGCTGCCTCCCTACAGACTTGGGATATGCTAGACTCACAGACTAGGATAGCAATTATAGCTCTATCGTAGCCGTCTTGAGTCTAACTCACCGAAGCTGCCTGTTACAGACTTGGGTCGTAGTACTCAGACTAGGGTGCCGATTATAGCTACACCGTAGCTGCCTGTACTACGCCGAAGCTGCCTTCTAGCTAAAACGATTTTAAATTTTGAAAAGTTTGAAAAAGTGAGGTTATGTTGCACAAAAATGAGTAGATAAAGATTAGATTCTTTGATAGTTGATTTTAACAATCATCTGATTGTTTTCTCTTATTTATTAGACATAAATGAAATAGTTTGAAATTTTAACAAAATAAAAATAATATTTACAAAAACAAAATCAAACAAAAAAATGAGAAACTTAATATTTTACCTCTTTTTGGATCGGAAGTGAATCTAACCTACAATTTTATTTTATTCATAACCTAATTCGCCGCACGTGTCGTCTATTCTTTTCTATCCGGATTTTTCTGTTTTTCTTATGAATTTCGTTTTTTTATTTTGATTTGATAGGAAAATTGCCGCTTTGGCTAATTTTTATATTTCTTTTTCTTTTGAACAATGAAATGCCGCTTTGGCTAAGACTTGTTTTAATTTTGATTCTAAATATGTGCCGCTTTTGGCGTTTGCTATATTTTGATATCTTTTTTGAATTTATAATGAATTTAAAGTGAATTTACGAGATTTTTGCCCTGTGGCTGGAAAGAGTGAATTTAGAGAATCTGCTATGAGTCGGCTGGCCGTTTTGGCACGATTCCGCTGGTCAGCGTGGTTTTACCCGTCTTTATATACCCGTCGCGCGGACCAAGATGTCGCGTGTTAGTGAGTGGGGGGTTCTCGTGACGTATGAACGAGTGACGTAACAACGCACACCTTACAATATATATCAACTGAACTTCGACAATAAACATAATCATAGTGAAAATTAACAGGAATTCATTTCACCACTTAAACCTTACCCTTAGTTGCGTGCCAACGCATAAAACAGGACAGAACCCTTAAATTGATAGTGTACGACGTTACATGGGCTCAAATCTTTGGGTAATTCAGAGTAAACAGAAAAAAGTTGAAAAAAAGGCGACTCGAATCCAGGTTGATTCACATTAATTGTCGATAATTTTGGTGAATTTCGCTTAATCTGAATTAATTTAGTCTAATTTTGTTAATTTTATTTGATTTTCTCCAAGTTCTTTTCAATTTTAATTTCATATAATGCGAATTAATTCATGTCGATTCGAACAATGCATTTCATTCGTGTTAATTCGCATTGATTTCCATTAATTTGTAGTAATTCACCGAAAATTGGCACGTCAATTCAACAAGTTATTTTTCCCTCAGTGTCGCGGGGAAGAAATCGTATGAGTAACATTTTTGCGAGATAAAATTGTGTTGATTTCCAAATTTCAGTTTCAAAATCTCCAAATTTCGATTTCACTGAAAAAAAAAAGAAAAGAAATTCTTTCCACATTCTTGATAATGGGGGCCTGTTCCATGTCATCCATTGGATTTTTCATAATTCTTTCAGATTTTTGAAAATGGGCTTTCTTGATCAACTCCAAAAATTTATTGAAGATAAATGGCTTGATAAAAAAATCTGAAAAGAAATCTGGACGCGGTTTTCACTGAAAAGAATGTTAGAGAAGAACCTGGAATTATTTCGAGATGGTCGGGGTCTAACATTGGTTGAGTTAAAATGCATTCCTTACAAAAATAGTACAAAATAATACGTGAAATCAGGCATCGAAGCCGAGCGTTCCCTTTGTTAATTTTCAGACTTCAAATTATGTTCTTCAAATGCTAATCAATGGAAATGAATGGAAAACCAATAGAATCATTGATAAAACCTGTGATAAAACAGCATATTGGCGACGGAAAATATTGATGAAGGAAGTTAGCTCGTATGATGATACGAACTCGGCGGGCATAGATTGTTCTGAAAATTATCAATTGCTGAAGTGTGAGGTAAGATCAGCAATTAGTGCGTCTTTTAATGGAGAATATGTGTATCTATACTGTAAGTCGAATAGAAAGAGAGACAAAAAAGCATCACCGAAGTGTACCGATAATGGGTACGTCCAGTATAAGTATTAGGGTGGGTAAAAAAAATGACTATTTTTTTTTTCATTTCGTACTCTGAAAAGTCGGTTCCTAGACACCTCTGGAGAATACTCACCAAATATGAGCTCTTAATTTTGATAGAAAGGTCCTCCGCTTTATGGTTTTCCATTTTTTCCTCAGTGTTAGAAACGAGAATTTATATCTCTCTATCAACTGTTCGTTAGAAAATATCGCTACTCGTATTCTTGTAGGAAATTGAACGCTCTACAAAAAAGGTCTCTTATGATTTTTTCGGAAACTTCACCGTTTAGAAGATATCACAGGTTGAAATTTGATTATTTTACGAGAAATTGTTGTTTTGCTTATGAATTTTATAACTCGTTAACAACATTTTTTTATGGAATGCGCAATTCATAGTTTTGAAGGAAATTAACTGCTCTACAAAAATGGTCTCTTATGATTTTTCGATAAAACAATATACTTCAACCTGTGATATCTTTTAAATGGTGAGGTTTCCGAAAAAATTATAAGAGACCTTTAGAAATTTTTTTTTTATCGAAAAATCATAAGAGACCTTTTTTGTAGAGCAGTTAATTTCCTACAAAACTATGACTTGCGCATTTCATAAAAATTTTTTGTTTACGAGTTATAAAATTCATAAGCAAAACAGCAATTTCTCTTAAAATAATCAAATTTCAACCTGTGATATCTTCTAAACGGTGAGGTTTCCGAAAAAATCAGAAGAGACCGTTTTTGTAGAGCGTTCAATTTCCTACAAGAATATGAGTAGCGATATTTTTTAACGAACAGTTGATAGAGAGATATAAATTCTCGTTTCTAACACTGAGGAAAAAATGGAAAACCATAAAGCGGAGGACCTTTCTATCAAAATTAAGAGCTCATATTTGGTGAGTATTCCCCAGAGGTGTCTAGGAACCGACTTTTCAGAGTACGAAATGAAAAAAAAAATAGTCATTTTTTTTGACCCACCCTAATAAGTATGTATCGTTTTATGGATGCGACATGTTTGTAGCATGGCGTTATAACTTTAGTCGAAAATCGGTGAACGATAGATGCAGAATGAAATTGAACTCTTCTTCAAAACTTGCATTCGAATTTAAATTACTGAGATCACCGTGCCTGGACCATTAGTTCTTGTTATGAACACACTATAGGTATTTTTTTAACTTCAATTTTCAACGGATTACTCATTCCTTCCATTCATTTGTTTCAACACAACCTCTTGCGAAAACCACGAAGCACTAGTGCGTGGAAAATGTTTTCTGATTTTTAAATTTGAAGAAAAAAAGGATAGTATGTAGGGCACGGGCACTCAAAAGGACTTTATGAAGAGTGTGAAAGTGTCACACGATTCAAAGACGAGGTCTTCCTTCGCCCTTGTCATATAAACCACTATTACATCGCAGTTTTAGTCTACAATAATGAATATATTATCAATGCCAAAAATATCCTAACAGTATTTGATCATGCTCCCGACAATTTTGTGGGTGTGATCGTTACACATTGACTGGAAGAAATAATTAAAAAAAAAAAGAGTGCAATTGATAATTTTCAGAACAATCTATGCCCGCCGAGTTCGTATCATCATACGAGCTAACTTCCTTCATCAATATTTTCCGTCGCCAATATGCTGTTTTATCACAGGTTTTATCAATGATTCTATTGGTTTTCCATTCATTTCCATTGATTAGCATTTGAAGAACATAATTTGAAGTCTGAAAATTAACAAAGGGAACGCTCGGCTTCGATGCCTGATTTCACGTATTATTTTGTACTATTTTTGTAAGGAAATGATGTTTGTAATCTGACGCTGAAAAAGAGTATGGATGTTCTCGAGTTTTTGGCTGGGGAAACCATTTTGGAACTCGGTTTTAATTTTTTACATTTACAATGTTTTTGCCGTTATTTTATTACTTTTTGTATGTGCAAACGGGTCAGCGCTAAGCTGACTTTAATGTATTCTACATATTACACGTGTATAAAGATCAACTTCCGATCATTCGCAATGGAATGCGTGTGCTACAATGAACAAGTGTATTTTGGAAGTTGCGCAAAAGATACGAGCTATTTTATTCGGCCAAGAAATCTCATTTTGAGAATAATACAATAGCTTGTTTCGATTATTATAGTTTATCTTACCCATGATTCCATTTTATTTAGACAGTGCAACATATTTAGATGTCGTACGAACACAGAATACGGCAAATGTTCTACAATTGTTTGATCGTGAAACTCTTGCGTAAAATAACAATGTCCAATTTAAACAGACCTTTATGAGATTCTACAATATTTTTCAAGTTGATCTAAAAAATATATACATCAGACTGTGTCAGAAGACCATTTTTTCCCGAATAAATGTATTTCAAAAATTTCGTTGTCACGGAAAAAAATTTCTTCAGAATTTCAGCTCGATATCTCAAAAATTGAGCTGTCGCAGGGAGGGGTCCCCTTTCCTATTCAAAATACATATAAGAATTTTTTGTTTCATTTCTCAAATAAATAGGTGTAAATAAAATTTTTTCGTACACCAATTTCTACAAAATTGGTTCTTCAATTATATAAAAGAAAAAAAAAATTTCCAATAATTTTCTAATTGAAAATTTCATTTCTTTCTTATTTTTCGACGCTTTGTAACCATTTCCCTGTTAAGTTTGAATAAAAGACGTGTGGACCAATTTTGTATAATAATAATGTTTATAGACAGAACTGTAAGCTGTAAATTTATAAACATGTGAATAAACGACTTTGAAAATTGAAAAAAATGATTTACCTTTTATTATGATATGATATAATACTTCATTACCAACATAATTACACGTTATTATTTTTAATAATCTTTAGTAGAGACATGCCTTTTATTTCAACAGCTATGTAAACGATTAAGCTGATTTGGAATGGTTAATATGTTATATGCGTATATGTACAATAATATTTCAATTTTGTTGCAAGAAAACAGACAAGCTTCTAAAAATTTATGAGTATAAAGATTGAGTTTTGAATTGATAAAGTTAAATTAAACACCAAAAACTACGGAGCGGAGGACCTGGATACCGAAAACTACGGAGCGAAGGACCTGGATACCGAAAACTACGGAGCGAAGGACCTGGATACCGAAAACTACGGAGCGAAGGACCTGGATACCGAAAACTACGGGGCGAAGGACCTGGATACCGAAAACTACGGAGCGAAGGACCTGGATACCGAAAACTACGGAGCAAAGGACCTGGATACCGAAAACTACGGAGCGAAGGACCTGGATATCGAAAACTACGGAGCGAAGGACCTGGATACCGAAAACTACGGAGCGAAGGACCTGGACACCGAAAACTGCGGTGCGGACACATTACTGAGTACAAATTTTTTTGGGGAGCACGAGTAGACGTGACGCATCAATAATAATGACAATAATAATAACAATGATAAATGAAATATGATTATAAATAATACTATAATAATATAATAATATTATATTATAATCATACTGGCACGTGGCCGCGATTTGCTGCTGCGCATGCGCATTTTGTAAATCAGGCATCGAAGCCAATCAATAATTCTGCGCATGCGCATTTTGTAAAATAATTAATATTATTAATAACTCAGTTATGCGTGATCAATTATTGCTCAAAAACAATAGGGGGCGAGATTTCGGTGACGAGAACACTCCTTCCAAATGGCAAGTTCATAAGTGCAACGGTTCGACAGATATCGTGGTCTCAAGAAGAACGGTCTGCAACGAAGAAGAAGAAGAAGGAGAAGAAGAAGAAGATTGTGTTCTTCGATCAACTTCGACGGTCAATATCTCAGGAACCACGCGGTAGATTTTGTCGAAATTTCGCGAGCAAGGTCAAATGGCGAGGGCCTTACGCCCATATAAATTTTATTAGGAAATAATCAGCGGTTCAAAAGATATGACAGATTTTTTACAAGAACAAGAGCTGGCTCGGGTAAATGTTTCGTGGCTGGCGCGCCGAGTTTTCACTGTCGGAGGGGGGGGGGGGGGGGGGGAACTCGGCGATTCGCTGCCGCGAATCTTGATTCAAATGCGGGACTTTTACAAATATCATTGATACATTCGTATTTCTTGATCGATTTCAATCTAAGTCCTATAAGGTACTACCTATCAGTATTCATTATACATCCAAGGGATAATAATTAGTATTTAACAACATTGCACTGCATTAAAAAAAATAAAATGATGGTGGATGTCATTGTTGGTAATTAGTTTGTTGTTTATTCTGTCTGATTATGTTGTTTATCATTCTTTTTTTGCTGATTATTTTTATCATTTTTCATCTCATTTCAGTCCTCTCAAACCCCTCGTTTGAAGAGTCATACAAGCGTTACTAAAAGAGGTCGAGCAATATATAAACCACCTAGGTATTATACAACTTCGTCCGAGGAAGATATACGGCGGCAAGATTCAAGGTCTGAAACAGGTCACATGTTGAAAAGTGTGGCAGGTATGATGAACGAAATAGAAAACGTGGTCAGTATGGCAAAAGGTAAAGACGAGGCACAGGGTAAGTCTTCGTCCTCAAAAACAGTTTATATTAATAATGGTGATAGTAACATTCACTCGCCACTAGCAACTATACATACTCCTCAAGAAATTTTCTCTGGCAATCACGTTGATGCTTCTTGTGAACGAAGAATAGAACAGGTATCTGTTTCAAGTTCTCCAAAAAATACTTCTTCCACTGGTAATGTCGAATTTTCTAATGACGCTGTTCATTCCGATATTCCGTCACTTCGCGGTATGGTTCGCGGTAGATATTCACCAATTCCATTAGCACCTGTCGTGACGCAAAACTCATGTTATTCGAATAGTTCATCAATTTCGACTTTTTTGGGATGTACAACAACGAGACATGAAATACCAAATACCATTCCTTCATTCGTAGATGTGCAAAGTACTATGTCCTACTCCAGTAATAATCAACAAAAATTTGACGGAAATTCGACATTGCCGCTGAAGTATTCTCCTACCGACGAGTATACTCTCCATGAATTACGAGGTCCTCAAATAAAATCTGTCGAGAAAGTGCATGTCGAACTGCCGAAGTATTCGCAACGGATTACTGCCCCACCGTCTACCTATTTTTATAATAATCCTTCTGATATGCCTTCCGCTGATAAAACTTCGACATTTCCAATAAAAACTCTTGATCAAAATTCTAATTACATCAATGACGAAACTTATAGACCTGAAGCAATCACATCAATAACTAAACAAACACTTAATGAATCCGCGAAAATAACCGATTCTTCACAAGTACTGCAGTTACAAAATCGTAATTTATTATCAAATGAAACCGTAGCTGTTCATTCGCGTGAAAATATCATTTATAATTCTTCACAACCTCAAACAATTCCATATCAAAATAACACAAAGCCCGCGAATATAACTAATTCTCCTCAGGTACAGCTGTTACGAAGTCACGGTCATTCATCACCAAATAAATACGTGCCTGTTCATTCACACGAGAATATTATTTGCAATCCTTCAATAACCCATCAACTCCAAAACTTCTTCCGACAATTCGAACAGAAACAAGAGACGCAATGGCAAAATATTCTTCAACAAGTCAATCAGTCTATAAATGAACGAAATCGCAGAGAAGATATCATTGTACATTCTTATAGAAAACCTCCGGGGTTTCCATTGAATACCTTAAGGGGGTATTCTGGTCTAGAGACATGAATTTTAGGTAATTTTTGAAGTGCTGTAAAAAAAAAGCAAGCAATATTTTTAGTATTGGAAAACATTTTTAGGTATCCAAGGTCAGAAACAACTCCAATTTTTTTAACGTTTCGGCATCATAATTTATCGCATCTTACGAATAATAGAAGAAAAAGAAGAAAAGTAAGAACTCCGCGTTAATGATTACACTGCGGGTCATTAACGCGGAGTTCTTACTTTTCTTCTTTTTCTTCTATTATTCGTAAGATGCGATAAATTATGATGCCGAAACGTTAAAAAAATTGGAGTTGTTTCTGACCTTGGATACCTAAAAATGTTTTCCAATATAACGAAGATGAGGTCAAAAAAGAAGATTGTCTAATATTTTTAGTATCAATTTTTTTATACATTATTTATTCACATTAGAAGCATACAAAAAAAAATTCAAAAGTAAAAAAAATTCAAAATTTCGTTAGTTATCAGCTGATGAAGTGGGGAGTCTCAAAAATTTGGTGCGTGACCATACCCACGATCTTAACTCTCCTAGCAATCTGAAACCAAAAAATAATGAAGATTATCAATCTATAATAATGTCGCAATGTCTGGAACTACGGAAAAGTTGGAAAAAAAATTTTTTACAAAATGGCGACTGCCTAAAGAAAAAAATAATTTTTGTACCACTTTTTTGGACATTCTTCGATTTTTTAAAAATAGTAAAAATTGAAATTTGGGGATGTGGATAGTTCCAGACGTAGACAAGTCTATAAAGAAGACTCTCTAAAAATTTCAGGTAAATCGGTCCGGTAGAACCTGAGAAATCGTGGGTATCGTTTTGAAAAAGACAGTTTCGAGAAAAACGCGTTTCAAGTTTTGAGTCAAGTTTCCGGCAGTTTTACTTATAGAATGGTACGGTATACTTACATATTTTTAATCGGTGATTCCTGTATTATTTTATATTTTGCTTACACGTAGAACACAGAATTAATGATGAGAGTGTTGTAAAAACGGAGAAAAATTCGAAAATGCAATAGCCTACCGCCTATTGTTCAATTTATTCCGGTCGGGCCAGTTCAGATGCCGCGCCACAAAAACCGCTGTAACTCAGTAAATAATTGGAATTCTGCAAAATCCTTTTGAGGGCATATTCTTGAATGTCTAAACTTTGGAAATATGAAGAACGAAAAAAATCGATTTTTCCAAATTTCTAGACCAGAATACCCCCTTAATCGAATTTGACGAATTCATAGAAAATCCGCAAAAACAACGCGATTTATTGAACTTTCTTGCTGAAGTTGGGGGAAGAACTTGCCAAGACGCTTTAAACCAGTATGTCAGCGATACCATGACTCCGTTTCTCTGTACTCAATTCACATGGACAAAGCGAACTGTCCCAGGATTCCCCAATATGAGATCTTTATTTGATACAGAAATGGGAAATATATTTTTCAACGCGCTACTTAGAGACCGTAATCTTCCGCGACCGACGCATACTGAGTACGGTCGGTGTATGCAAATTGCCCTACGTAACGCGAAGCAACGTTATCGTGATGCCCATAGAAGACGTGCGAGAGGCAATAATGGCGCGCATAGGCTTTATGAACAGGAAATGCAAAGACGTTACGGTCACAATAATCTAGACGCAGAGGACGATGTAAACCCTCAATAATTTTTCTGTGATCCATGTATATGATAGCGATCATCTTCAGTAAATATTCGAATCATTGATGTATATAGT
The DNA here is from genome assembly GCA_944452935.1 of Rhogogaster chlorosoma. Taxonomy (NCBI): domain Eukaryota; kingdom Metazoa; phylum Arthropoda; class Insecta; order Hymenoptera; family Tenthredinidae; genus Rhogogaster; species Rhogogaster chlorosoma. The sequence continues at coordinate 13,086,377 of OX101800.1, read as the reverse complement.
ATTGTATGCGTTTATATATGTCGGTGTCTATATCTCTCTTGTAATCATAAATTTACAAATTGTGTGGATGCGTTTATAATCTTGTTTAATTCCGATATTTGTTGTTCATTGAAGTTCTTGTTCAATACATTCTCTGATTTGATATTGAAATGCCTCCTAAATCATATCGGAGAACTACTACTTCTTCTACCTCGTCTGATACAAGACGAGAAAATCCGACCTATATTCATATTATTTTTTATATAATCTTTTTCTTTTTCGACATGCGCTTTCTAGTCAGCTTGTGCAATAGTTTTCAAATAGTCATACACACTCATATAGGGCGATTCGTCTTGAAGATAGAAAACAATTTTTGGCTTGCCAAATTTACATTGCAAGTAAATTTACAATGCAGTAGTTTTTTAGACAAAGCGATAAATAGTTAGCCAATTTGAGCCTAGTTTCATGTCAAGAACACTGGATTCGAGAAGCAATCGCTCTATATACATAAGTAGATTAGTAATAAGTTGCTAAGTTATTAGGTTATTACTTATTAGGTTTATATGACTAGATTTAGCGAACATTATAATTTAATACTTTGACCAAATTACGTTTCAGATATCGATGGGTACTAGTTTGTTTTCTTTTTTTTCTCTTATTTATTTATTTATTTTTTCTTCAATTTTTCGATCGGCGATACTACATATGTTTCCATTGCTCCATCATAACTAAATGAGATAACGCTTATTCTTCAATTTCAGCTCATCGACGCAGCTTATTCCAATATTACCTAAATTATGACGATTCCCATATTTGTACAGCAATTTCGATCTTATCTTTTCGCTGCAATGATTCTCCAGTCTGACTATTTTCTGCAGCAAGTTTTTTTTTTTTTTTAATACAGTCTCTTCCAGCATAAAAAATTATTCGGGTGACGGTTCGTTCTTTGTTTTTTTATTAGTTTTTTGTTGTTGATTTTACTGTATTTTTTTTTCTATTTTTTTATTTTTTTAAATTTTTTTCTTTTTTTTCGTCCTTGTACTTTTTTTTGTTTTCTTTGATTTTCACTACGGATCAATGATTATAAATCATCGTTAATCAAAGCTATCATATTTGAAAGATCAATGTGTATGAGACCGTATTAGAATAAATGCTATTTATACATTTCAACCTCTATCATCGTTATAATTGTTTTAAGGGGGCTCCAGCGCGGAGAGTTCCGAGGTCAATCAGGGTATTTTCTATTAATTGAAATGCGCTGAATCCAACGGTACCTTTATTTTCCCCTGTAACCGTGGAAAATTTTGAGATATTTCATCTCAAAGTTTGGAAATTTAACATAGGCTTTTATGGAGCGAGCTGCGAATGAGGTTGAAAATTAATCATTAACCAACCTTAATCGAGGAGTTGCGCAACAAAAAACTGATATCTTATAGATGAAGAGTTAAACTTTCAGATAGTATCATGCAAAATGTGGGTAACCGTGGAAAATATGGAGGAAATTCGTGAAAACTGAACACGAAATTGAGTGCGTCGTCGGATATCCGGTATCTTATCGGCAGCCATGTTTGTCGTGTTACGAGTCTGAAGCGCGCGCTTTTTGGATAATTCATAATTTTAGTTAGAGCAATCTTTCAATTACACGATTTTTATTCTGATAATAGGTTAGGTACATATATTGACTCGTTGAAAAAAGGGCAAATTGGTGACTATTTATTTAAGTATAATAAATAAAATGCAATTTTAGATCGGAGTATTTTGTAGTATCGTTGCTTCAAAAATAATTATAAGATTTTTCAAGATGAACATAAGCTTTAAAATACAAATTTATTTTTCGACGGTATTTGACTTCGGCCGTAGTCGCTGGAGCCCCCTTAATATGTTCTATCCGAACCGGTCCGTTCATCCGTTAATGATTGAAACATTCCTAATAATAATAAAACATGTTTATTGCATTTATCTATTCGTTTAATCATTTATTCAAAGAATAGCCCAGCGGGCGTAGCGCTGCAAAAAAGTTAAAAGTTAATTTTGTTATCAAATTTCACCACTGAATACTGGGTCCATTTCTGCTGTTGTTTTGTGTTCTTTTTATTTCAGTGTGAAATTCGCGATAACGCCAGAAGAAGGACAGGCAAAGTGATCGTTTCAGTGGGATATACCGAGACCATCCATTCTGTATAAATTTGTGAGATCAATACTCTGAAAGAAATGTATTCGATAATTGTTCTTTCTTAAGAATTCTGACCGTCTCAATAAACGTATCAATTTATTATTATCGTCCGTAATCTGGACCCAATAACCGTAGGATAATTCTGAAAGAATCCCAGTTTCATAATTACAAACGAGAAATTTATCTTTATATACGTAAATAATAAATTAAAATAAAAGTAAATTTCATACTTACACACGAGGAATGTATCGTTATTTGCTCAAAATAATAAACACATTTTCAACATCAATTTATAATAAACATCAAGTCAATATCACTACAACTTCCAATTCCTAGTCTCCCATTGTTTCATTATTCCATTTGGTAGGCTCCGTCTCGCAGTAAAAGTATACCGACTGTCGGTAAGTATATTTCATAATTTCATTCAAAGACTTATTACCGACGGTTTGTATACCAATAACACTGGAAAATAGTCACAGAAATAACTATAGGTATACACGGTTCAGAGGGGCGGGGGGAATCGCAAGACGGCTTGCGCAAGTCTGCCGTGAGTTTTGCACAAATAACTAGGGACGACATTGAACAAGCTATTCGCAATTCCCGCGTATAGGTGTTCTGGTGCAATCTTTCTGGTGCAAGATCCACAGAAATAAGCGGAAGCAGACCATTATCGCTCTGCGGATGCATCTTGCAAGACCCGAAACGCAAGAATTGGATCAGATATAACAAAGCGTGCTACTAGGGAAGACGTTACAATGTTACGGTAAGTCTACGTCACAAGGATGCACCGCTTGATATCGGAGTTACATGGCCTCCATGTCACAAAGATGTTTCAGGAAATTATGGTAGGTCTGAGGTACATCACGATCGATGATCCATGAATGTACCAAATATATAACTACTGTTTTCTGAGGTATGGCATTTTCTTCTATTTATTATTTTCTTTTATTGTTATATTACTATGCATTGCACAAACATTAATTCAAAAGCTTAATTGGATATTAGGAACAATTCCAATTTACAGTCTTATCGAAGGTATGACTAACTCACAATTTTAACGTACGCAGAACTCTTCACATTTTGTTCTTGTATTACATCTAGTCCACATCACAGGAACAGTTTACTTTATTATTACGTCTTATATTTTAATGAGTATATATTCTGACGTCCTAGTTTTGTTCCTACCGAATCGTCACAGATGGGCAATGCTGTCACCTTATTATTTGGAACTGAGTTCCGGAGTTAATTAAGTATTGGAATTCTTACTTTATTGGAGCGGGTCTTCGGGCGAGCGGGTAGGTGGTCCAGATAAAGGCTCCTCGAGTAGATCGTTGATCACTGTGATGATTTGGGTTTCACCTTGATATTCCAATGAGTGGTGTGTAAGGTTATCCGTTTTGGTATATGCACAAAACTGGGGTTCAAGGATGAATTCACAAGTTTTAGTTAACTGGTGTATTATGGCTTGGCGCCTCCTTTCACGTACGTCCTTTCCGCCACGGTGCCCGCGCTGTCGCTTACCGGTACGCCGGGCATGAACTTGTATGGTAGGATTTGGAGAGGACGAGTGCCTAGACACGGCACGCTCGTCTATAAGGATGTTGGAAAATAGTGCGAATGCCAAGAAGGGCACGCTCGCAAGATTGAAGGGTGCAATACTCGAATGTTAATTTTGTGATTAAAGTTTATTATTTTGTTGAATCGCGAGGAGAAGCCAGATATAGCACAGTGAATGAAAATGATTTTAGTTTTAGAGTAATGAGAAGTACGCGACTTGCTGGTAGCAGAAATAAAGGCACTGCCTTATTGTTTGTTGGGTCTTTTATGCCTTCTTACTGCCTGTCTTCTCCTTTTCGAGGCAGACGACGGCTGCCTGAGGACTTAAAACTACTAGATTGCAGTTCTCACCAAGCAGGCAGTCGCCGTTTGCTATATGATCCAGTGCTCCTTGCATACATAGTGCATACATATGTAACATACATGTATATAAAATAGGATCTTATATTCTAACAATTATCAATATCAGTGTATATCTTTGTATCATAGTGCGAGCCGGAGACCGTAGGGTCTGCCGACGTCACAATATATATTGTAACTTTAGGAGTTACCTATTTAATTGAGCTATGAGTCCCTGAGCGAAATAAGCAGACTTGAAGACACAAATTAATGGTAAAAGCAGATTCGGTTATATTCAGGAAGATACAAGTGTCTCGGCTAATGTCTGAGACTAGACTGTTTATAAATTGGCTATCGCTAGATACATCGTTTAGTTGTTTTATCAGAAGATACTTGATCATTATTACCGTGATGTTTTGTACATGGGAGTTCGGGTGGCAATGGAATGAATGAATATAAAGTCAATACAAGGGGTGGACGCACCCTTTGTAACAATATATTAGGGTGTGCCAAAAAATGACGATTTTTTTTTTCGCTGTCACCCGAAAATATCAGAGGATATGCCCAAACAAACATTCTGTCCAAAGGACAGCTCAAAATTTCAATTTTGAAAGGTCCTCCACGGAACTTGAAGTTTTGCCATTTAAATAACACGGGAACCAGGGTTTTTAACATTATTTTGTCCTGCAAAGTATGAAGAAATTTTTTTCTGATAAAATGGATGAATGGATCATATTCAGCACTAAATTCTGGACAAAAAAGCTTCCGGAGCCAAATTTCCATCGTCGATGTTGAAGTTTCTACAGATCTTTAAAACTGAAGATTTTTAAATTTCACGTTTTTTTGCATTTTCCAACTAAACTATTGCAGATGGAATAACAAGTTGAAGAGCAATTTTGTAGTTTGTCTAACGGCTGACACAAAAGTCTTATACGAATTTTTCGTATCATTACAAACAACGATGTTACAGGCTCACAACGTACCATTTTTATGAATTTTTGATCAATTGTTCAATTGATAAGAGCAAAAATTTTTGATCAATTTTTCAATTGATAAGAGCAAAAATTTTTAATCAATTTTTCAATTGATAAGAGCAAAAATTTTTAATCAATTTTTCAATTGATAAGAGCAAAAATTTTGAATCAATTTTTCAATTGATAAGAGCAAAAAGCCATAAAAATGGTACTCTGTGAGCCTGTAACATCGTTGTTTGTAATGATACGAAAAATTCGTATAAGACTTTTGTGTCAGCCGTTAGACAAACTACAAAATTGCTTTTCAACTTGTTGTTCTATCTGCAATAGTTTAGTTGGAAAATGCAAAAAAAACGTGAAATTTAAAAATCTTCAGTTTTAAAGATCTGTAGAAACTTCAATATCGACGATGGAAATTTGGCTCCAGAAGCTTTTTTGTCCAGAATTTAGTGCTGAATATGATCCATTCATCCATTTTATCAGTGTTCGGGCAAAGTGATTCGATTGCGTAGATCAGCTGTACGGCCAGTACCTATCGATCGCACACACACCATCGTGTCGTGTTTACTTCAAATCTGACTATGAAGTCCTACCGCGCTCCGAGCGCAAGAACTATCATATGTATATGGGTCATTCCGTGTCAATTCAACGACGTTGCGACGGCGACCCTCTTCGATTTTGTTGATTTTTTAATATGTTTTCATAGACGTAGAAAGAAGTCTTCAGCTAAATTTTCAGCTCTTTATCTCCACCCATTCCGGAGTCATCGATTTTTGCTTAAAAAGTGTATATCTTTGACTATAATTATGATAATCTTATTTTATAGGGGGTCATTTTTTGTCATTTCCAACGCACTTTCTGAAAAAAATTGAAAAACTAAAAAAAATTTTTTTTTTCAACTTTTTGATGCTTTTTCGGCCATTTTTAGTCAAAAAATGCGTTTTTCGTTCAATGGGACACTTTTGATTTTTTCAAAAAAATTCACAAAATTCTACGTTAAAAAACAAAATTTTTGAGCCATAACTCAAGATGGGCTTCAAATAACTTCTAGTAATAAAAATTAAAAAACAATTTTTTTTTCTGTAATTCTGATTTATTATACGGGGAAAAAATTGTTTTTTAATTTTTTTTACTAGAAGTTATTTGAAGCCCATCTTGAGTTATGGCTCAAAAATTTTGTTTTTTAACGTAGAATTTTGTGAATTTTTTTGAAAAAAATCAAAAGTGTCCCATTGAACGAAAACCGCATTTTTTGACTAAAAATGGCAGAAAAAGCATCAAAAAGTGAAAAAAAAAATTTTTTCTCAGTTTTTCAATTTTTTTCAGAAAGTGCGTTAGAAATGAAAAAAAATGACCCCCTATAAAATAAGATTATCATAATTATAGTCAAAGATATACACTTTTTAAGCAAAAATCGATGACTCCGGAATGGATGGAGATAAAGAGCTGAAAATTTAGCTGAAGACTTCTTTCTACGTCTATGAAAACATATTGAAAAATCAACAAAATCGAAGAGGCTCACCGTCGCAACGTCGTCGAATTGACATGGAATGACCCATATGTATATGTACGTATCCTTGCGGACTAGATCGAAGTCCATATAGATCAGTGTGTCTCGATATTCCCCGTGAAATACATTGTAAATTATCGGCCTCGTGGTCTTATATGTAGTTTATGTATCTCTAATCGCGAGTACGAAATAAACCACGAGCTTCAGGGGGGAGGGGGGGGGGTAAGGGTTTCAGCGTAAAAAAAAACACCTTTTTTGTGAATTTTTTTTGGAAGTATGGATTGAACAAATGTATTCAAACCTTTTGTACATTATTAAGTATACTTTTAACAATATTCTCTAATTTTTTCATGCGGAAATATTGAAAAACAAGCCGGTGACAGAGCTTGCCCGAGAACGTCTTAGAAAAATAACAATTTGCGGTGTTCACTATATCTCGGTTGGAAATTATCTGAAATCAAAAACCATTGAAATTGAGTCAAAGTATTATCAAATTTTTCCCCCAACGTTTTATGATTATTTTTTTTTCCATTTAAAAATTTTTGGTGGCCATCTGAAGTGTAAACTGCTGTTTTCCACGGAAAATTACACCATTTTGTGGGTGGGAAACCCCCTTAATGTGAAAAAAAAAATTTAACTAAACGTTGGGGGGAGGTATTTTATATTTAGAAAATGTGTACCAAATTTGAATTGAATCGGTCAAGTAGTTTTCAAATGGCAGTAAACACGGACTTTGAAAAAGTAGTTTTGAGAAAAACGCGTTTAAAGGGGTATATACACCTTTGAATTTTGAAAAAATCGATTTTGTGTTTTTTGCATTTTTGGAACATAAGGGATGTAAACTATCTGTAAAAAAATCATCATGTAAAAATATGTAAAAATGAAGAAGTTACAGCGATTTTTTGAAATATTTTGAAATTTAAAAAAAAATCAATTTTGTATTTTTTGCATTTTTGGAGCACTAGAGGTTTAAACTATCTGTCTTACTATTGAAATGCTTACGGAACAACCCCAAATCAGTTCAAGGTATAAAAACAGCTATATGGGCTATATGGTACCACAAGTCTTCGACAGACGATAAGTCGCAGCACCATCTCTACCCGGAGGGTCGAGCCTCTTGGTGTAAGTATCAACAGGCAATTGCAGTTCGAACAGTTGAGACATTCAAACACCGAGCTAATCTCCCAGAAATTGAGATGAATGAGGTCAGACCAGTCTCCGTTGACCTCAGCGACAAGGCATTACTAAAGCGCTGTGTCGGAGGTAAGACACAGCATATGAGCGAGTCCTAAGACTTTATTTTCAGGTCGTGACGTCCTTCAAGTTGGAGCCAACATTGCAGCGATCAACTCCCAAAGTCAACGAGGTATGTTGACAATCATGCAAAAATTTTCAGTAGAGCCAAAACACTACGCTGTCGCTGCAGCGAAACTACAGGGCTAAGCCCGAATCGAAGTTGTCGCTAGGTGAGCGGAGCAGAGGACCAAGGAAGCTCGTGTTGCTCTGAGGTAACTACGGATAAACCCACAGGAGGAGGCCATCAAGGTGGAAGGTAGCAGTTATGAACCAGGTGCTTTATAGAAATAAGGCAACGCAGGACTTAGGCGACGTCGCAAAACAAGCTTTTAACTTTACCTGCGCCGGTCCAACGCCTGGATCAAAAAGAAGGATGGAAAACTGTTTTGCATTATTAATTCACTGGATAGATCATAGAGAAGTATTATAGTAGTTTATCGGCATCCAGAACCATCAACGTAGTGATAAAGTTTAAAAGTTAATTTCTGAACAATCACTATTTTGACCGGTTGTCGTAAAGAATAAAATCAACCGTTGGACCGATCTTTGACTTTTTGGTCTTGAATTATTCATGAGAGATGCCTCTATCAGATGAACATAGAACTTTTTGATAAACCCATTTTTAGTTGAGATAATAGAAAAATGAGCCAAAATTTTGTAAAAATAAAAAAAAAAAATCGAAAAAATTCAATAACTCAAGTAATTCTTGCAATATCAAAAAGTTCTATGTTCATCTGATAGAAGCATGTCTTATGAACAATTGAGGACCAAAAATTCAAAGATCGGACCAACTCTGGTTCTGATTCTTTACGACAACCATGTGGTTTTGTCTTTTCTTGTCTTCAGCGCAACCACTATTAGACTGAAAGTAATACATGATGTAAAATATGGATAATAAGGGTCAAACCCTCCTCAAACATGATGATTTTTTTCAATTTGTTCAGAGTCTTCAAGTTGCAGAAAAAAAAAAATTGTTTTTCAGAAATTCAACCCATTTAAAGGTGTATATACCCCCTTAAGGGGACCAGTATAGCTTGAATTTTTGAAAAATTCGGTTTTTCGTTTTTTGCAGTTTATGTCACCTAAAGGTCTCCTCCACCTGTAAAAAAATTGTCTTCGACGAAATGGTCATGGTTACCAAGTTACCGGCAATAGTTTCTCATTTGGCTGTCGCGATCTGGCTCGAATGGCGCTGACGCTTGATTTCGATATTGATCACATGGTTTATGATCTCTATTACTTTTCCAATACTTTTCGAAGTTGCGTGAGCGTTTCCGTGATTTTCTGTTATTTGGAATTGAAAATATCAATAAAAACAGTACTTTTCAGTACTAAATAATCTTTCATTTATTTCTCCCGATAACTAGCGTGTTATTGTTATACGAGTGTTGTGCTCCGAAGTGTAATATAACCTGAAAGTAAGTATTCTATAAGAATAGTAATATCTACACTAAGCTTCTGCCGACGTGTGTGTGCGGCCGAAGTTTTTTTGCTTTCTGTTCACAGATTTTTTCGAGTTTCTTAGTAACGTCAAAAGAAAATATATATAAAATTCATTCAATATGAAAAAAAGAGAGAGGAGTTCGGGTCTCGGCAGAAAAGGAACCATTGGCCGGCCAAAAAAGAGGCCAAAATTATTTCCGGGCAACAAAACTACGCCTGATGAACAAAGTGAGAAAGTTTCAACAGCTTCTAATAGAAAAATCAGTGGGGAGTACGAGACTAGCAATTCTGCTGGCTATAGGCTGTTCCACGTTAAAACGCTATTTGGTGCTCTGCGGGAGCATTTATCTTGCAAGATATGTGGTGGGTCAATAGTTATGACCGAAGTTAGCTTGAGAGGACTGGGAGGAAAATATGGTATCGCTTGTGAGAATTGTGTTCAGCTAAGAACCTTTGACAGTAGCCCTATTATTGACGATACACGTAGCGCATATGAAATCAATAGGCGATCGGTACTTGCGATGCGTTGTATTGGGCAAGGCTTGGAAAGTTTAGCGACATTTTGTCGAGCGATGGACCTACCACCACCTGTAAAAAGGCCAACATACAATGCAATTGTAAAACGTCTAGTGGAAGCCACATCACAAGTTGCCGAAACAGTCTTCCATCAAACTGTCGAAGAAGAAGTCGAGGCTTCATCGACACCTGAAGCTCGAGCCATCACTGTACAGTGTGATGGAACATGGCAGAAGCGAGGCTACAAATCACTCAACGGTGTTTGTACTGTCATTGGCAGCCAAACAGGTAAAGTGGTCGACGTTGAGATTCTGTCATCCCACTGCAACGCTTGCATCCGATGGAAAGGGAAGCAGACTGGCGAAGAATGGCAGACTTGGTACGAGCAGCATAAGCCACACTGTCAAGCTAATCACACTGGCTCTGCCGGGGCAATGGAAGTAAACGGCATGGTTAGGATATTCCAGCGCTCCGAAGAAAAACATAATGTGAAGTACGTTAGCTACATTGGGGATGGAGATACTAAGAGTTACGCTGCCGTAGCAAAAGCAGAGCCTTATGGACCGGAGGTCAAGATCAACAAAGTTGAATGCTGTGGACACGTCCAAAAGAGATTCGGAACTCAAATGCGCAAGCTGAAAGTGAATCTGCGGGGGCAAAAACTTTCTGACGGCAGACTCTTGGCCGGAAAGGGTAGGTTGACCGATGTGATCATAGATCAAATGCAGTCATATTATGGCAATGCTATCCGTAATAATTCAGGCTCCGTTGAAGATATGCGCAAGGCAATATGGGCAATCTGGCACCATAAGTGCTCCACAGATGACAAGCCTCAGCATCATTTGTGCCCAAGTGGGGAAGATTCTTGGTGCCAATATAATAAGGCGGTCGCAAGAGGAACAGTGGCAGAATACAAACATAAAAATTCGCTACCAGAGGCTGTAATGGAGACAATCAGGCCTGTTTTCGAAAACTTGACATCTCCAGAACTACTTACTCGCTGCATCGGAGGTAAAACTCAAAATGCAAATGAATCGGTCAACAATGTCATCTGGAAATTCTGCCCAAAGAGAACTTACACTGGGCTAAATGTGGTGCGCATAGCAGCTAATATGGGAGCTGTAACTTTTTCTGAAGGCGCTGCAGGAATTCTGAAGATCATGACTGCGCTCAAAGTCACTCCAGGAAGCAACGCAAAGGCTCACTCAATTCAAGCTGATAAAACACGCCTCGAGCAAGCTGAACAACAAGCAGCCAGAATTTCTCGTGAGACACGGATCGCTATGAGGAGGCTGCGGCTTGCTGACAATGAGTCTGCGGAGGATGCAGCAGGGCCTTCATATGCTGCTGGAGCTTTTTAAAAAAAGTGAGTAAGAAAATTAAGCATGTATGGGACTGAAAATATGAAGAAAAAAAAGTTGTTGAAAAATAATTTTTGAAAAAAAAAAAAAAATTTCAATTTTGAAAAAAAAAAAAATTTGAAAAAGAAAAACATTTCACTTCACTTTTATATAACAAGGTTTTTGATGTATAAGCCCCTAGAGGAGTAAATACCAATTTTTCTGTGAAAACTTCAAACGCGTTTTTCTCAGAACTATATTTTTGGCGACGTGTCGTAAGGTTTAAGGAGCACCGTTGGCCCGATTGGAATGGTTGACGGCTCATTTTGTTCAGAAAAAAAATCCTCATCGTATGAATGAAGGAATTTTTGAATCTTTTTGTTTTGGCCACGTTATTTGCAAATTAGTGGTTGAAATTTTGGAAATTTTGGATAAATGACTGTAACTTTTCATTTGATTTTTTGTTTTCAGATCCCTACATTCAAACGATGTAGGATTGCTGCCTGAAGAAGATGACACGTCAAAATCTTGAATTGGATCACCGCTGCTCAAAAAACCTTACGACACATGATTTTGAAAAAAAGTTTTTTTTGATGTGAAATATACTTTGGTCATGAAATAAATCAATTCTGGAGTACTCATGATTTCTCAAACCAAGATGTACTGGTCCCCTTAAAAGTTTATGAGCTACAAAAGTGAAGAAACACGTATACGTACAAATATAAAATATGTCTTTATAGCTTTACTTACCTGTCTTTATTAAATAAAATATTCTCGAAACAGGATAATTGACCACAAGAATAGAAGTGAATAAGCTGTATACTTGCTCGACAGCTGCACTGCCTTCCCGAACGCCCGCTGCTGGCAGAGCTATAGTGTTAACAATAACTTCAAGAGTTTTGCTCAAATCGACTTAAAATTTTGGGAATATATTCTTGAAATGTTTAACAATAAGATGAGACAAAAAAAAATTCGAATTTTCGAAAGTGCAAACCCTTACCCCCCCCCCCCCCCCCCCCCTTAAATAAAGACAAAAATCAGTGTGAGCCGTCTCTAATCATTTACCCCGAAAGTCACTCATCCTAGGCCTCTATCTCGCTAATTCGTTAACCCATATCATAAGAATCTCTCTCTAACGCTTTCTCTCATCACAATCAGACAAAAATTTCTTCATACTTTGCAGGACAAAATAATGTTAAAAACCCTGGTTCCCGTGTTATTTAAATGGCAAAACTTCAAGTTCCGTGGAGGACCTTTCAAAATTGAAATTTTGAGCTGTCATTTGGACAGAATGTTTGTTTGGGAATATCCTCTGATATTTTCGGGTGAGAGCAAAAAAAAAAATCGTCATTTTTTGGCACACCCTAATATATATATATCGATGGCTCCTATCGAAAAGAGCGTAACTCGGCAGTTCAGGAAAGAAAAGCGTAACTCGGCGAAGCAGTTAAGAAAGGCGTATGTCCCCTGTGACGCCCTATGACAAATGCCTTTCTTAACTGTTTTGTCGAGTTACGCTTTTCTTTCCTGCTCTGCTGAGTTACGCTCTTTTCGATAGGAGCCATCGATATGTCGGCACGTCAGACAACAGGCATCCAAATCGTCACTATATTTAAGCTTAGTATAAGAAATCATTATTTTGAGTTTTTCTGTTGTTTTGAATTTTGTGTTATCACAAAAGGGTAGGTAAGGTATTCCCTCTCTACTGGCTTAGAGAGTTTACCTCGTCAGAGTCGAGATGTGATGAGATCACTTTGATATAGAGCTCGGAACTGACAACACCTATTACCTAAATTAAAATCATAATACTTCTAATCTCGTCATTCCGCTCGCGAGATACCCGCACTTAAAAAAGGAACATCTGCGAGACCACGGGGTCATGAGTGAGCCGAACCATCACCCCGTGTATCCTCCGAACCCAGGATCCCCGGGTTCTCCGGCATATATATATATATTGATATTATCGAAGGCATAAAATATATTCAGAAATATAGTACGTGAAGGAGACACATAACGAAAAAGTTTCATCAAACAAACTGAACAGGATCAATACTAAAAAATGAAGAAAATATCGAAGAATTGAAGCAATACCTTTGCGTATTGTAGATCATTCTAAGTGAACTTTGAGTTACATATTATTATACGTACACTTTTATGTATTATACTTATTTGTAAAAATTTAGAAATTGAATATAAAATTCACGCAACACTTATTCAGTCTACAATTTTCTAAAAACGAATCGAAGTTACATACCTTCTATGAGTTTTTTTGTCTTTTCCTGAGAATCTGGAAGCAAAATGATTATATTATTCTCAAGCCCATGTACTTCTATTATGAACCATGATTTTTATTTTTATTCAAGAAAAATTGCATTTCGTATGTCACAATTTCTCAGATACGTACCGCCAAATAAGTCGGTGAGAGTACCATCAAATAATATTGATGAGGGCTCTCCTAAGTACTGATTTGAGACAGAATTACGGAATCTTCTTGGATTGCTTGAAACGTCTGTAAACCAAAAAATACGATTATCAACCAAGTGTGATGTTACGAACGCAATTTACATTAATCTAAACTGCCTTGCGCAACTACTCAGGTTTGACATCATAAATTCTTGCATTTTAAACATCATAAATTCTTGCATCGATTAAACTAAATTTATTGATTTGTTACAAAGTGCCTAAGCACCCGGGACCTCCTGGGTTAGTTTTGAGTTACACAGGGCACGTGTCTCAGAACCGAACTCAAAACTCACCAAGGAATATAACACCGTCAGTAATAAATATCCGCTCTCTCTTAAAGGCGTCAAAAGTCACGTAGATGCCGATAACGGGGATCTGCGTAGCGTAGTTTCAATGAGTGACCTCTTGTGGAGCAAGGAGCGGGGAGACGTTAGACTTGCTGACCCCTCGTTTCCACACAGGCATGGGAGTTGTAAATGTGAATAATTCTTCTGTTCTCTCTAATTCTGATTTTATTTAGGTTGAGGAAATAAAGTGAGGGAACAATAGCAGCTAACAAACCAAACCGGTGGCATATAGCCTGATCTAGGAGACGAATAAATGATTCGTTTCAATTCTGAATCCTTAACGAATCCTCGCAATAATTAGGCCATGTAAAACCAGAATAAAATAGATTATAACGTAATTTAAGGGATGGACGGATGAGTGGAAATCCCGAATAAAAGGGTACTATTATGTTAAAATTAAATACAATAAGCTAGAGTAAGTAGAGTACGAGTAGGGATTGCAATCCCGCATGCCGCGGGATCCCGCATCTTTGAAATTATGTTATAAAATCAAATTAAAACTACAGATTTTTGTGTAAAAATCAACTTTTATTCAACATTTCGTACATTACTGTTGCTTAATATAAGAATTGTTTAATAAAAGTTGATTTTACACAAAAATCTGTAATTTTAATTTGATTTTATAACATAATTTCAAAGATGCGGGATCCCGGGATTAAAACTACAGATTTTTGTGTAAGAATCAACTTTTATTAAACAATTCTTACATTAAGCAACAGTAATGTAAGAAATGTTTAATAAAAGTTGATTTTTACACAAAAATCTGTAGTTTTAATTTGATTTTATAACATAATTTCAAAGATGCGGGATCCCGCGGCATGCGGGATTGCAATCCCTAAGTACGAGCAAGACCGAGTAGGGGATGGGACCGCGTCAAATAACTCGGGACCCCACCACCTACGCCTAGCTTGGGCGGGTCCCGAGCCAACCAGGCTCTAATGAGATGCAAAGTAGGGCCCTAATTGGTTAACTAACTCGCGGGGGAAATGCAACTTACTTGCAATCGCGGGGACCTCGTCAACTCTGAACTTGAGTTAGCGTCTTTCGTCTGTCAAGTCACGAGGTGTGTGGACGCATTGATCCGTATACTAATTAGAGCAAAGAGTTACATTCAATCTTTTCTTCATCAGATCAGTGGTAGTGTAAAAGACTCAGTATTCGTTAAAACTCAAATAACCAAGATATAAACCAGTAGTCTGGCGTTCTGGTTATCACCTAGTTTAAATTCAGTGCACGGACACATACTCTATTTCAATTCTTCATTAATTGCCTTCCGCCTTAGATCCATTTTGGACCTTTGTATTATTAAGAGACATTCATTCAATCAGACATTTAAAATCCAGCGAAAGCTATAAATATTTGAACACTAAAGTGACGAATTAATCGAGGTTTCTGCGAAGGTGAGGACGCCCGACCGATTGCCAATCTCGTAGACGCATATCACGCCAGGTCAACAAAAGCTAAGTGTCCACGTCTTGCTCATACCAGTATTTCCGTATTATCAAAATCATTATTATATAATCCAGAATTCCTGTAATAGTTACATACTAAATTGGTGGCATCCTAAATACTTGTTAACCCGACCTTCAGTCGAGTCAAAATTCCGTCCTTTAACAGTTCACTTTTGATAGAGATAATATCGATCACTATATTTTCAATTTTTGCCTTATTCACGGCTGGGATTCTTCTATCCTGGCATTACAGTTATAGAAGAAGAATCTATAAAGAAGGCCCGCATTATACGGTCATCTTGTGTTGATATACATATACGCATGTGTAGTATAATCGGCCCGACCGTATAACGCGGAGACCAATTTATGATCCTGTAGATCAATAAGTAGCTATAGACACATTGGTGCATCTCAATTAAATTCCATAGTTACCAATTCCACTTAAACCATAAAGTTAGAAAGAGAAAGAGAGAGAGAGTTCCAAGCATGCGATCTTGGTTCGAGTATATGACGACTCTTATCCTGTGCTCGATGTTAACGTGGGTATCGTTGATCAGGGTATATTTCTCTGCACTCGTGCGTTATATTGTTGCGTTAACATTAGCTTACAATTGAACACCCGTGAATCGATAAGGGACTAGCCTCAACGATCCCCACGTCGGCATAGAGAGACTTTTATTATTTCATATTGTATACATTTTACGTTCAAACCGATATACCTTGTCAGACGTTTGAACTGGGGCTCAGTATTACTTTCATTTAAGAATATAGTATCATTTTACCAGTTAATTACTTCTCACCATTTATTTTGATCAACCATCCTAATTATTAGTTAATTAGCCTCCACAGTTAAACTATTGAGATTGAGACCTGTATAGGACTAGTGGCAGACGAATCCCATTTACCGATTTATCGCGAGATAAATCTATTTTTATAATATTCTTATTCAGTCTGTGACGCGACACTACCTTTATTAATAACTCGTTATTAATCAACCGCTCGGATTAAACAACCATACTGCGTCCGTCACAGTGGCAGTATAATGAATTATCATTCATTTAGGTTATTGTACACTACTACATCTAAATCTGGTCATAGACTATGAGTATATTCTTTTTTTTTTCACATTTTTAGATCCTGAATGAGAAACAAAATAGTCTTTTCTTTTTGATGGACAAAAATCCTTTGTTTGCTGAAAAACTATATTATCTAACATTTTTCCGAGTGGATTTTGAATATGAAGCTGTGGTAAATTTAAAAACTGTTCGAATTTGGATTATTGGATTTCTTCTTCAATTAATGATATGTTAACTTTGTCATTTCACTCGAAAAATGAAGATGACATCATAAATCCCTATTGCAATTTTGACAACACACAAATAAACTAAGCATGGAAAATGTCAAACGATCCGGTGAATGAGTTGTAGAATGGTTTTTACTGTCAATCGATGAAAAATATTTCATACTTATAATGTTAAAACCAAACCTAAATATCTTTTTATATATGTACCTGCATTTCCATTTTCCGCATCTGTGTTGAAATTATCTGTTTCAATATTGATAGGCCAAGTCTCAAATGCACGAGAAGTTAACGACAGGCTGGTACCTTTCCCTGATATTCGTTTTGCTTTTGCCGAGGGGATACTGAGTATTCGTATTAGGCAAATTGAAATCAATGGCTAAAGCTTCAATATCTATTATCATCTGAGAGTCTGATAGTCGATTACTATTCTTCGTTTGACTTTGTTTTGGTGACTTCAGAATATTCGTCAGATTAGGTATATCAGAGGATGAATTTTTGGTGGAAGGTTTTATATTCTTCGGTTTATCAAGTTTCGGTGGCTCTGGCATCGAGGAAGATTGCTGTGGAATGTTCATCGTCATAGGATTCTTCGCCATCAGCAGATTCTTCCCGTACACGAGGAAGCGGTTGTTTTCTTTTCCGCAGATATGGTTTATCACTTTGACTATTACATGAGCTACTCTCAGTTTCGGAATTCTTAGTTGCAGCGGCAGATCGAGCTTTCTCTAAAGTTTCTGTAAATATGAGAATTGTTGAACACGTATAAATTACTTGCATCAGAAACTTCGAATAATCATATCTCAGCTCTACGTTCACCGATTCAATCAAAATAGGGCTTAAATGAAAGGTCTCCTTGGTCACATTCTGCAATAAATATTAGAATCCCGTATTCATAGCGAGATGGAAGAACTTAACGATCAATTATGTCTATCTTGTTCAGTAAATTCTGCTATGAATGAAATAAATGAATCATATTATGGTCTGCTAAATTATCATGATCCGAAGATTTTTCAAAATGCTCAATGACATTTAAGTACTTGATACAGAGCATAGTTTATTTTTTGCATAAATACGGCGCATTCTAAAGTATATCATCAAGCTTCAGACGATCACTTCATTTTCAATTGAGTTCACAAAAACAAAGGGGCTGTTGCATGCAGTTTGGCAATAATTTACCGTAATAGCCTTCAAATTTAACGTTGCAGAGTGTCCATTTTCTACTGTCTTCTACGGGGGGCTTTTGTCTTGTTATGTATGGTTTTACATCCAACGTTTTGGGCCACCAACACTTCGTTTTGTCAGCTGTGAGCCACGCATTTGGAACTCCTGACGTTATATCATCATCCTCATCATTGGAATCGGCTTCATCCAGAAAAGTAACGACAGCGTATGGCCCAGTCAGAGGCATTGTCAATGGGTAAATTCACTAGGAAATAGATGTATTGATCTTAATATCAATAACAATAAATTTTATCACCTGCGATAAGGCAGGGCAGCAATAAAAGAACAAAGTTATGCAATCAACGTAGCTAGAACATGGTCCTTATAATTATCTTTGATGACGGAAAAGAACCGTTGCAAATTCATACATCATTGTCCTGCTTGAGGGGAGATTCTTCCTTTTACGGGCGTGTAACCTTCAGGAAGACCGAAAAGAAAACTTGACATAATAGTTGAATAATTTTCGATCGAAAGCTCTCGCTCGTCAAATCGGCAAGGCATCGCAATACAGATGCGGGTATACTGGTTCAAACCCAGGCCGGAGAAATTGTTACTCGAAAGTTTTTCAATTATTACATGAAAGTTGTTTTTCAGTCACTCTGATGGTTGTACGCTTGTAAGGGGAACAATCTCTCCTCAGAGATAAAAATTATGCATTATTTGCAACGATTCGCCTAGTCCGATATATTCTGTATAAACAGCGAAGGATAGAGTCGCTTCGTATAAAACATGGAATTCTCACTTTCTTAGCAAGACGGCGAATTCTGTCCCAGAACGATCAATGTGATACCTTCATTCTATCACAACCTCCCTATCTCAATTTGACTCTATCGCTATCTATTATAACACTTAATGGATCTGAACGATGAGTTCTGTCAAACATTGTATTCAATTACTTCCATTATTTATATTCAAAACTTGAAGAATAGTTGCCGAGTGATTAATAAATTTCAGTCAAAACCATATCGATGGCTTCTATCGAAAAGAGCGTAGCTCAGCAGTGCAGGAAAGAAAAGCGTAACTCGACTTGACAGTTAAGAAAGGCATTTGTCATAGGGCGTCACAGGGGACATACGCCTTTCTTAACTGCTTCGCCGAGTTACGCTCTTCTTTCCTGAACTGCTGAGTTACGCTCTTTTCGATAGGAGCCATCGATATAGGGATTTTGCAAAATTCTTTTTCTTTGTGAAATTATTAAAATTGCAACAACTATTTTTCATTTTTTCAATCGCGCTGACAATATATCATTTTGAGCGAGCATTTCGAGAGTAATGCGATTTTCACAGTGAGGTACCTACAAACATTTGCCAATTTTAATATTGATCAAGAATTTCTTCAATTTGGGATCAACTGCTTCTTTGAATCTACAGGGAATGCGTAACCATATAGGGGACGAATTTATTATCGGTTGCACATGAGTTGCGAAAATTTATAGGTTATGGCAACGTAAGTGGATAGCGAATACCACGAGAGGTAACCTAGATCCACTGAATTGAATCAATTATTGGGATCCAACATGTGGGCGGGGTTTATTCAATATGGCGCAGAAAAGTTCAAAAGTGATGTTCAGAGCTCTAAAATCATTACTGTGAAGTGCTCCTGTAAAGCAGGGCAAAGTGAGAAATGCCCAAATTGATAAAAAATAACATAAGAACACGTATTAACTGACAGCTCTTTTTCCCTCTCTTTCTGTTTTTACTTTCGGCCACCAGATGTCATGTCTCCCTATGTTGGATCCCAATACTTGTAAGCTGGTTGAATGTGAAAATTTTAGAAAAAATAGGCGAATGAAGAATTATTGGTTCAGTACATACCTTGAAAACGTCGTGGTGAAATCCGTACGTGCACGTGCGAGACTTGTGAAGCGTGGTTTTTGTTCAAGTGTTGGAACGTGGTGCGTACGTATACATATAGGGGTGCGCGCGCAGCGTAGGCTTGGATGGGTGAACTGTTTGTGTACACTTCGAAAATTCAAATCTCGTGAACGAGCGGGAACACGACACTGTCTCGCTCGTTTATGGGCAACTTCGAACACTTGTGTTCAATGTATCTGGCTTCAAGCACAACGAATTCGTAACGTTCCTCATTTACAACATTAATACCGACTTCCGAAGAGTCACAGGGCTTATCGAAGAATGATTTAGAATCCCGATATTTTTTTCCGTACAAAAATATTTTGTTCTTTCTGAGGAAAATACGGTTGACGGCCAGAATATTGTCATCGCAGAGAAGAACACAGTTATCACTTTTTTTTGTACTCAAGAAGAAGTTTTCATACTCTACAGACTTTATAAATTGTCTACCCTCGCTGTCTTCTCCGGTGCTTGAGAACTTAATGATCGGATACTCTCTTTGTGCAAGATTTATTTCTAGCTGATTTTCTTCGTAGATCCTGTTGATGAATTGTTATAAGGGTTTGTTCGATGTTTTGACTTTTTTCTTAATTTTTTGCATAAGATTTTCATATTTTAATGCAATGTACTTGTCCAGAGTACCGAGTAATTGTACATCGTCACAAATATGGATTAGATTGTGAACATTGTGAGAAATATGTTCCGCACCATATAATCGTGCATAATTTGATACAAAATATATCAATAAGCTTCGTGCGTAATCGATCAGTGTCGTAGAATATTTTTCGCTGGATAAAATTCGTACAGCGACGCTGAGGCTGGAAAAGTGATAATATTTATCTCTATCTTTGTTGTTCTTTAAATGTTCTTTAAATATTATCGGGCCAGTATAGAGTAAGAGTTGTCTTAGCTCCGTTGCCTTATATCGATCGACTTCCTCTAACGGTCTCGGCTTTCTTGCGAATTCCTTGGGCAATGTTGGCGCTAATGACATCAAGTAATCGGAAGCTGCCTTCAATTGTGCACTGGTCATCCGCACATCTTTCTCTCCTTTTACCCAGAATTGCAGCAACTTTTTCATGATACCAAGGCAGGAGGTGCATATAATCCAGTGGGAACCGGCTCACCATTCCTATCTTCAAATGTTCGAGAATGGATCGCTTTTTATGGTATTCTTCGTTGACTTTTAATCTGGACGATTCATCAGTTCTCAAAGTAGCATTTAGTTCAGGATACGTCACACGATTCACCTTGAATTTACCCTCTTGCATGCATTTGCTACATCCATAGTATGCGTTATGTCCTTTGGTACCAGTGATGTAAGCTTTCGCAGGTGCGTCGCATATGAAAACGTTTAGTTCACATGATATCTTGTGATCTTCTATTCGTATACCGGACTCACAAACCTCCAAAGCATCCTCGACAAAATATTTCAAAAAGTCGTTACAATCCAAAGGTTCCTGACTCGCATGAAATATGCCCACGACGTAGGGCTGAGTAGAAAAAGGTGCTTCGATAGCCGTTAAAATTGGCCAAAACTGGCTTCCAGAGCTTTTTATTAGTGGCAGACCATCCACATAAATGTTGAATTTAATTACTGATGGAAAATCTTTAGGCGCATAATGCTTTAATACAGATTTAGTTAAAGCATAGGCTAAACCGAAATGGTAATAGCTACCTGGTGACATACTGGTAGTTTTTATATTTTTTGGTGTTTTCATTAAAGTCCTTGCGTCAGCTGGCAAATTATGTCCATATCTATTCAAAATTTTCAACAAACTGCTCAGATGGTTTTGACTTATTGCTGATTTAAGAGCCCAATTCTGAAGTTCAGTATAAATACCAGGATTACTTTCGTTTCTATGTTCTTCACAATCTTTAATATTGTTTATAAAACTACTATTACTACTGCTATCAGGCTCAGCATGAAAGTTTTCGTTTCTATCCGGACTGCTTTGGTCTGTCTCAGGAAAATTAAATTCTGCATATTCTGCCTCCGATGCTTCAACATTAGGATCTGTATTTTCAGTGTTATTGTCGTTCAAATTATGCTCACATTTTTCACTGTTAGTATTTGAACTCACTTTTTTAAACATTTTCTTAAATCTATTAGCTTCTTTTGTGATTAATTGTCTTCGCTGCCTTGTAGACAGAATAGTAATCCCCTTATTAATCTTAGGCATCTTAGGTGATGATATCCTCTAAAAATATTCGAGTGAGTTTAAATGCTCATCAACTACTACCATAATCATTAATCATAGCTAATAATAATGGCATAATTTGAATTCAGCTATCACAACCAATAAAAAAATATGTGCTTAGATGCCTTATAATATAGGTACACTTCAAATCGTGAACCCAAACGATATTCTTAACTTTTTGTAGAGAAAACAAATCGTCTTCATGGGGAAACTACAGGTACCGAACCTATAAAGAATAATTGTTGCCTGCAATACGTTGTGTTCAATTTATTGAAGTAGGGGGAAACGTGTGAATTCATATCTATAACACTTCAGAATTTATACCTATACCCGTATTATGTTCATAATATAGGATTATGCGTTTTCATTTATAGAGAGATTTATCATAATTGAAATACTCGAATACTCGTCAAAGGAAGTACCAAGTTTTCGGTTCCTCAATTTTTTCGTGACTTTTATACAACTTCACTCATTTGAACCGGTCAAATGTCGACGACTCGGCTCAGATGAAAAAATATAAAATAATTACCTGATATATACGTAATTTGTAATTGGCGTTGAAGTCACAAATGAAACTAACGATAAGTGTGCAGAATACTTTATGCTTTACTTGTAAGATCTTGCAGGTTATGTTCGAGGTTATGTTTCCATGCCTTATTATACTTTCAGAGGTGGCACAGTAACAGATACACAAAAACTTCGGAGTCGTAGATCTCGGTACATGTGGCGCTTATGCGCAGATAAGTTATGCATCCGTGCTGTCACTTTCAGGGATGGCACAGTAGCAGATACGCGGAAATATAGGAGCCATATATTTCGGTACACCTTGTGCTTATGCGTACAAAGTTATGTATCTATGTGGTCACTTTGAGGGATGGTACAATCAAAGATACGCTGTAACGTAGATGCGGCAGATTACGGTTACAGCATGCATACGTTATGTTAGCTACGTCGCAGTTGCATCCTGTAATACCGAAAATATATGTTACGCTGTTCCATATACAGAGAGGATTCTGTGAAAGTTAAGGAGGTATTATCGAAACTTCAGAGTCAAAATAGTGTTTGGATTTTCTGATAAATTTTTATTTTTAAATAGTGACTAAAAAAATTATTTTAATTTTTCATTACTAATATACTTGTGTTTTGAACACTTTAATTGTTAGGAAAAAAAATTTTCATAAGAAAAGACTTGCATGATTCTAGCAGTTATATGGCGAAGAAGGTTAGGTGGCAACATCGCTTAGCGGAAGAATGCGTGTGTCGTGCGAGTTCTATGGGTATGGGTGCGTGCGATAATTGAGTTGGTCATGCGGCGTTGCCAAATCGATTTTCAATCAGCTCGTGTAGTCCGTCGCGTTCAGAAACCAGTGCGATTAACTTGATATTTCTCTTTTATTTCATCGGTAACCCTACATTTAATGTACATCAATTTATTACCTGTAATTTAAAGTTGCATGTGTTCATTTTTCATCAACTAAAGTTGGAATTATCACGCAGAAAAAAATAAAAAACCTAACCTCGATACCCCTCATGCCATAAGACATGTGTTAAAAGTATACAAAAATTGTGATTTTGTAATTAAATATCTCAGTTTCTAGACGGTAAATCGTTGTGAAATGTCACCACAAGTTGGATTTTGCTCTGAATTTCGTGTTCACAAAATTTCACGTAGCTAAGTTGGAAAATAATTTTCACGTGAGAAACGATAATACCTCCTTAACAGTCAGTTAGAGCAGACTAGACACTTTCCGTGTTTTCGGCTGTTCGTTGCAGGCTGGCCATCCGTTTTTTTCTCATTAATGGTCGAATTGAGTTTCCCGAGAAGCCTGACAAGATGACCGGATGACCAGTCTGCAATAAACAGACGATAACACGGAAACTGTCCAGTCTGTTCTGACTGAGTGTTAACTTTCACGGAATCCTCTCAGTATGTTACGTACAAACGGTTCCGTATCGCTTATGTCATTTCTATGGAGAGCATTATCAGAGATGCATCATAGCATATACTATACGTAACACGCATACATGGCTGTGATGAGTTGTCGTTATATGGAGTTTACGTTTCAGACATGTTAGTTCTATTTTTATTACGTAAGGATTACGATCACAATAAAACGAATCAGGATCATCCCAATAAAGACGTCACATTCATATGAAAAGATTAAATTGTTACCTAGATACTCTACCAATACAAACTACCCAATATTGGCTATCCAGAGTTGCAACCTGTATGCTGCCAATACTGGTTACCCAATATCGGTTACCAAATGTTCAAGCCATTACGCGACCAATACTGATTGTCCAATATCGACTATCCAGAATTGTAGCCGTTACTCTGCTAATACCGACTATCCAATATCGGCTAGCCAGAGTTGGAGCCATTACTCTGCGAATACCGACTACCTAATATCGGCTACTCAGAGTTGCGACCTGTGTGCTGCCAATACTGATTACCCAATATCGGCTATCCAGAGTTGGAACCGTTACTCTGCGAATACCGACTACCCAATATCGGCTACCCAGAATTGCAACCTGCGTGCTGCCAATACTGATTACCCAGTATCGGCTAACCACAGTTGCGACCATTACCGTGCCAATACCTAATTTTCAATATTTACTATCCAGAATTGTAGCCATTACTCTGCCAATACCGACTTTTCAATATTGGCTATCCAGAATTGTAGCAATTACTCTGCCAATACCGACTACCCAATATCGGCTATCCAGAGTTGCAACCGTTACTCTGATGAGGCTGAAACTAGCGGCCAGAGTTGGCGGCCAAGTGAAGCGCGCGAGTGAGAACCGCTGCGCGCCGTACGACTGATCGCGGAAGACTGGCGGCTGATCGCTTCGCGACTAAATATTAGAAAAGAAATTGTTGCAGGCTGATTTCGAGTTGAAATTTAAAAGATGAACTCATTAATGATATCCGAAACAGACAATAATTAAAAATCCCCGGGGACGGCCTTTGTAAAATTGTTAAAAATGAATAACTAATCGGAGACGCGCGGAGGTACGGACTGCTCGTAGAAGTTGTTGCAAGCGAATTTCGAGTTGAGATTTACCAAACGTACTCAGCAATGATACCCGGACTTAAATATATGCGACAATCCCAGGGGATGGCCTTCATAATATCCTTAAAAATTGTTTATACCTAATCGGAGACGCGCGGAAGTACGTAGACTGCTCGGAAAAGTTGTTGCAAGCGAATTTCGAGTTGAGATTTACCAAACGTACTCAGCAATGATACCCGAACTTGAATATATACGACAATCCCAGGGGATGGCCTTGATGGAAGTGTTAAAAATTCTTTATACCTAATCGGAGACGCGCGGAAGTGGGTAGACTGCTCGGAAAAGTTGTTGCAAGCGAATTTCGAGTTGAGATTTACCAAACGTACTCAGCAATGATACCCGGACTTGAATATATACAATCCCAGGGGATGGCCTTCATAATATCCATAAAAATTTAGCCGGGGCTGCTCATCTGTAAGACACGTGTTGTGCGATGGAGTGGGTAAAATGGGTGAAGCGTTGGGTGGGATCTGACCGAACC
Source organism: Rhogogaster chlorosoma (assembly GCA_944452935.1). Taxonomy (NCBI): domain Eukaryota; kingdom Metazoa; phylum Arthropoda; class Insecta; order Hymenoptera; family Tenthredinidae; genus Rhogogaster; species Rhogogaster chlorosoma. Next base: position 13,060,856 of record OX101800.1, on the reverse strand, counting down.
GGACGAATTCTGTTTCGATCTCTGGGTATTCTCTCGTGGAACGCAGTATAGTTTATGGTATTATACTTCCGACAGTCAGACTGGTATGTTTAAGCTCTGTGACCTCATGTGCGGTGACATGTTAACATTGCAAGACATGCATCAATCAGTGCACCCAATCAGTGATGACCGCAGGTCCTAGATTGAACTAGGTAAGTAACGAAATATTTCAAAAACTATTATAACTTTCATAAACTATATTATATATATCATATATATCATCATACACACTTATACTCTTAATACACTGTAAAATCGAGAGAACCTGCAATGAGTACACTATACCAAGATTATGAATAATGAAATTGTCTATTAGCTGTTAGTTTATTCAGAGGTATATATTACTACATGTGAGCTTTAAAACATGCTGAGTAAGTGACGAAAGTAAATCTTCATAACAATCTCGCAAAATTATGAATTACAAGTGTTGCGTTATTTACAATACGTGAAGTTCGAGGGATAAATCAATGTAATGTGATTTATAGTAATGGTAACTGATACAGCGCCGGATTTACAAATTTGCCGCCAGTAGGCTGTTCAATTTTTGCCGCCCCTACTGACCTCTGAAATTCGATACCATAGTTTTTTAAATTTACAGGAATGATTAATAAAAAAGAAATGAGTAAAAATTACTCAAGTTAAATTGTAATATTGGAATGTTTTAAAAATTCATTCACAAAAATATATTTCACAGAGCATTTAGTGAAATTTCATTTTTTTTTTTTTTTTCAAATTTGCCGCACCCTAAAATTTGCCGCCCTAGGCTCCAGCCTACTTAGCCTGCTGGTAAATCCAGCACTGAACTGATAATAGCAAAAGAACAATCGAACACATGCAATATAACATTGAGTAAGGTGACTGAAGAATATCGTCTCAATCCTAAAGGACACATTATTTACAGAATTTACCTTAAAGTTATCCAAAATTTTGTTATAGTTGATTATGAGTCAATCGAGTTAACGAGGAATTGGGAATTTGAATTGAATTATTTTTTTTAATATGCGGTTAACGTAGAGTGAGAAAAAGTAATCAAGTCGTATTTTTTTTTATTCGTTAAAAATCATAATTACGAATTAAGTTATAGGTAATTGAATATTCCAGTTTTCGTAATATATAGATATATCTTAACATGGGTGACGTCACAATGTTGAAGTTTTTAATCCGGTGTATCAACTTTAATATTTGTTCGATTTAAAAATGAAAAAATATGACCTAATTATTTTTTTCTAAACTACTCAAATATATAAAAAAAATCCATTCTAATACCCAATTCCATTTTGATATTGTAAACATATTCTATGTGTTTCATACATCGAGTTTATTCAATTTGTAACCACAGGACCCCATAATGCAATTCGTACATGTACAATTCTACATAAATCTATTTAAACATCGCACACGCACTGAATTCGACATAATGACCTGGTGGTCTTTCGTTTTCTCTATTGAAATTATTTCTACATGGTGGCCACTGGTCATAGAAATCATGGAAATCAGGGAAAAGTCAGTGAATTATTTGATTGGTCAGGTAAAATAAGTATTGAATGATTGATAATGATTTTTATATGGATATATATTATATAATGTTCTTTTATATATACAGATATACATTGTAACCGGTAACTCGTCCTAGACTCGGGTCGCCTAGGGGTAAGCCGAATACAAACCTGGCCTCCTCGGGTAGGTAGTTGGGCGCCAGACTCCGGGCGCGGAGTCCTCTCACTCTCTCGCTTACAGCTAGCTTAAGTCTAGATAGAGGGATTCCGTGGGGGCGAGGAATAAAGACACCGATTATATTAATTTGACGAGAAATGTTTATTCAAAAAAAGAAAAAAAGAAAAAGGTCGCGATTTACCGCCCGCTACCTGGCGTCTGGTATAAAAAATGGTATAAAATATTGACTCTAACTCTACACTCTACTCTAAATATTAAATAACACTCTCAAATAAACTCAAAATAACAATAAGAAAATTCTAAAAGTAATTAACAAAGAAAGTGACTCGACTGGAGTGACGAGGTGGCTCTAGGCACTCCTCAAGTCACTCCGACTAGACGCCTCGCGACCAGCTGTCAAACTCGACGAGACCAAGTGTTCAGCTCGGTCTCTGAGAGTTGACTGCGCTGGGCGATCGCTCAGCTGTCGCGCGGGAGGGGTGGGGGAAACGCAACTAGGGTACCTCGGACTCTCGAACTCGCAGCAGCGTGGCGCTGTGACGCGTGACGTCAAAAGAGTCGCGACGGTGGCGCTGGGGGACGGAACTAGACGAACTAAAAGGGAACTAGGCAATTTGAACTCTAACGGATCGCGGGGAAAACGGCACGTGGCTGCGGGCGAGGTTTTGGGGTATCGCGAGACTCGTAGGATCCTGAAATACAACAAATACGACGGGGAAAAGGCAAAAAGGGGTAAATGGAACGATCCTACCTTTTGGAAGGTCTCGTTGGGGTTCGAAGCAATGCGGTAGTAGTATTCCGAAATCCGCACGTGTCCAGGGAAAGAGCCAATTCGTCGTATAATCCAAATAAAATAGTCCAGTCGTCCAAAATCCAAGTCTCACAGAATAGGGGATTGCCGGGTCGTTATAAAATTCCTTACGGTTCACTCTCTCTCACTCTCACACACCAAAAAAAAGCGAAATTTGCTAAGGCACTAATGATCGTGTCCGCGGTACAATAGCAAGTGGCGATTTTTCCTCTTCCGCTTAGTTCGGAATTTCGCCAGTCGTCCTGCGGGCGCTGACTGTTGCCGGTCACCGGCAAGTGGCGACTCGCAACCAAAATGGCTCCGCTGGACGACGGCGCGAGGAATTTAAATCGCGAGGACCGATACTTAGGCGGGTGCGGGACTAAGTACGTCCGTAAGGCTGGGAAGGAGGAGGTCAGAACGTTTGCCACGTTACAACATATTAAATAAGTATGCATAATAAAGAATGATTTCTTTTTTAACGTGTTAGGAATTCTTAATGAATTTGAACAGTGTTAAAAATTAGATCACTTTTACGTCACACACTTTTTAATACCGATTAATACTAAGCTAATTTTTGCGATCATTTTAAGTGGCCACCATATACTACTAACAATAAGTTTACAGTCGGGTCTAGAGACCTACGTACGGTCAATATCAACACATCTACCACTTTTATTTGCCTTTTTTGTAGTTAATTTTACCCTATAATCAAGAGACTCAGTAAAGTCTCGCACCTATGAAAGTGAAAATAAAAATTTTAAACTAAACAACGCGGAAGACTGGACCGATTTAACACACTTTAATAACCATACCATACCTATACTATATTTTACATATTTATTTAAATAATGTCTTTTTCTTAATATCAATATGATAATCATGATTTTGCAACAGATTATTTATTTTAATTGCATTTTTTGCGTCACGGATAAGGAATATGATTTCTCCGTGCTTGATATTTTGCAGGATTTCTAAATAAGTTTATATTTATTAAACCTACATGTCTTTCTTGGATACCTATATCTTATTCTTTCCGTTTCATCTTTCATGTATATCTATATTAGATAAATATATTCGAAATTCAGCCTTATGGCCTAGAATTTGGACTTGGCATTACATAGTTCATATTTTCACTTATTCATTACTCGATATTTGCAATACTGTTCCTTTTCCTTCCTTATTCTCTTTCTCTCCTTAGCTACCTTTACCTTCATCTTTCGTCTAGTAAGTCTTCTATCTTTATGTTTCTCCCTACCCCCTTCGCACATTCCTCTAGTAGGTGCTCGAAGCTACCCCGGGTCTGTTCGCAGAGTCTACAGAGTCTTTTCTCCGTCGGTAGCCAGTATCTGTTCCTTTCCTCTTCGTTTCCGCATCTTCTGTTCCTGTTTCTGTATGTCCATTCGTATTTTCATGAGTATCTCTTCCACGTTTACCCCGATAACTTTTTATATTTCTAGTGCTTGTCCGCTGAAGCCGTACCTCCTATAGTATCGTCCTCTGTCTTGTTGCCCCGCTGTCTTTGGTGTTCCCTCCCTTTCTTTCAAGCACTCTTTCAGCACTCTTCTTCTTTATCCTTCTCTTATTTTTTCATAAAATCTCAGAGTCCTTGCTTCCGCTTTTATCCCTACTTCGTCTTTATTGTTTCTTACAATACCATGTATCTCGGGGTGCATGTCCCGGCGTCTACCTTACGTATTTCTCTTGTACTTTTTCCAGCCTTGCGCACTCATTCCATCCACAGATTTCAGCACCGTACAGCATCACACTGTTCGACTAGCATCATGCGTCTTCGGAAGTCCTCCTTTATCCTTCTCGCTTCTATCCCTAACACTTGTTTGATCAGAATGTTACCTTTTATGGCCACCTGCCTTATCTGTTCTTCTTCTCCTCCATTTCTTTTGAGTCTGTATCCGGGGTATTTGAATGCTTTCACTTCTATTATACTTAGATCGACTTCGTCGGACTTCATGGGATTTCATAGGACTTCATGTAACTTCATAGGATTTCATAGGACTTCATAAGACTTCATCGGACTTCATGGAATTTTATATGAATACATGTGACTTCATGGGACTTCGAAGACTAAAGATTTCAGAAGATTCTTATGTACTTCTCAAGACTTCGTGGGACTTTGAAGACTGAAGATTTCAGACGATTTAGAGGGACTTCACAAGACTCGATTTGACTTCATGGAATTTTATATGAATTCATGTGACTTCATGGGACTTCAAAGACTAAAGATTTCAGAAGATTCTTCTGTACTTTTCAAGACTTCATGGGACTTTGAAGACTGAAGATTTCAGATGATTTAGAGGGACTTCATAAGACTTCATCGGACTTCATGGAATTTTATATGAATTCGTGTGACTTCATGGGACTTCGAAGACTAAAGATTTCAGAAGATTCTTATGTACTTTTCAAGACTTCGTGGGACTTTGAAGACTGAAGATTTCAGATGATTTAGAGGGACTTCACAAGACTCGATTTGACTTCATGGAATTTTATATGAATTCATGTGACTTCGTGGGACTTTGAAGACTGAAGATTTCAGATGATTTAGAGGGACTTCACAAGACTCGATTTGACTTCATGGAATTTTATATGAATTCATGTGACTTCATGGGACTTCAAAGACTGAAGATTTCAGAAGATTCTTCTGTACTTTTCAAGACTTCATGGGACTTTGAAGACTGAAGATTTCAGATGATTTAAAGGGACTTCATAAGACTTGATCTGACTTCATGGAATTTTATATGAATTCATGTGACTTCATGGGACTTCAAAGACTAAAGATTTCAGAATATTCTTATGTACTTTTAAAGACTTCATCGGACTTTGAAGACTGAAGATTTCAGATGATTTAGAGGGACTTCATAAGACTCGATTTGACTTTATGGAATTTTATATGAATTCATGTGACTTCATGGGACTTCAAAGACTAAAGATTTCAGAAGATTCTTATGTACTTTTCAAGACTTCGTGGGACTTTGAAGACTGAAGATTTCAGAAGATTTAGAGGGACTTCAAAGACTTCATGTAACTTCATGGGATTTCAGGGGACTTCGTGAATGCCGGTATGCTTTTCGATTCTATTCTATTCTATTCTATTCTGTACTATTCTATTCTATTCTATTCTATTGTATACTCCACGATCCACCGGACAAGGAAGATTCGTGGTCATCTTACTACCTCAGTGTCATATTAGTTTCATTATGCGCACTAAGCTGTTTGTATTGCAATTTCGAGATACTAAACTTTATATTAGATTCTCTAGCTTCTTAAACAACTTGTGACGTTCAAAACGCACAACAAGAGAAGCAACGATGTATGCGAACCTTCGAGTCACCAAGTATATACGTGTACAGTGTGCGCCCACGCTTAACGTACGCTCACTTGTTTAAACATGGAAAATTCCGACTAAATATTAACATATTTCAATTTCTAAAGACATAAATCGCAAGTAAAAATCGTAAGCTTTCCTATGAGCTATTTTTGGAATTTCTACAATGAGAAATACCAAAAATAGACCCCATAGAATTTCATGGAACATCACCATGGAATCCCAAAGTCATCGGATTACAAATCCGATTGCACGAAACGAAAGGTCATAAAAATAGAAGACGAAATTGTATATTACACATATAGCAAAAAATGCATCGTTGCAATTTTAGACCCCATAGAAACTCATAGAACAATGCGGATTAGCGCGCCGCGACTATATAAACCGCGGCACGCTAGGCAGATCAAGCTAGTCGGCAAAGCGCCACTACGCGAAACACATCTCTCCAAATTCTCTCAACTCAAATCAACTCAATATTCTATTTGAAAATATAATTATTAAAACTCAGTCATTGAAGCTAGTCGGCAAAGCGCCACTAAGCGAAACAGATCGTTCTAACGCAGTACTCTCAACGCAGACTAATATTCTACTTCAAATATAATTATTCAAGCTCATTTAAAATATAATAAGATCCTGATTCACAGACGCTGAAGTCTGAAATAGAGTCAATTGATATAACATCTTAAAATACAGATAAAATCCTAGTTCACATATTTACATCCTGATTAAACTTAGAAATAGATTCTCGAATTCCGACATATTAGAATCATAATAAAATCATAATAATATAAATTTTCACTTATACGCTGGTCGGCAAAGTGCCACCAAGCACAATCAGTATTTCTTATAAAACACAGAATTTTATTTCACAATTATAAAGATTTATTATTTCATTAATTATTTTCATTTTGATTTGTTATTATTAAATAAAATCATATTTTGTTTATATTTGGTATTTTGCAAAATTAACTGCAGATACTCAAAACCAAAGCACACGCTCTGCTCTATAGGCGATTCATCGGTCATTGCGACACGCTGGTCGTTTCCTATAGAGTCGACAACAATCAGAATACACTAAATCCGATTCAACAGGCGATTCGTTGACTATTGCAGTACGGCAATCGTTCCCTGTTGAACTTCGGTAACAAGCATTATACTCTGGTCTGGCAACCGATCGTTGACTATTGCAGTACGGCGATTGGATCTTGTCAGAATCCAGAAAACACAACAAAATACTCAAAACCCGATTCTGTAGGCGATCTGCTGACTATTGCAGTACGGCGATCGTTTCCTGCAGAACTTCGGTAGCACACTTATCACTCTGGTCTGGCAACTGGTCGTTGACTATTACAGTACGGCGATCGGCTCTTGTCAAAATCCAGATAACACGTACATATCAAACACAAATCCGATTCTGCAGGCGATTTGTTGACTATTGCAGTACGGCAATCGTTTCCTGTAGAATTTCGGTAACAAAACTACTCAGAACACGATCTCACAGGCGATCTGTCGATCATTGCGATACGGCAATCGTTCCCTGAGAGATCACACAGACACACATACACATACACACAGAGACGTACGCACACGAACGCGTGCATCACAAAAAAAGGTAACTCCCAAATCTTACGCTCTACCTCAGCTATCCCAGGGACGGGAAATTTGGGACGTTACATTTGGCGCCCGAACAGGGACTTGAAGAGCTTCTCGAAGCGAAAAAGGCCCAAATCAATTCAACAACAAAGAGAAGAAAATAAGGCATGACAGCCAAATCCATAAAAGATTCAGCGAATAGGCTCATTGCACAGCAAACACGTGAAGAACGCGAATGTGAACAGATACTGAACACCCAGACCAACCGACTGCAAGAGCTTGAGGATACAAACGCCCGACTCAAAGCATTGCTAGGTAGATTGATAACATCGCACAATCAAGCCCTCATCGCCGATCGCGAAGACTTCGAGGATTTGAGGGAAAAACTCAGAATAGTCAATCAAAAAGTAGAAGAACTTAAAAGACGACGCAACTAAGAAGAGAAATAAATAAATAAGAACTAAAAAAAAAAAAAGAAGAAAAAATGCCTCCAAAAAGGAGCACCCGTAAGACAGGTTCAAACTCATCTAGAGGAGACAAAGAAGATCGGCTGGAAGAACTTCTGAAGTCCATCCGATGCACGATGGACGAGATAATAGAGGAGGAGACACGTGCAAATCCAAATATTTTATCTCCCGAGGAAGATGAAGGGCTGACTTTGGGTGGAAAAAAACTCCGATGGGAAAGTGAGATGACCGAATGCATCGGCACTCTATTTGAAGCCACATCGCGAATAAGTGAGGAAACAACGAATCTTGGAAACAGATCGAACGACACTGACCTAGAAATCAAGAATCTCAACGAAAGACTAAATAATGTCGCGAAGGAATGCGAGAAAAAGGGATCGCAGGACATCAAAGACATCGTGGAGAGGCTTGAGCAACGCTGGGAAATTCGCGAGGCAAAATTCAAAGCCGAGATCATGGACTTGAAAGCCCAGATCGCCGTACTGACTTCGAACAGTACGGAAAACCTCGAAAGGACCAAGGACATCGAGGAAAAAATTAAACACATCGACGAAGATATTAACTACGATAATATCGGATTGTTGCAATTACAACGACAACTAACAACCGAGGTGAGACCAACAATCGAAAAACACGCTCAAACTCTGAAATTAATCGAGGACAAGGTCGACACGACGAATCGAGAGATCCAAAGATCTTCACGAGGTCGATCTGCAACACCAGGGATCCTGAATACTACCCTGGGCGCACAGCATCGATTAAAATTCAAGCCACCGACATTCAAGGGTGATCCAAGAGAAAAGCCGGTCAAATTCTTGACCGAACTACGCCAATATATTGATGTAACAAATCCGGAATTCAGGGAAATCATCTACCTCATCTCGCAAGCTCTAGAAGGTCCAGCAAAAGATTGGTGGTATCTAACCGAGAGTAACGTCGAGAATTTCGATGACTTTGAACAGAAGTTCAGAGATAGATTCTGGAACACGACGATCCAAGACGCTCTACGTCGCAAAATAGAATTCGGATCGTATGACCAGAATGGAAAGATGACACGAGTGGAATATGCAACGCATATATTTGGGATGGCGAAAGATTTAGGCGACAAACAGTCTGACGCTGACATCATCCGAAAGATTTCCACACACTTCGATCGCGAAACAAGGTTCGCTATTCGTGGTCGAAGCTTCAAACGAAGAGACGAGTTGTTCGAATTATTGGAAGATTTCGATAGTGAAGATTCGTCAAGGAAGACACTGCGACAGGCAAATCAGAATGAACGAAAATCCCCTGATACGCGGAATGAGAAAGATTCTGGAAACGGCGTACCAGCAGGGAATAACTATTGGAGGGGTTCGGCACCGAGAAGGGAGAACCAGAACCCGATCCAAGAAACGATCGACAAACCACCGGAAAGAAACGAAAATTGGAGACGTCAAACAAACCCACAAAACGGAGAACAACCGCGATGGCGGAGAGACCAGAACGACAAACGTGATACCCACGTACGTGTCATCGCGTTAGAAGACTCTGAAGACGACCCGCTTCCCCCCGAAGTATTGAATTCGGGAAACGAGTGAGCATTGCATCCGACGACCTGGGTGAATCCGATAAAGATGAACAGGATGCAACGAAAGAACCAACAACCCGGGAATTAAACATATGCACGATCTTCGAAGACACTCGCTCCGAATTGTTGAATGACGAAGAAAAAAAGGGGGCAGGATCTTCGAAATGTCAATGTCCTGAGATAAACATAAAAATCGCAGGCGTGGACACCAACACACTCACAAACACTGGAAGCGAAGTAACTTGCACATCCAGTGCATCCGACGAGACGCATAAATCCAGATTCAGGGATTGCGTAACGCTCCCCACCGCTGGGAAGACAATAAAGGGGGCAATAAGTGCCAAAACCTCTGCCGAAGAAATCGCCCCACCGACGAAACTCTTAAAGAGAGGAATTGGTTAAACGACGAAGGAAGACGACATCCTGGACCTAACGGACGACACCATCAGGACCTGGATGCCTCTCGGATCCGAGGAGCCGGAGGAAGAAAAGAAGAAGATGACAAATAATATCTTTTATTTTCATTATTGTTCCAAACAGGATTTTTTTATTTTTGTTATTTCTACAAACGGTATTTTATTTTTGTTAATTCCACGAACAGGATTTTTTTTGTTATTTTTATTCAACAGGATTTTTCTTTAATTTTCTTTTAATTTTGAGTTGGATATAGAAAGTTCTCAAATTTAGACTTCTAAATTTTCAAACTTCCCAAGGGGGCAATGTGACGTTCAAAACGCACAACAAGAGAAGCAACGATGTATGCGAACCTTCGAGTCACCAAGTATATACGTGTACAGTGTGCGCCCACGCTTAACGTACGCTCACTTGTTTAAACATGGAAAATTCCGACTAAATATTAACATATTTCAATTTCTAAAGACATAAATCGCAAGTAAAAATCGTAAGCTTTCCTATGAGCTATTTTTGGAATTTCTACAATGAGAAATACCAAAAATAGACCCCATAGAATTTCATGGAACATCACCATGGAATCCCAAAGTCATCGGATTACAAATCCGATTGCACGAAACGAAAGGTCATAAAAATAGAAGACGAAATTGTATATTACACATATGGCAAAAAATGCATCGTTGCAATTTTAGACCCCATAGAAACTCATAGAACAATGCGGATTAGCGCGCCGCGACTATATAAACCGCGGCACGCTAGGCAGATCAAGCTAGTCGGCAAAGCGCCACTACGCGAAACACATCTCTCCAAATTCTCTCAACTCAAATCAACTCAATATTCTATTTGAAAATATAATTATTAAAACTCAGTCATTGAAGCTAGTCGGCAAAGCGCCACTAAGCGAAACAGATCGTTCTAACGCAGTACTCTCAACGCAGACTAATATTCTACTTCAAATATAATTATTCAAGCTCATTTAAAATATAATAAGATCCTGATTCACAGACGCTGAAGTCTGAAATAGAGTCAATTGATATAACATCTTAAAATACAGATAAAATCCTAGTTCACATATTTACATCCTGATTAAACTTAGAAATAGATTCTCGAATTCCGACATATTAGAATCATAATAAAATCATAATAATATAAATTTTCACTTATACGCTGGTCGGCAAAGTGCCACCAAGCACAATCAGTATTTCTTATAAAACACAGAATTTTATTTCACAATTATAAAGATTTATTATTTCATTAATTATTTTCATTTTGATTTGTTATTATTAAATAAAATCATATTTTGTTTATATTTGGTATTTTGCAAAATTAACTGCAGATACTCAAAACCAAAGCACACGCTCTGCTCTATAGGCGATTCATCGGTCATTGCGACACGCTGGTCGTTTCCTATAGAGTCGACAACAATCAGAATACACTAAATCCGATTCAACAGGCGATTCGTTGACTATTGCAGTACGGCAATCGTTCCCTGTTGAACTTCGGTAACAAGCATTATACTCTGGTCTGGCAACCGATCGTTGACTATTGCAGTACGGCGATTGGATCTTGTCAGAATCCAGAAAACACAACAAAATACTCAAAACCCGATTCTGTAGGCGATCTGCTGACTATTGCAGTACGGCGATCGTTTCCTGCAGAACTTCGGTAGCACACTTATCACTCTGGTCTGGCAACTGGTCGTTGACTATTACAGTACGGCGATCGGCTCTTGTCAAAATCCAGATAACACGTACATATCAAACACAAATCCGATTCTGCAGGCGATTTGTTGACTATTGCAGTACGGCAATCGTTTCCTGTAGAATTTCGGTAACAAAACTACTCAGAACACGATCTCACAGGCGATCTGTCGATCATTGCGATACGGCAATCGTTCCCTGAGAGATCACACAGACACACATACACATACACACAGAGACGTACGCACACGAACGCGTGCATCACAAAAAAAGGTAACTCCCAAATCTTACGCTCTACCTCAGCTATCCCAGGGACGGGAAATTTGGGACGTTACAAACTTTGCTTAAATTTTTATCATATTCCTTTTCCGTTTCGCCAGTTATTGTAATGAACAAATTAGCCCAAATGGCAATCTGAAACAACCGAATGACCAAGTAATGAAGATAAAGTATAAGTATATATGGAAAGTGCTGGCAGAATGTTGACGGGGGTGCAAAACGGAGTAACCCAAGAATTAATAAACTAATCTATTTTGAAAAAATGATTAGAAACCATAGTTTATAACTCGCATTATCATTTTATCAGAATTTGAGGTGTACAAACATTTTTTTTTATTAATTTTTTTTTCCATTTTTTTGTGACTTTTTATCAACATCTTGTATTTAAATTCTAAATCTATTCCGTACACAATCATTTTTGATTAATTGGACTTTTTAATAAGTCTTTACCTAATAAATGTATTGAGAATCACTTGTTTCAATCAAATTATATCTCAACAATTTTTTGTTGTATTATTTTTTTTTTTAATTTATAATAAATAAACTTGTTACTCTTACTTTCTTTTGGTGGGGGGATTACGAATTGCATTGTGGGCTGTGACTTGCTGCATAAGGTATACAATTTTTTTTGAATATCATCAATATCAAATGAGATGCTTCATTCCCTGCATCGTGAAATTAGTATGCAGACATATAAATACAGAAGACTCTATATATTTTCGCGACGATTCGAAGCTCTACGGGCTCGATGAAACAATTAGTAATAGTTGTACGTAAAATTCATGCACTATCCACTCGAAACCCCATAGCACGCGCCTGAAAAGGTTAAACACCTGAAAATATTAAAAAATATACACAATTATTAGTCAATACTTTGGGACACGGATCATAATCATTCGGTAGGCCTTGCATATATTCAGAGTGCCACACCTGTATTTCTATTTATTATTACCGTCAAACCTCCGTGGTTTGACAGCAATCCGAATCTCCATAGTGCGCAATCCCAATCGAGAGCGGGTGTCGTTCTGACTGGCAGTGGTATGACAGGATCGTTAAACTTTACCATAAGGCAGTTTACAATTTTTGATATATTTATATTATGCCATCAATAATATTGCAATCAAGTCCTGTAACACTTGTTACGTGGCATGCTCGCAGGACTGTAAGATGGCTGTGTAATTAAATTCATAAAAAAATGTATACGTTATATAGCATGCGTGTCAAGTATAAATATATGTATCATACATAATGTATCATAATCATAATTATTATCGCAATATACGTGGAATGTACTACTTTTTTGCGTAGCAGCTAATTATTTGTGACTACGCTTTCTTCGCGCGAGTGTGGATTACAACAAATACTTGCAAAACAATAAATGTACAACACAATTGACATCACGGGAGATTCGTCCTTAAATGTTTTCACCTGTCATACCATACTGCCTGCCAGAACGATGTAACCCGAACTCTCGACTGAGATTGCGGACACCCGCGAGTAATTGTGGATTGTACATTTATTTGAATTGTGGCAATAGCGAACAATTGATTTTATGTAATGAATTATGAAGATATGATATACATTTTTCGTACACTATTATTGTATCGCTACGCCGATATTGTATAATCCGTACCACGCTCGAAGAGAAGCTGACGCGTAAATCGATTCAACTAAATTACAGACTTATTCTGACGTCACAAAATATATACATATAGGATATGCCACTTCTATAGCACTTAAAAATATTTCAAGTTATGTATTTTATTTTTTTATGTGACACTAATGCGTCTCCTGCATAATTTGCACATTTTGAACTATATTAAAATTCATAGATTTTAGCTCCCTTCAAGTGTCCTGCAATTCGGGAGAGGTTTAATTCTTTAAACTTTTTCATAGTCGTTTTCACTTTTAAAAACTAGCACGATCATTTTTAGTCGACAAATTTAGTAGACAGGCTATTCACTGTCAACCAAGTCTACGACATGCACATATACTGTTATTCAGCAGCATTTAAAATTATATTCAAGCTGGCACAGTATTCTAAAGTTGATGCAAATCCCAGTGGTGGATTAAAATTGTGCAATATTTTTGTGTTTGAATACGATTTGTCCAAATTCACCGGAGCTTCCAATATTACGTCTCGCATTCTGTATCGCTCAGACCGAGAGAGTTGATCACGAGATTTGAGTAACCACCGTGATATACCTCTTCTTGCGGCGTTCATATCTTTCTCGGTGAAATGATAAAATGAACTCGCGCATACAGTGTAGACCCACGAGCAAAGGTGAACACCGCAATTTCCCGAAGAATTCAGAACTTCAGATTGTGAATACTGTAAGGGAATGTCCGACGGTATACACAGAGACCAATTTCCCCAACGGGTGAGTTTTTTTGACCGAGCAGCGCGATATGACTCTACAAAATTGCAGAACCCATCAATCAACTTAGGAGGCGGCATTCCGTGCATCGAATCAATATATATTAATAAATTGTGGGGAAATACTGTGATCAGCAGTGTCCAATGATTCCCTAAATGTATTGGCCATAACCATACATCGAATGACCAGATGTCTTTCATTTCAGCCCATCATTGAAATCCGATGCTCAGGGATCCTTGGAGTAATTTTTGGGTGAAGAAGGATTCAAATGTCAATACTTTTATGTTGTTGTCATTTGCAAAATCTTGTGCAAGTACACACAAGCCGTTAACGACATTATCGTCCAGCCATTGTTGTGGCATTAAAGTATTCAACGAATCTTCGGTGAAAAGAATACCGGCCGCAGAAATATTGTTTGGATTACACGGAAAATCAGACGGGTAATCGATGGAAGATGAAAATAATGTTTTATCATCGAAATCATTCTGCGGGGAAGCACCACATTGAAATTCACCGGGAATCGGTCTCAATTCGGAATCGTCACATGATTTTTGGGTTGTCAAAACAATTTTGCTTAGCTCAGTAGAGCAATCATGCGGTTCGTCAATTAAATCTACAGTACCAATAGGTATTTCAGTTTCTTCGTCATTTCCTATTTTTAAATATTTCGGAAATTTGAAATACGTCTGGGATTTTCGCTTTTTCATCCATATCTCTTCTTGAAGATCTGGATTGTTCTTTCTAGCGCGAGTTTGTCTCTTAGTCTTTAAGGAGAACCTTCTTTCGAGTAGCCGTGGTCGAAGGAAGGACTCCATTTTTTGTATAAATCTCGGCGCGGAGATATGAGAATTTCTATCGAATACATCTTTTTTGACAATCTTGAACCAGTTTTCAACGCTGGCATTACTTTCACGTGATAACCCAAAGTCCTTTAATACTATGGGAGACCACATTGGAAAAAATGGTAAAATATGTTCAAGTAAATAATTGAGAAATTCACTCGAATAATAGTTGTTCGTCTTTACAACTGTATTATCGAATTTTGATACGACGTCATCATAGACCGACTTGAAAAATGAATAAAATGGCGAACCATGACGTAGTAAATACGTAAAATTGTTTTCTTCCTTTGAAGATTCTAAGTCTGAATTTTGCGAAGCATCGATGTCGGTGAAATCATTGCCGTTCAATGATGTCTCGGTATTTAATATTTTCCGTACAATGCAGTCGAAGTTATCGCATTTTGTCTTGCACCCGAACACCGTGATAGCTAACTCAAAAATCGTTTTTGCAGAAGCTCTATCACTGCAATGAATTAATCTGCTTATTAATGCGGCACAAACACTTCGTTGCTCTTGATACCTAAACAAAGTTTTCACCTTTCTCATTACTGTGCGTAGTACGTGTGTCGAGCAAATGTGTACGTGCGTCATATCAGGGAGAGCGACAGAATTATCGTCGAAGACGAGATATAGAATTTTTAAATATTGTGCAAGAGACATATCATCGAATGCTTTGATTACGGATTGAATTAGGGTTAAACTAAAGTCCGTTTCGATTTTGTTTATCACCACATGGCGGCTAGTCATCTGCTTCAGAGTGTGATTAAATGTTGCCAAAAAGAGTGTGATATTCGGAATATTGTGCACGCTGGATATTAATTCCGCGATCGGCAATGGCGCACACTCTTCATTACCCGGTAAAATAAGGGCGTGATAATAAATGGGCTTTGACTCATCTGCTGATGGCGCCACAATACAACCCCCCGTGGCATCTAAACAACACGAAACGGGCTTACGTAGCGATAACAGATATAATATTTGTTGCTCCGTGTATAGAATTATTTGAAATGGTAATAAACAATGCACTTGTATATATCCCCTACAAAATTTTCCTGGCCAAGAGTCCTTGAACAGTAGATATAATACGAGAGTTCTGGACCTCACTCCCGGCTTCGCCACCAGAGGCGCCACGGCGGGTTACCATTCGTGCGGGTAACATACCGGCCTCGCTGATAAGTTAGGATCTGCATCGGTACCGATTTCCGCTCGCTGAGCTATGGTTACCGATAATGTGTGGATGGCGCCACCGCCGATCTGTGATCAGGTATGTTATCGGCCGATTTTTGGCGATGCGATGGCGTCACTACCGATATCTGTCGATTTCTTACCATGCGATGGCGCCACTACCGATCTATCGGTAGATATGTTATCATTCGATTTTGCTCTCCTGCCACTACCGATCTGCGTTTAGATGGCGCTGATATCTTACCGGCCGCCTAGCTGATATGCGATCATCCGAATTTTCTGCATCCGGATGACGCTGTTATCTGATTTTCTGCCCACTACCTATCCGCATTCGGATGATGCTGATACCTTACCGATCTTATCGAGCTGATATGTTATTATCTGATTTTCTGCCCACTACCGATCCGCATTCGGATGATGCTGATACCTTACCGATCTACATTGCAAAAAATGGCGCCGATATCTTACCAATCTTCTCTATGAAATTAAAATTCTACAGGCTAAATCATAGAACTAAAAGAAGGTAAATAATTATGACGAGACGCAAACATAAAAAATGATATGTAAGTACTTATTTATTATAATGAAAAATATGTAAATTATATATACAATATAATAATAATAATGATAATAATAATAATAATAATAATAATAATAATAATAATAGAAATTATAATTATAATAATAATAATAATAATAATAATGATAATAATCTCCGCCATCCTTCCAACAGCACCGGAGGAAATTGGACGTTGCGGGAAAAATGTCTGGAAATCGAAAAACGAAGTTAGATGTGTCATTACGATTCCGCGATGATAAATCATACGCACTACTCCTCACTGACACATTCGTTAGTAATGAAATAAATATTAACTTACCGGAGACGAGCCGAGGTTTTACTCAGTATCTGTCTCGTAGCCAAAATCCTCATCCGGGTATAATATATGTATAGGCACACCGTTAGGCCAGCGGCGCCTTTCCTCAGCCTCAGCCCTCATATCGGCGAGGTCCCACTCATTGGGCTCCTGCCCTTCCACCGCTGGCCGCCACCGCAGACCCAGAACAAGCTGTTCTTCTTCCTCTTCCTCTTCCTCTTCCTCTTCCACTTCTTCTTGAGCTTCACGCCACGCTTCTTGTTCTTGAAGCCACTCCAATCTATCAAACTCTATCACAGAGCTGGTATAGCTCCCATCATTTTCACACCCGGAATCCTGCCCATCATCAAGATCGAGCACAAAACGGTTCATTTTTGAAATTTCAAGTTTACTTGTCGGCGAACAGACGTAAAATGTGCAAGCTTGATTCAAACTAGCACTCTATCGTCCACCACCAACTAGAGAATAATCGGTCAAGCCAATGACAAACTCTGAAAATATTTTTTCTTAGCATCGGGGAGGTACAATTCGGTTGCTGTCTAGCTAGGATAGGTAAACCTTCTAAAGTTGAGAGTCATAAAATGCCATTCGGGGCAGCTTGAATTTTCTTTGGCCGTTCGAGGCCTCGGAGTTTGCGAGGGCATTACCTACCTGCTATGTACCCTATACCGCCCTCAATGTGCATATCACCTCGAATTTTTCAAAAACACCATGATGCGTGTATGGTTTTGGTTGTGGTGGTGGGGGGGATGTGTGCATATAAAGCTCCAACCTAAAGAAAAGGGTCAATACTCATGTGGTGACCGTTTGAAAGCAGAGTAGTGAAATTCGTTAATAATGGATAAAAACGAGTATATGAATCTTGTGGGGTTGATGGAAGACGCCTACAAGTTGTTGCGCACACTATCGCCAAAGTATGCGAATGAGTATATTACTCGCTGGTGTAATATTGGGCTTGAAAATATCGAATTATTGAACAATATTTTGATACATTCGAAACTAAGCGTGAGTGAAAAACAGCAGCTCCAACATATAATTTCGCTCGTCCACTTATGGTTGGTGAAATTTGAACAACAACGTGCGGGTATTGTTGGTGGTAATATTGGTGGTGATATTCATAATCGAGTTCGGTGGGATGATATGCAGAGTGCCTTCGGTTGTCGCATACGCACTGGAGCCGTGACAAATCTCCAACACAAAGATTTGGCAAGATTTTTGGCTGACGTGGGGGCGGTAACAATGGAGAAATTGAAAAATGTGCTACGCAACGACGGGAGTATTAAGGTGAATGTGGGGGTTTCGTGTAAATTCGAGAATGTCAAAAACGATGAGGTTAGCCTGGAAATAAAGACCTTCAATACGCGCAACGCTCCAATTCTACCATCGACAGACCTGGAAACCTGGTTCACCGATAACGTGACGAGTCCTCTGCTGGTCAAGGTGCAGGATTTCGAGCAGCGCGACTCTGGTTGGAGTATGATTGAGATCATCAACGCCGTGATCTGCATCAACCGATACGATCCGCTTCGCTGCGGACTCTCTACGTTCGTTGCGCTGCCTGAGGATATTCAACGAAAGAAGGCGGTAGTCAACGTGCAGAATGATGACAACCGTTGCTTTTTGTGGTCCATCACCGCAGCCCTACATCCGGTAAACATCCACGTGAGCGACACAAGGAGCTATCAACACCACATTTCCAAATTTGACTGCACAGGTATAAAGTTTCCCACCACCCTGCGATGTGTGGAAAAATTTGAAAAGTTGAACAACTTGAGTATTAACGTGTATGGGATCGAATCGGAAACCTTTCAGAGTAAGAAGAAATCTAAGAACAGCGTCATTACCCCGCTTTATTTGAGTAGAAATGTAACGCGGAGCAATACGATCCACCTACTTATGATTGAAAGTAAGAGTGAACTAGATGATAATGATTTAGATAATTTTAAGCCAAATTTTCACTTTGCTTGGATCAGGAATCTATCACGTTTAGTTAGCAGATAATTATCGGATCACAATGGTGAACAATTTTTGTGTGATAGATGCCTATGTCACTTTGGCGTGCAGGCTGCCTATGAAAATCACAGTCAAGATTGCCGTCGGTTGAATAAAGTTCGAATGGTCTTCCCCGAGGATAAAATCTTGAGATTTTCCAATTTTCAAAATCAGGGTACCGTGCCATTTGTCGTGTATGCCGATCTTGAATGTATGATGAAACCCGGGGCTGAAGGATCTCAAGAACACATCCCACACAGTGCAGCCTATTATATGCATTGCGCGTATGATGATTTACTATCGGAATACAAGAGTCACCGCGGATTCGATTGCATTAAGTGGTTGATTGAGGAGCTCCGCGAATTGGCTGTAAAAGTAGAGTCACGCATAAAGAATGTAATTCCGATGGAAACGTTGAATCAAGCGCAACGCGATCGTCACATGCGCGCAAAAAATTGCTACATCTGTGAGAAGCCATTTTCACCGGAGGAGAAAAAATGTCACGATCATTGTCATTTTACGGGTAAATATCGCGGGGCTGCACATAACCGCTGCAATCTAAATTTTCAAGAGTCGCACACGATTCCAATCGTTTTTCATAATTTATCTGGCTACGATTCTCATTTTATCGTAAAATCTCTAGCCACAACTTTTTCCGGCGACATTACACTGCTACCGATCAATAAGGAAAAATATATTTCATTCGCGAAGAAAGTCGACGGCACGTTCATTACCTTGAGGTTCATAGATTTACTTCGATTTATGGCCAGCGGTATAGAGAAACTGGCATCGTACGTCGACGACTCCGATAAGAAAATAACGCGAAAGTTTTACAAAGATCAGGATGAATTCCGCTTGATGATTCGTAAAGGCGTTTTTCCATACGAGTACATCAACTCTTGGGGGAGGCTTGACGAGACCAAATTACCGGACATAAGAGAATTTTATTCAAAACTGAGCGCCTCGGGTATCAGCGATGCCGATTATGAGCACGCTAAGGATGTTTGGACCAAGTTCGAGTTGAAAACTCTCGGTGAATATTCTGATCTATACTTGAAAACCGATGTATTGTTATTAGCCGATATATTTCAAAATTTCCGCGATAGTTGCTTCAAAACATATAACTTGGATCCTCTACACTACTACACAGCACCGGGGCTTGCTTTCGATGCAATGCTAAAGCATACGAAAATTAATCTTGAACTTTTAGACGATCCGGAAATGTTATTGTTCATTGAAAAAAGCATTAGAGGAGGCGTCGCACAGTGTTCGAATCGCTACGCTCAAGCAAACAATAGATTCATGGGTGAAGATTTCGATCCAAGCAAAGAAGAATCGTATCTTATGTATTTCGATGTAAACAATCTATATGGCGCAGCTATGAGCGAACATTTACCGTGTGGGTCATTTGAGTGGGAAAATGATGCCATTGATGTAATGGCCCATCCTGATGACGCATCGATAGGTTATATTCTAGAGGTAGATTTGGATTATCCTAAAGAGCTCCATAAACAGCACGCAGACTTACCACTCTGCCCCGAACATTTTACACCGCCTGGTAGTAAAATTAGAAAACTGGCAACGACGCTTTTACCCAAAGAAAAATATGTACTACACTATCGTAATTTGAAGCAATGCATAAAATTTGGCCTGAAGCTAACGAAAGTGCATAGAATTCTTAGGTTTGAGCAATCTCCGTGGTTAAAGTCATACATCGATCTCAACACAAATATGCGAAAGCAATCGAAAAATGAGTTTGAAAAAAATTTCTACAAGCTTATGAATAACGCGGTGTTTGGCAAGACTATGGAGAATGTTCGTAATCATAAGACAGTGAAACTAATAACGAAATGGAGCGGTAGAGGTGGTGCCCGTGCTCTCATTGCTAGACCAACTTTTCATAGCTGCACCATATTTGATAGTGATATGGTAATTATCGAGTTGAATCGAACCAAAGTATATTTCAATAAGCCAATATATATCGGCGCTGCAATTCTAGATCTATCGAACATTATTCTCTACAACTTCCACTATGATTATGTTAAAAATAATTTTACGTATAATCAGGCAAAATTGATGTACACTGACACCGATAGCTTGATATATCAATTCAATGTACCAAACATATACGAAATTATCAAACGTGATGTGGAGACAACGTTCGATACATCGGACTATCCTCCCGATAACGTGTACGACATCTCATTGCGGAATAAGTAACGTCTCGGTTTGATGAAGGATGAGAATAATGGTAAGATCATGACAGAATTTATTGGACTGCGAGCAAAACTCTATGCGTTTAGAACTCGTGACGATACCGATAAGAAACGCGCGACGGGTGTAAGAGGTCCTACATTGAAATCCATCACGTTTGATGATTACAAGAGGTGTCTTGTAGATCGTAAGAATCAGGTCGAGTCACAATGCATGATAAGAAGTAAAAGACATATGGTCAGCACCATTGTGCAAAATAAATTGGCTCTAAGTTGGTGCGATGATAAGCGTGTCCTGTTATCCGGTAAAACTGATACCTTACCTTGGGGTTACGAAGATTCTGTAAAGTAAAAATTTTTGTGGAAAAAAAAAAAAAAAAAAAAAAAATTCTCCATATGATTAACATACAAAAGTGAAAAACTTTTTTCAAAATGTTGGAAAACTTTTTCAAATTTTTTCAAAATGTTAGAGTCAGTTTATTTGTGTGTCCAGTAGCCTTAAGATTACGTGAATTATGGTATTAGTCCTAATATTGAGTAAATGATGAACCATTGTAAATATATTGATAATAAAAATTTTATTCATTGAAATAATTACATATCAGATTTATTTATCCAACTATCATGCGAACTGTCAAAGCCCAACCATTTTACATAAAGTTGGTCGCCACGTCTGCGTAACACCTTCTCTACAAGATAACCGTCGGGGTATTGCACCCTGCTGAGCTCCTCCTCGTAAAAGCCGCCTTCAATGGGATGATTCAGGTAGTCGGCGAGTTTGTATGTCGGTGGGTTGGTGTTTTTCACCTCATTGATAGTAAATATTTCCGTTGTCCAATTCGGTGTATAACCCTTTTCGAACACATTTTTATATTTGCTAACTCGAACTTTATCGCCAACTTTGAATTTTCGCTTGCGTTTGCTTCTTTTGATCTGTCTCGGCTTGTACACGCTGCGATATATTTGTTTTTCATTGGTCGTAGTTACAGCTTTCGGCTTCATCCCAATCGTCCGATGTTTGGTATTGTTGTACGATTCGATCAAATTAGGTAAAATGCCAACCCACTTATGGGAGCCTTGGAGAGTAAATTGCTTCCACATTTTATTTTTCAGCGTTCGATTGAAACGTTCACATATCGATGCCTTCAAGTTACTAAATGTTGAGTACATGTTGATTCCATGATGTTTCATTAGAGTTTTAAATTCTTTGTTGTAAAATTCTTTGCCCTGATCAACGTGTAGGTGTTTCGGTACGCGACCTAGAGTTAACACAGACTTCATCGCGGCCGTCACATCTTTTGCATTTTTACTCTTGATCGGTACGGCCCGAGCAAATTTAGAGAATATATCAATCACTGTGAGTAAAAATTTGGAACCCTTGTTGGTTGATGAGTATGCAGACATGTCGACAAGATCAGCTTGCCAGGTCTCATCCAAGCCACGTATGTCAACATAGCGACGGGGATAATTACGTCGAGCGGGTCTATGAAGTTCGTTCGCTATCGCCGTTTTCATGTTCATTTGTCTGCATTCAATTTCTAATGTATTTTGTTTTTAATACCGTTTAGCGAGTTGGTTGGAATTGGAATACCGTGGATGTAGTGCAAGCTGAGCTTCTCAACGTTATCCTCCACTATGGCCAACCGTTTTTCCAGAGATTCACTTTCCCCCTTCAGCGTTGCAATCTTTGCCTTCGCAAGATTCCAAATTCTTTGATCTTCTGCAAAACTTTTGCCACGTTCTCGCTCGATGCATGCATTAAGTTCAGATTCAAGCTTATCGAGTGCCTCCCGCATGGACTGTTCAAATGTCTCTTTTATAGCACGCTCAAGAGCATCATATGACCCTCGTGTGATATCCTCAAGACTTTTCAGAGAGGCAGCATCGGACGGTTTCTGCAGATATCCGCTATTACACAATCGTTTATACTCAATGTTGTACTGGTTATCGTCGGTAATTTTAAATCCAACACCCGGAGGTCCACGTCTACCCACACTTTTAATCTTTCCGCTAAACAGCCGGCGACCGAATATGTCTATGCTCATTGTTGACTTATGTATAGCGCGATTCGAAGCGAATCCCACGAAGTATACCGTCGCGACTGAACTTTTCAAGCTTAGATCCTACAGCAGTCAATCGAATCTCGAGAACTTCTTTTTCAGCCGTTAGAGCGTTAATCTTTTCTGTCATAAGAGTCTGAATGTGTTGATTCTCGTTGAAATTGTTGGTATGCTCTCGATCTATGCGCGAATTAAGTTTAGATCTAAACTCGCGGAGTGCTCGCACTGTAAAGTTTGCAAATGCTTTTTTCATAGAATGTTCGAGAACACCTAATGCTCGCCATGTGATATCCTCAAGACTTTTCAGGGAAACAACATCGTCTGGCTCTTGTGGATTAGCGATATTACACAATCGTTTGTTGTCTATATCGTACTGATTATCGGTAGTGATTTTGAATCCTATGCCTTGCGATCCAAGATTGTCTACGCTTTTGACTCCCTTGTCAGCCAACTGTCGTCCGAATATGTCTATGCTCATTGTTCAACGATCAACAACGGAATGAATATTTTATGGTTAATCTCTCGCTAATAAATGATTTCGGCCTCACGCAACTCCTCAATAATGGATGTTATTTCATTGGAATGGCTAGTATTGCCTGCTGCTTGAGAAGCCATGAGTAGCCGAAGACGATCAATTAGTTCATTAGGATCATCCCAGTATACATAATCCATGCTCCGTCCCTGCGCGATTTTGTATTTGGGTAAACCATCACCGGATCTTTCCACCGATCGGTTCATATATGGAGCGATGAAGTCTCTATATTTCGCACTTTTCACACTATCCTCACGAGGGCTTCTTTCAGGCTTGTAAAATTTCCGATGTGCGTTCGTTTTCTTCAGGATTTTGATATAATTTTGCTTATCACTTTTATTCACAATCGATGAATCAGGTGAGTTTTTGAATAATAGTTCGAGTAAGCCGGGCGTGTTTTTGTAGCTTTTATCGCCCACATATATCAGATCGTCGTTAAATTCTATACTCGAATCACCAATCATTAATCCGCGCATCAACTTTCGAACACCCGTTTTGTTATCCAAGTTCTTACGATGCCTGGTCGAGTTAAACATCCTCAAATAGTGATCCGCCCTAACCACCTTCTTCTGTATTGGCGTGCTTGTAGAGGCAATTGCCAGTGTATCATCCATGTTATTATCGGCATCATCTATAGTGGTGGTGTTGTCACCGACCGTGGTGGTATCTGCAAAGTTCTCGTCAATGGCACTTTCATATAGATCATTATCAACATCGTCGTTATCTTCATTGGTATACGCATCGTTCTCGTAATCTTCCATTTTTTTCACAAAATCTTCAGTTTTCTCAATTTTTGGCCCCATCTTCACTTCACGCTTTATCATACGCTGTTGCAGTTGCTGCTGTCGTTTCGATGCATCCACCAAGTTATGCAGAGGTGTTACTAGAGGCTTGAAAATTTCATTAATAGCCTGCTCGCTGGTATCTTTCCCCATTTTGATCATCCTATGCTTACGCCGAATGATATCGCTAACCTTCGCTATTTCTCGTAACGCATCGTTATGCTTATGTATTTTAGAGCTCTCCATGTTACTAGTTTGATCGATGTGATGTGACTGTATGTGGTTTATTATTGATTCAGACTTATAAAGCAATCAAAGCCTCTCCTGTATCGTCCCTCGTTGATCTCGCTGTCTTTATCGATGGTGACAAAGCTATATCTGCCATCATTCCAGCACGCCAAGCACAAGTCTTTGAATTGTTGATACGTCATGTCGGTATTCACATGATCCGCGTAAATGTGCTTCAAATTCATTTCATCTTGACGGAACAGAACCAATAAATTTGCATTATCACGTACCAAGTGTTTCGGGATACGGGCATACGTTTGACAAAGATAAAAACTATCCACATCTCTGTGTCGTCCCATGCAAAAGTAGGCTCTGATATTATCCCGCTTCTCACAGGCTACGTCATCGAAAATCATAACCGAGTTGGGGTGTGCATCTTTCGGCTCTACAACCTCTTTGTGTTCATCAAATGGAAAATAACCCATCCCCTCCATCCCCTCCACAGGCTCCAGCAACTTCTTCAAGAACTCATACTTTGGTTGATTGAGTGATTTTGAATAGACATACACATTCTCAAATCGTAGACCATTAGCATGGGTCAGCAATGTGAGAAGGGCGTTAGTTTTACCACCATTCGAGGGTCCGCAGAAAACACCTCTTACACTGTTCGGCAGTAGAGCCCCATGTCGTTTACCCCTCTGTTTTTTTCCGCTCAACCAATTTATCGAAATTGGCTATGGGTAGTTTGATGGTTTGATCCTGAAATTTCATGATACCCGACAGGCGTCACAATGAGAACTAATATATTTCTGTATAAAATGCGCGCTTTTATAGATTTTGTGTTAGTTGATCGTTAGCTATGGTTGGAGACGCACGTAGGCGAAGGAGCGGTTGTGGATTGATAAATAAAATCATCAACAATCTTCCAGTTGAATTACATGTTCCCGGTTATCAGTATTGCGGACCTGGTACGAAATTGTCAAAGAGGTTAGCTCGTGGTGATCTGGGTATCAATGCTCTGGACACTGCGTGTAAGGAACACGATATCGCATATTCGAAGAATCAGGATAATATTGCGGAGCGTAATAAGGCTGATAAAGTGCTTGCCGAAAGGGCTTGGAATCGGGTTTTGGCTAAAGACGCAAGTGTGGCTGAAAAAGCTGTCGCTTGGGCGGTCACCAACACAATGAAAGCGAAATCTAAAGTGGGTATGGGTATGAGCGGGAGCAAGACGCAAACGTCACTCAAGAAGAAGAATAAGAGGACACTAAAAGCTATTATACAAGCGGCAAAGAAATCTATGAAACCAGGACCCAGAGCCATTAAATCGGCATTGGAGGGCGCCCGTTTGGCCATCTCTAAAGGAAAAGTGCGCGTGCCTCGTATTTTACCTGTTCCCAAGAAAATTGGTGGTTTATTACCGTTTCTTATACCAATATTTGCGGCGCTTAGTGCTACAGGTGCTTTAGCCGGTGGTGCGGCAGGTATAGCTAAGGTTGTTAACGAGGCTAATGCCAATAAACATCAATTACACGAGGCTAAACGACACAATGCTACGATGGAAGCGATTGCGTTGGGAAAGGGATTGTACTTGAAACCCTATAAGAAGGGTATGGGACTGTATTTGAAATCAGCAAAAAACTAATACCGCTACCACACCGAGCCCTCACCGATGCCGATTTGCTTCACTATGCCAGAGCTATGAAAATTCCTCATTTTCGGGGAGTTTTTATGCGGAATGATTTACCCAATTCTGGACCTAGAAAAAGGGAGTCCGCAATTATCAATCTTGATGATAAAAGTGGTCCGGGAACGCATTGGGTTGCATACGTGAAAAACGGCAACGATGCACTATATTTCGATAGTTTTGGCAATTTACAGCCACCTCGAGATCTTGTGAAATATCTCGGTGTCGGTAGCGTGAAATACAATCATGAGAGATATCAAGAATATAATACTATAATTTGCGGTTACTTGTGTCTCAAGTTTCTCAGTGGACAGCTATAAAATAGATGCGTATCGGTGATATGATATTAGTCATGGCTGATTCGTTCACGTTGACACTCTCCGGAGAGTCGTCGGTGTTGGGAGCTCAATATTTTCCACCTATCGAGTTATCGCCAACAAAGGAATATCTTCTAGGGCTCATAGAGCTCTTGACATTTAACTCAATTCCCAATATTGACGAAGGGTGTAATAAGTTTCATCTAACACCTAACACAGTAATTACAATACCCACAGGGAGCTATGAAATTGATGATATCGCAAATTATCTGAAAAAGACACTACCTCAGAATATAAGTATCAGTCTACAGGCTAATAACAATGAGTTACATAGTGAAATTAGGTGCAATCATGCTGTGAACTTTCAACCAAAAGATTCCATTGGGCGTTTGCTTGGTTTTACGCCCAAGGTTCTCGATGGCGGTATTACACACAAGTCTGAGTTACCCGTTCGCATACTCAAAATCAACGCCTTGCGTGTCGAATGTAATATTACCGCAGGAGCATACATAAACCAACATCGAGTACACACGATTCATCAGTTTTTCCCAACCGTTCCACCCGGATATAAGATCGTGGAAGTACCAACAAACGTCATTTACCACCCAATCACCGTACGGTCAATACACGATATACAATTGAGAATAGTTGATCAGGACGGGGAATTGGTAAATTTTCGCGGTGAAACTGTAACTATACGATTACATGTAAAATCCTTGAGATAATATGGGTATAGTATTTGAGCGACCAAAAAAATCAGGTGGTAGCTATAAAAACTCGATAACATGTCCAAACATCATCAGTCATCGAGCATCTCTGATTCGAGTGACACCTCAGAACGCTCAGTTTCTCCAGAGCCTAGGACTTCGACTTCGTGGTGGAAAATTAGAATTCGCTGTTATATCTGCATATTCCCGGACCGAAAATGATAAAGATTCAAACACCTGTGACTTTCGACGAGTCAATCGCTCACTGCGAAATACACGCGCATCAACCATATGCATCGTCAAGCTTCAAAAATAACGATGAGATTCGCATCACCGTGCAGAATCAAGACTCGTGTGTATTACCCAGCAAAAGTTCACTCCACATCTACGGCAGGATTACTAAGGTGGATGGTATCACTGCCGCTGCTGCAACCACGAAATTGGTTAATATGGCCGTGTGTCACATGTTTGGCGAGATGCGTTACGAGTTGAATGGTCATGAGATTGATCAGAATAAGAATGTTGGCATCATCAGTGTTATGAAGGGGTTCTTATCATTCACTCCTGGGCAGCAACATCTCTTGGAGAACACTGGTTGGTTGACTGATGCTACCGATCAACTTACCAACGATACTGGATACTTTGATGTTGTAATACCACTGAATTTTCTATTCGGATTTGCCGAGGATTACAATCGAATTGTTGTGAATGCAAAGCATGAGTTGATTATGACGCGATCCAACAATGATTTGAATGCAATATGCCAAACCACTGTGGAGGGTGTCAAAATTTCACTTGAAAAAATTGCATGGCTATTACCATACATCAGACTGTCGGATTCCGCAAAGATCAAGAT
Organism: Rhogogaster chlorosoma; assembly: GCA_944452935.1. Taxonomy (NCBI): domain Eukaryota; kingdom Metazoa; phylum Arthropoda; class Insecta; order Hymenoptera; family Tenthredinidae; genus Rhogogaster; species Rhogogaster chlorosoma. The sequence goes on along the minus strand of OX101800.1, from coordinate 13,032,336 downwards.
GCTGAATTATATCGCCAAGGATCCAGCTGTATCCATGAGTTTTCGCTCGTGGGAAATGTACGAGTATCCGATGCTGCCCGCAACAACGAGACATGTGTGGGTTGTCAAGACGTCAACGCAACTAGAGAAGCCAAGACATGTCATACTAGGATTCCAAACGGCTCGACGAAACGATGCGGGGAAAAATGCTAGCGAATTTGATCACTGTATGATTAGAGATGTAAAACTTTTCCTCAACTCACAGTGTTATCCCTATGGAAATTTGAATCTTGATATAACCAACAACCAATACGCCATTCTCTACGATATGTACACCAACTTTCAATTTTCCTACTACGATAAAGATCCCGAACCCCTTTTGTCAAAGAGTAATTTTTTGAAAAAGGCTCCACTTATTACTATAGATTGCTCCAAGCAAAATGAATCGTTGAAGAGTGGACCTGTCGATATTCGTTTAGAATTTGAAACTAGCGTCGCATTTCCGGCAAATACTTCGGCCTACTGTATGATTATACATGATCGTATTGTTGAATATAACCCAATCAGTGGTACCGTAAAAAAATTAGCTACATTTTAAGAATTCAACTAGATATTAAGCTTATTCTATAAGGATCAATAAATGAATGAATTCACAATATCACTGTTATTTATTCAACCCAACCCATCCCTATACAATTGTATGTGTGTGCGTGTGTGTATGTGTGCGTGTGTATGCGTATATATTTAGATTTTGTTGCAAAATTCAAATTTGTTGTATGGACCGCCAAGATAGAGTATCTGCAGACGTTTCTCTGTCGCCTCGTTGTTGAGCTGCTCCAACTGTTCAGGCTCCTTCTCCATAATCTTCCCAATTTTTGCCGGCAGGAATATGCGGTATTCATCATCAACTGTTGCCAGAATTCTGCAGCCGTATTTAGTCTTCACAAGCTTCAGACTCGTGATGTCATATTTCACCCCAATTTCCAGCTCTGCCATCTCCTTCATGGACGTCTCATTCTCCAGACGGCTAGCGTTATTCAATTTTGTGAAATACATCTACAAAAAATACATAATTTCAAGTTAATTAGTTAATATAATTTCGAATCAGTTGATATAATTTCGAATTAGTTAATATGCTACAGTTGGATATTACTATTAACATCAGACGATGATATTCTTACCTTTTTCCGGCGAGTTTGTAGTCTGCACAAGTTCAACGATGCTTGGTTGATGCGTCAATGGTGAGGAGTCGAATGGTGAGAAGTCGAATGCATCTTCCTGTGAGCACTGGACCTTTACCGCATCATCCACGCCCATCACCCCCACCATGTTTATCTGGGCATCTGTGGGGGATTTTTTACGATTCTCCAAATACCAGTTTTTCAACCACTGAACGTTTTCGAAAGCGCAATAATATCTTTCATGTGCATCGCCATGACAGTCTCCATGCCAGCTAAATACATTCGATTCCATTTGCAATATTCGAAGACTTGGACACCCCAGCTCATCTAAATCAATCACTGGTCTTGAGTCGTCATTAATGATTTTTTCAACCCAGCGCTTCTTCTCCAACCCTTTCACATAAATGCACCGCGTATTTTGCACAACGTTTCTCACGATTTTCACCATATCCTTATACGGCGTTTCTCCAGCATTCCAAGGTATTCCGTGATGGAACCGCGTTAGCCACGTATTCAGATTTTTATACTCTCTTGAGAGAGTCACCCAGGAGCGTGGTGCTTTAAACAGAGTGTGTGTAATACTCTGATTATATTCCGTATACGCGCAAATGCTTATTGCAGCCAGCTCTTTCACCACAAATTCATCAACGAACCGCCCAAAACCCTGTACATCTAATATTACCTCCATATTGACAACCGCATGCGAGCTCGAGTATGGGTAGTGATTGACTGAGCTGTTCATTTACAACGTACGCAGGTGTACTGCAGACAATGTTACGCGAAAGGATGTGAAAAAGTCTCGGGACTTCAAAAAACATTTTATTACCCTAACCATTCGGACTCGCAGATTCAAGACGGCATGGAGCATGCGCAAGTGATGTTCCACGAAATTCCAACGTCTTGAATTGCGATAGAATGCGGAAAAATTCAAGCTCTTTGAACCACTCTTTATTGCCCCGCCTATTCAAGCTTATAGATTTTATTTCAATTGAAGGCGGTATGGACAATGCACAGGTGGTGGTACCTTGCAAAAAGTCTACCGTTCTTATGATTGCGGAAGTGAAGAATTGTCGGAGAATAAGGAAAGATTCTAAGCCTTTCAATGGTATTTTATAGTTGTATTCACTTAGGTCAACCGATGGTTATATCTACATTAGCCTGGGGTAGGGAGCGCAAAATCCGGGTCTTCTGAATGACTTTTATTGCACTATTCATTCTAGGTTTAACCGATTTTCTTTAGGTTACGGCTCAATTGGCGGTGGTATGGGCCACACGCAGGTACAGAGGTGGTGTTCTATGCAAAAAAAATTCCAGCGTTTCACGCGGTCATTATGGGGTGTGGATAGACATTTTGGGTGGTAGTTTTCCTGTGGGATGGATTTGATTTTTGGGTGTGGCATGCAGCAGATTGACCATAACTCCGCCCAACAGTTTGAGAGGAAGAAGTTTTCAGTCTTTGGAAAAACAACCCATTCACCAGTTCGACAAGAAAAACGCTGTATAGTTCGTAAAAAAGTGATAACTTGCGAGTGCTACAATTTTTGTGTATACCAGTTCAGTTTGAGTGGGAAAAGGAATTTTTCGTTCGTTCAGTGAGTACTATAATTTTTTATCGATGTATGGCTAAGAGAGGAAATTTGTTGAGAATCATGGAATTGAATTTTCCAGATAAGGCTAACAGACGAAAAAGAAACGTGATGGCTGCTGGCATGTCTCATCGTGAGTAAAACCTAAAGCATTTTTATTCAGCATTTGCTTACTCAACCTTTCCATTTGTTGTAGGGGTTTATACGCGTTATTCTTGGGCAACACCAGCGGATTGGGGCTTGGAACGTAGTCTTGTTAATGAGGTGTCAGATCTGTTGCACCCATACATGCACAGAGAATGCGGTCCGCTGGGTGCCACAATAACAATCAATGGCACCTCAGCAACACTGGTGATAAACCATCGGATCTGCTACTGGTGGTTTAAAACAGTGGACGACGAATGGCATCATCCATTTCCTCCAGATTATGTGATGTCTGATGAACTGCGGCGTCGGATTTATGAAACTATTCAGGCTGATGAGAATATGGAGTATGATGACGATGGCTCTCACGCTGACAATGGTGATGATGGGGATATGCAGAATGATGGCGAAGCTGTTGATGATGAGCTTGCCGAAGGTTCCAGCGAGGAGTGGTGCGTATGATTTATCATCGTGGAATCGTAATGACGCATCTAACTTGGTTTTCCGATTTCCAGAAATTTTTCCGCGGCATCCAAAATCATCCGGTGGTGTTGGAAGGATGACGGAAATTATCATTATTATTATTATTATTATTATATTGTATATATAGTTTACATATTTTTCATTATAATAAATAAGTACTTACATATCATTTTTTATGTTTGCGTCTCGTCATAATTATTTACCTTCTTTTAGTTCTATGATTTAGCCTGTAGAATTTTAATTTCATAGAGAAGATTGGTAAGATATCGGCGCCATTTTTTGCAATGTAGATCGGTATAGTGGACAGAAAATCAGATAATAACATATCAGCTCGGTAAGATCGGTAAGGTATCAGCATCATCCGAATGCGGATCGGTAGTGGGCAAAAAATCAGATAATAACATATCAGCTCGGTAAGATCGGTAAGGTATCAGCATCATCCGAATGCGGATAGGTAGTGGGCAGAAAATCAGATAACAGCGTCATCCGGATGCAGAAAATTCGGATGATCGCATATCAGCTAGGCGGCCGGTAAGATATCAGCGCCATCTAAATGCAGATCGGTAGTGGCAGGAGAGCAAAATCGAATGATAACATATCTACCGATAGATCGGTAGTGGCGCCATCGCATGGTAAGAAATCGACAGATATCGGCAGTGACGCCATCGCATCGCCAAAAATCGGCCGATAACATACCTGATCACAGATCGGCGGTGGCGCCATCCACACATTATCGGTAACCATAGCTCAGCGAGCGGAAATCGGTACCGATGCAGATCCTAACTTATCAGCGAGGCCGGTATGTTACCCGCACGAATGGTAACCCGCCGTGGCGCCTCTGGTGGCGAAGCCGGGAGTGAGGTCCAGAACTCTCGTATTATATCTACTTTGAACAGTTTCGTCAATTTAATTATAAATTGTGTTGGGTCCTTGTCTAAGTCGTTTTTTGTATTAATCTCGCTGGACATCTTCTGCAATAACATTAAGCTAGGAGCGTCATTTCGATTTCCGGCGAACAATATGTCTTCAGGAACGTCCTGAAGCATGTTTAATTTTAGAGAACTGGGTACTTGACCCTCTAATTCCCTCCTTAGTGACTTTCGGTCGTTTCCCCTAATAAATCGACGATGAATTTCACCACTATCGTGACAAATGTCTTTCGCACGGTATATTTGAACGGTTATGTGATCAAACGGATGGACGATAGGTGTCATGACCTTGAATTTGAAAGCCGTACAGGACGAATTTTTGCACCTTGCAACCGCATAAAAGTATGGTGGCTTATTTGTATACTTTTTATGCCACTCGAATGCTAAAACACAGTGAGGGTACTGAACTTTAAAATATTTGTTGAAATCGTCGGTCCAACCTTTATTTAAATGTATCTGACCGGTCACAATAAAACGCTCCCAAAATTCAGGAGGGATTTCCATATCGCCGTCTTTAATTGGATAATTGTCCATACCATTGCCGGCTAAAGAATGGCTGCTTTTATGTTCGACGCGGATATCATCGGCCGTTGCCGATTTCACACCTGTTTCTTTCATATGAATATCATCAGAACTATCATCTAGCATCGAATCGTATTTCTCGTCGTTATTTTCACAATCATCAAAGTCGGAATTAGGGAATTGAGATTCTGCAGATGATGGTTCTGACTTGATTGAAATAATAGGCTGAACAACATAGTCGCCATGAGGGTAGAGATTCTCTAATGTATTATCTCATCTAATTTTGCTAAAACATTTTTCAACTTCATCGAAATGGTTGCGAAAAGTGTCGTACACTTTCCGGGTGTGTTTTTTAATCGTACGCTCACATTTGGTGCCTAAGAAATGAGAACAAGCTTGCTGCCATATACTATCATTATATTTATATGATGGATTGGAATCTGTATTCCGCAATTCGATAAGCGTCCGACCATCATATATCTTCGATAATATGGTACCAAGCTCTTCCGGCTTAATGAACATTGTAAATATGTATGTGTATGATATTTATGTTCAATTTTATATTTTAGATTTCAGTTTGTGTCATGTCATGTTACTATGTGTATGTTTATGACTCGTATTTAGTGCTATGTTCGTATATTTTACGAACCGCAAAATCAGGAAATAGTTCTTCAAACTGTATTCCTCCAACGGGGGGAAGAAGGGGAACCTGCGGGGAAAGAAGGGATAACTACAGTGTGGGAGCAAAGTATGTGACAAAAGCGTGAAAAGACTGCTCAACAAAGTTATTTAAATCATGATACTCAATTCTGACCAATATTTATAACTCTCCACTAGGGTGGTTCAAAATAAATTTATAATTTTTTAAATAAATGTTAATGGTTTATAAGAAAAAATCCTCCCGAAAAATGGTCTCTCTAGCTCAACTCTAAGAGGTCGCTCTTTTAATTTTAATTTCCCATTTACTTAACATTGCAAAATTTTTCTTTTCATTTAAAGTTGTTACGAACGGCCCCGATATCGCATTTTTTTTCAAATCTATTCTACTGCAAATAATGCAGTCAGCGCATTCCTACCCGCGCGCGCTCGCCGGAAGGCAGAGCAGGAAATGATCCCCGAAATCATCGATTCAGCGATTTGCAAAAAACCCCACTATCGAGCAACCCGAGGTTTCTTTATCGAAACCGAGGTGATTGCTCGTCAGTCGAATTAATACCGAAAGTTGAGCAAAGTGCTCACCCCTCTAACGCGCACCCTGAACCACGCCTAACCGTCTTCGAGGACTCCTGACAAGGGCTGAGTGTGAAGCAGACCAGAGAGCAGATTCGAAGAAGGTCCATCAAACAGACAGCTGACTCGGATCCGACTACTCGGCATAAGCTGCACCAGCATCATCGTGAAGGAAGTCGCTCAACGGTGGGCTCTGGGAGTTGGCTCGGGTGACGCTCAGAGGTTAATTCGGTAGGCTCATTCCTTCTCTACCTTCCACCTTTCGTATTATACACTATCAAATAACACTTAGTCTAGCATTAGCTATCTAACACAAGATTTAACGTTATAGGGAATTAGTCTCGTAAGTACCGTTTATTCTCGCAATTATTCCTTTGAATAAACGTATATTTAACGTAACACGACAGTGGTTCCTCCTAGACCATTCACAGATTGCGCAGGTGTCCTTAGGACTTTATTCAAGCAAGCCCAAGAGATTGATCTTCAGCCGCTCGGAGATTACTCTCTCTTTCTAATTACATAAGAAAAACGACAACCGAAGCCTTCAGCACGGTTGTCCGTAACAAAATGGTGCTAGGTGTGGGGTTTGCTTAAACTGTGCATTTTGTGACTTGACCTAGTGAGAACCCGAGCCGCTGTATGTCAACGGCCTTAGGAAACGTCGCGAAGTAACGAATTTGCTGACGCGGTTCATTTCAATCACGCGATACGCGGCTAGTGTAGTATAACGTAGAATCGAATTCATTTACTTTTAATTAATTGTTCGGGATAGTTTAATTGTTAATAGTTCAATCCTTGTCCGCGATCCTTCATTCGCGATATTCGCCACAACCTTCCGTATTCCCCCAACCCAGTTGACTCTCCGCTTAACTCGAGCCTACTGCCTTGAGACCTATCACCGGGCTAAGGTGGTGAAGAGCAAGACCCACCCAAGCTGATGCCGGGTGGACGTACCAGGTCGACATCCCTGGACTCGCCGACCATTCCTACCCTAGAAGGCGAAATAACATTTGGTCGAAGATCTCCATTAATCGGTATACTTTCACCCAGCCAGAAGCATAGCCTGCATTTGAGCTTGGCCGCAGCGGCACGGGAAGCTGACGCAGCAGCCGAAAGAGTGTCGGGTGACGACCTTCCGCCAGATACCGGAGCTGAGACGACGCCAGGGACTTCAAACAGAGCTCGTCGTAAAAGCCAACGAACCATGGGTGATACGAATGACCTCCTTACGACACTTATCGAGTATACACGATCAACCAGGAACCGGGATACGCTCTTCAAAACTGTGGACAGAATTCCCGAATTCGATGGCGAACATCCACCGCTCAACGAGGTCATCCGTAAGATCAGAGACGGGTTCACGCTCATCGACGAGGAAGAGGAACCCGAATACGTGAGACTGGTGATCACTAGACTGGTAGGCGCAGCTCGAACCAGTGTCGAAGGCAAAACCTTCGAGACGATTGTACAGTTGGTCGACCACCTGATGAAGAGATACGCCCCGAGACGAGATCCTGCTTCGTACCTAGCTGAGTTGGGACGACTCCAGATTCAAGACAGAGAAAGCTTGGCGAATTACATCGGCCGAACCTCTAGCATAGTCAACAAAGCACGGGCAGCGATCCGGAGTACCTACAGGAACAGCGACGAAAACATTGTACAGATGGAAAAAACAGCCCTTGATAACTTTCTCAGGGGCCTACCGGATAGAATATACTACGCCGTGGCTCCCAAGGCACCTGAATCTTTGGATGCGGCGTACGACCTCGTGATCGACGAAGATCGAGCGCGGCGCAACAGACGTCAGGCCATGGAAGGCTACCGAGACTACGATAGATCAGACTCGCCAGGGCGCTCGCACCCTCGAAACCACGACCGAGGACGGCGAGACAACATTGTGATGACCACTACGGAAGATAGTACTACTTCATCAGGCGCGGATCATCGGAGACGTTCCAGACGCTACGATTTCAGTCCAACCGCACTAGCGAGAGTCTTTAGTGCAGGAATGAAGGTACTCAGCAATAATTCCTCACGCTCTCCTTCCAGGGAACGATCACCTTCCGTAGACAGGAGTGCGCCCTGCCTTTATTGCAAACGCAGCGGCCATGCGATTGAGTTCTGTCGAACTTTGATGCGCAAACAACGAGAAGTACAGGATCCATTTTACCGACCTTTCTCACGAGAACCTGTTCGCCGTGACTCATCCGCTTCCTCCACGGGTTCTTTAAACTACGAGGGCGGGCGACACGACGTGGACCCAGCGAAAGACACGAAGAACGTACGATTCGAGGACGTAGGGAGGAGAGAAGCCCAGGCGGAACTCAAACCCAGTGCCATATTGCGCAGGCCCCAGCCCCGAGAATCCGGATCAGAGCGCCAGAATTGGAGAAGGGTGAGGGACAATTCACCGTAGACACTGGAGCCGGAGTGAACCTTGTGCACATTGATGCACTCGGGGAAGCTGCCCCGGTCATCGAGAGGTTTGTGGCAGCAGTCATGGGGGTATCACAGGAACCACTGTACACCCTCGGAACCACGACCCTCACTACCTTGGGTAAGACTAGTCTGTTTTACGTTCACGATAACCCCAGCATCGACGGAGATGGACTTCTCGGATCACCGTTCTGCTTGGAGCATCAGGCAGAAATTTCTTTCCACCACAAAACTGTTGTCTCTTGTGAGGCACCTATTAAACCAATCCCCTTCTGTAATAGGCGGGAGATAGATGTCGTGGAAAAGGAGTTCCGCCAAACAACTCTGCGACTAGCCGCCCGCAGTAGAACTCAGGTCTCGATCCCAGTTGAGAACAATGGCATACGGGAAGGATACCTGCCTCGTATCGCCACACCGCCCCAGGTTTACATCGGCGAAGTAGCAGTGAGAAATCACGATGGCCAGTGCTACACGATGGCCACTAACGCTAACGACAAGGATGTGGAAATCACCGTCGCCCCGCAGCAATTAGAGCCATACGATCTGACTATAGAAGAAACCGAATCCGACGAGGAGCCTGAGGAAAATTTGGGCGAAGATCGCGTCAACCGGATCATCGGGGGCCTCCGTATCGAACATCTCAACGCAGAAGAAAGGAAGCATATGATCGAGATCATTGAAGAATTCCCGGACCGCTTTCATCTGACCGGAGACAAGTTGGGAAAAACAGGTACGCTGACACACAAGATTATCACTACTGATGATGTGCCTATCCACACCAGGCAGTACCGCTTTCCTCCGGTCCACCAGCAAGAGATCCAGAGACAGGTAGCCGGACTACTCAGGGATGGGATTGTACAGCCATCATCTTCGCCATACAACTCCCCCCTGTGGATCGTCCCCAAGAAACCGGATTCTCAAGGGAACAAACGATGGAGAATGGTGGCTGACTATCGAGCACTCAACGAAAAAACAGTAGGAGATAGCTATCCACTCCCTAATATAACTGATATATTGGACAGAGTAGGTGGCGCGAAGTACTTCTCCGTATTCGACCTCGCCAGTGGCTTTCACCAGATCGGCATGGATCCGCACGATCAACAGAAGACGGCATTCTCTACGGCTAACGGGCATTACGAATATACACGTATGCCATTCGGCCTGAAGAACGCTCCTGCCACGTTCCAGCGACTAATGGACCTGGTTTTAAGTGGCTTACAAGGAACAGAATTATTCGTATACCTGGATGACATCGTGGTATACTCCTCAAACCTGCAACAACACGGGTACAAGGTCAGGCGACTACTGCAACGGTTAAGAGAACACGGACTCAAGCTGCAAACGGATAAGTGCGAATTTCTTCGCACGGAGGTGACGTACCTAGGCCACATCCTCGGTGAATCCGGAGTTAAACCTAATCCGAAGAACCTGGAAGCCGTCAAAAGCTTCCCGGCCCCGACTGATAAAAAGAACATTAAACAATTTCTTGGCCTAGCCGGCAACTATAGGCGATTCATACCTAATTTTGCAGATCGCGCTAGACCAATGACCAGCTTACTAAAAAAGAGCGCAGCTTTCACATGGGGGGAGGCGCAGCAGCAGAGCTTCGAGGACCTCAGAAACGCCCTCTGTGAGGAACCTGTGCTTAGATACCCGGACTTCAACGAAAAGTTTGTGCTGACGACCGATGCTTCCGACTATGCACTGGGTGCAGTGCTCAGCCAGGGTGCCAAGGGGGAAGAACGACCCGTGAACTACGCCTCTCGCCTCCTGAACAAAGCAGAAATCAACTACTCTACCTCCGAAAAGGAATGCCTGGCTGTAATATTCGCCATCAATTATTTCAGGCCTTATCTGTACGGCAGAGAGTTCACCCTCTACACGGATCATCAGGCTCTCGTTTGGCTTCACAACCATCGAGATCCGAGCTCGAGGTTGACCCGCTGGAGATTGCGGCTGGCCGAATACGACTTTGAGATCGTCTACAAGAAGGGGACAGCCAATGCCAATGCTGACGCCCTTTCACGTAACCCTGTCGTGACGTGCCTACCCTTGAAACTGAAGAAAGGCGGAGATCCGGACTACAAACCACCACCTGTACGGAAACAGGATGCGAACACCAGCTCGGTAGCCAGCCGGTTACGCAACAACCCGAGAGTAGGCCCAATCACCTACTCGAACTTAAGCCCAGCAGGAACCAGTCACACACGTAGCAACCCCACGGTCGCCCCCATCACTTACGTGAATATAGACGAAAGCAGCAACACATCCGTGGGCCTGGGAACCAGTATACAAGACCAGCTATCATCTACGCAGAACGATCAAACAACCCCTGCGACTCCTGAGGAACGGAATGACGACACGGAAGACGAGGAAAGCGACGACACTTCCCTGGATACGACCGTTCAAGCGAGCTATGGGCCAGGTCCTAGCCACGATGTAACAACCGAACCATGCGAATTGACGACTGACCGGGTGGAATTCCAAGAAATGCTCCAGGAGAGGGACCCAACTACTAGCCAGGTAATCCAAGATCTGTTACAGAGGGAATACCCCGGGCCATGGACCCCGAGGAGTAGTTACGATCCCAGAGAGATGGATTCAGGAGACAGCAGCTGCGAAGATGACACAGACGGCGGTAAAAGGGTAACTGCCCTAAACCGCTCAGACTTACGGCCAAAAGAAACTACGCAACAACGCCTGAACCAAGAGGCCAATAACCTATGGAACGAAGCCCATCCACTCACCATAGAGGGTGCTAGGGAAAAACTTCTGGAACTCTCGAAATCCCTCAACCAATCGCGTTTGCCTGCGGTCATCGATAACCGAGGCCCAACAACCAGCAAGCATCAACAGACTCCCGCTGGCTCACAACCCATGAGGCAGGTCAGTAAAAACCGAGTCTCATTCCTACCTACTCCACGCAAGTCATTGCTACCCACGGGAAGATCGACCCCGTACGGCTCGCCGACCTCCTCAACAACTACCTCGGACGCCGAGACGCCTGCAGAGAAACCAGAACAGCCGAAAGAAGGAATAACAACCTTCAGAGTACCATGTGCCGACGACGTCAGCGAGGCCGATGACACTAGAGACAAGGAAGCAGGCCGACGTACGACGTGTAACTCGAGACCCGGCCAAGATAGAAGCGAGGACGACCGTACGCTCAAGGTGGACGTAATCACAGACACGCTGACGATGCGAAGGGGTAATTATGCACACTTCATATCAGCTGATTGCATACTTACGACTCCGGTAGGCAAACAACTACGCGAAATGCAGTACATTCACCCTGACGATCTCTTGGAAACCATATCGGAGAAGGGCGCGGTGGCTATCACAAGAAGGAAAAGGGGAATAATATTCTCGGTCGCTTGTATGGACCAATATTATCACCGGATGACTCCTGAAGACCTTGTAGACGGATTGGAACTACTGAAAGCCGCCATGAGGGCTGAAAAAGTCACCGAAGTTCGAATCCCCACACGAGGAGACGCCTTAGAGACCTGGCAGCCCGCGATCGTGAAATCTCTCGTGGAAACCACCTTCCGAGACTACCCGTGCCAAATATATCTCTGTACTGGGGAGATTGAAACACCCGCACCCGAGGAAAGGCTTGGGATAGTGAGAAGATGGCACGAAGGGACCACGGGAGGACACAAGGGCGTAACCAAGACCTATCAACGGCTACGACAGAGATACTACTGGCCTGGGATGAGAAACGAGGTGCAGGATGTCATTCGATGCTGTGCCAGTTGTCAAAAGCAAAAGGTAACTCGAATTAAAACCCGAGAACCAATGATCATTACAGATACCCCTGTGGAAGCGTGGGAGAAAATAGCCGTAGATATCGTTGGACCACTCCCGACCACCAGAAGCGGGAATAAATACATACTCACCGTTCTGGACCTACTCACGAAACTGGGCCATGCATTCGCTCTACCGGACCAGACCTCAGTCTCGATCATCAGAGCCCTCGACAACGGTTACTTCAAACCCTACAGCATTCCGCTGATTTTGCTGAGCGATCGCGGAAGAAGCTTCACCAGCGGAAACATGAAGGAGTTCTTAAAGATCAACAAGGTCAACCACGTGATGACCTCGGGATACCACCCCCAGACAAATGGATCGCTAGAACGGAGTCACACGGGTCTGGTAGACTATTTGCGTCACTATGCCCATGACCAACAAGAATGGGATACGTTGCTGCCTGATGCCATGCGGTGCTACAACTCAGCAATTCACGAGGGAACGAAATTCACACCCCACGAAATGGCTTTCGGGAAACCGAAAAGGACGCCGGAATCGCTACCGATGGCCAAGCATGTACCGACCACAACCAAGTACATGGAAAATCTAGTAACTCGGCTCAACGACCTAGCCGAAGCTGGGGGAAACAACCTAAATGATGCGAAACGAGCTTCGAAACGCAGGTATGACGCGAAGGTTAATCCCGTAAAATTCCAGGTGGGCGATCTAGTCTACGCAAAACGTGAGGCCAGAGGGAAACTAGACCCTTACTACGAAGGCCCATACGAGATCGTGGAGCTGCTCGGCCTGAACACCGCGATTATCTCGGATCGCAGCGGGAAAAGGAAGCTGAAACACCTGGACAAACTTAAATTGAAGGACTCTGGGCCCAAAGGGGGTAGCTAATGACGAGCTATATTCACCTCCATCCGTGGGCTACCCAGCGACCGATGCCATCCTGCCAAACGAATCTAAAACCGGACCGGACCCTAACAAGATTGTAAACCTAATCTTAAGACTAGTATGTAACATAGAAGTAGTTTAGAAATAATTTAGCTATAGAGAATCAGCAAAGCGATCGCGTGGAAGGAATGCGCGACATTTTTGGTCCATTCTAATTTTCAGACGCTTGACCCCGGTGACGGAGCCAGCGTCTTGGGGGAGGGTGTTACGAACGGCCCCGATATCGCATTTTTTTTCAAATCTATTCTACTGCAAATAATGCAGTCAGCGCATTCCTACACGCGCGCGCTCGCCGGAAGGCAGAGCAGGAAATGATCCCCGAAATCATCGATTCAGCGATTTGCAAAAAACCCCACTATCGAGCAACCCGAGGTTTCTTTATCGAAACCGAGGTGATTGCTCGTCAGTCGAATTAATACCGAAAGTTGAGCAAAGTGCTCACCCCTCTAACGCGCACCCTGAACCACGCCTAACCGTCTTCGAGGACTCCTGACAAGGGCTGAGTGTGAAGCAGACCAGAGAGCAGATTCGAAGAAGGTCCATCAAACAGACAGCTGACTCGGATCCGACTACTCGGCGTAAGCTGCACCAGCATCATCGTGAAGGAAGTCGCTCAACGGTGGGCTCTGGGAGTTGGCTCGGGTGACGCTCAGAGGTTAATTCGGTAGGCTCATTCCTTCTCTACCTTCCACCTTTCGTATTGTACACTATCAAATAACACTTAGTCTAGCATTGGCTATCTAACACAAGATTTAACGTTATAGGGAATTAGTCTCGTAAGTACCGTTTATTCTCGCAATTATTCCTTTGAATAAACGTATATTTAACGTAACACGACAGTGGTTCCTCCTAGACCATTCACAGATTGCGCAGGTGTCCTTAGGACTTTATTCAAGCAAGCCCAAGAGATTGATCTTCAGCCGCTCGGAGATTACTCTCTCTTTCTAATTACATAAGAAAAACGACAACCGAAGCCTTCAGCACGGTTGTCCGTAACAAAGTTAAAATACTCGCGAACAACTTGATATTTTTCGAATTCACGCATAGATCCTCAAAGCTGATTCTTCAAGCTTTCCAAAACCCTCTAATAAAAAATAAATAAAAAAAAAAAATTATCATAATTAATGATTTCTTTAAAAATCAGTACTTTTCAGATGGCTTAAATTTGTGTTTTGATTATAATAATTATTCATTATTATGGAGTTTTGTAAAGCTTAAAGAATCAGCTTCAAGGATCTATGCATGAATCCGAAAAATACCAAGTACCTTGCGATTAATTTAACTTTTAGTGAAAAAGAAAATTTCCTCATGTAAAGTAAATGGGAAATTAAAATTAAAAGAGCGACCTCTTAGAGTTGAGCTAAAGAGACCATTTTTGGGGAGGGTTTTTTTATTCTAAACCATTAACATTTTACAATTTTTTTTGAAACACCCTACTCTCCACCCTTTGTTGGAAATAATTTTCAGTTACCCTACTCCGATAAAAAATCGCGTGGAATAAAATAAGACGGAAAACGAATAGTTAAAAAAAAATATGAACGGCTATTTGTCGGTGTGATTACCGCTCGGTTGTGTGTGTGTCTCCCGCTCTTCACTTAACACTACTATTGCCGCGAAAAGTTCCGTGGAAGACATGCACACAATCGAGCGGTGTTCACACCGACAAGCGGCTGTTCATAAGTCATGCTTCATTGGCCGGAATGAAAATAATTATAACGGAAAATCTATGCATTACAGAAAAAATCGGCTGAGAAAATTTCGATCCCATTTTTGATCAAGATTCACCCTGTAAAAGGATCGTCGCGAGTTCTGTTACACCCTGTATATTCCGTTTAAAAATTATAAATGTGGATTTTTCTAAAATGAAAATATGAGAAAGACTGGTGCATTTTACTTACTTTTACTTTTTTCGTGCACTGTGGAATCACTCAACCGCTAAAATTGTTCGTACACTAAAATAATATTGATTTATTTTTCCATACGAATAAATAATATTCGATATAAGAAATTTTTTTATAATTAATGTATCCTATGCAATTTCTTACACTACACGGTTATTAGCGATCAAAATTATTTATTATTATCGGTCGTTACCTAGCGATTCATTAACTGTTCGTTAACGAAACCCTCGGATCGAATTGTTGTGTCTTGTTTTCTATTTGGTAGATTTTTCTTTCCTGAAACCTTATTGGTCGCTGATGTTCGGAACGTCATCGAACTGAACAGATCAGAAGTGACAGAATAGTAGTAAAAAATAGAAGTACATTCGGCGAATGCTACGAACCGCTCAAAACGGTAATAATCCTAATTCGAATTCAATTTAATAATCTGTCAAGATTAACGGGTGTTTTAGACAACGTATCAAATATTTATATTGCATTCATAAAAAAAAATCCATTGTTGGCAGTTTTATCAAAAAAAAAAAAAAGAAGGTTCGTTGGAAGAAATTCTGTAGAATACGATAGATTTTTATCGTCCGCTATATGATCTGGTATCTCTTAATTAAAGGTGTGTGTGCAAATTCCAGGTTGACTTAACCCACTTTCGTCTGCATATTCTCAGATTCAGTACGTAATTTAGTATACGAATGTACTAGCTCCCAGATGATGCAGTTTTTCGAAGATTTTTTATTCAAATAACAATCACGTAAATAGTTGAGTTAATTTTTTCATCATCAGTCTTCCTGTGAAAGAAAATTACACCCAACGTGCACACTTTGAACGAGAGAAAAATTCAAAGATTTTACCCCCGGTTCAAAGTGACTGAAGCCAACTTCATGCTGACTATCATCTGCACGACGCTCATAGTCTTGTTTGCAAACCACCGTGGCCGCCGTGCCTGATGCCACTCTTGTTGCGGCATTTTGCACAGTCTTTTGTCGATTTCGTTGCCTATAAACATCTACAAGTTTATATAAAAATATGACTCGAAATAAACAGAAGACTGTTGCGCCAACTTCACATCGATACAAAAAAAAAGCGAATACAACGTTATTTTGGTGGATGCAGATACAGAGCAATTCAAGTTGAGCGACCGATATTAGATCGGTGTATCCGTACGGCGTACGCTGTCTTTCTCGTTGTTCTGATCTTCGGCTCCGTAGTTCTCGTCGCCGAGGCCTTCCACTCCGTAATTATCGTAGTCCAGGTCCTCGGCTTCGTAAATTTTTAATCTGAGATTTTCGAGAGGAATATACTTGCCTAATATCGGTCGCTCAACCTGAATCACCCTGTATAACGATGTGGAGTGAACAAAATCGAAACTTCATTCACTCGTTTTGAAAAAAGTGATAACAACTGGGCCCAGCCGCTGTGATACAGTGCGCAAGTGTTGACGTCACGCCAACTATGCGGAGCGTCAGTCGTTCATAAAATTCCGACCCATAAGCATGAATCGTAAGTATTTTATTATATTGCTGATTACATAAATTAAAAATAACTTTCATTCATTGATCAACTTTATTCACTGATTTACGAATTGTATTTTTACATGGCAAATGACTCGTTATTTCACAAATCTAGTTATTATGTGTATAAAAATAACGTTTTATCAATTGAATCACATAATCTGCCAGATAAAACTACATTTTCAATCAATGTAAAAATGCCATTCATAAATCAGTGACAAAGATTATTCAAAGAATAAAAGTAATTCATCGTTGGTTAAACCTAACCATTTATGTATGAAAAAAAATTATTGTTCCGCATAATTAGTGTTGCCAATGTTAATAGTTATTACACGTAGCAAAAGAATTCATCGTGAACCTAAATTACTCCGTGAAAATACAGCATCATGTTATAAACAAGTGAAACGTTGCCATGGTAAATAAATCGGAATAAAAAAAAAAAAGAACAATAATTTTAATTCTAAACGATCTAGTATTCTCTGAAGATGAAGAATTATGTTTATAAATTAATTATGAATTATGTTTGAATTCTGAAATCACATGGTCGTGCATACTGCGTTTCATTGTTCTGAATGCAACACATAATTCATTTTCTAAATTATTTTTCAGCCAACCATATACAAGACACGCAGCCACTGCCACCGGGCGTTGCACCGCCGCCGCAACAAGGACAATTTTGGGGGAGCTACCCTGCCATGCCATATCAATGGCAAGGGTGGCGGCAGGCGCTCCCCCTGCAGACTGCGGCGCCACCACCGCCACCATCACCATCACCCCTGCCACCACCGCCTCCGCCGACACCGCCGCCACAAGTAGTGGCAACGATCGCGTTGCCTACTGAACCGGTTCCAGCGGAACCGGAACTCGCTGCCTGCCCGACCTCCTTGGAGGTTCGTAAATATCTACAGTACTGTACACTAGGCTAGTCGTTGAAAATTTAATTTTTTGCGACGCCCCCTAAAAAGCTTCCTTTTGATGAAAAAACACTGGGAAAATTTTCTTTTTTTTTTTAATTCAATACAACACGTGCCTCTAGACGATCTAAGTTAATTTTTGGGTATAATCATCTTTTTTGTGGAATTTTTCAGGAAAAATACAATTTTATTCAAATAACTCATACGTAACTGCTCACAGACCTATAAAAAGCCCAAAAATAGAAAAACAATTGAAGCATGAGCTTGAATGACGAAGTATATTAAGCTTCTTATAAAGCTTTAAGTTAAAATTCATAACTTAAAATGATAACACTGAAGGTGTCTCATTGTTAACTATTTTCAAAACTCAAAAAAATAATTATCTCAAATTTAATAACATACTTTCAGAGAAAAAATGATTATACCCAAAAATTCACTTAGATCGTCTAGAGGCACGTGTTGTTTTGAATTAAAAAAAAAAAAAATTTCCAGTGTTTTTTCATCTGAAAAAAGCTTTTTAGGGGGCGTCGCAAAAAATTTAATTTGTAATTTCTTTTTTACATGCGACCATGTATTCGGCGCACTTAGTTGAACTGCGATGGAGAAGTTTATTATTTGATATGATATTCATTATAACAATTGTTGTCTACAGAAACGGATTGCCGGGGTACTAACTCGGATGCTGCCGTCCGCGTGGCCAGGAGCACGCCGGGGCAGGCAGTCGGGAGGCCGGGGACGCCGGAACCGGAGAGGTCGAGGGAGGGGTCCGGGTCGCTCGACCCAAATTTTTAAAATAATCAATTATAAATAATCTGTTAATAAATCTAATTAATCTGTTAAATAATCTGAAAATGTTCATATTAAATAAATTTATTTGTGTTGATAAAATATCGCATTATAGTCTTACTCTTTTTTAAAAAATTATTCCTTACGAATTTAATTTACTTTTTCCCATTCTTAGTTGAAACACGATGTTTTAGATTGTTTATATCCTTCGATTTGTTTCAAAACATTCTAGAAAATACTACTTCCCAAAACACAAATCTTAAGCCCAAAGTGATAATGGGAAAGTGATAGGTCGTATCTTTTTTTGAATTTTCTAAATAATTAAATTCAATTATAATAAATTAAAATTAAAATGAAATAATAAATTAAATTAAAAATTCTTGAAAAAGATATGACCCATCATTTTTCCATTACCACTTTGTGCTTAAAATTTGTGTATTGTAAAGTAGTATTTTTGAGAATTTTTTCAAAAAAATCGAAGTATACAAACAATCTAAAAATTCGTGTTTTAACTTAAAATATGAAAAAATCAATTAAATTGGTAACTTATAATTTTTTGCATAAATTTTTCTAAAAATTTATTTAAAAACACACAGTGAAAAAAAATATTCAAATCTGAGTAATTCCCACCGAGTTACAGCCCCATGTACACTAGGGTGTACGTTATTTACTAATTTTTTTTTTCACCGCACTCTGAATCGAAGTTGAACTCATAGGTAATTTTCATTTATTGACTTTGACTGCAAAAATTATCATTATACGGATGAAAATTAATTGTTCATTAAATGTTACACATTCATTTTCGTTCATAATTTTTATTTTGCGCAACTTTGATATTTTCTAATTACAAGTATTTGAATGCTTATTAATGTAATACTAATATTCTATAAATATTGCGACGAAATCGCGCCATTCTTCCTTGAAAATCAGTACGATATATTCTTCCAGGTTAATAGACTGTCGTAGTACGTTATCATAAGCTCGATGACTTCAAAAAATTTCATATAAATATTTCAAAATTAAAAACAAAAATTTTATAAAAAATTCACCGATTGGGTTTAAACAATTTTTAAGGATATTATGAAGGCCATCCCCTGGGATTGTCGTATATATTCAAGTCCGGGTATCATTGCTGAGTACGTTTGGTAGATCTCAACTCTAAATTCGCTTGCAACAACTTTTCCGAGCAGTCTACGTACTTCCGCGCGTCTCCGATTAGGTATAAAGAATTTTTAACACTTCCATCAAGGCCATCCCCTGGGATTGTCGTATATATTCAAGTTCGGGTATCATTGCTGAGTACGTTTGGTAAATCTCAACTCGAAATTCGCTTGCAACAACTTTTCCGAGCAGTCTACGTACTTACGCGCGTCTCCGATTAGGTATAAAGAATTTTTAACACTTCCATCAAGGCCATCCCCTGGGATTGTCGTATATATTCAAGTTCGGGTATCATTGCTGAGTACGTTTGGTAAATCTCAACTCGAAATTCGCTTGCAACAACTTCTACGAGCAGTCCGTACCTCCGCGCGTCTCCGATTAGTTATTCATTTTTAACAATTTTACAAAGGCCGTCCCCGGGGATTTTTAATTATTTTCTGTTTCGGATATCATTAATGAGTTCATCTTTTAAATTTCAACTCGAAATCAGCCTGCAACAATTTCTTTTCTAATATTTAGTCGCGAAGCGATCGGCCGCCAGTCTTCCGCGATCAGTCGTACGGCGCGCAGCGGTTCTCACTCGCGCGCTTCACTTGGCCGCCAACTCTGGCCGCTAGTTTCAGCCTCATGTTACTCTGCGAATACCGACTACCCAATATCGGCTACCCAGAGTACCCAGTATCGGCAACCTGTATGCTGCCAATACTGGTTACCCAATATCGGTTACCAAATGTTCAAGTCATTGCGCGACTGTAATGTATCGGGCGTGGTAGATGGCGGAAATAACAGGTTTTAATTTGGTATATTCATTTATTATGTACTACATCTAATTGATACATGGTTGTGCACCTCTAAGTTGCAACTGACTTGTGTGTCTTCTTTGCGAGCGCGCCGAGGCTCGCTACTCGTATGAAATGCTGACACAGCATTTCATCATACATCACAACTCTCCGCTCTTTTTAACTTTGAGATTCCCTGAAAACGTGGAGAGCGTCGCAATTTTACATCAGTATTTTTACTTTTAATCATCTGATCTACGTGGCGCTTTACTCGATCACCTCTATCGTTTGATACGATGTAAGTAGATGGTGACACTTGTTTGATAATATTGCCACTCATTCGTTTTCCCGAATTTACTGCAAAATCGTCTACCATAATGCGTTCTCCGGGTGAAAACTCTACCTTGCGCTTCCCCGGCCTTGCTATTATTTGATTGCGCTGTTTTTTCGCAACCGTTTCCGCAACGCTTGGTTTGAGCGAGTCGAACCTAGTCCTTAACTCTCTTTTACATTACATTAGATACGTTGGACTTCTTTGGGTGGTACAATGTTCAATGCTACGGTAATCGAATAAGAACATATTAATAGCTGTTTCCAGCGTTTTTCCCCCTTTAATAATTTTAGAAACTTTATCTTTAAATGTTTGTACAAAATTTTCTGCTGCACCGTTCGTAGCAGGATGGTACGGTGGTGAGAAACTATGCTTAACCCCGTTATTTGATAAAAAATTTTGAAATTCCGTACTTCTAAATTGTGGTCTTCCATCTGTTACACAATGCAGAGGAAGTCCGTGTCGGGAGAATAATACTCGAAACTCTTCGCATAATCGGTATGCTTTTGTATTACTTTTAAAATTTATGATTTCTGGCCATTTGCTATGAGCGTCTATTATAATTAAATACATATTTCCATAAAATGGACCTGCGAAATCACAATGAATGCGGCTCCACGCTTTGTCCGGCCAAGGCCATGTAGTTAGATACGCTGGACTTCTTTGGGTGGTACAATGTTCAATGCTACGGTAATCGAATAAGAACATATTGTAACTTTAGGAGTTACCTTTTTAATTGAGCAGTGAGTCCCTGAGCGAAATAAGGAGACGTGGAGGTGCAAATTAATGGGAAAAGCAGATTAGATTATATTCAGTAAGATACAAGTGTCTCGTTTAACGTCTGAGACAGGACTGTTATAAACAAGAGTCCTATGGTAACATCAGTTGGTTGTTTTGTGAAAAGATGTTTGATAATTATTACTGCTATGTTTAATACATGGGAGTTCGGGTGGCTATGAAATGATTGAATATAAAGCAATACAAGGGGTGGACGTACCCCGTGTAACACTGCCCCCCCCTGAAGGGAAGAGGCGACCCGACTCTTAAGTAAGCGAATAGCGAGTGTGTTATCTGCTAAGGGAAGAGTGGACTGAGAGCTGTGGATCAGACTTTAAAATGCTTAAAGTATTTGAAATCTTCCCTAAACTACCTGTAATTCCATCCTAAGCCTCGAGGGAAACCACAGAAAACCTGAGAAGGTAGTTTGGTTACAAATTCACAACAATATTTGGTATAAAAAGGTCTTCGCCTAGTCAGGCTGAAGTGTAGAGTTGAAGTGAAGTCCGTCCTTGGAGAAGAAGGGGTGTCTGGAAAACTGGAAACCGTCTGGGGATGAAGTCAGCTTGTGATCCGTCAGGAGAGTCAGGGAAGTCAGGAAAATCATGCGAGTCAGGAAATCAGGTGAGGCGGCGGCAGGAAAACAGGAATCAGGGATCACGAACTGCTCCCAGGCGGGTCCAAAAGATAGGGAAACAGCACACCCTAGATTGGAGGACGGACGTGAGTGTGCGAAGTATGAGGAGCTTTAAAAGCTCTGATCTCTTAATTACTTTATTTTCATTGAATTAAAAGGAATTTCGTCATAAAACGAGTAAAAAGTAGTGAATTATAAATTATAACGAAGATTAGACAAGGAGTAAAGAGGAACGATCTTATCTTTATCCTGTGAAAATTATGGAAATTTCTGGGGTTAGGTCTGCTGAACTCCCTCTTGGTCCGCATCCTCGGTGCCGTTTCTTGAAATTATTTGGGAGAAAGACCTAAAGCTTTCAAAAGAAGCGGTTATTTCTTATCCCTACACGATAATTAAGAGTAATCCGCTCGGATCTCTGTATGAATTAGCAGCCAACGCTGGAGAGACAACGCTCTAATCGTAAGGAAGGAGGAACAAATAACAAACGCGAGAATTCCGAGAGACTGTCTACTATGTTCAGGGTTGCAAAGCCAACCTGAAAATTAAATAATTTCCTAACCTATTGAGATTGTGATTGAACGCTGAAATCGAATGGTTAAAAAAACGATGTTAAAAACTCTAGGCCTCCTGAGGCTTATCTCGATCCCGAGTGTCGTTGTCTCTCCAATTCTGCCGGGAATTCGCACGAGAGCTATTGAAAGGGAGTCTCTCTCCCTGGGCAGGATTGCGATCCTGATTAGAATTGAAATTAGGGTTATAGTCGTTATTTCGCCAAGAAAGTTGATTCGAAGGTCTGAAGTTATGTCCGTTTACTCGATTTCTGTTTCGTAAGGTTAGGCATTGCTCAATGGCATGACCGCGTTTTTTACAGTATTTGCATTCTCTGTAATCCTCATTTATGTGACGTCTGCGATCCTGCTCAGAGGGAGAAGATCTCCTTTCGTCATCTTTGGATTCTTCGGGGGTTGGCTTTACCACCTCGACTTGTCGAACGCGGCCGGATCCTAAGTATTGTTTGTTTAGGGCTTCTAATTCTAATGCCTTGATTATGGCTTGACGAAGGGTGGAAGGTCCCGCCACGCTCAGGGCGTGTTTTAACTCAGCATCAATTAAGGCGTTTATGAATCGGTCTGTAGCTAGTGTTTCACGAGTTGTCTCGTCACTCAAGGGTAAAGCTATACGCGACAAACGTTCTATGTCGTGTCCGAGGGTGGCGAGATCCTCGTCCCTCCGTTGTCGTCTCGTATTAAATTGAGTGAGGAAGAGCTTAGTCAGGTGCTCGTTCCCGAACCTGAGTCTCAAGGCGGAGCTGATCTTTTCGAAATCGTAGATTTCCGTCGGGGTCAAGGTAGAAAGGACACTAGCCGCGGAGCCTTTAAGGCAATTCACTAAATTTCCGGCTTTCGTAACTGAATCCCAATTATTCAGTTGTGCGACTACTTGAAATTGACATTCGAATTCGGCCCAGGGCCTATCTCCTTCAAAAGTAGGCGGTTTCAGATTACTCGAGCGTTTTTGACAACCGTCCGCGTTGCTGTCAGTGTTTGAGGTTAAGTTAATTCGATCTGTAGAGAAATTACCCGGTCTTTGGGAAGGAGCATCGACTAAGCCCGAATCGCGGACAATCTGGTCGCGCTCGACCGGCAAAATAGGAGCAAGCATATGTGGGGGAGCAATTTCCCTAATTGGCGGCACAGACCTTAAAGAAGCAGGAGTTTGGGTCGGCTGGCAGGAAGAGGTAGAGGGGATAGGCTCTGTCAAGGACTGGATAGGCTGAGGCTCGTCTCCAGATCCTCGTCGGTCGTCCCTCAGGGTGGAAAGAATTTGGGTGAACGACTGTTGCTGATCTTGCAGCACTCCGATTAGTCTTCCCTCAGATCGCTCACGTTCCTCGAGAAGGCGTCCCTCGGCTCGTTCCCGTTCCTCGCGTGCGGCCTGCTGGTCTCGCCGCTGATCCTGGAGGATCTGTAACAGAAGGGCTTGCTGCTCGGCCTGAGCAGCTTGGGCTGCTTGCTGTGCTGCCAGTTGAGCGGCTTGCTGTCGTTCCTGAGCAGCCAGTTGGGCGGCTTGCTGGGCAGCTTGCTGAGCAGCCTGCTGCTGCAGAAGTTGTACCAGGGCGGTAATCGGGCTGGCCTCCATTTCTTCCGCCCGTGGTGTTTGATTCAAGTTTGAGGCAGCGGCAGCAGGGGATTCTTGGCGACGAGTATTACGTCGATTGCTCATAGCGAGCAGATTTGTAGGATTCTTTTTGCGAATAAGGCAACGAAAGCTTATAGCTTTTGAATACAAGCAATCGGCAAAAAACCAAAAGAAATGCACCAAACAAATCAGCTTATCGGACTCAGAAACGATCTCACACTCCTGACACCAAATGTAACTTTAGGAGTTACCTTTTTAATTGAGCAGTGAGTCCCTGAGCGAAATAAGGAGACGTGGAGGTGCAAATTAATGGGAAAAGCAGATTAGATTATATTCAGTAAGATACAAGTGTCTCGTTTAACGTCTGAGACAGGACTGTTATAAACAAGAGTCCTATGGTAACATCAGTTGGTTGTTTTGTGAAAAGATGTTTGATAATTATTACTGCTATGTTTAATACATGGGAGTTCGGGTGGCTATGAAATGATTGAATATAAAGCAATACAAGGGGTGGACGTACCCCGTGTAACAATATTAATAGCTGTTTCCAGCGTTTTTCCCCCTTTGATAATTTTAGAAACTTTATCTTTAAATGTTTGTACAAAATTTTCTGCTGCACCGTTCGTAGCAGGATGGTACGGTGGTGAGAAACTATGCTTAACCCCGTTATTTGATAAAAAATTTTGAAATTCCGTACTTCTAAATTGTGGTCTTCCATCTGTTACACAATGCAGAGGAAGTCCGTGTCGGGAGAATAATACTCGAAACTCTTCGCATAATCGGTATGCTTTTGTATTACTTTTAAAATTTATGATTTCTGGCCATTTGCTATGAGCGTCTATTATAATTAAATACATATTTCCATAAAATGGACCTGCGAAATCACAATGAATGCGGCTCCACGCTTTGTCCGGCCAAGGCCATGTAGTTAGATACGCTGGACTTCTTTGGGTGGTACAATGTTCAATGCTACGGTAATCGAATAAGAACATATTAATAGCTGTTTCCAGCGTTTTTCCCCCTTTGATAATTTTAGAAACTTTATCTTTAAATGTTTGTACAAAATTTTCTGCTGCACCGTTCGTAGCAGGATGGTACGGTGGTGAGAAACTATGCTTAACCCCGTTATTTGATAAAAAATTTTGAAATTCCGTACTTCTAAATTGTGGTCTTCCATCTGTTACACAATGCAGAGGAAGTCCGTGTCGGGAGAATAATACTCGAAACTCTTCGCATAATCGGTATGCTTTTGTATTACTTTTAAAATTTATGATTTCTGGCCATTTGCTGTGAGCGTCTATTATAATTAAATACATATTTCCATAAAATGGACCTGCGAAATCACAATGAATGCGGCTCCACGCTTTGTCCGGCCAAGGCCATGTAGTCAAAGGCGTAAAAGGTGGTTTCTTTAATTCGGTTAGACAAATTTTACAATCTTTTACTAAATTTTCTATGTCACGATCAATATTAGGCCACCAAACATATGAGCGTGCAAACATTTTGATTTTTACAATGCCTAAATGTTGTAACATTGCATCTTACAATACACTCTCTTTCCCTTAGACGACCTTAGTTAAGGGTATGCGAGTGCCTGGGATGCTGTATGACTGAGTTAGGGCAGCCCCGAGGCTAAGTTTCACTCCGAGAGGCGACCGTGACCGACATTAGATGGTCGAATTTAGTTCTGATTCTTTTTTTTTACTTTTTCTCTGATATGTGGGAGGCACGGCCAAACGTATGGTGGAGATTGCCTATGACTGACGCTTGATCGACGACTGAGTCGGGGAATTACCCGGCGGGTTGACACGAAGATTACGAATGCAACGACGCTGGGAAAAAACGCATAACGACGGAAGTCTCCTCACCTACGACCAAGGACACGGGGGAGTACCAAGGGCACTCAGCAACGAGGGAATCCGGTGGTGGATGAGATTCCCGCCACCCCCAAGAGCCCGCGAACCGTGGTCCTATGATGAGGACTTCTCGACTGTTCGAATATTCTCGGCTGTCAAAATTTTGATTTTTCGCGCGGCACTATAATACGCCGCTAGGTGTTAGGCGATTTTAGCGATCCATCGGCCAACGAGGGCGTTAACGCCCGGCACGACAGAAGAGCCTAGCCTAGCGTAGACGACACACGTGTCCTTTGGCCAATTTTTTTTGGTTTAGAGTTCGAGTCAAGTGTGATTGAGTTTTGTGAGGTTCCACGAGGAACAGTCGAGGGTGTGAGATCCTACGAGGGATAATTTTGGATTTTTGAGACCCACGAGGGGACTGTAGAGGGTTTTCTCCAGCTCAGGAGGAAAAATCCATCAGGTGGCTGGCACACGGTAAGCGATAGCTGACTTGGCCTTTGACTGATTTGAATCCGGCAACGGCCTTCCGCCAGGTTGTCTTGCTAAAAGCCACTAGGCTCAATTAAAAATTTGGGATCGAATTAAACCGATCTCCGAGCCGGTAGGCCGCCACCAGTGTCTCCGCGTAATAGAGATTTCGAGTCTAGTTTCAAGTATCAGAAAATTTCGCGTTCAAGCTTTGAATTTTGTCGAGTTTCGTGATTCCGCACACAAGTGCGAAAGAGACAGCGCGAGTCGGTCACCGTCGCTCTCTCGCTCACTCCCACGAGGAGAATCAGCCGTCCGAGGCATTATTTACGATTTTCTTGTAATTATTAAAACATTTTTGCGTTCAAGTTAGGAATAGCCCACGAGGCAGAGTTAGGATAAGTTAGTCAAATAAGATTTTAGATCAGAAAGGTGGTCGGTAATGTCGAGGCCTAGCCTCCCGTAGGCTCGGTGGTTGCCTAGCAACAACTGAATTTTGTGCATTTCTCGTCAATTATTGTTATTTTATTATTATCATTTTCTTCGATTATTATTTTCTTTCTCTACTACCACCGTGTAGTTTCTAAGCATAGTTAAGTTTATTTTGTAACGTAAGGTAGCGTGCCGCGAGGCCTTACCTTTGTTAAGTTAATCTATTATTTGCTATTTTTTTTGTTATTGCTCTCCCACGTGGAAGCTCTGATTTGACGAGCATTGTGAATGATTTCTTTTTATCGAATAAATTTTTGTTATCTTTTCTTTTTTAAAATTTGAGGATTCGAGTCGTTATTAGACGCCCTAATAATCCCTCATTCTTAATCCCGACCCCTCTCCGCGGTACTGCAGCTAGCTGCCGCTTATTTGTAGTTGTCTTTTTTTTTAATTTTATTTCGATCTTTTTGTTTCGTGGCGAAGTAGTCGCCTGGCGCTCAGTATTTATTATAAAATCATTTTTTTTTTGTTCTCGTTTGCCAATTGTCGACTGGACTGTCTCTCGGGATAGCTATTCGGTCTATTCCCGGGGGATAAAAAGAGTCCACGTCACAATGTGTAGCATATCATTCTCTTAATACAATGTCTCTTAATTTCTCTGGAATTACTGCTCTTAAGGAGGTTCCGTAGTAGAAATCGGAAATGACAGAGGACCGTGAAATTTTAACACGACATAGTTCTTGTCAAAACAAGATTTTATGAATTTTTTCAAAATTTCCGTCCGTGGATTTTGGCTGAAAACAATTAATGAAACTTTTGAGTTTAACATGGGCTCTTATGGGAACGCGTATTTGAAGCCCAAAAAAAGTATGTTTGGAATGACACAGCCGTGAAAGGTTGAAGGATATGGAAGATCAATGTATTTACGATGATAATATCAAAAGAAAGTAGTACCTCACCGTTCATTTCATTAATCAACAAGCGAGAGAAAGTTGCAAAGCGCAGATCGTGCGAGTGAGGTTATGATGTTGGCGACAGTGCTGGCTCAGAGTCTTGGATCATTATATATGTCGGCACGTTAGACAACAGGCATCCAAATCGTCACTATATTCAAGCTTAGTATAAGAAATCATTATTTTGAGTTTTTCTGTTGTTTTGAATTTTGTGTTATCACAAAAGGGTAGGTGAGGTATTCCCTCTCTACTGGCTTAGAGAGTTTACCTTGTCAGAGTCGAGATGTGATGAGATCACTTTGATATCGAGCTCGGAACTGACAACACCTAAACTAATATCATAATCTCGTCATTCCGCTCGCGAGATACCCGTACTTAAAAAGAACATCTGCAAGACCACGGGGTCATGGGTGAGCCGAACCACCACCCCGTGTATCCTCCGAACCCAGGATCCCCGGGTTCTCCGACATCAGAAGTGGGATCCTTGCGAGCACCACCAGAGGAACAGGAGCGTTCAGACGGAAACGAACGCAGACCCGAACAACGATGGCAAGCGCTTTTTGAAGCACAAAACCGCAACATGTTGGAACTCATTCAAACAATGAGGAGTTCGGCACCGCCGACACCTACAAAGGTAGTTCTACCGCAATTCAACCCAGACACGGAAGAAACGGACGTGTGAGCTTGGTGTAATACAGCTGATCTGTGCATGCGTGAGCGACCCCTGCAAGGCAGTGCACTGGTCATGGCTATCAGTCAGGCACTAAAAGGGTCCGCAGCTGCCTGGTTTTCGCAAATCTGTTATTCCGGCATGACTTGGCCGCAGCTACGAGAGATTTTCCTGTCACGGTATGATACTGTCGAAACATCTGCCGCGACACTTGTTCGGATCCACAAGAGTCGCCCGAAGGAAGATGAGTGTATAGCAGCATATGCTGGTAGAATTATGACCACGCTCATGTCACGCTGGCAGTCGATGCCCATAGAGCAAATTGCGGTTGCGACCGTGATGGCCCATTGTGCTAAAATCGAACCGAATCTGGAACGTTTAGCCTTCACCACTGAGTTGACGTCCAGACACAAAATGCAATAAGAACTAATGGCGTTTGCATATCGAAAGAGGTCTGCACCTGATAGAGACTCAACCAATAAAGATTCCAAGAACGGGCCAACCGACGCCAAACGACCCAGAACAAACAACCCTATGAAATGCTTCGCATGTGGAAAGATTGGGCACAAGGCTAAAGATTGCCGTAGTAAAGGAAACCAGGACCATCGTCCAAGAAAGACGCAAGCTGGCCACAGCTCAAGAGGACCATCGCGTCGAAAAAGCCCCCAGTCTCCTGTTTCAAATGCGGCGAAGTCGGCCACATTTCTCCGCAGTGCACTGCGCCTAACACAGGCGGTGGATCATCTAGAGCCGAGCGTCGAGTGGATATTTGCAGCATTAAGCCAGCATCCGTTCAATTGACCCACTCCGGTGAGTCGTTTCCATTTTTTTTTTGATTCAGGGGCAGAGTGCTCTCTTATTAGGGAAAAGATAGCTAATAAATTTGCCGGCAAACGGACCCAATCGCTAGTGACATTATTGGGGATCGGAAAGACGAATGTGCATAGTACTTTTCAAGTCTCGTCGAAAGTTACTATTAATGAACATGTAGTCGAGTTACTTTTTCACGTACTACCCGATTCTCATCTTAGTAGTGATATCCTAATCGGGCGCGATTTACTTGCTTTGGGATTCGTTGTAGAAATTTCGTCTGATGATTTTATTCTAAAACGAAAGATAATTGCGAACAGTTGCCAGGTAGTTGCAAATATTTTGGATTTGGCTAATGTGGATACCGATGTTGGAAATAGAGACAGGGCCGAGCTCCTTGCGCTCTTGAAGGAATTTTCACAATCTTTTATAGAGGGTGCACCTTCAGGTAGGGTGACTACAGGTGAATTAGAGATTAGATTGTTGGACCCGAATCGGACGGTACAGCGACGACCTTATCGCCTCGGCCCCGATGAGCGGCAGGTCGTTCGCGACAAAGTTAATGAACTTTCAAAAGCGAGTATCATCAGACCGAGTTGCTCACCCTTTTCGAGCCCAATAATTTTGGTTAAAAAGAAAGACGGTTCGGACCGATTGTGCGTCGACTATCGCGAGTTGAACAACAACACGGTACCCGACCGATACCCGTTGCCGCTTATAGCCGATCAAGTGCAGAGATTGAACGGTGCAAATTGCTTTACAACACTTGATATGGCCTCCGGTTTCCACCAGATTCCCATACGAGAAGATTCGATAGAACGTACAGCCTTTATCACGCCGGACGGACAATACGAGTACCTCTCTATGCCGTTTGGTTTAAGAAATGCGTCTTCGGTTTTCCAACGCGCAATTAATAAGGCCCTCGGCGAATTGGCCAATACGTTCGCTGTCTGTTATTTGGATGACATAATCATCCCCGCACGCACTGTTTTCGAAGGCCTACAACGACTGCGCGTAGTTTTAGAAGCATTAACTAAGGCCGGATTCCTTCTCAAAATAATGAAATGTTCCTTCCTAAAAACCGAAGTTCGGTACCTTGGCTACGTGGTGACAGCGGGGAAAATAAAACCAAATCCGGAAAAAATCGAGGCTTTGACACGATTGCCTCCGCCTAAAACGGTCACCCAAGTGAGACAGTTTATCGGTCTTGCGTCTTATTTCCGTCAATTCATTCCTCGGTTTTCCCAAATCTCTAGCCCGCTATATCGGTTGACGTCTGGTAAAGGCAACGTCGAATGGAGACCACGTCACGAAGGAATTCGCCAAGAGATAATTTCGCATCTAACTAAAGCCCCAGTCTTAATGCTATTTGATCCGAACTTCCCCATAGAGTTGCATACGGATGCAAGTGAAGACGGTTACGGCGCGATCCTAATGCAAAAAGTCGATAACAAACCTCGCGTCGTCGCCTACTATAGCAAAAGAACGACAAGCCCGGAATCGCGCTATCACTCCTATGAGCTCGAGACCCTCGCTGTAGTAAATGCCATCAAACATTTCAAACACTTTCTGCAGGGAAGAAAGTTTGATGTAGTCACAGACTGCAATTCTCTTAAAGCCTCGCGTACAAAGATAGACTTGACACCACGTGTGCATAGGTGATGGGCTTTCCTTCAAGCCTTTGATTTTGACGTGACCTATCGCGAAGGAAAACGTATGCTTCACGCCGACTTCTTTTCGCGAAATCACTTGCCTGAACGAAGCGCATGTGATAAGGCGCCGCAAAAGCAAATTAATCTAACTGAGGTTTCTCATAATTGGCTGTTAGTCGAACAACAACGCGATGATAATATTCGCGATATAGCTTCCAAATTAGAGAACGGAGAACTTCAATCGGATGTTGGAAAAACTTATGAAGTCAGAGCTGGTGTACTTTACCGAAAAATCCAACGTAACGGTCGCAGTAGGTTTTTGCCAATCGTACCTAAAGCACTTCAATGGTCAGTGATAAATCACGTCCACGAGTCCGTTATGCACTTGGGCTGGGAAAAGACTTTAGAGAAGGCCTTCCAGCATTATTGGTTTCCAAATATGACGAAATACGTGCGAAAGTTTGTTGATAGTTGCATCACTTGCAAAGTTTCTAAGTCCACCTCCGGTAGAGTACAGGTTGAGCTACACCCTATCCCAAAAGTCCTTGTTCCGTGGCACACCATACATATAGACGCAACGGGAAAATTAAGCGGAAAAAGCGACGTTAAGGAATATGTTTTCGTGCTAATCGACGCTTTTACAAAATTCGTCCTGCTCCACCGTACTTTACGCATCGACTCTGCCAGTGCCATAAGCGCTCTTAAATTCGCGGTTACACTTTTTGGCGCGCCCACTCGAGTTATCGCTGATCAGGGTAGGTGTTTCGCGAGTAAAGACTTTAGAGATTTCTGTAACTCGCACAATGTAAATCTTCACCTAATAGCAACGGGCAGTTGCCGCGCTAACGGACCGACCGAACGCGTTATGAGCACTTTGAAAAATATGCTCACTTCCGACGAAAGTGGTAAGGATAGATCTTGGCAGGACGCGTTGGGCGACGTACAATTAGCACTTAATTGTACCACGAGTCGCGTCACTAAAGCTAGCCCATTAGAGCTATTGATCGGTAAAATCGCTAGGCCACTCGATTTGATGACTCTGAGTGACAATACAGAGGAAGTTAATATCTCCGAAATTCGAGAGCAAGCACTCGAATCTATCGAGTGTAACGCTCGAAAAGACAAGGAAAGATTTGATAGTACCAAAGCTAAAATTTCAAAGTTCTCTGTTGGTGATTTTGTTTTACTTGAGAACCACGAGCGTAACCAAACTAAGTTGGACCCAAAGTTCAAAGGTCCATTCGAAATCACCGAAGTGTTAGCCGGTGACAGATACAACTTAAAAGCACTGGATAGTAATAGAACATACAAATACGCACATGATCGCTTGCGGCCTATGCCGGTGTGCGATGTTCCCAAAGAGGTTAATCCTTGCTTATCAGAACAAATTGTAGAGCCTGTAGAGGCACAGTCAGGAGATGCCAGTGTCGGCACGAACGATTGCTGATTACGCAAGTCGTTGGTACTCAATTGCCCCGCTTATTAGTCGTAAGTCACAAAAATCCTACCCCACAGTTGTGGGCGGAGACGGTGTGATGCAACGGCGGGCGATGAGAGTGATAATCGCATGGTCGATTGATAACTGCATGGGCAGAGAAATAAGTGTGATGATCGCGTGGTCGATCGGTCGCTGCGTAGACAGTGACGTGTGAAATGATCGCATGGGCGATCGGTAGCTATATAGACAGCTACGATTGCATTTCGTAGAAATGTTTTGAGTGAATCGATAATCGATTCAGTAAATTTTTGGTTTGTCAAAATGTGACACTATACTCATTTGGGAACATGGCAGTCCACTGCAACGATTTTTTTGTGTTTATTGGAGTCAGGATAATCGAGCGGTAATACTGGC
Organism: Rhogogaster chlorosoma; assembly: GCA_944452935.1. Classification (NCBI taxonomy): domain Eukaryota; kingdom Metazoa; phylum Arthropoda; class Insecta; order Hymenoptera; family Tenthredinidae; genus Rhogogaster; species Rhogogaster chlorosoma. The sequence continues at coordinate 12,999,507 of OX101800.1, read as the reverse complement.
TCCCTATCTTCCAGGTGATGGTAAATGAGGCCAATAGCACCCGAGGACGTGTGACGAGTCAGGACGGCCGTGTCGGCACGTCAGAAAACAGGCATCCAAATCGTCACTATATTCAAGCTTAGTATAAGAAATCATTATTTTGAGTTTTTCTGTTGTTTTGAATTTTGTGTTATCACAAAAGGGTAGGTAAGGTATTCCCTCTCTACTGGCTTAGAGAGTTTACCTTGTCAGAGTCGAGATGTGATGAGATCACTTTAATATCGAGCTCGGAACTGACAACACCTAAACTAATATCATAATCTCGTCATTCCGCTCGCGAGATACCCGTACTTAAAAAGAACATTTGCAAGACCACGGGGTCATGGGTGAGCCGAACCATCACCCCGTGTATCCTCCGAACCCAGGATCCCCGGGTTCTCCGACATATATCTATATATATTTCGCGACCGCCGAGCGTAGCGGTAGTACCAACTTCGTATAGTCAAAGGAGAGGTCGGTAAGTAAGATATTTTTCCTGTCCCCTGGCCCCGCAAACGAGGGGCTGCGGAACCTCCTTAATCCCCAAAATAGACAACCCTTTTCTGTTGTTAGTTCTAATCTTTTGTTATAAAAAGACTATTTTCATCATTTGACATTTCTTTGGAATTATTAGGCCAACTTCCTAAAACTTGCTTGATTGTTGTAGCAATCAGTTCATCTTTTTTACTCTCTTCTGATAAAATTTTGTAATCGACCGCAGTCATCCCTTCTTCGAAAAAATTTACGTGTGAAAAATCTGACGCAATTATTTCAGTATCATTATCTATAGGTAGTCTTGATAATGCATCGCAGTTTGCGTTTGCCTCTGATTTTACGTGTTCTATTTTATATCGGAACCCGGATAAATAATAAGCCCATCTTTGAAAACGATTATCCGCTGTTAATGGTATCCCTTTCCTTGGACCCAGTATTAATTCCAATGCTTTATTATCCGTTCTTAAAATAAATTCTTTTCCAAACAGAAATTGATAAAACCGTTTTACCCCAAACATTATAGCCATTGCTTCTTTATCTAATATTTTCCGGTTTACTTCGTTTTTTGCTATTTTCTGTGACGCGTACGCGATTGGTTTTTCCGTACCGTCTTCATATTGGTGCGATATAATCGCTGATAGCCCGTAGTCCGAAGCATCACATGCCAAGACTAGTTTTTGTTTTGGATCAAAATTTGCCAACACCTTTGGCGAAATTAACTCATTTTTCACCCAATTAAAAGCTTTCGAACAATTTTCGTCCCATTCGAATTTTTCTTTTTTAAGTAGATCGTACAACGGCTTTAAATTTACTGATCTGTTTTCTAGAAACCGCGCGTAGAAATTTATCAACCCGAGAAAAGATTCTAATTCTTTGATATTTTTCGGTTGAGGTGCGTCGACCATGGCTTTTACCTTAGATTTTGCTTTATGCAATCCCTCTTTATTGATTACAAACCCTAACACTTCTAATTTTTCTTGCAGAAACTTACATTTTTCCTTGTTTAAACGTAATCCACATTCTTGTAATCTATTACACACATTATCTAAATTTTTTAAATGCTCTTCTGTGGTTCTACCCGTTACGTGAATATTATCAATATACGCTATCGTACCTGGTAATCCCCTCAAACACTCATCCATTTTCTTTTGCACATCCGCTGGTGCAGGCGAAATGCCCTCTGGTACCTTTGTATACCTAAATAGCTCTACATGAGTTACAATTGTCAACAGTTTTGAACTTTCCTCATCTACGGGAAATTGCATATAGGCATGCGTTATGTCCAATTCCGTGAAGGTATCTCCTCCTTGAAGCTGAGCGAAAATATCATCTATTGTATGCAAAGGATATTTATCCATGATAATGTATGGATTTAATGTCATTTTGAAATCTCCACAAATTCTAATTTTTCCGTTACTTTTGAATACAGGAACGATCGGCGTGGCCCATTCGCTCACGTCGACTGGCTTCAAATGACCCAAGTTCATTAATCTCTCTATCTCATTTTCTATTAGTGGTCTTAATGCGTGCGCTACATTTCTACATTTTAATGCGATTGGTCTGGCATTTTCTTTTAAGTAAATTTTTGTTCTACTTTTATCATACATTCCCGGCGTATTGCTAAACAACTTCCCATACTTGTTTTCCAATTGCTTACTTACATTATCAATATTCATTTTGTTCAACTTATTTTTATGATTATCATTGAAATTTAAAGGCCATAATTTAAAGGCTGCTAACCAATGCCTTCCCATTAATAATGGTCCAGCACCTGGTAGCACAAAACACTCTAATACGCATGTTTTATTTCGGAGTTCTACCGTTAGATTACACAACTTGCCTACTGGTTGCAAAATACTATTATCATACGTTTTCAATTTCCTTTCGGTTTTTATCAGTTTAACACTTTTCAAATATTTGTTATAACACTGTTCTGAAATTACTGTCGCGTAAGTACCCGTATCAATTTCCATTTTCACATTAATTCCGTTAACTTTTATATTTTCAAACATCGGATCGCCTTCTGTATCCGTATCAATTCCCTGCTTACCCACGAATTCCTTTGTATAATCGTTTAAGTAAAGAAAATCACTTTTATTTGAGTCGCTTCCTTCAGGTTCGTTCCACGATGACTCTGCTTCGCCAGCTCTTCGGCCGTTGCCTTCTGACTCGTTCTCTTCCTGCATGAGCTGTACTCGCTGCTGGTCCTTATTTTTATTTGGTTCCCGTATTCGGCACACTTGTTTTAAATGTCCTATTTTATGACAAATGTTGCAAGTATAGTCCCTAAACCAACACTCTTTACTTGTATGATTCGGTTTCCCACAACAATAGCATGTTATTCCACGTGAGTAAATTTTTCTATTATCCGCTACTGCCGGCTGACGTGCACTGTGCTCTGTACGCCTATACGCGCCTTTGTTTTTCCAACTGTACTGATTAGTCTTTATCGCGAAAACTTCTCTTTTTGACTCTTTATTTTGCATTATTTTCCTCGTATCCGATGCGTTTATTTCGGCTGACTCTTGTGCTGCTGCTTCTTTGAAAGCATCTTCGAAAGTCAGTTTTTCCTTTCTAAATAAAGCCACTCTGGTATCATGATTCTTTAAGCCAACCACGAACTGATCTCTCAACGCATCATTTAAATTTGTTTTGAACTCACACTTTAACGATAATCTTTTTAATTTTGCTGCGAAATCTGCTACAGTTTCTGATGGTTCTTGCCTTGCTATGTTAAAATTGCATCTCTCCATCACTTCCGATGGCTTTGGGCTGATATGTTCATTCATAACTTTTACTATATCAGCAAAATTTTTATCCTTTACCTTTTCTGGAGCTAAAAGTTGCTTAATCAATTTGTAAGCATCTGCGTCAACGTGCATCAATAAATGTGCCTTTTGTTTTTCCGCTTTAATTTCTTTTGCTTCGAAATACATTTCCATTTGTTCGATGAACGTTTCCCAATCATCCTTATGCAGCGAAAATCGTATTTTGTCTCCCATTTCGCTGTCGTTTGCTGACTCTTTTCTGTTGGATTCCTCAGGTTTCTCGGCCTCTTCTTGACTCGGCTCGTTCCTTCTTGCTAGCTCTGGAATTTCTGCTGACTCCGCTTCTGGCGTTGCTTCACTTTCCGCCTTTCCTAGCTGTTCTACTAGCACTTTGAATTTGTTGAATCTAATTTCTTCTATGACCCCTTTTATTATTCTCCGTAAATCGTCTAATTCTGCAAGTTTTAAAATATCTGCACTTTCGAATTCGAGCAAACTCCCAATTAATTCACTTTCATCTGCCTTTTTCGGCTTTACATTAATCCGCCCCTTTTTACAGATTTTTCTTAAATCTTCTACGTTGAACCGATTGTAGACCGCCTGTAGGTTGTTCCCGGTGAACTTGAATTCCTCGAAAAATTCGATAAGTTCTTTTTTGGAGACACTGTGTACCCACGTTGGAGACTTATCTTTAACGAGCTGATCCCAACTTGCCATCAAAGAAATCTATTATTCTCTCGATATACCATATATGTATCACTTCTGTGCGAGTTGCGTGCACTTCTATTTTCCACGGCTGCTACGTCTGCCACGTCTGCACCGTCTGCACCTTCCTGCAGTTACCCGATTTTACCGATTAACACTTATTTTCACTTTAATTTCTTTTCTGCACCTTCCTGCTGTTATTTTAGATACACTTGTTTTTCCATCCCATCCTCGTCGCCATTGTAATATATCGGGCGTGGTAGGTGGCGGAAATAACAGGTTTTAATTTGGTATATTCATTTATTATGTACTACATCTAATTGACACATGGTTGTGCACCTCTAAGTTGCAACTGACTTTTGTGTCTTCTTTGCGAGCGCGCCGAGGCTCGCTACTCGTATGAAATGCTGACACAGCATTTCATCATACATCACAGCGACCAATACTGGTTGTCCAATATCGACTACCCAGAGTTGTAGCCATTACTCTGCGAATACCGACTACCCAATATCGGCTAGCCAGAGCTGCAACCTGTGTGCTGCCAATACTGATTACCCAGTATCGGCTTTCCACAGTTGCAACCATTACCCTGCTAATATGGACTATTTAATATTGGCTATCCAGAATTGCAGTCATGACTCTGCGAATACCGACTACCCAATATTGGCTACCCAGACCTGCGGGCTGTGTACTGCCAATACTGATTACCCAGTATCGGCTAACCAGAGTTGCGACCATTACCCTGCCAATACTTAATTTTCAATATTGGCTATCCAAAATTGTAGCCATTACTCTGCCAATACCGACTTTTCAATATTGGCTATCCAGAATTGTAGCCGTTACTCTGCCAATATCGACTATCCAATATCGGCTATCCAGAGTTGGAACCGTTTTTCTGCGAATACCGACTACCCAATATCGGCTACCCAGAGTTGTAACCTGTGTGCTGCCAATACTGGTCACCCAATATCGGTTGCCCAAAGTTGAAGCCATTACGCGACCAATACTGATTACCCAATATTGGCTATTCAGAGTTGCAGCCATTACTCTGCCAATACCGACTACCCAATATCGGTAAATCAGAGGTTGATTAAGTACTGCACCAATACTGAAAATCCAGAGTTGGCCAGCCAATGCAATACCAATATTGAATTACTATTGAACACACGATACTGGTTCGCCAATGGCGGAACGGTGCCATCCCCACACCGTCAAATAGTTGGACTAGTAGATATGTTTGCCAAGCAATGGCTCCGTCATCAGCTAGGGCAATCCCTACACGGAAGAGCTTCGCGGTGAATCTAGTCTACGGCAACAGCGGAGCTATAATAGCCGTTGAAGGTTCGTAGATTAGGCTAATCATAAGTTTTAGGGTATTTAGGGTTTTTTCAACTTTTCCCAAGCGGAGCTCCAAAATTCGCATCCCGTGACAAAGACATCCACGCGGACTAGGGTAACTCCGTCAGCCTTCAGCTACGGAACATACCCAGATAAAGTTACAATATATAAAATACTTGTTGTAAGAAAGATGTTTTCTAAAAATTACGTAATTTGTAATATTAATATTACAAATGAGAAAATAAATAATGAGAAAATGTGAGTGACAATTGACTCATCTATACATCACATTTACCTTTTTCTTTGGAGAGTAAAAAATTAAATTTGTTTTACTTTACGTTACTGTTTTCTCCAGTATAAGATTAAAAGATATACATATGTGAGGTAACATTTATAAGACTACTTTTGCAAAGTTATAATTGTAATACTAATATTACAAATAAGAAAATAAATAATGAGAAAATCTGAGTGACAATTGACTCATCTATTGTAACATGTGCAGCCTACCTGCAAGATATGCCGAAATAGACATGCAGAAAAACTAAGAGAAATCCAGAACTAAGAGCGGATTATGACGGATAATCCCTCTGCTCATCGAAGTAGTGGGGAAACTGAAATAAATACTGGCTCGTTCTGAGCACGAGCAGCACTTCATGAGCAAAGCGTCTCAGAGTGACTCACTCTTATTATAGTCTTAGGATCATCACTTTCCTAGATTAATTTAACTTCATCTTAGCATGGTCAAAGCGACTTCTTAGATGAGACCTTCGAGCTACGTAACCGGATATGAACGAACTTACAAAATCAGAAGATCGACTGCAGCTGCCGCAATCACAGCGATATCTTCCGAAGCAGCACCATTGTCAATCATAACATCGAGATGTGACTGGAAATTGCTGAGTCGTGCATTTGAATCAGTGAGGTCCTGAGTTTGCAGCAGCGTGTTCCGCATTTTACCTCCTGAAACATTACTTCCTTTGGACGGCTTTACCAGGGAGTATGTACTGATGAGACGGAACAATTGTGCAAAGACGTTTGAATCTGGATGATCATTTGATCCACATGCACCTCGCATCATTCCGAAAAATCTCTGTAAATATATTATAATTCGACTGCAGAGTGGCAAAAAGGATCTGATTATGATGAGTTATGAGTTACCATAGGGTAGAATAGGATAGGGTATTACAATAATATAAAAAAGCAAAAGAAAGGTGAAGTTGAGGTATAGTACAATGACATAAAATAGCGTAAGATAGACTAAGTTAGGGTAGATAATAATTGGAAATAGCATAGGATAGACTAAGGGTAGATAATAATTGTATAGCATAAGATAGGATAGGGTAGGATAAGGTAGAATGTGTATGATAACCTCTAAGGAATCTTGATTCAGTCTTGCAGTCATGAGATACTCGTAATTGTAATTCGAAGCAAGATATTCATAAATTTCAATTGTAGCTCTTAGGGTAATTTTGAGCCCATAACAAGTACTCTGTGGCATAAAAGTAAAGTTCCTTTCCACTGCGCCTACTTCCCACTTGTTCAAGAATTCCAAGAAGGAACGGATGTGCTGTATCAAAATGCAATGGGTTGGATATGAATACTTCTGGCATGAGATACTTTTGTTTGCAGTCCAAATGCTTCGCCTTGCTTCAATTGTGTACTTGTATGAGTCAATTTTATGTATACAAATATCACTGCATTCGGATCGCAATGAGAAAGCGTCTCTGGCAAAGTGACACCATTCCAAATAGTGACACCACTGATGCCAAATAGTTTCCACATGGATCTATTCCGAATTGCACCATCAGTAGTAACTACATCAACGTGAATGCCTGCTTTTTCTAACAATATTATGCATTCCATTATTAGATGATGCAAAACTTTGGATGTGGCACAGCCTTTGCTAAGGAAAGCTGCCAACGATTGAATCCAAGATCCTCGGAAAGGCTGGAAAATCATCACTAAAGCGTGGTTTCCTTTTTGTGATTGCTGATGGACAGGTGAATGATCTCCGAGATCGGTAAAGCCATTGACGGTCAGGGTACGTCGATTGAAGCTAAGTTTTTCAGTGAAATTCATTTCATCGATCAAAAGTGTACCTAACATGATTATTTCAGATGTAAATACAATCCCATATTTCAAATACTTTCAATTATTTCATCTATTGTAATATTGCTCGAATATTTTTCAGCGTACCTCTCCTTTCCTCTGGTTTTAACGATACTGACTTTTCTTTCAGAAGGTCAAACGTCGCCTGTTGGAAGCCGTAACAACCATTCATTCGCAGGCCCGGACATGGAAACCTAGGTTAGATTTATCGAAAAAGACCAAGAGACCTTTTTTGTAGAGCGTTCAATTTTCTACAAGAATATGTATAGCGATTTACTATTTGAGCAGTCCTTTGTAGCGTACAAAAATCAGAATAAGCAAAAATGAATTTTTCTATGTTATTCTTATGGAAGATAGAAAAGTGCGATGAGGACACTCTTAATATTAATATTAAGAGCTCAAATTTTGACAGGCGTATTTTGTCATCAAAACGAAACTTTTGAGCCTGTTTGGAAGAAAAAAAAAAATTATTTTTTTTGAATCACCCTAGTATACATAGGTGAAGGTTTCTTATTTCGCCTGTATCTATCGGATATAATATCGAGAATCTATGTATTAAAGTACAGTTTTGGATGTCCGGATGTCACAAATGACGTCACAGATCGTAGATACGTGTTGTGTGTTTCTTACTGTACTACTATACTGTACTAACTGTGCTGTATATAGGTAAGAGTTTCTTATTACGCCTGTATCTATCTGATATGATATCGAGAAGTACCGTGTTTCCCCCGCGGCGAAAAAAAGACTATCTATATGTCGGCGCGTATCGCTTTTGGACCTTTTCTCAGAGAGAAGGAGCGATGTTTATCATCTTGCTCGCACGGAGCCGTTACTGCGATGATAGTCGCTCGATTTTCAAAAAAAAGGAAGATTATCGTTGCTGAGCTCCGGTTGTTTTAGAAAGATCTGCAAGAAGATTATTATTGATTGGAAAAAGGAGCTCGCGGACCCGTGACATCTCTCAAAGCATAATTTAATTTAAAATACGAATCTTTTCACTCTTTAAAAGTTTATTCTAGTTCTGTTCTCTGATATTTGTTTGATAAGTTGATTTTTACTGATAAAATGCCGAAAAAGACAAAAGATGTTTCTTCTGCTTCCTCTTCGTCTTCTCTGCTAAGAGAAGATCCGTCTTCAGAAGTGGGATGTGATCAGATACGCCTTCAAGTAATCCCAGACGAAACTTTACCCCGACAGTCAGCATCTACGCAACGAGACGAACTTGAGGATACGCCAGAACAACGGTGGCAAAAGTTGATGGAAATGCAGAATAGAAGCATGATGGAGTTAGTCGAGGCGATTCGGAGACCGGTAGGCCCATCTTCTACTGATTTACCTGTATCTTTGCCCAAATTTGACCCCGATACTGGAGATGTTGACGCACGAGCATGGTGCTCAACGGCTGAATTGTGTATGGGGAGAGAAATTCTTCACGGAAGCTCCTTAATCAAATCTTTAAGTCGGGCAATGAATGGGACTGCCGCTTCCTGGTTTCCTCGAGTGAGCTATGCCGGAATGACATGGGACCAATTTAAAGATATTTTCTTGGCGAGGTATGATACTGTCGAAACCCCTTCTGCAACTCTTTTACGCATCAACTCCGGAAGGCCAAAAGATGGCGAATGTCTAGCTGCATATACGACAAGAATTCTCAGCACTTTGATGACTCGATGGCAGTCTTTGACGGTCGAGCAAATCGCTGTTTCCGTTGCTTTGGCCCATGCAGTTCAGGTGGAACCGCGTCTACAAAGATTAGCCCACACAACGGAAATAAACTCTCGTTCTCAACTTCAACGGGAATTGATGGCTCAAGAATATCGAAAACGACCTGCCAATTTTTCTCGGAGTAACGACGGACCTGATACTAAAAAGATGAAACCTGCTGTTCCTCTGACGTGTTATGGCTGTGGCAAACCTGGACATCGACTTTCTGGGTTGGGATTCTAGGATCTCCGCTAACTCCGCTAACTCCGCTAACTCCGCTAACTCCGCTAACTCCGCTAACTCCGCTAACTCAGCGAAGGCCGTTGGTTGGCTGAGGAGCGGCCAATCGGCGCTCGTTTCGGGTAGTATGGTAAATACTAACGACGTACGATGGCGCTGTGGGCTCTGCCTGGCCGCTAGTCGTACAAACGCGAGGCCCACTTACACTTGATATACATGCATGTATACCACATGTACTACAAGGATAAACCGAATAAATGAAAAAAAAAAAAGAAGCAGAACTAATAATCGAATTGAATTGAATCTTTATTTTCATTTATTCGATTTATCCTTGTGGCACATGTGGTACACATGCATGTATATCAAGTGTAAGTGGGCCTCGCGTTTGTATGTAAGACTAGCGGCCGAGCAGAGCCCACAGCGCCATCGTACGTCGTCAGTATTTACCATACTACCCGAAACGAGCGCCGATTGGCCGCTCCTCAGCCAACCAACGGCCTTCGCTGAGTTAGCGGAGTTAGCGGAGTTAGCGGAGTTAGCGGAGATCCTAGAATCCCAACCCTGAATGTCGAAGTCGACAAATGCCGCAGGAACAGAACTCCAAGAAACCGTCTGTGAAAAAGCCTTCTGTGACCTGTTTCAAGTGCGGAGAAGTTGGACACATTGCTCCTCGCTGTACGAAGCCTGGTCCAAGCAATTCTCAGGCTGTTCGACGTATTGAGACTTGTGCGGTCAAGTCAATAGATGGACACTTATTACACTCCGGTGAGCAGTTTCTATTTTGTTTCGATTCTGGAGCTGAATGCTCTCTGATCAAAGAAAGTATCGCAAATAAATTTTCGGGAAAACGTCACAACCGAATAGTCACTTTAGTAGGTATAGGAAAGACTGATGTTAATAGTACTACTCAAGTTTTATCGAATGTGACTATTAATGGCCACTGTCTTGAAATTTTATTCCATGTGATTCCTGACTATTACCTGAAGACGGGTATCCTGATAGGCCGCGAGATATTGAATCATGGTTTTGCTGTAGAAATGACTAGTGACAGTTTGATTTTGAAAAGACTAATGACCGTAAACATTTGTCATGAATAACCACAATCTAAAAATTTTGATGATATTGATACAGATGTTCCTATATCTGACAAAGATTTGCTTCTTTCGGTTCTTAACGAATTTTCTGAAGCTTTTGTTGAGGGTACACCCAAATGCAAAGTCAGTACCGGACAATTAGAGATTCGTCTCATTGATCCTAACCGTACAGTACAAAGACGACCTTATCGACTCAGTCCTATTGAAAGACAAGTAGTTCGGGACAAAATTAAAGAATTGATTGATGCCAGTGTTATTAGACCGAGTTGTTCTCCGTTTGCTAGCCCCATTATTATAGTTAAAAAGAAAGATGGTTCGGATCGAATGTGTGTAGACTACCGAGAGCTTAATAGCAATACAGTTCCCGATAGATATCCGCTACCGCTAATAGCAGATCAAATTCAAAGATTAGGAGGAGCAAACTATTTTACATCTCTCGATATGGCAAGTGGGTTTCACCAAATTCCTGTTCATCCAAATTCTATAGAGCGTACTGCTTTCGTCACCCCTGATGGACAATATGAATACCTTTCAATGCCATTCGGTCTACGAAACGCTCCTTCTGTTTTTCAGCGAGCAATAAATAAAGGGCTTGGTGACCTTGTGAATACATTTGCAATTTGTTACATGGATGATGTATTAATCCCATCTCGTAAAATTGAGGAAGGTATTGAGAGACTTAAAATTGTTTTAACGGCATTGACCAAAGCTGGTTTTTCTATAAATTTGAAGAAATGCTCTTTTCTAAAAGTCAGAGTAGAATACCTTGGCTATGAAATCTCTGCGGGTGAAATTAGACCAAATCCTCGGAAAATTAAAGCTTTAACCGAACTTCCACCTCCAGAAACAGTTACGCAACTTACAAGGGGAGAATGGATTGGCACAACATGGTAAGAATGGATTTCGACGAAACTCAGGTATGTTGTAGGGGTACCTACCCTAAGTACCTGGATAATCGGAGACGACGCACTTCTCCCTAGTTTCCGAGAAATTTGAAGGTAAAATTTCACGCGCGGCATGTATACCAGTAACTGTGCTACTTTGTCAACCAAGCGAGCGCAGCGCAGTAGGTAAGGTTCTCGGCTACCACGCTGGCGGCCCGTGTTCAAGTCCCGTCGGCGTGCGACTATTTATTTTTATTTTTTATTTTTTCTTTCATTTGTTTTTACGATAACTACCATCCAAACGAATGTTCGCCTCATGTTGACACTGATAATGAATAAGTAAAAGCCCTGTATTATATTGTATACGATAAAATAAATGACATTACTACCATACGTTGTATAGCAATTTTTTCCCCGCAATTTTGTAATGCAATATTTGTTACTGATATTAAAAAAAAAAATGAAAGAAAAAATACAAAATAAAAATAAAAAGTCGCACGCCGACGGGACTTGAACACGGGCCGCCAGCGTGGTAGCCGAGAACCTTACCTACTGCGCTGTGCTCGCTTGGTTGACAAAGTAGCACAGTTACTGGTATACATGCCGAAATTTTACCTTCAAATTTCTCGGAAACTAGGGAGAAGTGCGTCGTCTCCGATTATCCAGGTACTTAGGGTAGGTACCCCTACAACATACCTGAGTTGCGTCGAAATCCATTCTTACCATGTTGTGCCCTCCCCTTGTTAGACAATTCATCGGGCTTGCTTCCTATTTTCGTCAATTTATTTCTCGTTTTTCGCAAATTACCGCTCCACTATATAAACTTACTAATGGAAAAGGCAAAATTATTTGGATCGAAGAACATGAAAAGATTCGTCAACATTTAGTGTCTCAGTTGACGAGTAGCCCGGTGTTAATGATTTTTGACCCTACCTACCCGATAGAGTTGCATACCGATGCTAGTGCTCTCGGATATGGTGCCGTCTTTGTTCAAAAGGTTGATAAAAGGTTGCATGTGATAGCCTATTTTAGCAAGAGAACAACACCTGTCGAGTCGCGCTATCATTCTGTAATGTACGTACACACGTCATACAAAAACACGCACACGCACTCGCTCCAACATACACACAGACACATCTGACTACCCAATATCCCGTCACCAACAGACAGTCTCGTTCGGGCATCCGATGTAAACACTCACTCTGATCTATTGAATAAACGTTCAACTATATTGCAATGCGAGTATAATCATTTACCCACATAACAATGGCGACGAGGATTAAAAAAGTCACGCGTGCGATATAAATCGGCACAACCAATGGATAAAGTGAAGTGGAGTGAAGTGGAAGAAAACATTCAAAAAAAACAAACCGGATGGATACAGGATAAGTCAAAAGACGAACTGTTGGACATTTGTAAAAAATATAAAGTGCAAATTCCCGAAAAGGCAAACATTGACAGTATAAGAAAAACACTTCGTGAATTTATAAAAAATATAAAAACAAGCGAAAGTGATACTAGTTCAATAGAAGAGGAAGAAGAGGAAATGGCGAGGGCGATAGGCAAACTATCGGAATTCGCACCAGAGATTCAAACTTGGGAGGATTACATCGAACAATTCGAGTTCTACCTAGACGCCAACAACATAACCGACTCAAACAAAAAAAGGTCGACTCTTCTTACCGCGGTAGGTGTAAAAGTATATCCTACTATAAAATCTCTATGCTCGCCGAAGGCACCAAAAGAGGTGTCCTACGAGGAAATGGTAAAAAAATGCAAAGCTCATTTCGGAAAAACAACGAACGAATTGTGTTGGGTTTTTAATGAGCGTGAACGATTTCGAATTTAGACCTTTATTAACATATGGTATTTCAATAAGAAGCTCGAAAGAAGAGTGAAGTGTCTCTATCGCAACCCTATGGTTGCTACCCATCGTCAGTCATATGCTGACGCTGGGTATTTCAGCATTGGCGTATAGTACGCCATAAAAGAGTCTCAAAGGCGTGAGCGAAAAAGGCAAGGTGTCTTATTTTGAACTACTCTCCACTGTAGTTCGCAGAAGCCAAAGATTAATGAGAATAAAGTAATGGAGAATTATTGGTATCGCGATGTTTTGTCTTCGGTATAGAAGGCAAAACTTCCCGATACTCTTTTGCAGTTTAGTTAAAATGAAATATTGATTTTGATTGATTTGATTATAACACCTTCCCCCTTAAAAATGAATATGAAGCGAAGCAAAATATTCATCGGTATATATGTATATATATAAAAAGAAGTCAATATTCTAGTTGAGGATTACAAAGCTTTCCTCAGCTGTTATACATATAATTACCCTTAATAATAATGCTTATAATATTATTTTATACGGATGAGGATTACATACGCTTTCCTCAATCGTTTGCCTGATTACATATTTATTCTTATTCTCTATGATCCCTATCCATATATCGTAAACGGATAGCGTCACCGGGTCCGTCTTCGTCGTCAGTCATGTCTTCTATTATTATGTAATTTTGTCTTGTATTAGTTATGCCGAAATGTTTTATTGTTGGTTGTATGAAAATGGATTTTTCATCTTCCTGCATGACCGGCATCGGTTCTCTTTTCTTGCTTTGCTAATCAAATCATTCTGTCCGGGTCGATCCTGTTAGTTGTGGCTTATGGTATGGTTTCAGTCTGTTTGCATGCACTAATTTATTCTTCCCTTTGATTTTTATCTCATAATTTACTTCGTTAATCTGGTCAGTGATGGGGTATGGTCCTAGAAATTTTTGATCTAATGGTCCGGCGGTTTCGTTAGTCATTAGTACTAAGTCACCAATTTCGAAATTTTGTGGTCTTGTAATTTGGTCGTAGGATGCCTTGGATTTTTCTTTGGATTTATCTATGTTTTGTTTCGCAAGAATTTGACTGTTTGTCAGCTTTTGTGCGAGTCGCTGAGCATATTCTTTGTATTGTTACGCCGGGTATAAATCCCCCATAACTATTTAAACCATTATACGAACCCATCTAGTAGCCTGTATGATAAAAGATACCTTTTAAATATAAGAACCTCAGTTGCTAGGTAAACAAACATTATTGTAAAACAAGTCAGTCTTGCTCTAGCTCTCAACTAGACAAGACGTGTACGCATTTTAATTGAATACAACCGATTTTGTCAGTTTCATTTGATTTCGTGTCTGCCTTCCTTCATTACTCTCGAGTACCCATTGCCCGCTTAATTATCCGCAAGCATCTTTTGCAACACTGGTGTCAGAATCGCGATCTTTTTGAGATCAGTGAAGTGAAGGTAATACCCGAAATAATTTGAGAATGACCTCGCGACGACGAGTTAACGTGCCTACGGACGAATCAGCTGGTACCCAGCTACCCACGACTTCACCGGCTCAACTTCAAGTTGAGATGATGGACCGCTTACTGCAAGCTCTTGCCGCTCAACAACAGGCCAACTTGGATGCTCAGAGGGAAGAACGCGAGGCCAATCGGGCCGAGCGGGAAGCCGAGAGACGGGCGCAACTACTGGCCCAGCGGGAGGAACGAGAGGCCCAGAGGGAAGAACGAGAGGCCCGCCAGCGCGAGCATGAGGCCACCCTGTCGCTCCTACGCGAAAGACTCCTCAGACGTCCCGACGCTCCAGAAGTCCGAGTCCCTACCCCGACTCCCAGACGATCCCCCATCCTACAGGTTCCTCCACCGACAGTCGTCTCACGGTCTGTGCCAATTTTTGGGGAGGAAGAACCCTCCCCTATCATTCGTAGACCACGTACGGGTAGAGCGGCGACTTTCACGCCGCACACCCGTACAAGAGAGCTAACTGACCGCATCGAACTAACGGTGCGGGACGACCTGCCAGTAGATGATTATTATCTTAACCTGGTGCGTGGCGACCACCACTCGAGAGAACAGATTCCGAGCTCGCCACGTATTCCAGCTAGAATAAACCCTATTGCCGCCGATATACCATGCGCCGAGAGCAGGCGCGAAAAAGAACTCGCGGACGCGAATAGGAAAACGACTGAATCGCTAACAGAACGTCGTGCGGAGTCTGTCAGGAAGTCGACTAGTCACGTCAAAATTAACCCCTACGACGGATCTTTCCCTTGGACCGAATACGAACGACAATTTAATGTCATAGCTAAAGTTAACGCTTGGTCTTCCACCGAAAAAGCCGGGCACCTTGCTAGTAGCCTAAAAGGCCCGGCTCTGACAGTCCTCACTTCCCTTGCCGACACAGACCTGGAAGACTTTGACAGGCTCAGCGCGGCGCTAAGACTACGGTTCGGAGGCCAGAACCTGACTAAACTTTCATTGACTCAACTGACTTTGAAAAGACAAGCCAGGGACGAGGACCTTGCCACGCTGGGCATGGATATAGAAAGATTGACGAGAGTAGCGTTGCCACAGTGCGACGAGCCCACGCGAGAAGTTTTAGCGTGCGATAAATTCATCAATGCAATAGCGGACGTAGGTTTGAAACGCGCCCTCAGCCTGGCAGGACCCTCTACCCTGCAAGAGGCTATTATTAAGGGACTGGAAATTGACGCGATCAACAAACGATTTTCGCGAGGCCCTCAAATCAGACGATTAGAAACGGGGGAAAATGACCGAGCCGCACCGAATCCTAACGAACGAACGACAAATCCTGCTCTCCGGCAGCAACCGCGAGATTTTAACAGCGTTAGACGACCATCCCCGTATAATAGCGGAGATCGTCCTCCTAGGAAGTGTAGATACTGCGGTAAATCGGGACACGATATGAATAGATGTTTCGCGTTAGAGACGATGATAGAACGCGCGAGAGGAGATCCACACAGATCCTGGCGTCGGGATCACGAATCACGGAAAGCCGACGATACAAACAGACTTGCGACAGACCATTCGAAACCCGACAATCCAAAAAACTAGCTTCTGATGGTTCGGCGGGGCGACAACCATCAAGCTCGCGACGCGAAAAAAGCCCTAACCCTACCCGGTTTCTCGTTCGAAGTTTAAGACGCACGGGATTGTACGCCCGCGGGACCGTCAACGGGATCGGCTGCCTCTGGGTCATAGACACCGGGGCAGAAGTGACCGTTGTTAGGTCGGACCTCTTGGGGACCGGGGGGCTTCCCCCGCTGTCATCGTCGCTACGCACCGCCACCGGAGGAACAACTCCCGTTTTAGGAAAAACATCAGTGAGGATAAATGTTCAGGGATGTGTAGAGTCAGAACATCAAGTATTTGTCGCGGATATTGAGGATGAAGGGATCTTAGGGATCGATTTTCTAGCTAAACACAATTGTATAATTTCTACAGAAAATAATTCGTTGTCGTCAGGATCGCGCGAAATAGTGTTAGCTACTAATAGGAATAGACCTCGCGACCTTCCTCAAATTTGCACCTTGCACTCTTCGAGAGAAGAATCCACGAGTCCTTTCCCGACTCATTTACAGAACCTGCTAGAACGAACTTCGCCGAACTTGGATCCATCTCAAGAAACTGCTGCCAAAGCGCTACTAGAGGAATTCCAAGAAGCTTTCGCCAAAAGCAGCGAAGACAAGGGCAGAAGCACCCTAACCAAGCACACCATAGACGTGGGGAACCACTCCCCGATCAAACAAGCTGCTAGAAGACTACCCTTGAATGGACGGGAGGAAGTGGAAAAACTGGTCGGGGAGATGCTAGCCAACGACGTAATAGAGCCCTCGTCCAGCCCTTGGGCCTCGCCGATTGTTTTGGTGGCAAAGAAAGATGGCTCCAAAAGATTTTGCATAGACTACAGAAGGTTGAACGACGTCACCAAAAAAGACTCATACCCTCTGCCAAAGATAGAAGAAACCCTGGATTTGATAGCCGGAGCCAAGTGGTTCAGCACTATAGACCTACAGAGCGGCTACTGGCAAGTCGAAATGGACCCCCAGGATAAAGAGAAGACGGCTTTCGTCACAGGACTAGGCGGGCTTTGGCAGTTCAAGGTGATGCCGTTCGGTCTATGCAATGCCCCGGCCACGTTCGAACGAACTATAGAGACCATCCTACGAGGGATAAACGGGAAGATCTGTCTCGTCTATCTGGACGACGTAGTCGTTTATGGAAAGACCTTCGACGAACAGGTCATGAATCTCTCGACAGTCTTCACCCGTCTCAGGCAAGCAGGACTCAAGATGAGTCCGAAGAAGTGCCATTTATTTCAGAAGGAAGTAAGCTTCCTAGGGCACATCATCTCGGCAGCAGGAATAAGGACAGACCCGGCGAAGATAGAGAAAGTGGTGGATTGGCCCCGTCCTACGGATAGGGAAGGAATTCAAAGTTTTATAGGTCTGTGTACGTATTACCGTCGTTTCGTCAAGGGCTTCGCCACCATAGCTAGGCCGCTCCACCATTTGACAGGGAACAAGACCCCCTTTGAATGGAATTCAGCTTGCGAGGAGGCTTTTATAAAACTAAAAACTTGTCTAACTTCGTCACCTATCCTGGCATACCCGCAGGCCGAATCCCCATTCATTTTAGATTCCGACGCGTCTCTCTCAGGGATCGGTGGGGTGTTATCGCAGGTACAACAGGGAAGCGAAAGGGTGGTTAGCTTCTATAGTAGAGTCTTGAGTAGAACGGAAAAGAATTATTGTGTTACTCGGAGAGAACTTTTAGCAGTGGTACAAACGGTCACCCACTTCCATCACTATTTATATGGTAGAAAATTTCTAATTCGCACCGATCACGCTTCCCTGAAGTGGCTTCTTTCTTTTAAATCCCCGGAAGGTCAGGTAGCAAGATGGTTAGAAAGACTGGGCCAATACGACTTCGACATCCAACACCGGGCTGGGCAGCTACACGGAAACGCAGATGCCCTCTCGAGAAGACCCTGTGAGGGAGTGATAGACTGCAAACAGTGCTTGAGACTCGAAAAACAAAAGGATGACTCCTATACGTTACGGTCGATTAACCTGGACGGAGATGTTGAAGACTAGAGGGAAGCCCAACAAAGAGACGAAACGCTAGCACAGGTGAAGACATGGAAAGAATCGAGATTACGCCCCGATTGGCAAGACGTTTCCCCCCATAACCAAGATGTGAAGATTTATTGGAACCAGTGGGACTCCATCTACCTAATAAACAACTTACTTTATCGTAAGTAGGAGTCCCCGAATATGAAGGACATTCGCTGGCAACTACTGGTCCCGAAAGAAAAGGCTGAAGAAATCTTGAAGGCGTACCATGATTCTCCGACAGGAGGACACTTTGCTTCGAATAAGACGCTAGATAGAATTAGGGCTCGATATTTCTGGGCTCGGTGCCGCTTAGACGTCGAGAATTGGTGTAGAGTTTGTCCAGTGTGTATAGCTAAAAAGGGTCCGCGAAACAAGGGACATAGTCCCATGCAGGTATATAATGTAGGTGCGCCGTTTGAAAGAGTGGCTATGGATGTCCTTGGGCCTTTACCTCTCTCCCATTCTGGAAACCGCTACGCTTTGGTGATAGCAGACTATTTTACTAAGTGGCCCGAGGTCATCCCCATCCCTAATCAGGAAGCAAAAACGGTAGCTCGAGTCTTTGTAAAGGAATTTATATGTCGGTATGGAACTCCTCTCGAACTTCATACCGACCAGGGACGTAATTTTGAATCAGTACTTATGGAAGAGATCACAAAGCTTCTAGGGATTCGAAAAACTAGGACGACTCCCCTTCATCCTCAATCGGATGGCATGGTAGAACGTCTCAATCGTACTCTTCTAGGATATCTATCTTCATTCGTGCAGAGGAGTCAAAAAGATTGGGACGAGTGGATCCCCCTCTTTTTACTTTCTTATAGATCAGCCGTCCATGAGACCACGAAGCAAACTCCAGCGTCAATGTTGATGGGAAGAGATCTTCGACTGCCCTCCGATCTAGAGAAAGGTCCTCTTCCCACGCAGGACGTTCTTCAAACTGGGTTTGCTTCACACCTAAGGGATAGGTTGGACGAAATTCATAGGTTCGCTAGGGAAAGGTTTCAAATAGTTTCAGACCGAACAAAGGCTCGGTACGACATTAGAGCTAGGGATATCGAATTGAAAACAGGAGACTGGGTATGGTTATTTCAACCTCGAAGGGAGAAAGGACGTAGTCCTAAGTTACAATCAAACTGGGAGGGACCTTATGTCGTGATAGACAGAATAAACGATGTAGTTTACCGCGTACAACGTTCCATACGGTCGACCCCTAGGGTGGTCCACTTGGATCGCCTGGCCCCTTACGAGATTGAGGGACTCGATCATAGCGAAGATAGTAGAAACCTCCGCTCTCTAGAACTTAGTGAGACAGTATCCCTAGATGGAAAAGTCACTGTAGAGGCAAGGGGAGAAAAATTTACTTTAAATTCTTCCAGGTGGTCCAGGAATCTGCCCTATGGGATTCGACGAAAAGTTACTCGCCCCTTAACAATCTTGATAGAGGGAAACATTGGATGTGGTAAAACGACGTTCACTCAGCGATTTTTAAAAGATCCCGATATACTTACATTAGTGGAACCGTTAGAGGAATATAGGAACGTAGCGGGAGAAAATCTCCTAGAAAAGATGTATAAAGATCCTCGCCGGTATAGCTTTCAATTTCAACATCACGCAGCGATGACTATGCGGAATAGACATTTGGTTCGAACCAAGCTCCCGAACAAGGTTATGGAACGCTCCATTTACAGTTGTGGCTGTTTTGTAGAGGCCCGAAGGAGGATGGGCGAGTTTGAGGAATTAGAAGCCCATTTATTGTCAGAGGAAATTAGGGTTTTAACTCAGGACTCGGCTGACTTTGAGGTCGATCTCATAATTTATCTGAAAGTGTCCCCAGAGACATCATTTTCTCGAGTAAACTCACGGGCTCGTAGCGAGGAAGAGAATATTCCGCTCGCATACTTGAAAACTTTGAATGAAGTCCACGACGACTGGTTAATTAAGGGAAAATTCTCTTCTCTTCCCGCACCGGTCTTGTTATTGGATGCCGAGGAGTCAGCCGATGAAGTTTATAAAACTTTTTGTGAGGTTATGCAATAGGAGGTTAGGATGTCAAGAGATGGCCAGACGACTCTGAAGTCGGCAGAGTTAGACTGCGTAAAATTCGCGAATAGTCGGGTCGAGTCGAAAAAACGTTCGGAAACAGTCGGGTTCGTTCGGAGCTCTCCGAGACAGCAGTGCAATGGCCGGTGGGGCGAGCCAAACGCGTCCCACGGAGGTCCAAGCGTGTGACGACTAGCTATTAGATGTTTAAAAAAAGGGGAAAGCTTCGCGGAATAAATTAATGACCGGCAATAGGATAGTTTATAAGGAATTAATCCGAGTTTTTCAGCCCTTTATTTTCGATGAGGAAGGAACTGTTTTTCTTCGGGACCAAGACTGTTAATATAG
This sequence comes from Rhogogaster chlorosoma, assembly GCA_944452935.1. Taxonomy (NCBI): domain Eukaryota; kingdom Metazoa; phylum Arthropoda; class Insecta; order Hymenoptera; family Tenthredinidae; genus Rhogogaster; species Rhogogaster chlorosoma. Next base: position 12,978,796 of record OX101800.1, on the reverse strand, counting down.
AACCCCGAAGCACCACCAATTGAACAGGAACCTAACACCCCCTCTATAGATAAGATCGTTCCAACCCACTTTCTATTACTTAAATAAAGAATATTTAGTAACGACGTTCAGTCTAAAAAAAAAAAAAAAAAAAAAAATGAGAATATGACCCTATTCTGGTTTCCAGAGAATAATATTTGTCCTCCAATTTAGGTCGTTTTACTGAATTCCCGGAGCGGTTGCAGTTGGGTCTTCCTGGATTACTAGGACCCCGGTTCGGCCCTTCTGCCCCTCCACCCAATCCCTGTAGAAGCTTCCTGATTCCTGACCCTGATTCCTGATTCCTAACCCCGATTCCTGATTCCTGACCCTGATCCTGATTCCTGATCCTGATTCCTGATTCCTGATCCTGATTCCTGATTCCTGATTCCTGATCCTGATTCCTGTTTCCTGACCCTGGTTCCCGGTTCCTGGTTCCTGCCTACGAAGATTTTTATACGCACTAACCGTGCACCATGTTGTGATATTTAAGTAAACTCAACTATCTTCCTGTGGCTTTCTGTGGTTTACCCAGGAGACTAAAGGTTAGACCGGATAGTGATAGGGAAATAGATCCGATAATTTACGAGCCACAGCTCAATTGTCCCTATGAAAGTAAAATGCGAAATACCCCTCTGTATCAAAGTTTTAATTATCTCGAGAGTCGGGACGACTCTTTTATTAAGGGGGGGGCAGTGTTACGCCGGGTATAAATCCCCCATAACTATTTAAACCATTATACGAACCCATCTAGTAGCCTGTATGATAAAAGATACCTTTTAAATATAAGAACCTCAGTTGCTAGGTAAACAAACATTATTGTAAAACAAGTCAGTCTTGCTCTAGCTCTCAACTAGACAAGACGTGTACGCATTTTAATTGAATACAACCGATTTTGTCAGTTTCATTTGATTTCGTGTCTGCCTTCCTTCATTACTCTCGAGTACCCATTGCCCGCTTAATTATCCGCAAGCATCTTTTGCAACAGTATGTTTCGTCCCTAGGTTCGTGAGGTACACTACAAGGTACTCTAGCTACTTGTCCGAATATAAGTTCGTAAGGCGATATTTTAGTAGTGGTATGAGGTGTTGTGTTGTAAGCAAGGATATAGATTGGGAGTGTTTCATTCCAATCGTCCGTCGTTGACATACACCTGAGGTAATCCTTTAACGTGCCGTGGCTGCGTTCTAGTGCCCCGTTGGTTTGCGGGTGGTACGCAGTACTATTTAACTTTTTTATTTTTAATATTTTTGTGACTTGGGTAAACAGGTCACTCATGAAATTCGTGCCTTGATCTGTAAGGATTGATAGTGGTACTCCGTAGTTAGATATGAAATTTCGTATGAAAGCTTCTGCGGTATGTTCAGCGGTAGCTGCTCGGAGTGGATAGGCTTGGGAGAACTTTGTTAAATCGTCTTGTAGTGTCAGTATGTAACTATGACCTGATTGGGTAACCGGCAGGGGGCCAACTATGTCCAAGAAAACCTTCTCAAATGGTTTATTACTGCTGGTCGTAATTTTCATTGGCATTTTGGTTTTTTGTCGGTCGGTTTTATTCTTTTGACAAGTTATACAATTACGGATATATGTTTTTACATCGTTTTTCATTGAATCCCAGTAATATCTTTCCTTAAGTCGCGTCATAGTACGATTAACGCCTTGGTGTCCACCTGAAGGACTATCATGAAATTCTTTGATGACGTCTTGAATGTGATTCTGATTTAGATCGGTTTTTATATTTGAACAGACCGTTATTTTGATCCCCGATCCCTTAAATATGAATCGTAGCATCGTCCGAATTTTATGCCATTTCAATTTATCGATCCCGCAACCGATCCTGGGTATAGAAATTGTCTTGATCGAGTCTATTTCCAACCGTTCCCTAAATTTGATCAAACTTATGTATAGGTCTTCGTACGTTGGTTTATCCCAAAAGTGTAGTTTCGTCATTATGTAGTAGACGTTACGGTCCCGTAGGGTGATTTTACGAGTTGCGTATAATTCAGCTGATTCCCTCAAGTTTTCAACGTTGCCGTATCTAGTTTTAAATTCTAGTCCTATTCCCTGACTCATCTCCAGATCAGTGGAAACGGCATGAGCGTAATTGTCGGTTCGATTAAAAAGGTCATCATGGATTTCTACGATGTCTGTGTTTTGTAGTATCGTTGTTTTTATGAGTTTACGATATTCAGGGTACGATGGGAAAGAGTCCATCGTTGTGATATGAAGTATTTTGAGCACATGATTAGCTGGTGGATCGATAGGATTCCTACTAAGTGCATCTGCATTCTGATTCTTTATTCCGGGTTTGAAACAAATTTCGTAGTCGAATTCTGAAATTTTCAATTGCCATCTGACTAATTTACTATTTGGATCTTTGATGTTAAATAACCAAGTAAGGGGCCTATGATCGGTAAATATTTTAAATTTCCTCCCGAACAAGTATGGTCTAAAATGTTGGGTAGCCCATACTATGGCCAGTAATTCGCGTTCGATTGTGGAATAGTTACTTTCCGCCTTATTTAGAGTTCGCGAGGCGTATGCGACAGGCCTGTCGTCACCTGGAACACCTTGAGATAGGACGGCCCCTAAAGCAGTGTTGCTGGCATCTGTTGTTAAATTAAACGTCTGCGTATAGTCAGGGTATATTAAGATTGAGTCGGATATTAGAGCATTCTTTAATTCCTCGAAAGAATTTTGTTGTAATGACGTCCATTCAAATGGTATGTTTTTCTGCAAAAGCTCTGTCAATGGTTTTGCTATCATTGAAAAATTATTGATGAAACGTCTATAGTAACCTACGAGCCCGAGAAATGATTTTATTTTCATAGGTGTATTGGGTGTAGGGAACTCCCTGACTGCTCTGACTTTATCTGGGTCAGGTTTAACTCCATCCTCTGATATAATGTGTCCTAGATATGCAACTTCTTTCCTCAAGAACTCACATTTATTCGGCTGTAGACGTAAGTTGTATTCTTTCAGTTTCCTTAGTAACGCCCAAAATTTTTTTGTATGGTTCTGGAGTGAGTCGGCGTAAATTATAAGATCGTCTAGGTATACTAAACATTTTAACCCTTGTAACCCCGATAGAACAGTATTCGCTAGTCTCTGGAATGTCGCTGGGGCATTTTTCAGCCCGAATGGCATGAAAGCGAATTCAAAATGTCCTTTACTGGTGGAAAATGCGGTTTTATGCATGTCGTCGGGGTTCATTGGAATTTGATGGAACCCGCTGGCCATGTCAAGTACAGTAAAGTATTTAGAGCTTCCTAACTGATCCAGGATATCTACTATATTCGGCAGCGGGTAAGCGTCCCCTATTGTTTTGTCATTCAGTTTTCGATAATCCACGACTATTCTCCACTTCTTGGTCCCTGATGAGTCTAACTTTTTTGGTACTACCCAGATGGGTGAATTCCATGGTGAGTTTGAATTTTGAATTATTCCTTTGTCAAGGAGATCTCCTATCTGTCTATCTACTTCTGTTTTGTGGATTTCCGGATACCGGTATTGTCTAATGTGAACCGGTGTCTCATCGGTAGTTTTAATTTTGTGAGTACATGCTTGTGTGCCTGGCAGCGTATCTCCATCTAAATAGAAGAGTTCGTTAAACTTGGTACAAGCATCTATTATACTTTCCTTTTCTTCTAAATTCAAATGGTCTAATCTTAACGCGTCTTTTAATCGTTTGATTCTGCCAGCTGAATTGTTTTCGTTGATACAGTTGACCGGTTGTATGTCGTTCGTATCAGAGTCTGTGATTCTGTAAACTCTTTGTGGCTCGATATAAATGGTGTGATCGGTGTCGGTAAGATTGATGATGCTTGTGATAGCTGTGTTATCGGGCCTAATTGTCACGTAACTTTCGCTTATCAGGACTCCGGGTTTTAATTCGGTCCTGCATATTGAGCCTTCTCTTATGAAATCTTCGGTGATGGTTGGGACGTCTGCCAGAATTTCTGTCCTGGCGGGAATAGTGAATTGTTTTTGGTTTTGCAATTTGTATTTGCGGCTACCTAATTGCAGCTCGGGCTTATCCATGCCTCTGCATCTATAACTGATTAGCACATTGTTGAATTGAGTCAAGAGGTGGTTACCTATTAAGCCATCTTGCGTTATGTCTAAAGAATCGTCTACTACGTGAAATTTGATCGGCCTAACTTCATCTCCGCCGTTGAGCGTGAGTTCAATGGTTCCTAATGTGTGTGTTTGTGAATCGCTAGCTAGACCTTTCAATTTAATGACCTCTTGTGAGTTTATTTGGGATGAGTTTAAAATGAATTTCCTTTTTATCAGACATGGATAGGCTCCAGTGTCTAACATCAGCAAGCTTTTCGGTTGGTTCAACTCGGGTATCGAAAAAATCACGTTGTTCGGTGAGCCTATTAGGTTTATCTTGTGTTCTGGTATTTCTATTTCTCTGTCGTTTGTGTTGAGCGGTTTTCTATTACGGACTTCGTTCCGCTCATCGACGCAGCCCGATCCCCAAAATTCGAGGTTCCTACGTGGTTCTGATTAGTTTTCGCAGCTAGCATAGCCTTCTTTTTGAAACATTTGTTTTCTATATGGCCCGGTTTTTTACAAAAGAAACACCTAATTCTAGAACTATCGATGGGATAGATTCGCTGGCATTCGTCGCAGGTAATTTCTTCCATTATAGAATCATAGCTATTTACTATTTCCGAACAGTTTTGTGAGCAATTGTTTTCTGATTCGTGGTCTGGATCTACGTATTGGTCGGATTCTAAACTAGAACCTGCCTCGAGGGTATTTATTGGTTCAAATCTCTGTTTCCTAAAACAGGTCTTTGCTGTGTGTCCGATTTTATTGCAATTTTGACAAACGAGATGGCTTCTATTAGTAGCAGTGGTTTTTGCGAGATGGGTAATTTGATTTTCAGTTTCCCTTAATTTTTCTTCTTCTGTGGCCCAGTTGTAGGCTTGAAGTAAGTCTTTAGGGTTTTTCAATCTTAGGATGTCACGTAATTTTTCGTTAAGTCCGTAAATGAAACAGTCTCGTGCTTTTGTCGTGATGTTTTTCTCGTAAAATACAGTTTCTTCCCTAGATCTTACCGGACCAGATTCTACTACTTTTATGCACAGGTGTTCTATTCTTTGATAGATGGAGTCGACAGATTCCCCAGGGCGTTGCCTACAGATGCTTAGTTCTAATTCCCATTGTCTATTTGTCCCTTTGGTTCCATAAAATAGTAGTAACTCCCTTTTCAGAACAGCGTAGTCTTGAATTTCCCTATTTTGAATCCTTTCATATGCCTTACCAGTGATTTTGATACGTATATACTCGTAGAGTTCTTCTAATTCTGTGCTGATGCATTGTTTGATCGCACGATCGCATTTGTCAATAAATTCTCTGACGCTGATATCCTTTCCGGTAAATACAGGAAGGAGTTTGGCTAATTTTTCAGCTGATACTGGCATTTTCTAGGATTTCAATTACAATTTCAAATTTAATTATTGCTAGTTCGTAGGACTTACAGTAGCAGTAGGATGAGCCAATGCATAACGTTATCAGTGTTGAGGGGTCGAAATTGCTGTGCCGTCGGATCCGTATGCGGTTGCTTTGGTGTTGATCTGTAGGAGTCCTCTTGCGTTTATGTCTTGACGGATCTTGAGGTTTCTTGGGCGCCTTTTCATGTAGGGCACGTAAACGTAGCTTCTGCACTTTAGGTACGATTTGTTGTAAGGGTGTATTAGATTTTATATTCCTCACAGGGTCACACTTTGTTATAGTCTAATTTGTAGATAATTTCGTTTCGTTCGCTGTGCAGGGGTTTGTTAACGTTGGATGCGTATAACGGTGAATTATGTGTAAAGCCACGCACAGTGATTTTTGTTAACGTTGATTTCGTACAACGGTGAATTATATGTTAATTCACGCACAGTGATTTTTGTTAACGTTGATTTCGTACAACGGTGAATTATATGTTAATTCACGCACAGTGATTTTTGTTAACGTTGATATATTACAACGGTGAGGGTTTGGTTTGATATCGTTGGTTTACTACAACGGGCTCTACTTTCGTTTCTTATACTTCACTTGTTTGTTAATTCCTTGGTCTCTAATCAAAAAATCCGTAACTGCTGACACCAGTGTTGGGTTTTTAATGAGCGTGAACGATTTCGAATTTAGACCTTTATTAACATATGGTATTTCAATAAGAAGCTCGAAAGAAGAGTGAAGTGTCTCTATCGCAACCCTATGGTTGCTACCCATCGTCAGTCATATGCTGACGCTGGGTATTTCAGCATTGGCGTATAGTACGCCATAAAAGAGTCTCAAAGGCGTGAGCGAAAAAGGCAAGGTGTCTTATTTTGAACTACTCTCCACTGTAGTTCGCAGAAGCCAAAGATTAATGAGAATAAAGTAATGGAGAATTATTGGTATCGCGATGTTTTGTCTTCGGTATAGAAGGCAAAACTTCCCGATACTCTTTTGCAGTTTAGTTAAAATGAAATATTGATTTTGATTGATTTGATTATAACAATTGCTAAGCAGAATACATTTCCACAAGCGCGACCAGCTAGAAGACGAATCACTACAAGAATTCGTACATGAATCAAGAAAGCTGGCACAAGACTGCAAATTCGGAGGCCCAACGCAAAAATTGCCGTTAGAAATAATGCTTCGCGATAGATTTGTTGCAGGCATAAGAAACGAAGAACTGCAGAGATATTTATGTCGACGACATGAAGAAATGGTCACGGACACAAATCCCGACGGACTCACACTAGACAAAGCTCTTGAAATTGCTCGCAGCGCAGAATCGACAATCGATCAACAAAAAATAATTAAACAAAGAGAATCGAAATTGGTTAATAAAATAATAAAAAAGGAAAAAAAGAAAGAAAATAGAAGCAATCGCGAAAAGGGTTGTTATCGATGTGGGTATAAAAACCACGACGCCGAAAATTGTTTCTACAAAAACGAAAAATGCGACTCGTGTTCCAAAATAGGGCATTTGAGTCGAGCCTGTAAAAGTGAAAAAAGATCATCTACGAAGACAAAGGCATCCAGAACACATCGTGTAGAGGATGACGACACGGAGATAGAAGAGGACAGCGACTGTTATTCGAACGCGATAGTACACAAAACAAACGCGACGAAGCACAACGATGAATACAACGTGATAGTCGAAATAAACTCTATACCGTGTACTTTTGAAATTGATAACGGGTCTCACCTTTCCATAATTAACCAAGATACCTTTAAAAAAATATGGCCAAATAGCACTCCGCATTGGTCGGCAAAGGAGGTAAAACTTTTCGCTTACGGAAAAAAAAGATTAAACGTGATAGGTTCAACGAACGTTTCGGTCAAATACGGCGAATTCAAGAAAAAACTCCCACTTACAGTCACGGAGGATACTGTAGGACCAAACCTACTCGGAAGAAACTGGTTCGCGGACCTCGGAATTAAAATAATGGGAATTCAGTGGATCGAGAAGATCGAAACGGACTACAAAAAGATGATAGACGAATTTCCTTCAATAACCTCGACTACGGTACCCCAATAAGCATCTTGCTGAAGGAAAACGCTCGGCCAAAATTTATCAAGGCTAGACGTGTTCCTTACGCACTACAAGAACCAACAACAGAAGCTCTACAGAGCATGCTGTAAGGAATGCTGACACCTGTATTGCAATCTGATTGGGCAACTCCCGCCCACTTTGTACGAAAGTCTAACGGACAAATAAGAGTGGTAGGAGATTATAAAGATACGGTAAATCCGGAAATAAAAGATTCGGAATATCCTATCCCTACCGTGTCGGAATCTTTCGCGACGCTAAACGGAGGAAAGATATTCTCCCAGATAGACCTGCAGAACGCATATAAACAACTTCGTGTGGACGATCAAACTTCCGAAATCCTGACAATAAGCACGCCGATAGGCCTGTTCAGGGTTACTCGACTTCTCGACGGACTAACTGCAGCTCCTAGAATTTTTTAAACTTCATGACTAAGATCCTTCAAGGGATCCAAGGAGTACAAATCTATATAGACAACATAAAAATTCAAGGTCGACTCAAAGAAGAGCACGACGAGCGAGTAAAGGAGGTCCTTAAACGACTACACGAAGCGAACCTCAAAATAAACGTAAAAAAATCAGTTTTTGGCGTAAAAACAATGGATTTCCTTGGGCACACGATCTCGGAAAAGGGAATCAGCCCGATGAAAGACAAACTTAGAGCAATAGAAAAAATCCCAGTTCCAAAGGACAAAAAGGATCTTCAAGTTTTCCTCGGAGGTATAAATTTCTATGCGAGATACATAGAAAATCGAGCGAAAATTGCTGAACCTTTGCATCGTTTGTTAGATGAAAACAGAAAATAGGAATGGAGAGATACAGAGCAACGAGCTTTCGAAGAACTGAAGAAAAAACTGATGGGATCGGAAATTTTGACTCATTATGATGACAAACTCCCGATAGTTGTCTCAGCAGACGCTTCACCAATCGGAATCGGAGCAGTCCTCGCACACGAAATGCCTGACAACTCGGAGAAAACAATCGAATACAGCTCGAAGACTCTAAATAAAACGCAAAGGAACTATTCGCAGTTGGAACGAGAGGCTTTGGCATTAATCAAGGCGACAGAACATTTTCACCAATACCTGGCAGGAAGAAAATTTAAACTAATCACCGACCACAAGCCTCTACTAGGAATTTTCAACCAAAAAAGCAAAAGGTCGCAAACACTCTCTCCGAAATTAGAACGTTACAAAAGAACGCTCTCAGCTTACGAATACGAGTTGATTCATCGACCAGGAAAGAAACATGGTAATGTGGACATGTTATCAAGATTCCCTCTCCCAGAAGAAGCTACCGAAGAAGACGACGTTGCCAACGTGCTCATGTTGGAAGGAATCACAAGGAACCCGATCTCAGCCGAAGAAATAAAACAAGAAACTGAAAAAGACCAAACCTTAACGCAAATAAAAACTTACATGACCAAGGGATGGCCGAAGAAAACCTCAAAAATTGTAAAAAATTTTTGGGCAAAAAGAAACGAGTTGTCCATTCAAGAAGGCTGCATTCTACGAGGCGACAGAGTAGTCATACCAACAAATCTTCAGCGTGAAATTTTAAAGTATCTACACTTAAACCACAGCGGAATAGTAGCAACAAAGGCTTATGCACGCTCTTATGCATGGTGGCCTGGTATAGACGAGGACATCGAAGCTATGATTAGTAATTGTGACAGATGCCAGGAGAACAGAAACAATCCTCCACGAGCTCCAGTAGAAAATTGGGAAATACCAGAAAAACCGTGGAGCCGAATACACATAGACTTCGCAGGACCGTTCCACAACCAAAATTTCCTAATCGCTGTAGACGCGACGTCTAAATGGATTGAAGTAAGCAGAGTTTCATCGACGGTGTCAAAAAAAAGTAATCGAAGAACTCAGAAAAATGTTCGCGACATTCGGAACACCCGATACACTAGTCTCGGACAACGGTACTCCTTTCAAATCAGCAGAAATGGCAAAATTCACAAAAGGAAATGGAATCAAACAAATTTTCGTTGCACCATATCATCCAGCTGTAAACGGACTAGCTGAAAGGGCAGTACAAACAACAAACAGAAATCTTAAGATTCTAATCGAAGGCAACTGGGAAGAAAAACTGAGCAGATTCCTCCTAAAACAACATACTACGCCATCGAAAACTACGGGACTTACTCCAGCGGAAATAATGATGAATCGGAAATTAAGGATTCCACTCGACCTGATGAAACCAAAAATTGACAAAAAGGAGCTTCGCACGACGGAGACACCAGACGGAACGCGGGAACTAAAAATCAACCAGCGGGTCCGCATGAGACTGTATCATAGCAAATACGAACCGAAATGGGCACGCGCTATTGTCAAACGAAAGACTGGACCACTGTCGTACGAGGTCCAAGAAGAAAAAACCGGATCTATACACAAACGACACATAAACCAGCTGATAAAAATAAAAGACGAAAGAGAACAACAGAAATCATCAAAGAAGAAAGAGGAAACGAGCGAGAAAAAAACAGAACATCGTTACCCACTTAGAAGTAGAGTACGAAATGAAAACTAAGAAAAAGAAAATAAACATTGTATCTTGATATTTGGCAAAGCAAAAATAAGTTCAAAATGATTTAATTTCGCATATTATACGCTCACTAAGGGGGGAGAGATGTAATGTACGTACACACGTCATACAAACACACGCACACGCACTCGCTCCAACATACACACAGACACATCTGACTACCCAATATCCCGACACCAACAGACAGTCTCGTTCGGGCATCCAATGTAAACACTCACTCTGATCTATTGAATAAACGTTCAACTATATTGCAATGCGAGTATAATCATTTACCCACATAACACATTCATATGAATTAGAAACTCTAGCTGTTGTCAATGCTGTAAAACATTTCCGTCATTTTCTACAAGGTAGGAATTTTACAGTTATGACTGATTGTAATTCCCTGAAAGCTTCTCGAACTAAAGTAGACTTGACTCCTAGAGTTCACAGATGGTGGGCTTTTCTACAGTCGTTTGATTTCGATATTGTTTACCGTGATGGTAAGCACATGTCTCATGCGGATTTCTTTTCACGAAATCATTTACCCGAAGTATCAGAAATTTCTAATTCCGGAACTGTCGAACGAAAACGTGTAGATTTCCCAGAGATATCTGATGACTGGTTAAAAGCTGAGCAACAAAAAGATGAGGAAATCACTACCATAATTTCGAAACTTAATTCTTTGTCAAATGGTGATGTTTTGGATTCATATGAATTACGTTCAGGAGTTTTGTATCGAATAATACAAAGAAATAATCGGACAATTTCCTTACCGATCGTACCTAGAGCTTTCCGTTGGTGTCTGATTAATCATTTGCACGAGTCGCTAATGCATTTGGGTTGGGAGAAAGCTTTGGCAAAGGCATTTGACAATTATTGGTTTCCTAAAATGTCGAAATACATTCGGAAATTTGTTGAAAACTGTATTACTTGCAGAATTTCAAAATCAAACTCAGGAAAAGTTCAAGCAGAGCTACATCCTATCCCTAAAGAAAACATTCCTTGGCGAACAGTTCACGTAGATGTTACTGGAAAGCTTAGTGGAAGTAGTAGAAAACAAACTTAGTAGAAAACATAATAAGAAAGAATATGTTTTTGTCATCATTGATGCATTTACCAAGTTTGTCTTTCTTCGTCATTCTCTTTACGTCGACGCGAAAAGTACTATTGAAGCCCTTAAATTTTCCGTTTCTCTATTGGGATCACCAGCTCGTGTTATAGCTGATCAAGGGAGATGTTTCGCTAATAAGGATTTTCGTGAATTTTGTAATAACAACAATATTAGCCTTCATTTGATAGCTACTGGAACTAGCCGAGGTAACGGTCAGGTGGAGCGTGTGATGAGTACTCTCAAGAATATGCTTACATCAGTTGAGACAGACAATGTTAGATCTTGGCAAGATGCTTTAGGTGACATACAAATAGCGATGAACTCTACCACAAATAGGGTTACTAAAGCAAGTCCTTTAGAATTGCTCATTGGAAGAGTGGCAAGGCCTCTTACATTGCTTCCTTTACATGATCAGGAGCTCGAAGTGGATATATCTGAGATCAGAGAGCAGGCTGCTAATCTTATTCAGAAGAATGCTAAAATTGAAAAGTTCAGATTTGATAGAAATAAAGCTAAACTTTCTAAATTTTCTCTTGGAGATTTTGTATTGATTCAGAATCATGAAAGAAACCAAACAAAATTAGATCCGAAATTCAAAGGTCCTTTTAAAGTAATCGAAATATTGCATGGTGATCGATATCTTTTGCAATCTCTTAATTCTAACCGTACTTATAAATACGCACATGATAGGTTAAGAAAAATGCCTGAATGTTCTATTCCCACGGAGCTTGACGTTTGTGGTGAAGACAGTGTCAAAGAAGTGATGACAGTGTCGGAGAGTTTGAATTGAATACGAGATTGAATATTGAAATTAAAAGTAGCACTTGATTTGAATTGATTTTTGGCAGAACTGGGTATGGGAACACACTCATTGTGCTTATTAGTTGCAAATCATAAAGACCCTAACCCACTTTGTGGACGGAGATGGCGCAATGTAACGGCAAATGATGTGGTGTTGTGTTGATAAGGTCTCGGGCTGGTTGACATGGTTGACAGCTATTTGATAGTTGGTTGACATGGTTGACAGTCGATTTGCATGGAGAACACAGAGTTGCTTTGATAGCAAATGATATTTTAAGTGATTTTTGTAGTTCTGTCAAAAAGATTTCAAGGCGGAAATATTAATAAAAATAATTTTGAGATGGAGCATTCCCGCATTCTTTCGATAGATTTTAATAAGGTCAGGCAGGCCGAACGTATTCTGAAATTCCATAAAAATTACAGATGACGATACTGATGCACACGAGGACGTGTGAAGAGTCAGTATGGCCGTGTCGGCGCGTATCGCTTTTGGACCTTTTCTCAGAGAGATGGAGCGATGTTTATCATCTTGCTCGCACGGAGCCGTTACTGCGATGATAGTCGCTCGATTTTCAAAAAAAAGGAGGATTATCATTGCTGAGCTCCGGTTGTTTTAGAAAGATCTGCAAGAAGATTATTATTGATTGGAAAACGGAGCTCGCGGACCCGTGACATCTCTTAAAGCATAATTTAATTTAAAATACGAATCTGTTCACTCTTTAAAAGTTTATTCTAGTTCTGTTCTCTGATATTTGTTTGATAAGTTGATTTTTACTGATAAAATGCCGAAAAAGACAAAAGATGTTTATTCTGCTTCCTCTTCGTCTTCTCTGCTAAGAGAAGATCCGTCTTATATATTGAAGTACAAGTCGGATGTCCGGATGTCACAAATGACGTCACAGATCGTAGATACGTGTTGTGTGTTTTTCACTGTATACTTTACTGTACTCACTATACTGTATATAAGGGTTTCTTATTTAAATTATATACAAGAAATATTGTCTACAAGGAAATACTAGGGTGCATAAAATGCATAGCTACAATTGTATGTTCATGATATTTGTTCTTAGTGTGCTATCCGTTTTCGGACTTCACACTGGATAGCCACGTACACATACACACACATCCCAAAAATTGAATAACGCAAAAACCACCAATAACCGAGCAAGCGTAGCGAGTGACGCAAAAGCAAACGAGTAAGCGAGCGAAGCGATTTGCCATCAAGCTGGAGCTCTTGAAATAAAAATTTGTTCCTAAACTTTTTTGTTTTGTTTTGACAATACCTTCTGTGAGACAGCTATTGGGTGAAACAGAGAAAAACCTTGTGAAACATAACAATCTCCCTAAAACGGAAAAGGAAGCCAATACAGCTACGCTGAAAAATTATCAACCGCCAGATCAAAAATCCCCAATAAATGAGAAACTGATGCCTTTTCATGAGAGATTCGTCAGTGACGAGCTGCTGAATAGGTGCACATATGAAAGAACTCTAAAGCAACAGCCACAATAGTAAATCGCAGAACACAGCACGATAGAATATCCCGCTACAGCCAAATTGATGGAGCCGCAAGGTGAAGTCTTGCAGATAAAGAAGGACTGGACTACAAATTCAACGATCAACTTTTTCAATTTTCTTTTATATGATATTGAATCTGGAAATGCAGGGCGAAGATGATCTGCGGTCCAAGATGCCGCAGCAGAAGAAACAGAAAATCTGATATGCCTCAATGAGAAAGTTTGATAGCATGATGTTTCGAATTATCTTACACCATATATTTTGAAAATTCATTTGATTTGTACCATTATTCATTAAAAGATTATTGACTCAAAACTACATTTTCAGCTACGCTAAATGTTCCTTGCGTCATAGTTTTGCTTCGATCAACTTCTCCTTCGCAGTGTAGATTCATGCATATCTTACACACATAAGTATGTAGGGAATTTTCTCTATTGTAAAAGGAACATAGTTTTCAAATTCCATATAACATGAAAAATGTGAAAAATTGAAAAATACAAGTTTAAAATTCTGGTAAAAAAAAAAACCAGTGATTTAATCTTAAATCCGTTACATACTTTTCTTCGCCTAAGTGTACCGAAAGCCCCAGTCAAATTAGTGTGATCCGAATAAAATTATGACGCAGGCAGCATTTTGAAGTTCAGTATCTTTTTGCCCTGAAACGTTGCGTAACTTTTATATTACTCAAGTAATCTAGAAAGCTCAAGGTGAGAATTTCTTAGTTTTCGAGCACAGTTTCGCAAGACCTATCAATAATTTTAAATATAAAAAAAACATGCAAGTTTTCAGTTTCTGTAGGGTCTTCCCTTAAGGGGGTATATACACCTTTGAATTTTGAAAAAATCGATTTTGTGTTTTTTGCATTTTTGGAACATTAGGGATGTAAACTATCTGTAAAAAAATCATCATGTGAAAACATGTAAAAATGAAGAAGTTACAGCGATTTTTTGAAATTTTTTGAAATTTAAAAAAAAAACAATTTTGTATTTTTTGCATTTTTGGAGCACTAGAGGTTTAAACTATCTGTCTTACTATTGAAATGCTTACGGAACAACCCCAAATTAGTTCAAGGTATAAAAACAGCTATATGGGCTATATGGTACGACAAGTCTTCGACAGACGATAAGCCGCAGCACCATCTCTACCCGGAGGGTCGAGACTCTTAGTGTAAGTATCAACAGGCAATTGCAGTTCAAACAGTTGAGACATTCAAACACCGGGCTAATCTCCTAGAAATTGAGATGAATGAGGTCAGACCAGTCTCCGTTGACTTCAGCGACAAGGGATTACTAAAGCGCTGTGTCGGAGGTAAGACACAGCATACGAGCGAGTCCTAAGACTTTATTTTCAGGTCGTGACGTCCTTCCAGTTGAAGCCAACATTGCAGCGATCAACTCCCAAAGTCAACGAGGTATGTTGAGAATCATGCAAAAACTTTCAGTAGAGCCAAGACGCTACGCTGTCGCTGCAGCGAAACTACAGGGCTAAGCCCGAATCGAAGTTGTCGATAGGCGAGCGGAGCAGAGGACCAAGGAAGCTCGTGTTGCTCTGAGGCAACTACGGACAAGCCCGCAGGAGGAGGCCATCGAGGTGGAAGGTAGCAGTTATGAACCAGGTGGTTTATAGAAATAAGGCGGCGCACGACTTAGGCGACGTAGCAAAACAAGCTTTTAACTTTACCTGCGTCGGTCCAACGCCTGGATCAAAAAGAAGGATGGAAAACTGTTTTGCATTATTAACTCACTCAATAGATCATAGAGAAGTAGAATAGTAGTTTATTGGCATCCAGAACCATCAACGTAGTGATAAAGTTTAAAAGTTAATTTCTGAACAATCACTATTTTGACCGGTTGTCGTAAAGAATAAAATCAATCGATGGACCGATCTCTGATTTTTTGGTCTTGAATCATTCATGAGAGACGCCTCTATCAGATGAACATAGAACTTTTTGATGAACCCATTTTTAGTTGAGATAATAGAAAAATGAGCCAAAATTTTGTAAAAATCAAAAAAAAAAAAATCGAAAAAATTCAATAACTCAAGTAATTCTTGCAATATCAAAAAGTTCCATGTTCATCCGATAGAGGCATGTCTTATGAACAATTGAGGACCAAAAATTCAAAGATCGGTCCAACTCTGGTTCTGATTCTTTACGACAACCAAGTGATTTTGTCTTTTCTTGTCTTCAGCTCAACCACTATTAGACTGAAAGTAATACATGATGTAAAATATGGATAATAAGGGTCAAACCCTCCTCAAACATGATGATTTTTTTCAATTTGTTCAGAGTCTTCAAGTTGCAGAAAAAAAAAAATTGTTTTTCAGAAATTCAACCCATTTAAAGGTATATATACCCCCTTAATGTGGAAGTGTGTTCGACGGTGCAATATACAAAGTATTTATTCAAGTGCTGCTATAATTAACCCTTAGTGTGCACACCTCCGCAGCAAAACATTTAGTGCACATGGGGTCAATTTGACCCCTGGCCATTTTTGACCTCCAATATCTCGGTAACTATGCGCGTTTTGGAAAAAAAGGTTCAATCACTTTTTGCAGTGAATTGATCAAACTTTAAGGCTGTGAAGTTAGATTTCCAAAAAAATCCTTTATAATTGTTCAAAAATGTTCTTAAAGTTGATGGTACGCAAAAAAAGCACTGTTTCGGTAAAAATGCTCGTAAAAACTTCAATTTTGAGTTTTGAAAAAAAACCTTCCAGGGTTTTACAGACAAGGGTCCATGTTCTAAGGTAAAAATAGTCCGCTTTGCGGCCGCTCCAAAAAGTATATTTATTTTGGAGTATGAATTTGGTCGATTTTCAGGTTTCGTGAAAGAGGGAAAATGAGAGATTGCAACAACTATTTCAAAAATAATCATCTTAAATCTGCTTTATTTTCGATACATAGCTTGTATTTTGTGCATTTTCTTGAAAATGTGGTATAATTATTACTCCTTTGTGCCGCAGTCATTTTCCCGCTCCTCTCGAATCGTGTCCCCGACGCTCCACGGCCGTAAACTATACGCCATTTCTATATACAACTTATATTAGATTAAAGAAAAAACAATTCCGGACACATTTCACGTTTGCATCTGCTTACCTGTAGTGCAAGATGATATAATTTACGTGGAACCAAAAATCACTAAAACACCTTAGCTGTGCACACTGGGGGTCAATTTGACCCCATGTCTGTTTCGTACGGCTGCCACGCATACACAGAAGCACCAGCTAGACTGGCTATGCTTCTCACTTTTAGGGGAGGGATGACGGTTTCTTAGTATTAGGTATTGTGACGTGGGCTCTTTATATCCCTCGGAATATACCGGATCGCTATTCCGAGAGATAGTCCAGTCGACAATTACCAACCACGAGAGTTAAATAAATAATAATTTTAGAAGAAAAATAATGACTTTGAAAGTTGGGCGCCAGGCGACTGCTTCGCCACGAGACTCGAAATTTTTATGACAAGAAGAACAAAAGGCCTAGATTACCCTAGAAAATGCGGCGGCTAGCTGCAGTACCGCGGAGAGGGGTCAGGATTGTGTTGAGGGATTAGTGAATGCAGTAATTACTCGAGTAATTAAATTATAATAGACAAAAACGTGCGTTTATTCAAAAAAAAATAGAATATGAAAAATATGAAAAATATAACAAAGTAAGAGGTACGCGGGGGCACTTCCCCTCGGGTATAAATCGGTTATAGGCCGTGTATAGGCGACCTGGCTGCTTTTGGCGAGCCTTACAAAATAAAAGAATTAACTAAACGCTCCCACGTAGGGTGGCAATAACAGAAAAAAAAAGGAAATTAATAAATGACTCGCCAAATAAAGTCCGCAAAACAAATAGGAATAAATTAATTCTAAATCATGCAATAGTAGATAACATCGGTTATAAAATTGTGCGATAAATCCGCTACTGTGACTAATAATACATCGAAGAGGCCTGCGGCCCAGGATTATTCCTAATTCACAAGATAATTAATCCCGCGGCGTAGAATTTATTTATTTGCTTGCCGACGGCACAAACTTAACGAATTGACTAAATCACTTAAATCTAACTTAACCTAACTCTGCGCAATAAACAACAAAACAATTTACAAATTCGGCAAACGTCGATCTATTATCTAGACTCGAAATCTCTGAACAATACACGAGGCTCGGCCTCGGTACGAAGTCTACTCGTAGGAGGAAGAGAGCGCGACAGTGACCGACTGTCTCACTCGCCCTCGTGGGCGAATAATACAAAATTTCTTAATCCAATGATTACTCAATAATTAACTATTTTATCGCGAGACTCAAACTCAAAATACTGGCATGGGACACTGGTGACGGCTTTCACTCGGAATCCGGCTTAATTTGATCCCAAATTCGTGAAATAGCCTCGTGGCTGTGAACAAGCACGCGGCAGAAGGCCGTTGCAGGATTCAAACTATCCAACGGGTTAGATTGCTTAGTGCTTACCGTTCTCCAGCCACCTAAGGAATAGAATTTCCTCGCGTCCAAAATCCATCGGGATTTTTCAAAATCGCCTCGTCCCTCGGGGAAATCTCACTCACCCACACAAATTCTTAACAGAAAAATTAACTCGAACGCAAACAAAGAAATAGCTGATCTCAGGGCACACGAGTGCTGCTGTCGCTAGCCTAACGCAGAGTGTGACCACCGGCGTCGTGCCGATGCGCAAGGACCTCGTTTGTCCCGCAATTATCGATTAGGGTATCGACCATGCTGTGACGTCCTGGGGTGGCGCTCGATCCTTGGCGCGAATTATTTAAATGGTCACCACGGTGATTTTAGCTCTTCTAGGCCGAGGCATGCGGGTTTGTAGACTCTTCTCGGTGGCGGGAATCTCATCCACCATCTTCATCCCTCGTTGTAGAGTGTCGTGGACACTCTCCCGCATCCTCGAGTGGTTGGGGGAGTTAGCAGGGCCCTTGCTAATCTCCCGAGCTTCGGTGGCGCCTTGGTAGAAATTCACGCCCTCGGTGTGTCGAGTCGCAGACGTGCGTCGGTGTATATCGTGGTCCTTATGTCGTCTTCCACAAATAATGCCTCGGTGCCCACATGCCAGAGAAAAGTGTAAAAAAAAAACAAAACAATAAATAATCTATTACATGATCTGAGTCGGTCACGGTCGCCTCTCGGGAGTATTTCGGACCTCGGGGTCATCTTACACATTCACACGTCATTCTTTCCAGCGATCCCCCGTCTTAAATAAGGTCTCGTTTAGGGGTGAGGAGCAGTTTGCAACATGCAATGTTACAGTATTTAATCCCGGAGACGCTTACCTGTGAGCGCTATTCACGTGAGAAAAAAATTTTGGGGTCAGCCTGACCCCGGGGGCGCAATAAGGGTTAAGGATATTATTCCACAATTTTCGTTTGAATAAAGAATGTACGGGAAGAAGATTACATCAAATTTACAACAATAGTTGATGAATATTCATATTGAGCATCTACACAGATTCGACCTGGGTCTGACCCTCGACCCCTTGGATTCGGTTCACAATTTTTCATATGGTTTATCGTCAAGAGCATTCCAGAGTGGATGCATGAGTTTTTGAGATTATAAAAGAAGTATATTAGGGGTAGTAATAATAATACCAATTCTCACGATACTTATTATTTTTTATATTTTTTTTATTTTTTCATTAGGGATTTCAAAAATATTGCGAAAGTGTTCGCCACCGCCTCC
Organism: Rhogogaster chlorosoma; assembly: GCA_944452935.1. Lineage (NCBI taxonomy): Eukaryota > Metazoa > Arthropoda > Insecta > Hymenoptera > Tenthredinidae > Rhogogaster > Rhogogaster chlorosoma. The sequence goes on along the minus strand of OX101800.1, from coordinate 12,959,581 downwards.
TGTCGCGCGGTCTCTTCTTGCCGCAGCTGCTGCCTGCGGCGCTATTCTCTGGCGCTGTTGCCAGCCCTCGTCCCTCTGTATGCTGTTAAGAAAACGAATACTCGAATAAATATTTTACAAATCATAGCCAGAATTAATAAGACTCGATTATGCGACCCAAGGTTTTCAAATAGGTGCATAATCAAAGGGTTATGGATGGAAAACAATTTTCAATGTCGCCGCTTATTATTGCTCAGTAAGTACGAACAAAAATTCATGAAAAATCGGAATTTGGAATTACTGCCGTCACTGAGTTGATATGTAATCTCATATAGACGTGGGTCAGATCGCCAAAGATTGAACGGACTTCTACCTAGGGGTCAGCGAATCGAATCACCGTTTTACCAGGTGATAGTATACATCGAAAGAAGTAACCCTGATTTTCTGCAAACTATTTTATCGACAACAACACGTATAGTTTTCATTTATTCATATTCGCTCCCGTTGGAACCCCCGTGAAACTTACACATGTTATGTAAAAAAAGCTCAACTTTCCATAAAAAATATTTTCATTGTAACCAAATGGCGGCCTATGTATAAAAGTGATTTTTTTTCATCTCAACCGAGATTCTCAAGGCTTTCTGGACATATGAGGAAATCGGCAATATTTTCGCCGGAAAGCTGCGAGTTTTTTACGTGACAATAGTAGTTTCGTTTTTCCATTTTCCTTTTTTTTTTTTTTCTACATAAAACAGAATAATTACCAATGTTTAAGACCCTGTTGCAGGAAAACTGATAATTTCAGGCAATCCATAATTGTTGTCAAGGTTACGGATGAAATTTCAAAACAAAATCAGGGTTCTTTCTTCCGATGCATACTATCACCTGGTAAAACGTTTATTTGATCCGCTGAACCCCAGGTATAAGATCGTCCAGTATTTTGCGATCTGATCCAGGATATACATGCACGTGTTTGCAGATATGACTTACGTTCAACCCTCCTGTCTCTCCCTCTCCTTACCGGTTCCTTTTCTTTATTTTTTTCTTTTCCTTGCGGCCCTTTCTCATCTTCCTGTTTGCTTCTTCTTTCCTCACCCCCCTCCATGTTTGTTACCCCTTCGGCCGATGCACTAGCTATTGATTCTGAAATATGTAATGAAAAATATTTGAGCTCATTGAATAATCATTCTCATGTTGATAATGGTTGCAGTTACAGATTTCGAAGCAAATTTAGTGTGCCCTGAATTACAGGTAATTGGATTTTATATGCCCAATAGTTTGTCATACACATCTGACCCACCGCGCGTTGAAATTCGCAAGCCGTTCAAGTTATCTGAAAGTATTATATTATTTTCAAATAAGGCATTTTATGTCAATTTAACCGCGCTAAAGGAACCTGTACAGCGTTCTCCGCGGAATTCAATATAAATAGACATGGGCAATAGATAAGAAATTAGAAATGGAAATCTGTTATTTTTCAGAACCCATCAAAGACACGGCCTTGGCGATGATTGTCGCCGTTTTTATGAAAGGTCTGATCTAATTCCAATTCAAGAAATAAAGCTAAACACAAGTACTGGTTGCGTACTACTATTGAGGCGTAAAGAAAGTTCAAATATTACAGGTGTATGAAATACTTCTTCTCAATCATTCAAGAAATAGTTTCGACTTACCGTTTAACTTCGAAATGTTGTCGCCGTCCGACATGATGTCCAGATTCACACTGATCCGTTCACGTGCAAAGACGTGCAGATACGCGCAAATAGAGTAGGGATAATTCTTAAGCCCACGTACAGACAAATCCTAAATCAGCCTAATCTGTGACGTGTATATTTATTATTTGTGTTATATTGTATTTCTCTGTGAACGAATAAGTAGGGTAACGTGGTCCGAAACCGACCGGTGGTCCCATACCGACCTCCCCATGTTTCTCAGTACTCGTACTATCACCAGAACTATCGGTGGTGGCATTTGAGAGCTTTCACAACACCGCCAATTTCGAGGTAGAGCGTCATCTTTTTCTCTCATCTCATTCTATTGTTTTGCGCCATGTTGTGATTTCTTGTGATTTGATAGTGATAAAGTTCATTTTTGAGCTGCACGAAACTTCAATTTGAGGTGTTTTATTGTGTTGCGAAAAATCCAAAGGTAGGTTGTTTTGATTGTTTATGGCCTAGACTTAAACACGCACTATCAAATTTACATCACTCCCATCGTTGTAAGTAAACAGTAAGTCATTGTTTGAAAAAAGTCGTGGTGGTCCTAAACCGACCGCCAAGCGGTGGTCCGAAACCGACCCCCGTGGTTTTGCGCAACAAAGACTTTCTACTGTGTTTTTGAGTCAAACTGTGATCTAATAACTTCCGACGGTAATTACACATGGTTTTTTAGAAATGGGGCGATCGTTTAAACGTAAAAAGTCAAAGCGAGATCCGGCAATTCTGCGGCGAGCAGTTGCTGCAATGGCATTAGGATCTTCGCTCCGTGCAGCTGCGCGTGAATTTGCAGTTCCTCGTTCAACATTACTGCTCCATCAGAGAAATAATGATACAACTCCCGAAGGAGATGAAACTGCTCGACCGACGGAAGTAAATGTCAGCGATATAAAGATTGCGGAGAAAGGCTATAAAACGGTGTGTATTTTTGTTCGGCCAGATGAATTTTATTTTTCAATATTTTTAATATTCACCTATTTTTTAACTCGTTTTAATTTCTGTTTTTGTAGGTGTTTAGCGCAGAACAGGAATATTGTCTAGAAAAGCATCTTTTTCGTTTGTCTGATATTTATTTCGGACCAAACCCGATAGACGCGCGAGTATTGGCCTACAAACATGCGCTAACGTTAAATGTTTCCTATCCATCTTCTTGGGTTCGGGAAGAAATGAGTGGCTTGGAGTGGTTTCGTGGTTTCATGTCCTGACACCCACGATTGTCTATGAGAAAACCCGAAGCGACAAGCTTAGCCAGAGCTAGCGCATTTAATGAAACGAATGTTGCTGCTTTTTTTGCTAATTACTTCACGGTAATGGACGCCATCAAAGTTGGGCCAAGCGATATTTGGAACGTCGACGAAACGGGCGTATCAACAGTACATAGAGCAGTTCGCATAATTTCACGTCGTGGTCAGAAACGAGTTGGACATATCACCTCAGGCGAGCTCGGAAATTTAGTGACACTCGTCCAGGCCGTATCGGCAACTGGAATGCGCGCACCGCCATTTTTGTCTTTCCGCAAGCCCGGTTTCGACCGCATTTTTTGAATGGCGGGCCCGTGGGCGCGAATGGAGGAGCAAATCCCAGCGGATGGATAACTGCGGAATTGTACGTCGAGTTTTTGAAAACTTTTCAGGCTTTCATACGCTGCGACCGTGATCATCCTGTTCTTCTCCTCTTGGACAATCACGAATCCCATTGTTCTTTGCCAGCATTGCAGTTTTGTCGCAACAACGGGATTCATGTTGTTTCGTTTCCACCTCATTGCTCCCAACGCTTTCAGCCACTAGACGTGGGCGTGTTTAAGCCCTTCAAAACTGCGATTAACAAGCAATTCGATACATTCATGCGAATGAATCCAGGACGCGTCGTTCAAGTGATTGACATCCCGGCGATGGTCTCGCGTGCATTGGAGATTGGTGTGACTGAGGTGACCATCAAATCCGGCTTCCGATCCACAGAAATATTTCCAATGGACGCAGAGATCTTCCGAGAAATAGATTTCATGCCAAGCGCTACGACGGATCCAGCAAATCCGAATGACGCTCCGAATGAAATGAATATTGATGAGGAAGGAGGAAGAGATGAGGAAGAAAATCAACATCGAGAAGAAGGAATTAAAATTCCATCGGAACTATCAACTTCGCGCGCATCAACGTAATTTCTGGATTCAACTATAGAGTCGCTTTTGCCCCTCCCGAAGGCTCCGCCGCGCAGCCAGAAAAAAAGAGGTCAACCACCGGGCCGAACATCAATTTTGACATCCGATGCTGAAGTAGAAAGAATTGTGGAAAAAGAAAAAGCAAAAGAAGAAAAACAAATAAGCGTGAACGAAAAAGCCAAACAAAAAGAAGAAAATCGCAAACAAAAACTGAAAGAAAAAGAAGAAAAGAAAAAACAGCAAGAAAAAAAACAGCGACAAAAACACAAAGAGAAAAATGGGGAATTCCAGCCTTGAAAAACGACTCGTCCGTCGGCTATTCACACTTATCGCGAGGTAGACAGCGATTGAAATTGTAATCAAATATGTAATAATTCATTCAATTATATTTTATAAAGCAAGGCCTTAAAATGTCCCAAAATAAATTCAAAAATTATTCCCAAATCATATTGTTTTCATAACAAGTTGCAAAATAAATTCAAAATTTTGCCTTTTCCCTTAATTCGCTGCAAAAAATAGGGGGTCGGGTTCGGACCATGGGGAGGTCGGTTTCGGACCACGATTTTTGAGAACGACCAATGTGCAGACTTTCACTATGGCCTCGGTATCTTAAAAAAACGGCATCCGGAAACCTCAGCAAGCTGCTGAAAACTTAGAATAACGTTCCATCTAAAGAATCAAAATTTGGTTTCAACAAAAAAAGCAATTTGAGGCACTTTTATTGCCTTTGCTGCTTAAGCGGTCGGTTTCGGACCACGTTACCCTACCTATAGTTTAGGGGAAGACAAAAGAAAATAGAGATTATCCCGTGATGTTGAACGTGTCTCACGGTGATCACGTTATATCGATCACAACGCAGAAGATATGGGGCGAAGAAGCACTGAAAGTAAGTCGACTTCCACTAAAATATAAGATATACAATTTATTAATATTCTATTTTATGCTTCGATTCTATTATTGCTGATTCGGTGCTATTATCTAAATTTATTCTGGAAATTTACTCTACATACGAATAGATGATCTCGAAAGAATTCTCTTATTCAGTATCAGCTGCGTCTCTAAAACTGTTTTCTTTTTTTTGTTATAAATAAGCATTCAACTTTTTTTCGATTATTGCAATTACTAGAATAATCGAATGAATAGGATTCTCATAATTACAACTTGGTTCTTTAAATTGAAAAAAAATATGTATGTATTGTGACGTTGCATTTTGCAACCGTCACAGTTAACACCCTAGACGGGCAACGATGCGAGGACAGACAGCTCCAGGAAGTATGCCGAAACCAGGTTGTAGTTTATTTAATTATATTTGGCTCTTTCTCATTATCATTACTACCGTCTCTTCGATTATTTCTTCAATATTTTCAAATTCTTCGGAATTCTTGCTTATTACTTGTATCATTTTCCCGTATCATGTCTCATTCTCGTATGAATATTTTATGTAAACCTACGGAACTCGGAAGGGCTACGCCAGGACGTCGTGGGATGACCATCGACGCCGAAACGAAGCTCTTCCCGAGTAACGACAACGACTCATCTGTCTGATTTCTGGCCGTGGATGCCGCAGGAGCGGTTGAACAAGGATGACTCTAAGAGTCATTCTCCCGTTTCCCGACGACTATCCCGCCTGGCGCTGGACTACCATCGTCAACGACTTCCAGAAGTCTCGGCAACGGTTGAATAAAGCAAGGTGAAAACACCAAAGTAGCCGCACGCTTCCCGTTGCCGAGGACTTATCGAGCTGGACTACACCATCGACTATCTTGCGAGTCCCGAGGAAGAAGATGCAACCGCGTGATGCAGACCTGTCTGTAAGTCTTCCACGTCATCAATGGGGAAGTCTGGATGCAGATCCGGGCATTGGGGCATCGACTTCCGCCAGCTCCTCTGGCTGGTCTGTTCTTCTCGTTAGAACGCAGTCAGGGTGCACTTCTTCCCGCGAACGTCACCAAGGAGTCCCGAGACGAACGTCAGAGTCAGCAGAGAGACGATACCGTCAGAGTCCCGTTACGTCACGATCCCGTTACCGATCAAGTCTGGACAAACTAGCCAAGTGGACTGGACAACGCGTCCACAAACTCATTCCAGCCGGTACAGGCAAATCTAAGATTTTGCACCTTTATCCCGATGACGTAGTTTCGTTGCAAAACCAAAATCGTAACGCCACGAGGGGATCCCGACTCTATAAAATAGGCTGTAACGCTGGACTCGGCCTACTTCTTCGCTCGTCTGTCCTCACATCGACACCGAACAACAGTGTACCGTATTTCCGAGTTCCCGAGTTCCCGTTGCTATTTCGAGTCATTTTTGTATTTAGAATCATTTTTATAATTTAGAGTCATTTTCAGTAGAGTCAGTTATATCGCTTATTGTTAATTATATCGTTCTGCGAACGAGAGTATCGTCAGTAAGGTAAGACCTCTTTTGTAACCACGAGGTAACTCCCGAATCCCGTTTAGCTTATATTTTATTGTATTATTGTGTGGCGCAGGCCACGAGCCTTGGGTTCGTAAGTCTTTGTGACTTCGTCCCGATAAATTTATAGTATTTTGAGTCGTTAAAAACGGATTTCAAGAGTTACCCGTGTGAGTAATTATTTGTGGGCTTTCTTTCCTTGCTTAAAGCATGTTATAGATTTTCTTCTAGTGGCTATTAGCTTTTCTATTTCTATTTCTATTTTCTGATTATATTTCTGGTAATATTTTCTGGTAACACTAAACCTAAAAAGGTAGCAATCGACCTGTAACCGGCAATTTTATGGAGAAAGAACGTAGAAGATAGCATTTGTTAAATTTGTTATTTAGTTTATAAGTTTTCTTAGTTTAAGTATTTTGAAGGCCTTGAATAATTTTGCCTGCCTATATTATATGATATTTTTCCCGTATATTTTCTTTGATTGTATTTTCTATGATATTTTTTCTGTGAATATTTTTCTAATTCTTTATTGAGTGAAACTGTATTAATTCCCGTTATATCTGAGACACACTTAAAATGATTTGATATTGTTAGTTTATTGATTCCCGTAAAAATACGGTGTACCGTTCAATAGTTCCCGAATTAATTCCCGTAAAAGTACGGTGTATTGTTAAAATTTTGAGTAAATCGTGGCAATTTAAAATAAACTGGTCAAATAAGTGAATATTAATTATCTTGTTTGATTAATTGGCAACCCAGCCACTCTACCATCTAGTAATTATATTCTGAGCTAATCGGCAAGTCCCGCCGTCAAATTTATATAGTTTATATCGTATTCTGTGACGTTGATACGTCTGGCGCCCAACTTCAGTCTTTTTAGTAGCTGCATTTATTTACTTGACGCCGAAGTGCGCGGTTATCGGGTTCACCCTTACCCTGAAAACGAATAGCCGGTCGCAGTATATGTATATTAGACTGTGTCAAAAAAAACGAACATCTTCTTTTTGTTCGGGCCTTTTCGAAAATAGTTAGTGCTTGATATGAAGAAAATTGTCCCCAAAGCTCAGCTATGTAGCTTGAACACAGAATTAGCGCATTTGAAAATAAGATTTCCCATGTATTTCAAATGGGAAAATTTGTTTATCTTAGTTTTATTTTTATAACTCTCTTTATTCAACTGATAAGAATAAAGTATATATACGGTTTTGTAGAGAATTTCATGATCTACAAAAATGGTCCTATGGCCAAAGTTGCTGTTAACAACCGTTAACAAGTTACAGTGGTTCAAAAGTCATATTTATATTTGATCACTACTTACTTTCGACGAATTAACTTAAATTAATTTTTCATGTAAATTTCTTCAGATCAAGAGACTCGGTAGAGTCTCGCGCCTAGTTATATAAAAAAAAAAAAAAAAATTTTTCGCACGCGCCGCGCGAGACTCGACAGAATCTATATACCCGAACGGCAACTGAGCGACCGTTACGGCAATTTATGATCGTTAATATCTTTCGTCTCGCTATAAATACGGAATTCTAATATTTATTGTAGAATGTGGCCGAGGAGAGCTTTCATTTAAGCCCTATTTCGATTGAATCGGTGAACGTAGAGCTGAGATATGATTATTCGAAGTTTCGATGCAAGTAATTTATACGTGTCTTCGACGAGACTTTATTTTGTTCATCATCTCCGTCAGTCAGTGACGTCACTCACCGTGGCAGGAAACCTATGTGTATAAAGAGTATAGAGTGGCCTTCGCTAGGTAGAGAGAAGAGACTCACCAAATATGGACGTAGCCAGATGGCGCTGTGGTTAGTTCTTTATTTTCACCAACTACAGTGCGGTATCATACCGATCATGCGGAGTATGATGTATCATGTCAATTTATTTTTGGTCGTAGCTATGCGCATAATTCAGAACACGATCATTTGAGGTATTGTCAGAGTTATTTTTTTATGGGATAAATGCAAGTGTTTGATGACAGGGTTAAATTAAATGACTATTGCAATCTTCAGATGTATGTAGGTGTATTTTTTATAGTGAACAAAGGCGGAGTTGATCAGTATTAATCTCAGTTTATTATGTGTAATGTAAATATATATATAGAGTATAGAAATGATAACAATAAAATAATAGGTATGTAGTACTGCCCTACTGAAAAAGTTCACGTGATGAATCACATAATGTTATGGAAGAAATTAGTATATATTTTATAATGTAATTTAACATGCCAATACGACCAATTACATAATAAATGACATGATAAATTATAAAAATATGACTTGTACGGTAAAATACATTACGAATCATATGGCTCAAAATCACCAAGGTGGTAAATTCCATGTTTCAAATTTCTTAATAAATTTTTTTATATTTTTGTTCTGCAAACCAGTCCTAATCATTGATTAACTTATCTAGAATTGATATCCGAGCGGGGCAAGCTGAAAATATATAATTACATGAATAAAATTGTATTAACGAAAAACGATTTGTGAGATATCGTCATTTCGGGAACGCTTAAAAAAGTTTTAATTACTTTTAAATAAATACGGAAAATGATTCGTTTGATATACTAGATATGTTGCTAAGATATGTCCTCAATATTTAAAAATGATAAACATGTCAATTACTCGGTAATTTTTAAGTTTTTTGAAAAAAAAAAACTTTGAAAAAAAACTTTGAAAAAAAAAATTTTTTTTTTACATAATTTCACACACTTAATTTAGTATTACTAATTTATCATATAACATTTATAACGTAGATTATCTTCATCAACTTGTTTTGATTTTTCTTGAGAAATTGTCTCATTCTCCATTATTTTTATAAAAGTAGACTGAAAGCAAAATAAATATTTTAAAATAATGCTTTTACATACGTGAAACTATAAAAAACGATACAATCATCATTCCAGGAACGTAATCATCATTCTGGGAACGCGCGTCATGTCCGGGAACGTTCCCGGAATGACCGTTCCCGGAATGACGTTTCTACATAAAAATCCGTATTAAATAAATATTTACCACTGAAACGAGATTTTTTGAGGGTAATATAAAAAGAGGTTACATTAGTCTTTAAGAAATATTCTATCAAAAGTCATTAACTTATTTTTTTCTTACAATTATTGACGTTCCCGGAATGACGCTGAATTGATGTACGGTGCCAAATTTTCGAACAATCCTATGCTTACCTTCTAAAATTTTCACATTTTAATAAAAAACACACGGGTCATCCGTTTGAACTTGAGTGTTTTATATAATTCCCCGGTAGCGCTATCTGTCGCGTTTTCCTAAAAATTGATATTTCAAAAAACACTAAGCGTTCCCGGAATGACACACAAATTGTAGGACAAACTTTGAATTAAATTTTCGGAAAAAATAATATTGTATAGATTAAGAAACTTATAAATATCATTTTATAATAAAATGAACTAAGTTAACAAGTACCTTTGAGGCAATCAAAAGATTATTTATTAGGATTTTTAGCTGTTGTTATCGGCGGATTGGTACTTGGGGACGCGTTCCCGGAATGATTTTTCGGGGGTATTTCATGGAAAAAAACATATTCAATGAATAAATTGAAAAAAATCTTTTCGATGTATTGCTTAAATGAGTTGATGTGAATAATTTTTAGTACATTATTTTAATTAGAATGAATAGATTCAATGATTTAAATCACTGGGACACGAATTTACCACCTTGGTGATTTTGAGCCATATACCGAAACATATAATTTATCATATGATTCGTTACGTGTTTCAGGTTATCATTCATATTTTTATGATTTATCATGTCATTTGTTATGTAATTGGTCGTATTAGCATGTTACATGTCGTATATACCATACAATTACAGTATAAAATACATACTAATTTCTTCCATAACATTATGTGTTATCACGTGAACTTTTTCAGTAGGGTGTTTACGTAGTAATAATAAGTATAAAGATTATATATAGGGTGTTTATGTTGACTCTGCACATACTTCTGCGGTGTGTAGGGGTTGCTCAGCTAAGTATTCTGAGGTAAGACACCCATGGTCGGAAACTCATCCTAACGGGTGTGGAGGGCTTCTAAAGATTTGGTACGGCACGCTCGTTGATAGTGTGATACATCAGAGGTAATCACTTTCGACCCAACGTTTTATTCAGCCGTAGACAACAGTACAAAGTTCTTGTGTGAAATCAACGAACCTTGATTCCATTTTACACAAGAACTTTATATTCTTGTTGAACGCTGACTAAATCGTTGTCGAAAATAATCACATCTGATTAATTACATTACGAACAAGCGTGCGGTACTAAATCCTTCAAAGCCCTCCACAGACGTTAGTATGAGTTTCTGACCATGGTATCTTACCACGTAATGCTTGCCGGAACAGCCCCTACACACCATAAAAGTATCTGCAGAGTTAACATAAACACATCGTACGGTTGTATACAAAGCTTACATAGGTATATAACTAAATAAAGAATAGAAAGCTAAAATAAAATCGAATAAAAGTAATATATGACTAAATAAAGGTGACTGAATAAAGGAAATGAAGATAAAATAAACTTAAATGAAAAATATAAATGTTTTTATGCTGCCGGATCACCCCCCTGGCCTCTGCCTCTGCCTCTTCCTTTGCCTCGCCCTCTCCCGCCACGATGAGGATTGGCCATCTTATATAAAAAATTGATCAGATTCATTTGATGGTCCATCCTATTCCTGCGCATAGCCTGCCCTGCGCGCTGGTGACGTGGTACTCTATTAACTAAAAAAAGTAATGGTCATAACTCAATCCTAAGTCTCAGGGAAGGCAAGTGACGTGAGATTACTAGCAGTAAGACGAGGGTTATATGCAGTCGACTACGGATCACGTTATCGAACATCAAGGCTGTCTTTACAGTACATGGACATATAAAGATTCTTCAAATGAAAAAGAGGGTAAAATATGAAAGTATATATCATCCTGAAGCGGGTGTCCGGCCCCTCCGTCCGCCCTGTTTAGCGCAGGCGGCCCATGATTTGGGTGTGCGTTCTCTAAAAAAATTAATGTGAACCGTGTTACAAACTTCAGTGTGGTCAGACATACTGTGTACGCGATCGACTAACGATTGCTGATAGCTGCAGCTAAATAGAATTTCATGATAAGAGCATGAATATTAACAGTATATTTGAAATGAAAGCACGACTATACAGAGTTGATTATATCATAAAGTTGAACGACTTATGCCAAACATTTACTAAGGATGAGGAAGTAATGACTCGGGTGAATATTTTCAAAGCTATACCGTGAGCGTTAGCAGCTAGCTGGCCTGGTCGTGGCTGGCGTCGTTCAGCCTGCGCTGGTTGGCCCCTTTGTGGCTGGCGTTGTTCGGCCTGTACTGGTTGGCGCCGTTCAGCCTGCGCTAGTTGGCCCGGTCGTAGCTGACGTTGTTCGGCCTGTGGAGGTTGATGTCGTTCGGCCTGCGCTGGTTGGCCCAGTGCCGGCTGGGGTTGTGCGTTTTGGGTTGATTGATTGGGTTGACCTGGTGCTGGCCAACCCGAGGCGCCTTTGCTGTTGGGCTGCAGCGCTGCTCGTACAAATTCAGGCATGTGATATTACGAAAAAGTTAAACATGACAAGTTATACAATAAGGTTGACGTCCATAAAATTCTGACAAGTACTTGTTCTCTCTTCTTTTGGATGACTCAAGTATTTTTTAAACACACATACTTTCATGACGTAAAAAATGTGGACTTTGCTAATGGCCAGTTTCACCAACGACAAATAACTTTTATTCGTTGAATAACTTTATTCATTGATTTAGGAATTGCATTTTTGTATCAAAGGGCGAATTATGTTTTAAGACATTATTTTTATCCCTAGAATAACTTAATTTGTAAAATAAAAGGCCATTTTCGATGTGAAAATGCAATTTCTAAATGAGTCAATAAAGTTATTCCACGAATAAAAGTTATTCTTCGTTGGTGAAATCGGCCATAAGAGGACCATACTGAATCAATCATAGTAAGTGTAATATCCTTATGTGGATCAGTGTGTTCATCTCATGAGGCTTAGTGAGCCTTTATGTGCCCAGTTGGCTGTCGTGCGTCTAGTAGGACAGTTCGGCAATACATACAGTCTTGTGTTGTATTATAAGGGTTTGCCTTCAATAAATGCGAAAGCAATTAAACTGTATCGTGTGTTTTAATTAATAACCTCGAACATAGCAATGGCGACGAGGATAAAAGCTACTCAAGAATGAACCAAGAAAAATTCAATGAAATAATACGGGATATAAAAGATAAAAAAACTAGCTGGATTCAAACGCTGACAAAAAAAGAACTTATACATGTTAGCAACAAATTAAATTTGGATCGTGAAGAAAGTGATACAATAGACCAATTACGAATAAACATACGTGAAGCAATCAAGAATAACCTCGTAGCACTGGATGATAGTGATTATAAACAAAACGTAAACAAAATGTCGGGCCTGAGCGACATTGAAGTATTCAAAAAAGGTAACGACCTAGAAGCCTTTTTAATGCAGTTAGATGCATTTATATTACTTAATGATATTACCGAAGAAAAGCAAGCGCCATTACTACTAACTAAACTATCTCCAGAAGTCTTTTCGGAAATAAAAGGGTCTTTTGGTACAGAAAACGTACTCAAACAAAAAGTAACCGATATCAAAGCAAAACTAGAAGACTTCTACAAACCAGACAAAAACAAGTGTTTAGACCGAATCGCTTTTCGTACTAGGAAACAAGGAAGCACGGAATCAATCCAAGAGTATGTTAACGCATTAAAAAGTTTAGCTTCAAAGTGTTTTGACAAAAAGGAAATTGATGATAATATTAAAGATCAATTGATTACCGGTACTCATGACGAATTAATAAAATACGAATTGTTAAAGAAATCCAATGCAAAATTACTTGAATTCATCGAAATCGCAAAATCAGTGGAAATGGCTCAGTCTAAAACGAACGTCCCAAAGAAAAATTCAGAATCATCAACGGATAAATCGTCAGGATGCTACAACATCAAAACAAGACGCTTCTCGAGCAGCTCAACGTCTCAAGGATACGCACGCGATCAAACCAGAACGCGAGCATCAACAAACAGGGGAGCAGTGACAAGGGACGACACAAGAAGGTGTTATTGTTGTGGTAAAAATAATCACTTGAAATCACAATGTACATTAAGATTCAAGTTTTGTAGCGAGTGTGGCATTCAAGGGCACATATTTAGAATGTGTCCGAAAAAAAATAACAACATAGCAAATAATAGCAATGTCAAACATATAGAATGTGATATAACGGGAAGTTTAAACGATTTAAATGATCTTTCGATAAGCGATAATAATGATTATCCTGATGACGCGACCAGCTCTATTAGATACGTAAGCGATTTAAATATGATAAAACACATAGAGGAAGCGAGTATACCCCCCTGTTTTGAAACTATATTTGTTAACAATGTACCCTTAAACATGGAAGTAGATACAGGTTCCTTCATAGCAGCAATTTCACTAAATGATTATAAGAAATATTTCGCAAACATACCGATGTTAAAATCACAGCTCACTCTGCGAGCATACGACGGTAAACAGATAAATTCGACGGGTTCAATTAAAGTCAATATTAAAAGAAACCGCGAACAGAATGATCAAATACTATACATCGTCGAACATGGAGGTAACCCGATCATCGGACGGGCATGGTTAAAAGCTCTGAATATGTGGCCGCTGACCTTTAATCCAGTAGAAAGAATAAACACAATCACTAGCACTGACCAAGAAAAGATCAGAGATTTAAAAAAAGAGTTCAAAGAAATTTTCGAACCGGGTATTGGCCATTTTAACAAAGGAGTAATAAAATTGAAACTCAAAACGGGCACACGACCCAAATTTCTCCAACCATATAAGGTCGCCTTCTCGCTAAAGCATAAAGTAGAATTAGAACTACAACGATTGTGTGATAATTCTATTATTGAACCTGTCGAATATAGTGAGTGGGGAACACCGATTATACCGTTGTTAAAAAAAGATGGTTCAATAAGAATTGTTGGTAACTATAAAATAACAGTAAATCCGGCAATTATCATTGATCACTACCCCTTGGCTAGAACAGATGACATATTTGAAAAATTATCAGGAGGGGAAAAATATACTGTAATTGATTTTTCGGACGCTTTTCTGCAAATCCCTGTCGATACTCCATCACAAAATATTCTAACAATTGTAACACACATAGGGCTGTTTAAATGCTTACGATTAATGTTCGGAATAGCGACAGGACCAGGATCGTTCCCAAGAATCATCGCTACGTTGTTGATCGGTATACCCGGTGTCGCAGTATTATTAGACGATATAGTAATCACCGCACCGGACGAAACGCTACACTTTCAAAGATTACATGAAGTATTACACAGAGTGCACGCAGCAGGTTTGAAAATGAATTTAAAAAAATGTAAATTCCTTGAAAACGAAATATTGTATCTAGGGCACCGAATCAACAAAAAGGGTGTTTACCCCATTGAAAGTAAGCTAGATTCTGTAAAAAAGGCACCAGAACCAAAAGACCTTCACCAGTTAAGAAGTTTCCTTGGATCTATAAATTATTATAGCAAATTCATACCGCACCTAGCATCGAAATTAAAACCGCTGTACCAATGTTTAGAAAAAAAAAATGGATTTGTGTGGACAACCGAATGTAAAAAAACATTCGAAATAATAAAAAATGAATTAACATCAGAAAAATTACTAGTACACTTCGATCCAAGTAAACAAATTATCTTAACCTGTGATGCGTCCCCCTACGGAGTTTCGGCGATATTGGCACACAGATTTGACGATATGTTAGACCGTCCGATACAATATGCTAGCCGCACTTTGCAAGCCAACGAATGCAACTACTCTCAATTAGATCGAGAAGGAGTAGCAGTAATCTTTGGAATAAAAACGTTCTATGAATATTTATTTGGTCACAAATTTATTTTGCAAACCGATAATGCAGCCTTGAGTAGGATCTTTCACCCTGAAAAGTCTATCCCAACTATTGCAGCCGCGCGGTTACAAAGATGGGCCGCATTTTTATCGGCATTTCAATACGATATTAAACACATAAAATGTAAGGAAAACTATGCGGATTGGCTCAGTAGGCTGCCTGTAAAAACAACAACTGAAACTTGTAAAACGATTGAAATTCTAGAGGATATACCCGACGTATTCTTAAATAACATAAGAAGCTACGACTTCGCCAGTCTAGACTGGAGACAAGTCCAAAAATGTACTCGAGAGGACAGATTATTATGTAAAATAATTGCTTTTTGTAAAGATGGCTGGCCAGCAAAACAACCCAGAGACGATTTATTGAAATCCTTTTGGCTAAAACGAGAAGCGATATCAATAGAAAACAATTGTGTACTATGGGGACACAGGGTATGTGTGCCAGAGAAATTGCAAAAATTAATTTTGAAAGAACTTCACTTTAGTCATTTTGGTATTAGCCGAATGAAGGCGCTGGCTCGTGGGTTTGTTTGGTGGCCAACCTTAGACGACGATCTAAGTGAGATAACGCGTTCTTGCATGCCATGTATACAAACAAAAAAAAAACCCATCAAAATACCCCTAACCCCGTGGGCTTGGCCAACCACACCATGGCACAGAATACACGCTGATTTTCTAGGCCCGTTGAATAATAAAATGATATTGCTAATTATCGATAGCCACTCTAAATGGCCAGAAGCATTTATTATGAATAATATGGGCGAAAAGGAAACCTTGCAGGCGTTTGACGATTTGTTTACGCGTTACGGATTCCCACTACACCTCGTTACGGATAATTTCAAATCATTCGTAGGCTCGTTATTTCGCGAATACATGAAGAAAAATGGTATCAGACATAGCACCACGCCTCCCCATTGTCCAGCCACCAATGGGGCGGCTGAAAATTTAGTAGATACCTTCAAACGCAAAGTGAAATGCATCATAAAGGATGGTTCAGATTTATATAGTGCAACTAAACAGTTCTTGATGGATTACAGAAACACGCCTCACTCGGCAACAAACCAAACACCTGCAAAGCTTTTCTTAAATCGTGAACTGCGTTCTCGACTTTCACTTCTAAGACCACGCGAAGCTGAACATACTATGTATGAGGTTCAAAATAGCCAGATACGTAATCATGCGGGAAACCGTTCTATTGCGTTCAAGATCGGCGATATTGTGGCTGTTACAGATTATCGGGGGGGAAAGTCCTCGTGGACAAAAGCGCGTATAGTCAAAGAATTGGTCACCGGAGTCACATTCCTAGTAGAAGTCGAACCAGACACAATATGGAAAAGGCACGGTAACCAAATGAGACCATGCGGGGAAGGTACCAAAGAACCTGTGGAGGTTACAAATGCGCACGGGGCCCCCTCCCAGGAGAAACCCGTACGCAGATCTAAGCGCATAGCATCTAAGTAGCATCTGACGAAGGCGCTGCTCATTTGCATATTATAGATATTAGATATTATTATAGATTGTTATGGCTGAACATTATAGATATTAGATTCCAATATTGGACTGTGTGGGGGAAGATGTAATATCCTTATGTGGATCAGTGTGTTCATCTCATGAGGCTTAGTGAGCCTTTATGTGCCCAGTTGGCTGTCGTGCGTCTAGTAGGACAGTTCGGCAATACATACAGTCTTGTGTTGTATTATAAGGGTTTGCCTTCAATAAATGCGAAAGCAATTAAACTGTATCGTGTGTTTTAATTAATAACCTCGAACATAGCAGTAAGAATAAAAAATTTTCATGGTACAAAGTGTATCTAAATCCTCCCGTAACTTTTTGCATTAAATAATTTAAATTTACATTACCAATATTGACACCTTCATCAGCATCTGGTTCCCGGGAAGTGGGCATATTCGTTGCCACCCTCTCGACCACGGGCCACTCTTCGTCGCTCAGTGACATATTATCATCGTCCATAACTGGGGATAACTAATAATCCATATGATTTAAGCATAATTGATACGAAGTCTGTGTTTATGCTCGTTTGAAATACTTACGCCGTCAGGTGTGAGGCTTGAGTTATTATTTTGCGCTGCCATACGTGCACTTGCAACCTCGCTTACAACGGTCCTTCGAACGAGTGGAAAATTACGGGAAAGTTCCCGGAAGTACGTAGAGCGCGAATTTGAAATTTGAAATGGTTCAATACCGTTTTCATTTAAGCATGAACTATAGCAACTGTACTGCGGCGGAATCTAAATGTAGCCAATCACGTGCAAGCTTTAGTCTGTCTAGTTAGCTGTACGCTGTTGATTTCACCATAGTGTTGTCCATGGTTCATGGTTAACTGGAAACGGTATTGAACCATTTCAAATTTCAAATTCGCGCTCTACGTACTTCCGCGTACTCTCCCGTGATTTTCCACTCGTTCGAAGGACCGTTGCAAGCGAGGTTGCAAGTGCAAGTATGGCAGCGCAAAATAATAATTCAAGCTTCACACCTGACGGCGTAAGTATTTCAAACGAGCATAAACACAGACTTCGTATCACTTATGCTTAAATCATATGGATTATTAGGTATCCCCAGTTGTGGAATTTGACAATATGTCACTGAGCGACGAAGAGTGGCCCGTGGTCGACAGGGTGGCAATGAATATGCCCACTTCCCGGGAACCAGATGCGGATGAAGGTGTCAATATTGGTAATGTAAATTTAAATTATTTAATGCAAAAAGTTACGGGAGGATTTAGATACACTTTGTACCATGAAAATTTTTTATTCTTACTATGATTGATTCAGTATGGTCCTCTTATGGCCGATTTCACCAACGAAGAATAACTTTTATTCGTGGAATAACTTTATTGACTCATTTAGAAATTGCATTTTCACATCGAAAATGGCCTTTTATTTTACAAATTAAGTTATTCTAGGGATAAAAATAATGTCTTAAAACATAATTCGCCCTTTGATACAAAAATGCAATTCCTAAATCAATGAATAAAGTTATTCAACGAATAAAAGTTATTTGTCGTTGGTGAAACTGGCCATTAGCAAAGTCCACATTTTTTACGTCATGAAAGTATGTGTGTTTAAAAAATACTTGAGTCATCCAAAAGAAGAGAGAACAAGTACTTGTCAGAATTTTATGGACGTCAACCTTATTGTATAACTTGTCATGTTTAACTTTTTCGTAATATCACATGCCTGAATTTGTACGAGCAGCGCTGCAGCCCAACAGCAAAGGCGCCTCGGGTTGGCCAGCACCAGGTCAACCCTTAGAGCATATATACATGGAGAGAGCCAGTCCTATCTTGTTCCATAAGTGGCAAGCGCAGCAAGGATAGACATAGCAAGGTGATATCCTTTCTCTTTCTGGCAAAATGTGATTGGTCGATTTAAACTAGTCACGTGACCACGTCAGAGCTGTGCCTAGCGGTACGGTACCCAGCACAAGCCCTGTGCCTATGTGGTGTAAGCTTGCTGTAAGCATAGATGATTAGACCTTAGTGCATAATAAATTATTATAATATCAAGATAGGTACCCATGTAAATAATCATGGTTCATAAATGCTGTGCGTGTAAAATACAAAGTGACGATCCGGATGGTTCGAGCGTCAGTTATCACAAGTAAGTGCTATTGAAAATTGTATAGGTTAGGTTACTGTTTTCAGTTTCGTTCACTGACATTCATTCTCTTACCGTTCTCACATATATTTAATATGAAACAGATTACCAGCTCGCGAAGGCTGGAGAGAAGAATGGATGAAAGTTTTGAGGAAGAATTGTCCTTCACTCACTCGAAAAGACCTGCATGTATGCAGTCAACATTTTGAAAGAAATTGTTTTCAATACAGTGGCATGTGTCAACGAAGAATGTTGAAGAGTGGATCATTACCAACCATTTTTCCCCATTTTGAAGTAGTTGAATGGTAATTATTGAGTGCCTTATCAAATAGCACAACATGTATAAATATGCTCCTAACGTAGGTTATTCTTTTCAGTCAAGAACAAGCAAGCAACGAATCTCCAGAGCTGGCAACCGAGGTCCAAACTACAAATGCGGAATCAAACCGAGTGGAGAATGAATTTCAATTAACTGAGAGAAATATTGAAATAGATTCAACGTCAGTTGTCATACCTTCAAAAATAACTCATCGCCTTGCTCATCGGTCATCTGGTTGCAAACTTTGTAAAAATAATATTATGAATAATGGTTTCAGTGGTCAGGGACACGAAATTTCAAATCAGATTGAATCTTACAAAATTGAATTGGAAAACAAAATACGACTGCGGGACGCAAAAATCCAAAAGCTCCAACGTGTAAATAGAAATTTGACCATCAGACTAGGGAGATGTAAGAAAAAATTGTGTCGTTACAAATATCTATTCGAAGCACTGAGACAGACAAAATACATATCTGACAGTGAGAACGTCGCTCTTCAAGTGAGTATGGTATAAAGTATACTTAAGTCGGCAGTAAGCTGTTCTACGGTCATCAATCATGTAGAACATTATGTAAGGAGTCACGATGTTTTACGGAATCCGCTTTAATGAGAGCACTTATATTAAATTGTACATACGAAATTGTTTATTGATCACGATGACATTAGACCATGAATTTTTTTTGTAAATTTTTCCTGCACATTATACGTTGTAATATATTCTGATATATTCATCACTAAAAAATGACAGAACAGCACAGTACAAACTTCTCACAATCATGTGGAAGGTGCGTCATTAATTCTTCGTTATTTTCGACCAAAAAAAATTAGAATACCACTTTACAACCTCAACATGCAAGGGATAGTTTGTTACCTGTTCCAGTTATTTGATTGTACGCATATCGCAATATTCAGATTGGAGTTCTTCATGAAATATGGGATCTTTGCTACAGATATTGTTCACATTTTTACAGAAGGCAATAGCCTTGGACGACCGACTAGCTTTCGAAAACTTCCTGAAATCTGGACGAACAAAAGGCCCATTACCATTATTCCTACGAAAATTTGCATGTACGCTAGATTTTTATTCACCAAAAGCTTATAATTATGTTCGTAAAAAATTTATGAAAAGTTTACCCCACCAAAAAACTATCAGTAAGTGGTATAGAAAAGTACACATTGGCTCTGGCATCTCTAAAGCAGTGATAGAAACTCTGAAAAGAAAGTGTAGCAAATCCACAAAGCCGGTATTTTGTAATTTGGTTTTTGATGAGATGTCTATAAAAAAGAAAGTCGAAACCGTCAACGGAATTGAGTATGGGTACGTTAATTTAGGTAAAGGTAGTGTCGCGAAAAATGTTATGGTTTGCATGTTGGTTTGTGTCACTAGCCATTGGAAAGTGCCAATCTCTTATTATTTTATCAAGTCCCTCACTGCCGAAGAAAAAAAAAATATGGTTGACGAAACTTTAAGAACAATTCATGAGACTGGTATCCAAATAGTCTCACTCACTTTTGATGGTCCAAAGTGCAACTTATCCATGAGTCAGCTGTTAGGAGCAAATTTGAATCTTGACGAGGATATGCGAAACTATTGTTACGAACGCAATTCACATTGATCTAAATTGCTTCACGCAACTACTTAGTATGTTTTATTGGCGGTTTAATCTCATAAATTCTTTCATCGATTATTTAGAATCAGTAGAGTAAGTTACAGTAAATCAGCAAAAGTAAAGTAAAGTAAAATAAAGTTTTGGGTTACACGGGGAACGTGTCCCAGAACAGATACCAAACCTCGCCAAGGAATACAATACTGTAATAAATATCCGATCCCTCTTAAAGGCGTCAAAAGTCACGTAGATGAAGATAGCGGAGATCTGCATAGTTTCAATAACCGATGTCCTGTGGAACGAGGCGAGGCGACGTTAAACTTGCTGACCCCTCGTTTCCACACAGGTATAGAAGGCATAAATGCGAATTACCTAACACTCTTCTCTCTGATTCTAATTTTATTTAGGTTAGGCAAATAAAACGAAGGAATAATAGCAGCCAACAATAGCAGCTACCAAATTGGTAGCATATAGCATGATTTAGAAGACGAACAAACGATTCGTGTCAAGTCCGAATAATATAATGGATCATAACATAACTTAAGGGATGGACGGATGAACGGAAAACCCGAATAAGAGGATACTATTATTTTAAAATTAAAGACAATAAGCTAGAATAAGTAGAGTATGAGCAAGACGGAGTAGGGGATGGGACCGCGTCGAGTGACTCGGGACCCCACCACCTACACCTAGCTTGGGCGGGTCCCGAGCCAACCAGGCTCTAATGAGATGCAAAGTAGGGCCCTAATTGGCTAATTAACTCGCGGGGAAAATGCAGGTTTCTCGCAATCGCGGGCACCTCGTCAACTCTGAACTTGAATTAGCGTCTTTCGTCTGTCAAGTCACGAGGTGTGTGGACGCATTGATCCGTATACTAATTAGAGCAAAGAGTTACATTCAATCTTTTCTTCATCAGATCAGTGGTAGTGTAAAAGACTCAGTATTCGTTAAAAACTCAAATAACCAAGATATAAACCAGTAGTCTGGGGTTCTGGTTATCACCTAGATTAAATTCAGTGCAAGGACACAAACTCTATTTTAATTCTTCATTTAAAAGCCTTCCGCCTTAGATTCATTTTGAATCTTTGTAGTATTAAGAGACATTCATCAATCAGACAATTAAATTCAGTGAAAGCTATAAACATTTGAAAACATTTGAACACTAAAACGACGAGTTAATCGGGGTCTCTGCGAAGGTGAGGGCGCCCGACCGATTGCCAATCTTGTAGACGCACATCACGCCAAGTCAACGAAAGCTAAGTGTCGACGTCTTGCTCATACCATTATTTCCGTATCATCAAAATTATTACTATATTATCCAGAATTCTTGTAATCGTCACATACAAATTGGTGGCATTCTAATCACTTGTTAATTCGACCTTCAGTCTAATCAAAATTCCGTTATTTTACAGTTCACTCTATATAGAGATCATATCGATCTCCATATTCTCAATTTTTGCCCTATTCACGGCCGGGATCTTTCTGTCCTGGCATTACAGTTATAGAGAGAGAATCTATAAAGAAGGGTCGCATTATACGGTCATCTTGTGTTGATATACATATATGCATGTGTATGAAACCGGCCCGACCGTATAACGCGGAGACCAATTTATGATTCTATAGACTAATAAGTAGTTATAAGCATATTGGTGCATCCTAAATTAAATACCATAGTTACCAATACCACTTAAAACATAAGGTTAGAAAGAGAGAGAGAGAGAGTTCCAAGAATGCGATCGTGGTTCGAGTACATGACAATCCTTATATTGTGCTGTATGCTAACGTGGGTATCGTTGATCAGGGTATATTTCTCCGCACTCGTGCGTTATATTGTTGCTTTAACGTTAGCTTATAATTAAACACCCGTCAATTGATAAGGGACCAGCCTCTACGATCCCCACGTCGGCATAGGGAGATTCATTTATTATATCATATAACATTTGTTTTACGTTCAAACCGATATTCGTTGTCAGACGTTTGAACCGGGCTCAGTATTACTTTCATTCAAGAATATAGTATCGTTTTACCAGTTAATTCTTCTCACCATTTATTTCAAACAACCATCCTGATTATTAATTAATTAGCCTCCACAGTTAAACTATTGAAATTGAGACCTGTATAGGACTAGTGGCAAACGAATCCCATTTACCGGTTTATCGCGAGATAAATCTATTTTATAATTTTTATTCAGTCTGTGACGCGACACTACCATCGTTAATAACTTGTTATTAATCAACCGCTCGGATTAAACAACCATACCGCGTCCGTCACACTATTTTCGACATCCGATAACCGAAGAACCTATTTTTATAATGATCGATGCTTGTCATAGTTTGAAATGTGTCCGTAACTCTGTAGCTAAAGATGACAAAGTCATGATTGATTCCGAGGGAAACCTCATCAGTTGGTCTTACATAAACGAAGTGGTGATTCTGCAAAATCAATATACCGAATTGTATCTTGCACATAAAGTAACAAAGGAGCATATGCAATGGCAAGATAATAAAATGAATGTTAGGATTGCTGCGCAGACTTTTAGCAAAAGTGTTAGTGATGCGCTGCATTACTTAGAGCATAAAATCAATAATCCCATCTTCAAAGGAGCTACGGGAACATCAAAATTTTGTGAAGTTATAAATGATACTTTTGATTTATTAAATTCAAGATCAATGTTTGCAAAAAATCTATCGAAAATTGGCATGAATAGCAGTAATATTGAAGCGGTTGAAAAAAAAGTGGAGGTAATTGTCAAATATATCAAAGGTCTGAATTATATTGATGGTCAACGTGTGGTAGATAGTCAACGTAAGACTGGTTTCATAGGTATGATAATAGATTTGCATAGTGTTGTTGCAATATTTAGGTATTATATACAAAAACAAATACCAGACGGTTTTCTGCTAACATACAAATTGTCCCAGGATCATCTGGAAATGTTTTTCAGTGCAGTCCGAAGTAAAGGCGGCTATAATAATAATCCTACGTGCAGACTCTTCATGAATATATTTAAACAACTCCTAATTCATACAGACATCAAAAGTTCTGATAATGGTAACTGCCTAGCTCTAGATAATACCATAACTTTGGAAGTTTCTGACACTCCTCTCAATGTTGTAGAAGAAAACAATAACGACACCGAAAGTTTTGCTAAGACAGAAAGAATTGTTATGTCACTAGGAAACAATTTGTATGTGCACGATGCAGTTTCATATACGGCTGGATTTGTTTGCAGAAAAGTTTTGAAAAGTACAAAATGTTTCTCATGTCCCATTGTTCTGACACGTCACACACAATCTACTGAAATGCCAGAGTCAGAAAGTGATTACCGATGTAGATTGACAGACATAAAAAATAGAGGCGGTCTTATTTACCCTGCATCCGACGTTGTTACCATTTGCAAAATTACTGAAAATATCTTCAAAAAACATTACAGTTCAAATAAAGGCATTTATCAGTATCTGAGAAAACTGGCACAAAAATCTGTACCGCACTCATGCTTGCAATTACAGCATTCACTTTCTCAGGATGTGGGTGCTAGCAAACACAGATTCCAAGTTATTCAAAAAATTATATCAGTATATTTACAATTGCGAATCAACAGATTAGAAAAAGAGAAGCAGAAACCCAAAAAAAAATTAAGAAGGCGATACACAAAATACATTCTCTTCAATCATGAATAAGTAGTATACAATAAGTACAAACCAATAATCAGTATGTTATTTTGTTTAAGTTTAAGTGTGTTCTGTATATGTATAATCATGAGTATTAAATGAATACATGAATAAAATTATGATTCTTCATGTCAGAGCTAATTGATGATTTTTTTCGACCCAACCCAATAGGAACAGGTTCGTCGAATAAACGTAGAAAAATAGCCACAACCCTACGTCTAGAATGTATCAGAATTTCACGTTGAATAAACTGAAAAATGTCCGCCTGATATACGAAAATGAATACGTTTGCTAAAGTCGTGTTATATACGTACGAAAGACCCATAAAATCACCCAAGTATTCAAGATAGTATTATACGAGTATAATATACGTTTATTCATGTACGTACTTATTAGTATATGTCACGTAGAAGTGATACGTTGCGATATGGTTTAGATAACACTGACTTGCACGGTTATATTGGAGAAAAAAAGTTCGTCGAATAATCGTTGAAAAATGGTCACAACCCTACGTCTAGAATGTATCAGAATTTCACGCTGAATAAACTGAAAAATGTCCGCCTGATATACGAAAATGAATACGTTTGCTAAAGTCGTGTTATATACGTACGAAAGACCCATAAAATCACCCAAGTATTCAAGATAATATTATACGAGTATAATATACGTTTATTCATGTACGTACTTATTAGTATATGTCACGTAGAAGTGATACGTTGCGATATAGTTTAGATAACACGGACTTATACGGTTATACTGCAGAAAAAAAGTTCGTCGAATAATCGTTGAAAAATGGTCACAACCCTACGTCTAGAATGTATCAGAATTTCACGTTGAATAAACTGAAAAATGTCCGCCTGATATACGAAAATGAATACGTTTGCTAAAGTCGTGTTATATACGTACGAAAGACCCATAAAATCACCCAAGTATTCAAGATAATAATATACGAGTATAATATACGTTTATTCATGTACGTACGTATTTGTATATATCGCGTAGAAATGGTACGCTGTAATATGGGTTGGATAGCAACAGATTCATACGGTTTATAACCGGTGCTTTTATCGCATAAAAAAACTGCATCCAATTGAAAAATGGCGAGGCTCCACGGTGGTCAAGTTGGTATGGAATGTCCCAAATATACTTCTAGACAAGACTTGTCAAAGTACGTGATAATTATACTCGAAAGTAATAAACTCTACGTTCACTAAACTGATCGAATAAACTCCAAGAACATTTGTGACGTGTATAATATGATATTACAAGATTTACCAAGCAGTCGAAGCAGGTATAAATGAAATTTGGTATTCGTTATATCATTTCGTATATTCATTTACTCCCAATTTGGTATTATGATTATAAGTTGTAGTGGCGAATTAAAAACAATTGTTCAAACTTCAGAAGGAAGTGTTTGAGTTTTCTCTTAGTTGTCAGATGAGTATTACATCTATTACATCTTCTGCTTACAGTGATTATAACAATATTTGGATGATATAAATAATAGTTATTATGAAGTAAATATAATGCGCAATATGCTTCAAAATGACAGTATAAGAAAATAATTCAAACGAGATTTTCTTGTTCTCATTATGCTACGGTTTTCTGTGAATATAATAATATATTTGGACAGTATGAGTAATAGTTATGAAGTAAATATAATAAACGCAAAAACATTGTAAATGTAAAAAATTACAGCCGAGTTCCAAAATGGTTTCCCCAGCCAAAAACTCGAGAACATCCATACTCTTTTTCAGCGTCAGATTACAAACATCATTTCGTTACAAAAATAGTACAAAATAATACGTGAAATCAGGCATCGAAGCCGAGCGTTCCCTTTGTTAATTTTTATACTTCAAATTATGTTCTTCAAATGCTAATCAATGGAAATGAATGGAAAACCAATAGAATCATTGATAAAACCTGTGATAAAACAGCATATTGGCGACGGAAAATATTGCTGAAGGAAGTTAGCTCGTATGATGATACGAACTCGGCGGGCATAGATTGTTCTGAAAATTATCAATTGCTGAATTGTGAGGTAAGATCAGCAATTAGTGCGTCTGTCAATGCAGAATATGTGTATCTATACTGTAAGTCGAATAGAAAGAGAGACGTCGCAAGAGCATCACCGAAGTGTACCGATAATGGGTACGTCCAGTATAAGTATGTATCGTGTTATGGGTGTGACATGTTTGTAGCATGGCGTTATAACGTTAGTCGAAAATCGGTGAACGAAAGATGCAGAATGAAATTGAACTCTTCTTCAAAACTTGCATTCGAATTTAAATTACTGAGATCACCGTGCCTGGACCATTAGTTCTTGTTATGAACACACTATAGGTATTTTTTTAACTTCAATTTTCAACGGATTACTCATTCCGTTCATTCATTTGTTTCAACACAACCTCTTGCGAAAACCACGAAGCACTAGTGCGTGGAAAATGTTTTCTGATTTTTAAATTTGAAGAAAAAAAGGATAGTATGTAGGGCACGGGCACTGAAAAGGACTTTATGAGGAGTGTGAAAGTGTCACACGATTCGAAGATGAGGTCTTTCTGCGTCATTGCCATATAAACTACTATTATATCGCAGTTTCAGTCTACAATAATAAATATATTATCAATGCCAAGAATATCCTAACAGTATTTGATCATGCTCCCGACAATTTTGTGGGTGTGATCGTTACACATTGACTGGAAGAAATAATTTTGAAAAAAGAGTGCAATTGATAATTTTCAGAACAATCTATGCCCGCCGAGTTCGTATCATCATACGAGCTAACTTCCTTCAGCAATATTTTCCGTCGCCAATATGCTGTTTTATCACAGGTTTTATCAATGATTCTATTGGTTTTCCATTCATTTCCATTGATTAGCATTTGAAGAACATAATTTGAAGTATAAAAATTAACAAAGGGAACGCTCGGCTTCGATGCCTGATTTCACGTATTATTTTGTACTATTTTTGTAACGAAATGATGTTTGTAATCTGACGCTGAAAAAGAGTATGGATGTTCTCGAGTTTTTGGCTGGGGAAACCATTTTGGAACTCGGCTGTAATTTTTTACATTTACAATGTTTTTGCGTTTATTTCATTACTTTTTGTATGTGCAAACGGGTCAGCGCTAAGCTGACTCGAATGTATTCTACATATTACACATGTATAAAGATCAACTTCCGATCATTCGTGATGGAATGCATGTGCTACAATGAACAAGTGTATTTTGGAATTTGCGCAAAAGATACGAGCTAATTTTTTTTATTTCTAAAATAAATGGGTGTAACAAATTTTTTTCCGTACACTAATTTCGACAAAATTGGTTCTTCAATTATATATAAAAAAAAAAAAAAATTCCAATAATTTTCTAATTGAAAATTTCATTTCTTTCCTATTTTTCGACGCTTTGTAACCATTTCCCTGTTAAGTTTGAATAAAAGACGTGTGGACCAATTTTGTATAATAATAATATTTATAGACAGAACTGTAAGCTGTAAATTTATAAACATGTGAATAAACGACTTTGAAAATTAAAAAAAATGATTTACCTTTTATTATGATATGATATAATACTTCATTACCAACATAATTACACGTTATTATTTTTAATAATCTTTAGTAGAGACATGCCTTTTATTTCAACAGCTATATAAACGATTAAACTGATTTGGAATGTATAATATGTTATATGCGTATATGTACAATAATATTTCAATTTTGTTGCAAGAAAACAGACAAGCTTCTAAAAATTTATGAGTATAAAGATTGAGTTTTGAATTGATGAAGTTAAATTAAACACCGAAAACTACGGAGCGGAGGACCTGGACACTAGAAACTACGGAGCGGAGGATCTGGACACCGAAAACTATGGAACGAAAGACCTGGACAGTGAAAACTACGGAGCGAAAGACATGGACACCGAAAACTACGGAGCGGAAGACCTGAATACCGAAAACTACGAAGCGAAGGACCTGGATACCGAAAACTACGGAGCGAAGGACCTGGATACCGAAAACTACGGAGCGAAGGACCTGGATACCGAAAACTACGGAGCGAAGGACCTGGATACCGAAAACTACGGCCGAAGGACCTGGATACCGAAAACTACGGAGCGAAGGACCTGGATACCGAAAACTACGGAGCGAAGGACCTGGATACCGAAAACTACGGAGCGAAGGATCTGGATACCGAAAACTACGAAGCGAAGGACCTGGATACCGAAAACTGCGGAGCGAAGGACCTGGATACCGAAAACTACGGAGCGAAGGACCTGGATACCGATAACTACGGAGCGAAGGACCTGGATACCGAAAATTACGGAGCGAAGGACCTGGATACCGAAAATTACGGAGCGAAGGACCTGGATACCGAAAACTACGGAGCGAAGGACCTGGACACCGAAAACTGCGGTGCGAACACATTACTGAGTACAAATTTTTTTGGGGAGCACGAGTAGACGTGACGCATCAATAATAATGACAATAATAATAACAATGATAAATGAAATATGATTATAAATAATACTATAATAATATAATAATATTATATTATAATCATACTGGCACGCGGCCACGATTTGCTGCTGCGCATGCGCATTTTGTAAATCAGGCATCGATCAATAATTCTGCGCATGCGCATTTTGTAAAATAATTAATATTATTAATAACTCAGTTATGCGTGGTCAATTATTGCTCAAAAACAATAGGGGGCGAGATTTCGGTGATGAGAACACTCCTTCCAAATGGCAAGTTCATAAGTGCAACGGTTCGACAGATATCGTGGTCTCAAGAAGAACGGTCTGCAACGAAGAAGAAGGAGAAGAAGGAGAAGAAGAAGAAGAAGATTGTGTTTTTCGATCAACTTCGACGGTCAATATCTCCGGAACCACGCGGTAGATTTTGTCGAAATTTCGCGAGCAAGGTCAAATGGCGAGGGCCTTGGGCCCATATAAATTTTATTAGGAAATAATCAGCGGTTCAAAAGATATGACAGATTTTTTATAAGAACAAGAGCTGGCTCGGGTAAATGTTTCGTGGCTAGCGCGCCGAGTTTTCACTGTCGGAGGGGGGGGGGGGGGGGGGGAACTCGGCGATTCGCTGCCGCGAATCTTGATGTAGAACGTGCTTTGAAATCAGAACAAGAAAATAATTCAAAAAATATTTCCTTGTTTTCATTATGGTTATGGTAAAGTTTTCTGTGATTATAATATTTGGATATTACAAATGATAGTTATCATGACGTAAATATAATGCACAACGTGCTTTTAAAATGACAGTAAGAAAATAATTCAAACGAGATTTTCTTGTTCTCATTATGGTACGGTTTTCTGCGAATATAATAATATTTGGATAGTATGAGTAATAGTTATGAAGTATAAATATAATCTGGGAGTGCTTTCGAAATCAGAACAAGAAAATGATTCAAAAAATATATCTTTTTTCTTTCGGTATGGTTTTCTTGTTCTTATTTTGGTATACTCTGGTATACTCATTCAGTATACTCATTTTGGTATTTCTTTTTCTTATTTTGGTACGGTTTTCTTGCCAGTGACTGAATACATATGACGGCTCGTTGCCAGCTTCAACCAGTCTTTTACGGCTGATGCAATATTGACATCTGATGCATCCGAACTACCTTTGAAAGCAATTTTTGCAGCTTCTGGAAAAAGTCATCACAAAATCAAATCTAGATTCTAATTTTGCGATTGAACCAATAACGAACAATAGTCACTCAATCGTTCTGAATAAAAAAAACTAGACAAGACATATTTCATGTAGCTTGTCCACTATACATAACTGCAGAGTAACTTATTCTCAGAGATACAAAGAGCAATCATTGGTAAAAATTATTTGGAGAGAAAACTGAAATTGACAAGTATTACGATCAACGTATGGAACAGTCTGTTTTTATGAAGATTATTTCATCTATAGAAATGAATTACAGCTTTGTCAACCAGCTAATAGAATATGATTCGGACTCCAATAACAAACTGCGCGGAAAGGTTGATTTTTGACTTGCCATTGATGATTTTCATCAGGTTAGTTTTCTTGAAACATTGTTTCTCCCTGCCTGCCCAGTTGTACTCCATCGCTAAAGTATTCGACATCAAAAATCTTAACATATTCATAACGGCTTGCCGTTGAGATAAGCCACCGATCGATGCAAGCCTATAGATCTGGAAAAATGTAAAAGTGTAAAATTGGTGAAATGGACGCAAGAAAATCAATTCAAATAACTTTTAATCTCAGGGCGGACTTCTCAGTATTACTAGTAATTGCATGCAGTAAGTTGGGCGAACAACATACAAAAAATATTCTAAAAACAGTGATGACTTTACGCTAGACAACACTTAATAGATGTCGAAGAATAAGTTTATTCCAACATTGAGTTAAATATACTGCAGTACCGAGACAATAAAAGCAGAATCTATAATACGTAACTGAACTACAGTATGTATAATGAAACGCTCGTGGCCATGTAGAAACAACGTACAAGATATTTACGATGCTCTTTGTTCTCTAATAGCTGATCGAACTCTTTAAAGACGGCCAATGAAGACAGCGGAAAATCTGGAAGATTTGGTGGTTTGGTAGAGTGTTGTACTTGTGCCTCATTAATCCGCAAAAGCTGACTAATCATCATTTGACTCTGATCAACGGCTTTGCTCGTTTGTTCTAAGTATTTCAGGACTGTCTCCTGGAATGTCGAAGTCGCTGCTGCAATATTTGATGATTTATTCATCTGCTGAGGATCGGCTGTATCACTTGGATTAAGGAGATGTCTTTGCGGTGTTGAGTTCACATTTGTGCGAGGTGTTGAGTTTATACTCGATCTGGGTGTTGTGATACCAGAGCATGACGGTTCAATATGTCTCTGATTATTGATCAAAATATCACGCCCAGCAACATTGAACGAAATGTCCTGCCCCAAACCAGTCATACTCCTCTCATAAGTTGGAATATTCTGTGATTCATTTTCTTGGTCAGAATCAGGTACAATCTCAGAATTACATTCGGGATCGCTGCTCGAAGTTAAACTGACTCTCTTTCGGCGCTTATTTTTCTTGCTGTGTTTATTATGTTTGTGTTGTTTTTTTCTTTTTTTCTCCAATATTACAGTTTCTTGGGACTCATCATTATCGGGAATCACCTCGTCGGTCACAAGCTTTCTCTGTGTAATAGGCTGAATAGTCATGCCGTCTTCAGAAGTTCCATTTTCTAGTATATTGGCCATATATTCATCAGCAGCAACATAGTCATCTAGAACGAATGGCCAATTAACATTTCATTCAACTATTAAAATACAAGACACATAGGATTATGAATGCTCTTATGCATATTGAATCATCATTTGTTATCTGATCACCATTTTCTGTTTTCTTGAAATTCTTTTTAAGTCAGCGGTAATCAAGCAGAAAATCGATGTGAAATATTGAGGGTTACATAACCGTTGTATCGGAGATATGATTTCTTTCCATTTTTTAAAGATTTTGATCATTATTCACTGTCCAAAAACTTTATTGCTATCCAAGCTGTCAGTCTGGAGCGTTGAAACAGCTTGTTTTCATTTAATTTTAAATTAATAAATAAAATTATTATGTCAATATAGTATAAATCAATTACCTTATCAAAGGGCATAGTTTCCAGAACAGAATAAATGTACGGTTACATGCAATGGTAGTTACTGAGCTAAGAGATCTTATTCATGACAACATTTTAAATGGAAGTTATTTCCAATAACTCTACTCCGCAAGTAGAAATTATAATATGTGTTTCAAGACCATGTTATAATATGGCAGAAATTTTCAATTCGATCAGTGCAATTCTCTAACATTATTTCAAAAGACCAGAAACTGGGCGGTGTGTTATGATTTTGGAATGTATCACGGAAACTGCATGGTCATCGAATGACCAAATGATTAGCCTTTCATATTTTGAACCCGAATTATTGTCATGTTGATCCGCTTTTGACGACGATTTAATTCCGCGGAGATAAATATATTACAACTTTTTCAAACTTTGAACAAAGTGCAAAATTTTCGGATTAGTCAATACAAGAACGTATAATTAGTGTAATATGTTGGATTATACAGAATTTTTTTCCCTTTTCTGGAAAATGGGGGCTTACTCAGTCGCGAATAAGAAATCGTTGGGAAAAAAAATATTTTATTGAAAAGTTAGAATAAGTTGAGAATATCCATTACCTCCGGTGTGTAGCACACGATGCACATCATAGATGGCCCAAGACCGTTCATGAGCTACATTTGCTCGAACTAAGCTTTTGAATTTTTCTTCCGTTTTTGTCCGTGGCCAATAGCATCGGGTATTGTTTTCCGTAAGCCATAATACGGGAATCAGAGCACATTGCAAGTTTCCACCTCCCACAAACTCGATTACGGCATACATCATTGCAGCCCTTAAGTGCAGCTGCAGATTATATACCAGTAACGAGATTTTTATTAAAAAATTTGAAAGTTTAAGACAAAATTTGATATCGCAAAACTGTAACTGCAACAAATTATAAAAAGAAATATACATAAATGACATGACCAGAAGTTCCGGTGGACTTCAATGAAAACAAACAGTGTCACCTGTATATTCTGATTTGAATAGGTGAAGATGTTTATGATTCTTTTTGATGGAGTATTGGAAAGATCCCGAATCCATCTTTGAATGGAAATCGCAGACATTTGAACGAAATTTCAGACACAAGAAAAGTGGTAGCTTCTGCGTAACTTTTAGCAAAAAATATCCCTAGTTTAGAAGATTCGACTGGTTTCCGATACAGATTCCTCAGATATCTAAATGCAATTGCCACACATGTGTACACACCATCTACGCAAAGGATCGACTTGATCAGATAAACTCTACCATTTACTGTCACTACGTTGTCGGGGTTTCGTATTGACAATTTGAACCGTTCCGTTACTAAAGTCTCACATTCAAAGGCATTTTCACCCTTTGCTTTAATGCCTCTTGAGATGTCTGGTTTAAGTGTAGCATTTAATGTTTCTTCACTTTGTATGTTGGTTAACTCTGAAATTCGTTTGACAACCTGCTGCAAAGGAAGCTTTTTCGCACGTACTCGTTTTTTTAATTTTCCCAAGTAGTTTTCGAAAGGAAAACAACTAAAATCCTGTAACTTACCGTACCGTTCAACATCATCACATATGTGAAGCAGAGAGTGTACGTTGTAAACAACAAAGTGGGGGCCATACAGTGCAGCAGATTGCCGAACAAATTTTTCAATCCCTTGCCTCGCGTCTTGTAGATAGCGTGAAATTAGTGTTTCATTTGATAAAATATATGCAGCTGCATGCAATAATAAAAAGTGATAATATTTTTTAGGATGCAGAACGTCGCGCAATATTATCGGCCCCAAGTAAATCAAAAAAAATCTAAACTCTGTCGCCTTCCAACGCTTTACTTCGTCAAGACCGCGTGGTTTTCGAATAAATTCTGCCGTTACGTAAACTCGCAGTCTATCTATTTCGAAAGTGATTATTTTCAAAATTTCTTTAGAAAGCTTACAAAGTCTCGGCCCTTCTATCCAGTAGTTGATTAATAATCTTTTTACCACTCCCAAAAAAAACAAGTGCATTGGATCCAATGGGAATTGAGTAACAAGACCAATACCTAATCGAAGTAAGGGCGAGATACCTTTGATGTGTCTGTTATCAGGCTCTTCGTCTAAAAAATCAGCGTCCAATCGTTTGCGGTGATTGATTTTGTTAACGGGATAATACAATTTTCTCTGTAAAGAAATGGCTGCTATACCGCACTTTTCGCAACCATACGTGCTGGTATGACCTTTAATCATCTTGAGCATTGCCCTAGCCGGGGCATCACATAAAAAACAACCGATTTCAACACGCAGGATCTTGTTGTCATAAGTAATCCCATGCTCAAGTAATGAATGCGTTTCTTCAATAAATTCTGACAAATATTTATCTAATGAGTCGGGTTTCCCTTTACCGCAGAAAACAGCTACCATAAATGGGCTATTATCTTTCAATGAATGACTCCTACATAATATTGGCCACAAGTTCACGGAGCTACTTTTAAATAAGGGCAACCCGTCAATATTGATATCAATTAGAAGAGTATTCGAGTGAATAGTAGATTTATTTAGCCCGCTTCGTAGTTTGCTTTCTAGTCCTTTCCTAAGACCAACATAAGACATTTGACCGTTTTTCAAGTTAGATATATCCACTATTCTGTCAGTATTCATGAGAGTTTTGGCACATTTTGGTAAAAAGGAATATCTGGGATGAATTAAAGTTAATAATTCATCGAGTGCGGTACGGGTAATATTGTTATCACAGGCCCACTTCTTCAAATTTATTTGGAATTGTTTTTCGAATAGTATTTCCCGATCATCATCATTTATAGACTGATCACTTGTATTATTGTGGTCTTGCTCACATTCTGCCGGCAGGAAACTATCCATAAGGGGTATTTGGTTATAGTCAGGGGGAGAATGGCTTTCTAGAGCTTCAAGATCTGAACCGGAGCTAATTGAAAGTTGACTGTTCGATGGCAAAAATAATGGGCCATGCATATCACATTGTATATTTGTTGCAGTACAGGGTTTGACGTTATCGTAAGGCTGGGATTCGTCATTTCTGTATTCGACATAATCTCTAGAGGCATTTTCCTCAATGTTATCAATGAAAGAAGATTTAATTTGACTCAATGCCTGTGCTCGTTTACGACGGATATGTCGCTTACTGAACAATTTCTTTTCAAGAGGCATATTGCAATAGCTAATTTAATTTGCCACGAATTGCAGATATATGGTAATCGGTCCTTTGTGAATGTGGCGTGCATGTGACGTATTGACTTAATCGTATCTAACTGTATACCTAGCAGACAAAAGAATTTATACACGGATTACAAAAAATAAATAACTACAGAAGTTGGACACAAGCTGGGCTATGGCAAAATTTAGTCTTTCCAGTGCTTCCTTATATATAAATGTACAGATTGAAGTGACGTTGACATTGCTACAGATAAAGGGATGGCACGTCGCGATCTCACCATCGATGAAACTGCGAACATTTCGTTGTCATTATTCCATGTCTAACATGTCCAGTAGGGTGGCCCAAAAAAAAAGAATATTTTTTTTTCTCGAACCCTTACGAAAATATATATATATGTCAAAAGGCAGTTTCTGGGACATTTTTTAAGACATATATTTTTGACCCTATTTTTGTATATTCTACTACCCTAAGACCGAATCTGGAAAAAAATTTCAATTCTCATCAGTCTGTGCAGAATTACGTTGAAGAAACTATGCATTGATAGTTTTCGGGACTTCTGTAAAAACGGTTGCTTTCGGGACAGTATGTATCATAAGCATTTTCTGGTAGTTTTCGGGACAGTACATCTCATGGCATTGAATTCAATAAGTCACCAGTCTCATTTGATATTTTGAACCACCCTTGGACTAATTGCATAAGAATCTTTCGGTTTCATCGAATTCACGGTGAGGTATATAAGTACATAAGAAAACGCATGTACTGCCAGTTGACGGGACCTTTATCTAATTATCTGTTATCGGATCGTTATGTATATTGAACGGAAACTTCCCAGACTGGAAGACATTACATTCGCTTACTCAATTATAAAATTTCTATAACAGCAACTGGATATAGCCCAGACTGATTGCCCCTATAGCTATAAGTGTGATAAATAGCATAATAATCATCCATGTCCCGAAATCTACCAGTGGGTTGAAAATTACTATTTCCAGAGAATTGGTGGATTCCAGGACACACCTGAGTTTATCTATTCAAAACAATTATCGCCAGCTTGACGCGATTTTTTCTTATAGTCCCCAGAATTCAAAGCTAAATCGTTGATATTATTCGTGTTTCCAATTATTACTCGTTATTCAATCGAACGTGATTCTCGGCCCACAGGCGGATTCCAAGACCCAGCTGACGAAACCTATTTGATTTACATTGGATATTTTATCACAATTACTTCGAAAATATCGCCAGCAGTAAGTACATCCAGCTCGACACGATTGCTCCATGCAGTATGTGCGCTGCATGCAGTTGCTGTTGGCGATATTACTGAGATAAATGTGATAAATAGCATAATAATCATCCATGTCCCGAAATCTACCAGTGGGTTGAAAATTACTATTTCCAGAGAATTGGTGGATTCCAGGACACACCTGAGTTTATCTATTCAAAACAATTATCGCCAGCTTGACGCGATTTTTTCTTGTCTCCCTAGAATTCAAAACTATGAATCATTGATAT
The DNA here is from genome assembly GCA_944452935.1 of Rhogogaster chlorosoma. NCBI lineage: Eukaryota > Metazoa > Arthropoda > Insecta > Hymenoptera > Tenthredinidae > Rhogogaster > Rhogogaster chlorosoma. The sequence goes on along the minus strand of OX101800.1, from coordinate 12,922,850 downwards.
CATTCGCGTTTCCAATTATTATTACTCGTTATTCAATCGACCGCGATACTCGGCCCACAGGCGGATTCCAAAAACCAGTTGACGAAACCTATTTGATTTACATTGGATATTTTATCACAATTACTTCGAAAATATCGCCAGCAGTAAGTACATCCAGCTCGACACGATTGCTCCATGCAGTATGTGCGCTGCATGCAGTTGCTGTTGGCGATATTACTGAGATAAATGTGATAAATAGCATAATAATCATCCATGTCCCGAAATCTACCAGTGGGTTGAAAATTACTATTTCCAGAGAATTGGTGGATTCCAGGACACACCTGAGTTTATCTATTCAAAACAATTATCGCCAGCTTGACGCGATTTTTTCTTGTCTCCCTAGAATTCAAAACTATGAATCATTGATATCATTCGCGTTTCCAATTATTATTACTCGTTATTCAATCGACCGCGATACTCGGCCCACAGGCGGATTCCAAAAACCAGTTGACGAAACCTATTTGATTTACATTGGATATTTTATCACAATTACTTCGAAAATATCGCCAGCAGTAAGTACATCCAGCTCGACACGATTGCTCCATGCAGTATGTGCGCTGCATGCAGTTGCTGTTGGCGATATTACTGAGATAAATGTGATAAATAGCATAATAATCATCCATGTCCCGAAATCTACCAGTGGGTTGAAAATTACTATTTCCAGAGAATTGGTGGATTCCAGGACACACCTGAGTTTATCTATTCAAAACAATTATCGCCAGCTTGACGCGATTTTTTCTTGTCTCCCTAGAATTCAAAACTATGAATCATTGATATCATTCGCGTTTCCAATTATTATTACTCGTTATTCAATCGACCGCGATACTCGGCCCACAGGCGGATTCCAAAAACCAGTTGACGAAACCTATTTGATTTACATTGGATATTTTATCACAATTACTTCGAAAATATCGCCAGCAGTAAGTACATCCAGCTCGACACGATTGCTCCGTGCAGTATGTGCACTGCATGCAGTTGCTGCTGGCGATATTACTGAGATAAATGTGATAAATTACATAATAATCATCCATGTCCGGGAATCTACCAGTGGGTTGAAAATTGCTATTGTCAGAGAACTGGTGCGTTCCAGGACACACTCGACTTGCCAACAGCAACTGCATGCAGTGCACATACTGCATGGAGCAATCGTGTCGAGCTGGATGTACTTACTGCTGGCGATATTTTCGAGGTAATTGTGATAAAATATCCAATTTAAATCAAATAGGTTTCGTCAGCTGGGTCTTGGAATCCGCCTGTGGGCCGAGAATCACGTTCGATTGAATAACGAGTAATAATTGGAAACACGAATAATATCAACGATTTAGCTTTGAATTCTGGGGACTATAAGAAAAAATCGCGTCAAGCTGGCGATAATTGTTTTGAATAGATAAACTCAGGTGTGTCCTGGAATCCACCAATTCTCTGGAAATAGTAATTTTCAACCCACTGGTAGATTTCGGGACATGGATGATTATTATGCTATTTATCACATTTATCTCAGTAATATCGCCAGCAGCAACTGCATGCAGTGCACATACTGCATGGAGCAGTCGTGTCGAAATGGATGTACTTACCGCTGGCGATATTTTTGAAGTAATTGTAATATAATATCTGATGTTAATGAAATAGCTTTTATCACCCGAGTCCTGGAATCCTCCTGTAGGCCGAAAATTGCGTTCGAATGGTTTAAGAACATAATTAGCGACGAAAATATTATTGGTGGCTTAATCTATAATCTGCAGGACTAGAAACAATCGTCTTAGGCCGCACGCTGGAGCTATCCAAGATATTCTCGAAATAACTGTAATAAATATATGAAATCATCTGTGTCCTGGAATCCACCTGTCCTTAGAGGATCAGAATTTTGGGCCAGTGGCGGAATTCAGGACACCCGTATAATTTTGATTATGCATCACAAATGTTCGGCAAAATTGCGAGCAGTAACTGCATGCAGTCACAATTTGAAACTGAGAAAATATGGGCACCGATGTCAGTATCAACGGCAGATTTGTATTTGCCGCTTTTTATTTTGTCGTATTTAACATCTGATGAAAACGCTAATTTATCATAATTCATTTCATAAAATGAGTACTTTCAGGACATGTTCCGAAACATCCTTTTAGTTTCTATCGGTGTTTTTCAGGACAGTCCTGATAATATACAACTGACATGTAACTCTTATGAGGACGGTCCCGAAAACCACCAAGTGTCCTCGTAATATACAATGGATGCTAGAAATCGTCCCGAAAACTGCCCTTTGACATATATATGTTAGTTTATCATCTCTTAAGAGCCCGCTCCAAAGCGCAGCTCAAAAAAAAAAACTCTTAAGAGGTCGCTCAAGATTTTTAAAATTTTCCAAAAACGTCGAAAATCGACTTTTTTTTTTAATTTCTTTTTCTCGTTATTTCACTATTTTCTACTATAAAAATGGTCAGGATCCTGAAATTTTCAAGTCAATATTTTGATATTTAAAGGTCGCTCAAGATTTTTTTCAGTTTTCAAGTAGAGTACCTTAGACCTTTTCGAGCGACTTTTGAACATGAATATTAATGACCTTTTTATTTTTTTTTCCTGCAGTTGACATACTAAAGAATAGAAATAAGGCTAGAGAGATGCAAGAAAAAAAATTTCGAGACGATTTTCACTATTAACATGTAATTGACGAAAATTTATAACTTTTTTTTTTAATAGTGAAAATCGTCTCGAAATTTTTTTTCTTGCATCTCTCTAGCCTTATTTCTATTCTTTAGTATGTCAACTTCAAGAAAAAAAATAAAAAGGTCATTAATATTCATGTTCAAAAGTTGCTCGAAAAGGTCTAAGGTACTCTATTTGGAAACTGAAAAAAATTTTGAGCGACCTTTAAATATCAAAATATTGACTTGAAAATTTCAGGATCCTGATCATTTTTATAGTAGAAAATAGTGAAATAACGAGAAAAAAGAATTTAAATAAAAAAGTCGATTTTCGACGTTTTTGGAAATTTTTAAAAATCTTGAGCGACCTCTTAAGATTTTTTTTTTTGAGCTGCGCTTTGGAGGGGGCTCTTAAAACATGATAAACTAACATATTTTCGTAAGGGTTCGAAAAAAAAAAATATTTTTTTTTTTTGGGCTACCCTAATGTCCAGGTCCATGCCTCGAAGCATTATTGAAATTATAGTGAAATGTACATTTAAATATAAGGGAGTTTTGGGATGTGGCTACTTAATAAGTAGAGCAAGTTCATACCAAAAAACGTATATTATACGTAAAGCCGTTGGATATAATATGTTTTTCGGCCGAGCAATTCTTCCACTGATGCACGATTGTTCCTATTGAGACGAAACAGTCTCGAAGTATAATTTCAATTTTAGATTAATATTCGCAAAAAATTTCAGAAATTTTTACGCTACAAACAATTGTCTCGTATTCAAAAAAATTTAGAAAACTTGCCCACGTGAATAACATGCAGAGTATAATATGTCCACGTTTATTCTACCAAGAAAAAATAAAAATAAAAATTTATACACTTATACTTTATTTTTTGCATCTTGCTAGAGGCAGGTACATTGAAAATGATGGACACTTTTCCTAGTTTAATTTATATTCCAAGAGATTGGAATTTTAATGGGGCTAGATAATCACTTATCCGAACTAAATATGAAAACACAACTTAGAATCTTCTTCTACAAATACGTATATATTTTGACATAAATGAACATGATATTCGGTTGTATAGGATAAATCGATTATTCAATTTATTGCTTTAATTGGAAAAAAAAACCTCTACTAATCAGAAGTATCTACGGCTTTACATGTAGTTGGCTCTAATTCATCGCCGTGAAATACGGAAAATAACGTAATACACCCGAATACTTCCGGAAATCACGTAACGCTTGCCGTATTGTCCCTATAAACATTTTCAATGTTAAAATTCTGTCTATATTATGAACCAGAAAAAATTGTGGTTTCCAAACGTTTTATTTGCTTAAACATCTTCAAGTGCAACGTCTATAATACCGGGAATAAACGTGTCGTTGGTGTATGAATGGTTTCATATCCAACTAATTTACGTATAATGTGCGTTTTCCGGCTGCATATTCGAATTCCAGAAAGCACGAAACTGAAAGTTGTCTACATTGTCTTACAGATAAGCCCATATTCTAGTCTAAAATTCTTAAAAAGAAAAACATTTAAGAAAATAAATGCAACCACTTTATCTTCTTCGCATACAAGGTTGAGTAAGGGTTGAAAGTAAGTTGGGCTATTATAAGTATGCGACTAAATACGCTGAATGAAATATTACTAATTGCCTCAATGGCTATTAAGATAGTATGTACTTACATGCCAATATTCTTCGTGGGCACTTCTCTTTGCAGTAGAATCAGTTTAACAAATTATATAAAAAAGATAGGGCAGATACACAATGAAATGCAGCGATGTATGACGTATATATACGTTCGACGAACCAAACACGACTGAGCGCTCTGCTCGTTCTTTAGATCTCCGCCTATACCCCCACTATGGGTTACGAAACTGAAACCAGGCCCACTGTTGGGGCATTTCAATATGAATTATAAATAAATGACTATGTAACTGTTTGAAAATGGTTATTCAGCTAAAAATAATTGATTTTTGTAAAATTAGTAATATTTACTCATGTGTATTTACTTATTTTTTCGGTATCTCGAATTTCTTCGTACCTAATTATGAATTATTATATATGATAATAATTTGAGGGTAAATTCTGCTGGATTAATAATTTCGTCTGCACGCTATATCCAACTAGGTTTTTCAAACGAAATTAGGCGGCGACCACGCACAAGTCGTCCGTGTGTGTAGTACTTGCCTAAGTATAATGTAAGACATTCATTTTCATTTTTCATTGATCATTTTCCTAAGATTTAGAAATTCAGCAGCTGACAGTAACTAATCTTTCTTTAATCTTCGTATGATGTTGAAGTTTCATAATTCAAGTATCAACATTTTCATGCAATCAGTTGATAATAGTCCAAATGTATTTACAATAAAAAAATATTTACATGCGAATATTGTTGATATAGCGTTTCACGAATTCTTATTGCAGTTAGTGATGCAATAACATGTACCAGTCCAATAAGAACAAACGTATAAAATGGGAGGTTTTCCCGACTGATAAACGTATATTCAATGGCTTTCCGTACAATTAATGTTTTTTGGCATGGAATTTTCAATATTTTTGTACAATTTTCGTATTGAGTAACAAGTGAAAAAAATTCTTCCAAACATCTCAGATCTTTAGATTTATTCGTTTTTCTGTGGAAAAAAATCATTGAAATGTTATTTCATGCGCCTTTACTTTCACTGTGTCTCGGACTTCATCCCTACACCATCAACCGTCTTGCCTATCAGTAAAACTTACATACATTGTACGCGGCATGATGCTAATATATGAGTATATTATCCGCGTTACAAGCGTTGAACGAAGCTCACATATGTATAATAGCTTGGTTATAGAAGTACGGAGAAAAATTATGGTACTTTGAGTCATCAAAAAAATATTCAGGGTGGATTTTTTGAAAATACCTAATAATTCTTAAGTGTTGGCTGCTTTACACGTGGGCTGCGACATCTTCCAAAGCAGCAATGCGATGTCCTGTTTTACACCCTGTAAATTCCATCGAAAATTCGGGGAAAAGTATTCAAAGCATATGAATTAAAAACTTGTTTCAACTAATTTCAAATGCCACATTTTTTAATTTTTTAAATAATTTTCACCCACCAAAATATCAGGATTTTTTCTTCGTAAAAAATTCGGCAAATGATCTCGAATATTCTAAACCATACTATAGTTCTGCAGAAAAAAATCATGGACACAGAAAACCGGCACTGAATGGCTTACAGAATTTATGGGTGTATTCCTCAGCTGATCACGAAGATGTAGCGTGATGAATTTGTAAGAGCGTACTTTTATTAGTTGTATATCGTAATTTGTTCGTACAAAGATAGCTTATTAAATATATAATTTAAAAGAAGGAAACTACCAACGTGTGTTTACGTAAAGCCGTTAAATATACATTTTTCGTTCTTGAAATCTTCCGATATCGTTTGTTCGTGTTGAGCTAAGAAACAAATGCGTCGCTGCAGTGGCCCTTCGACCGCAACATTGTAAACAAAAACGAATTTTAACTAGTGGCTTGTTCAGTAGCACGACATATATTGTATTATGACGTACGACATAATCTTTGAGCATGCAATACAATCTATCAACATTTGAATCGATTTCATCAATTGAAAAAATAAATCGCGGTTGAAAAAAAAAGACCCAGTCACTTCGCATCTCGGCTGAACCGTGATTATTCGAAGTCTCGTTGGTCATACGAATTCATTCTACGGAAACGGATATCTTATTTGTTGCGTCTTAACCAAAAAGATCTCCAGAAAAACCGTCGCAATAAGATTTTCGGTCTGATATAGATATTTTTCACGTATATCCTACCATTTTAAACACGGATAAAGTACTGGTATATAATCAGTCTGCTGCTGACGCTTTTGGGACGTATGACGATAGCTCTGAAAAGATTGGAGTATATGCGTCTCGCTGAAACGAAGTTTACTCGTTATAACTATACTCAAAAAACAGTCTATCATTTACGTTTAATTTTTCGTCTACAATGAGTATTTTTCACGTATATCCTACCATTTTAAACACGGATAGAATACTCGTATATAATCAGTCTGCTACTGACGCTTTTGCGACGTTTGACGATGGCTCTGAAAAGATTGGAGTATATGCGTCTCGCTGAAACGAAGTTTACTCGTTATAACTATACTCAAAAAACAGTCTATCATTTACGTTTAATTTTTCGTCTACAATGAGTATTTTTCACGTATATCCTACCATTTTAAACACGGATAGAATACTCGTATATAATCAGTCTGCTACTGACGCTTTTGCGACGTTTGACGATGGCTCTGAAAAGATTGGAGTATATGCGTCTCGCTGAAACGAAGTTTACTCGTTATAACTATACTCAAAAAACAGTCTATCATTTACGTTTAATTTTTCGTCTACAATGAGTATTTTTCACGTACATTACACTGTTTCAAAAGTGAATAGGGTAAACGTTGATAAACTGAAGGATTAAAAGTACTTTTATGTGTGTAATAAACGTTTAATTATAATATACCTAAAATTAACGTGGATCAAAAACGTAGATTTGACGTAAATTTAAAAAACGTATGTAAGTAACGTTTACATTTTATACCTATACCAATTTTATACCATTGAAACGTATAATAGACGCTTGATCGACGAACCTGTTCCTACTGGGAAATACCTTACAATTGTGGCCAAGTACTAAATTCCAAAGCAGTTTTCCTTTAAAACAGAAATTATCTTCCTTCCTATCTTTCTTCCACGTTACAATTAAAATTGTAATGGGTTCTTATTAGGATTTATAATTAAATTATTTATCAATATAATGTAATATAATATGTTCTATTATTTACACTATATGAACGCAATATACAGTCTCTGAAAATACGACACAAATTCTGAATTCCGTTTTTATTATCGATGCGGGCACTGAATTTCCCACGCTACGCTCCTGGTTTAGAGAGAGAAAGGTTATCACCTTACTGTTCCCGTCTTTGTCATCACGCTTTTCAGCCAGAAGGCTCCCTCCATGTATATATGCTCTAAGGGTCAACCCAATCAATCAACCCAAAACGCACAACCCCAGCCGGCACTGGGCCAACCAGCGCAGGCCGAACGACATCAACCTCCACAGGCCGAACAACGTCAGCTACGACCGGGCCAACTAGCGCAGGCTGAACGGCGCCAACCAGTACAGGCCGAACAACGCCAGCCACAAAGGGGCCAACCAGCGCAGGCTGAACGACGCCAGCCACGACCAGGCCAGCTAGCTGCTAACGCTCACGGTATAGCTTTGAAAATATTCACCCGAGTCATTACTTCCTCATCCTTAGTAAATGTTTGGCATAAGTCGTTCAACTTTATGATATAATCAACTCTGTATAGTCGTGCTTTCATTTCAAATATACTGTTAATATTCATGCTCTTATCATGAAATTCTATTTAGCTGCAGCTATCAGCAATCGTTAGTCGATCGCGTACACAGTATGTCTGACCACACTGAAGTTTGTAACACGGTTCACATTAATTTTTTTAGAGAACGCACACCCAAATCATGGGCCGCCTGCGCTAAACAGGGCGGACGGAGGGGCCGGACACCCGCTTCAGGATGATATATACTTTCATATTTTACCCTCTTTTTCATTTGAAGAATCTTTATATGTCCATGTACTGTAAAGACAGCCTTGATGTTCGATAACGTGATCCGTAGTCGACTGCATATAACCCTCGTCTTACTGCTAGTAATCTCACGTCACTTGCCTTCCCTGAGACTTAGGATTGAGTTATGACCATTACTTTTTTTAGTTAATAGAGTACCACGTCACCAGCGCGCAGGGCAGGCTATGCGCAGGAATAGGATGGACCATCAAATGAATCTGATCAATTTTTTATATAAGATGGCCAATCCTCATCGTGGCGGGAGAGGGCGAGGCAAAGGAAGAGGCAGAGGCAGAGGCCAGGGGGGTGATCCGGCAGCATAAAAACATTTATATTTTTCATTTAAGTTTATTTTTTCTTCATTTCCTTTATTCAGTCACCTTTATTTAGTCATATATTACTTTTATTCGATTTTATTTTAGCTTTCTATTCTTTATTTAGTTATATACCTATGTAAGCTTTGTATACAACCGTACGATGTGTTTATGTTAACTCTGCAGATACTTTTATGGTGTGTAGGGGCTGTTCCGGCAAGCATTACGTGGTAAGATACCATGGTCAGAAACTCATACTAACGTCTGTGGAGGGCTTTGAAGGATTTAGTACCGCACGCTTGTTCGTAATGTAATTAATCAGATGTGATTATTTTCGACAACGATTTAGTCAGCGTTCAACAAGAATATAAAGTTCTTGTGTAAAATGGAATCAAGGTTCGTTGATTTCACACAAGAACTTTGTACTGTTGTCTACGGCTGAATAAAACGTTGGGTCGAAAGTGATTACCTCTGATGTATCACACTATCAACGAGCGTGCCGTACCAAATCTTTAGAAGCCCTCCACACCCGTTAGGATGAGTTTCCGACCATGGGTGTCTTACCTCAGAATACTTAGCTGAGCAACCCCTACACACCGCAGAAGTATGTGCAGAGTCAACATAAACACCCTATGTAATCTTTAATCGTACATACTTATTATTCCAACATATATCTATCATTTTATTATTAGTTTTATAATCTATACATTTATAACCCCAAATAAACATTATAATTATAATATACCCTAAATAAACATTATAACGTACCTATTCTTCTATTACTATTATTCCTATACTCTATATATATATATATTCATTACATATAATAATACTAATTGATATGAAATATAGTTATATATAATAAACCGAGGATAATACTGATTAACTACGCATTTGTTCACTATAAAAAATACACCCACATATATCAAAAGACGGTAATAATCATTTAATTTAAACCTGCCATCAAACACTTGCATTTATCTGATAGAAAAAAATCTTATCATACCCGAAATGATTGTGTGCTAAATTATACGCATAGTTATGACCAAGAATAAATTGACATAATAAATCATAGCCTGAAATGTCGGATATGAGTTGAGCAAAGTTCAAATACATATATAGATTAGTATCTTCTTCTCCTTATGTTTACACCCTAAATAGGAAAGTAGCCAGCCACAAGTTAGGTGCAATGGAGAAAAGGACTTTAAAAGACCGAAAGCATCCAAGGATCACGTCGTTATGGATAATTTCGAACAGCACAAGAAGGAAAACCCCTGTCCTTTTAAAAAATTCTCTTCTCCTTTTTCACCGTACACACTCCTCAATGTATAAACTACGCCCACGATTCACATTTCTTACTTTTTTCTTCCTTTCCTCAAGGATTGTGCCTTCAAAATTTAAATTTTTAGCATATGCAGAAACCATTTGTACCTATATCATAGATGTACATTTGTATCATTTAAACAACAAAAATCCATAATCGAAAGATTTTGTAGTCTCGCGTCAAGTAATCGGTTGAGGTTGATACCACTGATCTAGACAACTCCCGAAATAGGCAATTGGCGCGTTGGAATTGCCGTAGTTCAGAGCACTGGCTAGCTTTTTCGGCATTTCACAACGAGAATACGTTTCAAATTTGACGCCGATGACGTATATGCGCTCATCACGTTTTCTCAGTTTCTTCGCTGGCTGTTCAGCGGCGCTGAGGTATCTTCAAAAAACGTGAGGATGTCATCAGATATTCACTTCTTCACAAGTCAAGCGTGCAGGTTCGACGTGTTTTGGTTTGTGAGATTAGCAGGGTTAGCGAGGTTTATTAGTTTACCGTGTTAGTGACGTTAATCAGAAAAGTGTCATTGCAAGTGTAGATCAAGTTGTTATTCAGGTTTTACCGAGTTCATAAATTAGCTGGGCAACGCAGTTTTCGGTCTGTCGCACTGCTACTTTGTTGCCGTGCACTGACTTTATGTTGACATCTTGAGCTTTCATAGCGAGTTTCTGAACACGGACTTGGATTAATTGGGTAAGGTTAGTTTAGGTTAATTTACAATAAATTAGCTTCTTGTAGCTATACCAAGGCAGCTTTGCGCCAAACACAGAATGGCAGCCTTGCGCCGCATATAAAAGGCAGCTTTGCGCCACATATAAAAGGCAGCTTTGCGCCAATAGAACTGAAGTTGAGACATAAGACGTGTACATACCATATACGAGTATACGTTTATAACTCATAGTTATGCAGAACTTACATTCGAACACTTTGGGAGACAGGTTTGTAAAGATTATTAGATCTGGCGAATGGCTGGAGGATGATCATATCCACAGATTTGGTCAACTTGTTGCGTGTTCCTCTGAATATGCACCGCAGGAAGTGTGGAAAAAACATTTGCCGCATACAATCAAGCCTGTTTCACCGATGGTAAAGCATATACAAATACTCCATAGTGGTAGTACCGATCTTGATATGCACTGGGTGTGTGCTTATTATGATACGAAGTCAATTTACATATATGACTCGTCGAATAAGAAAACAGTCCACAAAGACCACCAGATATATTTACAAAAACTGTTTCCCTTTTATGCATTTGATAGTAATCCCGTGCAATTCCCTACGGTTCAGCATCAGCCAAACGGGTCCGACTGTGGCGTGTTTGCAATTGCCTTTGCAATTTCGCTCATCAACGGGCATCATCCGGACGAAGTTATTTACGACGTTCCGTTAATGCGACGGCATCTTTTACAGATATTTGAGAGTAATAATATCCAAAACTTTCCATGCGTTAGGAGAATGAAGGTATCTGACCCTAAACCAAACATGGGTTATTCGAATCGAGAATCGCATTGCGACAGCATTCAGAAAAGCCCTTCACAACAACCCGTTTGCCAAAAATTGACGAGTACTGTTGTGGGATCGTCTAACGAACATCGAAAGATATCGGTGATTAAAAATAACAAAAATGTCACACCGAATTCGAAATCGAAACTTTCCAGGGCAAATACGCAATCCAAGGTGATTGAACATGTATCTAGATCTAGAAACACATCTGACGTTGCGCGCGGAGATATAGTTGACGTGTCCACGAATACAGCAACCCCAATAACAAGTAGAAAAACACGACGACAAAAAATGCGTAATGCTACCCCGATTTTAGATGACAAATCTAAACAGGAAATTACGTCCGGAGAGTGGCTGACCGACCTTCATATGAGCCGATTTGCGTACCTTTTACAAAGTTGCACAGAATATTCTCCCCGTGAAACATGGCGTATACAAATGCCTAGTACTATCGCGCCGGTTTCTGCGACTGAGAAGCACATTCAAATACTGCACAGTGGTGATAATCATTGGGTATGCTGTTATTTCGATACGAAGTCGATTTTTATATATGATTCATTGAATTTAAAGAGGCTTCACAAACATCATGAAACGTACTTGAGACATCTGTTTCCCTTTTATCAGTTTGATTGCAAGCCCATTCGGTTTCCAAAAGTTCAACAACAACCAAACTTCTCAGGTTGCGGGGTATTTGCAATCGCCTTCGCAATATCGCTTGCAAACGGTCATAGACCGGAAGACAGAAAATATGACGTTCCTTGTATGCGAGCACATCTGTTGACATTGTTCGAAAATAATGTAATTGACGAATTTCCTCGTGTTCGTGTAAGGCAGCGCACGAGAATAACAGGAAATACTTCTCATTGTAAACGTGAACTGGTATCTACAAGCGTTGAGCATCTAAGTTCGAAGCAGAATGAAAAAAAGCGTCCACGTCCCACCTCGGTTGAACAAAGAGCTGTGAGAATTAATAAGCACACATCACATGTGGGAACTCAATATGAAACTGCCGAAACAGATATAGTAGATGTTACACATCAGTCACAAATACGTTGGTGCAGTATGATCACTCCGGTGGCTGTAACAACTGAATGTAATCAAGCACTTAGTCAGAAAAGACGAGTTTCGATAGTTAATCTGAGTCAAGAATCTATGGATCATGTTACGCCTTATGGCAATAATTGCGAATCGTTAGACGACGAGACCGTGGAAGTTTTGCTTACCAATTCAAAACCAGTCATACAATCTAGTCAACTTGCAACAGGCAAATCTACATTTAATATATGCGACAAGAAATCAAATCGGTGTGATATAGTAGATGCGAAAAGAATAAAAAATCGGAATTATTACCTTTCCAATGCTGATAAGCTACGCGTTAGGAGACGCGAAATCTATGCTTTGAACGCTGCAAACCAAAGATCGGAAAAGCGCAAACAGTATCATTTGGACGCTGCAAACCAAAGATCGGGAATGCGCAAACGGTATCATTTGAACACTGAAAAATTGCGTGAGCGAATGCGCAGATATTATCGTTTGAACGTTGACAAGCAGCGAGCTTTGAGACGAATCAGATATCAGTTACATCGTGACCGCGATCGTAGGTGTAAGATATATAGTATACGCAAAACAGAAAACAAAATAGCGATACGAAAAAATAAGACTGCCAAAAAGATTCTCAAAAAGTATGAATGTATTCGCAAATTGAATACCATAGCAATAATGCAATCAAAAGAAATATATATAGCGCAGATTTTGCCGATGATTGAGGAACGAACTGAAGTTCTTAGAAGAATGAAAGCCGAGTCGATTATAAAATGGTGTATTCGTGATAGGGAGTTGAAAATAAACGTTATGAGGAAAAACTTAGTAAGCGTCAAGAAAAAAGTAGAGGTTTGTCTAACGAAGTTTGCAAACCTTTCAAACGCGAACATAGAAGATAAAGTAAACGTACTGTGTGGTTCTTCGAAACATATCGCCTCCGCTGAACCTTACTTTGCGGAAGTTGCGTACGAGTACGTTCCATTTTATGAATCATCAATTGTTATAAATCCCAAAGGGCAGGCTGTTAATATTTGACCGTTACGTGAAAATGATAATAAGACTAGAAAAAGCAAACACACAGGTTGGTCTTGCGATCGAAGTTGTAAAGTAACAAATATATCGTTACTAGAGAAATACGTTGAATTCTTGAAAATAATTTCAATGTGCACGTTGAAAAATGTTCACAAATTTTTAATACATTTGAAGTGTACAGTAAAGCACGTCAATGACAAACTAGGGCATTCCCAAGTTTGCTACATGGGCGACGCGTCGTGTAGATCAATTTTCTTACCCGTTCAAATTTTATCCGCACATTTCCCGTTAGTTCGGCGTATACAAAGGCTTGTATATAAAGTAGCAAATTGTCATACAACAATTTCCAGTATCGACGAAGCCTTAAACGACGGCGATCTCGCAAAATTACAACAAATTTCAGAATCAGCTCAGCAGAATGCTAATAATGTAGACGATAATGTTAATAATAATATTGATTTGAACGAAGAAGAAATCAGAAAGAAGTATGAAAGTGCATTTAATGCTCTGACGAAACGCTCGATGGATATACCCCGTTTGATCTGTGTATCCTGCGAAAAACTGTGTTTCAAGAGAGAGATTACGAACATCGATAACTTCAGAAAACCAATCACGACAAAAATCTGGACAGAATTGATGGATCGCGTCAAATCTAGAGGCAATGATTGCGAATATATTTGTAACTATTGTCTTCCTAAGCTTCGACAAAACACCATGCCACCTAGATGCATTCTAAACAATCTTATCACCGAACCAGTACCAGAAATCATATCATCATTGAACGACTACGAACGCATTTTAATACAACGAGCTAAAGCATTTCAAACCGTTCAGAGAATGGGTACCGTGGCCAACAAAAATTTACCTCACAGAGATATGGTACAAAAAGTAAAGGGTAGAACGTTTCATTTGCCCCTGCCTTTGGAAGAAACTTTACAGAAAATTTGCCCACCCATGGATCCGATTAATCTTGACCACGAGCTATACATATTAGTTCCCGGAATCCCAACCAAATCAAAAGTGGTATGGGAACAATTGGTGAACATACATAAAGTATGGGACGCATTGATGTGGCTTAAGGCGAACAATCCTCACTATTCTGAAATTAAGTTGCCAGAGTTACCCTAGACCCTGTTGGCTAATATAAAAGACATCGAATTTCAAGTACAGGATGAAGAAATTGAAAATGAAAATAACGAAGATGACAAACTGAAGGAGTTAGAAATTCTTCATAACGTGGAAACAGTAATTCCGCGTGAAAATAATGAGTATGACAACTCGGAGGAATGTGAAGGTAGAGACACTATGAATGCAAATAAGCGTGCAGCGATATTGACGCAAGTTTCACAATCGGATGAGATTTACGAACAATTCACGATCCATCCGATGTATAACAAAAGACCTAATGAGACTGCGACAGATCTGTATCAAATGTTGAAGATCAACGATATACCGTTAGATAATCGTTATAAAACTCTTGATTTTCAATGCTTTCCGCATTTGTATCCGTATGGTCGGAATGGGCAGCAGGAGGATAGATCTACGCGTCTAACGCATGCCGAATTTATTAAATCAAAACTCATGTCGAAGCATTCGCAATACCGGCTAGATCAACAATACCTATTTTACCTTTTGAATGACGCTAATATTCGCCAAGTGCGTAGTGGCATATATTACAAACTGAATATCACCAATCCGAGAGAACGATTTACCGCAGCGAGTTATCTGGAAAAGCTCTCTAGAGAAGAACTGGAAGGGAATTTAAACGCAATATTTGCCAGGCTGCGTAACACAGAGCAATATTGGAGTCGGCCGAGAAATGATGTATCTTGTATGATGCATCATTACGGTCCGGCCACGTGGTTCCTTACGCTAAGTCCAAGTGAATGGTTATGGTCCGACATGACGGAATACCTTCGCGAAGTGGGTGGCCCTGCTGCCGCTACGATGTCGCCGAATCAATTGATCGCGGCAGATCCAGTGTCTACATCAAGATTTATTGACAATAAGTTCCATGCTATGCTAGATTTCATATGTTTTCCCGATCATCCTATCGGAGAAGTGACCCATTATTTCTGGAGACGCGAGTATCAAGGCAGGGGAATGCAGCATTTTCACCTATTAATTTGGATAAAAGATGCTCCCGTGATTGGGAAATCTTCAAACAAAGAAATTGCAAGTTTCATTACAAAGTATGTGACTTGCAAAATGCCACCGAGATACGTTTCGCCTGAGTTGTATCGTAAAGTGAATACACATCAACGGCATAAGCACAATTCCTATTGCTTGCGAAGTAAAAAGAATAAACATCATGGTTCGTCTAAAGTATGTCGATTCGGGTTTCCCCGTACCGTAACAGAAAATATTGTCATTAGAGATGTGGCTGTTTCAATCATTGGCAGGCGCAAACTCAAGTCCAGAAGTAGACTGTCGATCTACCTCGGAATAACAATGAAATTGATATAAATGATTACAACCCAGCAATTCTCAGTGCTTGGGAGGGCAATATGGATATACAGTTCATTGGCGAGATTTCAGCTATGCTCATGTGGTATGTAACCAAGTATCTGTCGAAATGTGAGAAAAGCAATACGGATAAAGACATCGCAGCAATCAATGCTACAAAATCGCTTTGCAGTCGTTTGTGGAGTTTTGCTCAACGTATGTTGAATCATAGAGAATGTGGAGCGTTAGAGGCCGCTGATACTTTAATGGGGATGTCGTTGCATGGCACAGATCCGCAAACGACAATTAAATGGATTGATGTAAATATAATTAGAAACAGAAAAGTCAAAAGTCGTAAAGAAATTGAAGCCCTCGATGCAGATTCCACTGATATTTTCTGTGATTCTGTAGTCGATACACATTATCCAGCTCGCCCGCAGGAATTGGAATCAACGTGCCTGTACGACTTTATGAAATGGTACGAGGTAACTAGAGTCGAACCTAAAGCACAAGGCGTCGAATACTATAAGATTGGGAAAACTCTGTACTTGAAAAAGAGGAAACGTGGTTGCCTCATCAATCATTATAAAAATAATGTAAACAATCAGCCTGAACGATATTACTTTGCGCTGCTATTACTTTTTCAACCATGGAGGGATACAGATGAGTTGCGAAATGGGTGTGATACGTATGCGGAAGCTTTCGAATCAGTCCGACTGGAGCTCGAAGATGCGTTACAGTATCATGAACGCATAGCAGAAATACAAAAAGGCATTGAGCATATCAAAGATACAATCGAAAAACTTATGAAAGAAAAGGCTCAATCCCAACAGAGCGATACTTCGGATTCGGTACCATTAGGTTGTGGGCCAATCGAAGCAGAAGGAGCAATGAAAGAATTTCAAGCACGTGTCGAAAAATTACCTACAGTAAACGACTCGCAAATAATTAGAAGTTTGAATGTTGATCAGAAACGAGTATTCGATACAACTATGGCTGCCGTGAGTTCAAACGACAGAATTCTCCGACATTACGTCAGCGGAGAGGGTGGAACTGGTAAGAGTCATCTCATCGAAGCGCTCGTATGGTCGGTCAAGCAGTATACTGGTAAAGATACCGCCGTAACAGCGCCAACTGGAATAGCAGCATTCAATGTGAATGGTTTGACTATTCATAGATTGTTTCAATTGCCCGTTGAACACGGGGTCACTCCCAAATACAAACAACTCTCTGATGCAGCCTTAAAAGTAATTCGAGAGCAGCTTAGAAATGTTGCACTCATTATCATTGACGAGGTCTCGATGATTTCGAATGTGACGTTCATGTATATACATCTTCGATTAAGTGAAATATTCGATACCATCGACTGCGAGGATGGTTGGTTCGGTAAAAAACATATTCTACTGTTCGGCGATTTATTACAACTCCCACCTGTTCGCGAAAATCCGGCGTTCACGAGGCTGTCCAGCGAAGTTTCGAATAAAGTTTTAGACTCGATGGGTAGCGTTCATCTGTGGAGCAAGTTATTCAGCTACGACGAATTGACGATTAATATGAGACAAAAAAACGATCAGTCCTATCGTGAAATACTATCAAGAATCCGCCTCGGAATTGCTACCGATTCGGACACGGCGATCTTAGAATCCCGGAAAATCCGCTTTACAAACTTTACAACTTCAACCTCCGATACGCTACGTAAACTCTGCGATTACATAAATAAATTACCGAACGATGCTGTCTGTCTACTTCCAACGATTCGGATGTGTGAAGTTCTTAATGAAGCAATGCTGGGTGGGATACAAGGCGAAGAGATAGAATTGATAGCTCATGATACAATTAACTGCCCCAACTATGTCAAAAAGAAAGTACATAAAATTTTGAATATGGCGGACGAGGATTGCTCACGAACTGCGGGCCTTGCGAAATTAATTACTGTTAAAATTAGTGCAAAAATAATGATTAGACGAAATATCGATGTTACCTTAGGACTGGTGAATGGCACAATTGGTAAAATCACGTCAGTATCACGAGCTGTTGATACGAGTGATGTAGAAGCAGTATCAGTTGTCTTGGCGACAGGCGTCGAACATGTCATAGAGCGCGTCGACGTTAAGTTTGAGGCAATGGAAGGGGCTTATGTTATACGAAGACAGTTTCCAATTTGCCTCAGTTATGGAATTACGATACATAAAAGCCAGGGTCTTAGTTTGAAGAATGCCGTGATTGATGCAGGTAATTCTATATTTGCGAGCGGACAAGTGTACGTTGCCCTTTCACGGGTAACTTCATTAGAAGGACTCCATTTGATTAACTACGACCCGCATGCGGTATTAGCGGATGAATCTGCTATCTTAGAGTACAATAGGTTGAGGAAACAATATCGACCGGACCTCATGGCGATGACTGTTCCAGGAATACGCCCACGAAAAGTACAAGATCGCAGATGGTCTGTCTCAAAAGTTGTGTCTTCATGTCAGGTACCAATAATTGAAGAAAAAATATCAAGCCACGCGTGGCGAGTAAAAGGTCTTCAGAACACAGATGGTGTTTCTTGTTACGCTAACGCTGTAATACAGTGTCTATTTCATTGTACACCTATTAGAAACTATTTCTTGAATCAACAAAATGATGACGTCATGAAAATATTAGTTGAAAATTACATCAACTTAGAATCACCGGGAAATGTTTTTCATGCCAGGAGATTGGCGGGTGAAGAGTTTACGTTAAATGTTCAGCAAGATGCGCCAGAATTTTTGAATAGTATACTTTGGAAATACGATGACTTGAAGAACGTTGTAAAACACGAGTTAACTTCTACAAGGCGTTGCAAAGATTGTGGTTTTACCAGTACAACGACGGAAGCCGGTTACATTTTGTTACTCACGTTGCCCCCACCTAGTAAAAAAAATAACAGTTTGGTAGACGTAATAAATCATAATTTTTCGCACTGGCAAACTGGCAATGAAGTATCCTGTGAAAGTTGCAAGTCAAAGAATATCTTCATGAAAACGGATGTATCATCGGCAAGCAGCTGTTTAATCGTACAGCTCAGATTGACCTCCGTACAGGATGGGCAGATCAAAAAAATAGCTGATTACAATATTAAAGCAGTTCCTACGGATAGACCATTACTTTGCGCGAAAAAATACAAGGTGATTAGCGCAATTTTCCATCATGGTCCGAATATTCAAGAGGGTCATTACACTTGCATGCTACGAGATGGAACTTCTGCCTGGCAACATGTCAATGATTGTGAAATTAACAAGCAAAGCTGGATTAAAAATGCAAGGAATGCATACTTATTCTTTTTGCAGCGAACCTGATGGCAAACAAAATTACGAAATTGTAATCATATAATCGAACGATCAAATTATTCTATGAGTAACAACTATATTTATTTATTTAATTATTCATTTATTTATTTACTTATTTACTTATTTATTTATTTATTTATTTATTCATTTATTTATTTATTTACTTATTTATCTATTTATTCATTTATTTAACCCTGCGTGCAGGTAACTCCGCCATTGCCGGTCCCAAGCCCGGATGAAAAAGGAGGAGGGCTGCACGCAGGGTTAAACAGTTAAGTGATGTTCCGGCGCACGGACCAAAGAGCATGGGATTCGGCGTAAAAGATCTACGAAGGGTCTTCCACCCCTTAGATTTCACACACACACATGCGAAAAACTTAGACGGTAGCTCCGGCTCCTAAAGGGTTAGGCTACCCGGCTGATGTATATACACACATGCACACACATGCAAACCACCCACAAAGCGAGGCGCATAGCGCCGAGGGATGTTTACGGATACGAGAATGATTGTACTTACTTAATTAATCAAATTCTACAAAAAGTAGTGATATCCCCATAAAAAGCACCTCTGGTGCAAAAACCTTTCGCCTAGTTATATAAATGTGATAGTCACCCACAAAAAATATATTCTCATGCCAAGCAAACATTATACAATTATTATTTTGTACAAAAATTCCTTCCTCGTAAAAAAAAGATTCGAAATCAGATGCTATTGCCTAGTTCCGATATCACCTTGACAATTGACAATTAGGCTTTTCATAACACGGTACATATTGACAGCCTTCCTGAAAACAGAAAACACAAAAAAAATTAAAATTAAAAATTAAAAAAAAAAAATTAAAAAAAATTTGGAGGTAGTGGTACTAGGCGGGCCTTTTCTAGATGAGTACAAGGAAACTGCGATTGAACAATGTCAATAATCCTAATATAGTGATACAAAATACAGGCCCGCCTAGTACCACGTACTCCAAATTTTTTTTAATTTTTTTTTTTAATTTTTAATTTTAATTTTTTTTGTGTTTTCTGTTTTCAGGAAGGCTGTCAATATGTACCGTGTTATGAAAAGCCTAATTGTCAATTGTCAAGGTGATATCGGAACTAGGCAATAGCATCTGATTTCGAATCTTTTTTTTACGAGGAAGGAATTTTTGTACAAAATAATAATTGTATAATGTTTGCTTGGCATGAGAATATATTTTTTGTGGGTGACTATCACATTTATATAACTAGGCGAAAGGTTTTTGCACCAGAGGTGCTTTTTATGGGGATACTTTTTACAATAGAAAGAAATCCAAATTTTGAGTTGACTTTATTGAGAAAAAAAATTGTGACTGAATTTATAACTAATACTAAATATTTGAATTTTCTTAATTTTTTATTTTATTTTTTTGTTCAGGTTATAAAAGTTAATTTCATTGATATTTACCTTACTCAGAGTTGATTATTTTTCTAGAAAATGAAGTATCTGAAGAAATTTCCATGAAAAATTAATTGAGGTTAATTCGTCGAAAGTAAGTAGTGATCAAATATAAATATGACTTTTGAACCACTGTAACTTGTTAACGGTTGTTAACAGCAACTTTGGCCATAGGACCATTTTTGTATATCATGAAATTCTCTACAAAACCGTATATATACTTTATTCTTATCAGTTGAATAAAGAGAGTTATAAAAATAAAACTAAGATAAACAGATTTTACCATTTGAAATACATGGGAAATCTTATTTTCAAATGCGCTAATTCTGTGTTCAAGCTACATAGCTGAGCTTTGGGGACAATTTTCTTTATATCAAGCACTAACTTTTTTCGAAAAGGCCCGAACAAAAAGAAGATGTCCGTTTTTTTTGACACAGTCTAATGTATATGTATGCGATAAATGTAAAACAAGTGAAAGAAAAGGCTATAGGAAGAAAGATCTTACCACGAATAGATGGTTCTACATTTTTGTATTCGAACGTAAACTAATCCATGATCTTCTGAAAAAAATTGAAACTGACATACATGCTGACACCGAATTTGTAAATCTTTGACGTGAAATTATTGAGAAAAGATGCGTCACGAAATTCGAACGATATTATTGGCAAATTTAAATCTTCTGATAATAATTTTTATGCATTCCCTGGCAAAAATGAAAGTAATTGAAGTGTTTAGAAAATGTAAATTGATCTCAATGAACGTTCGGGAAATGTAATGTGTTTCAATTTACATTTCTCAACCGCTTCATTTTTGTCAGGGTTTGTTTTTTTCTTTTTTTTCAAAAAATTAATCTGGAATGATCCCACATGTTGCTTTCAATTTGCTGATGGTGGAAAAAAAAATAATTAAAAATCTTGAAGACGGTGAGGTCTCGAGCCTGACTTATTTTGAACAGAATAACCTCATATTATATACCGGACATATATGTGTATGAAATATCTGTACCCGGGTAACATTCTACATGGCCAGCCCACATGCCACATTAAAGCCATATGGCATTAGCATGGCAATAGTATCGGCAGACCATATTAAAGGTCGAGATTCGATAACAATGCGGCGGCAATGTCGCTTCAATATGGGTTTCTGTCATGGCAATAATCCGGCTAACCAACATAGTTTGATAATGTTGAATCGAGGTGGCAACTACGTGGATAGCCAATGTAGCTTTCTAATATCCATCCCATGCCAAGTCGCGACCTGGCGTCTTCCTGGCCGCCACCTCGCGATGCCATATGGCTTTTATGTGGGCCAACCCGGCATTGCCATGTTAAGTCGCGACCTGGCGTCTACCTGGCCGCCACCTCGCGATGCTATATGGCTTTTATGTGGGCCAACCTGGCATTGCCATGTCAACCCTGGCGAAAATGAGCTGTACAGGAAACGTGAGAAAGCGTACAGGAAACGTAAATTGGAACAAATTCACACTCCGGTCACACTTATTTGTTCCAATTTACATTTGCTTCGATATTTTGTACATCTCATTTTCGCCAGGGAAGTCGCGACCTGGCGTCTACCTGGCCGCCACCTCGCGACGCTACATGGCTTTTATGTGGGCCAACCTGGCACTGCCATGTCCTAAAGTAGCCTGGCCTTAACCTGGTCTGTACATTGAGTAGCCACCTGCTTAGTACCCTATCATGCCGGTAGATGAACGGCAACGCTCGCAAGTAAAGTAACGCTGGGTTGGCTACACCTACCCGTTGCCAGCCGACCACAATTATATATATCTGAACCTATTATGAGCAAGATATCTCACAACAGTCTTTTGGAATTAAAACTGTGTACTTTAGGTGGAATGGAAACAATAAGTTTTCATCTGCCCAATTCAAAAGTAGGGGAGGGTGGGGCAAGACGGCCCCCCTAAGCGGGTTATTACTCGTTGTGGCTTTCAACCATCAAATCAGTTTACTTTTGTCCTATTTCGAACAAATTCATGGACATTCTGAGGTAATTCTGAAAAAAAAAATTTGAAGAAAAAAAAAATTTTGAAGAAAAAAAATTTGAAGAAAAAATTTTTTTTTGACTTGGCGGCCACATTGGTTAGGTGAGTTGGCTACATAGCGGCCGTATGGCTGCCACATTGGTTAGGTGGGTTGGCTGCATAGCGGCCGTATGGCTGCCACATTAAATTGTCACCCAGCAGCTAGTTGGCATCGACATGGCAGCAAGAAAGTGCCGCCATGTCGCTGCCAGGTCGAAACCATAGATAAACTATGCTGTTTAGCCACCTAGCTGCCATCAAGGAGTGACATAGTTTGGTCGTCGTTGCCAGGTACTAGCCATGATAAAACCCACCACGGCTGACATGGCAGCCACATTGGTTAGATGGGTTGGCTATATAGCGGCCGTATGGCTGCCACGTTAAATTGTTACCCGGGTAGATGTGAACAACGATTCGATAAATTCAGTGTTGATATTCCGGTAATTATTACTTTGTGTTTCAGATTCCGAGCAAAAAAAAAAAAA
Organism: Rhogogaster chlorosoma; assembly: GCA_944452935.1. NCBI lineage: Eukaryota > Metazoa > Arthropoda > Insecta > Hymenoptera > Tenthredinidae > Rhogogaster > Rhogogaster chlorosoma. The sequence continues at coordinate 12,899,609 of OX101800.1, read as the reverse complement.
AACGCGTTGGGCGTTCGCGTCCGAGCCACCAGGGCTAAAAGTGAGTACTTTTTGAACTGCCTAATAACGGAGACTAGAAAATTTATCGGAGGAAAAATTACTGCTGATTATTATGATTTTTAATAATCAGATGAAGAATATAAGAAAAAATGATCTGGAAGAAAACGACAATTCACAACCCAAAAGGGAATACGAGAGGGAAACAAATACCTATATGTTATATTCTGTTAGGTGACTTTGAAAAAGATAAGATTCCACGAAAAAAATGATAATCAAATTACTACCTATATGTTGAAAATAAAATTGAAATTACAAATGGAAATCTCTGTTATTTTTCAGAACCGATCAAGGACGAAATTTTAGCGGCGATCGTCGCCGATTTCTCGAAAGGTCTGATAGGATTCCAAATTCTTGAGTGTAAAAAACAAACAAGAATATGTAGATATGGATTTTGATATATTGTTGTGTTTTTTGGGAGATGAGTGGGATTCGGTCATGGCCGATATGGCAATGCCATATTATTATATTATTATTATTATAATTATAATTATAATAATAAATAAATTAATTAATACCTTGAGTATCTGATGTTTGATTTATACCCAAAAAAAGTTTCTCACGTTCTATCTTTTTATTAGCATAGATGTTGATGTGTAAAAATATATTTGCTTTATTTATTATTAATAATTGACACAATATTTTGTATTATTTTGTATTAATAGTAATAATAATAATAAACAATACTATACAGTGCGATTCTGTGGAAAGTTGGGAGCCGTGTGAGTAGGCAACCGGCGTATTTCACCGAAACGGCAACGCTGTCGTAGGGACAGTCGAACGTCTGCATCTACAGATGACATAGCGGCAGCTTTCACGTCGTTTGGTCAGAATCAAGTGACAGAATGACATATTTGAGGTTGATTGTAATATAACTAGTAAGACAAAGGGAATCGATATTCATTCGTGGAGAAGTGGTAACGAATTAGCGAATTGATTGCAGATGTCGATTTCTGTTTATTTTCAACGTTATTTGGGTCTAAACAACCGTCGGGGTGAAATTTACGAATCATTCTAATAAGGTAACCAACAAATGTCAAACGATAATGATTCGTAATAAAGTCATGATAAAGTTACGAATTGATCGCAGATTCTGAGTTATGTTTATTTGCGAAATTATTTACAAGCTAGCAGTTCCTCGATGATGGACTGATTCGTCGCATCACTTCGACAACTACGGTCAGGAACACAGCGATGTAAATTCGATTCAACGAGCAATCTACGAGGCACCTCTGCCGTAGCAGCAAACCCCAAATTCTTTCACCTCCTAATGATTTGAATGCACAGTTTTGCGGAAATACTGCGCATAGTTCCAGAAGACGGTCAGAAGCTTATCTCGAAAGTTGCTCAAGAAGTCGGCATGTCGTCGGCACAACGCATTCAGTTTATTGTTATTGTACTACGTTTAATGATTAAAAAATTTTATTACATGATCGAAACTCATTGTAATGTAATCATTTTTACAAATATGCGACGCTTTATTCCACTCAGCTATCAAAGGCACAATTACGATTATTTACAGAATAATACTTTCAATTAATTCATTCCTCGCTGAGACTTCTACAAGATTATCGGTAGGCAAACAGGTGCTCTACGTAGGTCTGTTTCGAAGCCAGGCTGACAGCATCGGCTGTAGGATTTCCGCAAGACTGTAATTTCAAACTTCTGAGGCGGTGAAGAAATTTGGAGTTTTGTCTGCTACGTCAGAGATGTCTCGTAGATTGCTCGTTGAATCGAATCTGCATCGCTGTGTTCCTGACCGTAGTTGTCGAAGTGATGCGACGAGTCAGTCCGTCATCGAGGAACTGCTAGCTTGAAAATATAGCTAGCACCATATTTCCTTGTTTCCTTCTCTATCCTACTCTAGTATTTTTCGGCGCTTCTTTTAAAACTTACCCACATGCTAACTGAGTGTAAACGCCTTTTGAAACTTTAATCGCGTTTTTCTCGAAACTGCGTTTTCAAAGTCGGTGAGCAAGATTTTTCCGAAACGGCTCGACCGATCGGTCTCGAATTTTTACACAATCTTCTTAGATATATTCCCCAGGTATTAATCGAAGGAATAAGATTTCTGAGAATTATTTCGATATTTTAGACCACTTGAAGTTGGAAATTTTTTGAAGAATTTTGATTTTTCTTTTTGGGAAGCCGCCATTTTGTCAAAAATCAAAATTTTGACTATTCCTTCGATTAATACCTGTATTCATCTATCGACTAGAGAAATTTTCTGGATTTTTTTATTTTAAATAATCCAAACCAGAGATATTGTACTCACCGCCGGACACCTTTGTCTGGAGGACCTCCAGGAAATCGCCTACAGGAGCAGTACAACATCATATTTTTGAAATCGGACAACGGGGTCTTAAAATTCAAGAAATTTGCTACACGTATATGTTTTTCATATAAATGTTGAATGAAAGGTCTTTCCAAGAGAAAATCGTAAAAAGAAGTGTTTTTTTTCGCGCGCAACTGGATATAACCCCTTAATCATCTTGATAATCGATACATGGGGTAGATTCTCATTTTCAAACCGGACTTTAGGCTTTAGACACAGATATTGTTAATGGATACATGGAGTAGATTCTCATCGCAGAACTAGACTTGAACTGGCAAGGGGCCTGTAAGATGACTTCAACATTTGGACACAGGTCTTGATAATGGATACAGAGGGTAGATTCTCCTGTTCAAACCAGACTTTAGGCTTCGACTTCGACTTCATATCGTCGAGGGATCGAAATAAACCTAATTGACATGAATGCTAGAAGGATGGATGATTAGTATGCGAGTAGTGAAATGAAACGAATTGGTAATGAATTTTCGAGTATGAGAATCAGAATGAATTTACAAATTATGAACCCGTTTTTTTTACTACGTGTCATCGTTATAATTTTATACCTAATAAGGTTATTACTGGTTCGTTGCAGTGAATCTAAAAACAGTTTAAATTACTGCACAGGTTAACCTTATCAGCGTTCCCGGCATTCTATTTATTGGTTAAGAAAAGCTCCGGGCATTAGGCTCTCCGTAATATGCTAAACTATATAACATGTTTCATATCCATCGAGTCTTAAATGCGGAACAATATGCGGGAAAAATTAATTTGATTTTAATTAATTATTAAAATTATTTGTGCTCTCGCGAACTTAGAGGTTATGCGAATGCGGAATGACAGCAGCGGGAGGCTTCGTCGTGGTTTCCCATGCTCTCCTGTCGACTGCTTCATCGGTCATAGGCACATAAAAAAGACCAGAAAGGCGACTTGTTCCCGGAAAAAAAAGTTAGCCACTGGGCACCCATTAATGAACATTACTGTACCCTGTGCCATGGCGTTGTCGGCCATGCCCAAGGCGTTAGCGGTATTTTTACAGGATTTTTTTTTGTTTTTAAGCAACTTAAACAAGAGCGTGTCATTTCTTCTAAATCCTTGTCTAGGCTTGGCCACCATACAAATCCTCGAGCCAATGCTTTCATTTTGGTGATGCCGAAATGGCTAAAGTGCAACTCTTTCAAAACTAACTGTTGTAGTTTGTTTGGTATCACTACTCTATGACCCCATAACACACAATTACTTTCGATCGATATTGCCTCGCGTTTTCGCCAATACGTTTTCAACTTATCATTTTCTGGTTCTTTTTCTGGCCAACCATCTTTACAGTAAGAAATCACTTTACATAAGATTTTATCTTCACGCGTGTTATTTTGTACCTTCTTCCAATCTAAGCTTGCGAAATCGCACGTTTTGATCGCGTTTAAAAATACGTCTGGGATCTCTTTAAGAATTGGAAATGTTTCCTCATTTTTTTCGTCGTTTTCCATGGGCATTCTACTCAACCAATCCGCATAATTATCTTTACCTTTAATATGTTTTATTTTGTACCTATATGCAGACAGAAATGCTGCCCAGCGTTGCAACCGAGTTGCAGCTATCGTAAGAATGGATATATTTGGATCAAAGATCCGGCTTAGAGCTGCGTTATCCGTTTGTAAAGTAAATTCGTTTCCATATAAATACTCATAAAATGTTTTAATGCCAAAAATGATTGCCAAGCCTTCACGATCTAATTGCGAATAATTGCGCTCGCTTGAATTTAATGTACGACTTGCGTATTGTATCGGTCTATCTACACTACCGGTCAAAAGTTTAAGGGGGTATATACACCTTTAAATGGGTTGAATTTCTGAAAAACAATTTTTTTTTTTTCTGCAACTTGAAGACTCTGAACAAATTGAAAAAAATCATCATGTTTGAGGAGGGTTTGACCCTTATTATCCATATTTTACATCATGTATTACTTTCAGTCTAATAGTGGTTGCGCTGAAGACAAGAAAAGACAAAACCACTTGGTTGTCGTAAAGAATCAGAACCAGAGTTGGACCGATCTAAGAATTTTTGGTCCTCAATTGTTCATAAGACATGCCTCTATCAGATGAACATAGAACTTTTTGATATTGCAAGAATTACTTGAGTTATTGAATTTTTTCGATTTTTTTTTTTTATTTTGACAAAATTTTGGCTCATTTTTCTATTATCTCAACTAAAAATGGGTTTATCAAAAAGTTCTATGTTCATCTGATAGAGGCATCTCTCATGAATAATTCAAGACCAAAAAATCAAAGATCGGTCCAACGGTTGATTTTATTCTTTACGACAACCGGTCAAAATAGTGATTGTTCAGAAATTAACTTTTAAACTTTGTCACTACGTTGATGGTTCTGGATGCCGATAAACTACTATAATACTTCTCTATGATCTATCAAGTGAATTAATAATGCAAAACAGTTTTCCATCCTTCTTTTTGATCCAGGCGTTGGACCAACGCAGGTAAAGTTAAAAGCTTGTTTTGCGACGTCGCCTAAGTCCTGCGTTGCCTTATTTCTAAAAAGCACCTGGTTCATAACTGCTACCTTCCACCTCGATGGCCTCCTCCTGTGGGTTTGTCCGTAGTTACCTCAGAGCAACCCGAGCTTCCTTGGTCCTCTGCTCCGCTCGCCTATCGACAACTTCGATTCGGGCTTAGCCCTGTAGTTTCGCTGCAGCGACAGCGTAGCGTCTTGCCTCTACTGAAAATTTCTGCATGATTCTCAACATACCTCGTTGACTTTGGGAGTTGATCGCTGCAATGTTGGCTCCAACTTGAAGGACGTCACGACCTGAAAATAAAGTCTTAGGACTCGCTCGTATGCTGTGTCTTACCTCCGACACAGCGCTTTAGTAATGCCTTGTCGCTGAGGTCAACGGAGACTGGTCTGACCTCATTCATCTCAATTTCTGGGAGATTAGCCCGGTGTTTGAATGTCTTAACTGTTCGAACTGCAATTGCCTGTTGATACTTACACCAAGAGTCTCGACCCTCCGGGTAGAGATGGTGCTGCGGCTTATCGTCTGTCGAAGACTTGTGGTACCATATAGTCCATATAGCTGTTTTTATACCTTGAACTGATTTGGGGTTGTTCCGTAAGCATTTTAATAGTAAGACAGATAGTTTAAACCTCTAGTGCTCCAAAAATGCAAAAAATACAAGATTGATTTTTTTTTAAATTTCAAAAAATTTCAAAAAATCGCTGTAACTTCTTCATTTTTACATATTTTCACATGATGATTTTTTTACAGATAGTTTACATCCCTAATGTTCCAAAAATGCAAAAAATACAAAATCCATTTTTTCAAAATTCAAAGGTGTATATACCCCCTTAAGCTCACCTAGGAAAAAAAAAGGGAAATCTTAAAAGTTTGATATCTCAGGAACCAAAAATCGTAGAAGACTTTACCTTAGCTCATTTTGAAGCTCTTTTGGAGTACTTTAAAAGTCATCTCTACAGATTTTCTGTAGGATCCACTCAGTTCATTCTGCGCATGCTCAAAAGATTGAAAATTTCGAAAAATTTCGATCCCGCTTTAACTTCTTGCACTTTAGCTGGAAGTTAATCTAGCTTCTAATACACAAAAACATCATAAAGTAGGTTGCAAAAGCTTCAAAATGAGCTAAGGTACGACCTTGTAAGTGCATTTTTCATCGAGTTATTGACATTTTTGTGAAAAAAAGCCAATTTTTTAAATTGAATTGTATTTCAGTAACTAGGCAACGTACAGGAAAGTGTTAGGGAGAAAATTTTTTCCTTTTTTGATGAAGAATCAAGTTATAAATTCCAAAATATGCGAAAAGAAAAACATTTTTTTCTCACTTTTTTGAGAGTTTTTTGAAACAAAAAACACATGTAAATAATTGTCTTAATCTTAAATATATATAATCTTAAATGATTTACTAACTACACTTCACAGACGCATGAAGGTTTACAATTATTTACATGTGTTTTTTGTTTCAAAAAACTCTCAAAAAAGTGAGAAAAAAATGTTTTTCTTTTCGCATATTTTGGAATTTATAACTTGATTCTTCATCAAAAAAGGAAAAAATTTTCTCCCTAACACTTTCCTGTACGTTGCCTAGTTACTGAAATACAATTCAATTTAAAAAATTGGCTTTTTTTCACAAAAATGTCAATAACTCGATGAAAAATGCACTTACAAGGTCGAACCTTAGCTCATTTTGAAGCTTTTGCAACCTACTTTATGATGTTTTTGTGTATTAGAAGCTAGATTAACTTCCAGCTAAAGTGCAAGAAGTTAAAGCGGGATCGAAATTTTTCGAAATTTTCAATCTTTTGAGCATGCGCAGAATGAACTGAGTGGATCCTACAGAAAATCTGTAGAGATGACTTTTAAAGTACTCCAAGAGAGCTTCAAAATGAGCTAAGGTAAAGTCTTCTACGATTTTTGATTCCTGAGATATCAAACTTTTAAGATTTCCCTTTTTTTTCCTAGGTGAGCTTAAACTTTTGACCGGTAGTGTATGTCGTTCTCATCTTTATGCGCGATAACTGCTGAGACCCCACATCATCATTTCCCATTAGATTCGGTTTACAATTTCTTATTGCGTATAAATCTGATACGTATCTATCATTATCGCTACTGTAATCTTCACTATTGCTATGAATGGTATCATTTGAATTTTCAATGTTGTCATCCCCTATTTTCTTCAATGTACTGTTACTGATTTTGTTTTTTTGTGGGCACATTTTGAATATATGCCCTTGTTTTCCACAATCACTGCAAAATTTTGATCGCAACGTACATTGAAATTTCAAATGGTTACTTTTACCGCAACAATAACATTTCTTCTGTGGACCTCTTGCCTCTTCATGTTGATACTCGTTCACCTTATTCCCATTTGGTGCCCGCTGTTGTGTGCGTCCTATTGTATTGCTCTCTCGATGATAATCTGTTGATCGGTTTACGCGTCTTGTAGCGTTCCTCGTTGTCCCGACGCTATGAAATCCCGATGTAGATTGTGACGAGCATTGCGACGAATTCGAACCGTTATCGAATGACAATGCTGGCGTTTTTTCATGGGCCATTTCCACCGCGTTAGCCACTTCTATAAACTTTTTCAGTTCCAGACTAGACTGCTTCAATAGTTCATAGCGGATTAATTCACTTTTCACTCCACAAATTAACTGATCTTTTAAATTCTTATCCAACTCTGTTTGTGAAAATTTACATTTTTGCGCTAAGTTTCGTAAGGCTATAATATATTCTTGTATAGACTCTGTATTTTTTTTCTTCCTATCTCTGAATGCTATGCGTAGTAAGCACTCGTTTTTCTCTGGTTCGTATAACTCCTTCAGCTTGTTTTCCAATTCTTCGTACCTAACTTTGAGTATATCTTGCGGTTCACACGCTGCTTTCACTTCTGCAAAAATCTCCGACGACAATTTCGTCAACAACAGTGCTGCCTTTTTCCCTTCGGGTATATCGTTTAATGTCATGAAAGCGCTCAACTGACTTGCAAACGCGCTCCATTTTTTCTCCTTGCTATATGCCACTATATCGCCTACGAGGGGAACACATGAAGTGTAACCCTCCGATTTTTCTGTAACTTCACAGGGTGAAAGAGGAATCAAAATAAGTGGTACACTTGACCATTTTCGAGAAAATGGCGATTGAAGATTTCGACGCGCTTCAATAACCGGCGAACGCGGCAACTGTTCAAGCGAGGCGGTAGCGCAGCGGACAACGGCGCGGCTTTGAGATTTTGCACCCCGGGTTCGAGTCCCGTAATTTTTTTTTTTTCTTTTTTCTGACTTTCATCGAAGTTTATTACATGCATGTTTTTGTCATCTGTTGATAAATACAATGACGTTATATTTGTGTAAAAACAGTATTTGTTAAAATCAGGAATTAGATTTGACAAAAATTATAATTGAAGACGTACTGGATTTTTCAGGTATTTCAATTGTTTATTATTACATACAAGTACATATTTTACAGTTTAAGGGGATACGGTACATTCCCCGGGGTGGTACCTATCATACAAACATTCGAAACAAAGAAATTCGTAACACCACGAGCATCGCGCAAAGGCTATTTTTCCACAGTCACATTTCTCAGTGTGAACGTTGTCGGGAAATTAAAATACACGCCTCGATCCATAATCAATTGCAAGCACCATCGTTTGGAAAAATTATTCGGTATGCGCGGTTTGCTTCAAAATTATCGACAGACTGCGAAGTCTTTAACAATGTCAACGATATTGCTTTTCCAGACAACGTTCACACCGAGAAATGTGACTGTGAAAAAATGGCCTTTGCGCGATGCTCGTGGTGTTACGAATTTCTCTGTTTCGAATGTTTGTATGATAGGTACCACCCCGGGGAATGTACCGTATCCCCTTAACCTGTAAAATATGTACTTGTATGTAATAATAAACAATTGAAGTACCTGAAAAATCCAGTACGTCTTTAATTATAATTTTTGTCAAATCTAATTCCTGATTTTAACAAATACTGTTTTTACACACATATAACGTCATTGTATTTATCAACAGATGACAAAAACATGCATGTAATAAACTTCGATGAAAGTCAGAAAAAAGAAAAAAAAAAAAAATTACGGGACTCGAACCCGGGGTGCAAAATCTCCAAGCCGCGCCGTTGTCCGCTGCGCTACCGCCTCGCTTGAACAGTTGCCGCGTTCGCCGGTTATTGAAGCGCGTCGAAAACTTCAATCGCCATTTTCTCGAAAACGGTCGACTGTCTACGGATAAGCCGAAATAACGGCAAAAACATTGTAAATGTAAAAAATTAAAACCGAGTTCCAAAATGGTTTCCCCAGCCAAAAACTCGAGAACATCCATACTCTTTTTCAGCGTCAGATTACAAACATCATTTCCTTACAAAAATAGTACAAAATAATACGTGAAATCAAGCATCGAAGCCGAGCGTTCCCTTTGTTAATTTTCTTCAAATGCTAATCAATGGAAATGAATTGAAAACCAATAGAATCATTGATAAAACCTGTGATAAAACAGCATATTGGCGACGGAAAATATTGCTGAAGGAAGTTAGCTCGTATGATGATACGAACTCGGCGGGCATAGATTGTTCTGAAAATTATCAATTGCTGAAGTGTGAGGTAAGATCAGCAATCAGTGCGTCTTTCAATGCATAATATGTGTACCTATACTGTAAGTCGAATAGAAAGAGAGACGTCGCAAGAGCATCACCGAAATGTACCGATAATGGGTACGTCCAGTATAAGTATGTATCGTTGTATGGATGTGACATGTTAGTAGCATGGCGTTATAACTTTAGTCGAAAATCGGTAAACGATAGATGCAGAATGAAATTGAACTCTTCTTCAAAACTTGCATTCGAATTTAAATTACTGAAATCACCGTGCCTGGACCATTAGTTCTTGTTATGAACACACTGTAGATATTTTTTTAACTTCAATTTTCAACGGATTACTCATTTCTTTCATTCATTTGTTTCAACACAACCTCTTGCGAAAACCACGAAGCACTAGTGCGTGGAAAATGTTTTCCGATTTTTAAATTTGAAGAAAAAAAGGATAGTATGTAGGGCACGGGCACTGAAAAGGACTTTATGAGGAATGTGAAAGTGTCACACGATTCGAAGATGAGGTCTTTCTGCGCCATTGCCATATAAACTACTATTATATCGCAGTTTCAGTCTACAATAATAAATATATTATCAATGCCAAGAATATCCTAACAGTATTTGATCATGCTCCCGACAATTTTGTGGGTGTGATCGTTACACATTGACTGGAAGAAATAATTAAAAAAAAAGAGTGCAATTGATAATTTTCAGAACAATCTATGCCCGCCGAGTTCGTATCATCATACGAGCTAACTTCCTTCAGCAATATTTTCCGTCGCCAATATGCTGTTTTATCACAGGTTTTATCAATGATTCTATTGGTTTTCAATTCATTTCCATTGATTAGCATTTGAAGAAAATTAACAAAGGGAACGCTCGGCTTCGATGCTTGATTTCACGTATTATTTTGTACTATTTTTGTAAGGAAATGATGTTTGTAATCTGACGCTGAAAAAGAGTATGGATGTTCTCGAGTTTTTGGCTGGGGAAACCATTTTGGAACTCGGTTTTAATTTTTTACATTTACAATGTTTTTGCCGTTATTTCATTACTTTTTGTATGTGCAAACGGGTCAGCGCTAAGCTGACTTTAATGTATTCTACATATTACACATATATAAAGATCAACTTGCGATCATTTGTGATGGAATGCATGTGCTACAATGAACAAGTGTATTTTGGAATTTGCGCAAAAGATACGAGCTATTTTTTTTTATTTCTAAAATAAATGGGTGTAAAAAATTTTTTTCCGTACACTAATTTCGACAAAATTGGTTCTTCAATTATATATAAAAGTAAAATAAAAATTCCAATAATTTTCTAATTGAAAATTTCATTTCTTTGCTATTTTTCTACGCTTTGTTACCATTTCCCTGTTAAGTTTGAGTAAAAGACGTGTGGACCAATTTTGTATAAGATAAAAAAAATTTACATGTATTTTAAATGGAAAAGGGGACCGCCCCTTGCACCAGCTCAATTTTTTAGATATCCAGGGAATTTTTTTTCGCGACAAGGAAACTTTTGAGATACTTACATTTATTCGGAAAAAAAAACAAATTCTGACACAGTCTAATATACATATAGTATATCAAATAACGTATACAATATCATAATTTATCACTAATAAAATTTGATGATTTCATCATCCTTGTCGCATATTGATACATATACAATATACAATATACACGATATGTTTAATTCTACCTACAGTATGCATATAACCGTACCTGAATATCGCGACGGTAAACTAAATATGAATTTTCATTATCCTATTATTACATTCAACTGATAGGTCGATGATTATTTCAGCAATCTAGGATAGGATAGCACCCGTAAATAAGAGGCGAACCATCCAATTGAATGTTGTCAAATGATCATAAGATAGAATCATTTTACGAGAAAAGCTTACTCATAATCAGTAAAATAACTGTTACACTTTGTACAACTCGAAACGTCTTAGATGATATAGAAACATTTTTCTACTTATAGATATAGTATTTTGTAGACAGATTTGTGTCGTTGGCAAGAAAATTCAGTTATATGATGTATCGTTAAATCATCTACTACATATTTCCGGTAAAGTTAAAGTAGTCGTACACGAAGCGAATAAATACATCCATTCATCCAGAAGTTTCTCTTCTGTTTACATTGTAGCATCCTGCGGCGAAAAATCATATGGACAGGGCTGTTATCATCAACAATGAACCTACAATGAAAACTGTTCAATTAAGTACATAATTTCTCATCTAGTAGCGTAGTTATTATTTCATACTTTATATGTGTGAAATCAATACTCAATTATTCACCAATAAAAGATTGTTTGATCTACGAGTCAATGTTTTCAACTTGTATTTCAATGATGGTATACTCAAACTATGTCACTCATGAATTGGTTGATCCAAAAGATTGTAATATAAATACATAACAGATACAAATAATATTATTTCGTGTTCTTAAGTTTCTACTCAACTTCTATACGAAATCCATTTAGATTGTCAACAACTTAACGGTCAGTCTGCTGCAATCAATCAATTGCCAAATCATATACACCAACGCTGCTTAACTGTCTCAGGTGCATTATCGGGTCGGGCGAATCGAATTCGTAAATCAAATTTTCCTCACATTTATGATCTGTGAAATATGACTTCGATCGTGAATTCGTAACTAGATCTGGGTCACCAGATGTTACATCTCAGAATCTGTTAATTGACCATACAAACAAATATTTGTAACATAAAATAAGTAATTAATAGCTATTTTTTTTTTTTTTTATCAACATTGTAGTAGGAGAAGGATCAAGTGGCTCAAATAAATGCCTGGAAAACAGAGTTTCAGTAACACTCTACGAATTTTTGTAATATTAATTCTTAACAATAGAAAAGATGTATATTATTATATTCAGGGATAGACTTACAGCTGAATTTCAACCTCCTTGTTTGAGATCCACCACCGTGCATCTTATGCGACATTGAAAAATATCCGTCGATATCCAAGTGGATTAGTAGGTGGATACAGCTTCGTCAAGTGGATGTTTATTACTAAGGTTTTTGAACTCCTGGCTTATAGATGTTTATTACTGATGAAATATTTTCACTCGCGAGGGTCTGTTTCTTTATATATTGCTAATAAGAATGAAGGCATAAAATTCAACATAGTGTGCCCATGCGCTACCTCATAATCGTTCTGTAGCATATATCTTGATTTACGTTCATTTGGAATAAAAGACTGTTTCCTAGTATATATTTACGGTCATCTTGCCAACTGAACAAATCCGCCAATATACATATAATAAAAGTCTCCAAGTATACAATTGTAGATAACGATTTAAATTTTTTTGGAATGTTTCTGCTGCTTACAAACTAAATAGGTATTTAATGAAAATACTTATTCAATAATCGTGAAACTGTGCCATATACCCATCTGTAGCTGCATGGTCAAAATAAATATACATAAAATAATAATTTTCATTTGATACTTTTCGATCTGTAGCCATTCAAGATCATGGCATTTACAGTTACATGAGCTTGACATGTGACTTGGAATTTACCTGGAAGTATAACTTTTATTTTACTCTATTTTATCCTACAACCACAGATGAATATGTACAAGCAGATAAACCTACGACATGGACCTAAGAAGTAAATGGACGGAGCGTAAGCTTACTATATGGGTGCGGGGGGGCTCACTGTTAGCCGTAAGGGGAATTCAGGGTCTGCGCCATTTGCAACACCTCACTCGTAGTGCTACCTGGTGAGCAAACTGTAAACTTCGTAAGAAATTCAAAGGTAGACACTGAAATGAGTATTAAGGATTTTAGAATTTTATTGTAAAGTAATTGTTCAGGTGCAATCAACTATTTCTCATTAAATATGACACTCAGAACAATAATCTACTTTTCGTTTACATCAATAACGTCAGCAGTGACCACTAGGTGACACTACGAGTGAGGTGCTCAACATGGCGCAACCAATCAGAACACACCATCGACCACCAGTCCCCTTCCGTCTTACGGCGTTACCCCGCACAGCTTACGCTCCGTCCATTTACTTCTTAGGTCCATGACCTACGAGCACGTGATATTTCCTGCTGCTAACTATGAACGCTCAATTTTGCCCTACCTTCTTCTCTATACAATATATTTATGTATGTCCGCGGACGTCCGTATACGAATAGGTCTCACCTTGCCGATATAGTATGATGTATATGTGAGTATTGCTGAATAAACAACGAACATCATTGATAAACTTGATATTCATATACATAGATTCATTAAACACTTACTTGTATTAAACGTAAATATCTCAGAATCTAGAATCGACAAAGTGAACTTCTTTCGTACCGATAATATATTATGTACGAGACATACATAGTATGGTACATGCAATTAAACCGTCAATAGTGTAAGGATGACATGTAATGATTGAATATTTTGTTATTGTTGAATCATGTCGCATCAATCCTGAGCGAGGGGCTATTCACTCGAAATCCGAAAGAAATCCGTATTGAGATTTCCAATAATTTCTGCTACGTTAAAGTGATTTTCCCAGATTCCCGAAGATGTTATTGAAGTTTCCGTGATTTTTCGATTAAGGAAATCGCATAAAATAAATTTCACAGCATCGAGCGATTTCCAGCGACTCCCAGTGATTGCCAAATTTTTTCGTAGGAATCTTGGGGCTTCGTTGAGCATCGGCGGAGACCGTTTAGGATCGCTACATTCGGGCAGCGATCGCTGCAATTCGGCAGAGATCGCTGCATTCCGACAGGGATCGCTGGAAATCGCGACGATCGGCGGGGAATCGCTGGGGATTCCTCGATATTATTGAATGTGAACTGATATGAATTCCGAATTTTTAGTGCACCCAAATTATACCGATTTCTAACGATTCCTTGCAGATTTCCTATGATATCTTTGAGATTTCTCATCGAATTCCCCGGTGATTCCTCAAGTGAATAGCCCCTCGATCCTGAGCCTATGGAAAATTTGGAAATTAGTACACATATAACCTCCTCACAAAATTCATCCGAGGGTATGATACAAATGTAGCTATTTTCAATAATTATTATTGTCATTGGCTATGAACATGGTTACAATTATTATTCTAAGATGTACATGTTAATAATCTTTGATCGTGTTAGGTCATCTTTTGAATCAAGAGTAAATACTAATGAAAAAATGATCAAGTGACCGCTCAGATGAATCTTTTATGCATGAAGAGGTAAAATGATATATAATATGGGAAGACGACACAACATATAGGGTATACATATATGATTGGCAACATTTTCGTTTTCTGTTAGTTCCATTTATATTCATATGTTCGTATTGTCGCCTCGCATCATAATCGAAGCTGACCGTGAGAGAACAGAATGTGTACCGCCACGGCTAATAGTTGCGTTACAGGATGAGCCTGTCATTTACATGCAATGATGTTCTTGCAATCCAAATGTTTTCGGAACTAAACCTTAATGAACATTGCTGGATATATTTTAGTTGCCTCCTTATTTGAATAGTTTATAATTAATGTATTTCATATATTCATTTTCATTTCATATTTCATATTTCACTTTAGGCTGATATCTAATGTCCATATGTCACAAAATGATATTTGCGTCAGTCTTTGAAATGATTTAATTTTGTTCACTTGCTCCTTCATTGCTTGTTTTCGAACAATTTTGAACATAATACTCGTCCCACATGCCATATATAACCACATATGGAATAGTATATCATGTTACAGTCATGTCGTTCAAAAACATTAATGTATTTGTAAAAATTTCTAATTTGTATCTTCGTACATGAAATGTAAGACAATTACGTGTTAGATTTTTCATCACAATCTTGCGAGTAGGATGCATTGCAAATATTTCTTGTAGAGTGAATATCCAATAAGACGGAGGCCTACACTTTGCTTGAGTTTTCTGAATTATAAACTAGTTCATATCATGAATATATGATACGATCAAGACAATGATTAAAATTCAAGTCAAAGTTATCAGAAAATTGATACTGTTCGCCAATTGCAAGATACGTATAGGCCCCTCTCTTATTCGTCCACTCTTACATTTTTGTAACATATGATTTCATACGTGCTTTTCAAATGACAGGTTACCCGGTAACGCAACTATTAACCGAAACGGTACACTCTGTTCTCTCACTCGAATCAATTTCGTATTTGCAATGTACACACGTCGCCGATTATGAATCTACAATCACACTGTGATTTGAAACATATGGACCATAAATATCAGCGATCAATCGTTGTACTTTGTAGCTACACGGATCTATCACCGATCTTATCAGTGAAGTACAGGTAGCTTGGATTTATTTTATTTGAAATACATATATAAATACTGAACAATATCGTTGAAACGCACCTTTTTCGAATCAACGTACCACAAACCAAAGAATTCAAACATATTTCGCACTGTTATTTGTCATATAACATATTATTCTATTCACGGACATCTTTTTAATACGAACATGTAAGCATTTTTTCCTCCTCTCGGCCAAGTAATCTTGCGTACTTGCATATCGCTCACACTAGACCAATTACTTTGATTGGATCTTAGCATAGCAGTATAATGACCACTATCAACATTATCACCGTGGTGAAATATCGCACTACTCACCTTAAATTTTCGACCCTCAAGTAATACGGTTGTCGTTGGAATAGCATTCAATTTAAAATCACCTATCTTGATTGCTCGATCAACTTGATACGTAAAGAGCATCAATTGTAGAACAACGATTTCTTTAACAGACGCAACAACAGTTTTTTGTAATTTATTCATTTTGTGACAGTTATCGCAAATACTATCAATTCTAGTCCATCGTGAAAAAGACATGTCTATCAGATCCTGAAGACTCTTAGGACACTTTTCACCGGGTGCAATATTGACGGGTAACGTAACAATATAATTTGATTCTGTATTATCCGAGGTGAGTCCGCAGTCATTACATCTGACAGTTGTAATTGTCTTATGTTCTATCGTGTCACGAATGATTTTCGATTTTTGACAAAGTGCCATAAGAAACTCCGCTGCGTCTTGCTGAACCGTCTCCGCGAATCGGTGATCAACAAACTCTCGAACAGCCAGAGAATTCAAATTCTCACTGGCCTTGGCATAAGAATGAGCTAACATTCCTAGTGGATCCTCGTTTTCTAGTTTTATGAGCAGCTTTATAATACTTTCGCAGTGAAATAAACACTGAATAACTGCATTGGCGTAACAAGAAACGTTGTCGTTATTGACCATGCCAACGATGTTCGGTGCCGGAGCACGATTTGCAATACTGGCTACTTCTGGCTGGATGTCACAAATCTCGGCATTATTGTTATCATTATTATAATGATAAACTGACCAGAGGGTATCTACGATTTTTAGTTTAGGTTCGTGCGCAACATCTATCGTCGATAATTCAGGCCTGTACAGCGTTCTCAGCCTATTGTATTCGACTAGTGCCGACTGCTGAACTTTGATCGAACATGGATCTAAGTTGATCACATGTAATCCCTGCAGGGACGTTACTCTTGACAACGCAACGTAAGCTTGTCCAGAAGTGAACACCCTATTGCCAATATCTATGACAGCGCTTGTCAAACTCAATCCTTGACTTTTATGTATAGTAATACCGTAACTAAGAGACAAAGGAAACTGCTTTCTGAAAATGAATGCTCCGTTCATTATCTCGAATTTGGCCGAAAGTCTTTCTATCGTATATAGAAAGACCTTCTTCTGACCGTTCTTTGCCTGACGATAGAGCAATTGTTAGCGATTGCACTTGACCGGTATCAATGCCTTTTGAAACGGATGTAACACGACCTATTGTGCCGTTGACAAGACCAGATGTTATGTCGATATTTCTTCTGATCATTACCTTCGCTCCGATTTTAATTGTAATAGTTTTTGCAAGACCTGCGGTACGAGAACTATCTTCATTTTCGTTATTCAAAAGTTTAGATATCTTTTTCTTCAAGTACGGCATACAATCAACAGTATCCTCCGCATTAAGTTCTATTTCCTCGCTCTCAATTTTCGCAAGCATTGCCACATTCAAAACCTCACACTGATGTCTAGTGGAAAACAAGCAAACCGTCTCTAACGGTAATTTATTAATATAGTCGCACAGTTCGCGAAGTCTATCGCCTATGCTATTCTCGAGGAATTTCATTTGCCTCGATTGGAGAATATCTAGGTCGCCTTCAGTCAAAATGCCGAACCGAACTCGATCCAAGATTTCTTTATAGGAAAAGTCATTTTGTTGACGCATATTTATTATCAGTTCGTCATATGTGAATAAATGTGACCATAAATTGATCATTCCTAAAGAGCCTAAGTATTTGTGTACCCGATCTTTTGATATTTTGATGAAAGCTGATTGATCATTTACGGGAGGTAGCTGTAACAAATCGCCCAAAAGTATGATATGTTTTCCTCCAAACCAACCTTCATCCGAATTCTTCGTATTGAATATTTCAGACAATCGCAGGTGAATGTATGCCAGTGTGACATTTGAAATCATTGATACCTCGTCGATAATGATTAAAACCACGTCTTTCATTTCTTGCCTTAAAATTTTCAATACTTGATCCGATAATTCTTTATATTTTGGAGTACCTCCATGTTCGATAGGCAATTGAAATAGTCTATGTATCGTTAACCCGTCAATGTTGAAAGCCGCCAGCCCGGTGGGTGCCGTCACGGCTGTAACTTTTCCGAGTATCTGTTTTGTCCAGCATCTTATAGTTTTAATGAGAAAGCTTTTACCAGTGCCGCCGGCACCGCTCACAAATTGACGCAAGATTTCTTTATTATTTCCTGATTGCAGAATGCTTGTGACCTTATCAAATATTCTTTTCTGGTCGTCATTGAGCTCGGAAATCATTTGGTTGATATCAACGTCCTCAAGTTGTTCCTCGACACAGTTGAACTCTTGCATTGCTACGTCAGCTTCCACGGGATGAAAACCTAAAGGATTCTCCTCACCGCCTTGAGAGTCTTCGCTAAGCTTGCTCGTCTTATCAGCTGAATCGACCAATTTGTTCTCAATTTGTTCCTTAATAAATTCTAACCCCTTTTGAATATCTAGTAAGCGTTCGTGATACTCAAGAGCTGTCATAAGCTCCGATTTTGATTTCTCGAAAGATTCGGCATAGGAATCACAATCCTGTTTCAGGTCATCCGTATCGCGCCAGGGTTTAAATATAAGTAACAGCGAATAGAAATATTTTTCCGGCTGCACGTTGACATTGTATTGATAATGATTTATCAGATAAGCACGCTGTCGCTTTTTCAAATACAAACCGTCGCTAAGTTTGTAGATTTCTACGCTGGTATTTACAGGCTTTATCTTTGTTACATCATACCATGCCGCAAAATCGTACAAATGTACAGACTCTAACTGCTCGGGTCTGTTTGGATAGTAATTGTCGATGAGCGAGGGGAAAAAAATGTCTGTAGACTCTGGATCGAGTGCTTTCACAGTTTTAAATGATTTTAACATTCTGTTCCGTATTTGATTAACATCCAACCATTTGATCGTTGTGTCTGGATCAGTTCCATAGAGTGATATTCCTAACAACGTGTCTGCAGCCTCCAGAGCTCCGCATTCTCTGTTAGCCAAACTGCGCACCGCTACACTCCAAAGTCGACTACTCAACGACTTGGTTGAATTAATGTCATCAAATACATCCACTCCATTGCTGGATTCAGATTTGGTCGTGTATTTTGTACAATACCAAGTGAGCAGTGTAGATTTTTCACCGACGAACTGCATATCCATGTTCCCTTCCCAAGCCGTGAGAATAACAGGATTATAGTCATTGATACAGGTCTCCGTCTCTGACCGCGGTAAGTCGTACAAGCGACTCTTTGACTTGAGCTGTTTTCTGCCCGCGACGGAAATAGCCACATCCCTCATGACTAATGAATTCGTAATAGGTCGTGGAAAGCCAAATCTGCAAACTCTGGAGTATCCCTTTTTATTTTTTTTGTTACGTAAACAGTAATCATTGTGCTTGTGTCTCTGATGCGTGTCTACTCGACGATACAACGTTGGCGATACGTTTTTATCAGGCATTTTGCACGTAACATGTTTCGTAATGAATCTAGCCACCTCATCGGCGGAAGATTCCCCAATAATGGGAGCATCTTTGATCCAAATCAATAAATGAAAATGTTGTGTACCTCTCCCTTGGTACTCACGTCTCCAAAAGTAATGCGTTACTTCTCCTATCGGGTGATCGCTCGAACAAATGAAGCTAAGCATCGCCTGAAATTTATTATCAAGATACCTTGAAGTGGACACCGGATCTGCAGCCACAAGCTTACTCGTCGAAAAACTCGACATTTCGGATCCGTTTACCTGACGGATATATTCAGCCAAATCATCCCACATCCATTCGCTGGGACTTATGGTCAGGAACCATGTTGCTGGACCATAATTACGAATCATACAAGCTAAATTATTTCGCGGTCTACGCCAATACTGTTCCGTATTCCGTAATCTAGAAAAGATAGTTGTAAGATTTCCTTCCAGCTGTTCTTTGGACAACATTTCTAAGCAACTCGCTGCAGTGAAATTTTCTCGTGGATTAACTACATTCAGTTTATGAAAAATACCGCTCCTTAATTGGCGAATGTTAGCGTCGTGTAGCAAGTAGAAAAGATATTGATGATTCAATCTAAAGCAAGCGTGCTTGGACATTAATCTGCATTTTATAAAGTCACATTCTCGTAGGTGAATCGTTCGTTTTTGGTACTGACCATTTACACCGTAAGGATACAGATCCGGAAAACACATGATATCTATGTCTAAACTTTTATCCCATGTGTTCAAAGGCACTGATTGTACTTTGAGCAATTGATAGAGAGCTGAAGCACTTTTATTTTCCCTGTCTTCATGTATCGGATATATTGTAAACTGTTCGCAATATGCATCGGAATCAACAATCTGAGTTAACATCGCCGGGGAATCGATACGTTGTTGATCATTATTGCAGGCTGATTTCAATTCCGCACATTGTTCTGAATCTTCGCTTTCCTGTTGTACCTGAATTTCAGCATTTTCAATTAAATCGTCCAACAACGAATGGCTCTCTACCGGTAATTTGATTTCTCGATACAACGAATTATTTGTCTTTAGCCATGCCAGCGCGTCATGAATTTTCTGTACACTTACCAATTTACTCCAAACTACCTTTGACTTGTTCGGGATACCACAAACTAATATGAATAATTCGTGGTTAAGATTTATTGCATCTGTCGGAGATGGCAATTTCTTCAACGTCTCCTCCAAAGGCAATGGCAAATGAAAAGTTCTGCCCTTTACTTTTTGTATCTTAACGGTATTCGGCAAATTCTTTTTAGCTACCGTTCCCATTCTTTGAACCGTCTGAAAAGCTTTCGCTCTTTGAATTAAAATTCTTTCGTAATCATTTAACGACGTTACTACGTCGGGTCTGTGTGTTACGGCTAGTTGATTAAGGCTGCAAGTCGGTGGTAACTTACCATCGCGAAAGTTGCCCAGACAATAATTACAAATGAAGCCAGTAACATCAACGTACTCTTTTAGATCCGTCCAGTAAACTCCCGACAGCGGTTTTCTCAATTTCGAAATTTCGACAACGTGTCTCCGGCAACAAAGTTTCGCACAAGACTCGCAAGCTAATCGCGGTGTATCCATCGAACGCTTAGTCAATGCTTCGAACGCATGTTGATGTTTAGAAATTATGGCATCTTCGTTCAAATTCATTACTCCGTCTATACACGGCTGATAAGCTTCAGCTGTTCGTGCTGATTTGATCGATATATCGTTTAAAACTTCCAAATCACTACGTTTCAAAGCATTGTCTATATAAGTAATTTTTCGGACGAGACTTATTATCTGAAACACCAGTCTAACAAAGTATCTAATCCGTGTAAAATGAGCACTCAAGGCCTGCATCGGTAAAAGCTTGGATCGACAGACGCCCGGATTTGCATAGCAGCTATGTGAGTGACCGAGCTTATTACCGAATGTATTAACGCTGCAGACATTAACTTGTGTTATGTTTTTCCGAATGTTTGTTAGATTCCAGTATCTAACAAGTTTCAGAAAATATTCTATTTTGTCGATCGTGAATAAATCCGGTTTCACGCACATTTTTGAATCGCAAGTCCACGATTTCCGAACATGTTTGCTTGAACGTACGGGTAAAATGTTAGCAATTTGCCCCTCCGCTGTTGTAACGAGCGATTTGTTGTCCATTGCAAGCTCATTGTAAGCGGTATCAGCGAAATAGGATTCGGATGATCCAGTATGTTTTGAAACACCACAAAACGCTACTACTTTATGTTCGAAATCTGAAGATTCTGCCGCACGCAACAAACACGCCTCCGCATTTCGCGTAGAATTGGCTAACACTTTCTTCAAATTGAAAACTGAATCATTTCTGACATGCATACACCATTTAATAATTAGTTCAGCTTCTATTCTGGACTTCGGCAACGACTCGCGATTAATTTTGAACGCTAAAGCATTAATACACTCTTCTACTGATCCTAAAAACTTCATTGTATTACTACGATTTCCTAAGCGTCCATATTTCTTTGAAATATTATTAGAAACAACCAAGTTGCGGATCTGTAATTTTCTTTCTTTATTGGCAGAATAAATTTTCTTGTTCGAATCTTTCTTTTTCTCTGGGTCGGCAGCGTACTTGGTCTTTTCCCTAGACTTCTTACTCTTCGGATCGGCAGCATACTTAGTCTTTTCCTTAAACTTCTTACTCTCCGGATCGGCAGCGTACTTAGTCTTTTCCCTAAACTTCTTACTCTTCGGATCGGCAGCATACTTTGCCTTTTCACTAAACTTCTTACTCTCCGGATCGGCAGCATACTTTGCCCTTTTCCTAAGCGTCTGACTCTCCGGATCGGCAGCATACTTTGCCTTTTCCCTAAACTTCTTACTCTCCGGATCGGCAGCATACTTTGCCTTTTCACTAAACTTCTTACTCTCCGGATCGGCAGCATACTTTGCCCTTTTCCTAAGCGTCTGACTCTCCGGATCGGCAGCATACTTTGCCTTTTCCCTAAACTTCTTACTCTCCGGATCGGCAGCATACTTTGCCCTTTTCCTAAGCGTCTGACTTTCCGGATCGGCAGCATACTTTGCCTTTTCCCTAAACTTCTTACTCTCCGGATCGGCAGCATACTTTGTCTTTTCTCTATTTTTTTTATTCTCAGGATTAGCAACGTACCTGATTCTTTCTTCCGTTTTCTTAGGCTCACTATTTGCAGCGTACTTTTCTTTTTTTTCATTTTGTCGGATAACCCGGTTAATAGAATAATCTACGTGCCTCTGTTTGCTTATCTCATCTTTATGACTGATCCACCAATCCTTTTTCCTACGTTTTATTGAGTCTACTCTATTCTCGACTGTTTGGTTTAACACCTGCTGGCGTTCATGACCGTCAATTGCGTTATCTGGAATAACTATAATAGAATCAACAATTTGTCCTTGCTGTGATTTACAGACTGATGCATAAGTCTTTGGTTGAGATATTCCCGGTTGACGTGGAATATTCCTTGAATTTAATTTATTCTTATCTGTAATACTCTTCGAGTCGAACATGGTTGCATTTTCCGAACCTCCGGTATTAATATTAAATTCACCAAGAATTTCCCTATTCTGGCGCTGCTGGTTAAGCGGAAACGAAGCAGCCCCGATCCTAGGAAAACGAATCAACGTCTGTTGTTCTATAACTTTGATCAAATGACGTCTGAGTGTATACGTAGACTTGGATGGCCCATTGCTATCTATAAAATAATATTCGGTTTTAGGGTCTATCCCCAATGCAATAGAAGTTGCAATAGCGCAAGCGTACACTCCACACGATACACCATCCGGCTGCATTTGGATACATTCGTATTTCACCGAGTAATCTGGATAGAGCCTGTTCAGTATTTCGTATTGTTTCGGTAGTAATTGTCTACGCAATGAATCGTATACATGTACTATGGATCTGTCGTAATATATACACGTCCAATGACCCACGTCATCCTGACCTACTCTTCCTCCGTAAATGATTTGAATATCCCTATCAGATTTTACCGGTTCATACCAATGTATACCTTGGTAATTTAATGGATCCTGTGGCCGAAAGGATGTGTTTATCGTTAAAACCTTGAGAAACTTGTCAATACATCGATCATCTAATTCAACTGTGATGTCAGCAATACATGCCGAAACCTTTACCCATTCGCGTTGTAATACATCAAAAGCATTTTTTACATCGGAATTATTGTCAACTCGGATCGCTGGCGTGGAATCTATGTTGATAATGTCATTCCTGCCATCGTTATTATTATCGTCGATTCTAGCCAAACGTTGAGCTATATTTTTACGTTCCCTGGATTTTGCATATGAATGCTTCTTCGTTCTCGGCATTATTATGAAGTGGAAAATATAATATCCGAAATTTTATCTAACTTATATATATTTCTATCTGAACAAGTCTTATACGAAGAGCTAAAAAAATCTGTTAACTAGAATGAATCACCAATCTGTAAAATATATATGTTATAATAATTGGAAATTTCAGTACACGACAAATGTGTATTGTTATATCAAGTTCTCTTTCTTCTGATGATCGAATTATTATCATTAAAATATTCTACTCACGTACAACCTTCATAGTTTGTAAGATACTGTTCTGCATCAACGATTAATTTTATTATTCACCTACTATTACAAATTAATTTCCGAATTTATGATCATGAATAGATTAACACCAAATAATTTTTCGTTGTCGTCGAATAAAGTTTATAAATCGACCCCCGTCACAAGCTTATTACAAAAAGGTATATTAACAATGTATAATGATTGAATTATTGCAAGCTACTGTTATCAATTATTATATTATGTTGATTCACAGTACATATAAAGAACAACGTCCACTCGTCAAACAACTGTATCGATTTTTCGATCTACGCAGCAAAGTGTTATACTTCAAGTACGTAAGTCGTATTCTTCACAAATGTGAGGTGCCTATAGCGATGTCTTCAAATTGTGGCAGAATACATAAAATTCCTATTGGTAAATGGTCAACCTATAAGAACACAGTCCTATCTTAACTTTGCAAAGGACGGCAACTGAAGCCAGCGCCGGCCTTAACCATCCGGGCGCCCCGGGCGAAATATTCTCCATCGCCCACTATATCTTTTTATTAACTAGGATTTTGCCCGCGACTCGCTGATTAACTGATTAATTCGCACGTGTGGCACCCCCTTGGTCCTAGCACCGCAGCGATCGGCTCGGATTGCCCTCCCACTAAAGCCGATACTGACTTATAAGCTATAGACTAAACCCATAGACTGAATAACAGATAGTCATATCATTGTGTCTTATTCTACCAAATATTGAAAACAAGGATAGACATTCCTTGTTGTATTTTCAAATATGCGTGTTAACCTGTGGCTTTTTTGAAAATACACATATTCGAATACCCATCTGTGTGAGCCGAATCCTTCTCTTTCTATCTACGGTCATCTCAGGCTATACAGCTCAATCACGTAGTACGACTCGAGGAGCTCACATGTCTAGTAAGTACAAACTATTTATTTCATTTATTATACATTATTTCTGATATACAGATATTTCCACAATAGAAACAACTTGATGATTTTATGAGTTAATTGAAGCATAGATTGAGCTTAATCACTAAAAACGATAATACCTACAAAATGATCCAACTGAATGAAACTGATTGATATTATATCGCGAAATATATATAGTAATAATATTGCATTTCGCTCATAATTAGAAACATGCTAGTGCTGATAAACTATCAAGTTCTTAAAATGAATCTGATGTTTTATTTGTACAATATTCAGCTCATAATCCAGTAGATTATTTATAACAAAACTACATTATTAACAAATCGAATAATTCGATTGTACTCGATGTGCTTTAACTGTAATGCATTTCTATATGGTGTAACACAATCACCGTTCTTAAATAATAATGTAATTCATACCCACGACATTTGCTTAATACGCCATTCTTTTATTCCAATCTTCTGAAATAAACAATAGACTACTCCAACGACGTCCTTAATATCACGATCATGAACAACGTTGACAACGACGAAGAGATGGATCCACCACCCGGACAGCGTGTGCCGGATGAAAACATGCACGTGGTGGATCCGATTCCACCCGCGGTACCGCAAATACCCGTGGAACCCCCTGCACCTGTGCCTGCACTACCGGTACCTGCTGTACTGCCACAACCAATTGGCGAACAAATCGTACGTATTCTACAGAATTTTACCGACGAGTATATTAAGCACACCTAACGAATGTCCGTTATTAGAAAACAAACAAAAAAATTCGCCTTACGCCCCCTAAATCCTGAGTTTATACCGCAACCTCCCAATTCATAGACAACGAAAAATCTCCGATTCCTTCGAACCGTAGTAATTTTCGTTCGCATATGGTGTCTCTCGATGAAGAATTTCTAACAACGGTAATTATTTGATTTTTAACTATATCGCAAATATCCCCACGAGCTGGTTGGATTAATAATAGTTAAGTATTTTACATATGCAAAAAAAAAAAAAAACAATTTCCAAGCATATACAAATTTCTCTATCACGAAACACGATCCGATCAACCAAATTGCAAATAATTCGTTGAATACTTGAGGGTTGATGAAATGACTCCAAAAAAATATTTACAAAAAATGAAAACTCCTATGTTAAATGAATGGGAAAAATAAAGTGTAATGTTCGTTTATTGTTCCCCTCAGGGTTACAAGCGGCTTCCGCCCCGGTTTACAAAACTTTTACAATACCTTACATCTAGCCTTACTCTCTACTTAATTCTATACCTTATTCCTACTCTACTTATTCTATTTTACATTTTACATGACTACTCTTACATTTTTCAACCACCTTCTATATTATCCGCTTTTTCTCTCTCTCTCCTCTCTCCGCCCTACTTTCTACTTTTACTTTTTACTCTTACATCGCTCTCTCTCCTGTTCTCTCATCTTATCTTTTCCTTATCCTATTTCCTGCCTTCCTCCCAACTCCTCTCCCTCCACTCCCTCATCCGCTCTCTCCCACTCATCCCTCCTTGACATGCATTCTCCATTCCAACTTCCGTCTCCTTGCCTCCTTCCTCTCTCTCTCTCATTCGTGCCTCTCCATTCCCTTTCCCTTCTTTCTCTTATTTCCTCCCTTACCCCCTCTATCTCCCTCAGCCACTTCTCTCCTCTTCCGTCCTCTCCTAACACTTCTCCTATCTCCTCTCTCCATCTGCTTCCTCCTCCAACTGCCTCCCTACATTCTTCCCACACATGTTCCCACGATTCTATCCCATCCTCACATACCCTGCATCTTTTCTTTCCCTCCTCCTCCCAGTACTTTCCTTCTGCCATTTCATTCCCCAGTCTAAATCTCGCTATCCTTTTCCACCTGCTTTCCCCCCAGCCTTTGTGCAGATATTCCGGTACTCCTTCCCCTTTTACCCATCCGTACCATCTGTTGTACCTCGACTCCCTTATCTTCCCCCACCTCTCCCTCTCCTGACTTTCCCTGTCTTCCCTTGCTGCCTCCTCGTAATCCACCTCTCCTCTGTGTCGCCTTCTCGCTGTTTCCTCCGTGTCTAACCTCCTCATTTTCATGAAATCAACCCTTCCCTCTTCCCATTTCGTTAACAACTCTCCCCCTCTTTCCCTTTCCCGCACCTCCTCCCAGCACATCCTCGCCAGCCTACTCCCCCTGCCTTCCTGTAGCCTCTTTTCATAGTTCCACGCTCTCTTCCCCGCTCTTGTTCTCAACTTCTCTCTTTGCAGTTCTTCCCTCACCATATACCCTGGAGTCCTCCAGTCCACCCCTAACACCCATTTCATATATCTTTCCTGCATTGCCTCAACTCTCTTCCATTCCCTCCACCCCCAAATCTCCGCTGCATACTCCGCCACTGTCCACACTAGTCTGTCAAACAGCCATAGCCTTCTTCCCCAATCTCTCCCGAATCTCCTCTTTCCTATCCCCCACACCTGCTTCATCACCGCACTCGCCTTCCTTACCCTTTCCCTTACATGTGCTTCCTGCCCTCCGCCCTTTGCCACTACGTACCCTAGATAGCAGAACTCCTTCACCTCCTCTAACCTCTCTTCCTTCCATCTCCATATTATCCTTTCTTTTCTTCCTCCTCCCGCCCTGAATCTCATTACCTTCGTCTTTCCCACGTTCATTTCTAGCTTCTTTTCCTCCAAGTAACTCTCCAACCTCATCAGCATTTTCCTCATTCCCAACTCATTTTCCGCCAACAGCACTACATCGTCTGCATACGCCAGCGTGTAGACCCTGTTTCCCCCCAGTATCACCCCTCCTTCACTCTTTATCCTTCCCATTCTCTCCTCCAAGTCTGCCGTCAGCAAGTTAAACAAATACGGGCTCAGCGGACAACCCTGCCTCACCCCCCTCCCTGTCCAGAACTCTTCCCCTACTTCCTCCCCTATCTTCACCCTGCTTTTCGTCTCCTTATAAATTTCCTTTATTCTATCCCTCAGCCCTTCACTTACACCCCTTTCTCTCATCGCTTCCCACAAAACCTCTCTGTCCACCGAGTCAAACGCCGCCTTCAAATCTATGAAGGCCGCCACCATTTTCCCTCTCTCCTTTCCTATGTTCCTGTTTATTAAGTAGTTCAACACATAAATGTTGTCTACTGTGCCCATCCCTTTCCTGAATCCCGTCTGATTTTGCGGTACCATTTCTCCCCTTTCCATCTCTTCGTATAGTCTTTCTGCCAGCACCGTCGCATACACCTTATATAACGTCGGCATCAGAGTCACCCCTCTATACTCCTCTACCCTTTCCCCTTCACCCTTCTTCCGTATCGGCACTACTATCCCCTCCGTCCACTCTTCTGGCCATCCTTCCCCCCTCCAGACTCTATTGCATATTTCCCACACCCATTCCTCTATCTCTCTCCCCCCGTACCTCCACACCTCATTTGTCACCCCATCTACTCCTGGCGCCTTCCCATCCTTCATTTTCCTTATCGCATTTCCTATCTCCTCTCTACTTATTTCCCTTCCATCCTCCTCCTCTCCTTCTCCTCTCGCTCTTCTTCTCCATTCCCCCATCACCCTCTCTTCCGTTCCTCCTAAAATCTTCATGAAATATCTCTTCCATTCCCCCATTCCTATCCCTTCCCCTATTTTCCATCTCTTCTTTCTTTCCCTATTCACCACGTCCCACACCTCCTTTTCCGTTCTCGCTTCTTCTGCCTCCTTTACTATTCTTTCATTCTCCTCCTCCTTTTTCCTCTCACACAATTTATTGTACACCCACCTCTTCCTTCTATACTCCTCCTTCTCCCCCTTCCCCCTTCTCCATTTTCTCAGTTCTTTCCTTACCTCGCTCTTTCTCTCCGCACATTCCCTATCCCACCACCCTCTTCTTCTCCTCTCTCCTTCCCTCTCCCCACCCCCGCCTTCTCTTATCGCTCTTTTTATTTCCTCTGTTAACCACTTTATTTCCTTTCCCACCTCTCCCCTCTCCCTCTCTGTCCATCTCATCTGCTCTCTAAATCTCTCCCTTCCCTCTGTGGTCCAGTTCCCTCTCCCTTCTCCTATTTTCCTCCTCCTCCCTTTTCTTTCCCATCCTCCTCCACTTATCTTCACTATTATAGGGTGATGATCTGAGTCTACCCTGTCCCCTATCCTTAGACTTTTCACCCTTCCCTTCGCCTCACTGTCCCCTATCACGTAGTCGATCACCGACTCCCCTCTTCCCCCTGTGTACGTAAATTCTCCTTCTTCATCTCCTCTTGTCTTCCCATTCCATATCGACCATCCTATGTCTTCTATGAACTCCAGCAGTTCTCTTCCTTCCTTGTTCACCTTCTTGTCCTTCGACCTTCTCCTTTCTTCCTCTACCCTTATCCCGCTTTCTGTCCCCTCATATCCTCCCCCTCCATCTCCCGTTCTAGCGTTGAAATCTCCTCCTATCATCATCTTTTCCTCTTTTCCCTTCCCTTCTACCATTTCCCTCAACTTCCTCATCTTTTCTTCTATATCCCTGTTTACGTATACCCCGACTATCGTCCATACTTCCTTCCCTATCTCCACCCTTCTTTTGACTATCCCTTCCTCTTCTTCCTCCTCTTCTTTCCTTCCCTCTTCCTTTTTCCCCGCTATCTCTTTCCTCACCCCGGTTATCATCCCTCCTATCGCTCTACCCTTCTTGTTCTCCCTTCTTGCATACTGCGCCTTCCATACGTACCCTTTCGCCAGCTTTTCTCTAATTCCCTTCCATCCCTTTTCCTCTACCCACGTTTCACTCATCACTATTACGTCCCATTCTTCTAAACCTTTCCAGAATTCTTTGTCTTTGCCTGCTATCCCTGCTACATTCCAGAACGCTATCTTTACTTCCCTCCCCTCCTCATTTTCCTTCCTCTCTTCCCTCCCTTTCTTCTTTCCTTCCCTTTCCCCTCCCCCCTTGCTTACTCTCCTCTTCCTCTCCCTCTGCCTCTCCCCCTTCCTCTCCATACCTGCCATCCCTGCCAGTTTCCCGATCCTTCCCCCTGCCTCTCTTCCTCATCTGACTCCTCCTCCTCCATTTCCCTCTCTTTTCCCTCTTCATTCACTAACCTCTCTCTCTCCTCATCCCATTTCCACATTTGTTCCCCTATCCATAGTTTTCCATATCCTATCCTTACCCTCCTTCCTTTTCTTCTTTCCTCCCCTGCTATCTCTCTAACTCTCCACTGCATTTTTCTCTCCGCCCACGTCAGGTCATCTTCTATTCTTTCTTCTCTACCCCACCGTGCCTTCTTCTTTCCCATTACCTCTCTCTTTTGTTCCCAGCTTCCTAATCTAGCTACCACCATGCCACTTCTATTCCCCTGCCTTGTCCCGATTTCTCTTACTTCCTTTATCTCTACGTCCGCTCCTATCTTCCTCATTATCTCCTCTAGCTTTTCTCTGCCTTTACCTCTTTCCACGTGGCTTCCCTTCAATATGATGTTCGCCTTTCTCTCCTCTCTTTCCTTCTTTTCCATTATCCTCTCCATCCCTTTTACTCTGTCTGCCACTCCCCTCTCTTCCCTTCCGCCCCTTTTTGCCCCCCCCTCTCCGTCTTCCCCTTTTCTCGCTTCTTCCTTTTCCACTTTCTCTAGCCTTTCCACTATTCTGCCTATTTCTTCCTCACCTCCCTTGCCCTTTCCTATCTCTTCTATCTTTTCTCTCATCTCTTTTATCCTCTCCTCCAATTTTCTTTTCTCCTCCCCCCATTTTCTCTCTCTTTTTTCCATCTCTTCCCTCATTTCCTTCAGCTCTTTCTCCATTGCTTCCTCCTTTCTTTTTCCCCTCCATATCTCCTCCTCTATTCCCCTCTTTATCCATTCCTTCACTTTCCTTTCCCATTCCTCCTCCTCTCTACTTCCCTTTTCTGGCGACCTCGCTATTTTCTTGCTCTTCGCGAAAACCCTTCTTTCCTCTTCCTCCCCTTCCCCTTCCTCCTCGCTCTCCCTCTCTTTCTCCGCTCTCTTTCTTTTCCACAGGTCCAGTACCGACCCCATACTATTACTTCTTTCCCTTCCCAGCTGTTCCACCTTGCTCGGTCTCCCTTTCTTTTTCTCCTCTTTTCCCATTTCCTTTCCCGCCTGAGCGCCTACTTCCTTCTCGTCCCCCATCTTCCCTTGCTAACTACGTTGCCTACCTTACCCTCCGCCTTTCTCTTATGATAACCTGTCGGTAATGAGGCTCTTGCGGTAACCCGTATTGTAACTGCCTCTTTACCTCTCTCCTTTTCTCCCTAGGTGCCTCTGCCTTCTCTCTTTGCCTCTAATCTTGCCGCCCGATTCTGTCCTCCCGCTCCTAACCTCAAAACCTCTTACTGCTTTCCCCTTCTGTCTTCCACTCCCCTTCCTTTTTTACTCCTGACTTTTTCCCTCTTTCTTTTGTCCCTCTCCCTCTGGCCCTTTTCATCCACTCTCTCACCTTTTTCTCACTCTCCTACCTCACTCTTTTCGCTCTTTTTCAGGTGTCACACTCTCTCACCACTCACGCCTGTCACACCGGAAACGGAAGTCCGGGAAAAATAAAGTGATTCGGCACAGTTCAACTAAATTTGAAAATTTTCAGTTTTCACTAAATTTCAATGTCAGGGTATAAACTTATTATGATTTCGGGAGGCATCGATTAAAAAAAAAAAATCGAAAAATAACGCACACCCTAATCATACATGTATACTATTGAATAAAAGATAATTTATATGAATGGACCTAACAAATATACGAGTTATTCATGAATTATTCTCAACTGCTCATCACAGATTCAGTCTAAGAAAAAGTATTATTCGATCTCACTAAATAGCTTTTAAATAGATCGATTGGAATATGAATTCATCTCAGTCAATGCATACATATTTCGCTTCTCATTAAATAATTGAATCTGACTTATAAGTGACTGCCGATTTGCATCGAATTATTTAATGTAGGCAGGCCATTTAATAATCTTTCAATGATATAATAATCATTTCATTTAATAACATATCATGACTTCTTACAGAATGCAATGGTATTACAAGCTGTTAACCAGTGTATGCGGGAACTGCTAATACTGCGAGGACGCGGACGCGGGCAGAACAGGCGGGGATGGCGCGGCTGGCGCGGCGGCCGCGGGGGCTACCGCGGGCGACGCGGCGGCGGTGGCAGAGGTGGCCGGGGCGGCGGGAGGGGCGGTGGGAGAGGGTCAGCCCTTACTATTTACATGTAATAATTAATTATTTATAATAAAATAAAACTAAAAATATGTTAAATATATTCCAGTAACTTTATTGATTGAACCTTCACCGCAATCTGTTTCTTTCCTATTGATTGAACATAAACTGCAATTGTTTATAACTACATATCACTAAGACGCAACACCTCTTCGACACATGTCAGTTTTCGAAAGGAATGTCTCTGCTTTGCTTACAGTTCGTAATTTTTAAATTATAACCATCAAGTGGAGCTATTTCTCACTTCCATAAATTGTTTGGAAAACCGTACTTTATGTGAAAATATTGAACAAATTCTTGAAGACATGTTTTAGCTCATACTCAGAGAAATCAATTTGTAAAAATCAACATTTTCGATATCGGTATACCCGGGAAACGAATTTTTCATATGATTATATAAAATTATATATAAATTATTATGTAAAATTATAGATGAGCTTTGGCCATATATATATAACTTTGTATATAGTTTCATATGAAATCGAATATAAATGATTATATGTAATTATATAACATTAGATCGTGCCAAGATTGTTATCTAATTTTATGCAATTTTGTATTTATATTTAATTTCATATTATATAAATGTAGTTACTTGAAAATTTTTAAGTGTAGAAATAATGAAAGGTAACCTTATTGATTATTAAACATTATTATTGTATTTGTTTAACATATTAATAAATATTTTAACCATATAAATAATAATGTTTATAAACAGAACTTCAAACTGTGAATTCATAAACATGTGAATAAACGACTTTGAAAATTAAAAAAAATTATTTACCTTTTATTATATGATATAATACTTTATTACTAACATAATTACACTTTATTATTTTTAATAATCTTTAGTAGAGACATGCCTTTTATTTCAACAGCTATATAAACGATTAAGCTGATTTGGAATGTATACTATGTTATATGCGACTAAACCGCTTGATTTCAATTTTTTTGCAAAACAGCATACAAGCTCTCAAAATTTATATGTATAAAGGTTGAGTTTGGAATTGATGAAGTTAAAATAAACACCGAAAACTACGGAGCGGAGGACCTGGATACCGAAAACTACGGAGTGAAGGACCTGGATACCGAGAACTACGGAGCGAAGGACCTGGATACCGAAAACTACGGAGCGAAGG
The DNA here is from genome assembly GCA_944452935.1 of Rhogogaster chlorosoma. Taxonomy (NCBI): domain Eukaryota; kingdom Metazoa; phylum Arthropoda; class Insecta; order Hymenoptera; family Tenthredinidae; genus Rhogogaster; species Rhogogaster chlorosoma. Next base: position 12,866,165 of record OX101800.1, on the reverse strand, counting down.
ACCTGGATACCGCAAACTACGGAGCGAAGGACCTGGATACCGAAAACTACGGAGCGAAGGACCTGGATACCGAAAACTACTGAGCGAAGGACCTGGATACCGAAAACTACGAAGCGAAGGACCTGGATACCGCAAACTACGGAGCGAAGGACCTGGATACCGAAAACTACGGAGCGAAGGACCTGGATACCGCAAACTACGGAGCGAAGGACCTGGATACCGAAAACTACGGAGCGAAGGACCTGGATACCGCAAACTACGGAGCGAAGGACCTGGATACCGAAAACTACGGAGCGAAGGACCTGGATACCGAAAACTACTGAGCGAAGGACCTGGATACCGAAAACTACGAAGCGAAGGACCTGGATACCGAAAACTACGGAGCGAAGGACCTGGATACCGCAAACTACGGAGCGAAGGACCTGGATACCGAAAACTACGGAGCGAAGGACCTGGACACCGAAAACTGCGGTGCGGACACATTACTGAGTACAAATTCTTTTGGGGAGCACGAGTAGACGTGACGCATCAATAATAATGACAATAATAATAATAATGATAAATGAAATATGATTATAAATAATACTATATTAATATAATAATATTATATTATATTATAATCATACTGGCACGCGGCCGCGATTTGCTGCTGCGCATGCGCATTTTGTAAATCAGGCATCGATCAATAATTCTGCGCATGCGCATTTTGTAAAATAATTAATATTATTAATAACTCAGTTATGCGTGGTCAATTATTGCTCAAAAACAATAGGGGGCGAGATTTCAGTGATGAGAACACTCCTTCCAAATGGCAAGTTCATAAGTGCAACGGTTCGACAGATATCGTGGTCTCAAGAAGAACGGTCTGCAACGAAGAAGAAGGAGAAGGAGAAGAAGGAGAAGAAGAAGAAGAAGAAGATTGTGTTTTTCGATCAACTTCGACGGTCAATATCTCCGGAACCACGCGGTAGATTTTGTCGAAATTTCGCGAGCAAGGTCAAATGGCGAGGGCCTTGGGCCCATATAAATTTTATTAGGAAATAATCAGCGGTTCAAAAGATATGACAGATTTTTTACAAGAACAAGAGCTGGCTCGGGTAAATGTTTCGTGGCTGGCGCGCCGAGTTTTCACTGTCGGCGGGGGGGGGGGGGGGGACTCGGCGATTCGCTGCCGCGAATCTTGATACGTGTCCACTTATTTTGATTCCTCTTTCACCCTGTGAAGTTACAGAAAAATCGGAGGGTTACACTTCATGTGTTCCCCTCGCTAGATAAGACGTCATTTTCAACGTATTTGACTTCCCTTCTGTTAAATTTTCCACACTTGCTTCTTCTTCCGTGTGTTGCTCTTTCACAAACTTCCGGACTTTTTCCCTCACTTGACTCAACGTTTCCTCTTCTTCTATTTTTATTTTCGATTCACCGCACACTTGTATAAGTTGATCCTTCGATAATTTTTGGATCCACGAAGTTCTCTTTTGAATAACCTGTTCCCTTATATTCTTCCAGTCCACTTCACTCATTTAAATTTGTGAGCTGCTTTTCTTATTACATGTTTCGATTATAATTTTATCCTCGTCGCCATTGCGATACCTTTGATATTCGGGGTAAATGATCAATACCGATGATTTGGTTATGAAGAATCTTTATTCATTATCTTAAGGCAGTTGTACACATACTGACTACATACTAGCCTTAGCCACCTGGCTATTCCCCCACTCCTACCTACTCAGCTATGCCTAATACCTAGTGGATACCGCAATAATTTCGCAAATAAACATAACTCAGAATTTGCGATCAATTCGTAACTTTATCACGATTTTATTACGAATTATCATCGTTTGACTTTTGTTGGTTATCTTTATTAGAATGATTCGTAAATTTCACCCCGAGGGCTGTTTGGACCCAAATAATGTTGCAAATAAATAGAAATCGACAACTGCAATCAATTCGCTAATTCGTTACCACTTCTTTACGAATTAATATCGATTCCCGTTGTCTTACTAGTTATATTACGATCAACCTCAAATATGTCACTCTGTATGTTGATTCTGACCCAACGACGTGACAGTTATCGCTACGTCATCAGTAGGTGCAGACGTTCGACTGTCCCTACGACAGCGTTGCCGTTTCGTCAAATATGCCGGTTGCCTACCCACACGGCTCCCAACTTTCCACAGAATCGCTCTGTATACTATGTCTTGAGTATCTGATGTTTGATTTATATCCAAAAAAAAATTCTCAAGTTCAATTATTTCAAGAGAAGCTAAAACTTGAAAATTCAATGACGAAGAAAAATTAACAGGCGATCCGGGAATCGAACCCAGGTCTACCGCTGCCTAACCGGGGACTTATGCCACTAGACCACCTAGCTCGCCCGATCAGTGCCTGCAATTTTACCTTCGTCTTGTCAAGTCTTAGTGTTTTGTTCGTGTGCTAGAGTATTTTAGAGAAGTATTATTTCGTCGGCATAGCACATTTCATGACGCGTTATTGCTAACGCACTAGTGAAACTTATTTCAATTAGATATCGAAGTAGATATCAATTAGATATCGAAGTGAAATAAGTTTCACTAGTGCGTTAGCAATAACGCGTCATGAAATGTGCTATGCCGACGAAATAATACTTCTCTAAAATACTCTAGCACACGAACAAAACACTAAGACTTGACAAGACGAAGGTAAAATTGCAGGCACTGATCGGGCGAGCTAGGTGGTCTAGTGGCATAAGTCCCTGGTTAGGCAGCGGTAGACCTGGGTTCGATTCCCGGATCGCCTGTTAATTTTTCTTCGTCATTGAATTTTCAAGTTTTAGCTTCTCTTTATATAAACGAAATTCGGGTTGAAATGGTATGCTGTCTTTAATACCGCAATTAAAAATGATATCTAATTGAATAATAATTATTTCAATTAGATATCGAAGTGAAATAAGTTTCACTAGTGCGTTAGCAATAACGCGTCATGAAATGTGCTATGCCGACGAAATAATACTTCTCTTCAATTATTTCATTATCATAAATGTTAATATGTAAAAAAATATTTGCTACACTTAACATTAATAATTAACACAATACTTTGTCTTAACCCTTATTGCGCCCCCGGGGTCAGGCTGACCCCAAATTTTTTTTCTCACGTGAATAGCGCTCACAGGTAAGCGTCTCCGGGATTAAATACCTAATACTAAGAAACCGTCATCCCTCCCCTAAAAGTGAGAAGCATAGCCAGTCTAGCTGGTGCTTCTGTGTATGCGTGGCAGCCGTACGAAACAGACATGGGGTCAAATTGACCCCCAGTGTGCACAGCTAAGGTGTTTTAGTGATTTTTGGTTCCACGTAAATTATATCATCTTGCACTACAGGTAAGCAGATGCAAACGTGAAATGTGTCCGGAATTGTTTTTTCTTTAATCTAATATAAGTTGTATATAGAAATGGCGTATAGTTTACGGCCGTGGAGCGTCGGGGACACGATTCGGGAGGAGCGGGAAAATGACTGCGGCACAAAGGAGTAATAATTATACCACATTTTCAAGAAAATGCACAAAATACAAGCTATGTATCGAAAATAAAGCAGATTTAAGATGATTATTTTTGAAATAGTTGTTGCAATCTCTCATTTTCCCTCTTTCACGAAACCTGAAAATCGACCAAATTCATACTCCAAAATAAATATACTTTTTGGAGCGGCCGCAAAGCGGACTATTTTTACCTTAGAACATGGACCCTTGTCTGTAAAACCCTGGAAGGTTTTTTTTCAAAACTCAAAATTGAAGTTTTTACGAGCATTTTTACCGAAACAGTGCTTTTTTTGCGTACCATCAACTTTAAGAACATTTTTGAACAATTATAAAGGATTTTTTTGGAAATCTAACTTCACAGCCTTAAAGTTTGATCAATTCACTGCAAAAAGTGATTGAACCTTTTTTTCCAAAACGCGCATAGTTACCGAGATATTGGAGGTCAAAAATGGCCAAGGGTCAAATTGACCCCATGTGCACTAAATGTTTTGCTGCGGAGGTGTGCACACTAAGGGTTAATAATAATAAACAGCACTATATGATATATCTTGAGTATCTGAGGTTTGATTTATATCAAAAAAAAAAAATTCTCAAGTTCAATTATTTCATTATCATAAATGTTAATATGTGAAAAAATTTTAGCTTCATTTAACGTATTTCAAAAGAAAATCTGCTTTATTTAACATATGTTCTAATGCTAGCTAGTTGAAGTTTGGAACGTTCTTCGAACGAAATCGAAAATTAATTTTTTCCATGCTTGAAATATTTTTTCAGGTTTTCTTTTCATGCCAGGAGTTCGTAAAAAAATTAAGAAAAATTAGAAAAAATAGGCCTAGAAGTTACATCCGGTTTCACGGCGAAAACAGACGAACGGAGCGGAAATAAATTACTCACGTCTGCAATAATCGAGTGTGACACTTTCTTTTGGCATGAGTGGTTTTCTTTTCGTGCCAGAAGTTCGTACAAAAATTAAGAAAAATTAGAAAAAATAGGCCTAGAAGTTACATCCGGTTTCACGGCGAAAACAGACGAACGGAGCGGAAATAAATTACTCACGTCTGCAATAATCGAGTGTGACACTTTCTTTTGGCATGAGTGGTTTTATTTTCATGCCAGGAGTTCGTACAAAAATTAGAAAAAATTAGAAAAAATAGGCCTAGAAGTTACATCCGGTTTCGCGGCGAAAACAGACGAACGAAGCGGAAATAAATTACTCACGTCTGCAATAATCGAGTGTGACACTTTCTTTTGGCATGAGTGGTTTTATTTTCATGCCAGGAGTTCGTACAAAAATTAGAAAAAAATAGAAAAAATAGGCCTAGAAGTTACATCCGGTTTCGCGGCGAAAACAGACGAACGAAGCGGAAATAAATTACTCACGTCTGCAATAATCGAGTGTGACACTTTCTTTTGGCATGAGTGGTTTTCTTTTCGTGCCAGAAGTTCGTACAAAAATTAAGAAAAATTAGAAAAAATAGGCCTAGAAGTTACATCCGGTTTCACGGCGAAAACAGACGAACGGAGCGGAAATAAATTACTCACGTCTGCAATAATCGAGTGTGACACTTTCTTTTGGCATGAGTGGTTTTATTTTCATGCCAGGAGTTCGTACAAAAATTAGAAAAAATTAGAAAAAATAGGCCTAGAAGTTACATCCGGTTTCGCGGCGAAAACAGACGAACGAAGCGGAAATAAATTACTCACGTCTGCAATAATCGAGTGTGACACTTTCTTTTGGCATGAGTGGTTTTATTTTCATGACAGGAGTTCGTACAAAAATTAGAAAAAAATAGAAAAAATAGGCCTAGAAGTTACATCCGGTTTCGCGGCGAAAACAGACGAACGAAGCGGAAATAAATTACTCACGTCTGCAATAATCGAGTGTGACACTTTCTTTTGGCATGAGTGGTTTTCTTTTCGTGCCAGAAGTTCGTACAAAAATTAAGAAAAATTAGAAAAAATAGGCCTAGAAGTTACATCCGGTTTCACGGCGAAAACAGACGAACGGAGCGGAAATAAATTACTCACGTCTGCAATAATCGAGTGTGACACTTTCTTTTGGCATGAGTGGTTTTCTTTCCATGCCAGGAGTTCGTACAAAAATTAGGAAAAATTAGAGAAAATCAGAAAAAACAGGGCCGAATGGTTGATCTGCTACGATAGTGACGTTTGAAAATCTTGAACGAATTCTTCCACTCGGGATTTTCCCAATAGTTCATCGGATTGGTAATGCTGCTGCTCCAGAATCAGTGAACAATTGTGACGTCCTCAATATTCATACGGTCTTGTACCCCTGCTATGATGAAACACTTCACCTTACATTCGACCCGCCCTTGCGACTTTCATAGATTGCTTGTTTCTGATGCACTACATTCTCCATCCGGTTGGAGATGTTTGTGTCTTATGTCCAATTGTCGTCAAAAAATCTGCTTACTTACCCTCGGTATTGTGTCTCCCATTAAATAAATAATTAATTCCATCAGTGACGTTACAGAAGCACCCTCTCTATGCTTTTTTCATCAATTCAGCTACACTACAGTACTACGATAAGAAATTTCAGCTGTGTTGAAGTTTCCAACTTGGTTCAGACAAATTGAACATTACTTAGGCTTATGTAGTTTTATCATTATTTATCACAGACGATCGTGTAATCAAACTCGGATTCGACTCATTTCTATCAACCTTATGTTCTTACACGTGGGAAGGGCACTGGGGAAGTATCATTTCGAAAATAAAAACAATCACAAGCAAGTATTTTTACGGTATTCTTTATTCATATCTTCAATAAGAGTACACCAGTATCGATTGTAATATACCTGTAATAGTTTCACAATTATCACGCATGATAAAATTCTGCACATGGTTCAGACCATAAACGATCGTTTGATCTGTTGTTCAAACCACGTTCCGTTCGTACAATCATATTTCAATTGAAATATTCGCAATGGTACTTATTTATGTACATACTCGAGTGAGTTGTACAGAATTATGAGTGTGCGTCCGAGATCTTGCACGGAATGAGTAGCATTATAATTAGCACGGCAAAATAACAATCGATCATTTCACGATGTGAAATAGTTTTTCATTCATGCTGTCAAGAAATTATTTGGCCGTCATCAAAAAACGCATTGACATATGTCGGTCTGTGAATCGAAACTTTCGTGTCTTCGCATAATCATTCCGTACAACTACAGAACGCACTGATCTCAGTTTCATAACTTGAGACGTGTGATCGCCGTGTAAGGCAAGATCACACAATTCTCTCGAGACGTGCGAACGAGATTACGTTCATTGATGGTCGGTTGATTTTTTGACTTGACCTTACAATTCGAATTCACTAAATTATGTACTTCATTTACGTTTACTACCCTTCGAGAACTCAGATTTGAGCAGAGTTGCTGGTATTAGCAACGAAGGTTTTGACTATAAAGTAATATACGCTTTCAAAAATCATCTCTTAATGTAACCTGTATTTGAGGAAAGTTCGATTTTTCAGATGATGGTGACGAAATGAATATTGCAGTACAAATGCGTGTTATCGACTCTATGAACAAGCTCCAAAATTCAACAGTCGTTCTCTTTTTCGTCTGTATACTATGATGCGCCATCATTCATTCATCGTTAATACATTCTTTATTGTTAATGGATTAGGTTCAAACTAGAGCGTATACTTTCTGTCACATGTCACATGAGATTCACTCAAAATTTTAATTATTTTTTTAGCACTACCTATAAGTCAATAGAATTATATCACGTTTTATACATCGAATTACAAGCACTTTTTTCACAAAACGTTGACAGCTGTCTTCTCCTCCTTTTCTCCACGTAGGTCACGTGGATCTCGTCTTCGCGTCAGGCCTCGCCTGCTGTTTTTCATACGCCGGTGCTTCGGACCTGTGTATTTAGAAATTCTTTTCTTCTCACAGCCGTGTACTTTTGGCATTTTTTACCGCTTGATATCACCTCCTCTTCATCTATTGCTACTTTTAAGAGTGGTCTGTTTGCGTATTTATTTACACTGGACACTGAATCCTCCTGACTGCTTCCGGCTGGCTGCGTTTGGGGTACTAGTCACTATTGTACTCTGTATGATATGCTCGGATGCTTGGTATGCCACTTTTAATTGTCATGTAATTTTAATTTTTAATCTTCATCTCTGTTTATTATTATTTTTATTTTATTTTTATTTGTGTTTCTATTGTTATTTTGTGTTATTTTATTTTTATTTTTCACTATTCCATTTACCGTCTCTGTAATATTGCTTGTAGCCCACACTATTCTTGTATATTTTATGACTGATGCTTGTGTGTTCTAGAACGCTGCTGTGTCCATTCTAAATTCAAAATTCTGCATGCTCTATGCTTTTGTAACCTTTAACCATTTGCCTCAAAGTCCGCCAAGGCATAATAAAATATCAATCAATAAATCAATCAATCAATCATGCGGTTCATAGATTGAATGATTAGCTGTCGCTGTTTGAGCGGAAAAGGTGACTTTTAAGGAAGTCAGATTGCTCCAATTGAAGTTTCACCACCGTCGGATACTGGTTATTTTACCACGGCGAGGATGTCTTCTGGACGGATTGTTCACTTTTATTGAGAAATAATACAAATGTTCAGACTGTTCTGACGAAGATCATTCGCAATAAGAAAATTATACCGAATATGTATTAGATTTTGAAATTATGTTTTAACAACACTTTGGATTACATTATCATACACACACATGCACACATGTCGCGAGCGTGGACGTATATATAACAAAACGAAGTGTTTTGTATTGTGAGAGCATCGATAACACGCATAACTAGTACGTCAAACTGTATGATATGTTATAGTATAATTCACTAGTATAATTTGATCCGCTACAACCATCTGATTATTAGTATTTTTAGATGAAATCGACATCTCCCCAAATAGAAGTCATATGATTATGATATTATTCCTGATAATGATACGTTGTACGTTCAAAATAAGCTCGAAATATTGCAAAAAAAGTTCACAATTCCCCCCGCTTAATTCTTGTAAATCAACCGAGTATCAATGGTACGTATTACTCAAGGTCGCACAGTTCTCTTTTCCTTATTATTCAAATATCGGTACGGAATGTACAAATTATTTGTTATATTTTCAATATATATCTATATCATTTGTATTTTGAGTAGATATCTGAAACTTTAATTAAATGGCCCATCAAAATGCAATGCGCGTTCCACTGAAAACCTTATCAGTATCGCATCCATTTTCTTACCCCGTGTGCGCACAGCGCACATCTATAGCTGGCTGCGGGGTCATTCCACTCTTCCAGCGTTTTTTGGTTCCCCAATAGATTGACGCACTTCAAATGAGCCCAGCGTCTGCAAGTATTGCACATGATTAATTCATTCGGTCTCGTACCGAAGCAGTATTGGCATACTTCTTTCATGTCACGCGACAACCTCAACAAGGAGTCGGCGACTTCCAACCTGTATGTGTCAGGCTGAAAATTAGTGTCCATATCGACACCCTTCGCCAAGCACTCTATATAGTATAGTACATACATCCCGCAATTGTACCAGTCTTTTTGCAGGGGGCGGTCCCCTTTGTAATTAACCGTAGTCCACTTAATGTCACAGAGCACATTCGGCTGTATTCTTGCACAATCTGCGACGTACTTTTCGAAGTATTTTATGACTGACTCAGATTTTTTACTGCGTTTGAACCTAGGATCTAAGTGCATTACGGTTTTCGCATCGATATCTACTACCAGTAGACACCAATGCTGCGAATACACGTAGGGCATAAACATTGTACCCTTCAACGCATCACTTACGTTGTACATTCTGAACTCGTCAGAAGTAGCCTTGTCACGGCCATCGCCTAACAAATAGTACGTGTACCCGGTGGGGACGTAGACTACGTTCTTTCGAAAATCTAAGGTAGCCACGGTGTAGGCATCTATAACGGCCCCGTCCAAGTATTGTTCTTTGCCCAGGGTTTGATACTGCTCGGATACCAAGTCAAATTTATCATACCCAATGATTGGAGCGCACGTACTAGAACAATATCGCCCGATAGTGAATTCGATGCCTTCGACTCTAAGCATGTAATACTCTGCGTCCTCGAACAATCCGTTGGGTAACGCATTCGCATGAGTTGAACTATCACTCCGATTTAACAAAGATTGCTCGTGATCAACCGGGGTTGGCGTACTCGTTCGAAAGTCGGTGGCCTTAATCTTTTTGGTGATTTTCCCCAGTAGCCGACCTTCTAGATGGCTATATTGTGCTTTCCGTTTGCGTTGCCACATCTCCTGTACTAGCGCATTATTCGGACTATCTAATTTCCGTTTAACAGGGGTTTCATCGCGCGATTGCTTTTTCGTAGTTTTCGCCCTGGATCGACGACCTTTTACCGGTATACTCATCGTTGCTTCTGCACATAGACAGCTTTTATAATTTTTCATTTTAGCTATGAAACGACCTATCTTCAAATTAACATGGCCCTCCAGAACATCTCGCTTTACCAAATTGAAATAGCACTCTACATTAGCGTTGCTGAGTCTCGCACGATTTGGTACTACGTGTTTCAATAGAAGACCCGACCACATTGTTACATAGGGCATAAGACTCTGCGTTACGTAATCCGCGACCTCGGGAGCGAAATATTCGTTATCATTGCCGGTATCGATAATGTTACTTTTTATATTCAAAAGTTTGGCGTAATATCGATGGAAAAAAGGAGAATCTGTGTAAATCCTACCCTCGGGCTTATCGTCTGCTATGGATTCTACCTGATCAACATCGCCTACTGTCTCATTCGCAGTATCCGAATTTTTCGTCAAGAAATGTAGCTCGTGAAGCTGAACTACACTGCGTTGGGCCTGCTCACGATTGGGAGTCAAAAGGACTGTTACGAAGTTTTCGAATGTTGCGTCTAAGGTATCCATAGTACAGCAATGAATCATTAACCCGACACATTCGAGAATGAAGTTTTTGACGTGCAAGTATTTTTGAAATTTTTTATGAATATTAGTCGACACGCGTTTTTGAAAGTGTGCGCAGCAGCTGTGAACCACAATGAAATCAAAGTTCGGACGCGTATCCTGTGTCAAATAGATAAATGCTTGCTTCAAATAATCGGTAACCGTCATCATGTTCCATTCGACCATCACGGAATTAATCAATGCCCAACTCCAATCTACTACTACCACACGAAACAATGGCCAGCTGACATTTTTCGTAGCTAAAAAGTAGCGATATTTTTTTAAAAACGTACCGATAGATGCCACGTCATGCTCGGAGCTCACCATTTCTGCAATCGGTATAATTGAATTATTTTTGTTGATTACCATTGCGTAATACATAATTCGTTTACACCTGACGTCCGCTGGCTTACGAACGACGTTTCCTGTGGCATCCAAATGGACGACTACGTCCTCTGGAGAGATGACGTTGAGCTGCTCCTCCGAATACATATGCGCATACAGAGGAAGACCCGTATGTCTGATATAAGGGTCACTAGAATTTCCATCTAAAATATGCTGCTGGAACAGATCTGACAAATCATTAGAGCGGAGAATTTTATCGTTCTTACAGTTTTCTTCAGATCTGGCTTTCTGATACGTTGTTAGACGCATCAGTTCTTGCATATGACCATCATCGGCCATTTCTGAATCGATATTTTTGGTCGTCTCAAGTTGTAAAATTCTAGGAGCTACTTTCATTAACTGAGCTTTAACTTTAATTCTAGCCTCGCCTTTCAGAGTGCAATGTATTTTCGGCCCTTCGTGGACTACTTCACCACACTCAGTCGCCTTAAAATAAATTGTTGCGAAGGGAGTTTTGAAATCGGTGATGTCGAATCTGAAACTCTGAGCATGGCTTGAATACCTGCACTTTGCGTAAGTAACTAGGAATTCTAGATTAGGGCGAATACCACCATAAAAACTCAAGGGACAACTGTAACGCAAATCATGAAGCATGCATTTCGATATAGCGATCCTAGCTTTGTCGTTATCTACATTACCATCGTTACCCAGTAATTGTACTGACGGAATTTGAATGCTACCCAAAGTACTGCAAAACTTTTTCCGAATAGATGGTGATTGTGGGGGTACAAGGTATTGAGACGCGCTGTCATTCGACACACTGCTGGAGTCAGCGATGTGAGATAAACTATCAATATTCGACTCAATATCAATCTCATTATCTTGAGCCGCTTCATTTTCGAAATCAGAATGAGATACACTGCTAGAATCAGCGATGTAAGATAAACTGTCAATATTCGAATCATTATCAATCTCATTATCTTGTACCGCTTCATTTTCAAAAATGAAATGAGATGACCTCTTACTTGACTTAGGGGTCACACAGGACAAAATTTCCGTCGCTTTTGGCGGTGACGGTGAGCCACTAACCGTCTCGACCGAGGTTTCCATACTCACCGGTACATCGAAGCGATTTTCTATCACATTATCAGAATCCTGTTTCAGATCTGATGGAGCCTTTTCGCTCGCAACGGAATTGTTCGCAGAATCCTGCGAATCGACTTGATCGGTCTTGTTGAACCTCTGGTTCAACTGCTCCTGCACACGTTCTCGAATGCTATGTCTATTTCCCGCCCAGGCTCTTTGGATTTGCAGCATTACTTTGTGGGTCGGTTTTGTTTTTAAAGCAGTGCAAATCTGTGTAAAAAATGTTAGATTGGTATATAAGCATACGAGGCGTTTCATGACATTTCGTTCAAGATCCGACGATGATGTCTTGATTTTCTCCGCAATGTGTTTATACATATGAAGGATTCTTTGTCAACCCAGCCACGTTTTTTTTTCATGGTCTCAAATTTGATTGATTTTTATTCTGGGGAGTACCCTATTTTTGAGGACCTCTTGTGATTTTTTTCAGATTTTTAGCACTGCTGATAACCTACATATGAGAAACGTGTGCAATCTTTCATTCTCTACATCTATCTATTTGGCATGAAAAAAAAATGATTAAAAATACATAAAAAACGTGTTTTTTCCTCAGCTTTTCGATGAAAATATTTTCGAATTTTTTTAATTGAGAAAAAGTGCTCAAAAACCAACAAAACGCGAAAACAATGAGTAAAATGATGTTTTGAGATCTTCGGGCCGTTTTGATTTTGATGAAAAAATTCACAGATCATCCATCCAATTTCCCAACTTTGCTCTACAAATCTCGTTATGGGCCGACCATTTGTTCCTAGGGAAATAAATTTAAAAAGCACTATACAGTCGTTTTTTCTTCACATATTAGTCTTGAAACAATCTTTTCCGATCATCTTCCTTTCTTTTCGTAAACTTGTTGATTGCTTCAGGAGCGTTTAGGACTATCATGTGAAGAAAAAACGACTGTATAGTGCTTTTTAAATTTATTTCCCTAGGAACAAATGGTCGGCCCATAACGAGATTTGTAGAGCAAAGTTGGGAAATTGGATGCATGATTTGTGAATTTTTTCATCAAAATCAAAACGGCCCGAAGATCTCAAAACACCATTTTACTAATTTTTCTCGCGTTTTTTTGGTTTTTGAGCACTTTTTCTCAATTAAAAAAATTCGAAAATATTTTCATCGAAAAGCTGAGGAAAAAACACGTTTTTTATGTATTTAAAAAAAAAATTTTTTTCATGCCAAATAGATAGATATAGAGAATGAAAAATTGCACACGATTCTCATATGTAGGCTACCAGCAGTGCTAAAAATCTGAAAAAAATCACAAGAGGTCCTAAAAAATAGGGTACTCCCCAGAATAAAAATCAATCAAATTTGAGACCATGAAAAAAAAGGTGGCTGGGTTGACAAAGAATCCTTCATATACGAAGACTTGTCGAAAAAAACATGCCCCATTTTTTTTCAGTTCTTCTACACGCTTCGTTTTTGCAACATAATCAAATCAAAAAGTTTTTAAAAAAATATCATCCAAAATCTGAATATTTTGTGGTAAAATCGGGTGAAATATGACTAAGTTGTAGAGCATCAGTGAAACATACGAGGTATTCCATTCCAACTCAACCAGTGCTTTTCCCTCACCATTTTTGATTCGATTCATAATTTTTTCTACGGTTACTCAAGCTCTACTCATGATTTTTGTAAGATTTTTTTCATGAACCGTTATTTATTCATTGATTTTGGAAACTTCAAACAGAGAGACACGTTTGATTTTTTTTGAAAAATCTCAAGAATTCTGTGTCCGAAGATGATCATTTCGACCCCTATTCGAAAGTGGAAACTATTTTCCTTTTTTTTTTTTGCCGATTTAAGGAAAAATTATTCCGTAAACGTGGTGGATAATAGCTCCCAGAATTTTTTCAATGCAGATGAATTTAATGCTTTCAGATAATCGGTAGTAACCATTAGAGATGAGATTGATTATGTTTTGGAGAATTTGAATCGAAAAAATTCTGGGAGTCATTACACAGGTTCACAAAAAAAAAAATTTTTTTTTGGTGCCGACAATTCTATGTTATATTTCGGTTAATTAATCCTCGAGAGGTCGTACGGAATCGTAAAAACATTGAAGCTACGTTCAGGTTTGTACCTACAGATAATTACCAAAAAACTGTATTTTGTCATATTTAACGTCATCATATTCAATTGATTTCTTTTCTTACTTAGTAATTCCGATATGTTGTCGTCCAGGAGGTGTTGTGTAAATGATCCGAATACATTTTGTTACATTTGTGGTGACTTTGTGGTGAAAAAATGTAGAAAACCTATTACAGACTTTGTGAGAAAGACTGGTATGTTGATTACTTTAAGGCGGAGATGAAGGCCCTGAACAAGCCGTGGGTTCCAAATATTGTGTGCGAATTGTGTAGGGAACATTTAAGACAGTGGGCAAGTGGTAAACGTGATTATTTTTTAATAAAATGTTTAAAAAGATTTTATTTTCGTTTTACTTTACACCTGCGATTTCTCGAGAACTACACGTAACATCAAGAAAATGAGTATATTGCTAGAGGCAGGGTATCAAATATACTCAAAATCTGTATTACTTTCAGCGGCACCAAAATCATTGTAGACCTGTGTTATCCACTACATCAGCGGAATTATTTTTTCTTAAATCACCGAAATTAATACAAGAAAAAGTTTCCACATTCGAAAAGGGGTCGAAGTGATAGTCTTCGGAAACAGAATTTTTGAGATTAAAAAAAAAAAAATGTTGAAATGATTTAATAAAATAATTTATAAACTGAGCGCGACTAAGAGCATTATTAGTGAAATTATTTTTCATCAGTGTATTCCGTAACCGCATAAATCTATTCTCCCATGCACGAGACACGAACTGCAGCGTTTTACTTATAGTTGATAAAAAAATTATTGCACACCACATATTTATGAAATAATTAAGGAATTTTGCACTTACCGGGCCGATCAAGCTTTTCTGTGGGGCCGCCGTTAGAACCACGTCATCAACGTCAACGATCAAATCAGCGATAATCTCTGCTAATCGTTTGATCGAAGTTTCACTCTTAGTGTAATTCGCCATCGTGTACGATTACAATAACAATTATACTATTGTTTTATCAAAAATTCTATCACGATACTATATTATAAACGGCTTTGTACGACGAAAGTTGGCGAAACTGCTGTACACTCGTCTCCAATCACCGAGACAATCACAATTAGTAAAATGTAACAGCGCTACTCGAAGACTGCTAGATCACGTCTCACGACAGAAGTACAGAAGACGAGCGCTTTACAGATTCGGGGGTGGGGTTGCGTTTCGCAAGAATACGTTGCTGTAAACTAGGGCTGTGTTTCGATATTCGCTTGGAGCGCTGAAAATCGGTCGAATTAAACGGTTTTTTGGCTTTAAATCAATGTAATTCCTGCCAGGCTGAAAAAATTCACGGTGGTCGGGGGGGTTATCCTGAGTATAAATCCAAGTTTCCGGGACGAAATCTCTTGCGGGGTTCGTTAAACAATTAAAAAAGCGTCAAAGTTGAGCCAAAGTTTCTGCACGGTTTGGTTCCGTGGCGGACGCTGCGAGAACCGCTAAAGATAGAGCAAAATTGTATCAGACCAATCTTGTAGAACACAAGATTTCCCATAAAAAAGTCCGCGAGGGCATATGTCCATCGTTAATAGCGTCGACGTGGGAGGCGTCCGAACTTGCGATCGGACGATTCGTGGTGCTCGTGTTTTCGGCCTCTTAGAAAATGCATCCCCGGGATATAACAATTGGAATATCGATACTTGAACGTCGAATAAAAAGTCTGAAAATTCATTGCTCATCTAGACGGTTTACTGATAACGTACAGACGAATAAAAAGAATATTAATTGAAAAATGAAAATTGAAATTTTGGCGGCTAGACGAAAAATATCATTCTTTAACACCCCTTTTCTACTTTGAACCACCATAACTTTTACACTATACATCTCAATGTATACTATACTACACCGGTTCATTTTTTTTTTTTTTCAAATTCCCATTAAAAAACTCCCGGGTGGGGGGGTGCTTGATACAAGCGAAGCTCTCAATATTACACAGTAAAAAAATTTTCGTCATTGCGTAAAATGTTAAAATTTTTGTATTAAATATTGAACACTCTCGTGTGTTGGTTCAATAGTACATTATGTCATTAGGCCGATGAAGTATACTACGAAGCTTGAAAAATTTCGCATCAAATGAGCTGTACTGAAAATATTGCTGCTTATCAAGTGCTATGAGATATCGTGTGCTAAATTGCCTTCATTATTTTCGATTCGTGGTACGTTCGTAGAAAACCTCTTATTGAGAAGCCCGACTGTATTTGGGAAAATCCACATGTTAGCTTCTTGGTACAAGCGTTGAATTACGATCAAAAAATCGTGAAGACGTCCAATGGTTATCGAGTAATCAGTCGACGAGTGCAGTCCTGCGTTATTGGAGCATATAAGCCCTAAGGTCGACCGTTGGTCGGGGGATGTTATATAAAATATCAACTTTTCGAGGTAGGTAACAAACATAGAAAATCAAATTATTTATGGTGTGTTATATTGTAGATGATAGTACAATTTTGAAAAGTTGGCGATTCAGCCGCGAGCGCCCTTTGCGCCGCCTTCGCCGCTTTAACCGCGGCCCGCTTTCGTATGCGGCAATTTCGGCGTGAGCGTGCCAACGCCCCCTTCCCCGGGTTTCCCCGTGATGTTGGATCTCGCTCTGGCAATGGATAAAATTTCAAAAATTACATGTGACAGGTTATAGCGTTTTAGTTCGCGCCTAATGATTTCACAGGGGCGATCTTTGTCGATTCTTTGTCAAAAATAAGATCGAAACTGATTCTCTGTCATTTAAACTAGGTATAACGCCCTTCTAGCAATATCCAACTTTTTTATCCGACTTTTGTATATGCCTCTTCTGCGTCCTTCGATATGATGCCACAGAACTGTCCGTCAAAACGCACATCGCCATTGTAACGAACAATTGGTGAAATACTCACTTTTTTCATTGCCCGCCGGCGTCTCTACCTCTGCAACCGCGGTTGTTGCGTCCTCACTTTCAGGGGCATTGGATGAGGATAGGGTAGCGTCTGTACAATTATTATAAACGGTAGGTACCAAATATAATTATCATACTGTGCTTGCAGCGTGCTTGCCCATGAGTCAGTCCACGTCAAGCGGGATGAATTTGGCCAAAAATACATATTCCTCAATGTTTCTGATTCTTTTGTAGTCTCTTTTACATATTTTCTGAGTAAAATAAATGAATGTGACCTTTTTTTTCAACTCGAAGGGCTTAGAAACTACAAGGGGTTGAATTTTCGACCAAAAATCGGAATCGCGCTCTTATTCAAACGTTAACATCTCCGGTTCCCTTTGTCGTACAGACATCGGCAAAAGTATACTCATTTCGAAGCTCTCGAATCGCACTTTCACGCTATCAATGTTATATTCATCGGATATATAATTTTCTATTTGTTATGAACAATTACATTTTTGAGACGTAATTTTCGAGATGATAATGCACTTCTAAAACTCGAAAAAAAAATACGAGCGTGTTTCTTGATACATTTTCTACGAAATTTTTGCGTTTTCAAATGGAACTTGGTTGAAAACTGTGTTCAAAAAGCGATTGATCCGTGCGGGACGTCGCGCGCGGCTATCTACGCGGGCGCGCCGAGACCGTGGCTTGTTCGCTTCACATGCAAAGATAAAAGAATATAGGGCATAGTATGCGTTCAAATTCATCAAATCCATTAATTTACGGAATTATTCATTCCATTACAGGCCGAATACTCGCCTGACTACAAAGATATGAATACAAAGGTACACACCTGACTGAAATCTTGAAAATAACTGGTGAATATGCACGATCTTCGCGTTTTTCTTACCCACCAAGCGGGACTAAAGCGACCATTCTCAGACGAGAGAGCAAAAAAAAATAATAAATTGAAAACGCCCGCTGAAATATTTTTAAATATTTTCAAAAAAATTATCAATAATGGAGATAATGGGTCGAAAAATCGATGCATGTGTCACAAATAATATGGTGTGCACCACTGGCGAGGGCTTTTTTGCCCTTGGTACACAATATACTATTTTGCCGATGTCTGTGCAACAAAGGGAACTGGAGATATTAACGTTTGAAGAAGAGCGCGATTCCGATTTATGGTGTTTTTTTTCGAAAATTCAACCCCTTGTAGCTTCTAAGCCCTTAGAGTTAAAAACAAAAAAAAATCATGTATTTATTTTACTCAGAGAATATGTAGAAAAAAGTACGATGATTTTCAAGGACATGCAGTCAAAAACGTGTCCCGCTTAACGTGGAATGACGCATATACGGGCAAACCAGATATAAGGTGGTTATCTAACTGGTTTCATATGGAATTACTCATTCACCAATGACCAGTGTTGCGAGTCGGTAATTACATTTTTGATGGAATTACTCATTTAATTACCCATTACTTTGGTAATGTGTGATTAAACCGAGTTTAATTACCAAAGTAATGTGTGATTAAATAAAAATTTAATTATACATTACAATTCATATAATTCATATTATGTACAAAATATACACAATTATTCATTGATAGATGTATATTAGGCTGATTCAAAAAAATCGACTATTTTTTTTTTTTGAAAGCCCGTATCGACATATCTTCAGAGTAATAAAAAAAGACGCCTGTGAAAATTGGAGCTCTTAATTTTAATATTTAGAGGTCGCGCATCAAGGATTTCTATTTTCCATTTAAATAAAATGGGAAAAAACCTTTTTTTTTTTAGAATTTTCTAGCTCACAAACCAATCAACGGATTTTCATGCGCGATGAAGATTTTTGTAGGAAATTGAACGCTCTATAAAAAATGTATAAATTAAACGACGAGTTCAAAAGTTAACTTTTGAAAGTTGAAAGTAAAAAGTAAAAAGTAAAAAGTTCAAAAGTTAACTTTTGAAAGTCGAAAGTAAAAAGTAAAAAGGTAACTTTTGAACTCGTCGTTTAATCAAAAAATGACAATAGACATTTTTTGTAGAGCGTTCAATTTCCTACAAAAATCTTCATCGCGCATAAAAATCCGTTGATTGGTTTGTGAGCTAGAAAATTCTAAAAAAAAAAAGGTTTTTTCCCATTTTATTTAAATGGAAAATAGAAATCCTCGATGCGCGACCTCTAAATATTAAAATTAAGAGCTCCAATTTTCACAGGCGTCTTTTTTTATTACTCTGAAGATATGTCGATGCGGGTTTGAAAAAAAAAAAATCGATTTTTTTGAATCAGCATAATGTATATCATATACATGTAATAATTGTAATGTATAAATCGAGTTTTATTACACATTACCACACACATACTGAAGTAATGTGTGATTAAATAAAAGTTCAATTACACATTACGAAAGTAATGAGTAATTAAAAAAAAATGTAATTACAATTTTCACAACACTGCCAGTGACTATATCACTCATACTCACGATAATGAATTAATGAGTTATACTGAGAATGTCCAGTTCTAATCTTACCAATTTTTTCCGAATTATCCATTGTCTTAAACATAGGCGTCGGTTCAAGAATCGGACCCCTAGCAGCGAAAACCAGGCAAACCGGTCCCTAAATTTTTTCCACGCTACAGCTGAGCCACGCGTTCCGCTGTAGGAAGCGTCGATGGTCATGCGCAGCACACGAATCTGCGTCAGCAGCGTCACTTGAGACTCAGCAGTCGACCCAGCACGGGCCGAAAATGGAAAAGGGCAAGAATACCAAACGTAAGAGAGCTTTTACGAATTAAAGTAGTCAACTTTGAATTAGTGAGGAAATATGAAAGCAGTGTTGTGAAAATTGTAATTAAATTTTATTTAATTACTCATTACTTTCGTAATGGGTAATTGAATTTTTATTTTTTTACATATTACTTTGGTAATGTGTAACTGAATCGAGTTTATTTACATTACTTTGGTAATGTGTATTTAAACTCAACTTAATTTCGATTACACATTACCAAAATAATGGGTAATTAAATGAGTAATTCCATTAAAAATTGGTTTAGCGACTCGCAACACTATATAATATAGAAGCATGTGGAATGAATATTACCATATCAGCACGATATAGATTTACATGTATTTAATATATCCATGTGTAATAATTTCCTGAAAAATATGTTTTCAGAAAAACCCCGTGAAAAGCCCGCTGGGGCTGTCGAAAAAAGATCTGAACCCTTCGGTAAGTTTATTGTCGATGAAGTAGTATTATGTACTGTTATGTATTTGGTATGTACGGGATGTCGGGAAGAGGTAGAAATGAATTTAGTACTTGTGCTGGTAATCACAATTGGAGAGGTTTATTACTTTACTTCGATGCGTTCGATTAGTATGACTCTGAGAAGCGGTGGCTAAAAGCAAACATATTTTAACATTAGATCAGCGTTCGGAACCGTACGATAATTACCGTACACTCCTCATGTGTGCATCACCACTTGAACTCGTTACAATGTATAATTTTTTAAAAACGGTTTCTTGTTTTTCAACCAACAAATAAACAATGAATATGAATTGCAATGTAACATTCCTAAATTGCGCAATATTTTTCTCAGAATTTCTTGTCCTACAGCCCTTCGTTTATTCGAATTTTGTTGATTATATTCCCTCAGAACCTGGCAAACGGAGTCCGCCAGAGGAAGAGGCAGAGCGGGTGGATGAGCCCGAACATGATTCAAGTGAGTATTCTTGCTGAGCAAGTAGACACTATAATCACATTAGTTGTTGATGAGAATTGTTCATACGGAATGATACAGATTGCTGGCTTGATTTCACTACCCGAATCATTCACTGTTTATTAGGGTAAATAGAAAAAAAAAATTTTGTCTCACCTCCAGGCTCAAAAGTTTCATTTAGGTGATATATAAAATCCTCTTAAAATTGGAGTCCGCTCGTTCAAAAGTTGTTCGAGATCAAAGTTTAATTTATCCTTATTTTAATTGAAATTAATTAATTTATCTGTTTTTCTCTCACAAAAATATGTCTGTAGATTCTCTGTGTGATGTATCATTTGCTAATTATAAAAATTAGAAGAAGCAAAAATAATTTATCCCGTGTTATTCTTATGGAAAATCGGAAAGTGCGATGCGCTCCATCTTAATATTAACATTATTAGCTCATATTTTAACAGGCATATTGTTTCACCTAAATGAAACTGTTGAGCCTAGAGGTGAAAGAAATTTTTTTACCTACCATATATACAGTCGGGCGGAGATTAAATTACCCGAATACGTTGTAGTTACCTCGTTATGAATGGGTCATTACGAAATAGCAATCATTAACGTGTGTCGATATTATTCATTGTAACTGAATTATGGATGAAAAATCATGCAGCATACTAGAAAAAACAACCATGTTTCATATCATTCTTCATCCGGTCTAGATACCGAAGAAGACGCGGCCACGGACCAACGTGGTGGCCGAGGCGGCCGAGGCGGCCGAGGCGGCCAAGGCGGCCAAGGGTTGGTCCAGCGCCGCGGAAACGTCGGCAGGGGCTGGAGGGGTCGGCCGTACCGACCGTATAACCGCCCCGGGCCGAGTTATGTGAAGAACAATATAACTTATAATTATAATACTTACATAACTAAAGAATAGAAAAAAATACTAATATAAAATAAACTATAAAATGTGTAATAAAAACAATAAAAAATAATAAGCTGCAATTAAAATGTGTATCCACCTTGAAAAATTTATTTATTAATATATGGGAGAAAAAGTTTCTTAATATAGAGCCGTTATTGTATTGTTTTGGATCTGAGACATCGTCCATCATTTATCGGAATTTTTTGTCTATTAGTTCGAATGAAATCGAGAAGAACATATTATAGCTTCATCGATTATCGTATGTGTACTACTTACTACACTCAGCAGATGAATTAACGGACCACTTGGATTTATCTGAAAATAGGTTGGTTTACGAAGCGCGATAACTCAGTAAAAAAACACAAATAAATTGTAGGGGGGGGGGGGGGGCTTTTTCAAGATCGAATCTTTATCATCAAAATCGTTTCCGGAAATGTCACTCGCGATTATTTGTCACCTGCCTGCGCAGGTTAGGATAACGGGTTGCGAAATACATGAAAAATTACAATTTTCAAACTTACCTGCTGTAGGGGCAAAATAAAGTCGAATGAAGATTTGAGCATAGTGGTTTTGTAGCCTCAAACCTTTTTTCGAAACCATTTTCCAACAATTTTTTGCGAATTCTTGTAACAGAGTAATTGACATTTGAGTAATCTCAGACCATTTTGGCATTACCCAACATGCAGAGCGATATATACGGTCTGCAAGTAATCCACGTGTATGTGTGCGTGTGCATGTGTGAATGTCGACATGTCCTGAAAGAAACAACGTAACTCGCCGTATCAGTTAGAAAACAAGTAGGTAACACAAAAGTTTCGTTTGTATGAACGTATCTCGTCATTGCGGTTTGAAAACACGTAACTCAGAATTAAATGTTGAACGATAGACGGTTTGGCGCCCACCGGATGTAACTTCTAGGCCTATTTTTTCTAATTTTTCTTAATTTTTGTACGAACTTCTGGCACGAAAAGAAAACCACTCATGTCAAAAGAAAGTGTCACACTCGATTATTGCAGACGTGAGTAATTTATTTCCGCTTCGTTCGTCTGTTTTCGCCGTGAAACCGGATGTAACTTCTAGGCCTATTTTTTCTAATTTTTCTTAATTTTTTTACGAACTTCTGGCACGAAAAGAAAACCACTCATGCCAAAAGAAAGTGTCACACTCGATTATTGCAGACGTGAGTAATTTATTTCCGCTCCGTTCGTCTGTTTTCGCCGTGAAACCGGATGTAACTTCTAGGCCTATTTTTTCTAATTTTTCTTAATTTTTGTACGAACTTCTGGCACGAAAAGAAAACCACTCATGCCAAAAGAAAGTGTCACACTCGATTATTGCAGACGTGAGTAATTTATTTCCGCTTCGTTCGTCTGTTTTCGCCGCGAAACCGGATGTAACTTCTAGGCCTATTTTTTCTATTTTTTTCTAATTTTTGTACGAACTCCTGTCATGAAAATAAAACCACTCATGCCAAAAGAAAGTGTCACACTCGATTATTGCAGACGTGAGTAATTTATTTCCGCTCCGTTCGTCTGTTTTCGCCGTGAAACCGGATGTAACTTCTAGGCCTATTTTTTCTAATTTTTCTTAATTTTTGTACGAACTTCTGGCACGAAAAGAAAACCACTCATGCCAAAAGAAAGTGTCACACTCGATTATTGCAGACGTGAGTAATTTATTTCCGCTTCGTTCGTCTGTTTTCGCCGCGAAACCGGATGTAACTTCTAGGCCTATTTTTTCTAATTTTTTCTAATTTTGGTACGAACTTCTGGCACGAAAAGAAAAGCACTCATGCCAAAAGAAAGTGTCACACTCGATTATTGCAGACGTGAGTAATTTATTTCCGCTCCGTTCGTCTGTTTTCGCCGCGAAACCGGATGTAACTTCTAGGCCTATTTTTTCTAATTTTTTCTAATTTTTGTACGAACTCCTGGCATGAAAATAAAACCACTCATGCCAAAAGAAAGTGTCACACTCGATTATTGCAGACGTGAGTAATTTATTTCCGCTCCGTTCGTCTGTTTTCGCCGTGAAACCGGATGTAACTTCTAGGCCTATTTTTTCTAATTTTTCTTAATTTTTGTACGAACTTCTGGCACGAAAAGAAAACCACTCATGCCAAAAGAAAGTGTCACACTCGATTATTGCAGACGTGAGTAATTTATTTCCGCTTCGTTCGTCTGTTTTCGCCGCGAAACCGGATGTAACTTCTAGGCCTATTTTTTCTAATTTTTTCTAATTTTTGTACGAACTCCTGGCATGAAAATGAAACCACTCATGCCAAAAGAAAGTGTCACACTCGATTATTGCAGACGTGAGTAATTTATTTCCGCTCCGTTCGTCTGTTTTCGCCGTGAAACCGGATGTAACTTCTAGGCCTATTTTTTCTAATTTTTCTTAATTTTTGTACGAACTTCTGTCACGAAAAGAAAACCACTCATGCCAAAAGAAAGTGTCACACTCGATTATTGCAGACGTGAGTAATTTATTTCCGCTTCGTTCGTCTGTTTTCGCCGCGAAACCGGATGTAACTTCTAGGCCTATTTTTTCTAATTTTTTCTAATTTTTGTACGAACTCCTGGCATGAAAATAAAACCACTCATGCCAAAAGAAAGTGTCACACTCGATTATTGCAGACGTGAGTAATTTATTTCCGCTCCGTTCGTCTGTTTTCGCCGTGAAACCGGATGTAACTTCTAGGCCTATTTTTTCTAATTTTTTCTAATTTTTGTACGAACTTCTGGCACGAAAAGAAAACCACTCATGCCAAAAGAAAGTGTCACACTCGATTATTGCAGACGTGAGTAATTTATTTCCGCTTCGTTCGTCTGTTTTCGCCGCGAAACCGGATGTAACTTCTAGGCCTATTTTTTCTAATTTTTTCTAATTTTTGTACGAACTCCTGGCATGAAAATGAAACCACTCATGCCAAAAGAAAGTGTCACACTCGATTATTGCAGACGTGAGTAATTTATTTCCGCTCCGTTCGTCTGTTTTCGCCGTGAAACCGGATGTAACTTCTAGGCCTATTTTTTCTAATTTTTCTTAATTTTTGTACGAACTTCTGGCACGAAAAGAAAACCACTCATGCCAAAAGAAAGTGTCACACTCGATTATTGCAGACGTGAGTAATTTATTTCCGCTTCGTTCGTCTGTTTTCGCCGCGAAACCGGATGTAACTTCTAGGCCTATTTTTTCTATTTTTTTCTAATTTTTGTACGAACTCCTGGCATGAAAATAAAACCACTCATGCCAAAAGAAAGTGTCACACTCGATTATTGCAGACGTGAGTAATTTATTTCCGCTCCGTTCGTCTGTTTTCGCCGTGAAACCGGATGTAACTTCTAGGCCTATTTTTTCTAATTTTTTCTAATTTTTGTACGAACTTCTGGCACGAAAAGAAAACCACTCATGCCAAAAGAAAGTGTCACACTCGATTATTGCAGACGTGAGTAATTTATTTCCGCTTCGTTCGTCTGTTTTCGCCGCGAAACCGGATGTAACTTCTAGGCCTATTTTTTCTAATTTTTTCTAATTTTTGTACGAACTCCTGGCATGAAAATGAAACCACTCATGCCAAAAGAAAGTGTCACACTCGATTATTGCAGACGTGAGTAATTTATTTCCGCTCCGTTCGTCTGTTTTCGCCGTGAAACCGGATGTAACTTCTAGGCCTATTTTTTCTAATTTTTCTTAATTTTTGTACGAACTTCTGGCACGAAAAGAAAACCACTCATGCCAAAAGAAAGTGTCACACTCGATTATTGCAGACGTGAGTAATTTATTTCCGCTTCGTTCGTCTGTTTTCGCCGCGAAACCGGATGTAACTTCTAGGCCTATTTTTTCTATTTTTTTCTAATTTTTGTACGAACTCCTGGCATGAAAATAAAACCACTCATGCCAAAAGAAAGTGTCACACTCGATTATTGCAGACGTGAGTAATTTATTTCCGCTCCGTTCGTCTGTTTGCGCCGCGAAACCGGATGTAACTTCTAGGCCTATTTTTTCTAATTTTTTCTAATTTTTGTACGAACTCCTGGCATGAAAATAAAACCACTCATGCCAAAAGAAAGTGTCACACTCGATTATTGCAGACGTGAGTAATTTATTTCCGCTCCGTTCGTCTGTTTTCGCCGTGAAACCGGATGTAACTTCTAGGCCTATTTTTTCTAATTTTTTTTAATTTTGGTACGAACTCCTGGCATGAAAATGAAACCACTCATGCCAAAAGAAAGTGTCACACTCGATTATTGCAGACGTGAGTAATTTATTTCCGCTCCGTTCGTCTGTTTTCGCCGTGAAACCGGATGTAACTTCTAGGCCTATTTTTTCTAATTTTTTTTAATTTTGGTACGAACTTCTGGCACGAAAAGAAAACCACTCATGCCAAAAGAAAGTGTCACACTCGATTATTGCAGACGTGAGTAATTTATTTCCGCTCCGTTCGTCTGTTTTCGCCGTGAAACCGGATGTAACTTCTAGGCCTATTTTTTCTAATTTTTCTTAATTTTTTTACGAACTCCTGGCATGAAAAGAAAACCTGAAAAAATATTTCAAGCATGGAAAAAATTAATTTTCGATTTCGTTCGAAGAACGTTCCAAACTTCAACTAGCTCTAATGCTCACATATCAAGAGACTCGGTAGAGTCTCGCGCCAAGTACATTAAAAAAAAAAAAAATTTTTTGTACGTGGCGAGTCTACCGAGTCTCTATACAGCTACGGCAATTTTCCGCGGAGTGGGGGGATAATGTTTTCTTTATACCATCGTATTTGGTGATATCATGCGGATCTACGACTTATTGTCAGAATGAGGGTCGAAAGCGCTTTCATTTAAGCCTAACATCAATAGAATCTGTGCACGTATAGCTAAGATATGATAATTTTTAATTTCGAGGTGGCTCGATTCACGTTCTCAGATTTTCTCCCTTTTCAGCACAATTCTATCGCTCCAGACCAATGCGCATGCGCGTCGTTCCAGACAAATGCGCTTGCGCGCCGATCTGTCAAACTGACAGCTAAAGTCAGCCGGTATGTGCGACTCAATTGCAGTAGTATACATAGCTGAAAATTTTATTATGAAATTTCCCTCTTCTGTACGGAAAACATTGTCGAAATTGGATACGGCATGGACATAGGAATACTAGGGACGGAGTGTTTCGTCGAGGGGGGGAAGCCAGTGCGGGGAGGGTGCCGAGGTAAAGTGTGCCCACTTTTGATTGGCTGCAGGTCTGCGCAAGCGTAGTGTCCGAAGGCTGACACGCAGAGAGAGAGATAACCTATATCACGGTCGCATTCTAATTCAGTCAACGCGGGAATTAAACAATGCAATACTTTCGTAAAACACGGTACTGAGCATGCGTATTAAGTCGGCCAATCAAAAGTGGGCACACTATCATGGCGGACCCCCCCTCATTCTGGCTTCCATCCCTCGCCTATCCGTCAAGCTTACGCTCCGTCCCTAGTATTCCTATGTCCATGGGATACGGTATCCCACAGATCAACCATCGATATTACTCATTTCATTCATTATTAATAGTTCACCCGACGAGCTAGAATCTTTGAGGTTATGTAAATTATCTGTCAATTTGGTGGCGAATATTATGAACGCTGTTGATGTACTCGGTTTCTGTTGTAGGCACATTCAGACGCTGATATATTTAGATATTTATTAAAATGCTGTAAAATAATATTTATAAATAGAATTGCTTGTAATTCATATGGCAGCTTCACGAATAATACCACTGCAACTTTACGCCAAATTGCATTAGGCAGTGATAAGAATGTTACGTTGTTTGAATCAAAGCATCGCTAATAACTACGTTCATCTTACTAAAACCGGAGGTAGTTTGAATAAGCTCACTGACAATAGATAAATAATTTTTAAGTTACTTTCAGATACATACAGAGAGATTCTGTGGAAAGTGGAGAGCCGTGTGGTAGGCAACTGGCATTTTTCGAGGAAATGGCAATGCTGTCGTAGGGACAGTCGAACGTCTGCATCTACAGATGACATAGCAACAGCTGTCACGTTGTTGGGTCGGAATCAACTTACAGAGTGACATATTTGAGGTTGATTGTAATATAACTAATAAGACAACGAGAATCGATATTCATTTGTAAAGAAGTGGTAACGAATTAGTGAATTGATTGCAAATGTCGATTTTTGTTTATTTGCAACATT
The DNA here is from genome assembly GCA_944452935.1 of Rhogogaster chlorosoma. NCBI lineage: Eukaryota > Metazoa > Arthropoda > Insecta > Hymenoptera > Tenthredinidae > Rhogogaster > Rhogogaster chlorosoma. The sequence continues at coordinate 12,838,428 of OX101800.1, read as the reverse complement.
ATTTGGGTCTAAACAACCGTCGGGGTGAAATTCACGAATCATTCTCATAAAGGTAACCAACAAATGTCAAACGATAATAATTTGTAATAAAGTCGTGATAAAGTTACGAACGAATTGATCGCAGATTCTAAGTTATGTTTATTTGCAACATTATTTACAAGCTAGAGTTCCTCGGTGACGGACTGACTTGTAGCATCACTACGACAACTATGGTCAGGAACACAGCGATGCAGATTCGATTCAACGAGCAATCTACGAGGCATCTCTGACGTAGCAGACAAAACCCCAAATTTCTTCACCGCCTAAGAAGTTTGAAAGTACAGTCTTGCAGAAATCCTACAACCGATGCTGTCAACCTTGCTTCGAAACACACCTATGTAGATCACCTGTTTGCCTACCGAATCGTGTAGAAGTTTCAGCGAGGAAGAAATTAATTGAAAGTATTGTTCTGTGAATCAACGTAATTGTGCCTTTGATAGCTGATTGAAATAAAGCGTCGCATATTTGTAAAAATAATTACATTTCAATGAGTTTATATCATGAAATAACATTTTTCATTAATCAAATAAATAACAATAAACTCAACACAATAACAATGAACTAAATACAATAACTGAATACACAGCACAGCGAGAAAGTACTGCGCACTCGCAGAAGATGGACAGAAGCCAACCTCGAGAGTTTCTCAAGAGGTCGGCATATCGAAGTCGTCGGTACAATACTTTCAATTAATTCATTCCTCGTTGAAACTTCTACACGATTGGGTAGGCAAACAGGTGATCTACGTAGGTCTGTTTTGTGGCGAGGTTTACAGCATCGGCTGTTGGATTTCTGCAAGACTGTACTTTCAAACTTCTTAGGCGGTGAAGAAATTTGGGGTTTTGTCTGTTACGTCATAGATGTCTCGTAGATTGCTTGTTGAATCGAATCTGCATCGCTGTGTTCCTGACCGTAGTTGTCGAAGTGATGTGACAAGTCAGTCCGGCACCGAGGAACTGCTAGCTTGTAAATAATTTCGCAAATAAACAGAAATCGACATCTGCAATCAATTCACTAATTCGTTACCACTTCTTTACAAATGAATATCGATTCTCGTTGTCTTATTAGTTATATCACCGTCAACCTCAAATATGTGATTCTGTAAGTTGATTCTGACCCAACGACGTGATAGCTATCGCTACATCATCTGTAGATGTAGACGTTTGACTGTCACTACGACAGCGTTGCCATTTCCATGAAAAATGCCGGTTGCCTACCATACGGCTCCCCACTTCCACAGAATCTCTCAGTATATGGGTCATTCCATGTCAATTCAACGACGTTGCGACAGTGACCCTGTTCGATTTTTTTGATTTTTTAATATGTTTTCATAGACGTAGAAAGAAGTCTTCAGCTAAAGTTTCAGCTCTTTATCTCCACCTATTCCGGAGTCATCGATTTTTGCTTAAAAAGTGTATATCTTTGACTAAAATTATGATAATCTTATTTTATAGGGGTCATTTTTTTTATTTCCAACGCACTTTCTGAAAAGAAGAAAAAAAAAATGAAAAAAAACACTTTTAAAAACTTTTTGATGCTTTTTCGGCGATTTTTAGTAAAAAAATGCGTTTTCCGTTCAATGGGACACTTCTGATTTTTTTCAAACAAATTCACAAAATTCTACGTTAAAAAACAAAATTTTTGAGCCATGACTCAAGATGGGCTTCAAATAACTTCTAGTAAAAAATATTAAAAACCATTTTTTTTCCGTATAATGAATCAGAATTACAGAAAAAACATTGTTTATTAATTTTTTTTACTAGAAGTTATTTGAAACCCATCTTGGGTTATGGCTCGAAAGTTTTGTCTTTTAACGGAGAATTTTGTGAATTTTTTTGAAAAAAATCAAAAGTGTCCCATTGAACGAAAAACGCGTTTTCTGACTGAAAATGGCTGAAAAAGCATCAAAAAGATTTTAAAAGTTTTTTTTTTTTTTAGTTTTTTAATTTTTTTCAGAAATTGCGTTGGAAATTAAAAAAAATGACCCCCTATAAAATAAGATTATCATAATTATAGTCAAAGATATACACTTTTTAAGCAAAAATCGATCACTCCGGAATGGGTGGAGATAAAGAGCTGAAAATTTAGCTGAAGACTTCTTTCTACGTCTATAAAAACATATTAAAAAATCAAAAAAATCGAAGAGGGTCACCGTCGCAACGTCGTTGAATTGACATGGAATGACCCATATATTTTATTAATGACATTATAGGTAATACTATTACAAAGCAGAAATGGCCCAAAAATGCTCAAGATGCATACGTATTCTTTTTATATCAGACCTGATCAATGCTAAAGTCAGCAGTAACTGTACCCTTACTTCAAGTAAAACCCCCGATGTCGGTTAAAAGCTCAAGCATGAATAAATATGCAGCTGAACGGTGCAAAAAGTAATGAAATCCCCCCAAAAACACCTCACGTGCAAAAACCTTGCGCCAAGTACATTAAAACGTAGTAACTATCAACGAAAATTTGTTAACAAAATATTCGAAGAAGTAGCACTCGATCTACAAAAGTATTGAAATCAATGGACGTTGCCAAGTACAATTAAATTTTTTCACAATTTATTTTTGAATGTGACTTAGTATTAGGTTTGGTTGGTACTCACATCTGAATATACATAAGGTGCGTAACACGTAATTACATGCAGCATATGTACACGTAAGAAAAGAATAATCCAAATCAAAATTGAAAAAAAAAAATTTTGGAGGTAGTGGTACTTGGCGGGCATTTATGTGCAAATTAGAAGAAAATGATAATTGAACTATGTTAAATTTCTTATAATAATTCAAACATCAGCCCGCCAAGTACCACGTACTCCAAAATTTTTTTTTTTCAATTTTGATTTGGATTATTCTTTTCTTACGTGTACATATGCCGCATGTCATTACGTGTTACGCACCTTATGTATATTCAGATGTGAGTACCAACCAAACCTAATACTAAGTCACATTCAAAAATAAATTTTGAAAAAATTTAATTGTACTTGGCAACGTCCATTGATTTCAATACTTTTGTAGATCGAGTGCTACTTCTTCGAATATTTTGTTAACAAATTTTCGTTGATAGTTACTACGTTTTAATGTACTTGGCGCAAGGTTTTTGCACGTGAGGTGTTTTTGGGGGGATATTGAGTTACAACGAACATTTGCTGAAAATGAAATGATGTACATAAAAGAATCTTTCACCCCTAACAATGTTGCGGCACAGTGGTAGATAGATAGATAGATTTTTATTTTATTATCCATTACAATATTGGACAAATCCTACCCTGTATTTACAATGCGTATACAAGGTAGGCGGAGAAACTTAAACCTAACTTAAGCTAGGCAAAGAGAGAGAGAGAGGGTACATGGCTATACCGAGCAAGCAGACAGGTTGTGTATGCAGGTATATAGATATATACCTACACACATAGAAACACCCGCATTCGCACGAGGGACAAGGGAAACCGCCGGAAAAACCTTGTCCAGGTGTAGCCGGACCAAGCTCAAATCCTCAACCTGCCAATTTGGCGCCTGAACGGCGTGACCCGTCTTACAAATTCTGCAGGCTGCCGCTGAGGTCCTCCTCGACAGGCCGGGGATTCGAACCCACGTCCTCCCGCTCCGCGGTAAGGTAAGAGCCTACGAAGTCAGAGGTTGTGAGTTCAAATCTCACAGTAGGGGAGAGGGGGGCAGCTGTGAACAGGGGCAGCTTTGAACATCATTAATTAAAAATAAAAAAAAAACATTTTTCTAACCGCGAAATTTAAGTCTAAGGTGGCAGCAGGGCTGCCAACTAGTATCCGCTAACAGCTGTTTCATTTGTTATGTTAAACCTAACCTACAATTAATAATCGAATTTACGCTGCAATTCTAAATTATTTATTTTTTAGATGTAAGCATCGTACAGTGAAAATAACAATAAATTCATTAATACACAAAGTGTTATTTAATCTTTATATCTTTCACCATCTAATTACTATAAAAAATTTTATTGTTATTAATTTTTAATTAGTTTAAATAAATTAATTATCTCAAATATGCTATTGGGGCAGCTTTGAACAAGAAACGAGGGGCACGTTTGAACACTTATAAACCAAAGTAATTTTAATTCATATATATTTTCCTATTTTTTAAATTGTTTCTAAAAAATATATGTGATCTTTATTACATGGTTATTTAATTATTTTTTAATTTTAACGTCAACCATGGTTCGAAATTATAAAAAAAGCGAACAAGTAATGCCAAAGAAAATGATGTAAAAAAAGCTATAATTCATGTAATTAACAAGACGATGACTCTACGAGATGCTGCAAATGTGTATGGGATTAAAGTTGGTACCTTATTCTATCGCGTAAAGAAATATCGTGAAAATAAAAAAGTAAGAAGTGACGAGTATTCTTTTAATTTTTCAACAAGACAAATATTCACAAATATTGAAGAAAAAAAGTTAGAATCATATTTATTACAAAGTTCCAAAATGAACTATGGCTTAACATATAAACAAACAAGAATTTTAGCATACAAATATGCTGTAGCTTCAAATAAATGTCCACCTCAATGGAAATCAAATGAGATTGCTGGAATAGAATGGATGAAATGTTTTATGAAGAAACACGAAGTACTCTCATTACGAAAACCCGAAAATACTAGCCTTTCAAGATCTACAAGCTTCAATAAACATAATGTTTCTGAATTTCAGAATAACTATGAAGAGGTGATGAAAAGGTATAAATTCACACCTGATCGTATTAATAATTTAGATGAGACGTGCGTAACTACAGTGGTCCAAGCACCAAAAATTATTGCTCAATCCGGTCAAAAGCAAGTTGGACAAAGTGTTTCTGCTGAAAGAGGACAGTTAGTAACTATGTGTGCAATTGTTACTGCTGCAGAAAACTCAATACCACCAGTTTTTATATTTCCTAGAGCTCGATTCCATGAAAATATGCTTATGGGGGCACCCGTTGGTAGCATTGGTTTCGCAAATAGTCCTCAAAGTGGTTGGATGACTGGGGCATTATTCATTAAAGTATTGGAACATGTACAGAAAGCAGCAAAATGCAATAATGACTCAAAAATCTTGTTATTATTAGATAATCACGAAAGCCACTGTACACTAGATGCTATCAAATTTTGTCGTGATAACGGGATTATTATTTTGACATTTCCACCAAACTGTACTCATCGTCTCCAACCTCTAGATGTTGCAGTGATGGGGCCTTTCAAGCGAAAACTTTCTGTTTCCCAGAATGACTGGTTATTAAATAACCCCGGTAAAACAATAACAATTCATCATTTAGCATCAATCGCTACTCCTGCTTATAATGCTGCGTTCACACCGAATAATATTACTTCAGGGTTTTCCAAACCAGGTATCTATCCAGTTTCAAGGAACGCATTCACAGATGAAGACTTTCAATGTTCTGAAGTTACGAATCGCCCATTAGCATCGTCATCTACCCCATTAGCAGGTTGTATCGAGCAAGAATCGTCTAATGCCAATTCGGAAAGGAATAACTCGACACAACCAATGATAAATCCTCCAGAAATAGCTCAAGATCAACTAGAAATATCTAATGACGAAAACGTGGCTAATAACACTCAAGTGATATCCCCGCTTCTGTACAGCCTTTCCCAAAAGCAGCCCCTAGGACAGAAGGAAAAAGAGGAAGGAAGAAAGGGAAGTCACGAATTTTAACAGACAGTCCAGAGAAAAACGAAGTTGAAGCAAGTCTTTTGGAACGACAGGACCGATTAAAAAAATCACCACTGCCTTCTAAAAAAAAAAAAAAATTTGAATGACTAAGTAGCCAAAAAAGTTGTTAAAAAAACAACCAAGTCTAAAAACAAAAAAGTTAATTAAGCTGTGACTAAGTTTAAGGCTCTTGGATAGGGTCGGGTGTGGTGGGGGTAACGCACCTGAACATGTACACACCTACGAGTAAATTTCGCCCAGTAAATTCTCGAGTATGAAAAATTATTTCGACAATCTGATGTGGACGAAATGTTTCTTATTCAAAATTGTTTTGCGTGAAATAGTGGTGGTTAGACACAAAGTAGCCTGAAGTTCTGTTGAGATGTTAATAGAATAACCTCGTGACAGCTGGCACACGGACACACACACTGACAGAGTAAACATGGCTGCCGCGTGAGGTGAGTGACATTAAATTTTGGCGATTTAACGATTTTTCGCACTCGACGTGTACTGAGCACTATTTCACGCACAACAATATCACGATAGAAATAGTTAAATCACCATCCCAAGTTGTAAAGCAGTCTACATTTGGAGAATATACTGGGCGAAAATTTCTAGTCAATAGATGGCGCCTCTATTGACTCGTTGACCGAAATCTACTCGAGCCGTCAGGACCCATAGCCGAATACAAATTTCCGAGGGCCTCGTCCGTTTCACTCACACAATCACTCGTATTTACATGTTATACGAAACGTACACTACGGCGCGCGACTGGATCAGTACGCTACGTGAATATGCTACAGATTGGAATTTGTTTTACGTTTGTTAGCATCAGTAACTTGCTCAGAGATTGTCAGAATTGATTCGAATTAATTATTAATTAATAAATACGGAAGATCAGATAGTAAATACGGAATAGGCATCAACAGTAGTGTACTCGAATTGCAGGCATAATTAGCTGCCAGTTCGAAATATGAGCGGATCCACGTCACTTCACTCAAAAAAAAACCGTCAAGTCACGGATTTTTGCGCCATTCAATACATCTGTAGTACTATGGAAAAAAAAAGTACAATTTGGAGGATTTTGAAAAATTCTCAAAAATGGCGGAGTTAGAGGCATGTGAATTTTTGTGCACCACTTTGTTTGAAAATTCATATCTCCGAAAGCGTTCATCTGAGCGGAAAGATCCTTGGATCGTTTTGTTCGTAAAAGAATGCACTTTTATACAAAAAATCATATTTTCAAAAAAAACAATTCTTTCAATATTTTTTTGGCGTTTTAATTTTTGATTTCGCTGCCATTTCTAAAGGGCTTACAGAAATTCATGGAGATAATTTTTTTTGGATACCTGAATCCTTCCCCTTCAATCCTAAAAAAAAAAATTTATGGAGAAAATACCTGGGCAGGAGATAGAAAATAAAACGTCTCGTCGCGCGTCACCGCGCGCGCTAATCCACGTCCGCGCTACTCCCGCAAGCTCGCTGTGTTACGTAGTGGAGATGTCATATGATGCTTCTTTACTTACCCAGGTTATTCATTCTCCGAAAATGGTTATTTTACCACCTTAGCCCTTCCGTATCCGTCTACTGGTCATGTTTTCTCGGAGTTATACAATTGTATACGTGTATATATAATATATATGCCTGTTCTGAAAATTCCAGGTACGGTTATGGTTCGTTCAACATACCTGTGCTGGAATTAAGTTTGATTCCATTTCACTCGGCTTGTGCTATATGACTGATGGATCTTGAGCAGATGTTTTTCGCGATAATTCGGTGGATGACACTTATTGTCCGCATATCGCGAGTTTACAACTGATTGGCAATTCCGATCCTATTCAAACACCGCTGGATCTATATACTTGGGCATGTTCTTATTTTCGAAGTATATCTTTTGCGTACTGTACGTCTGCAGAACATCAAGCGGAAGAATCTATTTTACAAAATCGATTCGATAAAGCATTGACAGTTCGTGGCACTTTGAAATTGCATGCGGTCATTCCAATATCTCATAAACTCGTCAGAACAAAATTATTTTCCGCCTCAGAAAAATTTGATACAATGAAAATTATGAATTAATTTTAAACAGAGGTTTCCTAGTAAATGTCATCCAACAAACCACAAGATCCAAAATATTGCACAAGATCCATCAGTTATATATAGCACAAACCAAGTGAAATGGAATCAAATATAATTCCAGCACAGGTGTGTTCAACGAACCATAACCGTACCTGGAATTTTCAGAACAGGCATATATATTATATATACACGTATACAATTGTATAACTCCGAGAAAACATGACCAGTAGACGGATACGGAAGGGCTAAGGTGGTAAAATAACCATTTTCGGAGAATGAATAACCTGGGTAAGTAAAGAAGCATCATATGACATCTCCACTACGTAACACAGCGAGCTTGCGGGAGTAGCGCGGACGTGGATTAGCGCGCGCGGTGACGCGCGACGAGACGTTTTATTTTCTATCTCCTGCCCAGGTATTTTCTCCATAAATTTTTTTTTTTAGGATTGAAGGGGAAGGATTCAGGTATCCAAAAAAAATTATCTCCATGAATTTCTGTAAGCCCTTTAGAAATGGCAGCGAAATCAAAAATTAAAACGCCAAAAAAATATTGAAAGAATTGTTTTTTTTGAAAATATGATATTTTGTATAAAAGTGCATTCTTTTACGAACAAAACGATCCAAGGATCTTTCCGCTCAGATGAACGCTTTCGGAGATATGAATTTTCAAACAAAGTGGTGCACAAAAATTCACATGCCTCTAACTCCGCCATTTTTGAGAATTTTTCAAAATCCTCCAAATTGTACTTTTTTTTTCCATAGTACTACAGATGTATTGAATGGCGCAAAAATCCGTGACTTGACGGTTTTTTTTTGAGTGAAGTGACGTGGATCCGCTCATATGTCTAACTATAAGTTCTAAAACCAACATGATGTAACGTGATGATGAATAATAAATAATTCTAAGTGCAACCAATGATACACGAAAATACAATTCGAGTTTTATTCACGTTTCGTAGAAAAGAATCGGGAATTTGTTGTCGGTTTTTTGAGCTTGAACTACACTTTTCTTGTGGTGAAAGCAAGCGAACGCCGCAGGGCTGAAGAAGTTCCTGAATCCGAAAAAGTGTTTAAAGTCATGTGTTTGGCGAACACAAGAAGTGTGCCGAATCAGGCTACTTTTGCGATGGTACTCCAAAAGATGAAGGAGAAAATGCAGTGCCAATATTGATGGAGTTAGACCTATACGACATGATCTGCGAAGCCATTACTCAACTAAGTTGGAAAGCCGAGAGTCTAGTCTTCAACTTCACTAGCAACTCTGTTGAAAACTACAATGCTATCGTAAGCAAATTCATCGGTGGAAAACGTGTTCACTTCGAGAAAAGAAACTCATATAATGTCCGAGCTGCTCGCTCCGTTGTGCAATTCAACTCACAGGAGTCGTATCAGAAGTTGAGTGCCGCGATGGGTAAGGCGCCCACTGCAATGGTCCACGAGTTGCAGAAAAAACAAAAAGAACGCAACCTAAAACGGCTGACAAAGGCCAAGACAAGCCAGATCTCCATGAGGATGAATATGAACTGCAAGTCGAGTTGCACTATCAAAAACTAGCCGAACAGTAGGCAGAACGAGACCTCATCAAAACGCGCACGAGAGGTCAAAGTGATAGCGGAGAATGGAAATCCTTACGGAGAAAGCTACTCACAACTTCCAATTTTGGCAAGGTTTGCCGCATGAGGCCAACTACACCTTCGACGAACACAGTAATAACTGTTGTGTATCCACAAGAGCGACCTGTACTTGCTCTGCTCTGGTAGCTATTTCGCATCTTACAATCTCCTCGCACGATGTGAATGAACATAATTACCTATGCATGATAATTTTGTATAGTTTTTCAGTTGTAAACTTTCAAGTTATACGCCTATCCGGCAACAGTCCGTACAATCGATACACGTTTACTTGTTGTGAGGTGATACAATTGAGGTGTCTGACAAAAGTAAATCTGTTTCGAGTGTTGCGTGCTAGCTTCTGTTCAATAGGGCATGATGGTATGGTCTACGATTACGTATGTATACACATATGTAGCGATTAGATTATTTATGAGAATATATTCAAACTGCGGTAATCTATATTCGATAATTAATGAGTTATGCTTTTATTATAGAAACACAAATGGTTGGCGATACTACAACTGAACCGGACAACAAGAGGGATTGCAAATAAGTTGGTCCGCAGCAGAGCAGAATCATGTACGGCAACGAGATTTTCATACTACTCCAAATTACTTGTGTCACTAAGTAAGTATAATAGACTTTTGAGTAGGCATGCTTTTACAAACAAAAAAAAAAACAATTTCAAAAGCTATATTTTGTACAATGGTCTTATCGAAAAGAATTGATTCGATGGAATGAAATTTGGAACAGATGTCTATATATACTATGCACCAATATATGAATTGATCGCATGGTAAGCTACACCAATTGACTTTGTCAAAACTAATTTAACCATTTTTGTTCACAGGTACCCGTCGCTCTCGCTGTCGATACAAGATGACCTGACTTGTGGTGACTCAGGATTATGAGATCAACGCTGAAGCAATTACACTATTTATTAATTAATTTGTACGGTTAGCTGTACTAAATCATACTTGTAGATAATTATCTGTGCTCAGCAATGAGAACATTCGTAGACTGTGTCGCACATTTTTTACATAATTTTATGTAACATAGGCTGGTTAGATATCTTAATTCGGATAAAAGACTCTGCATGTTGATTTTTTATCATGCAAGGGCAATTGCTACTAAAACTTCTAAGAAAGTCATTTTCCATTTTTGCAACTGAATGTAAAAGGTTTGATATAAAAACAGTTACCACAATTATTACCTTACGGTGCATTAGTATGGAAAAAATTAATCAATCTTCTGCGATGAAATTTTAGCGATGGGACCTTTGCAGCAATACATAACAAACCTGCAAAAGGTTACCTGCGTATCCAGATGCATTTCACAAAATTGAAAATTATATGTCCCAGTACTACCATAATCTAAAAATTGTAGAAAGCATTTCTTCACTAGACCGTTTTTATTAATTTGCAAAAAATTAAATGGCTTTTGTAAGAGTTTCAGTCGCAGATCCCCGTGTGTTTAGTGATGATAAGTTGACTCAGTTCCTAGTTTGATTCTATGTGATTAAAATTCATATACCTATATTACAATGCATGGAAATTTGAAATATTATCATCTCACGTCTATTGCAGTGTATCCTTTTAGTCATGTTGACTAAAAGGATCATTAAAAATCTCACATCAGTTGTATCGTTGCAAATTAGCTGCCGTCATAGCCCAGATGAATAAACTAAAATAAACTAAAAGCCTTTTTCAAATACTCGCAGTTTTTTTACTGTCCTTGATTGTAATAATTCAAATAATCAGACGTTTAACCGAAAATTTAGAATTCTCTGGGCGATATCTGCCAGTACAATTACTGGATTAACATTTAATCTGTCAGGTCTACCATTAATTCTGATATATCTAGGTTATAGACAAATTCGAAGTCGAAACATGCATAGATAATTTCAATATTGTGAAATATTGGCTGAAAGATTGTTTATAGATACGCAAAAATTTAGATTAAAAAAAAATTTTGTGAAATTTAGGGCCCTCTGATTTGCACCCATATTTTGGCATGGTCCTGATAATTTTAGTTTGGAATCTCAACGCGTGGCGGCGCTGAGATCGACTCAAAAAATGGCCGACGCTATCCAACAGCCTTAAAAAAAATTCTATTCTTTAAATATTTATATTGATCTCATATTTAAGTTTAAGTCCATGATTTTAAGTAAAAAATACCTAAGAAAAAACTATGTCTAGCGTTTATCGTTATAAAATAAGTCTCGTGAGCTAGATTTATTCAATTATATTTGAGTAAAGTTATTAATGTTAAAGATTTAATAATTGTATAGTAACTTTGTTAACTTATCATTATCTCAAAGATTTTATAAATTTTAATTAAACTAATAAATGAAAGACTTAACTTTGAAAAATAAGAGCAATAATATAATGAATGTGATAATAATCATAATAATAATTTATGAATGTAATAATAATAATTTATGTAGTGGTCTTATATATTGTTCAAACCTGCCCCAGGCCTGTTCAAAGGAGCCCCCTAAGGGGGGCACCTTTGAACAAATTGACTTATTTTTAAATTAATAATATATTTTTGATTAAGGACTTTTTTTCAAATTAATCAAGGTGTATTATCAACTAGAGTGATCAATGTATTGATTGAGACATAAAACATATTTTTTCTTTTCTTACATTAAGAGTAATAAATAAATAAGCAAAAAGTGTGCAAAGGTGCCCCCCTCTCCCCTAGAGCAATTTTTTTTCTCTATAAACTTTTTCTGTCAAAGCTATGAGCGACGTGTGAAGTTATCATCACATGATAAATTGTAAATAAAATTTTGTAACTGCGATAGATATAGGACCTATTACCAGGAGAATGGTATGGTATGGTGTGATTCATATTAGCACAAAAGATGATAATGATTACCATTCAGATGATAACGATTACCACTCAGATGATAACGATTACCATCAGAGTGGTGAATTCAACAATGTAAATAGTGTTCGCTATTATTGAAATCGACTAGTGTGTTTTTACCACAATTCGATAGTAGTATTTACCATAAAATTTTCTCCGTGTAAGCCATGTATCGGTTAATAATTTATAGGCGTCGTTCATTGAGGTATTCGTAGTAAGTCAATGGGTCACAATTAGAGAGTGAGAACGAGATACGGATGGATATGTTTCAGATTCGATAGATTTGCGGGGAAGACAGAGATCGACATACAAACAAACATCTGTAAGTATGTTTCAGGTATACTGTACTTCATATGAACGTCGCATCAGTGCGAGGCTAAATCAGTTCGAGCATCGGTGATATAGAATAGATAAAATCATTCTTCTCTGTGAGCAATACGATTCCTTCGAAAAACAAGATCTATCGTGTATAATTCGTGCATAAACGTGGGACGAAGACGATTAGACGAAAAACATCACGATAAATATTGCCATGTCGAGTTGCCGGAGGTACATCGGACTGTGTCCCGGTGATTTGGCAGTTCTGGAAAGTACTGGCAAAGCAGGTATGTTGTTGGATACGCATATTGATAAATTTATTGGTATATTAGAACAACATACTACTTATCGTATGCAAAGTACTTTATTGGTGCAAATTCCGGAATCGATTCAGAGAATTCCGAAAAACGAGGCATGCTTACAAATATTGTTCAATGGCCCGAGACTATCGGGACACTGGATTTGCGTTTCGTATGATACTAAAGTAATACACGTCTGTGACAATGCGAACCAGAGAGCATTGCACGATGATCATAAGATATTCTTGAGACAACTGCTGCCTCGTGGTAACATGTGCGTCGTATTTGCGAAAGTTCAGCAGCAAACTAATTACTGGGATTGCGGGGTTTTTTCCATAGCTTTCGCGACATCTATTGTTTTAGGCCAGAATCCCTGTAACGTTGTGTATGATATACCAAAGATGGGATTGCATTTGATTGGTATGTTCAATTGGAATAGCTTAATACAGTTTCCGTTGATGCAAGCAAATTCACTGGTGCCTCGCGATTTTACTTCTCTGGGTATTATGAGAAAATGTGATCATCCAATAACTGCGATCATTGTGGATGAAAAAACAGAGGGACGTATTAATGAAGAAAACCAGGGACGAAAGTCATCAAAACACATGGATGTCACGATAAAAGACGTCCCAACGTCGTTGATGAGAGCAGATAATTTCTGTGATACACCTACCGGCATCGATTTTTATGATGGAAAAGCGAATGCGAAGAAAGAAACTCGTTCTGCGGAACCAATAGCAAAAGAATTTCTCAATTAAACTGAAGAGAGAAAATCAAATAACAATGTCCAGGATGCAGCTGTGGTTGGTTTACGAGAGAAAGCTGCCAATAGACAAAGAAAACATTGTGCTCAAGAATCGATGGAACAAATGAGTCAAAGATTAGAGACCACTGCAACATACAAAAGGCAAAAAAGACAATTCATTGGAGAGGCATATCCCGCAAAGGCGGTTACTATGCGTAAAAAAAATGTAGATAGAATGAAACCCAATCGTGCGAAGGAATCTGAGGAACAACGGTCTAGCAGACTTGAGGCCGCTGCAATATACAAAAAGAAAAGAAAAAATATTCCTAGAGAATTTTCAGTGTAATCTAGGGTAAAAAAATTGAAAATTGATAATCATACGATTTCGAGAGGAAGCGCGTTAATAGCAAACTCAGATTACAAAGAAAATGAAGTGGAACCCAATTATTTGGGAAGAATGAATAATATATGTAAATTCGGTAATGCTAAACATTTCGTTTCCGAATTACCAACCGATAAAAAGTATAACATTTGTTGTCACAAAGGTAAGGTACGTGTGTTGGAAGACAGTACTTATCCTGAAGCGATCGAACGGTTAATTAACGGTACCGATAAAAGCAGCCGGAATTTTATGCGCAACGTGAGGAGTTATGATAATTCTTTGGCATTCGCAAGTTTTGGTGCAAAAATGGATTCAATGAAAGAAAATCGGAGTCCCTTTGTATTCCGCATCTGTGGACAAACCTATCATAATACCTACATACGCGCTTCACCCAAATGTCCGTGAAGCACGGAAATATGGACAATTTTATATCATCGATACCGAAATCGCCACTAGAATACGTATGCAGCATCCCGGCAATGATGATTGTGTACCAGAACTACTGACCGAATTAAATGATATTATACGAAGAACGAATCCATATGCGGAGGCTTCCAAAATGATGCACGAGATGGAAGAAGAGGAACAGAAATTGGCGAGTACATCTGGTCATCCTGCCCGCGAGGTAAGAATGTGGTTGAAGCGGAATGATAATGTTGACAAAAATCGCTTCAACCTACCGAAATGTAATGAGGTAGCGGTTGTATTTGTCGCGGAAGACGGAGATCCTCCAGTACATAGAGACTTATGCGTGTATTCTAGAAGCGAAGGTGCTATAAATATATCAAATCTCAGTAAACACGTTGACCCTATGACTTATCTTCTCATGTTTCCCTCCGGTGAAACCGGTTGGACTCCAGGGATGAAGCAAACAGAAGTGAAGCGCATAATAACCGCGTTGCAATATTACAGTTATAAATTGAGTGATAGAGGAAGATTCAATCCGTGTTTGAACATGAGAAGATTGTCTCAACAATACATTGTTGATATGTGGACGAAAGTTGAAAGCCATCGACTGTATTTTATAAGAAATCAACAAAGCAAACTACGAGCGGAAATGTATAAAGGAGTGATCGATTATCTACATAACAAAGCTGGAGAGGATAATGCGAGGATCGGGAAGATGGTTATATTACCATAACTCGATATTTGGAAAGTGTGCTGCGTACGTTTATGTTGTTGAATTCCAAAAGAGAGGGTTACCGCATGTGCATATGCTGCTTTGGCTGGAAGAAGACAGCAAAATCCGGGGTGCAGACGATGTAGACAAAGTAGTCTCAGCAGAAATACCAGATAAAATGAGGTATCCGGTATTATATAACATAGTCAAGCAATGCATGATTCACAGTCCTTGTGGTCGACAAAATATGGATTCGCCTTGCATGGATAGCAAAACTAATCTGTGTACCAAACGATTTCCAAAGGATTATGTTTTGGAAACAAATTATCATTCAGCGGGTTATCCGTTATATCGTAGAAGAGACGATGGTAACGTGATTGTTTTCAACTCTAAGAGAGATGGGATCCATAAAATTGCTGACAATAGATACGTTGTACCGTATAACACGTATTTGTTGTTGAAATTCAACTGTCACATTAATGTGGAAGTATGTTCGACGGTGAAATGTATAAAGTATTTATTCAAGTACTGCTATAAAGGACACGATTGCGCAATTGTTGAAATAATGAATGTACAGGAGGAAAATTGCATCAAATACGACGAAGTTGATGAATATATATCTACGCGACACGTTTGCCCACCGGAGGCAATGCATCGTTTATTTCAATATCCAATGAATGAACAATCACAAGCTATATATAGATTAGCAGTTCATGTGGAAAATGAACACATAGTGTACTTTGAAGAGGGTCGTGAAAAAGCAGCCATAGATAAAAATAAGGAATCAACATTGCTCGCGTGGTTCAATCTAAATAAGACTGATGTTGGAGCACATAAGTATTTGTACTGTGAAATTCCAAATTATTACGTATTTGATAAGCAAAATACACAGTGGACGGGACGAAAACGATTCTGTAAACCTGTTTTAAGTAGAATGTACTTCGTGAGTCCGAAGGAAACTGAGCGCTATTATTTAAGATTGCTGCTATTACATGTTCGAGGATCACAATCATTCCAAGATATGCGAACCTATGATGGTGTAGTATACCCATCCTTTTTTGAAGCGGCAGTACCGCGAAAGTTAGTCGCCGATGACGAAGAATGGGATAAATGTCTTGCAGAAGGATCGAGCCTTAAGGGGGTCATCCCATGTGACGGCCTGTTTTTTAGGGATTTTTTATGATTTTTTTTCTACGACCAGTAAATAGATAGAGCTCTAAGTTTATTATCATTTATTAACATATATTTCGACAGTATAAACCTAAATTTTAAGCTAAAAATATTGTGTAGAACATGAGTTACAGCGTTCTGAACAACCCCGCCTCGAAAAAATGGGCTCGCACTTCCTCCATGATTCCGGCTGATTGACTGATCCGAAACAAAAAAACTTTGCGGCGTTTTAATCTGTAAGCCTAAATGCACGGAATGACCTATAATCAAATGAATATACCAAAAATTGGACTTTTGGTAGACATTTGAAAAAAAAGTTGCGAATTTTGCGTTTTTTTTTTTTGTTTTTTGCTATAAAAAAATCGAAATTTTGGGAATTTTTGATTGATAATAGGTCATTCCATGCGTTTACATGTGCTGAGTGTACCCTACAAATTTCAAGTCATTCGGTCAAGCCGTTTTTGAGATACGATGGAGGAAAGTTTGAAAAACACAGTTTTGAGAAAAACGCGTTTAAAGTTTCAAGTCCTCTTAAAACTATGAAAATCTCAACTTACCTTCAATCGGCGATGCCTGATCTATAGAGTATTCCTTCCTTTTTAAGCCTATAGAAACTTGTCTAAACTTGTATAAACGTATATATACGTATAAAAGAGTGCCAGGTATCAAGCCGACTGTCCACAATAGGCCCGGACTCCGACTGCCAACTCAGCGCTCCGAACAGCTCCTTCTTCTAACTGCTGTATCTTTAAAACGACTTCGAATTTTTTAAAATCACTTTACTACCGTATTCTAGACATGTTAAGAAAGCAATTTATGAAGAAAAAAAAAAATTGATTTTTTGAGCCCATCACATGGGATGACCCCCTTAAATTCCCCAAAGAGATGTGTCGGTTGTTTGCATACATATGTGTATTCGGCACGCCGATCAATGCCCGCCAATTATTTGAAAAATACAAAACCGAGTTTGTTGATCAAAGTGCAGAATTTACAGAAGAAAATGAACAAAAAGCTTTGCATGTAATCAGTGGAATACTTATATTTCATGGATTCAGTTTGCGACACTTCAATTTACCGAATATCAAAGATGTTGACACATTCCTATGCGATACGAAAAACGATGACGTGGAGCACGAGAGCATGATTTCGTTAAAACAGGCGGTGACGAGATCAGTGAATAGTTCAACGCAACATCAACGAAATATATTTGATACAGTCATGACTGCGGTTCGTGGTGACTCTGACGAGAAATGTATTTATTTAGATGGTCCCGGTGGCAGTGGAAAGAGTTATTTACACAACACTATAATAATTACATTAAAGAGTTTGGATATGACTGTGCTGCCTGTAGCGTGGACAGGAATTGCAGCGAATTTATTGAAAGGAGGTAGAACTGTACATTCCACATTCAAATTACCGTTTCTCCTGAATGAAACATCTACGTGTAACATAAAACCAAATTCTAAACATGGGTCACATATTCGAGATGCCAAAGTTATAATTTGGGATGAAATAACAATGGCATCTAAACATGCACTGGAGGCTGTCGATCGTATATTAAGAGACTTGTGTCATTGTAACGAGCCATTTGGTGGTAAAATTGTCATAGTTTCTGGTGATTTTCGGCAAACTTTACCTGTTGTACGACATGGAAGTAGAACACAAATTTTGGAAGCGTGCGTTAAAAGAAGCAGCCTATGGAGTAAATTCACACACATGTCATTGAAGGGTAACATTCGTGTTTGTGATGGACAAACGGATATTAAGCAATGGCTTCTGAAGGTTGGTGATGGGGTATTCTCCGATTCCTTTGAACGTGATAACGAAGTTGTAACCATTCCTTCTGATCTTCTCTCAATTGGAAATATTGTGGAAGAAATATTTGGAGAAAATGTCGATCCTGAAGATCCATCCAATTACGGCAAAGTTATATTAGCTCCGACAAACGTCGATGTTATCGCCATTAATGCCGAAATATTGTCGAAAATTAAAGGTGTCGGTGTAGATTACCTGAGTGTAGATTCGGGTGAGAATGAACATAATATAGACATCAAAAATATACTTCCAATGGAATTTATGAATTTATTGACGCCAAATGGTCTTCCACCCCATAAATTAACGTTAAAAGTAGGGAGCATTGTTCTATTACGTAATCTAAATTTATCACAAGGATTATGCAATGGTACCAGATTGGTCGTTAAAAAGTTGAACCAGTATTTGATTTCTACTGAAATCATCGGTGGAAATCGCGCTGGAGAAACAGTATTGCTACCTCGGATAGATTTATCACCCTCCGAAGAGGCAATGCCATTCAAGATGGTACGAAGACAATTTCCCGTCAGATTAGGTTGCGCGATGACAATTAACAAGTCGCAAGGTCAATCTTTCGACTTGCCGATGGAATAAACCGCACCACCTTCTCGTCGGTTTCCATTGAGCGATAGTACTTCTATGATAGTATTTATATGACCAATGTTACTGGTATTGATGATTTCAGATTTCAGTTGAAAAAACTTTTCTATCGAGTCTATACAGAAGTACTATCGGCTAAGAGTGCGATGATATTTGTTCTTAGTGTGCTCTCCGTTTTCGGACTTGATACTGGATAGCCACGTACACATACACACACATCCCAAAAATTGAATAGCGGAAAAACCACCAATAACCGAGCGAGCGTAGCGAGTGAGAAATAACGCGAAAACCATCAATAACCGAGCGAGCGCAGCGAGTGAGGAATAACGCAAAAGCAAACGAGTGAGCGAGCGAAGCGAGCGATCGAGGACAATTAACAGCTTGTTTATATATTAAAGTACAAGTCGGATGTGCGGATGTCACAAATGACGTCACAGATCGTAGATACGTGTTGTGTGTCTCTTACTGTATACTTTACTGTACTCACTGTACTGTACTGTATACATAGGTAAGGGTTTTTTATTTCGCCTGTATCTTGTAACGCGGCAAAAGCCACGACATATATTTTATAATAATATACTATGTAAGGCGCGCGCGCCATCTAACGTTCGCGCGGTCAACTAGGGCACACGCCATCTACCACCGTGCAACTAACCACAGTAAACGCGATTTTGTCAAAATTTGCTCTCGCTAACAAAGTAACATCCAGAATTGACTAGACGGGGAATAAAATACGATTTAATTAGAGAAAAAGAACATATCTCTCGAGGTATACTAAAGTGAGAAGCTAGCGGGGTTGTTTCGACCTCACCGCCTGTCCGACCATCTTGGTATACCTGTTGCTTTTTAATTACACAGCTTCGCTTAAGTAGTGGGGGATAGCTAGTGGTATTGTCTCGGCAATACTACCTGTCCTTCTACCCATTTCTCACAAGCACAGCTGATGCAGTAGAATCAGTAAATTCATGTTTTGTCTTTTAATTCACTTATTCATTCTTAATTAGCTTCTAGATAAATTCTCCTTCAAATAAAAACCTAGGATAATAAAATCCAGTCAACTCTAAGTTACGAAATAGATATCGTTATAAAGCCGAGACAGGCCAATTATTCAGAATCCTCCTCATATAATTTCACTGTTCACTTCAAACAATATAAAATATATGTACTAGTTATAAGTAAAATCACGGTTGATAGCGAGTAAAGTCAATCCCAATAGAATATAGAAGTCCTAAAGCAATAATTATAGGCAAGATTCACTCATATTTAAATATTAATAGCCTTAGAAAATAAGTAAATACATTCAATTTGTGAATACGCAAATAGCGTATCGTCCTTAATAAATATCATATTTTTGTTATAAATGTACTAATTAATTGAACCACCTTCCATAATTCTAATAAACTAAAAGTAGGCCCGCGGATTAACTTCCAAACACCCTGAGATTAAGAGACTACGTCGGCACTTCGCCGATATGGATAAGTAAAATATTAGAGCATGACTCAATCTATCTGATATGATATCGGGAAGTACCGTGTTTCCCCCGCATGCTATTTGTTTTTGGACTTGACACTGGATAGCCACGTACACATACACACACATCCCAAAAATTGAATATCGCAAAAACCACCAATAACCGAACGAGCGTAGGGAGTGAGGAATAACGCAAAACCAAACGAGGGAGCGAGCGAAGCGAGCGAACGAGGACAATTAACAGCTTGTACCTATTTAAGGTGTCAACACAGGGCAAAACAAAAATTTGATGGGATCGGAGATGCTCATACAATTTACGACTCTTGATTCTCAACAACAGGCATTTATATACCCAACTCAATTCATAGCGTCTGCCTCTCGAAGTCTTCGCTTTTGAAGCAGCTAAGCAAGTCTACACGGCTTGTTGTTGGGGCTCAGGCAGAGAAACAATTGCACTCTCTACTGCGTCTTCAGCAGCTGCAGCGCACTTCTGTTTGGCCGATTCCATTTCTGCTTTCAAGTTGAGTACCTTCCGTCGCAGCCTGACGTTCTTGTATTTGACGCACTTAACGATACCCTTGGTTCGTTTGTGCCGCTTCTTCCATACATTTAAAACTTTTCGACGCACCTTATCTATATGTGCTTTTCTGTCTTTTTGGCAGTGGTTGCATCGGGTCTTGAGTGAGGCTTTTGCATTGAGAGATTCGCTCAATAAGTATGATGTGCACAATTCTGACCTAAACAAGAATTGTGTTACAGGGAATGTAGCTACTTCGACAAGTAAGTAACAAATTACAACCACACGCACCTAATCGCTTGCCCTGTCATTTGCACTCCGGGACACGGTTTCAGTTTGTCTAATAGCTGAAGTGCTTCTACTAAATCTTGGCGGTTACTCACATTTCTACAGATGTTATTAACAGTAATTTGCTGATCATAATGTATAATCTCCGAGAATCTGAGTGTAAAAGTTTCCATAAATTATTATTCATGGTAGTACTGTGGGAAAGTATGTAGGATGTCCAGCGATGCCAGACTTGAATATTCTCGTATGATTCTCAGTCTTGCCGATCGCTAGACACCCTGGAAAATGGCAACAAAAGTGATTCTTACTTTCAGAGCTAAACTTTCGGTCAGAATTAGTTTTTTATCAATACTGTATTTCAGCGGGTTCCATTTCAAAAAAATTATTTCCCTAGTTTCGGGTAAAAAAGTTGAACTCCATGCCGTATTATCAGGCATGCTAATAACACAGCTCAACAAAAAGAAAAAAAAATTCTTGTTGCCCTGGATATCTCTGCGGATTTCTATCTTTTCAGGTTCACAGTTTGCGAATATATTCATGAAAGTACTGAATTGGCTCTGGTTTTTATGATTTTGGCGTATTTTATATTTTTAATAATTTGCACTTCAAGTCGGCTCTTTAGAACATGAATCATTATGAAGCGTTTGTTATCTTTTTAATTTCCTAAGCGGAGTATGTAAAAGTTGAAAGCTCGAGTATTTGATGGGCCTTAAATTCGGACATTGATGAGAGATACAAACTTTATAGAAGTTATGACTAATTCTGAACGTGAAGCGTACACGGAGAAAATTAAATAATTGACATTACTATCTCGTTTATGGTAGAATTTTCTCATCCAACTCGATAGTCGTGAATACTACTTTGATGATTGTATCAACCATCTTAATGATTGTATCAACCATCTTGATGATTGTATCAACCATTTCGATGAATTATACAATCATTAAAGTAGTATTCACGACTATCGAGTTAAATGAGAAAATTCTACCACACCCGAGATAGTAATGGCAATTATTTAATTTTCTCCGTGTAGAGAAGTTTTGTGTTGGTGGTAGGAAATTTTCTAGGAAACTATAAAGCACCAAATTATAAAGAAATTATGGAAAAGATGTTAGAAGGCTTCAAAATTTTGGGAGCAAACATGAGCATAAAGTTACACTTTCCCCGCAGTCATCTGGATAGATTTCCTGAGAATCTGGCAAATTATAGTGAGGAACAGGGAGAACGCTGCCACCAGGATCTCAAAGTTATGGAAAAAAGGTATCAGGGTAGATGGGACCGCCACATGATGGCAGATTACTGCTGGTCTTTGAAAAGAAACTGTCCCCAAAAAAATTATAAAAGAAGAGCTAATAAAAGGCGTTTTTCTGAAGTTTAACATAAGTTTTATGATTTTTTCTCATTTTCAACTTCTATGTTGTAACGTCTGGACCATCAGTCCACATGTCACCTTCCCTCCCTCATAGCCGATAAGGCACGATCCTATAAGTAAACCATATACCTGGAGCATGTAGCTTTCTCACGCCATAAATGCTGAGCATGCATCCGACAGTACGATGCAACTCAGGCACACGTGGCCTCCCATCTTACCACCTCTCCTAACCAAGCTACCATAATTTCTTTCTAATTAACTCACTTCTAAGTCAACCTTCAACCTCTCCACTTCTCTATTCCCGACTAGTCGCCTCTCTTCCACCCCCTTTACTCTACAAGACAGCTCAACCTCCAAAAATCTCCTATGAACCACTCATTCAGCTAACCACTATTGTTTTCAATAAACCAGACGACTCAATCTTCAATACTTTTCAATTATTTATACGAATCATCCATAAAATCATTCCTCACTCCAGCTACTTTTAAGTGTAAAACGGGATATAAATGGTGACGGCATTGCCCATCTGTGACGATTCGGTAGCGATAAAACCCCGACGTCACAATGTACATTAAGTAAGTATTAAAACAAAACAATTTGTGATAATTTTCAATGAAAAGTTGATATTCAAGAGTATACTTGTTGATTCTTTCTCATTTTTACTGAATTTTGAATACAATATGAAAATTTAAAAAAAAAATAAAAAACCAGAGCCAATCTTCCAAAACCATCCGTTGTTTCGTGAATTGTTGGCATAGAGGTATTCGAAACCACACTTAGATCAAGGGCAACAAAACCATTGTTGACCAGTGTAATTTGTATTTCCTTGATCAATTTATGAAAATCCAAAGGTTCATTATTTGGTTCTTCATCGAGAATTTTTTCGGGTTCTAGTGATTGATCAATCGGCAGAATTAGGCTGAAGGTCACAAAAATGATTCGAGCACACTACTTTTGATATAAACGCGTAGAGTATGATTAAGGTATTCATCAGAATTATCATTGTGCATTTTAGGCTGACCTTAGACACCGTAAACAAACTTTTATTCCGCGGACTTCTCCGCTTATTAACAGTTCTTTCTGGTAAACATCCAAGATTACAGCCGGGAATCGAACACCTCATCTTCAAAATTATCAACTCGTGAGAAAGACGGGTTGAATATAAAATCTGATATTTCGCAAAGATTAAAATTTATTGTCGTTCTATTTCTAGATTGCACGTACACTTGGCGAGGCTGATTCTGACCCGGAAGTGATCGTTTGGAAATTGAATTATGTTGGTACCGTGAAGCTGGTACCGCCAGCGCCCCTGCCGTGTGCCCGAATTACAATCTCTGTTTGACTTTTTGACACTTTTGACAGGCATAATCACGGTCTTATACACAGGTCTGGGCACTCTATACCTCTTGCCATGGAATTTCGCGTGCCACAACTGAGTCCAATTATAGTTACTTTTTCAACCACAGTCTGGTGCGCTGCAATGCGGGAGGCCAGTATGATACGCTATGATTGGCTATGATACGCTATGACAGGCCTCCAAGATAACTAGAGACCTCTCGTGGCGAGCCTCAGATGCCGCACGGATTTCACATCGAAGTGCCCAGACCTGTGTATAAGACCGTGGGCATAATTAATAACCGAATTCATAACCAATAACCTAACCTAGTGTGACGTTGCATTTTGCAAACGTCACCAGGGTCGCGGATTAAGCGACGGATCGGTAAGATGGCCGGCGCCAGGGAAGTCAGCGACAAGTCACAGGTTCAATTTAGCTATATTTTAGGAATATTTATTTAATGTTTTGCTTTTCTTTTTGTTCTTTCGCATTAAATTCTGTCATCACGAAACTCGGAGACCAACGCCAGGACATCGAGGGAAATTCCGAGACGTCAACAGCAACGGTCTCCCGAGCTCATCATTTGGTATCTAGTCTGAAACGGTGCAACTTCCCGTCTTACTTCCGACTGTGGATGCCGCAGGAGCGGTCGAATAAGGCTGACTCTATGAGTCATTCCTCCCGTTCCCGTCGACTTTTCAGCCTGGGGCTGGACCACATAGCGTCTACGAATTCCGGACGTCTCGGCAGCGGTCGAATAGAGCTAGGCGAACACACCCAAGTAGCCGCACGCTTCCCGTTGCCGAAAACTAATCACGCTGGACCAAATCATCGGCTTTCCCACCCTCATCCCGGCCAAAAAGTGCAACCGTGTGATGCAGGCCTGCCTGTAAGCCTTCCACACCACACATGGGGAGACCTGGATGCAGATCCGGGTATTGGGGCATCAGGATCTCCGCCAGATCCTCTGGTTGGTCCGTCTTTCCTGTTAAGACGCAACTAGGGCGCACTTCGTCCCGATGTTGCGTGTGAGGAGTCCCGCGACGAGAGTCGAAGTCAGAAGGAAGGAAGTATCGAGTACGAGTCCCGTAGTACGCTGTTCGAATTTCCCGCCGTGACGTCATAACGAGTGCCAGCCTGGACAAATGTCCAAATCCATGGTTGACCGAACGACTTGTCCAAAACTCATGTCGTACGTCACGGAGAGCCTCGATAATTATCGAGTTGGTGCTGACCGACTTCGCAACACCGAGTCGAACTTCGCATCTAGGGAATCCCGCATCTATAAAATGGGCAACACCACAGGACTCGTCCTACTTCTACACTCAGCCGTCTTACCGACCACAGCAGACTACTCAGAACATCGTACCGCCTCTGAAAAGAGAGTATACCGTACCGTACCGTCCCGAGTTTCGCTCAAATTCCCGATTATTGTGATTCATAGTTTCGTTAAAACAGTTTAAGTGCTACGCACAGTTTCTTCTAGTAAAAAGGTAAGACCTATTTATTGTACAACCACGAGTTCGCTCACGAGTCCCGTTCAGTATTTTATAGTATTTTGTCTAGTGTGGCGTAGGCCACGAGTTTCTTGTGACGTAGGTCACGTTATTATGGTTCGTTAAGTCTTTTAGACTTCGTCACGGTATTTTGTAGTATTTTATTCTGATTAAAAACAGATTCCCGAGCAACCTCGTGATTAGCTTACCGATTGTGGGTTATATTTGGTCTTTTAGCATGTTATAGATTCTCTTAGAGCTTATTTCTGCTTCTCTATTCTCTTTTCTATTTTCTCTGCTATATTATATTCTTTCTGGTATTATTCTTTTCTTTTCTGAGTGAACGACTTGTCGCATAACGATTTCCCGGTGCTTAGCGAGCGTAGAAGCAAGCATTTGTTATTTAGTATTTAAGTTCTTTGCTTGATTATTGTTTTCATACATTTTCTTACTTATTTGTATTCTGATTGATTGATTATTGATTTATTGCGTTATATCGAGCCTAACTGCTGTGAAATTTCTGATATTAGTCTGTTATATTTTCTTTATTAATGATATTGTGTAAATTCCCGTATTCCCGATATATCTGAGACATGTAATAGTATTTTTCCCGTGAAAACACGGATTTTGTTGAATATCGTCCCGTTAAAATACGGAATATCGTTTGTTAATTATCGAAATATCTTGGCAAATTAAAATAAATCGATCAAATAAGTAATTATTACATTTATTATTTGATCTAGCAACCCAGCCACTCTACCATTCCATCTGATAGGTTGTACTCTGAGCTAACTGGTCATTTCCGCCGTCAAATTTATAGTTTTGTAGTGTTTCGAGTGACGTGAAAACGTCTGGCGCCCAACTATAGTTTTTCCTATTTTTCTATCTTTATTAATTGACGCCGAAGTGCACGGCTGCCGGGTTACCCTCGCCCTAAAAATTGAGTAGCCGGTCGCACTAGATATATTAGAACAGCGAAATATGTAGCCTCAAAAAATACGTGATTGACGAATTTGCTGTGAAACTGTGCGAAACGGATTTTATTCTATAGCAGATCTTTCGGTAAGTTCAATTTAATGGTTCCAATAAACAAACGCAATGGTTGTGCAACAACATTCTTTGTGGATTCTTTAACCACTTTCAAAGGGTCGCGGTCGCAGCTGGTGGACGTATTGAGTGTAACGATGTCACTGAATTGAGTCATAACTATGGGATTCGATGCATCGCACAGCAGCCTATCGAGCCAGGACCATTGTCGAGCTGAAAACGATGAACTTGTAATGACTAACTACGATAGGTTAAGATTCATTATGATTTATTTAATAGTTCTGAAATTCGCACGTTTTAATTTACATTGATGAAAATAAAATATATTCTTAATACTATGGTATATTATCATAAGAATTGTTTGTTTACATAAGTTATTTTACTATTACCCAACCCCCATAATTAACTGAGAAGAATCATTACAGTTAGTTTCTTTGTTGATTGATAAAGAAATTAATCACAGCCTGTTAAGGGGTTACACCACCCTGAGATTTTCAAACAATCGATTTTCGGTTTTATTTTTTTTTTCTTATAGTGTGAACCTTGAGGAAAATTTTGAGCCCAAAACGAAGTCTGTACCTACAATATTGATGAAGATATGATTTTTTTTATACCACACTGTGTAGCGCTCCGCGCGCGTCCTTCGGGCCAGAACAGCTCGGAGAAGGTCAAAATTATTTCTAGAAGACCAGCAACTTGTTGAGGAAGGACCCCAATATGGAGCAGGAATCGCCGATTAACCGTATAACAGGGTAATAAGCTACAAATATTCAATGTTTTCTATTGCTGAAACCGCGTCAAAACTTGAAACGCGTTTTTCTCGAAACTACATTTTTCGAGTTTGCGGGAATAATAACTCATCAACGGTTATTTCGATCGACTTGAAATTTATACCACACATTTGTAACACTATTATTCATGGAACTACGTAGGATTTTTTCGATATTGTTAACCGTTTTTTTTTTATTGATGTTTTTAGGTCGGAATTTTTCGCGAAAACCGATAAAAAAATTCCGCGTGCTGCCAAAAATCCATTTTTGATTTTTTCGGAAAAATCCTACGTAGTTCCATATATTTGACCATACTATAGAACATATTTTTATCGCATATGTTTCAGATGAACCGTCAGGCAGTTATGATTCCCGCAGAGCAGTGGTGAAAAAAAAAATATTGATGCGCGCGGAGGCGTATATTTCCGCGAATTATAGATATTCTCACATTAAAAAAATACGTTAGGAAAGCTGAAATGTTATATCAAAAGTGTGTGAAAACAGAAATGAAAAACATGCATTATACTAGCTCCAAAAAAATCATGAAAATTGCGTCTTATTTTAGCCTCTCAGGGTGGTGTAACCCCTTAACTATGCCTGCTCGTTGCACAAATTACGGTTTCATTCCAGTCTGCGTCTTTCACCAACGAAATGATGAGTTATTTTTGTCGACTTTAGCTAGTCGCCACATGTTTTAGGTATGATTGTAGAAATTATGCCTGTTGACTATGGCTGGTTGTTTCACGGTTTAATTTCTGTCTAGGCCCATGCAACCTCTGCAAAATGATGAAATATGTTTGTTAAGTATGCCTAGTCATTGCACGTTTCACAGTTTGATTTATGTATACAGTCTAATCGATAAACAACAAATATGATATTAACAGCATCTGATACTGTTTCCTTAACATAATGATCGAATGATCTAGTGTCTGTTACTTGTGTAAATGAATTTCAGAACTATTGAATAAATCACAATGAATCTTAACCTGTCGTAGTTAGTCATTACAAGTTCATCGTTTTCAGCTCGACAATGGTCCTGTAACGCAATTCTGTAACTCGTTATAAGAATAACGATTCGGAACGCTATCGTAACGATAACGAATTCCTCCTAGTCCGGGAGCCAGCGACCGATTTTTGTCAGTCATTTCCTCTCAGCCGATAATTCGTGAGATGATTGAGATAGTTGTGTCCTGAACCGTATGTATCGTCAGCTGCGGCACCATGGGTGGGTTGGGCGATGGCGGCCGCCCACGCACGTAAAAAAAAAATTTTCAACCATTTCCTCCCGGTTGAAAATTTGTGAGATAATACTTATAGTTAGTTGGCGTAATACTTATTTGAAAGAAAAAAGTCAGCTGGCTCTAACACGGTGGATTATACGTCAGCTGCGCATACAAAAATGAAAAAAAAAAAAAAATTCAGTGATTTCCTCCCGCTTGAAAATTTGACAGATGATATTTTACATGCTACTTTAAATAAAAAATGAAGTCAGCTGGCTGTATGTCGGTGGAAAGATTGTCAGCTGACGCAGTAAAAGTGTAGCGCGGAAAGGTAGTGTGAGCGCCGCTAGCCAGGATTTTTAGACATTGGCTCCGCAAAAAAATCCTGATAATTGATTTTTCAATTGGATTATGTCAGAGGGTGTCCTCTAAGTATAAAATCAAGTTTGTGTCATCTGACACCGCGAGCGTTAGCCGCCATCTTGAAAAACGCTTTTTTGCAAATATCTCGAAAACGGTGAGTTTCACGTTAAAAATTGTAAGGACTTTTTTTGTTGAGAATACAATTTTCCATCTTTTTTACTCAAAACTTTTTTCTCTATTGTTAATATTTGCCGAGATATAGTCGATTGAAAAACCAAATTTTTGTTTTTGGAAAATATCTCGATAATTTTTGGGAATACGAAAAAAAATGTGATTATCAAAATTGTAGAACATAAAATTCTCTACAATTTTCGTATGAAACTTTTTTTTGTGAAATGAATAGTTGCTGACCTCTAGCGTAATGAAAGTTGCCGTCAGGTAAAGAAAAACAGCGACTAGTGTTGATATGTTACGTCTCCTTAAACTTTTTGTTTGCATGCTATGTTGCACCCGCGATAATTTTACGTTGCACCCGCGACTGGATAAAAAGTGAATAATTTATAATATTTATTTCTTTTAATAATTTTATTTAAGGTAATAATTAGTTTGTTTTGTATTCTTTTAAAGAATGTTAAAATAATTTAATAAATATTCCATAATTAACAGACTTTTTTCATTCTAGCTTCATGACCTTTAATGGTGGGCCGATTTCGTTGCACCCGCGATAGCACTTTGAACCTCTCCTGTGTCTGTTTATACATTTTATTAAATGTTTTTTATACTAATATTTGTAAAACAGATTACAATGTAATCCTGCGACCAGTCATTTCTTTAAAAAGAGTTTTTATTTTCTTAGTAAGAAGCCTTAAGTGAGTCTAAATGTTGCACCCGCGAGTACGGAATCGCCCATGTATGAAAACATATTAAAAAATCAAAAAAATCGAAGAAGGTCACCATCGCAACGTCATTGAATTGATATCGAATGATCCATATACAATTCGAATTTAATAGTTTAACTGACTAATTTTAATTTATTTTTCGTAGGGATAAACAAAAAAGACAGGGGAAAGCGACGCAAATACAAATAGATTATATGATCGATTACCTTGTCGAAAATCCTCATCTTGCCACGGGCAAATTCATCAGGATGCATGGCAGAGACGAGTTGAGAGGTTCGTGGGAGCATTTAGTGGAAGAACTGAATGGTTTATCAAAACATGGTCGAAACAAAGATGTGAAATCATGGAAATCGGTAAATACATTTTTGTAATGTCTTCAAAAAATTGCTTAGTATGAAGACAAATATCTCCTAATGACAGATATTTATTCTAGACTTGGCGTGATAATAAAACAACGGTTTTGCGAAAAATTGCAAAAATTCGAAAGCTGAGAAGCCAAACGGGAAACGTGGACAGCACTCCGATAACATTAACACCCCGGGATGAAAAGGTTCAGGACTCATGGGACATGAATATGTTGAAGGCGTGCAGTGTCCAGATTCTTTTCCGGAAGAAATAGTAATATACAATTGTGCACTTTGAACACTGGTAATTGAAGATAACGATGTCTCAGTAAAGAAGATATTATAAACTTGACGAAATGAAATTTTTTTTCCATTTTTTATCCAGTATTTCATAATTTAAGTGATATAATTCGGGTAATTTGTCTCAATTAATTTTCAACCCTGAATAACTGACGAACCCACCCTAATATTCTTCATACTTGGCGTTGATACGTTGCCGCGTCTCTTCATGTATTATAGCTATAATAATTGTATGTTTTTGTTGCAGCCAAATGCTATAGGACTTATTGCCGAGGGCGAAGTTATCAACTTGGGGCAGGCACACGCTCCAACTGTTTTTGAAAATAGTGAAAGTGTTGGATATACAGGTCGGTAGTTTTTGATTCAATCTTTCTTGAATTGGGCCCGTCTGATTGGAATTAAAAAAAAAAAAAGTGTCTTTCCGCTTGTCTTGTGTGACAATCATAATTTTATATTTAACGAATAATTCCGCATTTTATTAGGCACATGAAGAGTATTCCATAATTTGTTTCAAAAAAAAAATGTTGAAATAACAGAGCTAGTTCATCCGGTGCGGGTCCTCCAAAAAACGGTAAACAGGATGCCCAAATTTGGCTCATCTATAATGAAAACATGAAGCTCTTTCATTTTTTCATTCTAGAGGAGCCAAATTTGGGCAATTGTGATTACCGTTTTTTGCAGAACCTGTATCGGAATAGCTATAACTCTTTATTTAAAGATATTGTTGTTTTTTAGTTATGGAATACTCTTCATAGTATACTTTATAAATTCCGACATTACTTGACAAGAATAGAATCATAATTTTTATGTGAAAAAAGGAAGGACATCTTCGTTCATTCCAACCATACATGACTCTTTAAACATTATGCCAATTATTGTAACATTTGAAACTGTTTTATTGCAGATTATGAAATATTAAACTCCGAAGAGGCAGAGCTACAGGGAGCAATTCAACCCGAGAGCGTTGAAAATGCAGAAGCTACAACAGATGCAGAGGCAGAGGCAACAGGAGCTCGGAGCAATAACCCTGCCGCTTCACAAGGCCCCATTAAGCCGGGTACAGACTTGAGCACGAACGCGAATGAGGCAGGCCGAGGCCGCACCGAACGGTATGCGCTGAAAAATAATAACCTTGCCCGAGGACGTACGCGGCAAACTGAGACCATTGTTCGGAAGTGCTCCAGTCTGTTCGGACCGTACCAAAATGGCTGACGAAAATGTCGCAGTTGCTTGTGCAAGTTTTCTAACTATTTATTTATTATTGAAAAAAGAGAAAAAACTAAAAAGGAAAAGACGTTGGTGGTCACACCAGCTGTATCTGAGGAGAACAGAAATGAATACCTCAATATTAAATGATCTTGTAACTAAAGATAGCGGTCATTTTCAAAATTTTACAAGAATGTCTCGCAATGATTTCAATTTCATTCTCAATTCTATCAAAGACAAAATATCCAAAAAAGATACAGTTTTCCGAAAAGCAGTCTCCCCTGAAGAGAGGTTGGCTGTAACTTTGAGATTTCTTGCAACAGGTGATTCCTTTACTAGTTTGCAATATCTATTCAAAATATCGAAACAATTGATATCGGAAATAATCCCAGACGTGTGCCGAGCAATAATCGATTGTCTTAAAGATCACGTAAAGGTAAGTAAAAATATAACCAATATTTATAGTTGTCGGAAACATTTTTATTAGTAGTAAATATATGAAGTACAAATATATGAATATTATAGTGATTGAAGTCACTCTGTAGTGATCATGAGTTATAGAGACTCATTATTAAACATCATTAGATGAATCGGAAAATTGGTGGAAATAATTGGAGAAAGAGGGCGAATCGTTTTCTCGGGGAGAAGGATACGGCGAATTTAGCTGACTTATTGGAGTGGAAGAGCAAGAACTGTCAGTGACGAGTGTTTGTGGAGTAGGTGGACGTAATATCTGTTGTTGGAAATTAGACGAATGCGGGGGAGGTTGAGTACAACTTGGAGAAATTGGTATTCGATGAAATTGATCGTTGTAAGCAAATCGTGTTTCATTTTGGTTATACGGAGCGAGTGATTGATAAACATTTCTTTGGGAAGAATGGATGGGAAAAGAAGATTGTGTGAGTGGAGTTTCCGGATGCTGATATGCACTCATTTCTAATTCGAACAGAACGTTGCTAATTCGATGTTGCGCGACGGCACGAGTACGAGCGTCAAATGTACGCAGTTTATCTGCAATGTACTCTCCAAAAAGACCACATTGGTCTTTTTTCTGATTCGTGGCTGCTGTTGCTTCTTCGAGGTACCCAAATGCTTTTGCGATTCTCGGGTCCTCGTCATCCCGTTTTCGTTTTATTGTACGTTTTTTTGGTGACTTAAACTCTTTAGTATCTTCTTTAGCCGATAGCTCTTTGCCTGGTATTTGTTCATCAATTTGGTCCTTCACGGTTTGTTTCTGTCCAATTTCTTCTTTTTCTCCGAGAGTCTCATCTTGTATTTCACTGCTGGTATCCTCTTCTTCTTCGTCGGATGGTGTTTGTACATTCTATGCAAATAATAAACGACTGTATAAGTAAATGCATATTGTTATAGTTTTTTGGAATTATTGAACATTTGAATAATAATAATAATCATATGATTCTTTTAGTTTTTATTTATTTTATTTGTTGTTATTTTATTACTACCGAGATATTTTTGTTGCAGATGCCGTCAACTTGTAATGAATGGAAAAGCATTGCTGATGCATTTAATGAGACGTGGAATTTTCCAAATTGTATAGGAGCCGTTGACGGAAAGCACGTCATTTTACAAGCTCCAATAAATAGTGGAAGCGAATTCTACAACTATAAATCCCAATTCAGCATTGTTTTAATGGCCGTAGCAGATGCTGATTACAATTTTATATTCGTTAATATTGGCGCTCAAGGACGGATTTCCGACGGAGGTGTCTTCAAAAATTGTGAATTATTTAAAGAACTGGAGAAAGAAAATTTGAAGTTACCCAAGCCTTCAGCTTTACTTGGGAGAAAAATGGAAGTTCCCTACGTCTTATTGGGAGATGCAGCCTTTCCTCTTAATGAGCATATAATGAAACCCTACGCAGGCATTCATCCAGTAGGATCTCCAAAACGAATCTTTAATTACCGTTTATCAAGGGCACGTCGCGTAGTAGAAAATGCCTTTGGCATTGCAGCTAGCGTGTTTAGAGTTTTGCGAAAACCAATGTTGTTACAACCAGAAGAAGCGGAACTGATTGTAATGACAGTGGTAACTTTACATAATTTTTTACGCAGAAGTAAAACTTCAAGAAATCTCTATACACCTACTGGATCTATAGATCATGTTCAGAGTGGAGAAATAATATCTGGATACTGGCGAAATGATCACCGGAAAATGACATCTCTTCTACCATTACAAAATATACCTCGAAGAACAAAACTAATTGCGCAAGAAATACGAGAAGAGTTCACGGAATATTTTTGTACTTGTGATGGTGTACCATGGCAAAATTATTACACTTGATAAGTGTTTGTAAGGTGCACAATAGTTTCAAATAAAAATACTTACGCTTGAAGTCCTCCGAATCTCGTTCTTATCATCCAAAAAGTTTAAATAGTCAAACGCGAACCATTTAGATGTGTAAACCTCATTTCGTCCTGCAATTGTACGTATATACTTTACAAATATATATTCATTGTTTTTGAATCTCTCATTCTTTCTATCTTACCTTTTCCCGTTCCAACACTTTTTTTCATTCGCGTTTTCTCTCGTCTGTAGGAACCTTTCAGGCTCTCCATCTTTTTTTTCAAGTCATTAATATCTTTTCCAATTTGTTCAGAAACTTCTCTCCAAGCATCTTCTTTTCGTATTTTATTATAGTACGAAGCATTCCGAGGATTCCACAAAATTTCTCTGTTTCTGTATTCGTTAATTAGCTTTAAGCTAGTTTCTTCATCCCACTCCATTTCGAAGAAACAAAGTTACTAAAAAAAAATAGATATTCGATTTTAAACATTACGAATCAAACAAAAAATGGAGTAAATTAATTAAAAATTCATTAAGTATTTAATTAATCGAAAAGTAGTATTTTTATAAATAAGAATAACGCAGTAAGTAAAAAAATGAAATAAAAATACAAATGGAATTTTAATTCAACCCGTATTATGAAATAAATGAATAGATACAATTTTTTATTACAAAATTGAATAATTAGGAATTATAATTACCGCACATACCCTGATTTTCCGATGCTCCGTTCGCGGTGAAACGGCAACTTGTAGATGTGCATACGAACACGTCCAGACTGAGCACGAATTTCTTTTGATCGACCGACAACATTTGGCTCGGTCCGAGGCCGTGCGCCGAATGACTTGAGGCAGTTTGCCGCGCCTCGGATCGACGTCCACACTTGCATGCTCATGCGGCCTCGGCCTGCCTCATTCGCGTTCGTGCTCAAGTCTGTACCCGGCTTTAGGCAGCCAGCAAGAACACGCAGAGCAGTTGAGAAACGAGGCATGAACATTTGTATTTTGAGTTGCAATATTTTCATTCTGCCGATAAATTGTCTTTTTTATCACTATAACATTTTCTATCCTAAGGTCGCTCGCGACTAAGCACGCTAACCCAGGGATGATTTTGCCAGTTTGGCTGAACGCCAAATTTCGTGTATGGAGGTAATGTTACAAGTTTGACCGGTTGGTTTTGTTCATAAATAAAACGAATTATTCCAAACTATATTTGTTCTAATTTTTTTTAAAGATGTTGGCGACAGCAACGAAACAAATGGCTGAAAATGATCGGGTTAGGAACGAAATTTTACGGAGCTTTCTTGAAGCGGAAAAAACTCGTGAAAAAACAATTGCAAAGCTCACATCACTCGTGAGAGACTGCGTTGCAAATTTGAAGCCTGAGTAAAGAAGAAGTAGAAATAATAAGCACAAATGGTACAAATTCTTACATGTTTTATATTGTTAAATAAATTAAAATGAATGAAAATGAATTTTATTTTTTACTTCCCACTTGCGAATTATGATAAAAAGATGTGTTATCAAGTCCACGATTTTACAATAGTACATCACGATACGAGTGCGCAAAGACAATGCAAAGACGATATATGACCTAGGTGCGCACTCATATCGTATACTAGTTCGACACCCCGACCCCGACGGGGGTGGCGGGGGGCAGAGCCCCCTACCCGAAAAATAAGAAATTAAAAAACAGTTAAAAAACTTTCATGTCATAAATTGAGAAAGTAATTGTTCATTTTATTTGTTTTTATTATGCGCATTTACCGATATATTTGTATTCGGAGGTGCGCTATACGTACACTTAATACACTGCGAATATTTATAAATCATCTTCAGCATCTCGATAATTCGGGAATCTCTCCCTCATCACTTGGTGTTGAATTCTACGAGCTAAAGCACGTGGTCCTCGTCGGTGCAGCTCTTCATTTACAACCATCGGATCAACATCCATGTGCTCGTAATCGGCAGCTATCGGCGGTTCTTCGTAAGCATCGTTGTCTAATCGCAGTCGGACCCTCATGTTGTGCAGTACTGCACACGCATTTACAATTTTCGCAGAAAATGCTGGCTTGTAAATCAAGACACGCTGGTACGACATACATCTCCAAACAGATTTGAAGACTCCAAAAAATCGTTCGACAACGTTTCGAGCCTTGCACAATTGTCGCGTGTATTGATGTTGTCGCGTATCTTCGGGGAAATTGGCCAAGGGTGTTAGCAGCCAAGGTTCCAGCGGGTACCCAGCATCACCTAATGGAAAATGTTTTGATTTTAATGAATGCACGAAAATGCTAAAATGAAATGTAATGGTCGACAAGCGTAGTCGAAATGATGATTATTATTGTATTATT
This sequence comes from Rhogogaster chlorosoma, assembly GCA_944452935.1. Taxonomy (NCBI): domain Eukaryota; kingdom Metazoa; phylum Arthropoda; class Insecta; order Hymenoptera; family Tenthredinidae; genus Rhogogaster; species Rhogogaster chlorosoma. The sequence continues at coordinate 12,802,410 of OX101800.1, read as the reverse complement.
ATTATTATTATTATTATTATTATTTATAATTATAATTATCATAATAATAATAATTATTATTATTATTATCATTATTATTGTTATTTTCTTGTCAAGAGATCCCACACAGGATTCGCTCTCTATGCAGTAAGAAAATGTACTGTTTCTGATTGCGCGTAGTTAAAACCCCACGTGCCGTAGAAGCAAAGAGATTTTTTCAATTTCAACTGCACTTGTCAATTATTATAGATAATTGTACGACAAGTTTCCATGCAGCGTGAAGACATTTGGCATTTAAGGGAATTTCCTATTGATGACTATGCTTTAGGTTTTAATCACGCGCAGGTATTAGAAGTAAATTTTCCTCAATTTCAAGTGCGCTAACACAGCGTACAGATTGACGAAAAATCAACTATACTATAGCATTCGCGTACAATTACAAACGATTTTTTTTTAATTACTTTTTCGGAATAAGTCACAACTCACCGATTAGTCACGTTCTTCGTTCTCCTCGGTTGTAATGAAATTCCATGGCCCTTCGTATAGGTGATGTGCTCCACACATATGCATCGTTTCGAGCGCCTGGATATCGCGGATTGATGTTCAATATTTCAAGATCTGGGCTAACAATCTGAAACACAAGTAAGATAATGAAATATTCGAGTGTAAATATTACATCAGTTTTAAAATATTGTTACAAAGGGTGCGTCCACCCTTTGTATTGCTTTATATCGATTCATTTCATAGCCACCCGAACTCCCATGTATTAAACATCACAGTAATAATTACCAAACATCTTCTGATAAAACAACTAAACGATGTATCTAGCGATAGCCAATTTGTAAACAGTCTAGTCTCAGACATTAACCGAGACACTTGTATCTTGCTGAATATAACCTAATCTGCTTTTGCCATTAATTTGCGCCTTCACGTCTCCTTATTTCGCTCAGGGACTCACTGCTCAATTTAAAAGGTAACTCCTAAAGTTACAATATATATACTTATTAAGCAATTACTACTTAACAATATTTGTTTGAATTTAATCAGAAACCCTACAATTCAGTAACGAACGGAAAAATTAGAAATTTCGTGAATACTTATAACAAGATTTTATCCGAACATAATTCTCATGATGAACATAGAAAGAACCTGGAAACATATTTACACCAGTTGTACTTACTGCTTGCACATTCAAAGAATGTCGGCCATGATGATTTACAAATGCTTCCTCATGTTCCGATGGGGCGAGTATGTGAATGAACGTACAATCAATTGCGCCGATGGCACCTTCAAATGGCTGTGGAGCAGTGGCGAACTTTACTCTTGCTCGCTGTCGATCAATGACGGTCATAGCAAATTTTACCCACGTTCGTAGCAAGCGTTGATTAATTGCTTCCGTGACTTGATGAAGACTACGACTTGTCGATGGTTGGCTGATATTCAATTGGTATTGATTACCCACACTTCGTTGGTAACAGCCTTGCGCGTAGAACTGTAAGGCGACCAGTACCTAAGAAAAACGTTTCATTATTATGAGGTCGATTATAAGAAAAATGACTCAATGACACGGATTCTCTAAGGTGAGAAAATACAGTATTTTTAAGATTACCTTGATTTCTAGGTTCAAACCGATGATCCTTACACTCTGCAAATCTGTTCGCAACAGATCAACAATATTCATTACCGCATCTTGAGGCAGGCGAAAAATATTGATAAATTCGTCTCGAGGTAGCTCGAAAGGATTCTGAGCATCTCTCAGCCGCCTTCTTTCGACACGATGTTCGAGTCGACGTAATCTTTCCTCTAGGAAATGTAAATCCCAAGCGAGGTTTTCAAGAGCCATGATCCTTTAAAATTGAAAACAATTCTAACTTGATTTCTTAATGAAAAAAGAGATTTTATTCAACAAGTCCTTCTAAAATCAATTTTTATAGGATTATTTGTTGATTGCTACGAAATATAATTTACTTACTATTGTTATTTCGAAAGTCACATTTATTTTTCACTTTTTGGAGCACGTAATTAAAAGTTTATAAATACGCGGTGGATGCACACAACTCGCACAAGGCGTTGTTATAATGGTCGTTATGGCGTTCCGAGGGGGTCGCCAAGCCTCGCTATCCGCTCGAACCATAGCGACACTTTAGCGACACATTTCGGTATCGATAACGACAAAATTCGCTAAACGTAGTGTACAGAATCTCCATTGTCGTTACGATAGCGTCTCGGTAAATAACGAACCGAAACTTGACGTTATAGATCATAACGACAGCATAACGAGTTACAGAATTGCGCTACTGGCTCGATAGGCTGCTGTGCGATGCATCGAATCTCATAGTTATGACTCAATTCAGTGACATCGTTACACTCAATACGTCCACCAGCTGCGACCGCGACCCTTTGAAAGCGGTTAAAGAATCCACAAAGAATGTTGTTGCACAACCATTGCATTTGTTTATTGGAATCATTAAATTAAACTTACCGAAAGATCTGTTATAGAATAAAATCCGTTTCGCACAGTTTCACAGCAAATTCGTCAATCACGTATTTTTTGAGGCTACATATTTGGCTGTTCTAATATATCTAGGTTAGGTTATTGGTTATGAATTTAGTTATTAATTATGCCTGTCAAAAGTGTCAAAAAGTCAAACAGAGATTGCAGCTCGGCCACACGGCAGGGGCGCTGGCGTTTACTTCACGGTACCAACATAATTCAATTTCCAAACGATCACTTCCGGGTCAGAATCAGCCTCGCCAAGTGTACACCAGATTTTGAAATAACAGTTGAATGGCGCGGTTTCCATGACAACCTGAGCCTTTGCTTAGTGCCACTAGAGGCGCGTCGTATGATAGTTCTAATATGCTATAGTCATACGGCGCGAAAAACGGGCACGTTTTTCAAGGGCGGGGATGACTGAGTTCGGTCTCCTACCTTTTAGACTCCATAATTGTACACCTGGTATTGTAACCAATTTATTGAATATAGTCTCTTTTTTTATTTTGTTTAAGAACTGTTCTTTATTTTCATTTGTTTGTTGTCTCGTTATTCAACCACATAAATTTCTTGCAGTAACATACCCGGGTAACATTCATGTTACATGGCCAGCCCACATGCCACATTAAAGCCACATGGCATTAGCATGGCAATAGTATCGGCAGACCATATTAAAGGTCGAGATTCGATAACAATGTGGCGGCAATGTCGCTTCAATATGGGTTTCTGTCATGGCAATAATCCGGCTAACCGACATAGTTTGATAATGTTGAATCGAGGTGGCAACTACGTGTATAGCCGATGTAGCTTTCTAATATCCATCCCATGTCAAGTCGCGACCTGGCGTCTTCCTGGCCGCCACCTCGAGATGCGATATGGTTTTTATGTGGGCCAACCTGGCACTGCCATGTCTTGACGTAAACTGGCGTCTACCTGGCCGCGACCTAGCGATGCGATATGGATTTATGTGGGCCAACCTGGCACTGCCATGTCAAGTCGCGACCTGGCGTCTACCTGGCCGCCACCTCGCGATGCGATATGGCTTTTATGTGGGCCAACCTGGCACTGCCACGTCTTGACGTAAACTGGCGACTACCTGGCCGCCACCTCACGACGCTACATGGCTTTTATGTGGGTGTGACGGACGCGGTATGGTTGTTTAATCCGAGCGGTTGATTAATAACAAGTTATTAACGATGGTAGTGTCGCGTCACAGACTGAATAAAAAATTATAATATAGATTTATCTCGCGATAAACCGGTAAATGGGATTCGTTTGCCACTAGTCCTATACAGGTCTCAATTTCAATAGTTTAACTGTGGAGGCTAATTAATTAATAATTAGGATGGTTGTTTAAAATAAATGGTGAGAAGAATTAACTGGTAAAAACGATACTATATTCTTGAATGAAAGTAATACTGAGCCCAGTTCAAACGTCTGACAACGGGTATCGGTTTGAACGTAAAACAAATGTTATATGATATAATAAATGAATCTCCCTATGCCGACGTGGGGATCGTAGAGGCTGGTCCCTTATCAATTGACGGGTGTTTAATTATAAGCCAACGTTAAAGCAACAATATAACGCACGAGTGCGGAGAAATATACCCTGATCAACGATACCCACGTTAGCATACAGCACAATATAAGGATTGTCATGTACTCGAACCACGATCGCATTCTTGGAACTCTCTCTCTCTCTCTTTCTAACCTTATGTTTTAAGTGGTATTGGTAACTATGGTATTTAATTTAGGATGCACCAATATGCTTATAACTACTTATTAATCTATAGAATCATAAATTGGTCTCCGCGTTATACGGTCGGGCCGATTACGTACGCATGCATATATGTATGTCAACACAAGATGACCGTATAATGCGACCCCTCTTTATAGATTTTCCTTCTGTAACTGTAATGCCAGGATAGAAGAATCCTAACCATAAACAAGGCAAAAATTGAAAATATAGAGATCGATACTATCTCTACGAAAACTGAACTCTCAAAGAATGAAATTTTGACTCGACTGAAGGTCGGGTTAACAAGTACTTAGAATCGTATGTGACTATTACAGGAATTCTGGATTATGTAGTAATGATAATTTTGATAATGCGGAAATAATGGTACAAGCAAGACGTCGACACTTAGCTTTTGTTGATTTGGCGTGATATGCGTCTACAAGATTGGCAATCGGTCGGGCGTCCTCACCTTCGCAGACACCTCAATTAACTCGTCACTTTTAGTGTTCAAATGTTTATAGCTTTCGCTGAATTATAAATGTCTGATTGAATAAATGTCTCTTAATACTACAAAGGTCCAAAATGGATCTAAGGCGGAAGGCAATCAAATGAAGAATTAAAATAGAGTATGTGTCCATGCACTGTATTTAATTAGGTGATAACCAGAACGCCAGACTACTGGTTTATATCTTGGTTATTTGAGTTTTAACGAATACTGAGTCTTTTACACTACCACTGATCTGATGAAGAAAAGATTGAATGTAACTCTTTGCTCTAATTAGTATACGGATCAATGCGTCCACACACCTCGTGACTTGACAGACGAAAGACGCTAATTCAAGTTCAGAGTTGACGAGGTCCCCGCGATTGCAAGTAAGTTGCATTTCCCCCGCGAGTTAGTTAACCAATTAGGGCCCTACTTTGCATCTCATTAGAACCTGGTTGGCTCGGGACCCGCCCAAGCTAGGCGTAGGTGGTGGGGTCCCGAGTTATTTGACGCGGTCCCATTCCCTACTCCGTCTTGCTCATACTCTACTTACTCTAGCTTATTGTATTTAATTTTAACACAATAGTACCCTTTTATTCGGGATTTCCACTCATCCGTTCATCCCTTAAATTACGTTATAATCTATTTTATTCTGGTTTTATATGGCCTAATTATTGCGAGGATTCGTTAAGGATTCAGAATTGGAACGAATCATTTATTCGTCTCCTAGATCAGGCTATATGCCACCGGTTTGGTTTGTTAGCTGCTATTATTTCCTTACTTATTTCCTTAACCTAAATAAAATCAGAATTAGAGAGAACAGAAGAATTATTCACATTTACAACTCCCATGCCTGTGTGGAAACGAGGGGTCAGCAAGTCTAACGTCTCCCCGCTCCTTGCTCCACAGGAGGTCACTCATTGAAACTACGCTACGCAGATCCCCGTTATCGGCATCTACGTGACTTTTGACGCCTTTAAGAGAGACCGGATATTTATTACTAACGGTGTTATATTCCTTGGTAAGTTTTGAGTTCGGCTCTGAGACACGTGCCCTGTGTAACTCAAAACTAACCCAGGAGGTCCCGAGCTTAGGTACTTTGTAACAAATCAATAAATTTAGTTTAATCGATGCAAGAATTTATGATGTTTTAAAATCCAAGAATTTATGATGTCAAACCTGAGTAGTTGCACAAGGCAGTTTAGATTTATGTAAATTGCGTTCGTAACATGGGCCAAGCTGGCACTGCCATGTCTCGACGTAGACTGGCGACTACCTGGCCGCCACCTCGCGATGCCATATGGCTTTTATGTGGGTCAACCTGGCACTGCCAGTTAGTTTAGTCTTTCCATTAAATGACCAAAATCGCTAAAGAAACTTCAAAACGGTTAGATTTATCGAAAAAGACCAAGAGACCTTTTTTGTAGAGCGTTCAATTCTCTACAAGAATATGTATAGCGATTTACTGTTTGAGCAGTCCTTTGTGGCGTACAAAAATCAGAATAAGCAAAAATGATTTTTCCCGTGTTATTCTTATGGAAAATAGAAAAGTGCGATGAGGACACTCTTAATAATAATATTAAGAGCTCAAATTTTGACAGGCCTATTTTGACATCAAAACGAAACTTTTGAGCCTGTTTGGAAGAAAAAAAAAAATATTGCTTTTTTTTTAATCACCCTAGTATACCGTGAGGACGCGAGGAATGAGCCCGAAACAAATGCGCAAGCGCTGATTTATTCGAATCTCGTTGGCTTGCAGAATCGCGCCAGCGACTCCACCAACTTTTCAGTAATATCCCTAGTTCTATCGTCTGCTAGCAACGATACGGCGAATGCCGCGAAACATGCTTCGTAAGTGTCTGGAGGCAATGAGAGGTTATGTTGCGAAATGAAGCGAATACCGATGCGAATAAAATTTTGAGTAATAGTTATTGAAAAATTGAATAATTAGTACAATAGTATCAAATCAGTAGACTGAAGCATTTTAGTCGACCTATTTACTCAGAGAAATTATGTTTCTGGCGTCGGAGAAAGTAAATCAAAATAATGAAAATCAAGAGTCAACATTTACCGAAGAATTATCAAACCATCAGAATAAAGCGGAAGAAAAAGGCGATTCATATCCTCAGGTTCAGGGAGGTTTAAGATATGTGTCAGGTAAGTAAGAATAAGTTTATTGTAAAAAGTATGAATTCATTTAAGGGGACCAGTACACCTTGGTTTGAGAAATCATGAGTACTCCAGAATTGATTTATTTCATGACCAAAGTATATTTCACATCAAAAAAAACTTTTTTTCAAAATCATGTGTCGTAAGGTTTTTTGAGCAGCGGTGATCCAATTCAAGATTTTGACGTGTCATCTTCTTCAGGCAGCAATCCTACATCGTTTGAATGTAGGGATCTGAAAACAAAAAATCAAATGAAAAGTTACAGTCATTTATCCAAAATTTCCAAAATTTCAACCACTAATTTGCAAATAACGTGGCCAAAACAAAAAGATTCAAAAATTCCTTCATTCATACGATGAGGATTTTTTTTCTGAACAAAATGAGCCGTCAACCATTCCAATCGGGCCAACGGTGCTCCTTAAACCTTACGACACGTCGCCAAAAATATAGTTCTGAGAAAAACGCGTTTGAAGTTTTCACAGAAAAATTGGTATTTACTCCTCTAGGGGCTTATACATCAAAAACCTTGTTATATAAAAGTGAAGTGAAATGTTTTTTTTTTCAAATTTTTTTTTTTTTCAAAATTGAAATTTTTTTTTTTTTTTCAAAAATTATTTTTCAACAACTTTTTTTTCTTCATATTTTCAGTCCCATACATGCTTAATTTTCTTACTCACTTTTTTTAAAAAGCTCCAGCAGCATATGAAGGCCCTGCTGCATCCTCCGCAGACTCATTGTCAGCAAGCCGCAGCCTCCTCATAGCGATCCGTGTCTCACGAGAAATTCTGGCTGCTTGTTGTTCAGCTTGCTCGAGGCGTGTTTTATCAGCTTGAATTGAGTGAGCCTTTGCGTTGCTTCCTGGAGTGACTTTGAGCGCAGTCATGATCTTCAGAATTCCTGCAGCGCCTTCAGAAAAAGTTACAGCTCCCATATTAGCTGCTATGCGCATCACATTTAGCCCAGTGTAAGTTCTCTTTGGGCAGAATTTCCAGATGACATTGTTGACCGATTCATTTGCATTTTGAGTTTTACCTCCGATGCAGCGAGTAAGTAGTTCTGGAGATGTCAAGTTTTCGAAAACAGGCCTGATTGTCTCCATTACAGCCTCTGGTAGCGAATTTTTATGTTTGTATTCTGCCACTGTTCCTCTTGCGACCGCCTTATTATATTGGCACCAAGAATCTTCCCCACTTGGGCACAAATGATGCTGAGGCTTGTCATCTGTGGAGCACTTATGGTGCCAGATTGCCCATATTGCCTTGCGCATATCTTCAACGGAGCCTGAATTATTACGGATAGCATTGCCATAATATGACTGCATTTGATCTATGATCACATCGGTCAACCTACCCTTTCCGGCCAAGAGTCTGCCGTCAGAAAGTTTTTGCCCCCGCAGATTCACTTTCAGCTTGCGCATTTGAGTTCCGAATCTCTTTTGGACGTGTCCACAGCATTCAACTTTGTTGATCTTGACCTCCGGTCCATAAGGCTCTGCTTTTGCTACGGCAGCGTAACTCTTAGTATCTCCATCCCCAATGTAGCTGACGTACTTCACATTATGTTTTTCTTCGGAGCGCTGGAATATCCTAACCATGCCGTTTACTTCCATTGCCCCGGCAGAGCCAGTGTGATTAGCTTGACAGTGTGGCTTATGCTGCTCGTACCAAGTCTGCCATTCTTCGCCAGTCTGCTTCCCTTTCCATCGGATGCAAGCGTTGCAGTGGGATGACAGAATCTCAACGTCGACCACTTTACCTGTTTCGCTGCCAATGACAGTACAAACACCGTTGAGTGATTTGTAGCCTCGCTTCTGCCATGTTCCATCACACTGTACAGTGATGGCTCGAGCTTCAGGTGTCGATGAAGCCTCGACTTCTTCTTCGACAGCTTGATGGAAGACTGTTTCGGCAACTTGTGATGTGGCTTCCGCTAGACGTTTTACAATTGCATTGTATGTTGGCCTTTTTACAGGTGGTGGTAGGTCCATCGCTCCACAAAATGTCGCTAAACTTTCCAAGCCTTGCCCAATACAACGCATCGCAAGTACCGATCGCCTATTGATTTCATATGCGCTACGTGTATCGTCAATAATAGGGCTACTGTCAAAGGTTCTTAGCTGAACACAATTCTCACAAGCGATACCATATTTTCCTCCCAGTCCTCTCAAGCTAACTTCGGTCATAACTATTGACCCACCACATATCTTGCAAGATAAATGCTCCCGCAGAGCACCAAATAGCGTTTCAACGTGGAACAGCCTATAGCCAGCAGAATTGCTAGTCTCGTACTCTCCACTGATTTTTCTATTAGAAGCTGTTGAAATTTTCTCACTTTGTTCATCAGGCGTAGTTTTGTTGCCCGGAAATAATTTTGGCCTCTTTTTTGGCCGGCCAATGGTTCCTTTTCTGCCGAGACCCGAACTCCTCTCTCTTTTTTTCATATTGAATGAATTTTATATACAGGGTGAATCCTTTAACTCTGTCAACCCGTCACGGGTATGTTGGGGCTGCTCAGACAAGCATTTTGAGGTAACACACTTATGGTCGGAAACTCCTCCTAACGGCTGTGGAGGGCTTTGAAGATTTATTTTTTTTCTGATACCCAGGGGTTGCTCGTAGTGTAATGAATCAGAGGTGATTACTCGCGACCCAACGTTTTATTCAGGCGTGGATGACTGACAAATTTGTTATGTAATATCAACAAAACGATAAACTTTGAAGAACTTTTATAACAATGAAAAAATTAACAAAAATCTGAATCCGGATCTGAATCCCTTGGATTTTTATTTTTGGGGCAGAATGAAAGCTATCTGGTGTACCCCGACCAGACGTTTCACGGAGTGTCTTCTTCAAGGTGGCGGACACTTTAAACACCTACTGTAAAAGATCAGTTTAATGACGTGAAATTTCCGTACCACAAGAATTGTTTTTGTTAGTTTTTTCATTGTTATAAAAGTTCTTCAAAGCTTATCGTTTTGTTGATATTACATAACAAATTTGTAAATCGTCCACGCCTGAATAAAACGTTGGATCACGAGTAATCACCTCTGATTCATTACACTACGAGCAACCCCTGGGTACCAGAAAAAAAAAAAAAATCTTCAAAGCCCTCCACAGCCGTTAGGAGGAGTTTCCGACCATAAGTGTGTTACCTCAAAATGCTTGTCTGAGCAGCCCCAACATACCCGTGACGGGTTGACAGAGTTAAAGGATTCACCCTGTATATTTTCTTTTGACGTTACTAAGAAACTCGAAAAAATCTGTGAACAGAAAGCAAAAAAACTTCGGCCGCACACACACGTCGGCAGAAGCTTAGTGTAGATATTACTATTCTTATAGAATACTTACTTTTAGGTTATATTACACTTCGGAGCACAACACTCGTATAACAATAACACGCTAGTTATCGGGAGAAATAAATGAAAGATTATTCAGTACTGAAAAGTACTGTTTTTATTCATATTTTCAATTCCAAACAACAGAAAATCACGGAAACGCTCACGCAACTTCGAAAAGTATTGAAAAAGTAATAGAGATCATAAACCATGTGATCAATATCGAAATCAAGCGTCAGCGCCATTCGAGCCAGATCGCGACAGCCAAATGAGAAACTATCGCCGGTAACTTGGTAACCATGACCATTTCGTCGAAGACAATTTTTTTACAGGTGGAGGAGACCTTTAGGTGACATAAACTGCAAAAAACGAAAAACCGAATTTTTCAAAAATTCAAGCTATACTGGTCCCCTTAATACATGGCAAAACTTGATATCGTCTTGCAAAAAAGTTATTCATCTTTACAGGGTAGGTCAGGATAGATCACAGGCGCAGGTCGCATAAGCAGTAGAATTTTGTTCGAGATCTCTCCCGAGTGAATTTCCGCTCCGTGCCTCAATGAGATTTTGCCTGATTCTGTCGAGTGAAGGTAAGAATTCTTTTCCCTGTGTAATCAACAAAAAAGTAGTAGATGAGTCGAAACAGCGTGCCTCAATGTTATTGCGCAGAGGCTTATTCCGTACCGAAGTAAAAAAGCTGTAGTCCAGAGAGATACATGGTATTTGTGTATTTGAACTGATTTATTTGTCTGAGCTACGTCTTTCGTCGTCGGTGCGAAATAAGCCTCTGCGCAATAACATTGAGGCACGTTGTATCTACTTCGTGAGATACATTTTTCCTAATCAACTTAGCCAATGGCCCATTTCTACGATCATCTAACAAACTTTTTCAGACATTATGAAGACACATCTGGGTAGTGACGGAGACTTCAACGTTGACAGTCTTTGAAGATACAGAACCATGGCTGTTCGTGTGCTCCGACCTGGTCCTACCTGATAGGCAAGCTACAGTTCCTGGCTGCGGTGTACCGCAAGCAGTCTCAAACAGCTGAAGTGTTGAAGCTCAACGGATGTTCATGACTTATTAGCATCAATTGTATTTGCTGTTACCGAGAAGCACTACTTCGATATTGGTAGTGCGTTTCGACTATTTCATAAGTATGAAAAGCATTTATCTGATACAAAAACCTTACTCCTGAAATGTATGTAAGTTGTTGTATGCCTGCGTTAAGTACGGATGCTGAACATTACAGCTGTCCATAGTTATTCTTGGCTATTGAGGATTGGAGTTAATAAGTGTCCAGAGACTACACATTATCATGCGGTAACTAAATGATCATTCTCTTTTAGGGCCTGGCAATGATACCGCCGATGTCGGTAATGATGTCGTATATCAACAGCATCGTAATATTCTCAATGACTCCGATGCCTGGCAAGAGATGTCAACCTGGAAAATGAATTTCTTATGTCACGATCCTATTTAATTATTACTGTGTGTGAGATGAATCTTTCATTGTTCAAATAAATTTGTTTTCACCTACCTGATGCGATTGCTTCGACCTTTTACACAATGAGAATGAAAATTTGTGTTACACTTCAATTCATTTTTATTTTCAATCAATTCATGTTTAATAAGTGATTTTAGTTGTTGATTCGGGTCGCATTGTTTCAATTAACCTAATCTGAAGCGACACCTAACCCCCCTTGGCAGATAGTAAAAAGGACTATAATTCGCTTCCATTATTTGAACACTTGGTAATGAATGATAGTTAATTTAAAATTTACTCCACACCGCATTCGCTTGCTTCGATACACAACAAACATAACCTATTCCTGTCACGGTCTGCAAATAGCAGACGGACTCTAGGGATATTCGTGGCAAGTCGGAAATTGGCGGCCCTCGTAAAATTCGAATAAATCAGCGCTTGCGCATTTGTTTCGGGCTCATTCCTCGCGTCCTCACGGTATATATTGAAACAGTTCGACTCCTTATGTGGCCGAGAATTTATTTTTCTTTAAATGGGACACGAACTCAGGATCGCCGTTGGTGCGAATGATGTGGCTATTTTTTGAATGTTAAAGACGTAAAATCAACAGGCGTGTGTAATGTTTCAACTTGATCAGTTATTTTTGCTTTATTTCTTCTTTTATCTCAAAAATCGTATCCTATTTCGACAATAATCACTTATACTAATTTTCTTACTTGCTAAGTTATTTTATCCTTGTCCCAAGTCCGTATGATAGTTTCTGTATTTCTTTCACGTGAACACTATAATTTAATCCTTTACTTTATATCATAGTCCTTTTCAGGGTTATTCGTATCCGTAACACCGATAATGCTCTTTTATTTCATAGCACGTTTTTGATAAAACGAGATTGTTCCAAAACTTTCGGAGCTCTCTCCTCACCTCGTTTTTGATTTTTCAACCGACTTCTCCTCGGTGATCTTCGTATTTTCTCGGGGAAACCCGTAGCTCTCGACTCCCCGTGAGTCGAGGGCTCTCCCACTCCTATCTGCCAGTGCCATCCTCTTATTTATTTCGATGGTTGGACGCATATGTCACAATATGTGTATTAGGGTGCTTTTATTTTGACGACTATTTTTTTTTTTCTTTTCGGTCCCGTACTGAAATTTTGTTGGTAATGCAAAAAAAGAAATTCCCTTAAAATATGAGCCCTTAATATTAATATTTAGTACTCGCTCAAAGCGTGTGAAGATTTCCCATTTAAATAACATGTAAAGTCAGATCTTTTTTTTTTCAAATCCCTACAACTCAGCTGCATTTTGTGCTATCATATCGCTCCTAGTGGCAAATTACTCGTGATTAAGTGCTCTACAAAAGTGCCCAATGTGACGTATCTGTAAATCACACCGGTGAGGTAGCACAGGTCGATTTTTGTATAAAATTCTTGTTTTTTTGTTATTCTTTCATCAATGGCTAAACTAACAGGAAAAATGTGAATGACATATTCATAGGAAATTCAATTTCCGACAAAAAAAGTCCTTTGAGCCAAATCTCTAAGATTGATATTTCTCGAGTTATTGAGCTTTGACTTTTTTGTAGTATGAAATTTTAATGGATTATTGAGTCAAATTTTTGTAATGTACATTGATTTTTCATTTCCTATCACCACATTCTTGAGTAATTATCTATTTTTCAAGTTGCGAGTGAGGAAAAAGATGAGTAATGTAATGTAATTAGTAATGTAATTTCATACCACAAAAAAGTCAAAGCCTAATAACTCGAGAAATATCAATCTTAGAGATTTGGCTCAAAGGACTTTTTTTGTAGGAAATTAAATTTTCTATGAATATGTCATCCACATTTTTCCTGTAAGTTTAGCCATTGATGAAAAAATAACAAAAAAATAAGAATTTTATACAAAAATCGACCTGTGCTACCTCACCGGTGTGATTTGCAGATACGCACTTTTGTAGAGCACTTAATCACGAGTAATTTGCCACTAGGGGCGATATGATAGCACAAAACGCAGCTGAGTTGTAGGGATTTGAAAAAAAAAGATCTGACTTTACATGTTATTTAAGGAGGTATTATCGAAATTTCAGAGTCAAAATAGTGTTTCGATTTTCTGCTAAATTTTTATTTTTAAATAGTGACTAAAAAAATTATTTTAATTTTTCATTACTAATATACTTGTGTTTTGAACACTTTAATTGTTAGGAAAAAAAATTTTCATAAGAAAAGACTTGCATGATTCTAGCAGTTATATGGCGAAGAAGGTTAGGTGGCAACATCGCTTAGCGGAAGAATGCGTGTGTCGTGCGAGTTCTATGGGTATGGGTGCGTGCGATAATTGAGTTGGTCATGCGGCGTTGCCAAATCGATTTTCAATCAGCTCGTGTAGTCCGTCGCGTTCAGAAACCAGTGCGATTAACTTGATATTTCTCTTTTATTTCATCGGTAACCCTACATTTAATGTACATCAATTTATTACCTGTAATTTAAAGTTGCATGTGTTCATTTTTCATCAACGAAAGTTGGAATTATCACGCAGAAAAAAATAAAAAACCTAACCTCGATACCCCTCATGCCATAAGACATGTGTTAAAAGTATACAAAAATTGTGATTTTGTAATTAAATATCTCAGTTTCTAGACGGTAAATCGTTGTGAAATGTCACCACAAGTTGGATTTTGCTCTGAATTTCGTGTTCACAAAATTTCACGTAGCTAAGTTGGAAAATAATTTTCACGTGAGAAACGATAATACCTCCTTAAATGGGAAATCTTCACACGCTTTGAGCGAGTACTAAATATTAATTTTAAGGGCTCATATTTTAAGGAAATTTCTTTTTTTGCATCACCAACAAAATTTCAGTACGGGACCGAAAAAAAAAAATAGTCAAAATAAAAGCACCCTAATGTGTATGTGCTATTACCCCCACCATGGGACCTCTTCGGCACCCTTAACGAATGATCAATGCGGCCGTGTAAGAATAAAACCTACCCTGACCGGTTGAAAAAGAAATCATAAATTTGGAATTTTTAAACATGTATTCGTGCAAGGAATTTAACCCTTAGTGTGCACACCTCCGCAGCAAAACATTTAGTGCACATGGGGTCAATTTGACCCTTGGCCATTTTTGACCTCCAATATCTCGGTAACTATGCGCGTTTTGGAAAAAAAGGTTCAATCATTTTTTGCAGTGAATTGATCAAACTTTAAGGCTGTGAAGTTAGATTTCCAAAAAAATCCTTTATAATTGTTCAAAAATGTTCTTAAAGTTGATGGTACGCAAAAAAAGCACTGTTTCGGTAAAAATGCTCGTAAAAACTTCAATTTTGAGTTTTGAAAAAAAACCTTCCAGGGTTTTACAGACAAGGGTCCATGTTCTAAGGTAAAAATAGTCCGCTTTGCGGCCGCTCCAAAAAGTATATTTATTTTGGAGTATGAATTTGGTCGATTTTCAGGTTTCGTGAAAGAGGGAAAATGAGAGATTGCAACAACTATTTCAAAAATAATCATCTTAAATCTGCTTTATTTTCGATACATAGCTTGTATTTTGTGCATTTTCTTGAAAATGTGGTATAATTATTACTCCTTTGTGCCGCAGTCATTTTCCCGCTCCTTCCGAATCGTGTCCCCGACGCTCCACGGCCGTAAACTATACGCCATTTCTATATACAACTTATATTAGATTAAAGAAAAACAATTCCGGACACATTTCACGTTTGCATCTGCTTACCTGTAGTGCAAGATGATATAATTTACGTGGAACCAAAAATCACTAAAACACCTTAGCACACTGTGCACACTGGGGGTCAATTTGACCCCATGTCTGTTTCGTACGGCTGCCACGCATACACAGAAGCACCAGCTAGACTGGCTATGCTTCTCACTTTTAGGGGAGGGATGACGGTTTCTTAGTATTAGGTATTTAATCCCGGAGACGCTTACCTGTGAGCGCTATTCACGTGAGAAAAAAATGTTGGGGTCAGCCTGACCCCGGGGGCGCAATAAGGGTTAATTTCACATATTTTTTCTCTTGTCAAGAAATATAAATATGACTTTCGTGATTATCAGAATATTTACACAAAACCTATTTTTAGTGAAGTTGAAATTTTCCGCCTTTTTTCACTTCAACTCGTGCTAGATGACCCAATTTTTGGAAATTTGGAATCAAATTTGCAGAGATGACATGTTAATGGTATTTCACGATTGACTGAACAAGAAAAAGACGAGTATTGTTGTCCACGAAAAAGGTATTTGTATTTTTTCCACCCTTCGCGAAAATCATTTATGGCTTTGTTCAAGCGCTTCGGGAGTCGAACGAATTTGACGCAACCGGAAACTCCCAATGAGAAAGTTGTTCATCGAGGTAACAACAATTTTTCTAGAAACTTTTACTTCAATCGAATCGGTGGTTGAAAAATTGTCAATGTTTTAATTCACCGTCTCCCGGCTTTCTTGCGCGTGGGTTACAACGCGAAAGTTTACGAGAACCGACTGTAAGGAGTTCGAAAAAGATAAAAAGTGCATTAGGACTCGATAAATGTACGGAGTGATAGTTGATTAGCATTTTTGCTTTTTAATATAAGATTTTTGATATTATGTAATGATAATTTTTGAATATACGACTGATACTGCATTTGCAGGACAGTGTGACATCGCATTTCAACCTGACACCCATTTATACTTTGTATATCCGGGGTGCGATGAACCTGTCGTGTTTGCTCAGACAATAACCTATGTGAAGTTGGCCCCCCCCCCACCTTGGATTTTTAAACTTTTTTATTTTGGAATCGTTTGGTGGTCGTTTGGTGGTGTTTAGTAGTCCATTGTTGAGGTTTCGTGGCGAATAGTTTTTTCAAAATTCGATAAATAAAATTTTACCGTGAAATTGGCCCCCTCCCACTACTACTTGTTACAATTTTTTTGGGGGGGAATCGTTTGGTGGTCGTTAGGTGGTGTTTGGTAGTCCAATCTCGGGGTTTGGTGGTGCATAGTTTTTTCGAAATCCGAGAAACAAAATTTTCAGCGTGAAGTTAGCCCCTCCACTTTGACTTTTTGCAATTTTTTGGGGGGAAATCGTTTGGCGGTCATTTGGTGGTGTTTGGTAGTGCAATTTCAAAGTTTGGTGGTGCATAGTTTTCCTTTTGAGGGATTTTAAGGACGGCGTGAAACCACTAACTTGCGAGCGCAGCGGCTCTGAAAAGTTGAGTTTTTACTAGATCACCGCGTTTTGAATTCGGAAGAATCACTTCCAATTATTTTCAAATGGACGTCTGTGTGTGTGTATGTATATATGTATGGATGTATGTATGTATGAATGTATGAATATATGTAATATGTATACATGTATGGATGTGATCAATTTTTTGTCCGACGATATGTATCTCGAGAACGAGTGGTCGGATTTTGATCAACTTGGTCTCAATCGACGTGTCTCTCTAAAACTTAGAACTCATTAGATTTTGGTTTCGGTCGGTTCAGTAGTTTTCGAATTATTCGAATAACAAAATTCTGAAAAATTAAATGAAAATAGTTGTAACTTGAGAACAGATAAACGGATTTCGATAAAAATTGGTATCAGAAGGTTTTTTGAGTTGCTGATCACGAATCTGAAGTCAGAATTGAAAAATTTATGATAGCGAATTTTCTAAGCTCAGATTAGCGTGGAAACGGGAAGTTGAAGGGCTGGCACAGGGGGGCAGCCTAATAAAGCCGCTTGTTTTTCATTCTTTCTCTACGATTTCTTCAATTTTTTCTATTGCTTCGAATTTTGTGGAAATTTCATATTTTTATTTTTCATTCGGAAACGCTACAGGCACGAACACAAAATAACAGTGTAATTCTATTTCAAAAGAACAGCTGTAAATTCAAATAATGTAACTGCGTGGAAGCTACTATCCCTCAATTTTTCTCTCCAAAGTTCCACGCAATTTGATTATTTTGAATTACAGTCTTTTGAAATAAATTTACACTGTCATTCCATGTCCTTGCAAGTAACGTGTCCGCATAAAAAGTGAAAATAACGCCCCGAAAGATATACAGATTTCAGATTTTACTTATCCCTCACGCCGTCCTCAAAATGTGTAACGTTCGGGCTAGACCGGGTGGAGAGTGGGGCTAGGAACCCGGTGTAACCGCAAACGGGTCTGGGGGTATCGTCCCCCTCCGCCGGATGCTTGGGTTCCATCGGTAGGTGGAGTTGAATGAAATAAATGCACCAAACACTGTGGGTTCGAATGATAACAAAATATATATTTATTCATTGTAAAGAAAATATCTACTCCTAGGCCGGGCTACGGCTTTGTTACGGAGGGTACTGGATCCAAACTGGAAACAAAGTAAAGTAACGGAATATATGGGGTAGTCCACCTCAACTCGCCATGCTCGCAAACCTTGACAATTTCAATCTGACTGAGTTTTTTTCCATGTACTATACTATCAAAAAGAACGTACACGTATATCCTGTTTTATCGTTTTTTTCCGCCGTTCCAATGATACAGAATTTTGAAATTTTCAAGTTTTACTCCCCAGTTATATTTTGAGCTCCGGTAGCTCAGAATTGGTTACTCCTATCGAAAAAATGTATACACATAACTTCTTGGTATTGAAATGTTCTACTCAAAAATAATTTTTTTTCAATTTATCCATCAACTCGAAACTGTTTTTATGCGAATAAACATCAAAAACCCGTTTTTTGAAAAAAGGCCCCAATTTAATATTTTCAAAAAAATACCATAAATTCTACCCAAAATTACAAAACTTTTGGGACCTTAGCCATGATGGAGTCTTTTTTGGTTTGAAAGTTATACACCTATTCAATCATCTATGAGACCGAATTCAGCCAGTCAATAGAAAAAATTTGCCGACAAGCGGCTTTATGGGAAACCATGGAAGGTAGGGGGCGGAAAGATAACAAATAACGACAATGAAAGAATAAGAATGCTCAACGCGTTTTTGAGATTTATTTTCAATCTTGCGCTACTTTCTTATCAAACGGTAAATTACTCGAGTCGTCGTCGACGAATATCTTTTCAGCGCCATAATTCCGAACCTAACATTGCAAGCATACCGAGAGAATCAGGTGAAACCACCCAGTCCGTCCGCCCAGCCGGTGATTTACTAGCGTTTTTACAGCGGGAGCCAACAAGCGAAAAATCTCCCTAGATTTGGCGCGCGCGTCGGCCGATTATTTATTCTGTACTAATATGAATTTCGGTAGCCATTAATGGGGAACGGCTGATTGTTGATATTTCGCGTAATATAATGACAACTATGGTTATGTTCGTCTTTTGAGGCAAATAACAAATTAAGCGACTGAAACCCATATGAATCAATCTTCAACGTTCATTAAAAATAGCTACTTCAATTAAGATTAATAATTTAATACAATAAAATAACTAAATCTAGCGGTTTTGTCAGGACGCAGGAGGTTGTGTTCGTTCCTTCAGCTCTGACTTGTAATAAAGTGATACAAACGCTATACGAAATTCTGCAATTAATTCACGTCAATAATAAATTGTTGACTAAGTCAAATAGTTCAATGAAAACAACACAGTGTCTCCTTAGGTAGGGGGCGAGTGGATTGAACCAGGTAGGTAAAAAAACAATTTATTAACAAAAGTGGAAATTCATAACAGTGAAAGAAAGTCGTATGTATCCTAACAAACTCTCTTCTCAGATTCCTAGGTGTGTTGATGTCTCTCTTTTGCTGGTGGGGTAGTGAAAGAGCCGTAACTCTAGTTGGCATCTCTCCGTAACGATACCAGCTTCTGCTTCTTGCTTCAACAAGATCTTCCCGTTGGCTGAAACATGCAAGATAAAGTATGCAAAAACAACTGTGACATGAACGTGATTGAACCTCATCCAAAGTGTCTTATAAAACTTTCGTAAATACTTGAAAAAGTTGATCTTGATCCCTTAAACTTTGGTTTTCACGGAGAGCCACAAGCAGCTGCCAATGTTCCTGTAAAAATATAAGTGCTGTTTAATGGAATTAAGTTGTTGAGGTACACGAATATTAAAAAGTACGTCCCAGTCGTACTAAACACGTTGTCTAAGTTACAATTAATAATGAACGATGCAACATGTAGTGAGCCGCAAACGTTTGAATTTTGTTAATCGTTACCTTGGCGCTTGAACACCAAAGTTTTCATAAAACATAAGTAAACAAACTTGACTTCCCGTGATGAAACCATCAGCACTCTGGGGATTTATCGAAGTCCACAGCTGCTCCAAATTTTTTGGCGCCAACGTAGACAGAGCTACACCACACATGTTCCGCACGCTCACTCATCTTCATCGTCTTGTCCATGACGATTGACCTCGAAGTGTCCACCCTGTTCCCTGATACAATCGCCCAGGCGATTGTAGAACCCGTTGGTTATGTTGCTCAGCATTTCGGGGCTCATATCCGCAAAGATTCCCCTTATGCGAGCTTCCAGTTCGGGGAGGTCGGCGATGCGGTTCTCCGTGTACAAGGCGTTCTTCATACACGGCCACAGTCCAAAGTCCAGCGGTATGAGGTCAGGTGAGCGAGCAGGCCACGCGATTGGACCTAGTCTACCAATCCAGCGATTGGGAAACTGTGCGTCCAGATACGCCCTAGCCTCTCCGTAGTAGTGTGCAGGTGCTCCATCTTGTTGGAACCAGATGATGGGACCCTGATAGTTGAAGAAAGCAATATATGATTTACCAAATACCAATTAAAATGAGTCGGCTTTCTGACAACAATCATTGATTGTCAACGTATAAAATGTCCTCACATCCCCTTCGATGGCTCTCAAAGCAGGGACGACTTGGTCACGCACCAAGTTTAGATACTTGGCGCCGGTCAGGTTTCCCTCGATGACGTACGGTCCGATGAGACGGTTGTAGCACAAGCCGAGCCACAAGTTCAACTTTTCTTGATATTGGGTCTGTGCCTCGACCTGCTCATGAGGATTCTTCCAAGCCCACACTCGCGTATTCTGCGTATTTGGCGCAGAAACGAGTTGGACCGTGGATTCGTCTGTGAAACAGATCCGATTCAGAAGACCCTCATCTGCGTTAAAGCGGTCCATCATCTCCTTACAAAAAATCAAACGGGACTCGGAGTCCCCAGCCCTAAGTTCTTGGTGTTTCTGTAATTTAAAGGCGCGACACTTATCCTCTTTGAGTACCCGAAGGACCGACGCCTTGGATACTCCTACTTCTTGGGCGATGATCCTTGCTGACTTCCTTCCCGGCTCCACAACTTTGAGGAAGATCTCAGCCTTTTTTCCCTCGCTGAGGTGCTTCGATGGTTGACACACGACGTCTTTTTTCGGGTCCAAATTACCCGTTGCCCGAAATTTCGACACCATGTTGCGTATCGCCGCAGTTGAGGGAACCGGCCGATCCGGATTCTCCGCCGCGAAGTGATCGGAAACACGTTGGTAACTGGTACCTCCCAAGTGCCGTTCAACCATCTCGGTCCTTTCCGCTACCGTATACTTGTTATTAGGCATCTTCTCCGCGATTTTTTTTTTTTATTTTCAATAACGACGCTATCAATTCGCTACGTAATAACGAACAGAAAGTTCGATACCCGGAAACGTGGGAGGCCTTTTGTTTATCGGTTCGGAAGTATGAGTGCCAGCCGATCACGATTCGTCTATGTATCATTTTTCGCGCGTAATTGATCACTAGGTGGTATCTAACAGGATGTTCGTTGCCCGAAATGATGGTTGTTTGTTTATCATCTCGGAAATGTGGGTGTCGGCCAATGACGAGTCGTCTGAGCATAATTTTTCGCGCGTAAAAGTATCCAACAGAAAGTTCGTTGACTGTAAATTTAATAATTTTTCGTGCGCAGAGGATATAACAGAAAGTTCGTCAACAGAGTCTGATAATTTTTTGCGCATCCCGAAAAATTTATAAATTCAATAATAGATAAACATTCCAGATACTTGTTTACAGTGGTAACAGAAATGACAGAGATCGACACACAACAAGAGCTGGGCCTCGGTAGTACCGGCAAATCCGAGTGATAGGCTTTTTTGATTTCGAAGGTTATGAATACGGTTATGAAATTTACAGAAATAGAAAAACTTGTTATTAATTTCATTGAAATCTTCTAGGCATTGAGCAATTTGACACAGAGATGAGGCAATGTATGCCCCATAAAAAATTTGCGAAAATGCGCTTCGAAAATTGCGTAGGAGGTTATAATCGCTGTTATGTTTTTCTCAAATTTTCTAAAATTAGCAAGCACGAAGACTGAGATGAAGTTCTGCCATGATTTTTTCTCCGAAGGATTTTCAGGCAGACCATCATAGCTTACGATCGACTAGCTGAACACAGTTCTCCATAATATTTGCTTCGTGGACGAGTGCATGGTTTCACTCGTTACTGGTCTGACGAAGCAGAAACTAGTAGTCTCAATCTGATGTAACTTTATGTGATTGCATATGAGAATGTCTAGCCGACTCAGAAGGAAGTATCTGCGCATCATACAAGAACACACTGTCGGTGTCTTGAGAGCTATCAAAGTTATCAAAAGAGGCATACGTGCATTTTATTGATCGAAAATCACCTGTTCTTTGTTCGCAAGTACAACACGATTTTAATTAGTAATAATTGAAACATCCCTTTTTCGGAGTGGCCCAAAATTCTACCCTTTTGTATTAACAGGGTGAACCTTGTTGTATTCTGCTGCTGCTGTCCAGGTTTAACTACCATGAATTCGTGTGTCTTTAAATTTCTACAGATTAAGCGGTCGTCCAATCTGGAGCTCTGCTCATTCATCTGAAGCATGACTACTCGATTACAGTCTGTGGGCCTATAAGATGCACATGTCAGAGGCAGGATTGAAAACCTTCTAAAGCTGCGAGCAAGTATTTGAAACATTCCGGCGTTACGATTGCCTGGACTGCTCAAAGTTGGCTCAATACCCAACGAATGTTGTCTTCAGTATTTGCGGAGGCACTGTAGGTCTGTAGTCCAGCAAGTACCAGTAACTTGTACCGCAACACTCCTCCAAGATCAAGGACCATTGATGTTTGCCTGTGTTGACTGTAGTTAGAGCCTAGCTAGGCTGGTGAGTTTCAGAATTCTCGAATTGCTGTAGGCTTATGTAGCAGAACTGGTGTCATTTCAATAACTTTTTAAAACCAATCGATCTCTTTGTTTTCAAATTATGAAAGGGTTTGTCTCACTTTGGTGTTCTTACTCATGTCTTGCACTTGAAATATGATCTTTATTTAAGGGGTAACACCACTCTAGCGCCAGCAAAAAAGGCCGAAATTTGATTTTTTTTTTTTAAAGATATGGGTAATGGGATTGGGTTTATTTATTCAGGGTTTATTAAACACATATTGAAGTACGTAAACAAATTTTTTTATTGCTGCTTTCATACAAAATGGCTGTGACAGAGCCAGTCTCCAAAAAGGTCATTTTTTTTTTATACCTCCACGGGCGGAATCGTAACTCCGAAAGGATGAAAGCTAGAATAAAAGTAAGAGTTTCTTAAAGTACATGTTATTGGCTGAAGAAGTACATAGCCGTTTTTGGATTTAATGAAAACTTTTTTTATCGACAATTTACTGCAGATCTTTACGTCGAAAACGTGAACATTTCTGAGAACTTGTGCCATTTTTGTAAAAACTGATTTAAAAATAAAACCCTATGTACTTCTTCAGCCAATAACATGTACTTTAAGAAACTTTTTTCTTTCATTCTAGCTTTCATCCTTTCGGAGTTACGATTCCGCCCGTGGAGGTATAAAAAAAAAAAGACCTTTTTGGAGACTGGCTCTGTCACAGCCATTTTGTATAAAAACTACAATAAAAAAATTTGTTCACGTACTTCAATATATTGTTAAAAAACCCTGAATAAATAAGCCCGATCCCGTTACCCATATCTTCAAAAAAAATATATCAAATTTCGGCCTTTTTGCTGGCGCTAGAGTGGTGTTACCCCTTAAATAGGAGCCCCGAAGCTGTGTGAATATGAAAAGATTTTAAAACACTGAAAGCTTTATTTTACTTCTGCTTCAATGTTGACTACAATTTGCAAATGTGGGAAAGCAAATCGCATTAATTCAAAGTAAAACACTGATTCTCATCTCTGTTTTTTGTTTAAACTATGATTCCTTCTAAGCCTGTTTTGCAGACTCTGACGATTGATGATTAGACAACATTTTTGAATATTGTGACTGGGGCGTACCGTTTCAATATTGGTGATTGTCATCAGTCTCAGCGCAATTGATAGCACTTATTTCTTAAATTCGTATCGTATCGTATCGTATCATCAAATCATGTAGCTTTCTTATTTTCACATTGGTCGCTGAATGCTATAGCTTTGGTATGTTCCAGAACTTGACTAGTGCGCACTCGTGCAATTTTCCCTGCCTATTGGCACTCGGATTAATTAATAACTGTGAAAACCGCACTCCGTGTGCAAGAGTACACACCAAGGAAATATGTCAATAGCGTGTCGTAACGACTGCTTAATAGTGGTTCAGATTTATCCACGGATGGTGAGGTTTGGAGTTAGATGACCTTGCTATAACTATGATATCTTGCATTGAATGTGTGATAATTCTTACCTTGAACTTACAGGCGCAGGCATGGTGCCCAGTCTAGGATTCGGGCATTTCTCGAACACTCCACGACGTGGCGGCTCAAAGTGCGCTACTTGCTGCAACGAGGACTAATTTATTACAACATGACACTTATCCTTGTTATGCATTGAATGAACTTTGAGTTGGCTTTAATAAAGTTTTTCTCACTTACCTAGTTTAATTTATTAAAGTCGCAACCCCAGGATACAATTAATCATTTCGTTCAAATTGGTTGTTCTCGATGAACTCGTTAATTCTAATCAACTTTCAGTCAGCTGGAGCTTCGAACACAACCTCTCGTGAACTGATGAAACCGTTGGTGTTAATTCGTTGATTGTATTGAGTCATTATTTGAAACTAATTAGCCGATTTTTTATAAATCTCCATGGGTTATGTTCACTTTACTTATCATTTACTTCGAATAAACGAACATAACCACACATGTCAACCTTACGCGAAATATTGACAGTAAGCCGGCTTCTATCTACAATGGCTGCTGATTTCTATCGACCGCGCGCCAAAATCACCCTAGGGATTTTTCTGCGCAACGAGTGGTTATCCCCCATAAAATAGGAATTATTCGCCGGCTGGGCGGACGGACTGGCTGGTTTCACCTGATTCTCTCGATACATGATCGTATTGTTGAATATAACCCAATCAGTGGCACCGTAAAAAAATTAGCTACATTTCAAGAATTCAACTAGATATTAAGCTTATTCTATAAGGATCAATAAATGAATGAATTCACAATATCACTGTTATTTATTCAACCCAACCCATCCCTATATAATTGTATGTGTGTGCGTGTGTGTATGTGTGCGTGTGTATGCGTATATATTCAGATTTTGTTGCAAAATTCAAATTTGTTGTATGGACCACCAAGATAGAGTATCTGCAGACGTTTCTCTGTCGCCTCGTTGTTGAGCTGCTCCAACTGTTCAGGCTCCTTCTCCATATTCTTCCCAATTCTTGCCGGCAGGAATATACGGTATTCATCATCAACTGTTGCCAGAATTCTGCAGCCGTATTTAGTCTTCACAAGCTTCAGACTCGTGATGTCATATTTCGCCCTAATTTCCAGCTCTGCCATCTTCTTCATGGACGTCTCATTCTCCAGACGGCTAGCGTTATTCAATTTTGTGAAATCCATCTACCCAAAATACATAATTTCAAGTTAATTAGTTAATATAATTTCGAATCAGTTGATATAATTTCGAATTAGTTAATATGCTACAGTTGGATATTACTATTAACATCAGACGATGATATTCTTACCTTTTTTCCGGCGAGTTTGTAGTCTGCACAAGTTCAACGATGCTTGGTTGATGCGTCAATGGTGAGGAGTCGAATGGTGAGGAGTCGAATGCATCTTCCTGTGAGCGCTGGACCTTTACCGCATCATCCACGCCCATCACCCCCACCATGTTTATCTGGGCATTTGTGGGGGATTTTTTACGATTCTCCAAATACCAGTTTTTCAACCACTGAACGTTTTCGAAAGCGCAATAATATCTTTCATGTGCATCGCCATGACAGTCTCCATGCCAGTTAAATACATTCGATTCCATTTGCAATATTCGAAGACTTGGACATCCCAGCTCATCTAAATCAATCACCGGTCTTGAGTCGTCATTAATGATTTTTTCAACCCAGCGCTTCTTCTCCAATCCCTTCACATAAATGCACCGCGTATTTTGCACAACGTTTCTCACGATTTTCACCACATCCTTATACGGCGTTTCTCCAGCATTCCAAGGTATTCCATGATGGAACCGCGTTAGCCACGTATTGAGATTTTTATACTCTCTTGAGAGAATCACCCAGGAGCGTGGTGCTTTAAACAGAGTGTGTGTAATACTCTGATTATATTCCGTACACGCGCAAATGCTTATTGCAGCCAGCTCTTTCACCACAAATTCATCAACGAACCGCCCAAAACCTTGTACATCTAATATTACCTCCATATTGACAACCGCTCGAGTATGGGCAGTGATTGACTGAGCTGTTCGTTTACAACGTACGCAGGTGTACTGCAGACAATGTTACGCGAAAGGATGTGAAAAAGTCTCAGGACTTGAAAAAACATTTTATTACCCTAACCATTCAAACTCGCAGATTCAAGACGGTATGGAGCATGCGCAAGTGATGTTCCACGAAATTCCAACGTCTCGAATTGCGATAGAATGCGGAAAAATTCAAGCTCTTTGAACCACTCTTTATTGCCCCGCCTATTCAAGCTTATAGATTTTATTTCAATTGAAGGCGGTATGGACAATGCACAGGTGGTGGTACCTTGCGAAAAGTCTACCGTTCTTTCGATTGCGGAAGTGAAGAATTGTCGAAGAATAAAGGAAAGATTCTAAGCCTTTCAAATGGTATTTTATAGTTGTATTCACTTAGGTCAACCGATGGTTATATCTAAATTAGCCTAGGGTGTGGAGCGCAAAATCCAAGTTTTCTGAATGACTTTTATTGCACTATTCATCCTAGGTTTAACCGATTTTCTTTAGGTTACGGCTCAATTGGCGGCGGTATGGGCCACACGCAGGTACAGAGGTGGTGTTCTGTGCAAAAAAAATTCCAGCGTTTCACGCGGTCATTATGGGGTGTGGATAGACATTTTGGGTGGTAGTTTTCCTGTGGGATGGATTTGATTTTTGGGTGTGGCATGCAGCAGATTGACCATAACTCCGCCCAACAGTTTGAGAGGAAGAAGTTTTCAGTCTTTGGAAAAACAACCCATTCACCAGTTCGACAAGAAAAACGCTGTATAGTTCGTAAAAAAGTGATAACTTGCGAGTGCTACAATTTTTGTGTATACCAGTTCAGTTTGAGTGGGAAAAGGAATTTTTCGTTCGTTCAGTGAGTACTATAATTTTTTATCGATGTATGGCTAAGAGAGGAAATTTGTTGAGAATCATGGAATTGAATTTTCCAGATAAGGCTAACAGACGAAAAAGAAACGTGATGGCTGCTGGCATGTCTCATCGTGAGTAAAACCTAAAGCATTTTTATTCAGCATTTGCTTACTCAACCTTTCCATTTGTTGTAGGGGTTTATACGCGTTATTCTTGGGCAACACCAGCGGATTGGGGCTTGGAACGTAGTCTTGTTAATGAGGTGTCAGATCTGTTGCACCCATACATGCACAGAGAATGCGGTCCGCTGGGTGCCACAATAACAATCAATGGCACTGCAGCAACACTGGTGATAAACCATCGGATCTGCTACTGGTGGTTTAAAACAGTGGACGACGAATGGCATCATTCGTTTCCTCCAGATTATGTGATGTCTGATGAACTGCGGCGTCGGATTTATGAAACTATTCAGGCTGATGAGAATATGGAGTATAATGACGATGACTCTCACGCTGACAATGGTGATGATGGGGATATGCAGAATGATGGCGAAGCTATTGATGATGAGCTTGCCGAAGGTTTCAGCGAGGAGTGGTGCGTATGATTGATCATCGCGGAATCGTAATGACACATCTAACTTGGTTTTTCGATTTCCAGAAATTTTCCCGCGACATCCAAAATCATCCGGCGGTGTTGGAAGGATGGCGGAGATTATTATTATTATTATTATTATTATTATTATCATTATTATTATTATTATATTGTATATATAGTTTACATATTTTTCATTATAATAAATAAGTACTTACATGTCATTTTTTATGTTTGCGTCTCGTCATAATTATTTACCTTCTTTTAGTTCTATGATTTAGCCTGTAGAATTTTAATTTCATAGAGAAGATTGGTAAGATATCGGCGTCATTTTTTACAATGTAGATCGGTATAGTGGACAGAAAATCAGATAATAACATATCAGCTCGGTAAAATCGGTAAGGTATCGGCATCATCCGAATGCGAATCGGTAGTGGGCAGAAAATCAGATAATAACATATCAGCTTGGTAAGATCGGTAAGGTATCAGCATCATCCGAATGCGGATCGGTAGTGGGCAGGAAATCTGATAATAACATATCAGCTCGGTAAGATAGGTAAGACATCAGCGCCATCCGAATGCAGTCCGGTAACGGCAGAAAATCAGATAACAGCGTCATCCGCATGCAGAAAATTCGGATGATCGCATATCAGCTAGGCGGCCGGTAAGATATCAGCGCCATCTAAACGCAGATCGGTAGTGGCAGGAGAGCAAAATCGAATGATAACATATCTACCGATAGATCGGTAGTGGCGCCATCACATGGTAAAAAATCGACAGATATCGGTAGTGGCGCCATCGCATCGCCAAAAATCGGCCGATAACATACCTGATCACAGATCGGCGGTGGCGTCATCCACACATTATCGGTAATCCAAGCCCAGCGAGCGGAAATCGGTACCGATGCAAACCCTAACTTATCAGCGCGGCCGGTATGTTACCTGCACGAATGGTGACCCGCCGTGGCGCCTCTGGTGGCGAAGCCAGGAGTGAGGTCCAGAACTCTCGTATTATATCTAATTTTGTCTGAAATCAAAATAATTTTCAGCGTTTAGTACGTAAATAGACATATCATGGGATAAAACAATGCTCAGCAATTTGAAAATGAATAGATATTTTTTTTTAATTTGATCGTATTTAATTTCATAAAATATCTATTAATTTCGGATTGCTGAGAATTATTTTATTTTAGGCAAAACATTATAATTCTTGTAGGTACAATTTATTAGTAACTGCGACATCTGTAGAATTGTATCTTTAGCGATTCATAGCTAATTTTTTTGTCATTCAAATGTGTTGTAGCATGGTTTACTCTGGATTTTAATTGATATACTTATTAGAGAAACTATTCATTTATGCAATGGTTAATTTTTTGGCAGGAGAACTATGAGCTGTAGGTTGAACCCTTCTCACGATGGATTGGATCGCTTACTTGAGGCTATGTAAGTGAGCCTCTCCAACCGAGCATAGAAAAGGACACTCTTATGTTTTTCAAAGGAGACTAAAACTTCTCACTTGCACTTATTTATTTTCCTATTGCCCACTCCCTCGCGGATACATCATGTTTCAATTATTTTAGACATGTTTTCAATAAAATATAATAAATTTTATAGATAATGGGAAATTATTTAAATATAATTTTTATTTCAAAAAATTGATCATATTTCATTTGAACATATACTTTTTTGTATAATTGAAAAATCACACCTTTTTTTTCCGATGTTTGAACTGAACGTTTTGGCATTTAGTATGCATTTATTTTTATGAATTCCACCCAATTTTGCAGCATAATCATCCAAAGGGGGTAAAGTTAATAGAACAGCTTCCTGAAAGCATTCTACGACCGATGACTGTCCATATTCCAATCATTTGTACCTCAAGGACACCTCTGATAAGATTGAGTCATCTATCATCATTGACTCAACTAAAAGGTAATTGGTAATTTACACAGTAAGAGGGTGGTAAAACACTAAGACAACCTACCTGAATGAAAGTTGGGTCGATTTCTATGTTTTTTTATTTTTTTATTTATTACTTCTCTATCATCTGTAACTTATGACTCATAATTTCAACACATAGCAGTCTGACCAATTTGTTTTTACCTTAAAAATATCAACCACTTTGTGATTATTGGTGATGTAGTGCGTATCTTCTGCTTGACCAGATTTCACGCTTGTAGATATTCGATCCTAGACAACATGTTTTTTTGTCCATTTTGCACTTTCAAAACTCAAAAATTAACGGATCATTTGAATCATTACAAGTTCCATTCTAATCTCAGTTCAAATTTCTTCTGTGCATTCGAACGTTGCAAAAAATTCTTCAAATTTGAAGCATCGTTGCGATCTCATTTATTACGCACACATAGCTTTCGCTTCAAATATATAAATACACCCAGCAAGCAGAAACTAATCGCCAGAATTGCTAATCCGGATGCAAAACATACTTGTTCATTACCTGTATGTAAAAAAGAATTTGACCATCATTCTACCCTTTTGAAACATATGAAATCCCATATTAAAAATGGTATAAAAATTGTATGTCCTTTCCCAAATTGCGAAAAAGCATATGATAAAGTGAGTTCTTTTACCTCACACGTATCCAAAAATCACACGCTTAGTAAAATACTCGCTAGTAATGATACAGTTAATACAAACATACTGAACGAACATGATAGTCCAACTGAGGACCATGTCCAAATTGAAGATAGCTTTGATGGTGGTGGAGATGATAAGTGCAGCGTTGAAATGGTCAATCTGTTTGGAAATAATTACGAAGAAAAATCCACTAATGATCTGTTTTTAATACATTCAGCAAATTTTTTTTTTAAAGTTAGAGCGGCGATAGAGATGCGGTTTATTTAAGTATTGGAAACTTTCCCAACTACATCCGATCGCACATCAACTCAATGCAACTCGTTGCACTCTGCAGAGAAAAATTATTCGACCATCGTAAAGTTTATGGTAGAATTGTTCAGGACTTGAAAATAATTAAAACTAACGGTGTAGAATTATCTTCAGGTAAAATAATAAAAGGGTCACTTGTATTCATCGCAGGAGATAACCTCGGTAGTAATGGACTTGGTGGCTTTGTTGAAAATTTCAGTACATCCATTAATTACTGTAGGTATTGCCTGATGCGAGGAGATGAATTCTTGGCTCCTGATGGTGCATCGAAAACATATGAAAACAAAACCATTGCATCTTATAAAAAACAGGATAAACAACTACTTGACGAGAACATTGCCGAAAAATTTGATCATCAAGGCATTGAATTCAACTCTGAATTCAACCATTTGAAATACTATCACGTTTGTGCTCCTGGTCTACCACCATGTTTAGGACATGACATTTTCGAGGGTATTGTAGCTTTTGATTTGTGCTTATACATCAAAGAATTGGTGAAAAAGAAATGGTTCTCCTATGAAGTTCTAAATAACAGTGTTCCGGCGTGGAAGTTCTGATAAAAAAAAGAAAGTTAATGTGGTCTCTATTTTTTGGTTTGGGGGGGGGGTTTCGCGATACCGTGGCCACTACATAGAATTGCGGTGCACCTACGGGCGCTAGGATTATGTTATGTTGGCCCACGGTGTATGATGCGACGATGGTGATGATGCGTGTTGCACTCTGGTGGTGGCATGTCTACTGTATGTTGATGCCTTGCATGAGCCATGTCTCGCCCCATGCCGAATGTTGGAATAGTGCTATGAAGGCACCGCTGACGCGGCAGCATGTCTAGATTGTTAATCATGCAGTGCATGGGCCACTGTTGTGGCCACATGCCTAATGTGTTATTCATGCTATGCATGTGTCACTGTTGTGGCAACATGCCTAATGGGTTACTAATGCTATGCATGCGCCGCTGTGTGTCGGCATGCCTAATGTGATAATCATGAACGCATGTGCCACTGTTATGGCAGCATGTCTAAGGGGTTGATGACTCTATGCATGTGTCAATGTTGCGTTAGCAATATGCCTAATGTGTTAATCATGCAATGCATGTGTCACTGTTATGACAGCATGCCCCATGTTTTACTAATACTATGCATGTGCCACTGTTGTGGGAGCATGCTCAATATGTTAGTCATGCAATGCATGTGCCACTGTTGTGGCAACATGCCTCATGGTTTACTAATGCTACGCATGTGCCACTGTGGTGGAAGCAATATGCCCAATGTGTTAATCATGCAATGCATGTGTCACTGTTATGACAGCATGCCCCATGTTTTACTAATACTATGCATGTGCCACTGTTGTGGCAGCATGTCTAATGTGTTATTCATGCGAGGTTGAGGGAAATTGCGAGTATGCGAGGAGAACACCTTATTCGCTGGGTAGGGATCTCTGTGGGGTTAGAATGCTACCACCGAATACTTATTACTACAAGACCACCTCGAAAATGTCGTCTGTTCTCGTCCGAGGTAGCTGGCAGACTGAGCTAGCCGTGAGTGGCTGTTCTGTTTTCGAGTTTGATCAGACGGGGCGCTACTGGAGCCCTGTGCTTAGGCATGACGGGAAAAAATGACAACATACGCGTTTCTGTTGGTGGCTTCGTGTTTTTTCCTTGGAGGGCCAGATACAAATTTAATCGGGTTTATGATTTGGTTTTCCACCTAACAAACAGAATTAGTTCATTTAAATATTCCATAGTAGATCAGCGAGACAAACCATGTACTGTATCAGCTAATGCGAACAAAATCACTGGCGGAGCGTGGCAAATATGGACGTTTTTGAGATTGTTGCCGTTGTTGGTTGAAGATAAAATTCATGACGTGCACGATAGTAATTGGCGATGCATAGTATTATTGACTGAAATCATTGAAATTGTATGTGCACCTGAAATACATGAGTCTTGCATTTCTTATTTGCAAGAACTCATATCGGAGTACATACATTTACGACAGCAACTGCCGAAACCACTTCGGCCAAAACACCATTTCCTAATCCACTATCCCGGGTTAATACTTCAGTTTGGACCGTTAATGAAAGTATGGACTCTGCGTTTTGAGAGCAAGCATACTTTTTTCAAAAAAGTAGTTCGAAATATAAAAAATTTTAAGAACATTACCAAATCGTTGAGTGTTAAACACGAGTTACTTCAGAGTTTCCTTCGTTCAGGCGGTGACATACGATCAGAAATAGAAATGAAACGAAATGCAAATTTCAGACCTGAACATTACAATGAAAAATTTCAAGCTATATTCAACAATGCACAAATGTCACACAACATTCAAGAATCTGATCAATTAATCGTGCGTGGAGTTTTGTACAAAAAAGGTGTTATATATTGTTAGTTAAGGCATAGGGATATCAGTAAGGAGACTCTATGTACCAAATAATACTTTATTTAACATCACATCACTTATTCTCGTTACATGTTATGCTCACTCGGCAGTACGAGGCGCGACTGACTATATTGTCGCAGGTATACCTGTAACTATAGCTCTCGCACCTATTCGCACTCGTGCCTATTCGCAATACATTACAATTTCTCCCGTTTTTTAAGAATTTGCTTCGACAATATTTTTTAACCGTTCCGAGCGTCGCAAAGGTTGGCTCGGTAGTTTAATTATTTGATTCGTGTGTCGCTTCCACGTTTTTCCGTGAGCTGTCTGGAGCGTGAACGTAGGAGATAATTTCTTTGTTATTTTTCCTTCAATTCTCTTATCGTTACCAACTCCGAGGTCGTCGGTCATTACTTTATCTCCTTCTTCGAACATGACATTACGATTACCACGTCGGCCTATAATTTGGGCGCTTTGTTTTTCGTACACAGTGTCTTGGACATTCGGGCGCAACAAATCGAAACGCGTACGCGGTTCACGTTTGAACATTAGCATCGCCGGGCTTCTGTCGGTCGTGCTATGCGAAACGTTTCTATAATCAAACAAGAAAATATTTATAGCATCACCCAGCGATTTTCCCCCTTTTACTATTTTCATTACTTTATTTTTGAAAATTCCCACAAAGTTTTCGGCTGCGCCGTTTGTTACTGGGTGATACGGCGAGGAAAATGTATGTTTAATACCGAGTTTTTTGATAAATGTTTGGAACTCGGAGCTTGTGAATTGACGCCCGTTGTCCGTGACAAGGTGCTTGGGTAAACCAAACGTAGTGAAGAGTTTTTTAAACACTTCAATGAGTCGCCAAGCTCGTGTATCGTTTTTGAAATCAATGACTTCTGGCCATTTCGAGTGGGCGTCAATGACCACTAGAAACATATGACCCATGAATGGCCCTAAAAAATCACAATGAATTCTCGCCCAAACTTTATCTGGCCAGGGCCATGGTGTTAGCGACGCTAGTGGTGGCTTTTTTCGCTCTTCCACACAAATTGTACAATTTTTTACTAATAATTCGATGTCACGATCGATTCTGGGCCACCATACGTAAGATCGTGCAATTGCTTTTATTTTGACGATTCCTAAGTGTGACATATGAAGTTCTTTCAAAACCGCAAGCTGCAAGTCCTTTGGTATGATGACACGAAACCCCCATAACAAACAACCTTTTTCTGATGAATTTCGTTTTGCTTAGAACTAAATTTTCTTTCCTCATCGCTTAATTCATTGTTGGTAGGCCAGCCACATAATGTGTATTTTACAATATTTTTTAGAACATCGTCAGACTTAGTTACCTGGGCTACTATGTGCCAGTCTAGTACATCAATACCGTTTGAAATGTAATTCAACGGAGCTATATCAGAATCAAAAATGTCTGTGTCATCGTTCACCGGTAGTCGTGATAGAGCATCACAATTACCGTTTGCTTTTGACTGAATGTATTCTACCTTGTACTGAAAACCTGACAAGTAGCACGCCCATCTTTGCAATCTACACGCGGCTGTAAGCGGTATACCCGTATTTTCGCCAAAAATGAATTTCAACGGTTTATGGTCTGTCCGCAGCGTTATTTTGCGTCCAAACACAAAATCATAAAATCGTTTAAAACCAAATACTATTGCAGCAGCCTCTTTATCAATTATAGCGCGATGAAGTTGGGAAATAGGAATTTTTTTCGAAGCGTAAGCTATTGAACGCTCACTTCCGTCCTTGTACCTGTGCGACAAGACTGCGGAAAGACCATAAAACGATGCATCACACGCAATGATTAATTCCTCGTTTGGGTCATAATGCGCTAACACTCTAGGCGACACTAATTCTTTTTTAACCCACAAGAACGCTTGTTCGCATTCTTCTGTCCATACTAACTCCTTCGCTGCAGCACACTCGTACAATGGCTTGAGCATATCCGTTCTATGTTTTAAGAAACGAGCGTAAAAAGTTATTAATCCCAAAAATGATTGTAATTGTTTAATATTTTCTGGTCGCGGAGCCTCGACCATAGCTTGAACTTTCGCTTTGGATTTGTGGAGGCCGAACTCGTCTATCACAAATCCAAGGATTTCTAATTTATCTTTCATGAAGTGACATTTACCTTTATTTAGGCGTAAACCGCTATCTTCTAAGCGTTTACAAACAAGTCTTAAATTTTGTATATGGGGCTTTCCATCCATTATCGCCGACGTTTGACCTCGACATTTTTTTTTTTGCCTAATTTTTTCTTATGTTGTAGTACTATATCGAAAGATCATCTGTGATTTTTTTTTTAATTTTCCAACAAACCGTTTTTTTTTCATAAATAATAACAACTCTGAAAAGAATACATCCTTCGAAAATTCTGAAAAAAATCACCGATATTCTACGTCCGAAACTCGATTTTTTGACACCCGTCCGATCGTGGACGGTTGAGATCTTCAATTTTTTCAACCAATATCAAGATTGAAGAATCGCTATTCAACATACACAAGTATCCTTGTGGGCTGATAGCATTCATTATTGATGAAAAAAAAGACAATCCAACGAACGATTTCACTAGTCCAACAATTACCAACAAACAAAACAAACGATTTACAAAAAAAAAAAACTCAGAAAACTTGAAATTGAACCGCTTCACTTAAAACGCTGTGCGGCTCGATATAATAATTGAACACTCGCAATTTATTAACGGCTGGTTCAATCAGAGTTGAACTTCACGAAAAACTTCTACATATCCTGACAACCATATCATCCGCGGGAAGTTCGCGATTGCTTAAACTTACTTCAATAAACCGAGCGATTGGAAATATTCAAAAGCGATTTGTGTATCTACTCGGAAGAAATTTAATAACTTTTTTGGATTGAAAAAACGAAAAATTTTACCATCTACTATCTTGAGAATAGTTTAACACATAACTACTCCAAATCTGCAGTGGAAACTCGTAATATTTTTGGATTTAGAGCGACTTGAAGTGAAAAGGGAGAAACATTCTTCATGTTCAAAAAACTTCGTGTTTTTCCCATCCTTTCGAAAACAAAAAAGAGTTATAACTTTCGGTTATATTTCGGTTCAATTTCAAGTTTTCTGAGTTTTTTTTTTTTGTAAATCGTTTGTTTTGTTTGTTGGTAATTGTTGGACTAATGAAATCGTTCGTTGGATTGTCTTTTTTTTCATCAAAAATGAATGCTATCAGCCCACAAGGATACTTGTGTGTGTTGAATAGCGATTCTTCAATCTTGATATTGGTTGAAAAAATAGAAGATCTCAACCGTCCACGATCGGACGGGTGTCAAAAAATCGAGTTTCGGACGTAGAATATCGGTGATTTTTTTCAGAATTTTCGAAGGATGTATTCTTTTCAGAGTTGTTATTATTTATGAAAAAAAAACGGTTTGTTGGAAAATTAAAAAAAAAATCACAGATGATCTTTCGATATAGTACTACAACATAAGAAAACATTAGGCAAAAAAAAAATGTCGAGGTCAAACGTCGGCGATAATGGATGGAAAGCCCCATATGTTCTTTATCGTTCTTTCCCGTAACGTAAATATTATCTAAGTACGCGATCACATTTGGTATTCCTCGTATGCAACTTTCCATTTTTTCCTGAAAGTCACCTGGAGCTACCGATACTCCTTCATGCATTCGTGTACATTTATACATTCCTAGGTGAGTAACTACTGTTAGCAACTTTTGACTATTCTCATGTACTTCTATTTGCGCGTACGCATGCTCTAAATCTAGTTCTGTAAATTTCTTTCCATGTTTCAAGGCGGCAAATATATCTTCAATTTTCGGAATAAAATTTTTATTGAGGATGATGTGCGGGTTTATCGTTAGTTTATAATCACCGCAAATACGAACTTTGCCGGAATTCTTAATTACGGGTACAATGGGCGTTGCCCATTCGCTTACTTCGACGGGAATCCAGTGCCCTAATTTTTCCAATCTTCTAATTTCTGATTCTACTGCGTCTCTTAACGCATAAGGAATATGCCTGGCTTTCAATGCGATCGGTTTCGCGTTACTTTTCAAGTGTAATTCAAGTTTGCTCTTATTAAATAATCCCGGTGTTGTACCGAACAGACTACTAAATTCTGAAAATAACTTTTCTTTCAAACTCGTTATATCTATACTATATACTTTGTCGTCACCAGGATGTGATTGTTCTATGCGTAAAGGCCAGAGGTCGAATGCTTTTAGCCATTGTTTGCCTACTAGTGATGGACCCGTGCCTTTGAGTACAAAACAATCCAATTCTCTTTCTGAATTTTTGCACACGACTTTCAAGTTCTCTAATATCCCGCATTGATCGAGTTTTTTACCATCGTAACCGTGTAATAACGGGTCTGTTTTCTTTACCTTACACGACTTGAAAAATTTATTTTTTGTTTCCTCTGAGATTACCGTCGCGTATGTTCCCGAGTCGATTTCGAATGCCAGCCGTATTCCGTTTACTACAAATTCTATGTACATAGCTTTCGCGTCGATACCTCTTTTAAATTTTGTAATATCATCCAATTTGTTAACGGTCAAATTCAAATTATTTTTGACATCATATAACTTCATAGGATTAAAGTCGAACAACTTATATATTTCGTCGTCCGGGGTGGAGCTCTCATCCTCATGTTGTTGTTGCTGTTCTCCTTTGTCGGGCTCCAAGTATTTCACCGTCGACCCCCGCTGATTCGCTTGCGACTGATTGGTACGGCATACGACTGCTAGATGACCTCTCATATGACACTTGTCACATGTATTAAATCGGTGTCGGCAATCAGCGGCTCTATGCTTTGGCTTGCCGCAACAATAACAAAGGAGAGGTCTCCAAGGCCTTCGGTTTTCAATGCGTTGAGGCGATTGGGAATTTGACTGTGTGCGGCCGCTGTTGTCATTATTGTTTCTTCGTGGATATGTAGCACGGTTTTGATTTTGCCTCTTTGAAACATGTATGGCATGTACTTGTTGGCTTGCAGCGTTTTTCAGTGTGTCGAGCGATCCTGCCGCATTCTTTAATGCAGCTTCTTGAGCCGTAGCTTCCGTGAGCGCCAGGTCAAACGTTAAATTTTCCTTCTTGAACAGTACCACACGGGTGTCGTGATTTTCAATCCCGCACACAAATTGATCTCTAAGAGCTGTCGAGAGATCTGTGAACTTGCAATGAAGTGCCAGTTTTCTTAACCTGGCGGCGAATTCAGCTACGGTTTCTGTTGACTCTTGCTTTGCCTGGTGAAATTTACATCGCTCTAAAACTTTCGACGGGGCTGGATTCAAATGGTCGCCTAAGACTTTCTTCAACTCTTCGTACGTTTTTGAAATAGGCGTAGCAGGCGCGCATAAGGACCGTATCAATTTATAGGCCTCTTCATCTAATCTCTGTAGTAATATAGCATTCTTCTTATCCTCCTCTGTATCTTTTGTTATGAAGTAAATTTCAAGACGTTCAATAAAAGTTTCCCAATCGCCTTTCTCAAGACTAAATTCTAGCCGAGACTCTAGCCCCATATCCGAGTCACTGCTGTCGGAGCTTCCGTCCGATAGTATGCTGACAAAAGAAGCGTCTTGCGAGCCGATATCTGCGCTTCCTTGATTTTCGTTGTTGCTTTGTAAATTATTTTTGAGATTATCTGCTCTTATAGCATCTACTAATAATTTGCGTAGATTGTCTAGCGTATCTGATTCGCTATGCTCGATTTTACGATTTTCAAGTTCTTTTATCGCGTCTGCCTTATTTAAATAATAC
The DNA here is from genome assembly GCA_944452935.1 of Rhogogaster chlorosoma. NCBI lineage: Eukaryota > Metazoa > Arthropoda > Insecta > Hymenoptera > Tenthredinidae > Rhogogaster > Rhogogaster chlorosoma. The sequence goes on along the minus strand of OX101800.1, from coordinate 12,763,648 downwards.
ACCCAACCAACAGGTTTATTCGTAGGTTTGTTCATTTACGTTCAAATTTTCCATGCTACCAAAAAAAATAATCCAAAACTGCTTTATATCGTCTACAAATCTCACTTTTGTACAAAACCGTTACACTGATATTCCCAACCGACAATGCACTTATTTTCAATAACTCCACTTTTCCTCGTCGCCACTGTTATATATTGTTAGTTAAGGCATGGGGATATCAGTAAGGAGACTCTATGTACCAAATAATACTTTATTTAACATCACATCACTTATTCTCGTTACACGTTATGCTCACTCGGCAGTACGAGGCGCGACTGACTATATTGTCGCAGGTATACCTGTAACTATAGCTCTCGCACCTATTCGCACTCGTGCCTATTCGCAATACATTACAAAAGGGAATGCTTTATTCGTAGCATGCCAAGGTTATCAATATAATATTGAAGTCGGTAGAATTATTATTATCCTATTGTGTGATGAAGTGAATGTGAGCATATTTGTTGAAGTATTATAAACAATATTCGAACCGCATCTTCGTGCATATAAGTTAGGTAAATTTTTGCGGTACAAATATGGAGATCTGAAATCATTACCGAGTACTGAGTGTCTTCATGTCTATAATATGGGCTCTTTTTTATGCATAAAACCGAATTATGGACTAGTGGGACAGAAGCTCTAAATTACTGGAAGATGGTTCTTTCCCATTTAGTGATGGCACTTTGATTGCATTTACCTAACGTAATCATGGAACATATAAAACCTCTTTTTCACTTCCTCTACATATATATATGGGGCATTCCATGCCAATTCGACCAGTTTTAAACCTGACCATCTTAGATTTGTTTGTCAATTTTTTTTATGATTCTGCTCGATGAAAAAAGCACCCTGATTTTTTTTCAGATTTTTTTGGTAATCCGTTCATTTTTCATGAATTTTTTAAGTAAATCATCGATAGCCCCATTTTAAAAATCTGAAAAAATTCACAAATATTTGATGATTCAAAAACGAATTTTCAAACTATTTTTCAAAGTGGAACTAAGAACAGTAGTCCACACGCTAGCCCTGTTTCTGTATAAACAGAAAAAAAATTGAAAAAATAATAGAATAAAAATTCGCAACTTGCAAAAACCAATTTCGTATTCGGATTAAGCACTATCGGAAACATAAATTTCGAAGATAAAATTTGATTTTTTTTCGTAGTGTATATAGAAACAGGGCTAGCGTATGGACTACTATTCGTAGTTCCACTTTGCAAAATAGTTTGAAAATTCGTTTTTGAATCATAAAATTTTTGTGAATTTTTTCAGATTTTTAAAATGGGGCTATCAATGATTCACTTAAAAAATTCATAAAAAATGAACTGATTACCAAAAAAATCTGAAAAAAAATCAGGGTGCTTTTTTTATCGAGTAGAATCATTAAAAAAATTGACAAACAAATCTAAGATGGTCAGGTTTAAAACTGGTCGAATTGGCATGGAATGCCCCATATACATTCATTCTTAATGTCCACATATAAATATGTCGGCGCGTGATGGTTTGGACGCCATTTCTCGCAGTCCTAATGTTTATTTAAATATTGAGCTTATTGACTCTTATTTAGACTAGGCATATTTGTTAGTATTAAGATTAGCCATAGACCCTTAGCCTAATGAGTGGCGTAGAGGGGGGATGCGAGATGAAGGCTCTGGAAACCAGAGCCTTTGTCGAACGTAGCCACAGCCCTAGAAGATACTGATTTGAAGAGCAGTTGCATTTGAACCAAGCCAGTGGTTGGTACTGAGAACAGAGATATCGAGAAATATATTGTGGACTTCTAAGGGCAGGGTGGATTCGTTGTCGCGTCACCCTGTACGCCCTAGCATAGTGTTATTATTATTAAATTAGTTATAAAGACATTGTTAGTGGTATAGGCTTACATTAGATTCAGTAATAATAGTTATAGTGACTAGATACTTAGAATGGACAAAGATCCTGCGAAAGAAGCTAATATGGACGCCCCTGAGCCTCGATCCGCTCACACTCCGACAAATATATGGGGCTTTCCATACCAACCCAAACTACCGATGATTTTTGCATCTTCGATTTCGTTGAAATTTGGGCATCCTTTTGTACCCCTCGAAAAAGGTTTTCATGATTTTTTTCAAATTTTTTCATCCAGCCAACCGGGAGACGAGAATTTTTGAAAATTTCGCGGATTTTTTTTTTAAATAGCCATAACTTGGTGAAAAATTGTCCGATTTGGGACTTTTTTTTTCAAACTTCGTGTTTTTGACTGAATTTTCTGAAAAATGTATGCAAAAAACATTTCATTGTGAATTTGATTGTTTTTTTTTTGTATTTCAAAGGTAAAACATGGATCTTAAGATTGTTTGTATCCTTCGATTTTTTTTGAAAAATTCTCAAAAATACTACTCCCCAAAACACAAATTTTAAGCCTAGTCTCGTCATGGGATAATGATAGGTTATAATTTTTTTGAATTTTTAAATTAATTAATTTTTTTCATTTTTGTTCCATTTATTGTTCTTACTTTGTAGAGTATTTGGTATGGTTTTTTATTCAAATACAATACTCTACAAAGTAAAAACAATAAATGGAACAAAAAAAAAACTAATTAATTTAAAAATTCAAAAAAATTATAACCCATTATTATCCCATTACGAGACTAGGCTTAAAATTTGTGTTTAGGGGAGTCGTGTTTTTGAGAATATTTCGAAAAAAATCGAAGGATACAAACAATCTTAAAATCCAAGTTTTACCTTCAAAATACAAAAAAAACAATCAAATTCACAATGAAAAGTTTTTTGCATACATTTTTCAGAAAATTCAGTCAAAAACACGAAATTTAAAAAAAAAAAAGTCCCCAATCGGACAATTTTTCACCAAGTTATGGCTATTTAAAAAAAAGATCCGCGAAATTTTCAAAAATTTAAAAAAAATTTGAAAAAATTTGAAAAAAATCACAAAAACCTTTTTCGAGGGGTAAAAAAGGATGCCCAAATTTCAGCAGAATCGAAGATGCAAAAATCATCGGTAGTTTGGGTTGGTATGGAAAGCCCCATATATATTAGACTGTGCCAAAAAAAATCGATGGTTATTTTTTTAGCTCTAAGCTATCTAAAACTATACTTTGCTTTAGAGGTGCCATATACAGGGTGAATCCTTTAACTCTGTCAACCCGTCACGGGTATGTTGGGGCTGCTCAGACAAGCATTTTGAGGTAACACACTTATGGTCGGAAACTCCTCCTAACGGCTGTGGAGGGCTTTGAAGATTTTTTTTTTTTTCTGGTACCCAGGGGTTGCTCGTAGTGTAATGAATCAGAGGTGATTACTCGTGATCCAACGTTTTATTCAGGCGTGGACGATTTACAAATTTGTTATGTAATATCAACAAAACGATAAGCTTTGAAGAACTTTTATAACAATGAAAAAACTAACAAAAACAATTCTTGTGGTACGGAAATTTCACGTCATTAAACTGATCTTTTACAGTAGGTGTTTAAAGTGTCCGCCACCTTGAAGAAGACACTCCGTGGAACGTCTGGTCGGGGTACACCAGATAGCTTTCATTCTGCCCCAAAAATAAAAATCCAAGGGATTCAGATTTTTGTTAGTTTTTTCATTGTTATAAAAGTTCTTCAAAGTTTATCGTTTTGTTGATATTACATAACAAGTTTGTCAGTCATCCACGCCTGAATAAAACGTTGGGTCGCGAGTAATCACCTCTGATTCATTACACTACGAGCAACCCCTGGGTACCAGAAAAAAAATAAATCTTCAAAGCCCTCCACAGCCGTTAGGAGGAGTTTCCGGCCATAAGTGTGTTACCTCAAAATGCATGTCTGAGCAGCCCCAACATACCCGTGACGGGTTGACAGAGTTAAAGGATTCACCCTGTATATATATATTAGGGTGATTCGTTTCAAGCGACTATTTTTTTTTTTTCGGTCCCGCATCAAAATCTTGTTCTGTATGCTAAAAAAGAAATTCTGTGCAAATTTGAGCCCTTAATTTAATTTCTAAGTACTTTATTTTTGATTTTGAAGTTTTCCCATTTGAAATACACAGGAAACTTAGGATTTTTTTTTCAATGGCTTATAACTTAGCGGCATTTAACGCTATTGCAATGCACTTAGGCTCAATTTGAAGGGGATTAGATACTCTTTGAAAGGACCCCCAACTAATTGATGTCAACTCATATATTGTGATATATACAGGGTGACCCAAGACCCCCGGACCGGAAGGAATAGGTGAATTCCTCGTTGGATTTTGAGACGAAATTTCCTTTTCGAAAACTTCGTCCGATCAACGGTGTCCAAGTTATTAAAGATTAAGAGTAGCCAATCAGCGCCTCGCTTTAGGTCCGTGCCAGTGCCGGGTCAATAGTGAACGGCGGGCAGGGCTTGTGGTTTATTTTACATTTGGCTACTTTCTTCTTCACTTTACGATCGACGCGTATTATTATTATTATTATTATTATTATTATTATTTTTTTTTTTTTTCTACCAGACCGTAGTTCTACGTGTCCAGGTTGACCGGACCGTAGTTTCCGGTGTCCAGGTCGACTGCACCGTAGTTTTCGATGTCCAGGTCGACCACACCGTACAAATTCATAAATTTTCAATCCCATGGTCAATTTCAAAAAAATAATAATAATAATAATAATAATAATAATAATAATAATAATAACAATAATACGCGTCGATCGTAAAGTGAAGAAGAAAGTAGACAAATGTAAAATAAACCACGGGCCCTGCCCGCCGTTCACTATTGACCCGGCACTGGCACGGACCTAAAGCGAGGCGCTGATTGGCTACGCTTAATCTTTAATAACCTGGACACCGTTGATCGGACGAAGTTTTCGAAAAGGAAATTTCGTCTCAAAATCCAACGAGGAATTCACCTATTCCTTCCCGTCCGGGGGTCTTGGGTCACCCTGTATATGCCACTAAAGTCATATTTTTGCGAAAAAATCCTATTTTTTGCATTTTCCGGTGAAATGGTCAAAGTTACAGGGAAACTTGACGACGTCATTTTGAATAGTACTCAATTCCCTACAAAAAAAGTCCTTTGACTCAAATCTCTCACATTGATATTTCTCGAGTTGTTGAGCTTTGATTTTTTTGTGGTATGAAATTTTAATGGATTATTGAGTCAAATTTTTGAATATATATTGATATTCCAATTTCCTATCACTGCATTCTTTAGTAATTATTTATTTTTTAAGTTGGAAATGAGGAAAAAGATGAGTAATGTAATGTAATTAGAAATGTAATTTCATACTACAAAAAAGTCAAAGGTCAATAACTCGAGAAATATCAATCTTAGAGATTTGGGTCGAAGGACTTTTTTTGTAGGAAATTGAATATTCTTCAAAATTACCCTGCAAAGTTTCCCTGTAACTTTGACCATTTTACCGGAAAATGCAAAAAATAAGATTTTTTCGCAAAAATATGACTTTGGTGGCATATATTGCAACTTTCTAGGGGTTTTATATTAAGTTATCTTCTAACGTACCTCCTAGTGAGGTGCAGAGCTAACTTAATCCCTGGATATGCTCTCCGATTGAGAGTTACCCTAAGTCCGGGTGTGTTCTTGTCTATTTATTTAGAACTCGATTGTGGTATAAAAATTAAGAATATCCCTGTACCCTATATTATCTGAGTCGTTTTAGCAATTATACTGAACTAAGAACCTCGCTGAGAAAAGATCCCTTCAGCGTCGTCTCGGTTCAGTTTCACCGCTCTACCTGATTGGTTTGTCTTAAATAGTTTGCTCGGTCTGAGAATCTCGCTGAGAAAAGATCCCTTCAGCGTTGTCTCTGACTTTGCTAGCTATTTCTAACGATTCCCTAACGATAATAACTCGACTAAATAAGGAATCTCGCTGAGAAAAGATCCCTTCAGCGTTGTCCGAATTCAGCTTCGTTATTCTACCTAGCTCCTATCAAATAACTACGTCAGACTGAGAACCTCGCTGAGAAAAGATCCCTTCAGCGTCGTCTCTTGTCTGATTTCGCTATTTCTAACGTTCCCTAACAATAATAACTCAACCAAATAAGGAATCTCGCTGAGAAAAGATCCCTTCAGCGTTGTCCGAATTCAGCTTCGTTATTCTACCTAGCTCCTATCAAATAACTACGTCAGACTGAGAACCTCGCTGAGAAAAGATCCCTTCAGCGTCGTCTCTTGTCTGATTTCGCTATTTCTAACGTTCCCTAACAATAATAACTCAACCAAATAAGGAATCTCGCTGAGAAAAGATCCCTTCAGCGTTGTCCGAATTCAGTTTCGTTATTCTACCTATTTTTGTTTTATCTAAGTTTTCTAAATTTTAATTAAACAGAGAATGGATTCGGAAAGATTAGTTTTAACGAAGTGGTTATATTGATAGTGACATATGTTGACACATAAGTCATTTATTGAAAATAATATGTTTTGCGTTTGATGTTATAAAGGTTTTGAACATAAAAATAATTAAAGGATAATTTTATAATTCTATGTTTTGATTATTTCTAATTTTTCTAGTTTTAGTTGAAATTAACAGTTTATCGTTAAAGTTATCTTAATTAATACGATATAAAATACTCTTGATTTTATTCTTTGATATTTGGTGATTTGATATAATTCAATATAAAATACTCTTGATTTTATTTGATCAACAAAATGGTGGCTTGATATAAAATACTCTTGATTTTATTCTTTTCTTTTTTCTCTGGTAGCACGGCTGCTTTAGCACAATACTCCAATTATATAAGCGTTTAATATAAGCGTTTTATAAGCGATTCTACAAGCGTCTCTATAAGCGTCTCTATATAACAGTGACTCGCACGGCTGCTTTAGCTCAACTGCGGTCTGATAAACTCTATACGTGTGACACGCACGGCTGCTTTAGCTCAACTGCGGTACCTGAGCTCGGTGTTACCGCCTTTTTATAGTTAGTTACGGCGTAGTATGTGTTGACGCGGGGTCCCCTCGCCTATACTTCACCTACTAATGTGCGCAGCTATCGCCTGTCGTCTGCTGTAAATATGCTATACTCGTTACATGGCCTGTGCTATAGTCTCGTTACTTGGAATATGCTATAGTTGAGTCGCGCTCTATGCTATAGTCTAGTGGCGTTAGGCTTGAAACGTTACAATATATACCACAATATATGAGTTGACATCAAACAGTTAGGGGTCCTTTCAAAGAGTATCTAATCCCCTTCAAATTGAGCCTAAGTGCATTGCAATAGCGTTAAATGCCGCGAAGTTATAAGCCATTGAAAAACAAATCCTAAGTTTCCTGTGTATTTCAAATAGGAAAACTTCAAAATCAAAAATAAAGTACTTAGAAATTAAATTAAGGGCTCAAATTTGCACAGAATTTCTTTTTTAGCATACAGAACAAGATTTTGATGCGGGACCGAAAAAAAAAAAATAGTCGCTTGAAACGAATCACCCTAATATATATATTATATGAGTTTGGAGTATGATCCATTATTTTAAACAAAAATATTTCATGTTCATGAAATAAGAAACACAAAAGTCTTTAACCCCTTGGCAGTGATGCGAAAATCTAATTTTCGTGCCACTTTTGTGTTGGGAAAAAATGTTCATGGATTTATCCTACAATCTCAGTGTCTTGGTTTTTGTGGTCGCTGAATACGAATCTGAAATCGATTTTCAAAATTCAAAATGGCGGATCCAATATGGCGGACGCGAATTCGAAAATAGTTTGATTTCGATGAAAGTAAGTATCATATGGTTTTTGTGGTCGCTGAATACGAATCCGAAATCGTATCAAACATCTCAAGTTACAAATTTTTTGTCGAAATTCAACTATTCTTCAGATTTTCTCATCCCATTTTGGATCCGCCATTTTGAAATTGGAAATCTGATTCTAGATTCGTGTTCAGCGACCTCGAAAACCATAAGGTACTCACTTTCATTGGAATAAAACTGTTTTTAGAATTTTCGTTCGCCATATTGGATCCGACATTTTGAATTTTGGAAATCTGATTCCAGATTCGGATTCAGCAGCCTCAAAAACAATAATTCACCAAACAACAGTCAAATCCATGTAGTGAAAACATGTTTTTTTTCACATGCCCCTATACGTGTCATGACACAAAAGTGGCACGACTTTTTTCCGCCCCTATGCGTGTCACTCACAGTCAAGGGGTTAAAGATAGCTGGGCTCATTTTTCATGCAGGTTATTTTTTCATATCGAAGTATAGTTTCAGGTAGTTTAAAGCTAAAAAATACTGATCAATTTTTTTTTGACAGAGTCTAAGAGTTTTTCTTCATTTCTAATATCCACTGTAACGTAGCTTTTTGATAGGGGGGAGGACACCCCTACTACGCCACTCTTCGGCGACTCCCAATATAACTGATAACTCACCAAAAACCGTAGTTGGGCGCCAGGTACTTCTTAGTACCAGTTTTAATAAATTATTAACAATAAACAAAGACTGGGATCGACGGGCGATGATTCAGCTAGCTCAGCTGCTATGCTCTAAGGTAGAGGGGTAGGGTACACCATTCATAATGCAGTTAATATATTGCAATTAGCCTGACGGCATTATATTATCAAAAAGAAACAGACTACAGGAAGAACGATAGAGTGAATTTATAATTCCGGGAACTCGATATAATGCCTAATTAATTAAGAAGCTACTCGTATCACAAAGCGATACTCGGTATTCGATCAAAGAAAGATTTTATTCTCGACGACACAGTTGATCCGGTAGGATAAATATAATTTACAATAGAATTTACGCAGTGAAAGAACGAAAGGTACGCCGCTATTGCGTAGCGAGATTTACGATAGAAAATATAACATTAGGTCATACTATACTAAATAATACTATACTAAATACGCAGACGCGAAGCCATGCGGTCTCCGCGGCTACCTACGCTCGGTTTTTACCCCAGGAGAGTTTGGCAAACAGTGTTTTACATACGATATGCGAAATAGAAAATACACAGGCAATGCAAACTACAGATAAGCAATTATAGAGAAAATATATAGAGAAAGGTAGAGAACTACAGAAAGATAGCTTAGTAACGAGAGGCGTTACTAAATACCAATAGAAAAGCTCACCAGAAAGAAATGGTATTAATTCAGGCTAGCCACGAGGTCACTTCGATAAACGAAATTACGATAAACGAGAGACGAGACCTCTTGGTCTAACAATATCTTAACAAATCACCATTAAACGGTAGAAATCACCTCGTGCCTTCACAATAAACAATATTAGCCTTACCTTTTTGATGCTGGCTGCAATAGCACTTACACAGGCTTTATTAATTTATAATGTTCAACACAATATAGTAAATCTCGGTAACGGGACGGTATCGGTACGGTACGGTATTAATAAAACGGAACGTCTAGTCCTGACTAGAGTTGAGCGCAGAGTATGTCGAGTCCTGAGCTTAGCTCGACGAGCTGGATGTATCCCTCGATTTTGAGTGATCCTGATTGGCGATATTACGTCAGGTGACATCTACGCATTTTAAGTGGCTCTGTCTTCTAGACGGTAGGTCAGCGGTCGCGCTCGTTGGTCGTGCGGGGTGTAGAGGGAGGATCCCCCTTGACTCTGCCGCTTTACTATACCCCTCTCCTTACCGCCGTCTCCGAATTTCCTTGACGCTGGGTGCACGTTGACACCTCGCTCGTCCAATGATCCTGGCGGGGGGTGGCGACCTTACAACCACGGTCAATTCGCCAGGTCCTCCACCAGGGTTGTCGTGCTGGGCAACGAGAGCCTCGATCACGAGAGGAACTCCGTTAACGGAACGTCTGCACCGGGGGTTTTTCTAGGCCAACCCGGCCGCGGTAACGGTAGTCGAGACAGTAGGTGGTCCATCTGCTATCATGGTGACGTGAGGGCGGGAGGCTGTGAATGCGTTTTCACGCGACCTTATACTCCACCCTCAGACACCTAGCTTCGGTAGCGGTAGCTTCGTCGGATGACGGGAGGGCGACTAGGTGCTTCTCGCACACCCCTGTACGCCGTCTATCCGCGGGAGAGAGCCGGATGATCCTCGGTACCGCTAGGATGCACTTCCTTCGACGCTTTCTGGGCGATTCAAAGGATGCACACCATGCAGTACTCGCCGATCCTCGTCTAGTTTTACCGTAGCACACCCACGGCAGTGGATGTCTCGTCCGATTCACATAGATTTTACATAAAATAAAAGCAAGTTAATTAAATCCTATTTTTCCCTAACTGTTTGCCAAATTCCTGGAGTTTCGCCGACTAGACGTTCCCTTATTCCCGACCTTGTGACGGCATTACTTAATGCAACGTGACACCACATATATGATCCACTCTCATCCTCTGGCTCAGGGGATATGGGTTAGATTTTCTGCATGCACCTCTTGTTTAGACAGCAAAATCTTCCGCATAATGGCCCTGTATAAAGTCGTCCCACTTGATCGCTCCGAAAAGGTTGTAGGGGAGACTGAGGAAGTTTTACCATACGGGAGGTTTGACCATGTGCGCTTTTCTTTGCCATGAGGCTGAAAGAAATGCTGCCATCTTGTGTCACACATTCGTAAACTCAATCAAAACAAAGTGTACGTGATAAACAACCGTTTCAACGCAAGCAGAGTCTCAAGCAGAGAAAAAGTTACGAGGTGGTTCTCTGAACGAGCGAAAAATTTTGTTGTTTTTGCCCACTGTTCGTAAGGATATAAAACTACAGATTTACTCAGGGAAATGTCCGCGAAAAGATTCTGTAGGTCATAAATTATTGAGATTGTTGAATTTAATATCTCCTAGTATTTTAACTGACAAGTGCGGTTAGGGAGGTTTGACTCATAAATCACGGGGAGGTTTGACCATACTAATAATTGCAAAATATCATGCACTGCTCACAGAATGTCGTTTGTATGGAAGTCGAAGGGCAACAGCTGCAAAAAAGTATCTGCTGAGGTGATGAAAAAGGCAGTGCAGCGTGTTCTAGAAGGTCAGAAAAGTGTCAATGGTGCTGCGAAAGAATTTGAGATCGATCGAAAAACTTTAGGACGTTATGTCAATAAAGTAAAAAACAACCAAGAAACCTCTTTTGTAGCTGACCACGTATCTTATCAGATATTCTCAGGCGAAGAGGAAATATTATTAGAGAAGTACTTGATACATTCAAGCAAGCTGAACTACGGCTTATCTCCGCAGACTACACGAAAGTTTACATATCAGTATGCTGTCGCGAATAATAAAAAGTTCCCCGCAAATTGGGAAAAGAATAAATCAGCGAGTTACGATTGGCTCCGTGGATTCATGAGCAGACACCCTGATTTATCATTACGAACCCCTCAAGCGACGAGTTTGTCACGAGGGACGGCATTCAATCGAACGACAGTGGACAAATTTTTCAGCAATGTGAAATCAGCATTCAGCAAGCATGCTTACGGTCCAGAGGCGATCTTTAACATCGATGAGACTGGCATGACTACAGTACAAAGGCCAGTAGCGCGATTCTGGATCTTTTAACGATTTTTAACGACTGTTAACGCCTGTTAACGCCCGTTGTCAGGCGTTATCTCGGTACACGCGAGTTACTGATCTATCAGAATTTCCGTATTCTATGGTGAATAGTAAATTTTAATCCATAAGGAGGTAGGTAAGTAACAACTTTTTAATTATGACCTTTTTTTTCACGTGCTACATAAGCGAACATTCATTCTTTTGGAATTACATTATAATAATACGTGTCTACAGCTTAACCCTTAGATAATAGTTTTCTCATGAAAAACCGTAGATTATTGAGTAGAGAATGCAGATAAAATGTAATAAAACTATTTTTTTTGTTTTAAAATTAAAAAAACAAATATATAATCGAAAATAAATTTTATTGAACAAAGTACAATGTTCTGCTTGTAAATTTGTATATTTATTACTAGTCCAGGAACCGGGTATGAAAAAGGCCCTTTTCGTGACACAGAGCCGGACCGATTCTAACCGACTGATTCGTGTAGGGCTCAAGTCCCTGATAAAGGCCTGATAGTTTCCAACCACAGATTTTGGGAGGCTTTTTTTTTTGCCACGGGGTCAAAGTTGGCAAAACCATGTTTTTACGAGATAGCGCCGAAACTATCGATCGGAGAAGAAAAAAGTTCAGTAACTATTTGTAGATATTAGAAAAACGAACAATTTGGCGGGTCGCAAGTTAAAAACGGTTTATTAGATTGCCCGCAAAAAATTAAAAACCAGCTAAAATGGCCATTTCTATTATAACGAATTATTAGTTCAAAAATGTATGTGCAGCCTTCAAAATCTCAGAATATATGCCCTTCGGTACACTAAACAAGTGTGCAAAATTTGAGCTCGATCGGACAGATAGTTTTTGAGAAAATTCATTTGTTATTAAAAAACCGACTGTTTTTGCAAGGAATTTCTACACCGGGAGGGGGTCACAGCGCAATAAAACTAGAACGAAATCATTCCGAAAGAATCAAACTACCATGTACACTTTGGGGCAAATCGATTATAATTAAGGGGGTGAAAAACGGCTACAAAAATGGGGTACGATTTTTACTCATGAACAATTAGAATTCCATCGCGAATTTCCAAGTTACAGAGTCGGGAGTGACATCATTCGAAAGCGGTTATTTTTATACGAATTTAGAAGAAAAAAAAATGCGTAAAGTTAATTAAGGGAAGATAAAAAATTTATTTTTTAATAATTATTGCAGCTGCTCATTTCAACATAGAGAGCTGAAAATTGGACAGCGTACAGGGTAAGGCTTATGCAAAATCAATGCAAAATGTTTTTTTAGCGGAGCACGTGTCGTTCCGTTGCCAGAATTTATGTCCCTTTCATCGAAAAGATCGAGAAGAATATTGCAATAAGCAGACAGAAACATTTTAAAATTAATAACAAATTACTGAATGTTTGTAAAATTGGTGAAAAATATAAAATAAATCATATCAATCATCAAAAATATAAAATATATCATCGGTTCAACCTTTCTCTGTGTTAATATTTTTTTAATTGCTTGTACCCTGAAAACTAATGCATAATAATTTCAATTGAACAGAAAAAATATTCTTCATACTTAAGAACATGTGGTATCTCTCGTAGTCGCAATGGCTTCGAATAGTTCATTTTTTCTGGCAACGGAACGACACGTGCTCCGCTAAAAAAACATTTTGCATTGATTTTTTTTCCCCTCCGTACAGTAGTTGGGGAAGATCACAACGATAATATTCTCATTTGATTTCACCCAAAAGTTGAGTAAAAAACTGTGTTAAAAAGTTTTTAAAAAAATGATCAATAAATTTGGAGGTGGATTTTCGATTTTTCGGAATTTTGAATAGCCCACAGAGCACGAAATATTCTTGAAACTGTGCAGAAATATTTCAGGAAAGATTTGAAATATTTCGATAGGTTTTCTATGAAATATTTCTGAAATCCCTAAATGTCCTCACAATTTTTGTTCGGAAATATTTTACGAAATATTTGTGATATGTTTTTGTAAATGTGTCACGAAAAAATTTAGTAATATTCCTGAAATATTCCACCGACACATTTCTCGATTTCCAAAATCGTCTTGTTATATTTCTCATATATTTCTTAAATATTTCGACAAATACGACTCCGCAAGTTTTAGAAATATTTCGAGAAAGATTTCACAAACATTTTTCAAAATATTTATGAAATCCCTAAATGTCCTCACAATTTGCGTTCGGATATATTTCACAGAATATGTTCGATATGTTTACAGGAATATTTCATCGAATATTTTATGAATATTTCTGGAATATTCCAACGACACATGTTTTAATTCTACAATTGTTTTGTACTTCCGATGTATTGACCTGACTGGGATTTGAACCCACTTTCGCTCGCATTCGCTGTATTACTAGTCGCACGCTCTACCTAATACGCCAAACTACTCTATGGTAACTGATCCAACTTTCTTTCATTTGACGAAACTTGTGAATGAAGTATCGAAGTAAGAGCTAACAAACATTTCAATATGACAGATCAGCGTCATATATGGAGCATTCTCCGTCGAAACGAACGGGCATGAGAATTCGGATTTTTGATTCCATCAAAATTTTCATGGGTGATTACTAGGGCCAGGGACTTCGGGTGGTGGGGGTAAACTAATACACAAAAACCACATCTGTGTGAGAACTATGTTCATGTTCCACAGTGACAAATTTCAGATGTCAACGAAAACTAACACATGTAAACACATCTGTGTAATCGGTAATAATTTCATTCGTTTCCGGTTTCGGAGTGACAAAGTTCAGATGGCAGAATAAAATGTCAAACTTAACCCCCCTGACCAGTCCGATAAGTGTAGTCCATGCAAGAGTATGTAGTATACATTTAAGTATACATGCAAGTTCAAGACTGCCCACGTGTGGATAGCGGGCAGCTCTCCGTGACTTACGCAGCAGATATAGAAAATAAATTCAAGTCACAGCGTATTGGAAACCACTATTCTAACCTCGCTTCGCTCCGTTACAACGCGGTTCTTCGACGCAGCATGCGAAGCCACTGGGCGTATTCAAGAGTGCCTGTGTGTATGAAAACGAGCAGCTCTCCGTAACCCAAGCAATTAAAATTAAAAATAATTATACCATCCGAAATTTCAGTAGATGAGACGCACTTAGACATGTTACAGCTGATTTTTGGGGCTTCTAAGATTTCCTAGCCCATCTGTGCATATTCAAGCATGCCTGTGTGTGAAAAAACAGGCAGCTTTAGGTATAAAAAAAAATATTTATATAAAATTAAAATAATTTATATAAAATATAGTATAAAATTTTTTTGTTGTTGTTACATAGTCAGATGTGTTTCGACTTATATCGGCAGCTGCTGCGAATTGAATTGAAGTTGAAAATGATTGTCCTGTCGGAAATTTAAGGATGTGACCCACTCTGACATATCTGTGCTGATTTTGGGGCAACTGTGATTTGCGAGCCTACCATTGCATATTCAAGAGTTTCCGTGTGTAAAAAAACGGGCATTCCTCCATTCCTCGTGCAACGATGAAAGAAAATACTTGCTTCATTGAAATATACTTCATTGAATACAATTATTAAGATAGCTATTTCTATATTGTCCTTGACGATTTGATAACGTTACTGTATTTAAAAAAAATGAAAATAACAAATCTGTAGCAATAACACGAATTTTTATTTTCATTCATTTCTATACGGATTTAATTAAATATAAATGGATAAAAAATGTTAGATAAAAACGAAGCTAAAGGCCTATACAAAAAAATATATTACAGTCGAGACTAAAATCTAGACGAAACGCAAAATTAAAATAAAATCGAACGTATATACGAAAAATAACATTATTACAAGTTTGACGTCATTGTGGTGTCTATAGACCCCCGGCGTGTCGACTTATGAAATTTTCGTTTTGCCATGACGTACGCCATTAGTTCCGCATGCAGATAGGAACCGTTTGAGAATACACGCAACTGCTGATTGAATTTCATGAGATCGGATAGCCCGCGGAAAGAAGAGGATCTAGTTCTCAAAATTATATCTTTTTACTTTCAGCAGGACGGAACACATCTGAGTCCATCATATCGATTCAAACGTTTATAAATTTTTTTAGATTATAATGGCGTACGTCATGGCAAAACGAAAATTTCATAAGTCGACGCGCCGGGGGTCTATAGACACCACAATGACGTCAAACTTGTAATAATATTATTTTTCGTAATCATGAGAGAAGGAACTCAAACAATCCAGTCGAGTCAAGTATTCCAAACGTTGCCTGACGTTTCGGCAGTTATGTTCTGCCCTCATCAGAGGCTAATTTTATTAAAATAAAAAATACCAAATACATAAGATACAAAACTTAACGAAAAAACAAACAAAAGTCAATAGTAAAGAACGAAGTGAGTCAAGAAAACACAAAACAATGGCACCAATTACAGAAAAAACTATTCAACAAACTATTCAAAAAACATGGTCAAAAATTAAGGTAAAAAAAACAACAAGTAGAGTCAGAAAATTAAAAAATTAAAAAATAATGATAGACGAAATGACAGTCTCACTAAGAAAAGCAATTAAAATTACCTTACTGAAACGGTGTTCGGTGAAAAAAGCCCAGTGGCATTGAACCACACATGGTCACTCTAATAGGCTAAACTGAGTGTCAACCTGAGCTGGGCAAACGTAAACTAAAGACAAGCGTGGAAACACTCATTATATAAGGACTCAGCTGAGACCTATCCCAAGAGTTAACGTACTTTACAAGTGTCAAAGTAAACAGTAAAAACCGATGACGTCGATGGATGACGTCAATGGATGACGTCAATAGATGTTATGATACTGCCTAAGCTTTTTTCACCCAAAACAACCCCACTAGGTATACATAACAATAAAAATTAAAAATAAAAACACAATGCCTAAGAACAACTTTTTGATCTAATCCTATGTAGCATGTTAGAATACGGTTGATATAATCTTTTTGTGTCCTCTTTCTTATTGAGACTGTTCCGTTGCAAATTAATATGCAGCATCTCAGAGGTGATTCGTTTAGACCAAACAGATTCCCTATCTAGAATTAGCACATCATTCCAATCAAATGTGTGGTTATGTTCAATCTGGTGTAGAGACACGACCGAGTGTGCTTCAGGGTTTTTCTTAAGATTATCTCTATGTTCTTTTAGTCTAGTCTTAAGCTCACGTTTGGTCTCACCGACATACGATGCAGCGCAATCATTACAATTAATCTTATAAACTATATTACATTTGTCAAGTTTATCTACACGGTCCTTACCCTTAGTGATAACAGAGCTTAAATTACTATTCACACAGAAGACAGGTGTCAAGTCAAACTTCTTAAGAGAGCTCCCTAATCTCTCAGAAAAACCACTAATATACGGTATCGGTACCATTCGTTTTTTAGGCCGGACTGGACCATTCACTACCGTGATGACAGAAGTATTAAGATCAGGATCAGTCAGTGTAATGACGATGTTAATCTTATTACAATATTGGTTCTTAGATTTTAAATGTTTAACTCTACTGGTTAATATCGCTTCAAAAAACTTGTCAGGGTAGTTGTTGTCCCGCAACAAGGACCTAACTAGGTCTAAATTCTCAGAATGGAATTTCGAATGGGATAGTGAAATAGCCCTGTCAACTAAATTACAAACCATCCCACGTTTTTGCGACAAATGATGAAGAGAGTTAAAATTTAAGAATCTACCTGAAAAAGTGGGCTTACGATACCAATTAGTGATAAGTCCATTAGATACATCACGAATCACATAGACATCTAAAAAACTCAACTTACGCTCTACTTCAAGCTCGTATGTAAACTGAAGACGGTCATGATAACTGTTGAAAACTTCAGTCACGTGATCTAAGCAAGCACTAGGGATACACATAATGATATCGTCCACGTACCGATAGTAAAACCATGGTCTGAAATTCAATTTTGACAAGCAATCACGTTCAAGATCTACCATGACAATATCAGCTAAAACCGGTGAGATCGGAGACCCCATGGGTGATCCAAAAATTTGCTTGTAAAATTGGTTGTCAAACTGAAAATACACATTATCTAACAAATAAGATACACCAGCTAATAGTTCACTTAAGGGCATAGTAGTGTGTTTAGCAATAAACGGGTACCTATTCACTAACGCAGTTTTAACCAATTCAGAAGGAACATTCGTAAACAAGGACGTCACATCCAAAGAAATCAAAACATGGTCGTTAGGTAGCTGGACATTCTTGAGTTTATCAATCAAGTCCCAACTATGCTTGATATACGAATCGGCTTTAGGTATACTCTTAATCAATAGATCACTTAAAAACTTCGAAATAGAATAGGTAGGACTACCAATGGCTGAAATGATAGGTCTCAAAGGGACATCCTTTTTATGAATTTTCGGTAAGCCGTACCCTTTAGCTAGACAAGTGTTAGTCTGTGTAAGCTCATTCTTATGATATTGTTTAACTAAGAAACCATTGGAATTCCATCTGTCAAGAATTCTCTGAGCAGTTTTACGAAGCAAGGCCAGTGGATTCTTATTTACTAATCTGTATGTGTTGGGGTCGGCAAATAGAGACCGTAATTTGTGTGTATAATTAGCTTTGTCCAACACCACTGTCACATTGCCTTTGTCCGCATTCGTAAAGAAAATGTTATTATTATTCCTAAGAAATTGACGAGTGGTGTTAAGATTATGTGCAGCAACCCTGTCTTCAATACTAATATGCTTATTTTTACGAGAGAAATGTTCAATGTTCTTGATTAATTTAGCCCTGAGATCTTTTTTACGATCTTCAGAGAAAGACGGTACGTTAATCGCATGCTCAACATTTTTGATGACTTTAATAATAGTTCCCTGATCTAGGTTAGTAGCCGGAGAAAATTTAGGACCTAAAGAAGCAGTAGTAACAACAACTTCAGGGATCGGTGTGTCAGTCAAATTAATCAACCAACGTTCACTAGATTTAGTCGGAACAAGAGAGGTGTCATGTTTGGCTATATGAGCAGGAGCCGGTTGATGAGTCAAACCATTAAATTTCCGTGTGAAACAATAGTTCAGTTTAACGGTTAGGCGATCCAAATTAAAATGTTGATGCGAAACTATGTCTTTGAACACTTCGAGTGGGAGCAAATCATTAAGTAACGTCTCAAATTTCGCTAGTTTTTTTCTGAGGAAACACAAATGAATGTGCAGGTCCTCAATCTCTATATTAAGTAGATTGGTTGTAAATTTTAAGATGCTCTTACGTAACCGTTGGGAACCAGATCTGCTGTGACAAGAGATCGACTCAAGTTTAGAGCCAATGTCAGAGATGTGTTTCGGTCTTGTGTCATAAATCCTGCATCTTATAAGGAACCGTCGTTGTGCCGAAGAGATGGTGATTTTCCTCTTAATATCTACCCATTGTTTAAGAATAGTCGTAGTCTTTTCTCCATGGAGTTGTGTCATCCGTTTGTAAAAACTGGTGTTGTTCAGGGATATCGTAGATTCAACCCTCGTAGTATTATTCATCATGAAGCTAACACTCGTACTTGATAATCATGAGAGAAGGAACTCAAACAATCCAGTCGAGTCAAGTATTCCAAACGTTGCCTGACGTTTCGGCAGTTATGTTCTGCCCTCATCAGAGGCTAATTTTATTAAAATAAAAAATACCAAATACATAAGATACAAAACTTAACGAAAAAACAAACAAAAGTCAATAGTAAAGAACGAAGTGAGTCAAGAAAACACAAAACAATGGCACCAATTACAGAAAAAACTATTCAACAAACTATTCAAAAAACATGGTCAAAAATTAAGGTAAAAAAAACAACAAGTAGAGTCAGAAAATTAAAAAATTAAATCATTTCGTCATTCGTCATTTCGTCTATCATTATTTTTTAATTTTTTAATTTTCTGACTCTACTTGTTGTTTTTTTTACCTTAATTTTTGACCATGTTTTTTGAATAGTTTGTTGAATAGTTTTTTCTGTAATTGGTGCCATTGTTTTGTGTTTTCTTGACTCACTTCGTTCTTTACTATTGACTTTTGTTTGTTTTTTCGTTAAGTTTTGTATCTTATGTATTTGGTATTTTTTATTTTAATAAAATTAGCCTCTGATGAGGGCAGAACATAACTGCCGAAACGTCAGGCAACGTTTGGAATACTTGACTCGACTGGATTGTTTGAGTTCCTTCTCTCATGATTATCAAGTACGAGTGTTAGCTTCATGATGAATAATTATTTTTCGTATATACGTTCGATTTTATTTTAATTTTGCGTTTCGTCTAGATTTTAGTCTCGACTGTAATATATTTTTTTGTATAGGCCTTTAGCTTTGTTTTTATCTAACATTTTTTATCCATTTATATTTAATTAAATCCGTATAGAAATGAATGAAAATAAAAATTCATGTTATTGCTACAGATTTGTTATTTTTATTTTTTTTTAAATACAGTATCGTTATCAAATCGTCAATGACAATATAGAAATAGCAATCTTAATAATTGTATTCAATGAAGTATATTTCAATGAAGCAAGTATTTTCTTTCATCATTGCACGAGGAATGGAGGAATGCCCGTTTTTTTACACACGGAAACTCTTGAATATGCAATGGTAGGCTCGCAAATCACAGTTGCCCCAAAATCAGCACAGATATGTCAGAGTGGGTCACATCCTTAAATTTCCGACAGGACAATCATTTTCAACTTCAATTCAATTCGCAGCAGCTGCCGATATAAGTCGAAACACATCTGACTATGTAACAACAACAAAAAAATTTTATACTATATTTTATATAAATTATTTTAATTTTATATAAATATTTTTTTATACCTAAAGCTGCCTGTTTTTTCACACACAGGCATGCTTGAATATGCACAGATGGGCTAGGAAATCTTAGAAGCCCCAAAAATCAGCTGTAACATGTCTAAGTGCGTCTCATCTACTGAAATTTCGGATGGTATAATTATTTTTAATTTTAATTGCTTGGGTTACGGAGAGCTGCTCGTTTTCATACACACAGGCACTCTTGAATACGCCCAGTGGCTTCGCATGCTGCGTCGAAGAACCGCGTTGTAACGGAGCGAAGCGAGGTTAGAATAGTGGTTTCCAATACGCTGTGACTTGAATTTATTTTCTATATCTGCTGCGTAAGTCACGGAGAGCTGCCCGCTATCCACACGTGGGCAGTCTTGAACTTGCATGTATACTTAAATGTATACTACATACTCTTGCATGGACTACACTTATCGGACTGGTCAGGGGGGTTAAGTTTGACATTTTATTCTGCCATCTGAACTTTGTCACTCCGAAACCGGAAACGAATGAAATTATTACCGATTACACAGATGTGTTTACATGTGTTAGTTTTCGTTGACATCTGAAATTTGTCACTGTGGAACATGAACATAGTTCTCACACAGATGTGGTTTTTGTGTATTAGTTTACCCCCACCACCCGAAGTCCCTGGCCCTAGTGATTACATCTAATGAGAGAAGCTTTCACGATTTATTTCGATTTTTTTCGTTGATGTGTTCTCAAGATATAATTTTTGAATTATTTTTTCGAAAATACAGAAATTCATGAAAAATTGACCAAATGAGATGTTCTTTTTTTTTCAATTTTTCTTTTTCAGTATACTTTAAGAAAAAAACACAAAAAGCGTAATTATTACCAATTGCGATATGATTTTTTCATTTACAGTTCAAACTTTACGATTTTGAGAGGTTGGACACTTTTTTTTATAAATTTTTTTTTTTAGTATAAAAATATGAAATTATTGGTCCCAAAATTGTAATTGATAGCAATATAACTGCCCTAGATTCCAAATTCTCAGTCGGAAAACGTTGGTACAGCTGATTAGAAGATTTCTGATCAACGGAATAAGTTATTTTGAATCTTAGAAATTTGATACGATCAAATTTACGCAAAAAGACTTTGAATCAGAGAAAAAAAAAATAGAATGAGATGTGACCCCCTGATAAATCCGACGGCTGAATTTGTTAAAAAAAAAAAACAATGTTTTGTTTGGGAATTGAAAAACAAGTGTCCAACCTCTGGAAATCGGGAAATCTGAACTTTAAATGAAAAAATCATACCGCAATCAATAATAATCACGTTTTTTGTATTTTTATTTCTTAAAGTATACTGAAAAAGAAAAATTGAAAAAAAAAGAACATCTCATTTGGTCAATTTTTTAAGAAATTGTGAATTTCATGTGGGATATATATGTTGTGTGTATTAATATTGTGTGGGATATTTCCACCATTTGCGGTAATGTTTCTGAAATCTTCCAGCATTATTTAAGTGAAATATTATTAGTCATATTTCATCGAGATTACTATAAAAAGTTTCAGTCAGTTTTCTGAAGAAATCAAAAAAAGTTGTCTTGATATCTTTTTAGCAACCTTCGTGCAATATTTTAAAAAGGTTCCTTCAAAGATTTTTTGAAAGTGAATTTTGATTTTTCGCGGTAATATTTTTGAAATTTGCCGAAAATATCACAATGATATATAGCTTATAACATACCACAAGGACTCATTGGAAGATTTCTGACAGGTTTCTGTTAAAGTTCATGAAAGTTTTCAAAAAAAAATTTCCGTTATCTTCCTGCAGCGTTGGAAAAAATTTTCAGGAAAGTTTTTCTGAAAGTAAATGTGAGTTTCACTTAAAATATCTCTAAAAACTTTCTGGAATTTTTCAATGAAATATTTTTTTTTTTCATTGAAAAAATATTCTCCGAAAACTTTCTGAGATGTTACCGATAAAATTCCAGTGATCTTTCTTCGAAATATTCCATAGAACATTTCAAAGAAATCACATAAATATTTCGCGAAATATTTGAAGATGTGTCTTCTCTTCTATTTCACGAAATGTTTCAGGAACTTTCCATGGAAGATTTCATGAGAGCCCATTTTTACCATTCTTGGTAACGTTTCTGAAATCTTTCAGCATTATTTTGTAACGTCCCAAATTGTCCTTCCCTGGGATAGCTCGCTAGAGAGCAGGTGATTTGGGAGTTACTTGTTTCTTGTGCACGTGTGTGTGCGTATGTCTGTGTGGTTGTGTCGCCGAAATCCTACAGGAAACGATCACTGTACTGTAGTAGTCAGTAGAAATCGCCTGTAGAACCGGGTTTGTGAGTGTCTGCTACCGAAATCCCCCAGGAAACGATCACCGTACTATAATAGTCGGTATAAATCGCCTGTCGAATCGGATTTTGTGTACTCTGATTGTTACCGAAATCCTCCAGGAAACGATCACCGTACTGTAGTAGCCGGTAGGAATCGCCTGTAGAATCGGATTTTGTGCGTTCTGATTGATATCGATCTTATAGGGAACGATCAACGTGTCGCAATGACCGGTAAATCGCCTATAAGACCGAGTGTATGTTGTGATTTGGCGTGGATGCAGTATTCTTTGCAAAACACCGAGTATACACAAATATATATATGGGGTATTCTCGCTCATCCGGGACACTTTTCTGCGCATGAATTTTCGATTTTCGGGTTACGCGAGATTTTGGTTCTTGGCCAATCCCTAACAACAAATCCAGAGTCATACCCCCTGATTTCAACTAGTTCCGAAGTTATTGAATTTACAAAATATGAGAAAATCAGTTTTCGAGCGCACCGCACTATGTTCAAACGTACGTATCTTTGGTTCGGGGGGTCCGAAATCTATTTTCAACCAGTGCTCTAGAATCAGAAAACTTTCACCTTTCACGCTGTAATATCAAAAATTTTTGAAAAAATATTTTTGCCCACGAATTTCACAATTATTTTTGTTTTTCGTCCTGTGACCAAAGGGCATAAATTTTTTCGATGAAAATTGAACTGTAGGTAGATCTCCATGTACTTAAAAGACCCTGCAATTTTCAAGAGGGCATTATTTTTCTTTTTTTTTTAAATAATTTTTTACGGCTTTTTTTATAGGCTTTTTTTATATTTTATTTTTTTTCTCAAAGAAAAAGAATTTTCCGTACGTCTCAACCTCACGTGAAAGAAATACGCCTGTCCCCTGAAAAGAAAGAAATCATTCGTTTCGATTTCTTTGAGAAAAAAAAATAAAATCAACAAAAAGCCTATAAAAAAAGCCGTAAAAAATTATTTAAAAAAAAAAGAAAAATAATGCCCTCTTGAAAATTGCAGGGTCTTTTAAGTACATGGAGATCTACCTACAGTTCAATTTTCATCGAAAAAATTTATGCCCTTTGGTCACAGGACGAAAAACAAAAATAATTGTGAAATTCGTGGGCAAAAATATTTTTTCAAAAATTTTTGATATTACAGCGTGAAAGGTGAAAGTTTTCTGATTCTAGAGCACTGGTTGAAAATAGATTTCGGACCCCCCGAACCAAAGATACGTACGTTTGAACATAGTGCGGTGCGCTCGAAAACTGATTTTCTCATATTTTGTAAATTCAATAACTTCGGAACTAGTTGAAATCAGGGGGTATGACTCTGGATTTGTTGTTAGGGATTGGCCAAGAACCAAAATCTCGCGTAACCCGAAAATCGAAAATTCATGCGCAGAAAAGTGTCCCGGATGAGCGAGAATACCCCATATATAATTTTATTTATCAATAATAAATTCAAACAAAAATAATTAACAAAATAAAGAAATCTGATTTGAATTATCGTGAAAATATAAGAATATTGTTTTTTATTAAAGAGCTGCGAATTTTGCTGAGTGGCACTTTGCCGACTCGCGTAAGAATGAAATTAATATAATATATCAGGATTTTACCTTTGTTTTTAATATATTATAAACCAAAATTTTACCTGTACGATTTGCGTATTTCTGACTCAGGATTTTACTTGTGAATTTTAATATGCCGAACGTTTTGCTTAGTGGCGCTTTGCCGACTAGCTTAAATTACTGGATTTTAATAATTATATTTTGAAGAATATTAATTTGCGTTGAGTTGATCTAGAGAATTTAGAGAGATGTGTTTCGCGTAGTGGCGCTTTGCCGACTAGCTTGGTCTGCCGAGCGTGCCGCGGTTTATATAGTCGCGGCGCGCTAATCCGCATTGTTCTATCGGCTTCTATGGTGTCTAAAATTGCAACGATGCATTTTTTGATATTTGTGTAATATATCTTTTCGACTTCTAATTTTATGATCTTTCGTTTCGCGCACGCGGATTTGTAATCCGATGACTTTGATATTTCATGGTGATGTTCCATGAAATTCCATGGTGTCTATTTTTGGTATTTCTCGCCGTAGAAGTTCCAAAAATAGCTCATAGGAAAGCTTGGGATTTTTACTCCCGATCTATGTCTTTAGAAATTAAGATATGTTAATGTTTAGTCGGTAATTTCCATGTTTAAACAATCGAGCGTACGTGAAGCGTGGGCTCACATTGTACATGTATATACGCGGTGACTCTAAGTTTCGCATACATCGTTGCGTTTCTTTATTGTGCGTTTTGAACGTCACAATTTCAATGAAATATTATTCGTTATTGTTCATCGAGATAACTTTGAATATTTCAGTCAGTTTCCTAAAGAGATCACAAAAAATTATCTCGGAATCTTGAATTGGGGGAATCATTGAAAGATTTCTGGCAGGTTTCTGGTAAAGTTCCAGAAAGTTTTCACAAAAACTTTTCTGTTATCTTCCTGCAGCATTGTCAAAATTTTTCAGGAAAGTTTTTCTGAAAGTAAATGTTAGTTTTATTTAAATTATCTCTGAAAGCTTTCTGGAATGTTTCAGTGACATTTTTTTTACTTCATTACAGAAATATTCTTTGAAATCTTTCTGTGAGGTTACTGATAAAATTTCATAGAGCTTACTTAGAAATATATGATGAAAACTTTTTGAAAGTATTCAGAAATATTTTACGAACTATTTGATGATGTCTTCTTTTTCATATTCCACAAAATATTCCAGGAACCTTTCAAAAATATTGTTTTGTATTAGTTCAAAAAAATATTTCGAATTAATTTTGTAATATTTATGGAACATTTTTGAAAGATTTCGACGAAATATTTGTTGGACGATTTTTTAGAAACATTTCGTGCTCTGTGGGAGCGGAATCATACTCAGCGGAAAAAGTTAGCCCAGATTTAAAAAAAAAACAACTCGATAAGTTGATTAGTTCCGGAGATATTGCATGTTGGTGGAATTTGAACGCGCGAATTCACTTTTCACGCGAGCGCGCGCGAGCCGGAGACGGCTACCCCCACTCTGCCGCCAAACGCTACGTGACATTTGGCCTCCCATTAAGCCGCTGAAATAAACAATAAATTTATATGGGATTTTTCCACCGATTTTTCTCTGGGTAGCATAAGCCTTACCCTGTACGCTGTCCAATTTTCAGCTCTCTATGTTGAAATGAGCAGCTGCAATAATTATTAAAAAATAAATTTTTTTATCTCCCCTTAATTAACTTTACGCATTTTTTTTTTCTTCTAAATTCGTATAAAAATAACCGCTTTCGAATGATGTCACTCCCGACTCTGTAACTTGGAAATTCGCGATGGAATTCTAATTGTTCATGAGTAAAAATCGTACCCCATTTTTGTAGCCGTTTTTCACCCCCTTAATTATAATCGATTTGCCCCAAAGTGTACATGGTAGTTTGATTCTTTCGGAATGATTTCGTTCTAGTTTTATTGCGCTGTGACCCCCTCCCGGTGTAGAAATTCCTTGCAAAAACAGTCGGTTTTTTAATAACAAATGAATTTTCTCAAAAACTATCTGTCCGATCGAGCTCAAATTTTGCACGCTTGTTTAGTGTACCGAAGGGCATATATTCTGAGATTTTGAAGGCTGCACATACATTTTTGAACTAATAATTCGTTATAATAGAAATGGCCATTTTAGCTGGTTTTTAATTTTTTGCGGGCGATCTAATAAACCGATTTTAACTTGCGACCCGCCAAATTGTTCGTTTTTCTAATATCTACAAATAGTTACTGAACTTTTTTCTTCTCCGATCGATAGTTTCGGCGCTATCTCGTAAAAACATGGTTTTGCCAACTTTGACCCCGTGGCAAAAAAAAGCCTCCCAAAATCTGTGGTTGGAAACTATCAGGCCTTTATCAGGGACTTGAGCCCTACACGAATCAGTCGGTTAGAATCGGTCCGGCTCTGTGTCACGTAAAAATACCCGGTTCCTGGACTATACAGGATTTTGTGAAATCAAAGACATGCTTAATTTAAAAAATTCTAAGCACATTGAATTTGTCATAACAAATATATTCAAAAAATATAAGCACTCTGTGGAATCTAAAAAAATGATATAAAAAATTGTGTGCAAAATCGATGAGGTTGAGGGTCAGAGACCCAGTAAGTCTATTTTTATATCATTCTATACTGTATAATTAATTTAATTCGAATAAAATACCTAAATGCTTTAAAATGCATTCCGTAAACAGATCCAAAGGAAGCAGACGATCTGCACATGTGCACCAATATTTTGCAAGCGGCAGGTTCGATGAATAATTATTGGTGCTACGATTTAAAAAATACTGTGTATTAAAAAGGACCACATCCAAGACGGTGTCATCAAATAGCCCTCAGAGTCAAGTGATGCCAATCTGACGGTAACATTTACTGAAATGAAGAAGATTCATAGAATTCAAATATATGTGTGTTTCTTTCACATAAAACTAGGTAAATTTCAACTAACCATTTGGATATTCAACGAGTGTTAGTTATGGTGGCTGACATAAGTTTCATCATGCTCCAACGCTAATAGAATCAAAATGTAGGAAACTTGATTCATTGTTGAAGCAAGTGGTTATTGATTGCCTTTATGATGTATCTCAGAGTGACTCGTCACAGATTGGCAATCGCCAACATAAAATCTTCCAATGGCCCATACGTGCAAACAGATGACATTAATACGAACAGCGCAGACCTATGAAATATAATTTCAGATGATGGTCGAACTTTTACATGTTGTATGCTTATAAGAAATCTTTTTGATTTAACATGGATCTAATTTTTTTTTTCCGCCACTTGAATTGTAGGATTGATAAAATTTTTCAATCTGCACGATTTGGCACCAATGAAGCGCTTACTCTATTTATCACTTGAGAAGTATAGTCCGAATATAGTGCGTCTCATCAGGGAGAGGGTATAGCCGAGGTCAATCCCATCAGCAAATCTCTCATCCGTGTCGAAGATATCCTGTGTGAAGCAATAACATAGCCTTTTAAAATTAATCAACACGTATAAAATGATGTATGTAATACATACGAATTTACTATGCAACTTTAATTTGCAAGTGTAGAACGTTACACTTATAGATTTTATAAGAGCGAAGATATGTTGAAAATGCGCATCTTGTGAGATTTATAGTTTACAATCTTCGGATACATCTACAATATGAGACGTGAAATTATTCAAACAATGTTATTTACGATCATAGAGAGCGGTTTGCGGTAGGGTTATGTTCTAGGTTACGATTTGCTAATTACAGTCAATAATATCAATCGTATTACTTGCCTACTATCATAAATTCTACGATTCGGTGTCAGTAAATCTAATAATTTATGCAGTCGGCAAATAAAACTGTGATGATTTTATTGACCTTAATGAGCGAATCTTAACCTAATCTACCCGAACCTGACCTAACCTATAACGCTGAGTATGGAATTGCAAATAATATAATAATATAATAATATAATATACCATATTATGACCACAAAACTGACGACACCTTGCACACGTGTCTGACGAAATCGGGTAAGCACGAAATTGTTGCACGACGACGCTCACAGCTTTAAACACGTTTGGCGAAAGCGTGATACTCCGAGCGGTAGTTAGACTATACATAGATAGTTAACGCCGAAACAGTTTCAAGACGGGTCAGTAGCGTCTCAATAAAGCATCTTGTAGTCAGCGACAGCGAGTAGATGCTCTTGACAGTTTATAACACCCGACTAGCAGTTGGCGCCAACCATTGAGTCCATGGCGCCAACAAATGCGGCACATGGATCCTATCCGGTTACAGTAGCCAATCAATGGAAAGAAGAAGAAGAAAAACGCGCCAAAAAACCTGTTAGCGTCGCTTTGTACACGACGCCATCGTTCACGATAGACGTGTATAAAGCTCTCGAAAGTTTTTAACAATTTTATATTGTGCGATTCACCACATTCACTGCCATTAACATCATAATTGATATTCTTCATCCACCTAGCTTAATTTCATTGTCTTGACTTTGTAATCATTAATTAATCACTATATAATCTATTATTGTATAAGGTTTTAATTAGTGTATAAGATCTTTTCCGATATAGCTATCGTTTCTTCGTCGTCTCAAGCAGAATTCACAGTTCAATCAGATAAATAAATCTAATCTGTACGTTGTAACGTCCCAAATTGCCCGTCCCTGGGATAGCTGGTGTAGAGCCTGTGATTTGGGAGTTACTTTTCTGTTTTGTGCACGTTTGTGTGTGTGTTTGTATAGTTGTGTCGCCGAAATCCTACAGGGAACGATCACTGTACTATAATAGTCAGTAGAAATCGCCTGTAGAACCGGGTTTGTGGGTGATTGCTACCGAAATCCTCCAGGAAACGATCACCGTACTATAATAGTCGGTGGAAATCGCCTGTAGAACCGGATTTGTGTGTGTGTTTGTTACCGAAATCCCACGGGAAACGATCACTGTACTATAGTAGTCAGTAGGAATCGCCTGTGGAATCGGATTTTGTGTATACTGATTTGTTACCGAAATCCTCCAGGAAACGATCACCGTACTATAATAGCCGGTAGGAATCGCCTGTAGAATCGGATTTTATGTACTCTGATTAGTATCGATCTTATAGGGAACGATCAACGTGTCGCAATGACCGGTAAATCGCCTACAAGACCGAGTGTATGCTGGAATTTGGCGTGGATGCAGTAATCTTTGCAAAAACACTGAGTATAAAAGAATATGTGATTTTAATTATCAATAATAAATTCAAACAAAAATAATTAATAAAATAAAGAAATCTATATGATTTGAATTTATTATGAGAATATAAGAATATTGTTCTATTGGAAATGCTAATTTTGCTGAGTGGCACTTTGCCGACTCACGTATAAATGAAACTAATATAATATATCAGGATTTTACCTTGCCTTTTAATATGTTATAAATCGAAATTTTACCTGTGCGATTTGCGTATTTATAGACCAGGATTTTATCTGTAGATTTTATTATGCCGAACGTTGTGCTTAGTGGCGCTTTGCCGACTAGCGTAAATGACTGAATTTTAATAATTATATTTTGACGAAGAATATTGATTTGAGAATTTGAACTTAGAGAGCTCCGTTTCGCGTAGTGGCACTTTGCCGACTAGCTTATCCAGCGTAGCGTGTCGCGGTTTATATAGTCGCGGCGCGCTAATCCGCATTTTTCTATGAGCTTCTATGTGTTCCAGAATTGCAACGATGCGTTTTTCGATATACGTGTAGTATACATTTTCGTCTTCTATTTTTCTGATCTTTAATCCTGTCTAAGCAGATTTCGAATCCGATGACTTTGAGGTTTTATGGTAATGTTCCATGAAGTTCTATGGCATCTATTTTTGGTATTTCTCGCCGTAGAAATTCCAAAAATGGCTCATAGGAAAGCTTAGGATTTTTACTCGTGGTCTGCATCTTTGGAGATCAAGATATGATAATCTTTAGTTAGTGTTTTCTACGTTTACTTATGTGAGCGCACGTTAAGCGTGGGCTCACGGCGTATATGTCTATACTCGGTGACTCTAAGTTTTGGATCCATCGTTGCATTTCTTATTGTGCGTTTTTGAACGTCACAACGTCAAGGTTAGTATGTATGCGAATTTACAATCATATTATATATTATTTTTTACCCATAGTTTAACGATATGCTCCTTAAAATCATTTTCATAATGTTTATAATTTATTCCTTAAAGATTAATATGAATATAAATAATAATAATTATTATTATAAATACTATTAAATATTATTAATAATTATTAATATAATAATGATTATATAATTTGAAGATGGCTATGGGGTGGATACCCAACGCCATACTAGATGCCGAGGACGAGGAAGACGCAGTGGCCGAACTGATGGTCACCCGCAGACAACTGCGAGACGAGCAGAACCCGTTTGAACTTCCGGAAGTTCAATTTCGCCAATTCTTTAGAATTTCAAGGGAGTTGGCTACCGATCTCGTCGACCACCTGCGACCATATCTTGACAGGGATCGTTCCCACGGGCTGTCAGTAGAATGCCAAGTGAGCAAGACTTGTTACATATTTTTCATCGCAAAGTATAATTTGTACAAAATATATTCGCTCAATTTTGAATTGGAGCAATAATGTGTAGTTTATATAGAGTATAAATTTGTATTTGATAGATCCTGTGCGCGGTACGCTTCTATGCCGTTGGTTCATATCAGCGTGCTATAGGGCAAGATTTCATGGTCGCGATTAGCCAGACTGCGGTTAGTCGCTGCTTGAAAGCAGTATCGGTGGCAATCAACGATCACTTGCTGCAGGAATGGATCAAGTTTCCGGCAACACCACAGGAGCGAGAGGAAGCTCGTCGAAAATTTGGACGTGCGCCTCAACCGTTCACTGGAGCTATTGGCGCTATAGATTGCACACACGTTGCGATTCTGGCTCCTCAAGAGCACGAAGAAGCATATGGCTCAAAATCACCAAGGTGGTAAATTCCATGTTTCAAATTTCTTAATAAATTTTTTTATATTTTTGTTCTGCAAACCAGTCCTAATCATTGATTAACTTATCTAGAATTGATATCCGAGCGGGGCAAGCTGAAAATATATAATTACATGAATAAAATTGTATTAACGAAAAACGATTTGTGAGATATCGTCATTTCGGGAACGCTTAAAAAAGTTTTAATTACTTTTAAATAAATACGGAAAATGATTCGTTTGATATACTAGATATGTTGCTAAGATATGTCCTCAATATTTAAAAATGATAAACATGTCAATTACTCGGTAATTTTTAAGTTTTTTGAAAAAAAAAAACTTTGAAAAAAAACTTTGAAAAAAAAAATTTTTTTTTTACATAATTTCACACACTTAATTTAGTATTACTAATTTATCATATAACATTTATAACGTAGATTATCTTCATCAACTTGTTTTGATTTTTCTTGAGAAATTGTCTCATTCTCCATTATTTTTATAAAAGTAGACTGAAAGCAAAATAAATATTTTAAAATAATGCTTTTACATACGTGAAACTATAAAAAACGATACAATCATCATTCCAGGAACGTAATCATCATTCTGGGAACGCGCGTCATGTCCGGGAACGTTCCCGGAATGACCGTTCCCGGAATGACGTTTCTACATAAAAATCCGTATTAAATAAATATTTACCACTGAAACGAGATTTTTTGAGGGTAATATAAAAAGAGGTTACATTAGTCTTTAAGAAATATTCTATCAAAAGTCATTAACTTATTTTTTTCTTACAATTATTGACGTTCCCGGAATGACGCTGAATTGATGTACGGTGCCAAATTTTCGAACAATACTATGCTTACCTTCTAAAATTTTCACATTTTAATAAAAAACACACGGGTCATCCGTTTGAACTTGAGTGTTTTATATAATTCCCCGGTAGCGCTATCTGTCGCGTTTTCCTAAAAATTGATATTTCAAAAAACACTAAGCGTTCCCGGAATGACACACAAATTGTAGGACAAACTTTGAATTAAATTTTCGGAAAAAATAATATTGTATAGATTAAGAAACTTATAAATATCATTTTATAATAAAATGAACTAAGTTAACAAGTACCTTTGAGGCAATCAAAAGATTATTTATTAGGATTTTTAGCTGTTGTTATCGGCGGATTGGTACTTGGGGACGCGTTCCCGGAATGATTTTTCGGGGGTATTTCATGGAAAAAAACATATTCAATGAATAAATTGAAAAAAATCTTTTCGATGTATTGCTTAAATGAGTTGATGTGAATAATTTTTAGTACATTATTTTAATTAGAATGAATAGATTCAATGATTTAAATCACTGGGACACGAATTTACCACCTTGGTGATTTTGAGCCATATGTGAATCACCACGGCTACCATTCTTTGAACGTTCAGATGGTTGGTTAAAATTGACACATTGTTTGCTCTAAGTAGTAGTAATACTAGGTGTAATTTTTTTAACCGTGCTCAATTTCAGGTATGTGACCCGAATCTGCGCATATTAAACGTGAATGCCAGGTTTCCTGGCTCGCGTCATGACGCTGCTATTTGGGCGCAGTCTCCGGTGAGGACGCTCATGGAAATGTGCTACACGGACGGGGAACGTGGAACATGGTTGCTTGGTAAATACTCGTTATACTGAATAATTACTGCTAATGTGTGTATCAAATTAGCAGGATATAAACTTGTTCGAATTTTATTTTATTGCAAAGCACCATAGTAGCATATTCCCTAACTATTACTGCATTTTTTACAGGAGATTCGGGCTATCCTCTGGAGCCATGGATTATGACGCCAATCACCAACGCTCAAGTAGGCACCCCCGAGTTTGCTTATACCGCAGCTCACTGCAAAGCACGTTCTGTTATTGAACGGTGTTTCGGAGTGCTCAAGGTAGTCTGGAGATGCTTGTCGCAGGTTGGTTATGTATTTGTTTAACGATTAATCCTGCTCGTGTGAATTAAGTATAATAATTGGAGCAACAATTTACCAACATTTTTTTGACAATACATATTTTTTGTAACACTACAGCAACGCGTACTCATGTACAACCCTGAAGCGGCAGGCAACATAGTGAACGCATGTGCAATATTGCACAATATGCGCTTGCACTATGGCGTTTTGCCGTTTGACGACGTTCCAGCAGAAGAAGACGCTCCTCCTGCTGAAGTGCCTATGCCTGTGCCCGAACAAGCAGAAGTACTAGCAGTACTTCTTGGCGAAGGTCGGCGTGTACGTGCAGAGATTGTCCAGCGATATGCTGTATGAGATGGTTCGGGGTATCCAACCTCAACTGAACCCCCTTCTCGGGTCGACTTCTCTTGGTTTGCTTCAAAATCAAGTATGTTTTCACATACACTTTGTTCAATATCTTTCATTCATATATAACGTTTTGATAACGGTTGCATATAGAAAAATTAAATTTGTCGACCTTAAAATGGGATTCGGTTGGGATGAAATATCCGTTACACACTCTGACCACACCTCTCCAATAAAAATGTTTACATATTCTACGAGAATAAGTTAAGTATTCACCGTTGATATGATATTTATTTTTGTTCTTTGAATTCTCATTGTAAATTTTGATAAATGCCTAAAGGTGTG
The DNA here is from genome assembly GCA_944452935.1 of Rhogogaster chlorosoma. Classification (NCBI taxonomy): domain Eukaryota; kingdom Metazoa; phylum Arthropoda; class Insecta; order Hymenoptera; family Tenthredinidae; genus Rhogogaster; species Rhogogaster chlorosoma. Next base: position 12,729,912 of record OX101800.1, on the reverse strand, counting down.
CGTTTTTTTCAGCTGGCTCGCCACTCTTCGCCATCAAGAGCTGTCGGGTTATGTCTAGGCGTTTGGACTCATTTTGCGCCAAGATCAACATAGCCTGTGCCATGGTCTGTTGAAAAAATTAGACAAATTCGCATGTGTAAGTTCAAAGCCATGTAACTTTTCAGATATATATTAAATATGTAATGGAATCTAACTTCAAGAATTTCGTTCTGCTTTTGTTGCAAAGCAACAAAGTGGGCCATTCTATCATCGCTGTGACGTCTTTTAGGGGCTCTTCGTGTGGGTACTCGTGTAGAGAGTGTGTGTCTGGGTGGCGATGCTTGTGTGGTGGATGAGGATGCTTGTGTGATGGATGAGGATGTTTGTGTGGTGGATGAGGATGCTTGTGTGGTGGATGATGATGCTTGTGTAGTGGATGATGATGCTTGTGTAGTGGATGTTGATGCTTGTATGGTGAATAATGATGGTTGGGTGGTGGATGATGATGCTTGGGTGGTGAATAATGATGTTTGGGTGGTGAGTGATGATAATTGTGTGGTGGAAGAGGATGGTGCAATTTTTGATGCCTCTGTTGGTGATGTGACAGACTGGCTGGCGATGTCTTGTGAATCTGAAGCTTCATAAATTATGGGTATTTTTTAATGAGTTTTTTGTTTTATTTTTATACGTTTTAGAACTCGTTCAAAAACTGCTTGATAATTTTGCTAACCAAGTGTACTGTAACCTGCGTCGTCTTCGATTTTCAGGGGAGGCACCTTCACCTTTATGTTATATGCCTCAAATAATGATTCCTCCTCGCGAGTATCGTTGAGGACATCGTACTCTCCACTGATTAATTTTCTCAACGATGACTTTTGGATGAAACGGTATATTATTAGATGTTATTATTTATAATATCATATTTAAGTATATTGTTATAGTACTCGTACTCTCCACTGATTAATTTTCTCAACGATGACTTTTGGATGAAACGGTATATTATTAGATGTTATTATTTATAATATCATATTTAAGTATATTGTTATAGTAGGTTGAGATTAAATTGCACTTTGGTTAAAAATAATTATAATAATATTTCTGACCACGGGGGTGTGAAATTCCGTTTCACCCCCTTTATACAAAAAGTACTATTACGTAATGTTGATTGCATCATGTTTTTTGTTGAAAATTTACCACACTTTCCGGCAGGCTATCGCGCACACCCCTCAGGCCCTCGACAGCAGCAGACCCCATGGTTGCCAATACTTTTTTGTCATCGGCTGTCAAGGGCTCTGCATCGTCTGAAAAATTTCCAGTTTTATTCCGGAGGGTCAATAGCGCTGCGGATTTCTTTCTGGCACGACTTTTCAAATCTTTCCATGTCTAATCCAATTAAATAAATCATTTGTTATGTATATAAGGAATGTAATATTTTTAATAATCTCAAATTTTTGGTTGTATTAATTTCACCTTCTGCCATTGGGGCACCGTCTTCGCCGGACCTCTGGAATTTGCCTCCAAGGCAATTGAGTCCCAAATTCCCTTGGCAGTAGCGGCACCCGTTGGCCCGCTAAACCGCCCGGCAGCAAAATCCGGATGCGTTGACATATAGTCGATTATATAAGATTTTTGATCGATGTTTGTTCGTGGTCCACGGATTTGTTTGTCGTTTGAACTAAAGTATAATTATATGTATAATATGTATATAAGTATAGTTATATGTATATATAAAAAATTATGATTATATATTTTATAATTTATTGCATTGATGATTTACGTGTTTAATTTGATAAAACCTATTATAATAAAGCGTTGAATTATAGACACTTACCTCATTTTAAAGTCCAAAAATTCAAATTATATAAGTAAATGAAAAATAACAAAAAATGATACAAACTAATAAACGAATTTAAAGAAATACCAACAAAAACAAGTAAAATCAAATTTATTCAACAAATATTAAATTAAGTGATATGAATGGAATTATATGATATTTAACGATATTATACTGCGGGATATTAGGAATGATATATTTTTGAATCGATGCGCGGCAAAATATTTTCAAAATATAACAAACGCACCACACGATGTAAAAATGCCGCTAGAGTCGTCACGCACATACGTAAACGGTACGAAATAGAAGGTTCTCATTGGCTAAAAGCACGAGTCTCGCGAAATTCTGTTGCAACTCTTACTCGCTAGATAGCGATCTATAAAAAATTAGGTGGTTGCTAGGATTGCTAACTTGAGCGGTAGCACGGTCGTTAACTGGTCGTTAACGACGTTAAAAGATCCAGAATCGCGCTAGAGGTAAAGTTATTGCGAAAAAAGGTGAAAAACAAGTGTCCCGCGTAACGTCCGCTGAAAGAGGAACCCTGGTCACAATGTGCTGTGCTGTTAGCGCTATTGGTACGTCGGTTCCTCCTTTTTTCATCTTTCCACGAAAGCGCGTAAGTCCTCGTATGTTCATCGGAGTTCCTCCAGGTTCGGAAATTAGTGCTCATGATAGTGGATGGATGACCGCAGAGAATCTCGAGAAGTCCTGGTTACACTTCATCAAATGTACCAAGTGTTCAAAAACTGACCCGGTAGTGGTGATATTTGATAACCATGAGTCGCATATTTCACCCAAAGGATTGCAACTGTGCAAAGACCATGGAATAACTTTGATCACTTTACCACCACACACTAGTAATAAGCTCCAACCACTTGACAGAAGTGTGTTTGGTCCATTCAAACATTTTTATAACGCTGCTGCTGACGACCACATGGTGACTCATCCTGCAGAACCAATTACGATCTATGACATTCCAGCATTGGTAACACAGGCTTATCCGAGAGCATTCAATCCGATGAATATGGGTTATTCCATGTCAATTCAACGACGTTGCGACGGTGACCCTCTTCGATTTCTTTGATTTTTTAATATGGTTTTATAGACTTAGAGAGAAGTCTTCAGCTAAATTTTCAGCTCTTTATCTCCACCCATTCCGGAGTCATGAATTTTTGCTTAAAAACTGTATATCTTTGACTATAATTATGATAATCTTATTTTATAGGGGGTCATTTTTTTTCATTTCCAACGCACTTTCTGAGAAAAAAATTAAAAGAACTGCAAAAAAATTTTTTTTCAAACTTTTTGATGCTTTTTCGGCCATTTTTAGTCAAAAAATGCGTTTTTCGTTCAATGGGACACTTTTGATTTTTTTCAAAAAAATTCACAAAATTCTACGTTAAAAAACAGAATTTTTGAGCCATAACTCAAGATGGGCTTCAAATAACTTCTAGTAAAAAAAATTAAAAAATAATTTTTTTTTCTGTAATTCTGATTTATTATAGGGGGAGAGAAATTGTTTTTTTATTTTTTTTTACTAGAAGTTATTTGAAGCCCATCTTGAGTTATGGCTCAAAAATTTTGTTTTTTAACGTAGAATTTTGTGAATTTTTTTGAAAAAAATCAAAAGTGTCCCAGTGAACGAAAAACGCATTCTTTGACTAAAACTGGCCGAAAAAGTATCAAAAAGTTGAAAAAAAAAATTTTGCTGTTTTTTAATTTTTTTTCAGAAAGTGCGTTGGAAATGAAAAAAATGACCCCCTATAAAATAAGATTATCATAATTATAGTCAAAGATATACACTTTTTAAGCAAAAATCGATGACTCCGGAATGGGTGGAGATAAAGAGCTCAAAATTTAACTGAAGACTTCTTTCTACGTCTGCGAAAACATATTGAAAAATCAAAAAAATCGAAGAGGGTCACTGTCGCAACGTCGTTGAATTGACATGCAATGACCCATATACAAAAAGGGTTCGCCTGCACAGGAATCTATCCATTTAATGCAAACATGTTTGGTGAGGAAGATTTTCTCGATTCATACGTAAGTGATCGGCCTGTTCTGACGGCTACAACTGATACTCGATCTACTACGATGGTTGCCGCAGTATCGGTTCCGAACGAAACGGTTGCAGCTGGAGACGCCGGACCATCACGAGAATCGTGTTCAAGGCAGTTGTGGCTCGAAACTGCTTCAACTACTGTGCGGCTTGAAGAACTCCGACCATTCCCAAAAGCCGGGGCCAGAAAAAGTACAAGCTCTCGTAGAAGGGTGAAAAGTCGTGTATTAACGGATACCCCGGTTAAAACAGCTATTGAAAAAGCATATCAAGAACGGCTGGAAAAGAAGAAGAAGACAGAAGAGGCGAAAATTCAGAGAGCCGCAAAGAAAAATGATCCTAAAAAGGGTACCAAAGCTACAAGGGGAAAAAAATTAAAAAAATAAGAGTCGATCATATGATTTCTACTAGTCATGCCTACTCAACATTCTGATTTCTTTTGTGATTTTTACTAGTCGTACAAGTTCCGTATAAAATGTTAATAACGTAAAAATAAAAATATGTGCAATGATATTCTGATTCTAGCCTTTATTTATCTATTGGACAAACCTCCCATAGTCCTGGTCAAATCTCCCGTATAGAGGGAGGTTTGACCACAGTTGAACGCTCCAACAAAACTAGAGATAATTTTTTTTTAAGTGGATGAAAAATTATGAAATAATTCAGGTACATTCTGCAAAGCACTCTCAACGATGACATACCATTGGGCAAGCTTAAAATTCAACGATGACAAGAAACTAGACGATGAAGCAAAAACGTGGTCAAACCTCCCCAGTCTCCCCTAGTCAAGGCATCCACGTTAGAAGAAGTGAAAGAGAAAGCTATTGTCAAGTTGGAAATTGGGCGAGACGAATAGCAGGTTACTAACATTATTCTCCATATTCATCTGATTCCCTGTACTTCCTGAAATTCACCAACTTATCCATTGTCTTAGTTTTCGCTGACCAAGTCAACGTTTATATCCCTGGTTTTTTGATTCAATGTTTTAAAAGATTATTTATGATTACGAATTTCGTCGAAACTTAATCAATTCTGACTTTCGCGAATGAATAATTCAATTACATCTTTGTGAACAAGAGCTGTCAAGTTGATATTCAAAATACATTATGCACACATGCTAGCAATTCATGGTCCCGCTGAAACAATTCAATATTAGCTCAAAACCAGCATATTACATTGAATTTAGGTTGCTCTGGATGAGGATGGCACGATAATAGACGAAGATGATATCCTACTGGAATTAGCAGCAATGACTAAGGCACCTATTACGCTGATATTAATTCCGCAAGGACAGTTCTGGGCTACCGCATCGAGTAACATTGATAATCGTGTGCCAAAAGGTAAATACCTTTATCTTTATTTCAGTGATTTTTTGTTGATAATTCGGAATTGATCACGCATTTTTTATTGCATTCATTTACAGTAGCCACACAGTCTAGTACCCCTTCGGCTAGTCATCCTGACACCAGCCGCATAGATACACAGGACCATAAACAAATCGGTATCGGGTCGAATTTGTGGCTAAGATTTCCGTCAAGACTTCTCCAAAGTTGTGAGAAACAAGAACCAGTTAGAAACGATGACAGACGGGCAATGGTGGCAGTCATTGCGGACTATATGCTCCAGGATCTGAAGGATACCACAAGAAAAACTGCGGAGAGAATCGCCCGGATGGTTTTTGAAAAATACCCATTAAGTTTCTCGGACATGAGTGATGGGCAGATCCTTGGTGCAGGCATGGAGTCCTTGCGTGCACAAATATACACTGCTGTTCATTACCGCGAAGAGCTTCGAGTAGCTAAAAGAAGATGTACAGATACTGGATCTGAGAATAGTGACAGCGAAAGTTCTTCCAATTCTTCATCCTCTCGAAAAGAAGACAAGAAATCAGCTGAAATCGCACGTGACTTCAAAGGAAAGAAATATCGGAAGCAGACTGCTCAAGATGCACAGCAAAACTCTGCAATATTAACTCTGATTGAAGAGGTAGATGAACATGTTCGTGTATCGCGAAGCGAGGTTCCCCGATTAGGGGTGGTATTCTCTCTAGTCATCCATCATATGAGAGAAGATCCAGCATTACTGTTCCTGGTTGTTGATGTAAGTCCATAACCAATTACAAATCTCCGAGGACCAACACTTATAATCTTGAATTTGAAATATAACAAACTACAGCTTACAACGTTTGCTATTTCCAGGATGATTTGAGTACGGCAGCAGTGGAAGAAAAGGTTCAAACAAACACCCCTCTTTTGATAATTCGAGGTACAGCCATATTATGATTTTTTTTTATCAAGTACCTTATTACTGTGCATTCACATAAGCTTATCTACTCATTTATACAGGGTGAGTTTTCTCCGGGTCCAAATGAGGAGGAGCTTATCACCGCCGATGCTCCGCCCACTTTATTCCACTTTATTCACTTCATCCCACTGTTATCAGAATCTAAGTTTACATCAAGCCATCGATAGTTTGTCTGGTCGAGTAAGGTATTGTTGGCAGTAAATTTGAGGATTATGAAACAAGAAGGTAATCTGTGAAGGTCGCAATCTGCTCATTGTTTTCATTCGACAGTCAACAATACCTTACTCGACCAGACAAAGTATCGACGGCTAAATTCAGTTTTTGATGACAGTGAGATAAAGCGAATAAAGTAGGATGAAGTCGACGGAGCATCGGCAGTGATAAGCACCTCCTCATTTGAACCCGGAGAAAACTCACCCTGTATAGTCTACAGTTTAGAATAATTTCAAAGGTTTGAATAATACACATTTTTTAAGTGAGTACACTGAACTTCAGGTTTGTTTTTGCCGATCTTTTGTAAGTTTGTGAAAATCCCCCACTGAGCCTGGAGGTTGCTCGCTTAACGATTTTGAAAAGTCTCCTACTCATAAGTAATACAGTATCAACTTGAAAGAAGTGTTTATCATTATAGGAAAATCGTATTTGGATACAAATGCGAGCTATGAAGTCTTACTTGAAGGGAAAATTTGGGTCAAAACTACCGGACTTCTGGAGGGTCTGTTATTGACATTCACAATGTACTATATCTTTGGATACGCATACCCGATGAATTTGGCAAGTACTCTGGAGTTCATACAAAGGTATACACAATTGTTTAGGCTCATTGGGTGTCTCAAAATTCATGCATGTCGAATAGAGTGTTGTCTAGCTGGAAAAAACCCATGGTGAAAGTTACCCTTGCAAAAAAGTCGTTTTTTTTCTACAAGCAAGAAAAGAACGCACCATTCAATTCTGATGTTCAGATTTTAGTGGACACGGCCATCCGACTACAGACATGGGGCCAACAGTGGATTGTTTTACTCGTACCTTGTCACGCCTAACGGCGAGCGAGGCACCGGAGACCCAATTCATTGTTGCCCAGTCGTCTTTGCTCAGATGAAATCTTGACAAAGAGCAGTTTTTTATTTTTCAACTGTCCAAAAAAGGGGTCGAATCTAAAAAGTAATACTACTAATTCTAGATTATGGTAGAATGTGTCTTTCAACAAACCTATTCTGCGCAGCGCTGCGAAAGGTTTCCTGTGTATACACTTTCATCGTAGAAAACTGAAATTTTGTTTAAATTGTTCAAAGACATATTCTACCATAATCTAGAACTTTTAGTATTACTTTTTAGATTCGACCTTTTTTTGGCCAATTGAACAATAAAAAACTGCTTTTTGACAAGATTTCAGTAGGGTCTTCCCTTAAATCTGAAGCTGAACATTAATTGGTGCATTCCTAAAAAACGAAGCTTTTGTGGACTTTTTTGCGAGGACAATTTTTGACTTAGTTTTTTGTTCGAAATGCACGAATTTTGAAACACCCATATTACTTGTACGACTTTGTCAGTGATGAAATGAAAAATGAAATGGTCATTTTCTGTCTGTTTGCTCACAGAGTGTTCCTTCTGATCAATCCAACGAGTGGAGACAAGCGAGATTGTAAGAAACGAAGGTCACGTTCATATGATCCTAAGGTTCTCAAGTTCACGAACGAGTTGAATGAATTCACCAATACATTTTAAGTTCCCAAAGTCCACTTTTTATCTTAAAGTTTTTCTGTTCATTTATACTGTACGTTTTTGTGTGAATTTACAATAAAAATTCAGGTATCGTCAGTTTGGTGTATGAAATTTGGTGGTAGTGGTCCCTTCCAATTCCTCAACCACATTGCATGATTAATACGCTCGTGAAGTAAAATTATGATACGTTTGTGTATTGAATTCAAAATATCTGTACTGTTATTACGTCAGATGTTGGAAAATTGATGTACTAATATCCAGGAAACTTACTCAGCTTAGTTATCAGATCCAAAATATACAACCACGAAATATGAAGGAAATTTGTGCATCAAATTTGCTATAAAAGTTTGCGATCCAAATACTCAGCCATATGAAATTTCTATACCAATGGCTTTTGATATTGCTTTACTGTTACAATACTTACTATGGTTCAATATCAGAATTCGGAAATATTTGTGTATGAAATATACAGTACTGAAATATGATAAAAGCAATCCAATAAATTAAATTCAATGAACATATGACTTTTGATTTTGGATTATAGGTGTATAAAAATTGATATACTTCGGTACGAAAATTCAAGTATATATGTAGACTAAAATCACAATTTATTGTTATTAATAATAACACACTGCTTCATTGAAATTATCACACTAAAGTTTAGTAACATTACTACAACATTACTGGGAAATTATTAACTCAGGTTCTTTAGATTACTGTAGAATCGTTCGGTAAATTCACTATCACGAATCCGAATAATGCTTCCTATACATTTTTAGTAAATTTACATCTGAAACTTTTAACAGTGTGGGAAGAAATTGCCGCGTGTTATAATTCAACATCATCGACAGGTATAAGAACAGGGCCTCAATTGAAACTTCATTTGATGGAATGAAAAAGAGAGCCAAGAAGCACAAAGCGGATGACAAGGTCAATACAGAACAACTTACAATTTTACAATCAGTTCATCAATTAAGGCGTCTTCTTACTTTGAAAATTAAAAAAAATCGATTTTTTTTTTAATTTTGAAAGTACATATCATCAAAAATGTTATATCAAAATTTCATAAAGATCGGACGAGTCTAACTACATTTTTGGGCGACCGTTAGGTGACTACCTGAGAGCACCCGGCTGATCCCTTTGACGCCGCTCGGACGGTCCCTGTATACCTGACTCTATACAATTGAATAGTCGTGTTCTTTTGTTAATGTAGTACCCCTTGCTTAGGTATATTCTGTTTTGGGGTCTATACTCATCTAATAAGACCTTAACACGTGCATCGCTGATTAACCCGAGGTAAGGTTTTTTCATGATTTTTCTGCAACCAAAACTTTAAACGCGTTTATCTCAAAACAAGGTGTTTCAGTGCCTTGTTGATGAAATTTCGGAAACTATCCGGCCGATTGTCATGAAATTTGAATGACATATTCTTCATAGTTATGGCTATAGCGCATATCATCAGATTTTTGAAATTTTGATTTGAAGTATTTTTTTTTTACAAAAAACTGCAAAAACACGCGTTTTTTTTTACTTTTTCGAAAAACGTGCGCCATTTTGTTATTTTCGCGAATATCAAAAATCTGATGATATGCGCTATAGCCACTGACATACTGAATCTAAAACTGTCTTATGTTTTTGTATCAGATGACCTGTCCCGGAGATACCATCAACAAGCCACGAACATAACATTTCTACACAGGTTTTTCGATGCTACTGTTTTATTATAATAATTGTTCAAAAACATAAAAAATAAAAATTTTCTTGTACTTGAAAGATGTGTTTATTACATAGGATCCAATTTATCCCAGAATTTTTTGCAAAAATCCTCGAAAAAAAATCGCGAAAATAGCCTATTTTCGAGGTGCCTGAAGTGAGAAGACGCCTTAATTATTTATTTTCAACGATATCCATAAGGATATGAAACAGGCTTGAATCTATATATGTATCATTACATTTTTCCACAGAATGAATTATATAGAACAGGTGGTGGATCGCTGCCCGTGTCTCAATTGACCGAGACAGATTCAAAACTTATAGCCATGCTACGACCACAAATGGAGTCACTTGAGAACGCATACGACTGCAATGCCGATTTCGGTTTGTGCAATAGTTTTGAAAGTACATAATGCTAATAACGTATTTCGGTATTGGATAATGTTAAAAAACTCAAATTCATTAAAATCATACTATAGATATTGCATAATATACTGTTTAATATTTTTCATTATTCGATCGGGCATAAATATTTTAATGAATAAAATTCATAATACAGTGCGACCCGGGATAAGCGCTTCCGCAATAAGCGCGTTTTCTCCGTTTCTCGGTGAATTCCAAGAACAGTGTATCCCCACTCCAACTGAGACTTCAGCTCGGGCTGAACTTCGCATCCCAACCTCTGAATAAGCGCGTCGAGCTCAACTTATTGAGAGCTTATTGATAGGTCGCGCGTCAAAATAAAGAAAGAGCCAAAACAAGCAGAGAGACGTGGGGAATACCGGGTGGTGGGGTATAGCGATTCTTGGAAAAATTCTTCCCCTTGCGGGCCTAGGCACGCTGATTCCGGGGTTGGACTGTATCAAATTTTGTACAGGTAATGTTTATAATGATCAAACTAGAAGTATAAAAATGCTATAACTATTTCAGGTGTTATTATCAATTTAGATGTAGACCAATCAATAACCGACTCTGGGGGTAATGAATTGTCTGCCTACGACGAAGATCTTGCTGCGGTCAGAGTAAGACTCAATGTTAGAAGCTTTATTCTTCAATATATCATGATATTTGAGATCCTGCTTTTGCTTTCGAATGAAATTTAAAATCATCAAAAATTTCATACTTCAAATCAAATTTCCTGAGGTTTATTTATTCATTTATTATTTATTTCCCAATTATTTGCATGACGTTTCCTGGTGTGCCAGATCAATAACAATCCCGTGCGTGTGGATCAACATCAGCCAACATTCAGCGGAAGGTCCGTAGCTGATAGTGTCAATTCAGAAACGCATCTATCTAAATCAAAAAGTTTAAAAACAAGTTTTATTCGACGAGTCGAAGAAAAGCAAATTTCGAAGTCTTCGACCAAACAGGATGACCGTCAGCAACAATTGTTCTTAATGAAGAAAGAAAAACACAAGAAGCAAATGGAAATCTTAGAAATTATTCGCAAAAAAGAGCAGGCAGACTTAGAAATCAAGATAATTGAGCTTGAAATAAAAAGAAATGTTTTAAATCAATAAAAAAAAACATATTTATGTATGCACATGTTATTAAAGATTGAGCAAAACTATACAGCGAAATTTCACGGACCTATTGAATATAGTGTTAATCAAGACAGTTTGCACTGCCTTATCATCATTTCTGCCATCTTGCGCTAAGTTATCTGGGTCTATAAGCTGTAACGAGCAATTTTCCTACCCGGAGGAACTAGATAGAAAAATAAATCCCGCACAAAGAGTACCAACGTGAATCTCACGCCAAAATCAAATAAATAGACAGAGAAGGTAATGTTGGGCGCCAGGTACACGAATGTACCAGATAAGAGAAAGCGAGACGGAACTCAAAGAAAGATCAAAATAAGCCACAAACAAAACGCAAAACTGAGCAGATAACCAGCTAGTTAGACGGAGAGGGGAACATGGGGGCGTAGAAATAACACACTTTAACTCGGCAAGATACGATAATTAACAAGACTCGATATAATCTCGATAAACCAGAAAAATAATACAAAAAGAGTATCAAATCGGTAACTTAAGGTATGAGACGCTACTAACAATACCAAAGAGGTCGAGATAAAATTACTTAACCGGTAAATGCGCTAGCCGCGATCACGACTAGGTAGCTTACACACTATTTCTACTCGGTAAAGTAAAGCAAAATAATAACGGAAGTAAACGGAACGAAAGCGGTACGATGCTAAAGATCTCCCCAGAGCGTTACGGGTCCAGGAAAATGCTAACTTAATCGTAAGAAGCCTAGATCATAAAATAAAGAGATGACCACGGCAATCCGTCAGACGCGGAGTTTGAAATCAGCCGTTAGGCGGCAACAAGGCAAGAAAAGCGCTTGGAGACGGATGGTCGTGATCTGAACAGAAAAGAGCCTACCTTTTAATCGGGGCGTAGCCCAGCGAAGGCGGCACGAAACGTAAGAGAAACTTAATAAACTTAATATCACTAATAATAAACAAAAGGAACTTAAACGTAAGAAAAAAAAAAAAGATAACGGCAAAAAGAGACTAAGTATAAGAAAACGTAGCGGAACTACGGCACTCAAAGGACTCTGGACGGTGGTCAGCACCGGAGTGATTTCGTCGATGACAGGAGGCGGGGAGGGGGAAGCCTTTCCGCACACGGTAGGTTCGCCGCATCTATCGGTGATCATTGTCGAATATTCGGCCGGGAGGAAGATAGACGTGGGCCTAAACGTCAGGCTGGCGGCTACAGCCCTCTCCCGGCTTGCAGTTGGCGAGGCTGCGGAGGCTGGGGGATGTCGTAGATGCGGCTACTAGTACCGAGGCTTCCAGGACATTCCCCCCGATGCTCCAGCGACGAAAAAGGTATCCCCCGACGTCCTGGGCCGAAGAAATACCTGCGTTTACAATAAAAACTTAAGGCAGACAATGTACAAAAAAAAATAGAATTGGACCACGTAGCTCTGAGAAGCGATGGGCTGACGGCAGCGGCATGGTCGTTCACGTTATCGGGTGGAGGCGATGTCAGTGGCGGATATTAAAAATCTGCCACGTTACAAAGCATAGCTGGAAGTATAATCGCAGGATCTATTGCCGGCTCATCATCTCCCAATTCAACAGCGATGTTATGTAAAATTGCAGTTGCGACTATGATGGACAACGTTCTGTCAACACTGACTCGCATACCCACCGACAAACACGGGAACCGTCGTTTCAGTACCCCGAATGCCCTGTCAACAACATTACGGGTACGTATCTGCGCAGAATTGTAAGCATTTTCTGCAGCATTGTCAGGGTTCAGTAATGGGGTCAACAGATACTTCTTGCACGCGTATCCACTGTCTCCCAATAAGTAGCAATTGGGAAATTCATTATTTGCAAGACGCATCCGTATTAAGGAGTCGTTGAAAATCGTGGAATCATGAGTGGATCCTGGCCAACGCGCTACAATATCGGTAAACCTTAATTGGGAATCGCATACTGCTTGCACGTTGATGGGAAACCATCCTTTACGATTCCTGTACAGTTCGCCGTGATCACCCCCTGGTGATTGAATACGTATATGTATACAGTCGATTGTGCCCAGTACACCTGGAAATCCACTTAAAGCATAAAATCTGGTCTGTGCCATATTTAGCTCTTCACGATCCTGCGGCATCTGGATTAAATTTGGTCGCAATAATGCAATATGATGCGTCACTCTGGCGATTATACGGCATACAGTAGACTTGGAAACATTAAAATGATCCCCAGTTCCTATCTGAAACGAGCCGGTTGCATAAAAGCGTAGAGCTATAAGCAGCTGGTTCATTGCTGTCACTGGCGAATTCCGGGCACTTTGCGGTTCTAAATTATGCCCAACGAGATTAAAAAGCTCTTCTACACATTCTTTCGATAGCCGAAATCGCATTTTAAAATCTACGTCATCGTACTCAATCAATGGGTGGTTGCGTGGTCGAATTACTCGGGGTCGTCTATATACAACTTCTTCATCCGAGGACGATGAAGATGAAGAAAGGAGCATTCTGTCAAAAAATTTTTAGAAGTGATTTTTATCTATCATAAAGATGAAATTGTTGGTTATGTATTGACAATAATGTAAATAATATTACAGAATGATCATGCGAATTGGCTTTTGGGTAACTACTTACCTATTATCCATTTTTCACTTGGTCAAACGATAAAACTATATCTAAAGTAACACTATAACACTCTATGAAGTGAAGACACCGGTGCACCTAGATTCAATGTCCTAGTTTTTTGAATTTATTTTTAATGCAAGAAATGAATGCAAACTGGAGTTGAGAGTGTTCAGAGTGGCAAACACGAGCGTTTAACGGCTAGTGAAGACACCTGTGCACCTAAACCCAGTGATTTTACTAATTCTGGTTTAGTCAAGTGAAAATTCAAGTTTTATTTAAAATTGTGATTTATTTTAACAAAATCTAAAGTTTTGAAATGAAAACAAATGATAAAAAAATAATACAAAAATAAAGTTCTGATTCTAAATTTTAAATCTAAGTTTTCTGATTCGTTTCTATGCATGTAACAATTTTGATTTTTCTAAGTTTATAATTTGGCGAATATCCCGACAGGCGATGATAAGGGAATCGTTCCAAGTAGGCCTTGGAACGATTATGCCTAACAATAATAACGCAGTGAAGAGCCAATATGCCCCGACAGGCGACAATTGCTAAATTTTACGTAATTATGAGCCAGATGCCCCGACAGGCGACGAATGCTGACTAGCCTGGTCAGCTGTGCTGTATTTGGCTAGTTCTTACAGTGAAGGAATTTTGATGCGCTCAACTAATAGCTCCTTTGTTTTTTTAATATTTTTGATTAATTTCGAATCTGGAATAAGAAACTAATTGGCTTTTATTTGGGCACTGAAATTCAGCGAGGTCAGAAAATATCTTTTTCGAGAAAAATGCCTAAACATGAGCAAAATTGTCACTTTCCTGGGAGGGGATTTTACAAAACACAAGTCTTCTACCTAAATATTACGTAAACTAAGTACAGAAATCAAAGAGATTGTATCTAAGCACAGTAACAATCAATACAACTTTGCTAAAATCTAAAAAGAAATTATGAATCTCCCTATTTTTATTCGAATTTCCATCATAGAATAGAGGGGACACGAATTGTGTATCACATTCCTGGCAGCTAAAAATATGTTAAAAACACCCCCAAATTATATAATGAGTACTGTTGTCACACTTCCGATACAAAGCAGGTAGTTGCGTTAGCTCATTGCCGCTTGAACTGCTACCAATCAGCCAATGAGACAGTCGTGACGAAGATCTCGTCGACCGCAAACGCGCTCGGGCCAGACAAGTTCTCACTTGTCTGGCATGTGTTTACATGAACAATATTTGGGTTTCTTAAAGATTTTTAATTGTTTTGATTAATATACCTAGTGTAAATGTAATATAAAGCATTAACATTGCATTTAAATACAGTGTTTTTGTGTTGTTAATGAATAACCTCCAAATTATCACTTTCCTGTGTATCACTTGTCTGGACATTTAAATTTTTAAAAAATCGCAATTTATCCACTTAAATTTTAAAACTGCCATAATTTGAATATTTACCAATATTTTGTTTGACCCACAAAATTTTAGCTCATTTAAGTCAAAATGATGAGCTCTGGCCACTTTGCAAACTAAATCTAAAATAACAGTGTGAAGCTAAAAGCGATCCATTTTATTCCTTCACAATAAGAACTAGCCATTTATACCAAATTGTGACGTCACGTCGGCCGTTGTCTGTCGCGTAAGGGGGTGCGCGCGCCGTTCCTTGCTCGGAGCGAGCCTGATACGTTACACTATGGGTATAAAAAATGTCAATAAAAACAGAATATATTTATTCCTGAAAATACATACCATTTTTTGTGTAGGACAGTGATAAAATTGTGTTGTATACTTTATTCCCGTTAGGAAAAAATTTAAATTTAGTTGTTAATAATGAAAAAAGTCTTGACGTGGAATGGCCAACTTGTAGGCGTAGGACTGGGAAAACGTACCACTAAATTTGTAGGACTATGTGGCCGTTTCATTGTACAAATATTTACTAAGCTGTATATACAAAATCAGCTAGTTATTAATAAATTTTCGGACCTCGTTATTTGGACATATTCGGAGTGGAGGACGCTCCAGTCATACCTTCCATTTTGTAGGACAAATGTTTTTCTGAGCTTATTATCCAATTATCTTAACATTTGAGTACAAAACTTGCTGTTATTCAGACAATTTTGACACCCCACCGAATCGACATGTTTTACACCTGCGCACTTCAGGCTACATTCCAAAGCGGAGATAAGCCAAAGGAACAACAACAACAACCTGCGCACTTCATTAGATACCTGTATTGAGACTTGTCACACAGGTGAACGTGGGCGTTTCGTCGAACCAAACTCCCTCACGAAGATTCAGCCTGTTATTAATCATTGAAAAAAAAGGGCGTGGGCTCCCGGACTACCAGGATCATCACTGTGGAAGAGGCACTTGGAGCTAGTCAAAAGGGCCGAACAAAGGAGAAATTACCTGCCATCACTAGATGAGCTACCAGACGAACTAGGGGTGTTTCTAAAAACTCCTATTGCTGCTCTGAACGAAGATCCGATAAAATTGTGGATAGATATGGCACATGCATACCCGGACTTGTCTCAAACAGCCTTCAAATACTTAACTATCATGGCGACTTCGGTACCAAGTGAACGCCTTTTCTCGAAGGCAGGTGAAAATATGACAGCCAGACGAAATCGGCTTTCAGGACGAAGGCTGCACAAACAACTCTTCTTAAGTTCACTCGAAAAAACCTTGTGGTAATAAATATAGGATTGCAAGCTTCTTATGAAATGAGCATCTTGATACATTAACTCCAATGATTTAAGTATTTAAATGGTTCATATTTTCATTCTCTGTTATCTTTTTTTATATTACTAAATACTCTTTTTTATTGTTATCACTGAAAATCGAAATATTCTTTGCATGGTTACGTTGGATATGACAAGACACAAGAAGGAAAGTTCTTATTTGCGGTAAAGGAAAATGAGCTGGACTCCAATAAATGCTTTTAAGATACTTAAATATTCAAAATATTCTGTTACCTTCTCTATATATTTTTTAAATATATCTACTTGTTTTAATGGTTTGAGAAAAAGTAAAATAATGCTTTTGAGACTGTTGAATATCTCAAACATTCTGCCATCTACTCTATATATTTCCCATATACAGGGACTTTGTGTGGAGACGGCACAGCTAGTTCCACTAACATACACGCACGCTTCGTCCGTATGCCAGGGATACCAACCGAAGAAAAGAATGATGCAGCTTGAACAGAGCCAAGAGTATAGCAACCGTAAGCGTGAAGTCGTCGGTTGTCACATGGACGAAGCGTGCCTGTGTGTAGTGGCGGTGGCTAATGGAACTAACTGTGCCGTCTCCACAGAAAGTCCCTGTATATATCTACTTGTTTTGTTGGTTTGAGCAAAACTTGAACGATCGTCATGATATTGTTCACATGACCATCACAACTTACAAGAGACAAAAACTAAGAAGAAAGGTTTTGAACTAGGGCGGAGGAGAATGAGCTGCATGCACAGTAATATGTTTCTCCCTTATCTTGTTATGAATCCCTATCATTCGATTACTTGTAAATCGTTCATGTGTTTGAACTAATGATTTTACATCGCATCCATCTTCATTTAAAATTTTTCATCGTAACTCATGACTAAATTCGTATTTCAATCTATACAAGCTGTTAATTGTCCTCGTTCGCTCGCTTCGCTCGCTCACTCGTTTGCTTTTGCGTTATTCCTCACTCGCTGCGCTCGCTCGGTTATTGGTGGTTTTCGCGTCATTCCTCACTCGCTACGCTCGCTCGGTTATTGGTGGTTTTTGCGTTATTCAATATCATATCAGATTGGTCCGGGGCCATCTGCTAGGCAAACACGTTACTTCCCGATATCATATCAAATCGATATACAGGCGGAATGAGAAACCCTTACCAATGTATACAGTACAGTGAGTACAGTATAGTAGTACAGTAAGAAACACACAACACGTATCTACGGTCTGTGACGTCATTTGTGACATCCGGACATCCGAACTGTACTTTAATATATAGATGGTCCGGGGCCATCTGCTGCCGGGCAAACACGTTACTTCCCGATATCATATAAGATAGATACAGGCGAAATGAGAAACCCTTACCTATGTATACAGTACAGTGAGTACAGTATAGTAGTACAGTAAGAAGCACACAACACGTATCTACGGTCTGTGACGTCATTTGTGACATCCGGACATCCGAACTGTACTTTAATATATAGATGGTCCGGGGACGTCATTTCCCGATATCATATCAGATAGATATACAGGCGAAATAAGAAACCGTTACCTTGTAACGAGTTGGATTGCTCGTTTACGGGATAGGTCGAAAGAAGAACTCTGGATTCATGTAGCGAATTACTTATTCTTTATTTCCCTGGTGTGTTCCTTACGGCTCTCGAAGACTGACTGGTAGCGAGCATCTCGCAGGCTGCTGCTTATATACAATACAACTTATGCTAGGCTGGCCCTAATTGGCCCGGCTAAGGAGTGGGCGGTCCGCCCGGCGTCCGAGGCCCGAGCCTATCGCCTGGTGTGAGCCTCGGAGTTGCCCGACGCTCGGGCCTGCTCGGCGGCTCTATACTGAGCCGAGCGTCGGGCTTCCGTTCGGCTTTGCTCGGCGGCTCTCGGGGGACCTCGGTCGCCGGACTTTCCTTCGGCGGGCAAACGTCTTTTACCTAGCGTGTAACAAGTCGCCACCTTTTTGAGGCGTTTGCCTGTCGCTATAGTTAACAATTATTATTTTTGGTTAGCCCTTTCTATTTATAGATACTTAAATACTTTATTGTCATGTTAATTCGAACTTATGCTACGAGTAAAATTATTTTAGGTTCGGATATTTATACTTAATTATATCATATTTAATTATAAAACAAAATACTTAATGCCCTTTACTTCTAATTTAATCTCACTTATACAGTGAGGTTCACTGGAAACTGGATGAGCCTGACGTTAGGCAATTCGTGTAAACACGTAAATGGCAACGCTGTCGAACGCATAGAGCGGTGAAACGACATATCCACAAAGACGGACAATTTCAGAATGCAGCTTTCACGTCGTTGGGTCAGAATTAACTGACAGAGTGACATATTCGAGGTTAATCGCGATATAACTGATAAGACAACGGGAATGGATATTCATTCGTTAGAAATTAGTGGTCATGAATTAGTAAATCGATTGCAGATACCTATGTCGGTTTATTTGCAACATTATTTGGTTATAACTATCGGGGTGAAGTCTACGAATCTAATTGAAATAAAGGTACATAACCAACCAATTTGGAACGATATTAATTCGTTATTAAGTCTTAAAGAAGTTATGAATTGATTGCTGATGTCAATTTATGTTCATTTACGACATTATTTACAAGCTAGGAGTTCCGCGATGACTGACTGACTCGTAGCATCACTTCGACAACTACGGTCAGGAACACAGTGGCGTAGGTTTGATCCAACGAGCAATCTACGAGCAATCTTTGACGTAGCAGACAGTACTCCGAATTTCTTCAGCGTCACCGCCTAAGTCTGAAAGCACAGCCTTGTGGATACCTTACAGCTAACGCTGTAAACCTTACTTGGAAACAGTCCTGCAGAGATTTTCAGTTTGACTATCAGTTCGGGTATACCTTTCTGCGAGTAATGAATTAATGAAAAGTATTGCTTATGGTGTAAATTAATGTAATTGTGGTAGGATGATGGACTGTTTGGTGAAAAATATCCTGCGGATATCTTCATCTTCCCTAAGTCAGTTCAGCAACGTCTCGGAGAAGATTTGTCGACTGCCACTATCTGGTGACTCAAGCTTCTGTGCCGTATCGTACTTGGAGGGTATAACATGTGCGACCTTGACGATCCGTTGTACCGACAATTCCAAAATCCCAATCTCTCGCGCAACTCTTGAGGCTGGTTTGGATTTCTTCGCAAATTAACCTCCCCCGTATTGCACACCGTACTTATTTCAACAAGTCCATGTATAGGCCCTTTTTTCGCATGTAGGACGGAAATTTCAGAAGATTTCATCCTTCATAGAGTTCCCTCTCTTTGGGAGGAAATCGATTCATTACCTAGAGAGGTAATAAAGACAATGCTAGTCATGAGGAATCTTCCATCCACTCTACATGCGAGAAAAAGGGCCTCTACACGCATATGTTGGAAAAAATAATCTTGTATTTTTATTATACATTCGTTTCTTGATCCCCTTCGGGGTTAAAATCTTCCTCATCATAATTCTCGACATTTTCTTACCCTATGCCAATATTGTATTTAAAGACAAAATAAATCATTTTAAATTTATACAAATATTGCGAATGAGCTTATCTTCAGAAACAGGTACCGCTTTATTCTACTCCTCACACGCCACAATTACATTGATTTACACCATAAGCAATACTTTTCATTAATTCATTACTCGCAGAAAGGTATACCCGAACTGATAGTCAAACTGAAAATCTCTGCAGGACTGTTTCCAAGTAAGGTTTACAGCGTCAGCTGTAAGGTATTCACAAGGCTGTGCTTTCAGACTTCTTAGGCGGTGACGCTGAAGAAATTCGGAGTACTGTCTGCTACGTCAAAGATTGCTCGTAGATTGCTCGTTGGATCAAATCTACGCCACTGTGTTCCTGACCCTAGTTGTCGAAGTAATGCTACGAGTCAGTCAGTCATCGCGGAACTCCTAGCTTGTAAATAATGTCGTAAATGAACATAAATTGACATCAGTAATCAATTCATAACTTCTTTAAGACTTAATAACGAATTAATATCGTTCCAAATTGGTTGGTTATGTACCTTTATTTCAATTAGATTCGTAGATTTCACCCCGATAGTTATAACCAAATAATGTTGCAAATAAACCGACATAGGTATCTGCAATCGATTTACTAATTCATGACCACTAATTTCTCACGAATGAATATCCATTCCCGTTGTCTTATCAGTTATATCGCGATTAACCTCGAATATGTCACTCTGTCAGTTAATTCTGACCCAACGACGTGAAAGCTGCAATCTGAAATTGTCCGTCTTTGTGGATATGTCGTTTCACCGCTCTATGCGTTCGACAGCGTTGCCATTTACGTGTTTACACGAATTGCCTAACGTCAGGCTCATCCAGTTTCCAGTGAACCTCACTGTATATTGCACGGGGGGGGGGGGGGGGTCTTCTCATCTGGCTGCTTCGTGAGCCTTTCTCGGTCGAAGGTTGTATGCGTGGCCGGTCGTGGGTCGGCCTGGCCTGAGCAGCGCGTCGGTGCTGCCCTCGGTTTTGTCCTGCTCGGATAGGGTGTCGGGGGCCGGTTGACCTGCGGTTCGGCCCTGCTCGGACCGCGTGGCTGAGGTTGGCTGACCCGTGATTCTGCCCTGCTCGGATAGTGTGGCGGAGGTCGGTTGACCTGTGGTTCTGCCTTGCTCCGATAGTGTGGCGGAGGTCGGCTGACCTGTGGTTCGGCCCTGTTCGGACAGTGTGGCTGAGGTCGGCTGACCTGTGGTTTGGCCCTGTTCGGACAGTGGGGTGGAGGTCGGCCGACCTGTGGTTCGGCCCTGCTCGGACCGTGTGGCTGAGGTCGGCTGACCTGTGGTTTGGCCTTGCTCGGACCGTGTGGCTGAGGTCGGCTGACCTGTGGTTCGGCCCTGCTCGGACCGTGTGGCTGAGGTCGGCCGACCTGTGGTTCGGCCCTGCTCGGACCGTGTGGCTGGGGTCGGCTGATCTGTGGTTCGGCCCTGCCCGGACAGTGTGGCTGCGGTTGGCTGACCTGGGCCCTTTTTTATTTGGGAGCCGTGTACCTTCGTGATGCGATCTTCCTTCTGTACTGAGTAGATCTCTCCACCGTGGTTCGCTAGTATCGGGTATGGCCCTTCCCAGGGGGAGTCGAACCCAGCATGATATCGCTCGGCTGCTTTCGATAGGTGGTGGGTCTTCACGTATACTGTTTCGCCAGGTGCGTATTTGGGCCGCCAGGCTGTCGGGTCGCTGTATCGCTTCTGGTATACTTCCTGTCTTCCCTGGATCTGTCGGGTTCGCTCGTCGTGGCCTTCGGCGGCTGTTATCGGGTTTGGGTAGGCCCATTCTCCTGGTCGGCGTATGGTTCGGCCGGTTAACGCTTGGCTTGGAGTGTACCCGGTGGCAGCATTGACTCTTGAGCGGAGACTGAACAGGATTTTGGGCAGTTGGCTGTCCCAGCTCGTATGTCTGCCGTCCTTTAGGTTAATCCTGAGTCCTTGCTTTATTTCTTGGTTGCGTCTTTCGGTGGGGTTTGCCTGTGGGTGGTACATGGCTGTGGTCCAGTGTTGTGCCTTCCACTGCTCACAGGCGTCTGTCCACTTCTTCCCGATGAATTGGGGGCCGTTGTCTGAGAGGACGGCCCTAGGGTATCCCCAGCGGGGGAAGACCTCATCGTTTAGAATTCGTATCAAGGTGCTGGCTTCGGAGTTCCCGATGGCATAGGCCTCTATCCATCTAGAGAACATGTCGGTTATCACGAAGATAAACCGTTTCCCTCTATTGGTTCGGGGATAAGGTCCCATCACGTCTACCGCGATCGTGTCCCACGGCTCTTTCGGTTGGTGCGGCTTCATAGGCTGCTTCGTGGCCTGTGTGTTTGCCTTGGTACAAGCACACAGATGGCACTGCTGTACGTGGGCCCGGACTTGCTGTCGGAGTCCGTCCCATGTGAAGTACTGCTGGATAGCTCGGGTGGTCTCGTCTGCCCCTGGGTGGCCAGCGAGTCCTGCATCGTGATACTCGTATAGTAGCCTTGGGATGTAGTCCTGGGGTACCAATATTTTCCACGGCCCATCTGGGCCGACCCGTCTCTCTAAGTGCCCCTTCAGTCGGTACTGCTTCATAAAGGTCTCGTCGGCGGCGGTGCGGTTCTGGCTTCCTTGCAGTCTCTTCCATCTGGCTGCCAGTTCGCTAATGATCCCATCTGCTTGTTGCGCCTCTCTTATATCCCCAGTTCCGTCCCGGGTGGTGGGGATTTGGTATACCGTTGGCGTGGTGGGGGTACTGGCTTCGGTTCGCGCATCATCGGGGTTTTCCGGAGGGACGACCCTGTCTGGGTCGTCGGGCACCCCTTCGGTTTGTTCGTGACTGGGCCTCCTCGAGAGCGCGTCAGGCAGCTCGTTCTGCTTTCCAGGGCAGTGTTCTACCTGGGGTGCGATTCTGGGTTGTCTGGCGCTACTTATCGCCAACGTGACCTCCCCTTAAACAAACGATATTTTTCCGCCGACCGCTAGATCGCGACCTAACAATATATAACAATATTTAGCGCGAGGCCTGTTTCGAGGCTTTTCGCTGCTTCGGCCAATGAGAACGCTTTATTTAGGACTCATTTCTACGTGTGAGTTGTGACTCTAGCAGTATCTACCTTTCTACGGTAAGTTTTGTTTGATTTCAAATAACTTGCCGCCATTTCTTATCTGTTTGAAAGAGACGCGCAAACAAGAATTGAAAAATATAACGAAAAATGAGGTGAGTGAAAATATATTAATTGTGTATTAAATAACTTTTGTAAATATTCAAAATACCGCTTTCACACTTTAGAGATGCACTTTCTAATTAAATATATAAAATATTGATGAATATTTTATACATATATGCATGCAATTTCGGGGACGCGGTTTGAAATTTCCATAATCAACCGCTTTGATAATGTGATTTTGAATAAAGATGAATGATAACTAATTATGAAATTACAATAAAAATTCCACTCTTTCATCCACTGTTATTTATTGCTATCGATTTTATTCATTTTTACCGTTGAGCTATATTATAATAAATGCAACAAAATTCAATGAAAGCAAAAATAAAGGTATCACATAACTCACATAAATTATTGATATACATTAAATGCATATTCTCACTATACAAATATCAATATTATTTCCGATATATGATAAATATAGCAAAGATGAAGATAAGAATTTGCGAGGGCCAAGAGTTACTGCAGAGCAGAAGGATTTTGTCACGGATTATATGGCATCGCACGCAGACTTTGCTGCAGGAAAATTCATAGTGGGAATGGGGGCTGAACACTATAAAAATCAGTGGAATCAATTGGCCGCAGAAGCCAACAAAAAGGGACCCGAAAAGACGGTCCAACAGTGGAAAAAGGTGAGAATAATTTGAATATTATACCTATTAGATTAAGGGGGTATATGTATACACGTTGAAGATAATTTTTTTCAAATCACTGCTACGCTCTGAGAAAACATTCTAGTGACTCAGTTTTTGTTACAGTTGATTAGTGCTATTTTGATACATAGTTCATGATTTTTCGAGATTGTATGTCCTTCGCTGAATAAAAATTTAATCCGTCGAAGGAAAAATAGTTGGCGTAGGGTACAGGTTGTTGCGTTGCATGCAATTTCTTTAAATATGGAGGAAATATTCTGTATGGATGTATTTTAAGGGCAAACCAATAATATTTCATGTATTCAGGTTTTAGACATAAAAATTTTTGATTGTAAAATATTATTTCCAAAACGATGGGAAAAAATGTCTTTCAATCAAAAATTTGTCTAGAACTTGAATTCATGAAATATTATTGGTTTGCCCCTAAATAACATTCATACAGAATATTTTCTCTACATTTTAAGAAACTTCCTGCAACGCAGCAAGCTGCACCCTACGCCAACTACTCTTTCTTCGATGGACTAAATTTTTATTCAGCGGAGGACATAAAATCTTGAAAAATCATGAAGTATGTATCAAAATAGCACTAATCAACTGTAAAAAAAACTGTGTTACTAGAATGTTTTCTCAGAGCGTAGCAGTGATTTAGAAAAAAATTATTTCTAATGTGTGTACTGTGTATACCCCCTTAATTCAAGCCTTAATTGCAACTACTGGATTTCCGTAAATAAAAAAATTAAAACAAATACAATTGAATTCCTGGTCATCTGGAGATTTCAATTAAAAATTTGAAAACTTCAATGAATACATATTTACTAATAATTGGTAATTTCACTGAGTGTATCGGCTGATACCTTCTCTTAATAATAATAATTGGTAATATTTTGCTTGCAGGCATGGCAAGACATAAAGAAGCGGTCGAAAGGCAAGGTGACGGCGATAAAAAACCAACATAAAAAGACAGGCAATTTCCCAGACACATCGGAGCCACTGACGGACATGGACAAGAAGGTTCTCTCCGTCATTGGCTCCGATGCTGTCGAAGGATTGCGACAAGTGGCAGACAGCTTACCAGAAAATGTAGTAAGTGTTTTTCAATAACATAATGTTGAACAAAATTATTCAATTATGCCACCGATGTTCATATATCAATAATTATAAAATCATTCAAAATATTCATGCTGTTAAGATACATAATACATGCAAGAACAATATTAAAAAGGTACATCAAATATGAACTATGCAAATACTGAACGGGAAAATATTAATTAGAAGAGTATATTATGCATCTAGGGAGGGAAAGTAGGCTATTCCAAACTGCGTGTTAGATCGACACCCGAGCCGAATGAGAGGTTGGCACAAACGCAGTTTGGGATCGCCTTTTTCACTTCCGTGTGACGTATATTATTTTTCACCACCCTCTGGCATCGGAAAGTATGATTTCCTGTGATAAAATTAATATAAATTACATTGGAACGTTATTGTTAATTTAAATTAAATTTAGTATTTTACCAATATTACATGATTAAAAAATAATATAAGCTAATTTTAATTTATTTCTAAATCGTGTTTTCGCCCAATAGTCAGAATCACGAAAACTTATGGCCGGAGACCACACGCCTCTTCATCGAAAGCCAGCGGAAGAAATAAGTGTGTTTGAGGCTTATGGCATCGGAAAAACACCCATTGTGACTGGTAAGCAATCAATAAACATTCAGTGTCATTAGATTATCACATGAGTGGCATTTCAATTTGACACTAAGGCCATAGAGATGTGTCTATACTTAAGGTGGTTCTTCACCAACAGTCCCACCAGACGTGGATTTCAGAGAAGATTTTGAATACTTCTCGATGGGGAAAAAATCTGAAAAAAATGAGGCATGTAGGAGATCCTCGGGAGATTGATTTTGCATAATAATAATTCAAAAAAGTTATTAACAAATTGATGTAAAAAAAAACTGTACAAGAAATTAGCCAATGGCCCAACTTTTTTTTCCGGTGAAAACGATTTGTCAATTTTACTGAATACGTATGAATTTTTTGATAATTTTGGTAAATCTTTGAAAATTGCGTTTTTTCAGATATGCAAAATCAATCTCCCGAGGATCTCCTACATGCCTAATTTTTTTCAGATTTTTTCCCCATCGAGAAGTATTTAAAATCTTCTCTGAAACTCACGTTTGGTGGGACTGTAGGTGAAGAACCACCTCAACACTCAGATTTTGAATACTATGTGAAGCCTGTCTTAAAAATTAAGTATATTATTTACAGACGAAATTGAAAATCAAATAACGAACACAGAAACACTCACAGACATATACTTAAATTCACCATCCAATATCACATACACAGCATACACGCCAAACACTCACACCTCGCCCATACCGACAACCTCCATCGACGAACACCATACACGTTCACCCCCTACTCATACACGTTCACCTCCTACTCATACTCCATCCACCAACCACACATCGCAGAGACAGCCAATAAGGAAAAGAAAAAATGTAATAACTAAAAGAAGGGTCAGCGACAACAAGACAGAACAATTCGTGGAAATCCAACGAAAACAAAATCAAATATTGGAGGTAAAATCTTAGAAGTTGGAATAATATTAAGAATGAATATTGTTATCACATATTACATTCAAAAAGTAACAATAGTTTTCATTATTTATGTTTACATATATCTTACAAAAAAACTTTTGTCAACAGACAATGGCTAAGGCAATGATGAAGTCGGCTGAGAACGAGGAAAAGAAAATAGACATCGCAAGGGAAGCAGTGGAAATAAAGAGACAGAAGCTGGAAGAACAAAGAAAGACGAGGAAGAACGAGGAAAAAAAAATAGATATCGCAAGGGAAGCAGTGGAAATAAAGAGACAGACGCTGGAAGAACAAAGAAAGACTAATTCAATTCTGGGAGAGGTGGTCAATTGAATTAGAACGAATAGAGAGACGCAGGGAGACAATCGAGAAGAGCGAAGAGAAGCAGGAAAAGAACCATAGAGACAGAGAAGAACCATAGAGAAAGAGAGACGAGAAAAAGTAACATCAGAGAGAACAGAGGGAGATACACATGCAAACAATATTGACGGAAGAGCAGCCGAAAGATTTAATGGAGCTGAGGCGCGAATTAGAAGAAGATAGAAAGAGATGACATGCATAAAAGAAATAGCTATTCTACATATGAGAGAAACGACTGGCTGTATAAAGAACGAAAAGAGGAGACACAAGAGACTATAATGAAAACAAAGCAGAAACAAAAAGAGAAAATCGATAGTAATAAAGTCTAACGAATTTTGGGTGAAGGTCAGTTTGGGAAAACATCAGTTGACGTTTCGGTCCTGGTGAGGACCCTCCTCAGAACGAAATTTATTCTAAGATAGTGATAAAACTAAAATATAAGCTTCTAACAAAACACAAAAGTTAGAAGAGCACACAAAAAGGAGAGCGAAACATGAACGGGGAATAATGTAATGATAAAGGGGGGAGAAGATAGAGCCTGACGGCACGAAGATACAGAAATTTGGAGAGATACTAGAACAAGCGGCAAAGACAAGAGCGGTAATGAAATATGTTGTAATATGAAGAATTTCAAGTAGACTTCCGCTCAAACCAATGTCTTAACAATTTTTTAACAATAATAAGTAGATAATAATAGCAACAATATTGATTACTCAGTTTTTAAAATCACCCCCGTAGATGAACCTGTAAATTGTGAAAATCTATTAATAATTGATAATTATTTGTTAAAAAATAAATTTTAAAAAAATGATACATTAACTAATTTCATTCATTGAGTTTGAAAATATTTATCCTCCTGCGTCTTGCGAAGACTTAGCGTGCAAAATTGTTTCGCACAATTTCGTCGCGCACACGCCTGCCTTCAACGAGACGGTCCCTTCCTTCCAGCGGTTCTGCAGCTTCGGGCACAAGAGCTTCGTTGGGAGCAGCCAGTTCCTCTGATACGTCGTCCACATCTGCTGCTACGCGATAGTGTCGACGCATGTTATGCAACGTGGCGCATGCGTTGACTATCTTCGCTGCAGTTTCTGGCCCGTACATCAGAATCCGTTGCTATATCAATCGTTGAAAAATTTTGTCAGAGAATATTCCAACACACGTTGTTCCATGTTCCGCAGTTGTATGATCTTAGATAACAAAAAAAAACCAACCACCAACAAGCATCTCCAGACTGTCTTGAGTACTCCGAAACACTGTTCAATTACGGAGCGTGCTTTGCAGTGAGCTGTGGTGTACGCAAACTCGGGGGTTCCAGCCTGAGCGTTGGTGATGGGAGTCATGAGCCACGGCTCTAGTGGATAACCGGAGTCACCTGTACAATTTTTAAATTTAACGATAGTTTATGTGCATGGACACTTGCAGAGGTGGACAAGCTGTTGAGTATAATACTGCAGTATTCTGAGGCACCGTTGTCATATATTATCAGACAGTTGGTTCGCCAGTTATTTCTGCGGTACCAAGTTCAGTAACTTATAGGGTTATTACTTCTTATTTCTTTTCAAGCCTTGTGTGGACACATATCGATTTGATATTTGACCATCATACATATTTACCCAGCAACCAGGTTCCACGTTCACCA
Source organism: Rhogogaster chlorosoma (assembly GCA_944452935.1). Classification (NCBI taxonomy): domain Eukaryota; kingdom Metazoa; phylum Arthropoda; class Insecta; order Hymenoptera; family Tenthredinidae; genus Rhogogaster; species Rhogogaster chlorosoma. Next base: position 12,701,479 of record OX101800.1, on the reverse strand, counting down.
TCACCATGACTCAGCTCCATCAAAGTTCTCACTGGTGACTGAGCCCATATGGCGGCGTCGTGCCGTGATCCAGGGAACCTGGCATTCACGTTCAAAATCTTTAGATCAGGAGCACATACCTAAAGATGGAGTAGTTTTTTAAAAATTGAGGGCAGTTAGTATTTCTGTTATCGCAAAGGAAAAATAAATTATAACTTACCATCTGGACATTCAACGAGTGATAGCCATGATGATTCACGTATGCTTCCTCGTGCTCTGAAGGAGCAATGATGGCCACGTGCGTGCAGTCTATAGCACCGATTGCTCCAGCAAAAGGCTGAGGCGCGCCTGCAAATTTCCTGCGAGCTGCCTCTCGTTCGGCCTCCGTTGCAGGAAATTGGATCCATCGCCAAAACAACTGGTCGTTGATTGCCTGGGTCACAGATCTCAGGCAGCGGCTCACCGCAGTTTGGCTAATCGCTACCATGAAATCCTGGCCGACAGCCCTTTGGTATGAACCGACGGCATAAAACCGAACGGCACATAAGACCTACCGAACCCAATTTTGTAAGACATGCAAATAAGACAACGTATATTCAGAAAAAACCTCTTATAATAGATATCGAATACATATTCTTTGTCTCTTCGAATTTTTACAATTCTTGCTTACTTGGCACTCGACGGAGAGCCCGTGATTATAATCTCGTTCGAGAATGGGACGCAGCTCGTTTGCGAGATCCCTAGCTAGCTCTCTTGATATGCGAAACAAATCACGAAACTGCACCTCCGGCAGAGCAAAGGGGTCCTGCTCATCGCGAAGACGTCTACGGTTCATCCGGAGTTCAGCAACCGCGTCTGCTTCCTCCTCAGCATTCAGCACGTCGTCGGCGATCCACCCCATCGCCATCCTAAAGTTGATCGAAACTTGCTGAATAATGCAAGTAATGTGTATCGATCATATGTATATTTACACATAGAATTTATAGAAGTAAGAGTACTTTCCTTCTATTGGATTCCAATGAAGGAACATTGACTTTTTTTAAATTCAAATGTTTTAAACAATTTTTGATATGGATAAAATTCTCGTCAACGGTATGTCTGTTGGAACACGCTGCTTAATCGTATAAACCAATTAAAAAATAGGATGTACAATTAATGAATGCATTCAAGTATCACACATGTAAGGAATAAGAGGTAAGGGGAGACTTCAGTGAAATTTCGATAAAAACGACTTCCATTTTTTTAAATTACCAAAAAAAATACTTTGGTAATGTGTAATTAAACTCGAATCAATTACACATTACATTACATTCAACTCCATTTCATTACACGTTATCAAAGTAATGTGTAATTAAAAAAAAATTCAATTACACATTACGAAAGTAATGAGTAATTAAAAAAAATTTAATTACAATTTTCACAACACTGCAAACAAACATAATATAAATTTTGATGCAAGGAATTTTTGAGTATATTTTTGAGGTCATTTAAAAAATGAAAAAATCGTTTTTATCAAAATTTCACCGAAGTCTCCACTTAGTAGAGAAAATATCAATTGAAATACGATTTCACAGGTTATACCATTCGACAATTAGTATAAAATCGTTAATAAAATTTTAAATCAACTTATATGTGCACAAAGCCTTACCTTAATTTCCTGAAATGTGAGTACTTATTAAAAATATAACTTCAAGAAGTAGACCCACACACGTGCAGCAGAGAGATGATATCTGAAATATGACTTATAGACTAAGCTTACAATACAAAGAAAATAAAAAAAATATTAATTTTACAGAATTATACAACAAGTACGACTTTATAGATTAAGTTAACCAATACTAATATTACAACACGTCTTAACGAATGAATAGTTTATTGTGTGAATCTAGATAAAGAATACCAATATCAATAATAATTTATGAACTGCAAATTGACCACAAGTTAATAAAATAATTAGGTAAGCTTTTATTACGTGACCGTTCTTATTGAGAGCTACGCTAATAAAGCATGGAGAACGGCATATTTGGCGGGAACCTCACACGCCGAGCGTTATGAAATGTCAAGAGATGCGCCTACTAGACTGTGTTAAGGCGGTAGTTAGACTATAGCTCGAGCGACAACTGTTTCATGCGTTAACTTTTGACTTTGAAAACGCCCGGCATAGCACGCGCCTCCCGATCGGGCTAAAACGGTGGCGCCAGTCAGCGCGTATCATTTGATATCAATAGAGGATACGTTCATTTAGTCAGACACGTGTTGACAGTTCTTTCAACAGTTTGTGTACGTATTCACGATGAAATAACGTTTTAATTCGTTATAATATAAAACTTCATTCGCTATTTTCACATCAAATATGTCTAAGATTTGTCATTATCGTTAGATTAGTGTATAAGTAATTATTAAATATACATCGTCTCCTTGTACGTGCATGGGTCGGCTGTCAGCAGTGGTGCTGTAAATTATATAAATAAAGATTGATGAGGTGAGTCTATGCACACATATTCATACGTAAGGACTTGATAGCATAAGCGTTTGATGATAGAGCTATTAAAATTGCTTTCTACCTATATAAACGTACGTGAATATTCACTCAAGTAAATCATAATAAAAGTATTATCCTTTCTCCCATAATTATTTGAATGAAAGAGCCACATATTCTTTACATACAAACTGTCAATAAGGGCCCTTATTATTATTTAGCCCACTAACATGGATAGTATCAGACCTCCGGGCAACGCATTTGAACCAAACTGAAGATGTGACCCATCATGTTCTATAACCTAATAGGCCTTCGTTCTCTTGGCAAGCCACAAGTTACAGTATTTTTATTTGGTAGTTAATATTCAACGTAGACTACAATATATTGTTACATACTTCTTCTTAGAAATTGGTCATCCTTGATGGAATAAACCATTGTTAAATCAAAATGTGAATCAGTTCGCTGAAAATAAAATATTTCACAGACATTTATATGAAGATAGAGTCAACAACATTGGTGCTGAGGGCCATATTTTACTGTGGCGAAGAACTTGTGAGGACTACTTCCAGGCTTATCCAAGGCTTAAAAGCTAGTAAGACCAATTTGAACTAGTACACTGAGAGGTGATATGTGTAGGTACTAGAACTCGCTAGGCTAGCAGCGCCTCCGCGCGTATATATAGAGAGTGAGCGAAGAATGAGTAGTGGCGTCACATTGGGCCAGAACAGGTCTAGTGTTAGAGTCTAGATCCGCGTGGTACGCTGCTACTATACATTCATGTCTAGTGGCTGGACAAAAGTGTGCAGCCACTGCTCATTTTGTGAGATAGCTACTCGTACCCAGTTTTGAGCTCTTGCTACACATCAAGGCTAGTGGCTATACATATCACCTCTCAGTGTATAATAATCATGATTGAATAGCCACATTCTATACTTATTCTTCACGTAATTTAATTAATCTTGCTGCGCGTAGCCTCCAGTATTGTAGTTTCATCTTCATATGTCTGTAAATATTTGATTTTCAGCAAGCTAACTCACATTTTGATTAGACGATTGTATATGCGAGCAAGGATGACCAATTTTTGAGAAGAAGCGAAATATATTGTAGTCTCCGTTGAAGATTCGGCTACCACTGAATAATACTATAACTTGTGGCTCGCCGAGAGAATGAAAGCCTATTACATAGAATGGAACATGATGGGTCACATCGTATGGCCCAAGTAAACAACTCGAGCATTTTTGATCCAAATGCGTTTCCCGGAGGTCTGATACTATCCTTTTAAGAATGTGAGTAGTGCAGATAAATGTTTGAGATTTTTAATTCATGCATACATACTTTTTAATTGTTGTTTTTTTCAATAATTTCAACGATGTCGACATATACATATAGGCTAGAACTAGACTCTTGCTTCTAAAATTGTATGTGTTAATTATACATGTGCTATGCAAGTATTACTTGACAAGTGTAAATTAACTATAGGATGGCTATGGGGTGGTTTACCACCAACATGCTGGCTGCGGAAGAGGAAACTGGTGTAGTGGCTGAACTGGAGGTAAACCAAAGGCATCGTCGTAAATCTATACTGAAGTCCAGACTGAAAACGTGTCACACATTTCAAAGGACATTGCCGGGGATACAGTAAACGACCCGTTACTCATTTTACGACCCGATAAGTACAACAGACTCTCCATCAAATCCCAATTCAGCAAGACGTTTCAAAATTTGTTTACAATAGAAATTCAATTAGTTCAATGAATATTTGGTAAAGTTAGATTGAAAGTCAATCATTTAAAACGATGATGTGGTTTTCACGTAATGCACAATTATTTTTCAAAGGTGTTATGTGCAGTTCAATATTCAGTTGTTCATTCAACAGGTTTGTCAACCAAGATTACACGACACTGAATGTACAAGATTTATTCAGGGGCATACAACGACCACTTTTTCCACAATAGTAAAATGACCTACGTGGCAAGAGAAAATATGAAAAGAGGCTGTTTATTCGATAGTGTGCCACAACATTTGCCTCGCACAATTGGAGTTACTGCCTGTCCTGAGTGATCATCTTCTCTGGTTGACAGCTCCACACCGCTATTCATATGCAGTCTCCTACTCAAAAATTATTGTCGCTGGTACCAGTTATTGTTACTATTCTTTCTATTGAAGCATTTATAGTGAACATTTGTACGATTCTATGATTTTTTTTTGATAAATCATCAATTTATGGAATATTTGTATCAGCGTAAATAATGTGTTTGAAAAAAAAGTACTACTTAAAAGCATTTCTTAGAATTCACATTTATAGAATTTAATTAAAAGCATTTCATCATGTGTGAAATCTTAAAAAGTACTCTTGACATTGTTATAGTTGAATAAGTAAGAAAAACTAGATTGAGGCAACGGTGAGAGTTGAGCTACGCCTTTGATAAGATTAATTTATTACAACAAAAGCTAACGTTTATCGATATTTGAAACACTGTAATGCATAATGATATATCTCATAAATTGTCAACTTTTGAGCCTTACGTGTATTGACGCTATGGCCAGTGAATGAATAACTGTAGCGGTTAATATATAATGAATAGAAGTGTCATTATATTATTCAACTATAAATAAGTATTGATCAGTAGCAAAAATTGTCAGTCTAACGTGAAAATAACATACACCTATGATGTAATGTATGTTCCTATTTGTATAATTTAAAAAGCAGAAATAATTATTTTAATGTAAGTCTATCAATATTCGACTGGAAATAAGTGTTTATATGAAAGAAATATGTTTGTGATGTGTTGTATATATATATGCGTATTACAGACTGAGCAAAAGTAACTTTTTTAAAGTACCTAATTTATTTACCACCACCACTAGTTTTACATCATATAATTGACTTCTGCCGCTATCGAGTTTCTATTTTATTATGGTGCTGAAAAATGTTGTTATACTTTGATAGATTTAAATTAATATTTTCAAATTTAAGAAACATGGGTGATTGTTTTTATAATCAAAAATGAGGGGTGCCCTTTCATAGAGAGTTATTATTTGATGTAAAATTACGGTTTGAGGTCGTGGGTAAATGAAGAGTTTACTTTGGGTTGGTTTATGTGTATGTATGTTCATAAAAGTTCGTTTAATCAAACCTATATTAAATGTGACACTTCATCTAATTAATAAACAATATAATTTACTTAGAAAGATGTGAATATAATTTGGTAGTATGCAACGATAGAAAAAACATTCATTTATAATAATAAATCTATACTTACCCAATCTCTATGATCATCAATCATTTGAGATTTTTGAAATTGTTGACGTGTTCCAAAAAGGGACGCGCCAAATTACAACTCACACGTAGAAATGAGTCCTAAATAAAGCGTTCTCATTGGCCGAAGCAGCGAAAAGCCTCGAAACAGGCCTCGCGCTAAATATTGTTATATATTGTTAGGTCGCGATCTAGCGGTCGGCGGAAAAATATCGTTTGTTTAAGGGGAGGTCACGTTGGCGATAAGTAGCGCCAAGCGCTAAGTAGCGCCAGACAACCCAGAATCGCACCCCTGGAAGCGGAACTCTTGCAGCAGGATTGCCCATCTGGTTAGTTTGCTCCTGACGTCCTTCATCTTGTCCAAGCAGGTTAGGGCCTTATTGTCGGTACGCAGGGTGAACCGCCTGTCTTCCAGGAAAGATCGGTAGCGCTTAATAGCCCATACTATCGCCAGGCATTCCTGCTCGTTGCTGTGGTACTTCGCTTCCGTCGGGTGGAATTTTGCGCTCGCGTAACTTATGACGCTCCTGCTCCCATCGGGCCGGGTCTGGAATAGGACCGGTCCCATGCCTATCCCGCTTGCGTCTGTTTGTAGAATGTAAGGCCAGTCGGGGTGTGGGCGGTTTAGCTTTAGTGGTTTACTAAATTCTTCCCTCAGTTTCTGCAGCGCCTGCTCAGCTTGGGCGTTCCACTGATAGGCCCTTTTTCCGCTCAGCAGGTCCGTGATTGGGGCGGTAATTACGGCGAAGTTTGGTATGTATTCTCGGAGCCAGTTGCAGACCCCCAGAAATTCCCTAAGCTGCCGTCTGTTCGTGGGGACGTCCGCCTCGGTAACCGCTCGTATATGTTCGGGTTGTGCTTCGTTGCCTTCGGCAGTGACGGTGTGTCCTAGGTAGTCGAGTCTTCGTGTGCCGAACTGGCATTTTTCTATGGCGCAGGTTAGACCATGTATTTCCAACCTTTCTAGCACGAGGGCGATATGTTGGAGGTGTTCTTCCCAACTTCGCGAGTAAATGATGACGTCATCTAGGTACCCTCGGCAGAATTTACTTAGGTGGCCGACGAGTACTTCCTGACTCATTAACCTCTGGAATGTATTTGGTGCGTTCTTCGCTCCGAATGGCATCACGGTGAACTGGTACGTTCCACCTTCGGGGGTGGAGAATGCCGTGTACTTTTTGGAGGCTTCTTCCATTGGTACTTGCCAGTACCCACTCTTTAGGTCCAGAGTGGTAAAGATCGTTGCGTCCCCTATTTCTTTCAGGGTTTCCTGAATTATCGGCATCGGCTGGGCCGTATCTTCGGTGACGGAATTAAGTCGTCGGTAATCCACGCAAGATCGCGGCTTGCCGTTCTTCTTATTCACGATCACGACGGGCGAGCTATATGGGGAGCTGCAGGGTTCGATGATCCCATTCGTTAGCATCTCCTGGACCTGGGACCTGATGACTTCCTTCTTGGCGTCGGAATACCTATATGACGGTAGCCGGAAGGGCTGTTGGCTCGTCACGCGTATGCAGTGTTTGATCGTCTTTGTCCTTGGCAGCCTTCCGGCGGGTTGGAACACCTTTCGGAATCGCTCGGCGAGTTGTCTGAACTTCTGTTCGTATTTCTCCGGGAACTCGTGCCTCAGGTCTAGGGGGCCTAGGTTGTCTTCGGAGGGCGGCTCTTGGTGTCGGCTGATTAACCTCGCGGTTACTCGTTCGTCCTGTCCCAGGTGGACGTGTCCGTGACTCAGGTCGATGATGGCCTTTTGTCTTTTTAGCCATGGTAGCCCGAGAATGGTATCTTCGCGCAGGTCCGGTGCTATGAGCGCTCTTATGGTTGTGTGGAGTCCCTCGACTTCCAATTTTAGCATAACCGTGCCTGCGAGCCTCATGGCTGCTCCGTTGGCTGCTAAGTTGGCCTCGTTTGGTCCACCGCTTCGTTGTTCGCCTTGGTAAACCAGCCTCGGGTTTACGAAGTTCTCGGTGGCTGCTGTGTCGATGGTTGCGCTGACTTCCTGGCCGCCCAGGGTGACGCGTATGCGTGGTAGGTCAGCTGGGCCCGTGGTAGCGGTGTTTAATTCTGGCGAGCGGCAGGTTCGGGCTCGTCTGTCGCTGCCCGCCAGTTTTCCGACTGTCGGTTTGCGAGTACCGGGCAGTCTCTGTGGAAGTGCCTCTCGGGACAATGCCAGCACTTCGGTAGGGATCCGGCGGTTGCTGAGGCTGAGTTTTTGCCGGTCTTCTCGGTTTTGGCGTCTTCTTTCTTTCCTTTCCCGGTCTTGGGATCGTCATCGTATTCAGCTTCTAGGGCGTAGGTCAGTAGCTCTGAGAAGTCTCGCGGTTTGTTAGGACGGATGGCGATCCGTAGGGTGGGGCGTAGTAGTTCCAGTAGAACAGCTACTTTCGTTCCTTCCGGTTCATTTTTCCGAATCCTCTGGTATAGTTGGTATTTCTGTTGTAGGAAGACTCCGACTGGGTCTCTTTCCCCCTGTCGTTGTGAAAACAGTTGGGCGTGAAGTTTTGATTGTACGGCCTGGCTGTCGTAGCGATTCAGGAAGATCTCTGAGAATTTCGACCATTCCCAGTCTAGTTCTTCACAACAGCTCCACCATTTTTCGGCGTCGTCTTTTAGGCCCTTGGTGATAGTGCGTAGGTATTGGCCTCGGGGTATCCTTAAGGCGGTACAGTATTCTTCCCCCTTTTTTAGGAATCTTTGTGGATCTTCGTGGTCTCTTCCCCGGAATTCGGGAAGTGGCGGCAAGACGTTTCGGAGTGTCTGTGCCAGCGTTTCCCAGTCTCGGAAAGCTGCTGGTAGCGGGTTGTTTGGCTGTTCGCCTTGCCCTTGTTCTCGCCCTTCGTCCTCGTGGTCCGACATCGTGTCTCTGGTTGTTTCTTCGTGGGGTTTGGGCGCCACTGGGTGTTTTCTTACTCCCAGAAGTAAGGGTGGTTGTGCGGGTAGTCCTCTGATTCGGAGGGACTTTCTGGTGCCGGTTAGCTCGTTTGGCATCAGCTAGGTGCGTTCGTCGATGCTGTCTAGCTTCGATTAGCCCCACGTTCTGGGCCGCCAAATGTAACGAGTTGGATTGCTCGTTTACGGGATAGGTCGAAAGAAGAACTCTGGATTCATGTAGCGAATTACTTATTGTTATATATATTTATTTCTCTGTTCGCCTCTACGGCATTACAGCTTTGATTACATACATATATCTTAACCTACTTGTATTCATTGTCTTTATACGTTTATTTACATTTGCTTTGCCTTATCCTAACTTGCCTCATATTATTCCTCTACTTTTTCCCCCTTCCCCCCTAAACTGGCCCTGACTACTTCACAGCACATCACTGACTCTAGTTATTGTTTTCAGTCTTTTCACTGTCCTCTAGTTTACCTTCCCCCTGCCCCCTATTCCCCATTGCCTATTTCCCCTCTCCTCCCCTCTGACGTTCTTCCTCCTCCTGCTGCTTGTTCAACTTATTCAGCCCCCCCAGCGCCTCTATCAGCTTCTTCTCCCATTCTTCCCTCTCTCTCTTTCTCTCCTTTCTTTCTTCCTCCTTCTTCCTCTGCTCTTCCCAGTCCTCTCTCCTCCATTCCCTCTCTTCTTCCATCCAGATCCACAGGATCCCATTTATTCTCAACTTCTCTCCTACCCTCTCCGTTCTTGCTCCCTTCCTTCTCTCCTCCGCCTCTTTCGCCTTGATCCTCCATCTCAGCTCTCTTTCTCTCCTTGTCTGGTCCTCCCACATTTTAATTCTTTCTTTCCCTTCCACCTTTTCTTTCCCTCTCAACACCCTTTCTTTATCTTCCACGCTCTCCATTTTCACCACCACTACTCCCCTCTCCTTGTCCTCCTCTGTCTTTCCACACTCCCACAGCTTCTCCACCTTCACTTCTTCTCCTCCCGCTTCTCTCACTATTCTTCTCACTTCGTCTTCCCAGTTTTCTTTGTCTTTTATCCCCTTTATTACGATGTTCTTCTTCTTCATCTCCCTCAGCTCTGTTTCAGATGGTTCTTCTCTTCTTCCTTCTGTCACTACCTTTCCCTCTTCACCCGAATCGTTCTTCTCCTCCTCTTTTCCAGTCGTTCCTCTCCTTCCCTTCTCTTCTCTTCTTTCCCTTTTTATTTCCTCCAGTATTCCTCTCATCTCCTTTACCATTCCCTTCATCTCCTCTTTCATCTCCCTTAACTCTTCAACAAACTCTCCTTTTCCATTTGCCATTTTCTTACGTTTACTATCCCTCAACACTACAGTGTTCTTTGCTCTTTGCTGTGCTACTGACTCTACTTTCCTACTGCCGGTTCTCTGTGCTCCCCTCTCCACTTTGCCTCCCACTGTTTCCTACTCCCCGCCTCTTTTCTGTCGCTGCCTTCCTTATCTACCTCTCCGCTAGCTTCTTCTCTCTCTCGCCAGGAGTCCCCACTTCCTATTCTATTTTACTCATCTCTAAAGTCCACCTTTGCTTCTTTACCTGTTAATACCTTTTCCCTTAGCCTAGTGCTTATCTTATTCCTTCTCTTGTTATATCGCTTAGCCTATGTGCGCATCCTATCTACGCGTAGCGAATTACTTATTCTTTATTTCCCTGGTGTGTTCCTTACGGCTCTCGAAGACTGACTGGTAGCGAGCAGCTCGCAGGCTGCTGCTTATATACAATACAACTTATGCTAGGCTGGCCCTAATTGGCCCGGCTAAGGAGTGGGCGGTCCGCCCGGCGTCCGAGGCCCGAGCCTATCGCCTGGTGTGAGCCTCGGAGTTGCCCGACGCTCGGGCCTGCTCGGCGGCTCTATACTGAGCCTAGCGTCGGGCTTCCGTTCGGCTTTGCTCGGCGGCTCTCGGGGGACCTCGGTCGCCGGACTTTTACCTAGCGTGTAACAACCTATGTACTGCAACGGTGGTTCAGAGCTCTCACCGCGCTCTACGGCGTTCCTGACGATACGAATAATTTTTCTGCGATACAAGATAGAGTGTTGGGCGCCAGACGCGAATGCGTCAATTTTTCTACGAAATAACAACTAGAAAATTCAGCGATAGCAACTCAAACTCAACTAAGGAACGGAACGACGGCCTCGAAGGCACAGCTGACTCAAATTTACAGCGAGAATGGTAGAGGGGTTGGGTACACCTTACTTAGGTAATTAGATTATCCAAAATAAATGTTGAACACCAGATAAACCTTTTTAACAATTCCGTGTATTATTTTTCACTTAAATGGTACACGCGGTACAAACAATTATAATCACGATAATTTATAATGTCATGAGCTCGCTAGGCGAGATAGCAAAGATAATAGAACAACGGTAATTCGGGAATAATAATTCGTAATACGGAAAATACTTATTTTACTGAGCCTGGGTCCGCCTTAGCGGTGGAAAAAAACGATAATAACGTTGGCTAGCTAGTGCGCCGTTGAAGCGATACAAAACAAGCTATTATACTACGTTTTAGGCACGTATCACCGAGCGATACGATACTCAGGCAAAATATCCTATACTTGGCGGCACTAGCGGTATTATAAAAGATCTAATATAATTTGGCTCAATAAATTAGTTTGACTCGAGAGATTTACAACAAAAGAAGCTAAGTTAACAAGGGATCGCGTAGCGATAGAACAAATAAGAGGAACTACTAATTAACCCGAAGGTTCGCAAAGATAAACTACTGTTAACTCGATATAGAAGATATCGAGCGGGAGATACGCGATATTATTCAAAGATAAGCTAAATTAACAACAAAATCTTAAACAACTATGACAACTACGTTCAGCCAACCCTCGGGGAGTTGGAAAATAGTTTAGCGACACACCATACAAGAAAATATTACAAGAAAAGCACAGAAATCATAGAGAATCAAAGATATCACATAAGTCAAGAGAAAATCAAAGAAATAGGACAGAAATATCAAAGAAATCACATTACATGCGTAATAGGCGGTAACGAGCTAGCAAATCGGTATAAGCAAGCGAAATATAGCAAATAACAACTCAAAAAGCAACTACACGCAGAAATATTCAAACAAAGCCAATCAGACACGAAACTCTTTCGCTGAACTTCCTTTTTCGATATTTAACCTAACTTACTCTACGATACTTAATCTACGATAATTTCCTACGATAAATGTACAATGACGTAGCCCGTAGGCTACGTACGAACTAAAGCTACGAGATACGATATGAAGGAAGTCCAGCGGAATTTTCGTGGTTTATTACAAGCGATCTTAGAGACCTTACCTTATTGCAGAATCTGCTGCTCGTACACACTTTAAATTTAACCATTAAACGATAACGTCCGCACAGCGGTATGAAATTATGGATAAGCTAATGGCGAAAACCAACGGCGAGAGAGCGAGAATCCTAAGAACACGTCTATTCGACTCTAAAGCGGAACGTAGAAGTGACGATAGTCTTCCTGATTTTCGGTAACGAGGCTCCTTACGTGGTCTAGAGGGTGGGGACCCTATGAGACGTCTCTCCGTACCTTATTGGTTATTCCAATTACTCGACGGTAATTCGCACGATCGGCTCGTCAGCCGATGCGTGCGATGCGCTGATCCTTGCCGTGCGGCAAGCGGCAGGCGGTAGAGATGCGATACTCGGCCGTAAATGCGGCAGGATGACCTCGGACAGGCGCGACCTTGGACTCTAAAATGCGGTACCTTCCTGACTTCAATAATCCCTGCGGGATTTGCTCTGCAGCGGCAGACTCACACGAAGACGACCTCGCTGCAACTCCCTGACAGAACCTAGGTGTCCCGATTCTGGGTCGCCACCTTTCTTGGTCTGCCAGGAACACGAAGGCTCTCCTGGCCTCTCTTTCGTGGCTCGTCCTCTGGCGATACTGGCAGGAGCGGTATGGTGTTCTCGGCTGCTGTGACGGGAGATTGTAGCGTTAGCGTACAACCCTATACGCCGTCGTCGCAATCCGCTGCTGGCGATAGATAAGTTCTCCTGGCGTGGAGCCGTCTGCGACCCCTATCTCACAGCGAGAATCTTTCCAAGGTCGACGTCCTTCCCTCCAGGTGTTGCGATACTACCCGTGGCTTGCAGATCCTGGGCTGCGTATTGTGGCGGCTTCTGCAGTAGCGTAAATTGGAGGTCATCTCGGTATCGGTAGTCGGCGGAAATCCTCGTAGCGTCATTACTCCTTCTCTCTCTCTCTCTCTCTCGCGGTACATTAACAAAAAAAGCACTTCAAATTACAGTTTGTTCGGAAAGCTACTATTTGTCTGTGGTGTGCCGCTATTTTCCCGAGGGTGAGACGTGTCTCGTCTCTCTCTCGCGGTATTATTCCTCTAGTTCTAATAAAACTACCAAAATTCGGTAACCAGAAGGGTTCCTGTGACGGCAGCAAATCTGCAACGTCACAGTACACAGTACAGTGAGTACAGTATAGTAGTACAGTAAGAGACACAGAACACGTATCTACGATCTATGACGTCATTTGTGACGTCATTTGTGACTTCCGCACATCCGAACTGTACTTTAATATATAGATTCTCGATATTATATCAGATAGATACAGGCGAAATAAGAAACCCTTACCTATGTATAGAGTGCAGTGAGTACAGTATAGTAGTACAGTAAGAAACACAGAACACGTATCTACGATCTGTGACGTCATTTGTGACTTCCGCACATCCGACTTGTCCTTGATTATATAGACTCTCGATATTATATCAGATAGATACAGGCGAAATAAGAAACCCTTACCTATGTATAGAGTGCAGTGAGTACAGTATAGTAGTACAGTAAGAAACACAGAACACGTATCTACGATCTGTGACGTCATTTGTGACTTCCGCACATCCGACTTGTACTTTAATATATAGATTACAGCAGGGCTAATGGAGTGCAAAGGAAGCAAAACAATACACACAAAAAGGGGAAGAACACTTATTTGTTACGAGTACAGTTATAAGTACGAAGATTAAAAAATTACGGCACAATTTGGGGGTGCGCAATACATTAGATATGTAATTTAATAAATATTTCATCGCAGTCGTTGTGATATTTGTTCTAATTCATGGTCACTTGCTTTTGTTCCAGATTTGAAAAACGCCAGACCAAGATGGATTATCCACACGAATTGTTTCACCAAACATCGCCACCCTTTTTATACTCATCTAAACCTGTCATTAATGAATAAATCATGATATTCGTTGAATGAATGAATATTGAATGAACTGGAAATTATTCCTTTACTTTCACAATTCAACAGAATGAACCTTTCTCATCTGAGTACCTATTTCGGGATAAGAGCCCCAGTTGTACAAGTTAGTCATTAGGATCTCAAAAATCTACAAAATCAGCTCGTACACCTATGCATAAAATATGTTAATCACTTACACCATTCAATGTTTAAAAGTAAAAAGAATCCCACAAAAAACATCGGAAGATGTAAAAAAAGCCGCCAAGTACCCATACGAAAATCACAATTGCTTGACAAGCAAAAAATTTCGCCAGTCTCTGTCGTGAAATCAAGGAAAAAGCCAAGCACCGAACGTACCCCTGCGATCTCTCAGCAAGTCTACGTCGTGAAGTCGGAGTTTCGTGTGAAGATATCGAAACATCATTCCAAGAGCTACGTACTTGGCGGGCACATTCGGTTTTTTTTTTTGTGCTTGTTGTTTTCGCTTTGGATTGATAGTACTTTATCGTAGTTTGCGAACCATTTAATTTCCGACTGTTTTCCTTGGCGGCTGATGGATGTCTCGGAGTAATGTCTAATTTGCAGATAACATTGGTTTTATACACACTTATTCAAAATGCATCTTCCGATCTTGTGGGACGACTTTGTCGTGGCAATCGAAAGATTAGCGCGTGCGAGTTTACGGAAGTGCTTGCGCGCGGGCGCCTGAAGGCGCCCCCGCCGCAGCAATTCCGTAAACTTGCACGCGCTAATCTTCTGGCACTAGTGTGTAGTTGCGAATGATTATGCCTCACAAGCGAATGAGCAACAAAATATATTTGCACTCAAGTGGGGCCGAACTGTTACAAGGATGGGTTTTCGGTAGTGAAATTGATCCTTCCCACTACGTGTATACGCTCGTGCACCTGCAGATTGATAAAAATTCCGTATATAGACTGATAGAATGTGCAAAAAACACTAAAGAAACAGATGGAAATGGATGGAAACGGATACGCGAGCTACCCGATTCTATAGCATTTTCTGCGATTATATCCCTCTCTATACGAAATTTTTAGCAGGGATACGCATGCACCATAAGCAAGATTGTATGACATTAGTATAGGTACACCAAAGCAATCAGCAACTGAATTTTATATTCAACATTACATTAAGGGGTTAGGTGGGTTTCAGCGGTTAAAAAAAAGGGTATTTGTACGATTTTTTTTTTTAATATATACAATCGTATATTTTATTTATATTATATGGCATATCGAAGGTACATATGTTAACATTATTTTGTGAAATTATTATGAAAAAATTTTGAAAATTCAACCGTTGGCATCACATCTCCCTGGGCGTCTCAAAAAAAAACTGCTCTCGCCGTGGACAGCATAAGTCATTATTGGTTCATCTAAAATTAAAAAACCAAAAATATTTCGTTAGTACATATATAAATCTCGTGTTTGAACGAAGGAAAAAAAAAATTAAAATTTGAATTTTTTACAGACTTTGAACCAAAAATCTCATTTTTTGGTCAAATTTTCGCCGTTTATTGGCTCGAAAAAATTAGTTGTAATACAAAAAAAAAAAATCCTTCGTTCAATCACTAGATAATGTTATTTTGAAGATGTGTGTAAAATTTGAACAAAATCGGTCCATAACTTTTGGAGAAATCGCGTCCACCGACTTCAAAAAGGTAGTTTTGAGAAAAACGTGTTTAAAGTTTTAAGTTGAAATAACATGCACAGAAAAAATTTTTTTCTCAGATTACAGAGAATCATCGATTCCGGCACCATAAAGCAAAGTACCTGCTGCTGCGGCAATGTTAGGGCATCCTTTTGCTCTTGCCTGTGACGAATTCTTGCTTCACGGGTCGCAATGTCAGCTTTCTTTTCAGCAATGAGTATGCGGTTCTCATCTCTTTTTCGGGCATACTCATGGCTGATTTGGCCAAGTTTTAAGTCCATGCCATGCATAAAAAGCAATAAAGCTGAGACTCCTTGACTGAATGTGCCAGCAGCGACATATGCAGCAATCCCAACTATTTTTGAACCAGCAGGGAGTATTTTTGAAGTAATTTTCCACACTAGCTGGTTCAAACTTTCATTGTTATTCTGCGTGAATCCACCAACACACCTCTGTAAGAGCTCTTCTTTGCTGAGGTCTTCATAAATGGCTAAGATAGCTGATGAAATCTCACTTGGTAATGAATTGTAGTCCGGTTTGTATGATGACAGAGTGTTCATTGATGAAGCACGCTGCCAAGTGCACCATGAGTCAGGGCCCTTTGGACATTTCTCGTGCCGTGGATTTTTGTCTGTAGAGATATAATGAAAATAAGTTGCCCATATAGCGTCTCTCATATTTTGTACCGAATCGCAGTTTCTTCTTATAGCTAGGCCATAATAAATTGTTAACTTATCAATAAATTTGCCAGTCAGTTTGCCTTTGCCAGATAGAGTTTTTTTTTCTAATAGTTTTGCCGGTCTTGGTTGTTGTCTCTTCGACAGTCTTATTGACCAAATCACGTAAGCGCTTGCCCATCCGCTTCTGTACGTGTCCTACGCATTCTTTTTTATTTACAATCAAATCGTCGCCATAAGGTTTGGCATTAAGAACTCCAGAAAATGTTTTAGAGTCCCCGTCACCAATATAATTTGAGTACCTCAAGCCGTATTTTTCAAAAGAGCGTTGAAACATTGCAACGATTGATGATACTTCCATGTTACCAGCTGGTCCTTGGTGATTGGCACTACATTCGTTTTTGTTAATATGATCTACCTGCCACTCTTCAAATTTTGATGTGTCCAGTTTGCTTTTCCAAGCTTCACATAATTTGCAATATGAGCATTTTACAAAAATATCTAAAACTTTTCCGCTACAATATCCAATTATCGTAGACACACCGTACAATGATGAAAAACCGCGCTTTTTCCAAGTGCCATCACCTGATACAGTTACATCTGTCGTATCATCAATATCATTTTCATCACACGTTAATTTTTTTTCTTGTTTTGCAGCTGATGAAAAAAGTGCTTCAGCAACCGTCTGAACACATTCATAAATTTTACTAACATAAAAATCGTATGTTGATTTATTCAAAAAAGAACAACTTAGTTCCATCAAGCCACAGAATTTTTTACATCCGGAAAGTCCTAAGCCTAATACTCGCATCACAAAAATAAACCTACGATTTATTTCGT
Organism: Rhogogaster chlorosoma; assembly: GCA_944452935.1. Classification (NCBI taxonomy): domain Eukaryota; kingdom Metazoa; phylum Arthropoda; class Insecta; order Hymenoptera; family Tenthredinidae; genus Rhogogaster; species Rhogogaster chlorosoma. The sequence continues at coordinate 12,684,452 of OX101800.1, read as the reverse complement.
AAGATTTTCCAATTTTGTGACACGATAAAATGTATCTAGGCTGACATTTTTCACATTCTACGATAATTTTGAAACCAAGGCCAAATTTCATACACTGTTTAAAATCCACTTTACCATTACATATTTCGTCCTGTCCATTCACATTTATAATATTAGAACACTTCACAAAAGAAGAAAGTGTTGAAAAAACTAAAAGAAAGTCGATGATTGCATACTGTAAAGTACCGTCTTCTGGCACGTACATTTCATCCTGGCTTTTGAGCTTTTTCGCCGACGTGCTGGTGAAAGATTCCACGTTTATCTCCGCAGTTTTTGGATTAAATGATTGTTTTCTTTTCTTTGGTCTATTTCTTCGTTGACCACTGGCTGCTCGATCAGATCTTCTCACTTCATGCATGATTTGTGAATAAGAATTACTAAACACTTCTAACAAAAATTCACGAACACTTATAACCTCAAAGAAACCTCGTGACCCAAAAGCAACAGTCAACTGAAATATTTGAAAGCTTCCTTTAAATGGTAAAATCAAACGAGAAAGGCAGACAATAGCCATGGCTAAGCAGCTACAGCTTCCGAAGGGTCTATCTCTTAGAATTTCACTCAGATTGATTTAAAATTTTGGGAGAGCACTTTTAACATATTGTACTATTTAATAAGACAAAAAAAAATCGATTTTTGGAAATTTTCAAACCCACCTAACCCCTTAAACTGTCATCCTCTATGCTACTCATGGCATACACGTATACCCGTAGCTGCAAGTTTTAGGTTTTATACCGGAATAGTAAAGTAGAGTTTTCTCGATAATTCCATAGTTTTGCAAGTAAATAAGTTCATTCTTCCACAATTAATATTATCTACTCAAGCTCTACGGTATGTCATCTATCATATGAAAAAACTTACCGTAGTATATTGCTCATGGGCTCCATAGTGAGGTACGTGATTCTAGAATTCCGAGTCCGATCTGATAATTGAATGACAGTGGAACGATCAGGATTTTTATTTATTATACAATGTATTTACGTCTGTAAAGTCATACACATAATTGAGTACCCATAGAAGTATTTTCTGATACGATTATAGGTTGAAATAACTAGTTTTTCAGTGTATTTGATTGCTGTCGCATTGAAAACTCAATTTTTGCGTAGAACGAAGTCGGGTTGTCCGTATAGCTCTAAGTAACCGAATGTGCCCGCCAAGTACGTAGCTCTTGGAATGATGTTTCGATATTCTCACACGAAACTCCGACTTCACGACGTAGACTTGCTGAGAGATCGCAGGGGTACGTTCGGTGCTTGGCTTTTTCCTTGATTTCACGACAGAGACTGGCGAAATGTTTTGCTTGTCAAGCAATTGTGATTTTCGTATGGGTACTTGGCGGCTTTTTTTACATCTTCCGATGTTTTTTGTGGGATTTCACTACTTTTTGCAAGTACGAGAATTGAGAAGAATTGCTCATTCAAGGGAAGACCCTACAGAGATTTTGACCGAAATCGTTCAGAAAATCGACTATGCGTTTTTGCCGGAAATATACTCTTAAGGTCTGTCCTTACATAGTTAGAAATATTCAAGCCTCTGTGACAATTATTTAAAAAGGATTGATTCATTTAATCTAAACTTGTTTGTTTAAATTTAAATAATCAATCGGGCTTGCTAGCTTACTTATATACTAATGATTCTAAAGTGAATTATAAATTCTTTTATAATTCTTAGAGAAAACTACTTGACACTTGTACTTATAAACTATTTGTTTGGAGCCTGTCTCGATGCTCAGGGGGTCGGGAGAACTCCCCGGGCCTATTTCAATTCTTTTTAATTTTATTAATAAGTTAGAGGAGGAAGGTGAATTTTCTAAATTTTAAATGATGGACGCGTTGGTGCCAAAAAATAAAATCTATTTTATTTAGATAATATTGCGAAAGAATATCTTAAATGCTAAACGTTATAAACAAGTTTGAGGTGGTAAAGTTTTGATACTATTCTAATAACTTATGTTTATACTTAGGTTCAAGAGAGGTTTTTTTTCAAATATGATTGAACCGACAATTTGTTGCTCTGCGACACGATTCTTTATTTGGTGATTGGACAGGTAAGGAGGCCGAAGCGTTCCTCGCGATGCCAATCAAATAATGAAGATCAAATTTTCTGTCAATTATTTTACGGGCTACCTTTGAGAGATTTTAAATATATGATTGAAATTTAGATCTGGCCAAAAAGATATTAATAAAATTTTGATAAAAGAAAAGAATTCAACAAGCTTGTGCTTTATAGCAACTCCGACAGCCGGGAGGACCAAGATCGTACCCGGGATCTTCGTTACTGTATATTAAAAGTAAATGTATTTTTCTATTTTTTTTTTCAACCAACAGGCATTGAACAAATCGATTCTTTATATAATGTTTGGACAGGCAAGGAGGCCGAAACTTTCTTCGCCGTGCCAAACTATCAATAACGGACTGTGTGGAGTGATACCTCTGATATCTACTGCCGATCTGCCCGTCTTATAAGCCCGCCCGTAGTTACTTCAATAGCGAGAAAGGTTTGCGCTGGGTCGTGCCGTGCGGTGAGAGATTGCCCGCGTCGGGCGGCAGCAACGGAGCTGGCATTCTTCCCCAGAGATGGCGGGCTCGCTTGGCCGCGCTATATTTAAATTATAAATATTAGCCGTAGCGTTACAGCCCTTCGATTTTTATTAGTTCACAGGCAGCTGATTTTATTGATAAAATTGATAGTCAATAAAAAAAAAATTTGTTTCTTCCGTAATAAATTTCTAGAATCTTACCAAACTATTGAAACTCTGATTAAATCTAAGTTTCATCAAATATTAAGTCAACGAATGAACTACGTGGTCAAATGGAAGGGTACCGCAGGACTCCAAAATGCAATAACGAGCTAGAGCGCTTAAAAGATAAAATTTGTTTCTCAATCTTTTTTTTGTTTGTTTTGAAAATACCTTCTGTAAGACAGCTATTATGTGAAACAGAGAGAAGCCTTGTGAAACATAACAAATCTCACCGAAACGAAGAAAGTCAATACAATACGGCCACGCTGGAAAATTATCAACCGCCAGATCAGAAATCCCCAATAAATGAGAAACTAATGCCTCTTCATGAGAGATTAGTCAGTGAAGAGCTTCTAAATAGGTGCACACATAAAAAAAGTCTCAAGCAACAGCCAGAGATAAATGAGTATTCCAAATCAGCACTGAGATTTTCTGAGAACCACAATAGTAAATCGCAGAACGCAGCACGATAGAATATGCTGCTACAGCCGAATCGATGGAGCCGTAAGGTGAAGTCTTGAAGATAAAGAAGGACTGGACTACAAATTCAACGATCAACTTTTTCAATTTTGTTTTATTAGGCCAGTCAAATTAGACTGAAAAGTAGCTGAAATCTACAAAATGGATTGAACTTCTAAATTTTTGAGGACAAGTAGAGGGTCATCTGAGATGCCTAAAAACACCGGAATCCAACAAAATTTCCTTGTGCATCGGTCGCCATCTTGAAAAACAGATAATCCTCGATATCTCGGCTCCCATTGGTCGGATTTTCGATTTTTTTTTTAGTTTTTTAGAGAAAAATATTGTCTACAACTTTTATTCGAAGTATTTTTTGCTAGCTGTGAATGAAAACGTTTTACGATAAAAAAAAGGCCATACATTGATGTCTAATAATGTTTATTGTCAATTATATCGCCCCCTTTCTATGTTATCAATAAATTGTTCATATAAAAGTTGTAGAGGACTAAATTCTGAATAATTTTTGTGCATACGATTTTGCGATTACTCGAATATTACCTGAGATCGAGACCGTCAAAGTTGTCTCTGTCCGCATTCTACCTGTAAAGCTTACGGACACAATAGGCGACGGAGCAGCTGCATATAATCGTCGATATCTTGGCTTCTACTGTTTCAATTTTATTCTTTATTTTTCAGTTTAATAATGAGTTTTATAATGTTTTATAAGTTTTTTTTTTTTTTGTTTTACTTCTATAATTGACAATAAACATTAGGGTGGGCCAAATAAGGCGACCATTTTTTTTTCAAAGAGATACCTTCAGAAGTTTGTTCTTTATGCTCAAATAACGAGTCTCGAAAAAAAATTAGCTCCTTATATTAACATTTAGAGGTCGCTCATCGCCATTTTTCATTTTCCGTTTGAATAACATGGGAAATGTTCTTGTGGTACTTTTCGATTTTTATGTCTCAAGAACTGATCTAGTTAGAAAAATTCTGCAAGGCTATTTTTGTTGGAAATTAAACGCTCTACAAAAAAGGTTTTTTGGTCTTTTTCGATAAATCTAACCGATTCAAAGTTAGCCTTGCCATTAAATGACCAGAATCGCCAGAGAAACTTCGAAACGGTTAGACTCATCGAAAAAGACCAAGAGACCTTTTTTGTAGAGCGTTTAATTTTGAACGGAAATAGCCTTGCAGAATTTTTTTAAGCAGATCACTTCTCGAGATATAAAAATCGACAGACGCCACAAGAACATTTCCCATGTTATTCAAATGGAAAATGAAAAATGGCGATGAGTTACCTCTAAATGTTAATATTTAGAGCTCATTTTTTTCGAGGCTCGTTATTTGAGCATAAAGAACAAATTGTCGAAGGTGCCTCTAAAAAAAAAAAAAATAGTCGGTTCATTCGGCCCACCCTAATAAACATTATTAGACATCAATTTATGGCACTTTTTTTATCGTAAAACGTTTTCATTCACAGCTATCAAAAAATACTTCGAATAAAAGTTGTAGACAATATTTTTCTCTAAAAAACTAAAAAAAAAATCGAAAATCCGACCAATGGGAGCCGAGATATCGAGGATTACCTGTTTTTCAAGATGGCGGCCGATGCACAAGGAAATTTTGTTGGATTCCGGTGTTTTTAGGCATCTCAGATGACCCTCTACTTGTCCTCAAAAATTTAGAAGTTCAATCCGTTTTGCCATTTTCAAGTTCTATTTGACTGGCCTATATATGATGTTGAATCTGCAAACGCAGGCCGAAGAAGATCTGCGGTCCAAGATGCCGCAGCAGAAGAATCAAAAAATCTGTGATGCCTCAATGAGAGAGTTTGATGACACGACGTATTGAATTATCTTAGACCATATATTTTCAAAATTTATTTCATTTGTATCATTTTTCATTAAAAGGCGATTTACTCAAAACTACATTTTCAGCTACGCTAAATGTTACTTGCGTCGTTGACTGAATATTCTAAAGACGGTTCACCCTGGGTTAATTTGTGAGCCGACCAAGTGGGTCTGAAGTGGGTCTGAAGACGCAAGCGGTATCTGTTATACCGACGGAAATTTACAGTTTCACCTAGCTGCGAGCTAACTCGTAGGGTAAATTCTGATTGATACCAGTTGTAATCTGAAATACGAGCAGACACACTGTTTTAGCGTGCGTGTTTTCTCTCCACTTTATCGACTATGACGAAAACCTACAAATTGTATACTCTGTGAACTTTCCACATTAATTCGGAGTTTAATAATTAAAGTGACTAAGCTTTGAACTTTTCTACAAAATTATATGCATTTCGACGTTCTAATTAGCAAATTGGCTAGATCCACTTTTTTTCGAAAATCGTTTTTCTGTATTTTCTGTTGAGAAATAATTATTTAAGAGTAATAAATCCCAAAAAAAAAACGATTTTCGAAAAAAAGTGGAGTTAGCCAATTTGCTAGTTAGAACGTCGATTTGCGTATTGGCAAATTCCAGTGAAAGTTTCTAACAATCGAATTGACATGTAACAAACACGCGAAGTTATCAAAATGAATTTTACGTGCATCTGTTACACTTTTACGTATACGTTTTGATGCTTTCTGGAGTCTTGTATGCAAGTCTATACGTGATCGTAAAACAATAAAAGAAAGCTCGAACTAGTTATCCCGCTTTAGCATTATTATTATTTCTCCCATTTTTCTTATTTTATATTACATTTATCCGTGATACTTAATCCTATCGTTCAATACATACAATTTTCTTATGTGGTAAAGTGGATGAACATGGACCACTGAATTAAAAAAAAAGCTTAACAATATACTTCGACATCTTTTGGTTTTTCCGTCCTCGAAACAAAGAAGATATTACAATGGTTTTTGAACATTCGTTCAGTTTACGGGTGTTTCTATCAAAAATCTTAGTGATTATTATATTATTATTATTTATCATTATGAGGTAGTCCATTAAGGCTGTTGGATAGCGTCGGCCATTTTTTGAGTCGATCTCAGCGCCGCCACGCGTTGAGATTCCAAACTAAAATTATCAGGACCATGCCAAAATATGGGTGCAAATCAGAGGGCCCTAAATTTCACAAAATTTTTTTTTAATCTAAATTTGTGCGTATCTATAAACAATCTTTCAGCCAATATTTCACAATACTGAAATTATCTATGCATGTTTCGACTTCGAATTTGTCTATAACCTAGATATATCAGAATTAATGGTAGACCTGACAGATTAAATGTTAATCCAGTAATTGTACTGGCAGATATCGCCCAGAGAATTCTAAATTTTCGGTTAAACGTCTGATTATTTGAATTATTACAATCAAGGACAATAAAAAAACTGCGAGTATTTGAAAAAGGCTTTTAGTTTATTTTAGTTTATTCATCTGGGCTATGACGGCAGCTAATTTGCAACGATACAACTGATGTGAGATTTTTAATGATCCTTTTAGTCAACATGACTAAAAGGATACACTGCAATAGACGTGAGATGACAATATTTCAAATTTCCATGCATTGTAATATAGGTATATGAATTTTAATCACATAGAATCAAACTAGGAACTGAGTCAACTTATCATCACTAAACACACGGGGATCTGCGACTGAAACTCTTACAAAAGCCATTTAATTTTTTGCAAATTAATAAAAACGGTCTAGTGAAGAAATGCTTTCTACAATTTTTAGATTATGGTAGTACTGGGACATATAATTTTCAATTTTGTGAAATGCATCTGGATGCGCAGGTAACCTTTTGCAGGTTTGTTATGTATTGCTGCAAAGGTCCCAGCGCTAAAATTTCATCGCAGAAGATTGATTAATTTTTTCCATACTCAAGGTGCCTGTCCACATGAGAGTAATACTCTCGAGAGTTGCTCTCGAGAGCATCGGTGCGTTTGATATTACTGCCTACGAGTTACTCTCAGGTGCGTGTCCACTGGCAAGTAGGACTCTCGAGAGCGACTTTACTCTCATGTGGACACGCACCTTAATGCACCGTAAGGTAATAATTGTGGTAACTGTTTTTATATCAAACCTTTTACATTCAGTTGCAAAAATGGAGAATGACTTTCTTAGAAGTTTTACAGTGGAACCTCGTTATATTGCATCGCGTTATATTGCCTAGCTGCCGGTTTTCCCCTCACACGTACTCTTACTTACACAATTTGCGCTCCCCCACTATGCTCAGATGTGTAGTGTATGGTGCGCGGTACGAATAGTTTCAAATATAGTTACGTGCGCCGATTGCATGGTTCGTCTTTTGGAGGCGTGGTTACGAGATACAATGTTGCGTGGAGAGGGCCCTCACTATATTGCCATTTCTCAGAACTTCTCTCCCCTACTGGCCCGCACCATGCAATATAACGCGGTTCCACTGTAGTAGCAATTGCCCTTGCATGATAAAAAATCAAGATGCAGAGTCTTTTATCCGAATTAAGATATCTAACCAGTCTATGTTACATAAAATTATGTAAAAAATGTGCGACACAGTCTACGAATGTTCTCATTGCTGAGCACAGATAATTGTCTACAAGTATGATTTAGTACAGCTAACCGTACACATTAATTAATAAATAGTGTAATTGCTTCAGCGTTGATCTCATAATCCTGAGTCACCACAAGTCAGGTCATCTTGTATCGACAGCGAGAGCGACAGGTACCTGTGAACAAAAATGGTTAAATTAGTTTTGACAAAGTCAATTGGTGTAGCTTACCATGCGATCAATTCATATATTGGTGCATAGTATATATAGGCATCTGTTCCAAATTTCATTCCATCGAATCAATTCTTTTCGATAAGACCATTGTACAAAATATAGCTTTTGGAATTGTTTTTTTTTTGTTTGTAAAAGCATGCCTACTCAAAAGTCTATTATACTTACTTAGTGACACAAGTAATTTGGAGTAGTATGAAAATCTCGTTGCCGTACATGATTCTGCTCTGCTGCGGACCAACTTATTTGCAATCCCTCTTGTTGTCCGGTTCAGTTGTAGTATCGCCAACCATTTGTGTTTCTATAATAAAAGCATAACTCATTAATTATCGAATATAGATTACTGCAGTTTGAATACACTCTCATAAATAATCTAATCGCTACATATGTGTATACATACGTAATCGTAGACCATACCATCATGCCCTATTGAACAGAAGCTAGCACGCAACACTCGAAATAGATTTATTTTTGTCAGACACCTCAAATGTATCACCTCACAACAAGTAAACGTGTATCGATTGTACGGACTGTTGCCGGATAGGCGTATAACTTGAAAGTTTACAACTGAAAAACTATACAAAATTATCATGCATAGGTAATTATGTTCATTCACATCGTGCGAGGAGATTGTAAGATGCGAAATAGCTACCAGAGCAGAGCAAGTACAGGTCGCTCTTGTGGATACACAACAGTTATTACTGTGTTCGTCGAAGGTGTAGTTGGCCTCATGCGGCAAACCTTGCCAAAATTGGAAGTTGTGAGTAGCTTTCTCCGTAAGGATTTCCATTCTCCGCTATCACTTTGACCTCTCGTGCGCGTTTTGATGAGGTCTCGTTCTGCCTACTGTTCGGCTAGTTTTTGATAGTGCAACTCGACTTGCAGTTCATATTCATCCTCATGGAGATCTGGCTTGTCTTGGCCTTTGTCAGCCGTTTTAGGTTGCGTTCTTTTTGTTTTTTCTGCAACTCGTGGACCATTGCAGTGGGCGCCTTACCCATCGCGGCACTCAACTTCTGATACGACTCCTGTGAGTTGAATTGCACAACGGAGCGAGCAGCTCGGACATTATATGAGTTTCTTTTCTCGAAGTGAACACGTTTTCCACCGATGAATTTGCTTACGATAGCATTGTAGTTTTCAACAGAGTTGCTAGTGAAGTTGAAGACTAGACTCTCGGCTTTCCAACTTAGTTGAGTAATGGCTTCGCAGATCATGTCGTATAGGTCTAACTCCATCAATATTGGCACTGCATTTTCTCCTTCATCTTTTGGAGTACCATCGCAAAAGTAGCCTGATTCGGCACACTTCTTGTGTTCGCCAAACACATGACTTTAAACACTTTTTCGGATTCAGGAACTTCTTCAGCCCTGCGGCGTTCGCTTGCTTTCACCACGAGAAAAGTGTAGTTTAAGCTCAAAAAACCGACAACAAATTCCCGATTCTTTTCTACCAAACGTGAATAAAACTCGAATTGTATTTTCGTGTATCATTGGTTGCACTTAGAATTATTTATTATTCATCATCACGTTACATCATGTTGGTTTTAGAACTTATAGTTAGACATATTTCGAACTGGCAGCTAATTATGCCTGCAATTCGAGTACACTACTGTTGATGCCTATTCCGTATTTACTATCTGATCTTCCGTATTTATTAATTAAGGGCGTTGACTAGGTAAAAAACGCGGGCTGCTCCGCTTCCCGCGTAAACTGCGAGGAGTGAGACAGCAGACGAAAAACAATGACAGAGCATCGTAGCGGCCACTGTGGTATGGGGAGAATGAGAACGCTGAGCTCCCTACTCCTCAGTAGCCACAGATTCGGTTTAGGTTTAAAATACATTCGAGCGAGCCTAAGAGACGTTTTTTTATCTTACCCATATTACACTAGACAACTCGAATTTTATAATTGAAAAACGCGAATTGAATCGAAGAACTACAGCTCACACGTGCGCGTGAAGAGATTCTAATTCGCGAAAGGAGAAGAGTAGTGGGAGGTTTGTATTTATCCCTAACAACCCCTGTTATTTGTGTTGCGACCGCCCAACGCGGCAGAGCCCGAAGTCGCATAATTTTTCCGCCAAATATCAGCAGTTCAATGCTTCAGGATGGTCGTGATTCTTCCTAAGCCATTGATCCGATTGTAAAGATCTTGATCTTGATTCAAAGATAAAGGATATAGCTATGAAATGTCTTTCGCCGAATATTTAAAAAAAAATCACTCCTCGTTGTAACTCATCGCAAAGATGGCCTATTTTCAAGATTCGTTTTCGCAAAGCTGAAAGTGAAATCGCGAATTCGACCAAATAGGTGACCCAGATACATCTTTCATCTATAAGAATCTTTATTAAAAACTCCATTATCTAGAAAAATGAGGAAATGAGAAGGAACGTCCTGAGAGTCTATAAGCACGCGCTCGGCGAGGCCTAGTCAACGCCCTTAATAATTAATTCTAATCAATTCTGACAATCTCTGAGCAAGTTACTGATGCTAACAAACGTGAAACAAATTCCAATGTGTAGCATATTCACGTAGCGTACTGATCCAATCGCGCGCCGTAGTGTACGTTTCGTATAACATGTAAATGCGAGTGATTGTGTGAGTGAAACGGACGAGGCCCTCGGAAATTTGTATTCGGCTATGGGTCCTGACGGCTCGAGTAGATTTCGGTCAACGAGTCAATAGAGGCGCCATCTATTGACTAGAAATTTTCGCCCAGTATATTCTCCAAATGTAGACTGCTTTACAACTTGGGATGGTGATTTAACTATTTCTATCGTGATATTGTTGTGCGTGAAATAGTGCTCAGTACACGTCGAGTGCGAAAAATCGTTAAATCGCCAAAATTTAATGTCACTCACCTCACGCGGCAGCCATGTTTACTCTGTCAGTGTGTGTGTCCGTGTGCCAGCTGTCACGAGGTTATTCTATTAACATCTCAACAGAACTTCAGGCTACTTTGTGTCTAACCACCACTATTTCACGCAAAACAATTTTGAATAAGAAACATTTCGTCCACATCAGATTGTCGAAATAATTTTTCATACTCGAGAATTTACTGGGCGAAATTTACTCGTAGGTGTGTACATGTTCAGATGCGTTACCCCCACCACACCCGACCCTATCCAACAGCCTTAATCTGCGACTTTAAACTTATCTAGCAATATCGACCGGCATAGTGAATGTAGACCGATAAGAAATCAATTTTACAGAATAAACACACGAAGAGGTAGTAATTGTTAGAAAATGATAGATTTTCCAATCAAACGATAAATAAAAAATGACCGTTTAATTTTCTTCTTTCTATTATATAGGGAAGTTCACCATTATTTTTTACAGAAATTGTTATTATTTTGATGTAATGATTAACGAATGTGTTCAATCGTTCAAGAATAAATGTCAATGATGACATAAAGACAGGGATTATCACAGGTAGGGAAACAAAGTTGTCCATATTAGAAGAAACGGGGTGTGAAAATGAACTATCGGCCATAATTGAACCGGTAGATCGTAGAAGGACATATACAGAGATGATCTGTGGAAAGTTATAAGCCGTGTGGGTATGCAACCGGTGTTTCACTACGAAATGGCAACGTAGTCGATGCGAGAGTCGAATAAGTCGAATGAGTCGAATGACCGTATCTACAGACGACGTAACGGCAGCTGTCATTTGTGACGGACGCGGTATGGTTGTTTAATCCGAGCGGTTGATTAATAACAAGTTATTAATAATGGTAGTCTCGCGTCACAGACTGAATAAAAATTATAAAATAGATTTATCTCGCGATAAACCGGTAAATGAGATTCGTTTGCCACTAGTCCTATACAGGTCTCAATTTCAATAGTTTAACTGTGGAGGCTAATTAATTAATAATTAGGATGGTTGTTTAAAATAAATGGTGAGAAGAATTAACTGGTAAAAACGATACTATATTCTTGAATGAAAGTAATACTGAGCCCAGTTCAAACGTCTGACAACGGGTATCGGTTTGAACGTAAAACAAATGTTATATGATATAATAAATGAATCTCCCTATGCCGACGTGGGGATCGTAGAGGCTGGTCCCTTATCAATTGACGGGTGTTTAATTATAAGCTAACGCTAAAGCAACAATATAACGCACGAGTGCGGAGAAATATACCCTGATCAACGATACCCACGTTAACATACAGCACAATATAAGAATTGTCATGTACTCGAACCACGATCGCATTCTTGGAACTCTCTCTCTCTCTTTCTAACTTTATGTTTTAAGTGGTATTGGTAACTATGGTATTTAATTTAGGATGCACCAATATGCTTATAACTACTTATTAATCTATAGAATCATAAATTGGTCTCCGCGTTATACGGTCGGGCCGATTACATACACATGCATATATGTATATCAACACAAGATGACCGTTTAATGCGACCCTTCTTTATAGATTCTCTTTCTATAACTGTAATGCCAGGATAAAAAGATCCCGGCCGTGAATAGGGCAAAAATTGAGAATATAGAGATCGATATGATCTCTATATACAGAGATGATCTGTGGAAAGTTATAAGCCGTGTGGGTATGCAACCGGTGTTTCACTACGAAATGGCAACGTAGTCGATGCGAGAGTCGAATGAGTCGAATGACCGTATCTACAGACGACGTAACGACAGCTGTCATTCTGCGGGGTTATAACCTAATAATGTTAGGTTATAACCTAATAATGTTCGAAATAGACCGATATTGACATCCGCAATTACCTGAATAACCCATTAAACTTTCTTAAGAAAGAATATTTACCGTTGTATTAGGGAACTGTGATTACAAAATCTAAATCTGACAATTATTTATAACTCTCATTCTAACCTAACAACATGAGAGCCGCAGAATGACAGCTGCCGTTACGTCGTCTGTAGATACGGTCATTCGACTTATTCGACTCTCGCATCGACAGCGTTGCCATTTCGTAGTGTATCACCGGTTGCCTACCCACACGGCTTATAACTTTCCACAGATCATCTCTGTAGAGTGAACTGTAAAATAACGGAATTTTGATTAGACTGAAAGTCGAATTAACAAGTGATTAGAATGCCACCAATTCGTATGTGACGATTACAAGAATTCTGGATAATATAGTAATAATTTTGATGATACGGAAATAATGGTATGAGCAAGACGTCGACACTTAGCTTTCGGTGACTTGGCGTGATATGCGTCTACAAGATTGGCAATCGGTCGGGCGTCCTCACCTTCGCAGAGACCCCGATTAACTCGTCGTTTTTAGTGTTCAAATGTTTTCAAATGTTTATAGCTTTCACTGAATTTAATTGTCTGATTGATGAATGTCTCTTAATACTACAAAGATTCAAAATGAATCTAAGGCGGAAGGCTTTTAAATGAAGAATTAAAATAGGGTTTGTGTCCTTGCACTGAATTTAATCTAGGTGATAACCAGAACGCCAGACTACTGGTTTATATCTTGGTTATTTGAGTTTTTATCGAATACTGAGTCCTTTACACTACCACTGATCTGACGAAGAAAAGATTGAGTGTAACTCTTTGCTCTAATTAGTATACGGATCAATGCGTCCACACACCTCGTGACTTGACAGACGAAAGACGCTAATTCAAGTTCAGAGTTGACGAGGTGCCCGCGATTGCAAGAAACCTGCATTTCCCCCGCGAGTTAATTAGCCAATTAGGGCCCTACTTTGCATCTCATTAGAGCCTGGTTGGCTCGGGACCCGCCCAAGCTAGGTGTAGGTGGTGGGGTCCCGAGTCACTCGACGCGGTCCCATCCCCTACTCCGTCTTGCTCATACTCTACTTATTCTAGCTTATTGTATTTAAATTTAAAATAATAGTATCCTCTTATTCGGGCTTTCCGTTCATCCGTCCATCCCTTAAGTTATGTTATGATCCATTGTATTCTAGGTTTATATGACCTAATTGTTGCGGGGGTTCCTTTAGGAATTCGGACTTGACACGAATCGTTTGTTCGTCTTCTAAATCATGCTATATGCTACCAATTTGGTAGCTGCTATTGTTGGCTGCTATTATTCCTTCGTTTTATTTGCCTAACCTAAATAAAATTAGAATCAGAGAGAAGAGTGTTAGGTAATTCGCATTTATGCCTTCTATACCTGTGTGGAAACGAGGGGTCAGCAAGTTTAACGTCGCCTCGCCTCGTTCCACAGGACATCGGTTATTGAAACTATGCAGATCTCCGCTATCGTCATCTACGTGACTTTTGACGCCTTTAAGAGGGATCGGATATTTATTACAGTATTGTATTCCTTGGCGAGGTTTGGTATCTGTTCTGGGACACGTTCCCCGTGTAACCCAAAACTTTATTTTACTTTACTTTACTTTTGCTGATTTACTGTAACTTACTCTACTGATTCTAAATAATCGATGAAAGAATTTATGAGATTAAACCGCCAATAAAACATACTAAGTAGTTGCGTGAAGCAATTTGGATCAATGTGAATTGCGTTCGTAACACCCCTCCCTTCTTAAAGACGTCAACGTCCTCGTTGAACTACAGCTACCTATATAATCATAATCAACTTAAATTCTAACGATTATTCTAATGATGTCGTGAGGTCTCCGATTGCGCTGGCGCTTTTGGCCGATTCCACGCTGGGAATAACATTTCCAACGTGACAATCGCGCCCTCGACTGAGATCCGGGGTCCACATGTACGCGGAACTTCGGCTGAGTTTTCAGAAGGAATTCTCGCAGAGTGTACTGGTTAACACTGACTGAATGCTCCGTACGTCCCTCTACGTACAGTGGGTCCCTTCTCCTTCGTCTATAGCCCGCGACAATCTGAAATCTCACGAGTAATTAGTATACTGATTATTCTTGTATACGTAATTCTAGCGTAATATTCCCCAGAGGAATACCTAAGGTACCTCGTAGCCCTTTGGCGGAATATCTTGCTTAGCATGATTCCCGAGCCGTATTTCTTAATAATAATAATAAATGAAGTAAATATGTATATAAGTATGTTTTTATATTAATATGTGCCATGTTCTGGATGGGGCACGACAGATTGGGATACATTGTCTCTCGGTACGCCCAAAAGGGGATATCCCCAGAGTGTGTTTCCACAGTTCTGGGCGATTTCCGGAGGCCTTTGTGCGCGTGAGTATCCCGTCCGTGGCAGTCACTTCCAAGCCTACTGTATCCGCATACTCATTCTGTCGTACTCCATCCGGAGAAATCTGTTGGCCTTATCCCTGCGATATTTCCGTGCCGACGTGTCCCCCAGACGCATTCTCAAGAAGTTATCAGCTCGTCCGGCTCTTCTTATCACTTCATAGGCGCAGTCGACTATCGGCCGTCCTACCCCTTTGCATCCCTCAGCGTCTATGTAGCCTATAGTTTCGCAGTTCCTTAATAACCCGCATAGATCTCCGTCGGTTATTCCTTGGCTGTCCCTGCACTCCAATATCAGCAGGTTTGTCAAGTGTTGCAGGAAGTCCCCTCCTACTGTAGGGTGCATCCCGCAGATGATCAATCTTTTTAGCTCCTTCAGTCTCGCTAGGGCGTCCAGAGCATAGGCTCCTCTTATATTGGTACACCCTGCGAGGCTTAGTACCACCAGGCCCTTGACGTGGGCTCCCAATCTTTCTATGAAGACGTTGTCCACCCATCCGCAGTAGATCAGGGCCAGCTTGGTGACGTTCGTGATTGAGGCAGGCAGGGCGGGTTGTCGAACGATCCGGTGCACTGGCAGCTCACCCTCGTCGCTGTCGTCGTCATCCGAGTGGGGTACGGGTCCGTTTGTCAGTTCTTCCCCCTGAATTTCTAGCCACCTTAGAGTCTCGCTGATTCTCGGGTTGGCCGTCAGTGCCGATAGTATTTCCCCGTGTTTTACGTTCTGACAATGGATAAATTTCAGGATGTGTAGCCAGTGCTGGTTTCTTATAAATGTGGCCACCATTTCTCCTCTCAGCCTCATGCAGTTGTCGAATGTAGCCCCCATGAGGTTGCGTTTAGTTGGCAGCCCGGCTCCTGTCAGGGGGTTGTTGTACAACTCTAAGATCCATAAATTCGGGCTGTTACGCATCAACGTTTCCAAATCCGTGTCAACCGGTCCCAATACCACTCCCAGTCGCAGATGTTCTAGCTTCGTCAGTGTTGCGATTTCTCGCAATGCCGACTGGCGAATGGTAAGAGGGTGAATTATCAGCACTTTTAGATTGATGCATCTGCTGGCGCTGATGGCAACAATTTGGGACTCTAAATTTGTCCCTTTTGAAAAGTCTAATTTTGTCAGGTGCGCCCCGCACCGCTGGACAGCCCAGTAGAGCTTTTCCATGGTGATGTGCTCCTCGAAGTGTTCGACGTATTCCCTCCAGCGCCAATCTTCCATCGTCAGTTCTTTAGTTTTGCCATGTGACATTTGGCTGCCTTCCCTCCATGTCCTTGATACCATTTCCATCCTGGCTCGGTCCGGGAACGTTAGGAAACTGGCGATGTGCGCAATGCACTCGGGCGGCAACTGGGGTTCCGACTTCCTCACCGGTTTCCAGCCAGGGAAAGGTTCTTCCTCGGCGGGGACCTGCGGTGGTGTTGCAGGCCTTCTCCTGGCTCCCCGTCTCACATTCCATGAGTCCGCGAATTTAATCGTGACCCTCCTGTTCTGGATGACCAAGCCATCCATCCCTTCCAGAGCCGCGCGTGCTTCTTCCTTGCTCTTGAAGTCCACAAACCCTGTTACTGCCCGTCCGTACTGCACCCAGCTGTCTATCGCGCCGTACTTAGCGAACACCGTCTTCAGCTTGTCCCGCTTCAGCCCGTGAGGCAGGTTTGCCAAGAACAGTCGGTTCACCGGCCCCTGCTCGCCTCCTGATGCCATTTTAATCTGAATCTAATCGTCCTTCGCGGATTTTATGCTTTTAATACTTGTGTGAATTTTGAGTTTCGAGCTTGTGCCTATCCGACGACCAGGGATTCCCCAAAGCAACATAGTGCTGTCGCTCAATAGTTATTTCAGAAATTTGTCAAGTCATCAGTTGTCCGAAAATGATAAAAGTGAATTTAACCGAATAGGTAAATGAAATAATTTGATTAATAGGCCAATTCAACTTTGTCCATGTGTTTCACGAATCGCTCACCATTTTCCTTCTGTAGAAGTACATTATTATTTTCCAGAATTCCTATAATTTTATAAGGACCTTGGTATCTTTTATCAAACTTACCTTTACGAACCTCTATTAGTACCCGGGCCATGTCTCCTATTTTTCCGTTAAACGGACGCGCTCTTTTATCATAATTTTCCTTAGATCTCGTTTTCGCAATGTTGGTATGTACCGCTGCCAGGCTTTGCATTTCGGTAAGCCTAGCTATTAGATCACCCAGGTATGAGTTGTATGTTAATAATTTCTCATCCGTCGGGAACGAACTCGGCGCACGTGCTAGTTTTCCAAACACAAGTTCGTAGGGCGTAAAGTTCGTCCCCTCGTGTACGGAGGTGTTATATGAGAACATCGCGAAGGGTACCACTTCGTCCCAGTCATCGAACTCGTCCATATAATGCTTTATGTAATCAGCCAGCACCATATGGCTTCTTTCCAGAGCCCCGTTCGATTGTGGTCTAAAGCTCGAGGTGGTAATGTGTTTTGTCTTGAATACCTTTCCTACTTCCGCAAATAAATTATTAACGAAACTAGTTCCTCTATCGGTGAGGATCACTCGCGGTGAGCCGTACCTCAAGATGAAATTCTTGACTAACGCATGAGCTATAGTTTCTGCTCTAATATCTGGGACCGGTACTGCTATGCAATATTTTGTCAGATTATCCTGCATGGTTAGTATATGCCTGTTACCTTTTGGTGTTATAGGTAAGGGTCCTACAGTATCGAGTGCTATTTTTTCGAATGGTTCGGATGCTGTGTCTGTTATCAGCATAGGTTCTCTGGTTTTAACGCGCACTAGCTTATGTTCTTGGCAGCTATTGCATTTCCTTATGAAATCTCTAATATCGTCGCGCATCTTAGGCCAGTAGAATCTTTCTCGAACTCTACGATAAGTTTTTGTTACACCCTTGTGTCCTCCTACCAAACTACCATGCATTTCTGAGTTGATTTCTTCCCGTATTTCCATAGGTGGTACCTGGGTTATCCCCGTACAAAGAACAATATTTATATTACTGTCGTCAAAAACGTCTTTTAACATTTGCGGCCAGGTTTGGGGTGATAGTTCGTCCGTAAAGTCTCCTGTTTTCGAAATTCTGAATTGATTGATGCCTAAATTTTCAAGAAGAGTTTTGAGGTTTTCCAACCCCATTTCCAGATTTCCTACTGAAATTTTGTCATAATACTTTGATTTTATTATTATCGTGAATATGTAATGATTACCGCGTTCTGTGACAATTATTTGACCAATTTTAGGTTTCGCACTCCGCTGTTCGCGAGCGTTAATAGCTTCTAAGTCAGATAAGAGCCTGCTAACTGGTGTTGCTAATTCTGCGTCTATTGATGAAAAATGAACATAATTATCCTTGATGTAGGTTAAATTTTCTCTTGTTGAATTTACTCTATTGATTGTTGATCTTGGAAAATTTAGAGGCGAAGTTGGTTCTATATCAGGTAATATACTCGTGATAGTTTCTATCCCGATAGGAGGAGGCAAGGGTGTTAGTTTATCTTCCAGACGCCTCGGCGGCTTACTCGTTCTCTCTCTCTCCATTCCTATACCTGGGTACGGAGTAGAGAGTGCTATAGGACGTGGCGCAACTATAGGCGTTGGAAGCTCGCCTCTACTAGCCGGCTGACTGATAACCGACGCATCTCGCCTTTCAGCACGCGCGGTCGGGATATACGGTGTCACTAAGGTACTTTGACTCACGGCTTGATCTTTACCTGATCCTATACCTTCGGCTTTCTTTAAAATCTTTTCTATTCTGGAATTTAATTCATCGTCCTCGGTATCATCGTTAAACGGGTCTTTCCTTAGGAGTTCATCTCGTGTTGTTTCATCGAGATCCCTATCCGCGGAAATTGCTCGAGGCAACCTAACTTCCTCGATATTATCCTGTTCTTGTTCAATTAAACTTTTCTCATGCATCGATCTCTCAAAACGACTAAATGATTCCTGTAGTTCTTTCAAATCTATTGGTGCCTTGAATGTTAGGTTCTGAGAGTCCTTGCAGTATTTTTCCTGATTATGCGGAGATTTGTTTAGAACCGTTGGCGCTTCGAATGTAAACACGTCATCATTCCCGTCGCTATCTGTACTTTGTACCGGTGGATTTATTTTTATAGCTAGGCTATCTTGGTCAGATTCGACTCCCTCATTATCCGGTTCTGTCCCAATCTCCTTATCGGGCTGTACATTGCTTGGTGTATTACTTGGTAAATCAAAACCTAAGCTTGGTAGTACGCTTTTGCGTCCCCTGTATATTGGTGGCTCCGAAGGTTCATCTTCGGATGAATCTTCGAAGGTTCTTTCTACTATGGGCTCTAATGTCTTAGTTGGCTTTACTACCGGCGGGTCTGATTTACTCAGTGATGACGTCACCTTTGGTTCCGTTGAGCTACTTGCTTTTGTTTTAGCACGCGTTCTCAATGATATTGCACTCTTATCTAACATAGGTATTGTTTTCAACCTTTTGCGAGGCTTAATGCTACTCGTTGGATGTTCTTCCGATATTGATCTACTGATCGGTTTACGTGAGGGCGGTGCGGGTATTTTTGATGCCTCATCTGGTTTATTCTGTTTATTAATTGGATATAAACGTTTCAAATTTCCTATTTCCGAATTTGATTGTTCGTTCTTTAATCGAATATTAGTGCAAACATAAATTTTGATTCCTGTATTGTTGAAAAGATACCTCAGCATCGCACGTATTTTTGCCCAAGGTAGTCTATCTAATCCACAACCGATTATTGGGATCCTGACAGATTTTACTGAATCTTTTATTAAAATTTTCCTGAGGTTTATTAAGCTTAAATACATATCCTCACACGTTGGTTTATCCCAATGATTTTGTTTCGTCATGATGTAGTAGATATTTTGATCTTTTAACTGTAGTCTACCTATCGAGTGCAATTTAGCTTGTTCCCGGAGTTGTTTTGGTACACCGTACTTTTCCTTAAAATCCGCGGCTATACCTGCGCTCATTTCTAGGTCGACGGAAACGGCATGTGCATAGTTATCTATCTTGCTAAACAAATCCTCGTGCACTTCTATAACATCGGGGTTCTCTACAGAGATAGTCTTAGTTATTTTTATATAGTCCGAGTATTTTGGTATTTCTTTTTCACTCATTTCCTCGCTATCCTGTTCAGAACCATCTGAGCTTGATTGTTCCGAATCACTCGATTGATCGCTAATTACTGGATTTCTAGATAGTGCATCGGCGTTAGTATTTAGTTTCCCGGGCCTATGTACAAAGGTATATGAGCGGATCCACGTCACTTCACTCAAAAAAAAACCGTCAAGTCACGGATTTTTGCGCCATTCAATACATCTGTAGTACTATGGAAAAAAAAAGTACAATTTGGAGGATTTTGAAAAATTCTCAAAAATGGCGGAGTTAGAGGCATGTGAATTTTTGTGCACCACTTTGTTTGAAAATTCATATCTCCGAAAGCGTTCGTCTGAGCGGAAAGATCCTTGGATCGTTTTGTTCGTAAAAGAATGCACTTTTATACAAAAAATCATATTTTCAAAAAAAACAATTCTTTCAATATTTTTTTGGCATTTTAATTTTTGATTTCGCTGCCATTTCTAAAGGGCTTACAGAAATTCATGGAGATAATTTTTTTTGGATACCTGAATCCTTCCCCTTCAATCCTAAAAAAAAAAATTTATGGAGAAAATACCTGGGCAGGAGATAGAAAATAAAATCCACGTCCACTACTCCACGTTCGCGCTACTCCCGCAAGCTCGCTGTGTTACGTAGTGGAGATGTCATATGATGCTTCTTTACTTACCCAGGTTATTCATTCTCCGAAAATGGTTATTTTACCACCTTAGCCCTTCCGTATCCGTCTACTGGTCATGTTTTCTCGGAGTTATACAATTGTATACGTGTATATATAATATATATGCCTGTTCTGAAAATTCCAGGTACGGTTATGGTTCGTTCAACATACCTGTGCTGGAATTAAGTTTGATTCCATTTCACTCGGCTTGTGCTATATGACTGATGGATCTTGAGCAGATGTTTTTCGCGATAATTCGGTGGATGACACTTATTGTCCGCATATCGCGAGTTTACAACTGATTGGCAATTCCGATCCTATTCAAACACCGCTGGATCTATATACTTGGGCATGTTCTTATTTTCGAAGTATATCTTTTGCGTACTGTACGTCTGCAGAACATCAAGCGGAAGAATCTATTTTACAAAATCGATTCGATAAAGCATTGACAGTTCGTGGCACTTTGAAATTGCATGCGGTCATTCCAATATCTCATAAACTCGTCAGAACAAAATTATTTTCCGCCTCAGAAAAATTTGATACGATGAAAATTATGAATTAATTTTAAACAGAGGTTTCCTAGTAAATGTCACCCAACAAACCACAAGATCCAAAATATTGCACAAGATCCATCAGTTATATATAGCACAAACCAAGTGAAATGGAATCAAATATAATTCCAGCACAGGTGTGTTCAACGAACCATAACCGTACCTGGAATTTTCAGAACAGGCATATATATTATATATACTGTAACGTATCAGGCGGTGTCGCCTGACCGTTGACATTCGAACAGCGCGCAGGTAACAGCGCGCAGCGCAGAGGCTCTCGAGCGACGTCACAGACTGGCTATAAATTGCGATCAGCTGGACGGCTCGGGAGCAGTACACGACAAAGCGTCTTACTGACTCACCTTTGATAACCGATCGAGGCCTGAGGCAAAACGCCCAGGTACTCTAATTAGCTTAAATCTATTTCGGATGTTAGCCAAAGCGGCAGCATACCATTACCTTCATTTATTCGTCGTATGATATTTTAAATTTATTACATTATCGCACTCTTACCATTTCTTTCGCTAAATATACAAAATCATAAAATCGATTAAGGAGAAATTAAAACTAAAGAATTTGAAATATTATTGAAAATTGCTCATTTCCCGAGGTTAGGGTTTAGATAATAAGAAAATTAGGATAAGGCAAATCTAACCATTTTTGTTCAGTCATTTTTGTTCATTTATTTTTGTTCATTTTTATATTTGTTAATTGAAATTACAATGATCGATTAAAGTATTGTTTTTAGCAGAAATTCCGGTTTCTTTATCCGACACTTCCTTTGAGCCGTCTAATTATATACAAGGTGACGTAGCTAATATAAAGCTCTGGTGTGGCAGCTGCTGTCCAGGTCAAGTGCAGCTTTGGTGGAGTGCAAACTTCCAAGTCTAGTACAGCCCTGGCGAGGTTATCTCGTCCGGGTCTGAGGTAGCTTTGGAGTGCGCACGAAACCCAAGTCTGGTGTTGCCTTGACGGTGCAGCTGCACCCGAGTCTTATACAGCCTTGTTGCTGAAAAGCATCCAGGTCTGAGGGAGGCTGCTACGGCAGAGCAATCTGCCCTAGTCAGTATTAGGGAAGGAACCGTCACGTCAGATATTACCACGGAGCTCCTTTCTTTTATCAAGGTGCAAAGCACCCACAATAACTTCTGTCCGCGCCACCTTCAGTGACGCGAACAATCCGAAAAGTTACAATACACGTATACAATTGTATAACTCCGAGAAAACATGACCAGTAGACGGATACGGAAGGGCTAAGGTGGTAAAATAACCATTTTCGGAGAATGAATAACCTGGGTAAGTAAAGAAGCATCATATGACATCTCCACTACGTAACACAGCGAGCTTGCGGGAGTAGCGCGAACGTGGAGTAGTGGACGTGGATTTTATTTTCTATCTCCTGCCCAGGTATTTTCTCCATAAATTTTTTTTTTTAGGATTGAAGGGGAAGGATTCAGGTATCCAAAAAAAATTATCTCCATGAATTTCTGTAAGCCCTTTAGAAATGGCAGCGAAATCAAAAATTAAAACGCCAAAAAAATATTGAAAGAATTTTTTTTTTTGAAAATATGATTTTTTGTATAAAAGTGCATTCTTTTACGAACAAAACGATCCAAGGATCTTTCCGCTCCGATGAACACTTTCGGAGATATGAATTTTCAAACAAAGTGGTGCACAAAAATTCACATGCCTCTAACTCCGCCATTTTTGAGAATTTTTCAAAATCCTCCAAATTGTACTTTTTTTTTCCATAGTACTACAGATGTATTGAATGGCGCAAAAATCCGTGACTTGACGGTTTTTTTTTGAGTGAAGTGACGTGGATCCGCTCATATTAGAAGAGAAACCGATGTTCCGTGACGAATTAGCTAAGTGTTTCACTGGACAAGGCATTACTCATGTTCAGGGTAATGAAATATTGAAAGTGCTAAGATCGCACAAGTGCCACTCAAATTTGCCGAAAGATACGAGAACTCTGCTCCAAACACCACGGAATCGCGTTCAAATAGTGCCAATGGGATCAGGAGAATACCTCCATATAGGTTTCGAATCTGGTATTTTGAGAGCGCTGTCAGGTTTGCACAATGAATCGATTCCTGCTGTATTAGAAATAGACATCAGCACTGATGGCGGTACCCTAGATCGATCAGGTTCAATTCATATTTGGCCAATCCAGTTTAGAATTGTCAACATCGCACATTCAAGACCACAGATCGCAGGTGTCTACAAAGGCCAGGGAAAGCCACATTGTGCAACAGAATTTTTCGATGCCTTTGTTCAAGAAGTTAAGCAACTGAGGGCTACTCATGGTATAGAGTTTAGGGGAAAAAAAATTCCATTCAACTTCAGGTGCTTCATAGCAGATGCGCCAGCTCGAGCTTTTATACTAAATCACCGGGGTCATACCGCTTCAAGCGCATGTTCAAAATGCAAAGTTAGCGGAAAATATTATAAGAATCGTATGATATTTTTAGGTACAAACCATCCTCTTCGAAGTGACGAAGAGTATGCCAGACGTGTGGATGAAGATCATCACAAAGAGGGCCCGAGTCCATTGTCGGAATTAGGGATCAGAATGCCGTCACGGGTTCCTTATGAATATATGCATTTAGGATGTATAGGTGCGATGAAAAAATGTATCGGTGCATGGGTTAGGGGAGATTATACTGAAGACACGAAATTGCCAGATTGGTCCATTGATTTAATATCCCGGAGACTCGAGGCTTTGACAGAATATTGCCCTCGTGAATTTGCTAGACGTCCAAGGACTCTACGTCATTACAAGCGTTGGAAGGCCACTGAGTTCAGACAGTTTTTGCTATACACAGGACCAGTGGTATTGCGTGATATTTTACCTGACAATGTTTATACACACTTCCTGCTTTTACATGCAATCTTTCGAATTCTTGTTTCACCGTCACCGTCCCAAAACCTATTATTCTTTGCGGATATAGCAATGAAAAAGTGGGTTGAGAGATGTGCTACTCTGTATGGGCCAGAATTTTTAAGCTACAACATTCATGGCTTATCACACTTAATGGATGATGTTAGGGTATTAGGGCCTCTCGACAATTTCTCGGCGTTCCCATTCGAGAACAATATGCCATATTTTAGAAAGTTCATCAGAAAGCCCCATTTACCCCTGCAACAGTTTGCTAATAGAATGGGAGAATTGTTTTTTGAAGAAGGCAATTACGTTTCCGATCAGAACATCGGTATTCAAGCTACAGAGAGACATGACACCGGACCCATACCTCAAAATTTTCTTAACGGTGGTCAACAATTTAGAAAATTGAATAACACCAAGTTCTGTATCGGGCTGTCCTTACGAGATAACTGTTGCTTATTACGAGACTCATCTATTTGTATAGTGAGTAACATCATTCTCTTTGGTGGCACTTATTACTTAGTCGTCAGAAGATTCAGAAATGTGA
The DNA here is from genome assembly GCA_944452935.1 of Rhogogaster chlorosoma. Classification (NCBI taxonomy): domain Eukaryota; kingdom Metazoa; phylum Arthropoda; class Insecta; order Hymenoptera; family Tenthredinidae; genus Rhogogaster; species Rhogogaster chlorosoma. Next base: position 12,659,601 of record OX101800.1, on the reverse strand, counting down.
CAAGTCTTTATGATGTTGGAATACCATCCGCAACCGTCGGTGTTTTTAAATGCTTTGACCTATCGCCTAATGATGACATCGTTTATTATCTTGACATTCAAGGAAAGTGTTATCGTTTACCCTATTCGAGAAATGTGAATGATATAGGAGCGGACAGCAGCAGTGACGACGCAGATGAACCCGGCGTGGAACAGTACGTTGTTATTGCAATGAATAGTTCAACTAGGATTGCGGAGAATTAGGAGGAGACACTTTTACCTGAACGAGATCAGCTAAGTTGACAATGCATGATGATTTGCAATTTGGAGTATGTTTGTTCCTCAATTGGCCACTATTAATGTTCTTATGTTTTTCTTATCCATTCCCCGTCTTGGTGTTCTCGTGTTTTTTTTTCAATAATATTTAATATATTTGTTTATAACAAATGGATTTCATCGTGCACTTTATCTATCATGAATGGTAATTTGGGAATCACGGCAGTCTAGCCTTGGAGCTTGTGTGGCAATGATTATAAATACTTTTCAATCACAAGAATATTGACTTACCTTATAAACATTTTTCACATTATGACATATTCATTTCACTGTCAATAATTTCAGCTTTTATCATTCGTATTGCTTAAGTGATTCTTCGAAGTTGATTTGAGTTTATAATAGGAATGACATATATTATCTCATTACAGTTTCTATCTGTCACTGAGGTATGTACTTTTGTCAAAGTTTCTTGAATCTGACTACACAAATAAGAGACTATAATGATTTGATTCCCAGGACAGTCACTTTAAAGAATGTACCGGCCAAAGCGACAAGCCAAAAAACCCATTAGGTTCAAGACTACGTCATCATCCTCGAGCAATGAAGCAAGTCAACAGCAGGTCAAGAAGAAGATGAAAAAAGCATCATCCATAAGCGTCGAGGATGACATTCAGGCCATACGTGCGGCGTGCTCTCAATTCAACAGCACGACTAACACATCAGATCAGTTAGCAAATAACGCCACAGACCTTGTCCATGATACCGACATTCCATCTACATCAAAAGCCGACAACCATGATCCTGTTTCGCAGATCCTCAGTTCAGAGCAGACAACTTCCTATAGTACTCATCCTACATACGGTAGATCAATACCTTTCCCAGCTGTGTCATCCACCTACACCCCTATTACACTTTGGAACCCATCTTTTCCACGTAACAGTTCAAACGTTGACTCTGGGTTCGACAACTCTGTAATCACTTGTCATCCCACTCTGACCTCTACGATAGCTCAATCGCTCTACACGCCTTCGTCATTACCTGCCACTTATACAGAATCGTCTTCCTACAATGATATTTTTCAAGGCGGCCCTTTGCCTGGCTTAATCACTCCTCGCACCACTGCGTCTTACGTTAGTGTTTCACTTCCTAGCACTATAACATCTCAAGATGCTGTGTATACCGAGCTTCAGCCATGCACTCCAATTTCCAAGCCTACAATTGTGCAGGACATTTCCTTTCATAACTGTTCATCTTCGTTGCATACTAAACCACCAATACCCACTGGTACGTTTAATTACAGTGCTGCATCTGCCCTGATACCGCCCGTCACCTACGCTTTACGCCCCACAGCTGTTAACAATTCCGTTACTTATGCCTTATCATCTAATTCCGGTCGGCCTTCTCAAATCAATTATATTCCCCGTACTACTCTTGCAGCTCCAAAACTTACATCCCAGACCATTCCTCCTGTGTCCTCTGTGCCACCACCTACACCCGAAATTTCACGCTCTATTATGAGCAATAACTCTCATTCTATTTCCTGTCCCACGCCTCGTACGCATCGCAATCGAGATTCTGCTTCGGTAGCTTCGACGCCTGCTCCATCTACTGGAAATGATATTGCTGCAGCAATGCCTGAAAACAATAATGCCGCAGCAATGCCTGAGAACAATATTTCCGCAGCAATGCCTGGAAACCATATTTTTGCAGCAGTGCCTGGCCATGAAGCTGCAGTCAGAGCTCCATATATTGAGAATGCAGGAGGTGTTCAAGGCACTCTTGTGTAAGTAAAATAAAATTTGGCCCACTGGTTGTCTGCTTAAAAATTGTACATCGCCCTACATAAGTGAAAAAAAATGTTTTCAGTCGGATAAATGAAAGACTGGGAGCTATCGAACGAACATTGAGGTCGCAGAGGCGTCGAGGAGCACTAGTAAAGCCAGCCTATTTGCCATTTAGTCGAGTCGCAGACATTCCGAACTTTGATCGAACAGACCAAGCTACCTACAACGAACTAGTAAGAATTTATCCACAATCTTGAATACTTTAATGCAGCAAGTTTCTGAGTGAATGTATGTATACATGAAATATTTTATACAGGTGCAGTACTTAGAACACGTAGGTGGATTTACTTTGAAAGAGGTTTGCAACTTATGCTTGCAAGAAGTAATCAAGGATCAAACAGTTGGCTCTTTTACATGGTGGGGACGTGATGACGGAAGACGAGAGAGACCTGTCCCATTTTATAACACAGTTCTTGCCGCAGCTATCAATGGTGCATTCAATATTTTCATTCTATGAAGTCCGCCATCAATGATAAATCCACTACAATTGGAATATTATACGACAAATTTCTAGATGCTGCTTCGAACAATACGTATTTCCGACCTCCAACGCAGAGAGACTTTTGCAAATATATGCGTGAGGCAATTCGCATTGCAAAACAGAGAGTACGAAATAAGAATCGCCGAAATCAAGGCCCTGCCAGACAACCAGGAATCAGGCGGCGTCAGGAGGCAGAAGCAGAGCGGCTGTTTGCACGACTCCGTGACGAAGAAGAAGTCACTGGAGATGAATCCAGCGAAGGATAATATTTTTACCCAGCGAGAAACTATAAGCAATCAAAATTACTTTATAACAAACGTATATAATATACGCTAAGCGAAAGATACCTATAGATAGCCTATGATATATATTACTTTTAATTCCCAAATCATATCTTCATATCTAATCATGAATTGATCTTGCGTTTTCTGTATTAAGCTCTGATTTCAGTGAGTAAACTAATATTATGTATGTGCATTGTTAAGATATTTTAATAAAATTGATATGTTGCGACGTATAAAAGACTGGCGGATAAGGTTATCCTCATTTTTTGAATGTAAGCATAATAAATGCCTCAGATATAATGTATTGCGACCGGCTACTCAATTTTCAGGGCAAGGGTAACCCGGCAGCCGTGCACTTCGGCGTCAATCAAATAGAATAGAAAAATACGAAAAACTATAGTTGGGCGCCAGACGTTTTCACGTCACTCGAAATACTATAAAAACTATAAATTTGACGGCGGAAATGACCAGTTAGCTCAGAATATAATCTATCAGGTGGAATGGTAGAGTGGCTGGGTTGCTAGATCAAATAATAAATGTAATAATTACTTATTTGATCGATTTATTTTAATTTGCCAAGATTTCGATGATTAACAAATGATATTCCGTATTTTAACGGGACGATATTCAACAAAAATCCGTGATTTCACGGGAAAATACTATTACGTCTCAGATATATCGGGAATACGGGAATTTACACAACATCATCAATGAAGAAAATATAACAGAATAATATCAGAAATTTCTCAGCAGTTAGGCTCGATATAACGCAATAAATCAATAATCACAGAAAATCAGAATACAAATAAGTAAGAAAAATATATGAAAACAATCAATAATCAGAGAACTTAAAGACTAAATAACAAATGCTTGCTTCTACGCTCGCTAAGCACCGGGAAAATCGTTATGCGACAAGTCGTTCACTCAGAAAAGAAGAGAATATTACCAGAAAGAATATAATATAGCAGAGAAAATAGAAAAGATAATAGAAGAGCTCTAAGAGAATCTATAACATGCTAGAAGACCAAATATAACCCACAATCGGTAAGCTAATCACGAGTTTGCTCGGGAATCCGTTTTTAATCAGAATAAAATACTACAAAATACCGGGACGAAGTCTGAAAGACTTAACGAACCATAATAACGTGACCTACGTCACAAGAGACTCGTGGCCTACGCCACACTATACGAAATACTATGAAATACTAAACGGGACTCGTGAGCGAACTCGTGGTTGTACAATAAATAGGTCTTACCTTTTTACTAGAAGACTGTGCGTAGCACTTAACTGTTTTAGACAAACTATAACTCACAAGATAATCGGGAATATAACGAAACTCGGGAACGGTACGGTATACTCTCTTTTCAGAGGCGGTAAGATGTTCGAAGTAGTCTGCTGTGGTCGGTAAGACGGCTGAGCGTAGAAGTAGGACGAGTCCTGTGGTGTTGCCCATTTTATAGATGCGGGATTCCCTAGATGCGAAGTTCGACTCGGTATTGCGAATTTGGTCAGCACCCATTTCGATAATTATCGAGGCTCTCCGTGACGTACGACATGAGTTTTGGACAAGTCGTTCGGTCAACCGTGGATTTGGACATTTGTCCAGGCTGGCCCTCGTTGTGACGTCACGGCGGGAAATTCAAGCAGCGTACTACGGGACTCGTACTCGATACCTCCTTCCTTTTGACTCTGACTCTCGTCGCGGGACTCCTCACAGGCATCATGGGGATGAAGTGCACTCTGGCTGCGCTTTAACAAGAAAAGCTGACCAACAGAGGATCTGGCGGAAGTTCTGATGTCCCAATACCCGGATCTACATCCAGAATTCCCCATTTGTGGTGTGGAAGGTTTACAGACAGACCTGCATCACACGGTTGCAGCTTCTTTTCCGGGATGATGGCGAGAAAGCCGATGATTTGGTCCAGCTCGACTCCTGGTCGATAAGTCGTCGGTAACGGGAAGCTTGCGGCTACTTTTGTGTTTTCACCTGGCTCTTTTCGACCGCTATCGAGACGTCCGGAATTTGTGAACGGGATGTGGTCCAACACCAGGTTGAAAAGTCGACGGGAACGGGAGGAATGACTCATAGAGTCAGCCTTATTCGACCGCTCCTGCGGCATCCACAGTCAGGAGTAAGACGGGAAGTTGCATCGTTTCAGACTAGATACCAGATGATGAGCTCGGAAGACCGTTGCTGCTGACGTCTCGGGATTCCCTCGATGTCCTGGCGTTGGTCTCCGAGTTTCGTGATGACAAGATTTCAATGCGAAATAACAAAAAGAAAAGCAAAATATTAAATAAATATTCCTAAAATATAGCTAAATTGAACCTGTGACTTGTCGCTGACTTCCCTGGCGCCGGCCATCTTACCGATCCGTCGCTTAATCCGCGACCCTGGTGACGATTGCAAAATGCAACGTCACAGTATATTCACTTTGTGAGAATGGTAGTAATGGGAATAATTTTTAAATATATATATTTCAACTTTGAACACTTCATATGTATGTTTCTCAAATGTAATTTATTATATAGAGTAATTTCGAGATGAATTATAGCCGTTTGCTGAAACATCACATGATATTTTAAAAAAAACCATCCATCCCGAAATTACCCTATTTCATTTGTGAAAATGACTATAAATACGACCTGCTCAAGTTGAAACATATATATAGTTAAGAATCATTCTCAATGAATACATTTTCACAAAGTACGTATATACATTATATAATATATTATAGGTATATATTCCCCCTATAGCCCGCCGTAGCGTACGGTAATACCATGCCGGCGCGTTGCCGGCAGTTTGCCAGCATCAGAATCTCGGCATGCATGCTAGCATATTGCTTAGATATTGAAGTTACACCTTGGCGGTCAAATGCCATGTTCAAATGATCAATATTGCTGACATCTTGCCTGCAATTTGCCATCAAATTGTTATCTGGGGCAATTACCTGAATAACCCATTACACTTTCTTAAGAAAGAATATTCACCTCTGTATTAAGAAACTGTGATTACAAAATCTAAATCTGACAATTATTTATAACTCTCATTCTAACCTCACAACATGAGAGCCGCAGAATGACAGCTGCCGTTACGTCGTCTGTAGATACGGTCATTCGACTTATTCGACTCTCGCATCGACAGCGTTGCCATTTCGTAGTGTATCACCGGTTGCCTACCCACACGGCTTATAACTTTCCACAGATCATCTCTGTATAAAATTATATTGCCACTTCGAGATGGCCCCTGGCCACTTGGCAAAAACAAATCTTAATTTTAATTCTTTAAACATACATCCTAATCTGAAATTTGATTGCGCATCTTTTTTGGCCAATTGGAAAAACCGTCATCTTTTTTCAGTTAAACTCGCTCTAAATTCCAAGATATAAATTTTTACTTCAAATTTGAAACAATTATGTGACAAACTCTTCTCCAGCTGGTAAAATAATTGAAATTTATCTCATACGTAATAAGAAAAAGCGCCAAAAAAAGTGATGTTAGTGCCATAATTATATAATTCTTTTTTGTTCCATCAATCGCTTTGAAAATGATGAAAGCGCACATAAATAATTCGAAATTAAGCATTTTGAAACTACCTAAACGCAGAAGATCGTACGTTGGCAGATACGACGCTCTGCCTAAACGTTTTCATTATAAACAAAAAAAAAATGGAAGCTCATAGGACATATGCGCCTAACATGCGATCTTCACTAAATTTCATGTTTAATTTTTTAATTCTCGCCAATTCCTATTTATCTGTGTATGTTTTCATGGTTTTTATAGCGATTTCATGAAAAAAGTAATTACAAAAATGGTGGATACGACCTTCTTAAATTAGCTAATGTGATTTTTTTCATCAAACTAGAAACAGACAGTCGTATCTGCCGGTACTTACTACCTTCTATACTATTAATTGTTAGATTATTAATTTTTCAACGTTTTTTCTGTTTTTAGTAAAAAAATAAGTACGTAATCAAGGGTCGGTAAATATAAATAATCATAGTTTATTATTCATCTTTTTTGCGTGTTAAGAATAGAAAAAAAAACCTAAATACATTAAGATGACGTGGGTATTTCTATATAAAGTTATATAAAATTTTCAGATTCGGAATTTTAAATAGAATAGCAAAATGCTTGGTTTGTAAAGTCTTCTGATTATATTACGAAATTGAACAAAAATGTCAGGTTATTTCTTATAACGATATATCAATTGGAATCTTTGCTTTACATCAAAGAAGATGAATAATAAACTATTATTTCGTGTATCTGCCGAGTCTTGATTAATTTGCATCTTTGGCGAACTGCGCGAGTCGCTGCTCATATATTAATATATTCTCGCTGTAACCTACGCGCGCGGCAGCTAGGCGGTGGTGAAATAACGTTAACAATTTCTGAACTATTCATTTGTTAGAAGTCGAACTTCCCAGAAGACTTTTTCGCATCCCCATAAACAACTTTCTCACTGGAAGTTTTCGATCACTCCAAATCCGTTTGACTTCCGAAGCGCTTAGAGATATCCATAATTGATTCTTGCAAAGATTCTGAAAAAAAATTAATAACTTTCTTGTTAACAACAATATTAACCTTCTTCTTTTTTCGTTATTCTTGAAACACTAAGATATATTATTCCTGAAAATTTCGTTCGGAAATTTAAAAAATTGGGTAATCTAGAACGCGTTGAAGTGAAAAAAGGCGGAAATTATTGTCTTAAAAGAAAAACACGTTTTTTTGTAAACATTCCGAAAACGACAAAAGCTACAAGTTTTTTCACGAGGGAAAACAGATGCGGAATTAAATTCTCTACAAGAACACATTTTGGAAAATTTGAAATTCGTGATTTATTCTCTAACTGCTCAGGGTCCAACTCTGCGGAGCAAGATTAAACTATATCAACTATGAGACCTTTTGATTTTATAAATACCAAATGGTTGTATGTTGGCGCTTACGACCTTCTTCCATCAAAAGATGCCGCACGATATGCGTTTATTGCACATAATAGTACGCAATTGGGTATTTAAATGGATTTTTTCTTCTATACTTGAGTAGTTTAGAAAAAAATAATTAGGTCATATTTTTTCATTTTTTAAGGGGGTATATACACCTTTGAATTTTGAAAAAATCAATTTTGTGTTTTTTGCATTTTTGGAACATTAGGGATGTAAACTATCTGTAAAAAAATCATCATGTAAAAATATGTAAAAATGAAGAAGTTACAGCGATTTTTTGAAATATTTTGAAATTTAAAAAAAAATCAATTTTGTATTTTTTGCATTTTTGGAGCACTAGAGGTTTAAACTATCTGTCTTACTATTGAAATGCTTACGGAACAACCCCAAATCAGTTCAAGGTATAAAAACAGCTATATGGGCTATATGGTACCACAAGTCTTCTACAGACGATAAGCCGCAGCACCATCTCTACCCGGAGGGTCGAGACTCTTGGTGTAAGTATCAACAGGCAATTGCAGTTCGAACAGTTGAGACATTCAAACACCGGGCTAATCTCCCAGAAATTGAGATGAATGAGGTCAGACCAGTCTCCGTTGACCTCAGCGACAAGGCATTACTAAAGCGCTGTGTCGGAGGTAAGACACAGCATACGAGCGAGTCCTAAGACTTTATTTTCAGGTCGTGACGTCCTTCAAGTTGGAGCCAACATTGCAGCGATCAACTCCCAAAGTCAACAAGGTATGTTGAGAATCATGCAAAAATTTTCAGTAGAGCCAAGACGCTACGCTGTCGCTGCAGCGAAACTACAGGGCTAAGCCCGAATCGAAGTTGTCGATAGGCGAGCGGAGCAGAGGACCAAGGAAGCTCGTGTTGCTCTAAGGTAACTACGGACAAACCCACAGAAGGAGGCCATCGAGGTGGAAGGTAGCAGTTACGAACCAGGTGCTTTATAGAAATAAGGCAACGCAGGACTTAGGCGACGTCGCAAAACAAGCTCTTAACTTTACCTGCGTCGGTCCAACGCATTTATCAAAAAGAAGGATGGAAAACTGTTTTGCATTATTAATTCACTTGATAGATCATAGAGAAGTATTATAGTAGTTTATCGGCATTCAGAACCATCAACGTAGTGATAAAGTTTAAAAGTTAATTTCTGAACAATCACTATATTGACCGGTTGTCGTAATGAATAAAATCAACCGTTGGACCGATCTTTGATTTTTTGGTCTTGAATTATTCATGAAAGATGCCTCTATCAGATGAACATAGAACTTTTTGATAAACCCATTTTCAGTTGAGATAATAGAAAAATGAGCCAAAATTTTGTCAAAATAAAAAAAAAAAATCGAAAAAATTCAATAACTCAAGTAATTCTTGCAATATCAAAAAGTTCTATGTTCATCTGATAGAGGCATGTCTTATGAACAATTAAGGACCAAAAATTCAAAGATCGGTCCAACTCTGGTTCTGATTCTTTACGACAACCAAGTGGTTTTGTCTTTTCTTGTCTTCAGCGCAACCACTATTAGACTGAAAGTAATACATGATGTAAAATATGGATAATAACGGTCAAACCCTCCTCAAACATGATGATTTTTTTCAATTTGTTCAGAGTCTTCAAGTTGCAGATAAAAAAAAAATTGTTCTTCAGAAATTCAACCCATTTAAAGGTGTATATACCCCCTTAAGGGGAGGGACCAGTCGAATTTGACCGACCGATCTAGAGAATTCTAAATTCTCGAATATTTCCGAAACGGGGGTATCTCGGATCTCGGTAAATCGGATTGTCCTTTCGGCAGCCGATGTTTGAGGAGTAATGACATCGAGTTTTCTTGTAAAATGCATGAAATCTTTATTTTTTTTTTTTATGCGTCGAAAAATGCGGGCGGGTGACTTACTTCGACTAGCATCAGTGCCCACGCATCATTGACGCGGACAAAAGTATGTAACAACAAGTCTATACGGTATGACGAGCACACCCATTACAAAACATCTTCGTTCCATGCAGTAATAAAGTGGAAAAGTGCAATTCAGATTTCGTTTTAATTAGCGATTAAAAGTTGTTGGGCCGCCATGGTAAATGGTTGGGTTGTCATGGCAATCCTTAGTTTCCGAGATGCCCGAGAAAGAGAGGACAGCGCAGAGTCGTTTCGTCGGTACTGCAGACGGTGGACTACATTGTTGCATCTCGGAAACTAAGGATTGCCATGACAACCCAACCATTTACCATGGCTGCCCAACAATTTTTAATCGCTAATTACAACGAAATCGTACTTCGCACTTTTCTACTTAATTACTGCATGGAACGAAGATGTTTTGGAATGACTGTGTTCGTCATACCGTATAGACTTGCTGTTACATACTTTTGTCCGTCCCAATGATGCGTGGGCACTGATGCTAGTCGAAATAAGTCACCCGCCCGCATTTTTCGACGCATAAAAAAAAAAAATAATAAAGATTTCATGTTTTTTACAAGAAAACTCGATGTCATTACTCCTCAAACATCGGCTGCCGAAAGGACAATCCGATTGATACCCCCGTTTCGGAGATATTCGAGAATTTAGACAGGTCCGTAAAATTTGACTGGTCCCTCCCCTTAATCTTTGTTGCAGAATCAAAAAAATATGTCGTTTCGTTCAATGTATATAGAAATATTCAAAAGCCGGAGACTTTGTGAAGCATAACAGTATAATCTCCCGTTGTCCTCAACAAGCACCCGAAAATATCACAACGCTTTTTATATCGATCTCTAATCCATGATGTTCTGTTAATTAATCAATGATAGGTGTTATCTGGGAGAACGAAATCACTTGATTATTTGTGATTTTTTTTTCGATTCAGCTGATTCGATCGCGTATTTTGGCGATACCGAAAATGTGGAAATTTCTCAATTTCAAATAAAGCCATATATTTTGATTATTCATTTTCACAATTGTGATTTACTCCAATTATGTTTTATCCATTAAAAATCAACACGTGCGTGGGGTCGGGCATTTTTGCGATATCTGTAGTACCTACTCTGTCATCACAGAAACGAATCGTTCCAGTCGGTAATCGCAACACAGATCCAGCGAGTTTCAATATTTTCTACTTGCAATAATTTTGAATACGAAAAAAATGTGCAAGTTCTCAGTTTCTGTAGGATCTTCTCTTAATTTCAGCAGAATTATACGGTATTAGGTATAGTGTGATCGTCACAAGAAATATATTCGGAATTTAGGCTAGGGGAGAAACATTCAGTAAAAGATAAAGACATTCACTTCAATTTTCAACTGTGACAAACATAAATAATTTATTAAATAGAACTTAATTTTGACTTTTACAGTATGAGATTGAAGATTGTAACGTTAATTCAACTAAATATTCGCCAAAAAATTCTCAAACTCAAGGCTCGAACGTTTCAAATGGATCAAGAACTCTAATCTCTCAAATTGTGTGAAACATGTTTATCTCGCATATTTTACAATTCTAATAACATGTGAATCACGAAATATTCCATTTCTTCGACGAATATTCTGGTACGTTAACGTTACGAAGTGCAAAGTGTAAATTTAGCACTTAATCAGTAATTTTTCAGCGATAGCTTGGAGGACTGTGTTGCCTGACGCAGTAACAGGCTCATATGTGTTCTGCAACATTGATTGTTCGGAGCTTGGACGCTTGTCTACTGCAATCCACTTCAGGTCGCTGTGAGAATCATACAAATTGATAAACGATTAATCATCTAATAGAAATGTCACAGTAATTACTGAAATATATTGCATGTTACTGTGGTGAAAGTGAGCTGGGAAATATCGACTCGTATAACATACCTTCTAATATGTGATATCCAGATTGATACTTTCGTTCGCTCTGTGGTGTCAGATTCCAAAGAATTGTGGAGATCATACAGCCTTGAAGTAACAGTAGGCTGATGTTTGGTTTTAAAACACAGGCCATTCTGAGCTTGCGTAAGTGTTTGAGGCCATGTAATGATTCCAGTGAAGGAATATTGACTAGGTACATGTATGGTAAGGAGCTGAATGTGCCGAAGAGTGACGTATTGTTCTCTAGATTAATGGAGACTGTGATCTTCGCAGGTTCATCTGTAATCCTGAAATATTGGCTCTTCAACGTACGCACGCCTGCAAATCATAAAAATACACGGAATTAATACTTTGATGCTGCAGTGGTGTTTTCCCGGGCGTTGTGTTCTATTGATTAAGGTGACTTGAGAGCACCAATTTCATAGCATACCTTTTGATATAAGATCTTTCAATGTATTAATCCTATTGTGTTAAACAGTGGCTGTGCAAGTTCGGATGATTATCACAATAGCTGTATTCCCATGCGACGTTTGGCCAAGTGGAAAATGAAGTGAGTGACCGGAAATGTTGAGTTTAGATCGTGTGATCTATGGATCTACCGAGACATTCAGGTTTCAGCGGTGGGAAGCTAATCGTCAGTCTTGAAATCGTAGCTCTTTGGAGTTTGTGTGCCTGTACCAGTTTCTCGTGTCGATTCTGGTTTCTGTAACAAACAGTCGAAACATTGATTATGTAATCATTATAATTACTAGTCAGTTGGTGGGAGCTCACCAGTTATAGGTTCTCTATTCTGTCTTATTAATGGAGCGATTTATAAAGTGTCTATTTTTGTAGCGATATCTATTCTTGTAGCTGCTGTGTTATTAGTAAGCGAATAAGGTTTCCATTGATTCAACTGTGCATTGCGATCTTATAATGCATAGTGTAGCTATTTTGTACCTGTTTGTACATACCAACGTAGATCTTGGTTGGACTTAGATTAAAATTTAGCTAGCTAAGTTTTATCTGATATGATTTTCAACGTGACTCTAATCAATTTATGTGCCTGAAGTATTTCTATCCCTACTGGTATATCTAGTTTCTGATCGCCGTATACATACATAATTATCCTACGACATCGTACAAAATTCACAAAATGATGAAATTATTTCTGGGTCATAGTCCTTAAACAATAAATTTCTACAATCGAAGAACACAGAGGTCTATAACATAATAGTGTCAATTATATTGGCCATAGTCGTTAATTGAGCATGAATAGATTATAGGACTAGATAATATGATTTGTGTGTTACATGATCCATGAAGCGATAGCCGTGATAGTGATGAATAATCATGTATAGTAACAATAACAGTTGGAGTTGTATATGGACTGCGACTTATATGTGACGAAAAAATTTTCATAGTGAACCCAATATTTTAGACTCTGATAGTGATAAAAAATGCAAAATCGATAATTATATACAATGGACACAAAAGTTGGAGTTGTATATGGACTGCAACGTATATCAAACGGTTATAGACTTTCAATCTCGATGCATGTCATTATAATGTTGTTATCAGTGATTCCGTATTGTATGTAACGCCATTATTATCCTATCAATTTGAATTCGAATAATTAAATATCATGTTGCATAATATCAAACAGTTGCTAGGTTGAAGAATAGAATTGAATTCGAGTTTCCAACACATTGAGATTGAAAAGCTATTGTAACAATGCTAATGAAATCAAAGAAATCTGTCACATTCTATGAACAGATACAGACATTAATGATAGTCAATCTCTCTATACAATTCCACGTACGATTCTTCCATCCAGTGTTGGGACGGACTTAACGACTAATTCTTAAATACTACAATATTTTGATAGTCTCTCTATAGCTATACTATGTTTGATGTGAATACACATACTCGTCAGTATACATGGATGTAGTGTGTAGTGTATATTAGTGTAGGATGGAAGAATCGAAGTAGATAATATGGTCCATGATAATAGTTAAATCATTTTGAATAATACTGTATAATAAAATGCATAATCATGGAATAGTTATATTTGAACCAACCAAGTTATTGCATTAGCAATATATAATGGTTTATTGATAATCCATTATAATATTAGTACCAGTATCAACAGGTCGACTTGAATAATCACAGTTGATTAGCATATTACACCACCAAGGAACGACGTGTGGTATGGAATAGGTGGATTGAGTCAGTGATTGGATTTACAGCGGAGGTTGTATCATACAGATACAGGCCAGTGCGTATGGTTTGAAATGATCGATCAAGTACTTATTGATTTATAGTGTATACATGAGCTTGCAATATCTCATAAGTGCCTAGATGGTTAGAAACATTACAGTTAATTTCCCGGAAATTCGAAAGATGCTGCATAATTTCAAACTATTTTGAAGAATTCATGTCATTTCACTAATAATCTAATCGATAGCATATTTCAAGGTATCAAACGATTCAACTAGATTTCTAAAGATATTGAATGTTCCAACTCATTTCATAGACCACGCAAAGTAAAGAGCTTTTTCTGATTTTGTGTGATTGTACACTTGCCTTCGGTTCGTGTTGCTAACTCACACTGGTCAGAAAAAGTTTCATCGCTCTCGTATCGTACTGTACTATTCTCAACTCATTGTGCGAGACTCGGTTTCTCATACCTGTTGGTAGTGTGCGAAGTGCCCGATTCAAACACGTCCATATGTAAAAATAATTAAGTTCTATTCGTTCTGAAATAATAATTTTTAGAATATTTTTCTTCTATTCAACTTTCACAATTTGGACACCTAAAAATTTATTGACTGAATAATCGCGTTACCAATATCTCAAATTGATTACATGTTATTTATAAATAGTGAAATTTAGATGACAATTAATATAAAATAATTGTATCAAAATCAAATGAGCCTTGCTTTTCTGATATAACTTGTATATCTGGAATTTGCATTTCCATCGATTCACTACGCAAAGGGATATATACAAGTCTTAATCTAAAATACAAGTGTTTTTGTGTCTGTGATTTTCTCATTTCTTCAGTTTTGGAGACTAATAAAATTGTATGTCTTTGAAAATTTTGTTTTTAATCCTCTGCGGGGGCAGAGCCCCTGGACCCTGTCCACATCCTGCCTCTCGCACTTAAATTGCAATTTATATACTATATTTCCCTATTTTCTAGAGTTCTTCACAGGTCGAGGATTTCGCACACTGAGTTTGAAAGAATAGTATACGAGTTGGGTGTGCATACTTGTATCGGTACTGTACTGTTAAAATACTTTGATTGATCAGCACTTTCAAATATATCAATATGTTTGGTAATCAGTCTGCGTTGCTGATGTATACGTAGGTGAAGTTAATGGTTTGTAAGCTGGTAGAAGTTGGCTCATTTGAAGAAGATACGTAGAGTGTTGTAACTTTGGAGCAGCTGTGGGCTACCTCTGTTTAGGGACATCGTCTTGCAGAAATGTTATTTTCGTCTGGTCCAGTGGATTATTGATAGGATAGGAATGGTCCAGGCGACTGTAAAAGATATAAAATAACATAGAATTGAAACAGAGGTTTCAGTATATTACTACTCATTTTCCTAGTATTGTTATTACTTTGGAGCTATGGGCTGTGGGCTATCTTTGTCTTGGGACGCTGTATTATCGAAGGGTTATGTCCGTCTATCGCAACAGATTATTAATCAGAATCTTCGATTTGGCACGTCGTTTAGTCAAAGTGTTTCGTTCGTCTACTCTAATAGATTGATAATAGGATAGGAATAGTCCAGGTCACTGTGAAAGTTATAAAATACCATAGAATTAAATGAGAGGTTTCAGTATATTACTACTAATTTTCCTAGTATTGTTATTACTTTGGAGCTATGGGCTGTGAGCTACCTTTAACTTGGGACACTGTTTTGCCGAAGTGTTATATTCGTCTGCCTCAAAGGATTGATAATTGGAACCTTCGTTATGGGATGCAGTTTAGTCAAAGTGTTATCATTGTCTACTCCAATAGATTGATAATAGGATAGGAATGGTCCAAGCGACTGTGAAAGATATAAAATAACAGAATTATATGAGAGGTTTCAGTATATTACTACTAATTTTCCTAGCATTGTTATCATCTTGGAACTATGGGCTTTGAGCTACCTTCAACTTGGGACGCTGTATTATCGAAGTGTTATATTTGTCTATTTCAACGGAGTGATAATCGGAACCTTGGTATTGGGCCATCGTTTCGTCAAAGTATTATTTTCGTCTATTCCAATGGATTGATTATAGGATAGGAATGGACTAGATGACTGTAAAAGATACAAAATAACAGAATTAAATGAGAGGTTTCAGTATACAGAGAGATTCTTTGGAAAGTTGGGAGCCGTGTGGATAGGCAACCGGCGTATTTCACCGAAACGACAACGCTGTCGTAGGGACAGTCGAACGTCTGCACCTACTGATGACGTAGCGACAGCTGTCACTTCGTTGGGTCAGAATCAACATACAGAGTGACATATTTGAGGTTGATCGTAATATAACTAGTAAGACAACGGGAATCGATATTAATTCGTAAAGAAGTGGTATCGAATTATCGAATTGATTGCAGATGTCGATTTCTGTTTATTTGCAACATTAATTGGGTCCAAACAACCCTCGAGGTGAAATTTACGAAGCAAAGATCACCTGTTTGCCTACTATACCGATAATCTTGTAGAAGTCTCAGCGAAGAATGAATTAATTGAAAGTATTGTTCAGTAAATAAACGTAATTGTGCCTTTGATAGCTGAGTGGAATAAAGCGGCACATATTTGTAAAAATGATTACATTACAATGAGTTTCTATCATGTAATAACATTTTTTATTCATTAAACGTACTACAATAACACTAAACTAAATGCGTTGTGCCGACGACATGCCGACTTCTTGAGCAACTTTCGAGATCAGCTTCTGACCGTCTTCTGGAACTATGCGCAGTATTTCCGTAAAACTGTGCATTCAAATTATTAGGAGGTGAAAAACTTTGGGGTTTGCTGCTACGTCAGAGATGCCTCGTAGATTGCTCGTTGTATCGAATTTACATCGCTGTGTTCCTGACCGTAGTTGTCGAAGTGATGCGACGAGTCAGTCCATCATCGAGGAACTGCTAGCTTGTAAATAATTTCGCAAATAAACATAACTCAGAATCTGCGATCAATTCGTAACTTCATCACGACTTTATTACGAATTATTATCGTTTGACATTTGTTGGTTACCTTTATTAGAATGATTCGTAAATTTCACCCCGACGGTTGTTCAGACCCAAATAACGTTGCAAATAAACAGAAATCGACATCTGCAATCAATTCGCTAATTCGTTACCACTTCTTCACGAATGAATATCGATTCCCGCTGCCTTACTAGTTATATTACAATCAACCTCAAATATGTCATTCTGTCACTTGATTCTGACCAAGCGACGTGAAAGCTGCCGCTATGTCATCTGTAGATGCAGACGTTCGACTGTCCCTACGACAGCGTTGCCGTTTCGGTGGATACGCCGGTTGCCTACCCACACGGCTCCCAACTTTCCACAGGATCGCACTGTATATTACTACTCATTTTCCTAGCATTGTTATTACTTTGGAGCTATGGGCTGTAGGCTACCTTTAACTTGGGACGCTGTATTGCCGAAGTGTTATATTCGTCTGTCTGAAAGGATTGATAATTGGAACCTTCGTTATGGGATGCAGTTTAGTCAAAGTGTTATCTTTGTCTACTCCAATAGATTGATAATAGGATGGGAATGGTACAGCAGACTGTGGAAGATATAAAATAACATAGAATTAAATGAGAGGCTTCAGTATATTACTACTAATTTTCCTAGCATTGTTATCATCTTGGAACTATGGGCTTTGAGCTACCTTTAACTTGGGAAGCTGTATTATCGAAGCGTTATGTTCGTCTATTTCAACGGAGTGATAATCGGAACCTTGGTATTGGGACATCGTTTTGTCAAAGTATTATCTTCGTCTATTCCAATCGATTGATAACAGGATAGGAATGGTTCAGGTGACTGAAAGATATAAAATAACATAGAATTAAATATAAGAGGTTTCAGTATATTTCTACTTATTTTCCTAGCATTGTTATCATCTTAGAACTATGGGCTTTGCGCTACCTTTAACTTGGGATTCTGTTTTGCCAAAGTGGTTCGTTCATTTCAACGGAGTGATAATCGGAATCTTGGTCTTGGAACGTCGTTTAGTCAAAGTGTTATCTTCGTCTATTCCAATGGATTGATTATAGGATAGGAATGGTCCAGGTGACTGTGAAAGATATAAAATAACATAGAATCAAATGAGAGGTTTCAGCATATATTACTACTCATTTTCCTAGCATTGTTATTACTTTGGAGCTATGGGCTGTGGGCTACCTTTGTCTTGGGACGCTGTTTCGCCAAAGTGTTATGTTCGTCTATCTCAACGGATTGATAATCGGAATCTTCGTTTCGGTATCTAGTTTCGTCAAAGTGTTATCTTCGCTTATTCCAATGGATCGATAATAGGATAGGAATGGTCCAGGTAACTGTAAAAGATATAAAATAACGAGGAATTGAAGGAAAGAGTTCTTAATATTACTATTAGTTTTTTTAGCATGTGTCATCATAAGGGATTATTCTGGATCTTGAACGTTAACATAGCGCCTAACGTTAATTTTCAGCGCTTGGGTTATCGTTGTCCGTCCCCATGAGTCCTCTTTCATCTCCGCTACCGCCTATATGCTGTTTCGGGTAGAAAATACAAGGTTGCTAAGCTATTGGAACGTTTCTCATCGACAATCAACCATCGAACTCAGGCAAAACTTGACGCTGTTACGATGCTAACTAGTAAACGAAATCATGGCCTCGGCTCGAAACGAGTGGCTGGCCTTACCGCGCGTGCCAACGACTCTCGGCAGTATTGCTTGATCAGTAGGTAGCGATATCATGGAGTCAGGATTTCCTCGTTTCCAATTGTTGATTGCCCAAACATATAGGGGTCTGCGGAGCTAAACGGGTGTAGCTGGGAAGTGCAGGCGCTCAAAGTTAACGTCGGTGGTATGATAACGCCAAGAGATCCAGAATCGCACCTCAAGTAATGGTAGGAAACATACGAATCAATAGATAAGTAACGAGTCATGCATTCAGTGGAAATAGAGAGGCCGAGGCTGTTCTATACATCCATTATTGTGTGAACAAATGTATCAATCTAGTGAAAATCAATGTGCGTACATACCGTTTGATGTAAGTCATCCTAACCTCTTTTTCACTTGTTCCCGTTAGTAGTAGAATAATACATATCCTGTATATATATTTGAACCCAGCTCAGAGGATCCGTTCCGTGCAATTACAATTACAAGAGGCCATCATGCAGATGTCAATAATTATTCTTAATAACAGTCATCGGCATAAAACCTTGTCGTCGCACTATTTCACTCATAATTATGCACTGATTCACTGATATAAAACCACTACCACGACCGATAACACATTATATAAAATTATATAAGCTATATGCCCTCTAATAGCCCTATATAATATGATTATATGTAAAATTATTAATATTTCAATTGTCGATAGCGCCGCCTCACAGCCATGCGACGACCATTTTGATTTCGTCGACCCTCTGTAGCTCACTTCGTAACTATGTTATTACTAGGGCCAGGGACTTCGGGTGGTGGGGGTAAACTAATACACAAAAACCACATCTGTGTGAGAACTATGTTCAGGTTCCACAGTGACAAATTTCAGATGTCAACGAAAACTAACACATGTAAGCACATCGGTGTAATCGGTAATAATTTCATTCGTTTCCAGTTTCGCAGTGACAAAGTTCAGATGGCAGAATAAAATGTCAAACTTAACCCCCCTGATCAGTCCGATAAGTGTAGTCCATGCAAGAGTATGTAGTATACATTTAAGTATACATGCAAGTTCAAGACTGCCCACGTGTGGATAGCGGGCAGCTCTCCGTGACTTATGCAGCAGATATAGAAAATAAATTCAAGTCACTGCGTATTGGAAACCACTATTCTAACCTCGCTTCGCTCCGTTACAACGCGGTTCTTCGACGCAGCATGCGAAGCCACTGGGCGTATTCAAGAGTGCCTGTGTGTATGAAAACGAGCAGCTCTCCGTAGCCCAAGCAATTAAAATTAAAAATAATTATACCATCCGAAATTTCAGTAGATGAGACGCACTTAGACATGTTACAGCTGATTTTTGGGGCTTCTAAGATTTCCTAGCCCATCTGTGCATATTCAAGCATGCCTGTGTGTGAAAAAACAGGCAGCTTTAGGTATAAAAAAAAATATATATATAAAATTAAAATAATTTATATAAAATATAGTATAAAATTTTTTTGTTGTTGTTACATAGTCAGATGTGTTTCGACTTATATCGGCAGCTGCTGCGAATTGAATTGAAGTTGAAAATGATTGTCCTGTCGAAAATTTAAGGATGTGACCCACTCTGACATATCTGTGCTGATTTTTGGGGTAACTGTGATTTGCGAGCCTACCCTTGCATACGCTTGATTCTCGTCTTATTTTTTGTCTTGATTTTTGTCTTACTTCTTGTCTTGATTTTTGTCTTGATTTTTGTCTTGATTTTTGTCTTGATTTTTGTCTTGATTTTTGTCTTACTTTTTGTCTTGATTTTTGTCTTACTTTTTGTCTTGATTTTTGTCTTACTTTTTGTCTTGCTTTTTGTCTTGCTTTTTGTCTTGATTTTTGTCTTGATGTTTGTCTTATTTTTTGTCTTGATTTTTGTCTTGATTTTTGTCTTACTTTTTGTCTTGATTTTTGTCTTACTTTTTGTCTTGATTTTTGTCTTACTTTTTGTCTTGCTTTTTGTCTTGCTTTTTGTCTTATTTAGTCAGATGTGTTTCGACTTATATCGGCAGCTGCTGCGAATTGAATTGAAGTTGAAAATGATTGTCCTGTCGGAAATTTAAGGATGTGACCCACTCTGACATATCTGTGCTGATTTTGGGGCAACTGTGATTTGCGAGCCTACCATTGCATATTCAAGAGTTTCCGTGTGTAAAAAAACGGGCATTCCTCCATTCCTCGTGCAATGATGAAAGAAAATACTTGCTTCATTGAAATATAATTCATTGAATACAATTATTAAGATTGCTATTTCTATATTGTCATTGACGATTTGATAACGTTACTGTATTTAAAAAAAATAAAAATAACAAATCTGTAGCAATAACACGAATTTTTATTTTCATTCATTTCTATACGGATTTAATTAAATATAAATGGATAAAAAATGTTAGATAAAAACAAAGCTAAAGGCCTATACAAAAAAATATATTACAGTCGAGACTAAAATCTAGACGAAACGCAAAATTAAAATAAAATCGAACGTATGTACGAAAAATAATATTATTACAAGTTTGACGTCATTGTGGTGTCTATAGACCCCCGGCGCGTCGACTTATGAAATTTTCGTTTTGCCATGACGTACGCCGTTATAATCTAAAAAAATTTATAAACGTTTGAATCGATATGATGGACTCAGATGTGTTCCGCATGCAGATAGGAACCGTTTGAGAATACACGCAACTGCTGATTGAATTTCATGAGATCGGATAGCCCGCGGAAAGAAGAGGATCTAGTTCTCAAAATTATATCTTTTTACTTTCAGCAGGACGGAACATATCTGAGTCCATCATATCGATTCAAACGTTTATAAATTTTTTTAGATTATAATGGCGTACGTCATGGCAAAACGAAAATTTCATAAGTCGACGCGCCGGGGGTCTATAGACACCACAATGACGTCAAACTTGTAATAATATTATTTTTCGTACATACGTTCGATTTTATTTTAATTTTGCGTTTCGTCTAGATTTTAGTCTCGACTGTAATATATTTTTTTGTATAGGCCTTTAGCTTTGTTTTTATCTAACATTTTTTATCCATTTATATTTAATTAAATCCGTATAGAAATGAATGAAAATAAAAATTCGTGTTATTGCTACAGATTTGTTATTTTTATTTTTTTTTAAATACAGTAACGTTATCAAATCGTCAATGACAATATAGAAATAGCAATCTTAATAATTGTATTCAATGAAGTATATTTCAATGAAGCAAGTATTTTCTTTCATCATTGCACGAGGAATGGAGGAATGCCCGTTTTTTTACACACGGAAACTCTTGAATATGCAATGGTAGGCTCGCAAATCACAGTTGCCCCAAAATCAGCACAGATATGTCAGAGTGGGTCACATCCTTAAATTTCCGACAGGACAATCATTTTCAACTTCAATTCAATTCGCAGCAGCTGCCGATATAAGTCGAAACACATCTGACTAAATAAGACAAAAAGCAAAACAAAAATCAAGACAAAAATCAAGACAAGAAGTAAGACAAAAATCAAGACAAAAATCAAGACAAGAAGTAAGACAAAAATCAAGACAAAAAGTAAGACAAAAATCAAGACAAAAATCAAGACAAAAAATAAGACAAACATCAAGACAAAAATCAAGACAAAAAGCAAGACAAAAAGTAAGACAAAAATCAAGACAAAAAGTAAGACAAAAATCAAGACAAAAAGTAAGACAAAAATCAAGACAAAAATCAAGACAAAAAATAAGACAAACATCAAGACAAAAATCAAGACAAAAAGCAAGACAAAAAGCAAGACAAAAAGTAAGACAAAAATCAAGACAAAAAGTAAGACAAAAATCAAGACAAAAAGTAAGACAAAAATCAAGACAAAAATCAAGACAAAAATCAAGACAAAAATCAAGACAAAAATCAAGACAAGAAGTAAGACAAAAATCAAGACAAAAAATAAGACGAGAATCAAGCGTATGCAAGGGTAGGCTCGCAAATCACAGTTACCCCAAAAATCAGCACAGATATGTCAGAGTGGGTCACATCCTTAAATTTTCGACAGGACAATCATTTTCAACTTCAATTCAATTCGCAGCAGCTGCCGATATAAGTCGAAACACATCTGACTATGTAACAACAACAAAAAAATTTTATACTATATTTTATATAAATTATTTTAATTTTATATATATATTTTTTTTTATACCTAAAGCTGCCTGTTTTTTCACACACAGGCATGCTTGAATATGCACAGATGGGCTAGGAAATCTTAGAAGCCCCAAAAATCAGCTGTAACATGTCTAAGTGCGTCTCATCTACTGAAATTTCGGATGGTATAATTATTTTTAATTTTAATTGCTTGGGCTACGGAGAGCTGCTCGTTTTCATACACACAGGCACTCTTGAATACGCCCAGTGGCTTCGCATGCTGCGTCGAAGAACCGCGTTGTAACGGAGCGAAGCGAGGTTAGAATAGTGGTTTCCAATACGCAGTGACTTGAATTTATTTTCTATATCTGCTGCATAAGTCACGGAGAGCTGCCCGCTATCCACACGTGGGCAGTCTTGAACTTGCATGTATACTTAAATGTATACTACATACTCTTGCATGGACTACACTTATCGGACTGATCAGGGGGGTTAAGTTTGACATTTTATTCTGCCATCTGAACTTTGTCACTGCGAAACTGGAAACGAATGAAATTATTACCGATTACACCGATGTGCTTACATGTGTTAGTTTTCGTTGACATCTGAAATTTGTCACTGTGGAACCTGAACATAGTTCTCACACAGATGTGGTTTTTGTGTATTAGTTTACCCCCACCACCCGAAGTCCCTGGCCCTAGTTATTACATATCGACCGAGTGCGGATTCAGATTCAGGCCAAAATCAATAGGGGGCGAGATTTCAATGGCTTGTAACAACGTTTCGAAGCTCAAGTCGATCGGTGTCCTAGTTCGTTCGGAAATGTGGCAACAGTCTGCCAAAAATTGTCGGGGGAAGGAGAAGAAGAATTTTTTTCATCAACTTTAGTGACTAATAAGTCGAAAATCAGTAGACCGATTTCGACCAAATTTATACAGCAAAGTCGTGTGGTGGGGAAATATCTATTCTGAAAATTTGATCGAAAAATATTCACGCGTTCTGAAGTTATGACCTCGTGCTTACAGGTATAAAGAGTTCCCCCCAGTAAACATATTCCGGCTAGCGCTCGCCTGCCTAGGGGTACTTGGCGGCGATTCGCTGCCGCGAATCTTGATGCAAATATCGATGCTGATATCGATATTTTTTTCTAACATTGATATCTTGTTTGTCATCGATGTTAACTTTTCGATATATCGATGTGTGTGACATCGATTTTTTTTATTTCGATGTCCCATCACTAGCTCTTAGCAAGAGATGATGATTTTGTTTATGTTTGAATCTACATCTGAACAGAACGTTATTAAAGAATTTAGAAAAAGTAAAAAGAAGGCTTATGCTATGTGGAACGCGGATAGCCAAGAGGACCGAAGTCGTTCTTAGGAGCTTTGTTTCCACATTATAAGCAGAAGAATCGTTATTTAATATTTGAGACAGGCAGAGAGGCCGAAGCGTTCTCTGCGATGCTAAATATTATCAATGCTAAAATGTCGACGGGGCAGCCGTTTTTAGATGGGAGTCCTTTCAGGGTGTTAACTAGGCTTCGCTGAGTGCACGCTTATGGACTCTCAGCACTTTACTTTTCATTTCCTCATTTCTTCAGATAATGGAATTTTTTATGAAGATTTTTATAGATAACTAGGGGCTCTCCCCCTACGCGCTTCGCGCCTCACTCTGTGAGTGGCTTGATGTGTGCGCGTGTGTGTGTGTTGGATCAGCTGGGCGACCTAACCCATTCTAATCTTTTGGGAGCGGCAGCTACCGTCTGGGTTCTTCGCATGTGTGTGTGTGAAATCTAAGGGATAGAAGACCCTTCGTAGATCTTTTACGCCGAGTCCCATACTCTTTGGTCCGCGCGCCGAAAACTTCACTATTGACTGTTAATGATAAACACGGTATAATTTTCATTAAGGGGTTATATACAGTTAGAATTTTCAAAACATCGATTTTTTTTAAATTTTGTTTTCTTAATGTTCATATATTTAAGAATACACACAGAAAATTTCATATCGTTCCGGTGAATATTTTCGAAGTTACACGCGAATTTGAAAAGGCGTTTCAGAGTGCTTGAAAGTACAGGCCTGCACATTAATGGTGTACCCAAAAGAATCAGCGTCATGTAATATGAACTAAACTCCACTAGCGTCACCATGGGGATGCAAGGAATAAACGAATTGTTATCATTGTTCATATTTTTTTCTGTAATTTTTTCGTGAAAATGAAGTCTTCTAGAGAAATGAGAAAATCTCTTAACTTTAAACGCGTTTTTCTCAAAATGGTGTTGACAAAGTCGGTGACCAACATTACTCGAAAACGGCTAAACCGATTAGTCTCAAATTTTAACACAAGCTTCTTAAACATATTTTTGAGTAATTGATCGAAGATTTTTTCTCACCGATGAATATTTTTTTTTTTATAAACAATTTAAGGCCGAAATTTTGGTCAAAAATCGATTTTTTTCTCTGAGAAACCGCCATTTGGTCAAAAAAAATTATTTTGCTTATTCCTTCGATTAATTACTAGATTTAACATTACTTTAACGAAATCTGTTTGGTTTTTCAATTTCGGAGGATCCAGTCCAAAGATATAGTGGTCACCGCAAAACGTCTTTTTTGAGAGGCGCTCCCGGAGATCAGCTGTAGCTCCTTTCCAAATAAATATTTTTACTAATACTTAGTCTTGAAATACAGTTAAAAGATACCATAATATGTGTACAAATTTTCAGATCAATAAACTTAAAAGTTTTCTCAGAAAAAATTCTGGAAAATTCGCTTTTTCTCGGCCTTCTAACTGTATATAACCCCTTAAGAGATACTTGCGCAAAAAGAATAATGGAAAGCAAAGGCTACTTTTGGTTTACATAGATGTCAGTTTCTTGTGCGCCAACAGCGGCTTGTTTCAGTATGAATGAAACGATGGTCAATCTTAGCTCCCGATGCCTATTCTGATTTTTTGACAGGCAATACGACAGCGCGCGAAAAAGACAATTCCCATCTAGCTTCATCTGCACTATCTGTTTATCAATTTTTTTTTTTTTGTAAGTGAAATAATATTTCTATTTGACCTGTCAAGTATTCACGGTGAATATATAACTGTGATTAAACAATATTAATGACAGAATAGTGAATTCATCTGATTTTTTCAAAGTAAAGTTTAGTTTTCCGTGAATTCGGACAGTCGATTGTTCTTTGCGGCTAGGTCATCCGTTTCGTAGTCATCGGTGGCGGATCTTCCTGTACGTATTTCTCGGCGAGGAGGTCAATCGCTTCGTAGTTATCGTTGTCTAGGTCTTCCTTTCTACAGTTATCAGTGTCTAGGTCATCCGCTTGATAGCTTTTGATGTCAAGTCTTACAGTTCGCAGTTCTGTATACCGACAACTACAAAGCAGATGACCTATCTACCAAAAACTATAGAGCAGGTGACCTGTGCGCCAATACCCAAGAAGCGGACGACCTGTACACCGTGAACTACGTCGTAGATGACTTGTGCGTCAAGAACTACGGCGAGGAAGACCTGGACGCCGAAAATTATGATGCAAATAACCTTGACACCGCGGACTATGGTGACCAAGAGCTGGATGCCGAAAACTATGAAGCGGATGACCCAGCTACAAAGAACTACGAAGCGGATGACCTAAACACCAAGAACTACGATATGGATGACCTGGAGACTGTAAATTACGGAGTAGTTGACCTGTAAGCCAAGAACTACGGTGAGGTAGAGCTGCATGCCGAAGACTATGAAGTAGATGACCTGATCACCACGAACTATGATGTGGATGTCTTGGACACCAAGAACTATGATATGGATGACTTGGACACCAAGAACTACCAAGTAGTTGATCTTCCCCAGATAACAATCGTGCGACTCACGTTAACCTAACGGCGTGAGAGTCACTTCGTGAGGGTTAAAACGCATGATTTGTGCTAGCACTCGTCACCCAAATAACAATCGTGCGACTCATGTTACCCTCACGGCGTGAGAGTCACTTCGTGAGGGTTAAAGCGCGTGATTTGTGCTAACACTCGCCATGCTGAGGTGATGGAAGCTGAATGCGAGTTCAAAGAGTCTCATTCCGCGGTCATAAATGCGACTCACAGTGTGCAAACACTATGCGGCTGGTGAACAATCACTACTAGGTATACTCATACGTAATATATTAATTGATATGCCAAAAATTGTTCAGTTTGGAACAACTCGATTTAAGTTGCACGTTCGAAGATGCACGTAAACGCCGTTCCCCCTCCCTTCGCAACGCATGGCCGTTGTCTGCCGGTTACCGCCATATTGCTACCATCTCGCTACTCAGCGTTCGTTGTACTCACGTGATCACGTCGTGTACGTATTTGGTGGTTTTTTCTGCTTGCGCAGTGCATGCGTCCGATGCAGTAATAAGTGAACTTGCAGACATCCGGTAACTTGTGGTAAGTACTGTGACGTGGATTTTGTCAGACCTCGGATCTAGACCGGATCACTAGACCCCGAGGTCGTCCAGTCTACAATTGGCTAAGAAAATTATAATTATTTATTATTGTTGGGCGCCAGGCGGATAACCGCCACTTTCAAAATTCAAAATCAAAACACAATTAAACTACAGGTACTCGAAGCGTCGGCTAGCAACAGTACCGCGGAGAGGGGTCGGGATTAATATGAAGGATTAACCCGGCGTCAAATAACGACTCGTGAATTTCAAATTTAACAAAAGAACACTAAATTTATTCAAAATAGGTGATGTAAAAAATCAACAGACTTTCACGTACCCGGGGGTACTTCCCCTCGGGTCTAAGGCGACTACAGGCCGTGTATAGCCGACCTGGCCGCGATTTGCGAGTTTTACAAACAATAAGAATTAACTAATACGCTCCCACGTAGGGTGGCAATAACCAATTGAAATTAGTTAACAATCAACTCAGCAAATCTGGTCCTCGCGGGACAAGAAATCAATTTTACAAATAACAACGGGACTTAGAACTAACAAGGAGGAGTCTGGGACTCGAAATAGCATACTAATAACAAAATAAATAACGCAAATCACGAAATAGCAAAATTGACAACCAGAAAGTCGAGCCTACGGCTAGAGATTAACAGCAAAATAATTTTAAACAATATGGCCCGCGGCTCGCAATTAATAACAAAATAATGCCAGCGGCTTAGAATTAATAATGGAACAATGCCAGCGGCCAGAAATTCAACAAACGAATTAACAATAACGACACCGACCGTGTACGGCGGTCGGCACGCCTTCGAAAGGCGAAGCCTCTCGGAAAGAAATATTTACAATTAAATAATAAATTAACTAAAACTAACTTAAACTAACTCTGCGGTAAATAAATAACGAATATAGTCTCTAAATTGCAGCTATACGACCAGCGCGAAACAATAGACTCGAGGTCTCAATAACAACGCTCTTCCCGCAGGAGGGAGAGAGAACGATAGTGACCGACTGTCTTTGTCGCACTCGTGTGCGAACCGAATATACTCAATACACTCAATGAATCACAAAAATTCTCAATAAATTAACTCAAAATACATTTCTCTAATGCATGTGGACACTGGTGACGGCCTACCAGTCGGAGATCGTCTTAATTTGATCTCAAATAAGCTAAATAGCCTCGTGGCTGCACAAAGGCGAGGCGGCAGACGGCCGTTGCCAGATTCAAATTATAATAGGTCAGAATAGGTCAGCCACCTCACAAAGAGAATCTTCTCTCTTTCCAGGTCCATCGCAGATTACAACTCGACCAATAAATATCCCTCGGGGATCGCTTCGCACACACACTCAAGAAAATTATCGAAAAGCCTCGAAAGCCACAAAACTCTATATCGCCAAGCTGAACGCAAAAGAACCAAACTACAAACGCAAAACGCAAAAAGGCACACGTGTGCTATGGGCGCTGGCCTAACGCAGAGTGATCTTAGACGGCATGTCGCCGATACGCAGGGGTGTCGCTAGGCCCTCGAATATCGATTTACTAATCGACCGTGCGGCTGACGTCACACGGATGGCGCTACGCTCCTCGGTGCGAATCCTTTTGAATCATCACCACGGTGAATTAGCTCCTTGTAAATAGAGGAACACGGGACGTTGAATCTTGGCGGTGGCGGGAATCTCATCCACCACCTCGATCCCTCGGTGCAGAATGCTCTCGGCACTCCCCCGTGTCCTCTTCGAAGTGGTGAAGGTGGCGTTCGTCGTAGTCATTCGCAACCTCGGTGCGTCGAATAGTGTGCGTCCGTCGGGGTGCATTTTAGTCGTTGTTTAGACCCCAAAACTTGGCCTCGTCGTCCACATGTTAGAGAAAAGTTTTGAAAAAAAAAACAAAAGAATAAATAATCTATTTCATAATTTTGAGTCGGTCACGGTCGTCTCTCGGAGTCAGTAAAGGCCTCGGGGCCATCCTAACCATTCATACTAATGCCATTTACACTTCAACCCCCGCTTAATTAAGGTCGTGTCAAGGGGTGAGGAGCGCCTTGCAACATGCAATGTTACAGTACACACCCAATTGATATTATTATATGAAAACAACAATTAATGTAACGTGAAAATGACACGTAATTCATAACCTCACTTTTTCATTATTTCCTCTCACGTGTATGCGGGGTATGAAATATGTTCGCTTTATGTAAACCCAGACAGCACCACCGGCAAAAAATGTCTACCCAACGTCACATGGACGTTCTATATCCCAGTTTCCAACGTCTCAGAGACGTCTAGAGGACTGAAGCAATCTTTTGTTTATACAAGAACTTACACACTTAGGGTATCAAATTTGATGCACTCTGGTAACACATAATTCTCTTTTTTCCATAAGATTCCACACCCTGCTGAATAAATTATAGCAAAGGTCGAAAATAATGGATAAAAAGAATAAAAAGTTTTCTGACCTCAGTCTGAGACACAAGAGAAGGCGCCTCTCTATGGTAAGTAACAGGAGGCATCACGCTGTGGATGCTATACAAGATCCCGACGACACTGAACCCAGCTCAGATCAAAGTTCACAGAACGAAGCCTTTGAAATTAATGCTCCTGGTTCGGATGTTGCTTCACAAAATTCTACCGAGGAACAGTCTTCTGACGACGAAGCTTCTGAGAGTTCTCACGAGGAAGAAAGCGAAGAAGGCAGTGGAGAAGACGGTGGAGAAAATAGCGAAGAGAATGAGGAACGAGATATACAAGACCATGGTGATATTCCTATAGAAAATGTACAGGATGAAAGTTCAGAAGAAGACAACGTGGATGTACAGTAGGGTGGGCCGAAAATCCGCTTTTTTTGAATTTTCATTATTAATACCAAAAATATTGTTCAATATGCATAAAAAAAAATCTATGCAAAAGGAAAAAAATTTAGGTCGATATCTTAGGCCCGCCAAATCCCGTTAAAGTTAGAAGTTATTTTAAAAAAAATTTTCCAACATATTTTGATCGGGAATTTAATTTTCTTCATACCTCGGTCGAAAGTACGCATTTTCGTCCACGATTTGCAGGAGGAAAATAGATCTTTTAGTCCCTGCAAAAACGTAGCGCGCGCCATCTGCGCCGCGGGACGAAAATCAAGTAATACGGGAGGAAAGTTAGTGAGTGACAGTTGGAGGCAGTTGTTTGTTTGTATCGAAGAGTAAAAATGAATAAAAACGTCATGTCCTCATCCGAGGAATCATAAAATGAAGCTGAGATGTTAAACTATTTCGATTCTGAGGCAGCATTAATTGTGCAAAAGGAAACCTTACCGAAGAAATCGACGGATCGGTATTTATTGGTTTACGACACTTATAAGAATTGGCGGCAAGAAAATAAAAATTCGTTATCCAAAGAAGAAGAGAATAATTTGATTGCCTACTTCAAGCAAATGAGTCAAAAATCGAAACCAATTTTAATTATTTAAAATAATCAATTATATAATTATTTAAAATTATTAATTATTGGTTGTCAATGCCCGCCGTCGGCCAGCAGCCCTCGCTGCGCTCGTGCTGCAAATGCCGCGGGCATTGACCACGAACTCGAATTCATAACCTTAACTTTTGGAATCAATAATGACGATTTAATTTCTACAAATAATCGCGTACTTTCGACCGGCTATGAAGAAAAAAAGTATAAGCTACACGGGACAAAAATCGAACACCCGTTCCTGCGTGATATGATTCCCGAGGCTTCGCCTCGGGAATCATGACACGCAGAGACGGAAGTTCGATTTTCGTCCCTTGTAGCTTAATATACTATCTCTACAAAAAAGGTACCATAATATAATTACGTAAAGTTACTGAGATAATTGCAATTTTATTCCGAAAAATGAAATTTTTCAAGATATTATCACATTTTCACGATAAAAAATGAATTATATCTTATAAATTTCATGGAAAATTAAATAAAAAAAAAATAAATTAAAAAAAATTAAAAATTAAAAGAAAAAAAAAAATTAAATAAATTTAACAAAAAATAAATTAAAAAATTAAAAAAAATTTTTTTTTTTTTTTTTTTAATTTTTATTTTTCAATTTTAATTTTTTTAATTGCATTTCCCATGAAATTTATATGATAAAATTCATTTTTTACCCTGAAAATGTGATAATATCTTGAAAAATTTCATATTTTAGAACAAAATTGCAATTATCTCAGTAACTATTAACTTTACGTGATTTTACTATAGGACCTTTTTTGTAGATAATTAAATTCCCGATCAAAACAAGTTGAAATTTTTTTTTTTAAATAACTTCAAACTTTAACGGGATTTGGCGAGCCTAAGATATCGACCTAAAATTTTTTCCTTTTGCATAGATTTTTTTTTATGCATATTGAACGATATTTTCGGTATTGATAATGAAAATTCAAAAAAAGCAGATTTTCGGCCCACCCTAATGTACAGTTACCACAAAACCTCGGAAATTTGAAGAAAAGAGCATTGAAAAATGCTTTCCTATCAGCAAATATGAATCATAGTCAAGGGAATATATTATTAAAAACATTAAGAACGTTCCCTTTCAATTTGGCTTCTCTTCCGAAGGACACGAGAACTTTACTACATACTCCGACTGTTGCTGCCACTGCATTTGTTCAACAAATTGCAGGTGGAGAATATCTGCACATCGGCTTCAAAGCCACTATCACTAAAAAATTATCGAATCTTCCAGTCCATAAATTACCTGAACGTTTAGAGATCGACTTCAGTACAGACGGTGCTCAGCTGAATAAGGGCACAGATCAATATTGGCTACACCAGTATCGAATTTTAAATATATCCGATAAAAGACCAATTATAGCGGGTGTCTACAAAGGCAAAAGTAAGCCATCTAACCCCTTTGACTTTTTTGAACCATTTATTCGAGAAATTGTTGAGGTACGTGACCAAGGTGGAATATCCAAGGAAAACAGACGACTCCCTTTGACAGTACGAGGCTTCATTGCTGATGCACCTGCACGAGCATTTGCTCTCAATCATTACGGACACACATCGTCACGCGCGTGTTCTAAGTGTAAAGTCGAAGGCCATCGCTGCACTGTCCCGGGCTTTGCAGGAACAATGGTCTTTCAAGGTATCAGGCACCCATTAAGAACTGACGAAGAGTACCGCAATATCACAGACGACGATCATCATAAGGGCAGAAGTCCGTTAGCGCAATTACTTGGATTCGTCACACGTGTTCCGTTCGAAATTATGCATTTAGGCCGGCTTGGAAATGGTAAGAAAGTAGTGGCAGCTCACGTTGATGAAAAGTTTGGTCATCAAAGATTGAGTGGCAGAAAACTCAACGTTCTTAATGCAAGAATGGTACTGCTCAAAGACTACTGTCCCTCGGAGTTTAATCGTCGCCCAAACGAAATAACAATGTTTCACAGTTTCAAAGCTAGTGAATACAGACAATTGTTGTTATATAGAGAGAGATTCTGTGGAAAGTTGTAAGCCGTGTGGGTAGGCAACCCGCATATTCACCGAAATGGCAACGCTGTCGTAGGGACAGTTGAACGTCTGCACCTACAGATGACGTAGCGACAGCTGTCACGTCGTTGGGTCAGAATCAACATACAGAGTGACATATTTGAGGTTGATCGTAATATAACTAGTAGGACAACGGGAATCGATATTAATTCGTAAAGAAGTGGTAACGAATTAGCGAATTGATTGCAGATGTCGATTTCTGTTTATTTGCAACATTATTTGGGTCCAAACAATCGTCGGGGTGAAATTTACGAATCATTCTAATAAAGGTAACCAAAAAATGTCAAACGATGATAATTCGTAATAAAATCGTGATAAAGTTACGAATTGATCGCAGATTCTGAGTTATGTTTATTTGCGAAATTATTTACAAGCTAGCAGTTCCTCGATGACGGATTGACTCATCGCATCACTTCGACAACTACGGTCAGGAACACAGCGATGCAGATTCGATTCAACGAGCAATCTACGAGACATCTCTGACGTAGCAGCAAACGCCAAATTTTTTCACCTCCTAATAATTTGAATGCACAGTTTTGCGGAAATACTGCGCATAGTTCCAGAAGACGGTCAGAAGCTTATCTCGAAAGTTGCTTAAGAAGTCGGCATGTCGTCGGCACAACGCATTTAGTTTATTGTTATTGTACTACGTTTAATGAATAAAAAATGTTATTACATGATAGAAACTCATTGTAATGTAATCATTTTTACAAATATGCGACGCTTTATTCCACTCAGCTATCAAAGGCACAATTACGATTATTTACAGAACAATACTTTCAATTAATTCATTCCTCGCTGAGACTTCTACAAGATTATCGGTAGGCAAACAGGTGCTCTACGTAGGTCTGTTTCGAAGCCAGGCTGACAGCATCGGCTGTAGGATTTCCGCAAGA
Organism: Rhogogaster chlorosoma; assembly: GCA_944452935.1. Lineage (NCBI taxonomy): Eukaryota > Metazoa > Arthropoda > Insecta > Hymenoptera > Tenthredinidae > Rhogogaster > Rhogogaster chlorosoma. Next base: position 12,626,147 of record OX101800.1, on the reverse strand, counting down.
CTGTACTTTCAAACTTCTTAGGCGGTGAAGAGATTTGGATTTTTGTCTGCTACGTCAGAGATGTCTCGTAGATTGATCGTTGAATCGAATCTGCATCGCTGTGTTCCTGACCGTAGTTGTCGAAGTGATGCGATGAGTCAGTCCGTCATCGAGGAACTGCTAGCTTGTAAATAATTTCGCAAATAAACATAACTCAGAATCTGCGATCAATTCGTAACTTTATCACGATTTTATTACCAATTATCATCGTTTGCCATTTGTTGGTTACCTTCATTAGAATGATTCGTAAATTTTACCCCGACGATTGTTTGGAAGCAAATAATGTTGCAAATAAACAGAAATCGACATCTGTAATCAATTCACTAATTCGTTACCACTTCTTTACGAATTAATATCGATTCCCGTTGTGGTACTAGTTATATTACGATCAACCTCAAATATGTCACTCTGTATGTTGATTCTGACCCAACGACGTGACAGCTGTCGCTACGTCATCTGTAGGTGCAGACGTTCAACTGTCCCTACGACAGCGTTGCCATTTCGGTAAATATGCGGGTTGCCTACCCACACAGCTTACAACGTTCCACAGAATCTCTCTGTATATTATATATACTGTGACGTTGCATTAAGTAATGCCGTCACAAGGTCGGGAATAAGGGAACGTCTAGTTGGCGAAACTCCAGGAATTTGGCAAACAGTTAGGGAAAAATAGGATTTAATCAACTTGCTTCTATTTTATGTAAAATCTATGTGAATCGGACGAGACATCCACTGCCGTGGGTGTGCTACGGTAAAACTAGACGAGAATCGGCGAGTACTGCACGGTGTGCATCCTTTGAATCGCCCAGAAAGCGTCGAAGGAAGTGCATCCTAGCGGTACCGAGGATCATCCGGCTCTCTCCCGCGGATAGACGGCGTACAGGGGTGTGCGAGAAGCACCTAGCCGCCCTCCCGTCATCCGACGAAGCTACCGCTACCGAAGCTAGGTGTCTGAGGGTGGAGTATAAGGTCGCGTGAAAACGCATTCACAGCCTCCCGCCCTCACGTCACCATGATAGCAGATGGACCACCTACTGTCTCGACTACCGTTACCGCGGCCGGGTTGGCCTAGAAAAACCCCCGGTGCAGACGTTCCGTTAACGGAGTTCCTCTCGTGATCGAGGCTCTCGTTGCCCAGCACGACAACCCTGGTGGAGGACCTGGCGAATTGACCGTGGTTGTAAGGTCGCCACCCCCCGCCAGGATCAGTGGACGAGCGAGGTGTCAACGTGCACCCAGCGTCAAGGAAATTCGGAGACGGCGGTAAGGAGAGGGGTATAGTAAAGCGGCAGAGCCAAGGGGGATCCTCCCTCTACACCCCGCACGACCAATGAGCGCGATCGCTGACCTACCGTCTAGAAGACAGAGCCACTTAAAATGCGTAGATGTCACCTGACGTAATATCGCCAATCAGGATCACTCAAAATCGAGGGATACATCCAGCTCGTCGAGCTAAGCACAAGACTCGACCTACTCTGCGCTCAGCGCTAGTCAAGACTAGACGTTCGCAAATTACCGTACCGTACCGCTACCGTCGCGATACCGAGATTGATTTAATTGTGTTGGTAATGTTTAAAATATTAAAGCCTGTGTAAGTGCTATTGCAGCCATCATCAAAAAGGTAAGGCTAATATTGTTTATTGTGAAGGCACGAGGTGATTTCTACCGTTTAATGGTGATTTGTTAAGATATTGGTAGACCAAGAGGTCTCGTCTCTCGTTTATCGTAATTTCGTGTATCGAAGTGACCTCGTGGCTAGCCTGAATTAATATTATTTCTTTCTGGTGAGCTTTTCTATCGTTATTTAGTGACGCCTATCGTTACTAAGCTCTATCTTCTCTCTATTTCTCTTCTGATTTCCTATCTTGTAGTTTGCATTGCCTGTGTATTTTCTATTTCGCATATCGTGTGTAAAACACTGTTTGCCAAACTCTCCTGGGGTAAAAACCAAGCGTAGGTAGCCGCGGAGACCGCATGGCTCCGCGTCTGCGTAATTAGTATAGTATTATTTAGTATAGTATGATCTAATGTTATATTTTCTATCGTAAATTTCGCTACGCACTAGCGGCGTACCTTTCGTTCTTTCACTGCGTAAATTCTATTGTAAATTAAATTTATCCTACCGGATCAACTGTGTCGTCGAGAGTAAAATCTTTCTTTGATCGAGTACCGAGTATCGCTTTGTGATACGAGTAGCTTCTTAATTAATTAGGCATTATATCGAGTCAATCCGACGCACCTTTGTTCCCGGAATTATAAATTCACCCTATCGTTCTTTCTGTAGTTTGTTCTTTTTGATAATATAATGCCGTCAGGCTAATTGCAATATAGTAACTGCGTTATAAATGGTGTACCCTGCCCCTCCACCTGAGAGCATAGCAGCTGAGCTAGCTGAATTATCGCCCGTCGATCCCAGTCTTTGTTTATTGTAAATATATTGTTAATAACTGGTACTAGGAAGTACCTGGCGCCCAACTTAGGTTTTTCTTAATTATTCAAGTAAGGTGGGAATCGCCGAAGAGTGGCGTAGTAGGAGTGTCCTCCCCCCTATCAAAAAGCTACGTTACAATATATACTTATATAATTGTAAAATGTATCTTGAAACATAGGTAAATAACTGATGCACAACATCCCTTTTAAGAAATATCCCTTTTAAGAATAACCGAATACTTTATGAGTTCTTTGGAATTATAACTTTAATAAACCTGACTGGTAGGACACCAAAAAATCCCCGTCTCTGACCACGGTGTACTTGAAGACCAATTTCAGTTTGGCCAATTTACTTTCGATTGAGATGTGTTTCTCAATATTGATTTTAATCTATTCTATATGCTTCCGTTTTTATCAAATATTAGATTGATAGTGTAACGAGAAACCTATATTCAAATTTAAGCGCCCTATGTTTAGAACTCAAGTAGTCACCAAGCCAAGCATCAGCTAGGTGAAACGACGAGAGAAGTGAGGGATAGCTCTCTTGGCTACGAGCGCTCGACCTGATCAGTCGTGTCTAACATTTCTGCTCATATTATATTTCATTTACTTGTAACGTGTGTAACTTATTATTTTAATTCTCTATATTTCACCAATATCTCGTGCTCACTTCAATATCTATTTGACGATTATAATTTGACAAGATCTACATGGGACGATAAGTTGACGAAGCAGTAACATCGAAAATATAATTATATTCACACACGTGGCGAAAGGCAAATAAATTGACTGAGTAAACTTTTAGTATCATTTTTACTTTTAAATAATTTCTCTGGCCAAGATATTTTAATCATAATTTTAACTGTGCTGTCCTTGTGCTGTCCTCACGCCTCATACATTGTTAAGTAATCAAGACTTGAATGCTATTGCCAGCTAATGTAAATCGAACTCATATAAATTATTATAGCCAGTGGTATTTTTCTAACTCTTCGGGACCTGTGTCTACATTTTTATGACCTACTGTTGATATCACTGGTTTGTTGCAAATCAAAATCACTTGTTAACAAATGCTACTTGTCTTTTGATAAGGACGAAATAAATATACACATTTATACTGTTCTTTTATGTTTCTTTTTTCTTTTACTTAACTTTTAAATTCCTACGTAAAACAAATATAAGTGTTACAATAGCCTATGTAGAAACAATTAAAACAAATTCTTAATTGTAACTGGTGGGACAAGTACAAAATATATGAACATTGTGACGTCCTAGTTGCGTGGCTACCGAATCGTCACAGATAGGCATAGCTGTCACCATTTGTATCCCGTTTTACACTTAAAAGTAACTGGAGTGAGGAGTGGGAGGATGAGTTTAAATGGTTAATTCATATAAATGATTGGAAATTATTGATGATTGAGTTTGTTTATTGAAAATAATTGTGATTCGCTTGGTTTATGGAAGATTGAGTAGTCTTTTAGAGGAAAGGGGGTGGAAGAGAGCCGACTAGTCGGGGATAGAGAAGTGGAAAGGTTGAAGGTTGACTTAAAAGTGAGTTAATTAGAAAGAAATTATGGTAGCTTGGTTAGGAGAGGTGGTAAGACGGGAGGCCATGTGTGCCTGAGTTGCATCGTACTGTCAGATGCATGCTCAGCAGTTATGGCGTGGGAAAGCTACAAGTTGCGGGTATATGGTTTACTTATAGGATCATGCCTTATCGGCTATGAGGGAGGGAAGGTGACGTGTGGACTGAAGGTCCAGACGTTACAACATAGTTGTTTGATAAATCAGTTTTATGGCTTTTTATACCTAACAAACGTTGTTATTCATAAATTTTACTATGAATTATTTAAAATAATTAAGAAACTAGAATCAAACACAACGCGAATGAAGGATCAAACATATTAATAACAACATCTGTAGTTGTTCATAGCAAAAATAAAAAAAGCTTGTTTTTTTAAACTACCATAAAAGAAAATAACGATGTCTTATTTGGAAAAATCTATAACTAATAATTTAGTTTTTCAAAAATATTAACATTTGAAAAGAAAAAGTTTGAAAAAGAGCAAAAGTCCGGTTTTCATTAGTTTGAATTTTTTTTACTACACATTAATGAAATATAGACTTTTAACTATGAGTTAGTACTAAATTAGGACTAATTGAAGGATTTTTAAAATTTATGTCATTCTCCTCTTTTACATGGAATGTCCCATTAACGTTACGAACTTCAACCTCATACTGTATGAGTCAAAATTGAGTTCTATTTAATAAATCATTTATGTTTGTCACAGTTGACAATTGAAGTGAATGTGTTTGTCTTTTACTGACGAGGGGAACACATGAAGTGTAACCCTCCGATTTTTCTGTAACTTCACAGGGTGAAAGAGGTATCAAAATAAGCGGACACGTATTTCAGCTTATCCGTAGACGCTCGACCGTTTTCGAGAAAATGGCGATTGAAGTTTTCGACGCGCTTCAATAGCCTGCGAACGCGGCAGCTGTTCAAGCGAGGCGGTAGCGCAGCGGACAACGGCGCGGCTTGGAGATTTTGCACCCCGGGTTCGAGTCCCATAATTTTTTTTTTTTTTTTTCTGACTCATCGAAGTTTATTACATGCATGTTTTTGTCATCTGTTGATAAATACAATGACGTTATATTTGTGTAAAAACAGTATTTGTTAAAATCAGGAATTGGATTTGACAAAAATTATAATTAAAGACGTACTGGATTTTTCAGGTATTTCAATTACATAATGCCGTTACAAATAATACTGTGACATACTTGTAAGTATGAATATAAAAGGGCACTATTGTTTCGAATTACATGTAAAAAAACATGCATGTAATAAACTTCAATGAAAGTCAGAAAAAAGAAAAAAAAAAAAATTACGGGACTCGAACCCGGGGTGCAAAATCTCCAAGCCGCACCGTTGTCCGCTGCGCTACCGCCTCGCTTGAACAGCTGCCGCGTTCGCAGGCTATTGAAGCGCGTCGAAAACTTCAATCGCCATTTTCTCGAAAACGGTCGAGTGTCTACGGATAAGCCGAAATACGTGTCCGCTTATTTTGATACCTCTTTCACCCTGTGAAGTTACAGAAAAATCGCAGGGTTACACTTCATGTGTTCCCCTCGTTAGTCAAAGTGTTATCTTTGTCTACTCCAATAGATTGATACAGTGGAACCTCGTTATATTGCATCGCGTTATATTGCCTAGCTGCCGGTTTTCCCCTCACACGTACTCTTACTCACACAATTTGCGCTCCCCCACTATGCTCAGATGTGTAGTGTATGGTGCGCGGTACGAATAGTTTCAAATATAGTTACGTGCGCCGATTGCGTGGTTCGTCTTTTGGAGGCGTGGTTACGAGATACAATGTTGCGTGGAGAGGGCCCTCACTATATTGCCATTTCTCAGAATTTCTCTCCCCTACTGGCCCGCACCATGCAATATAACGCGGTTCCACTGTAATAGGATAGGAATGGTCTAAGTGACTGTGAAAGATATAAAATAACAGAATTAAATGAGAGGTTTCAGTATATTACTACTAATTTTCCTAGCATTGTTATCATCTTGGAACTATGGGCTTTGAGCTACCTTTAACTTGGGACGCTGTATTATCGAAGTGTTATATTTGTCTATTCCAACGGAGTGATAATCGGAATCTTGGTATTGGGCCATCGTTTCGTCAATGTATTATTTTCGTCTATTCCAATGGATTGATAATAGGATAGGAATGGACTAGATGACTGTAAAAGATATAAAATAACAGAATTAAATGAGAGGTTTCAGAATATTACTACTAATTGTCCCAGCATTGTTATTATTTTTGAGCTATGAGCTTTGCGCTACCTTTAACTTAGGATTCTGTTTTGCCGAAGTGGTTCGTTCATTTCAACGGAGTGATAATCGGAACCTTGGTTTTGGAACGTCGTTTAGTCAAAGTGTTATCTTCGTGTATTCCAATGGATTAATTATAGGAGAGGAATGGCCCAGGTGACTGTGAAAGATATAAAATAACATAGAATTAAATGAGAGGTTTCAGTATGTTACTACTAATTTTCCTAGCATTGTTATCACCTTGGAACTATGGGCTTTGGGCTATTTTTAACTTGGGACGCTGTTTTATCGAAGTGTTATGTTCGTCTATCTCAACGGAGTGATAATCGGAACCTTGGTATTGGGCCATCGTTTAGTCAAAGTATTATTTTCGTCTATTCCAATGGATTCATAATAGGATAGGAATGGACTAGATGACTGTAAAAGATATAAAATAACAGAATTAAATGAAAGGTTTCCCCATGCAGGAAACCCCCAGAGTTGATAAAGGGGCCAGGCTTGGGCCAGTACTGGGAAACCTAGCTTCGGCGTGCCTGTATTGGCCCATGTGTGGGCCAGGCTGCTTAACCCAGCCTTGGCCATGCCAATAGTTATCCAAGCGTGGGCCAAGACTGGCTAACCCTGCCTTGGCCATGCCAATGACCACCCACCCTTGGGCCAAGACTGGATAACCCAGCCTTGGCCATTCATTGGAGATCCAAGCGTGGGCCAAGACTGGCTGACCCAGCGTTGGCCATGCCGATGGTCACCCACACTTGGGCCAAGACTGGCTAACCCTGCCTTGGCCATGCCAATGACCACCCACACTTGGGCCAAGACTGGATAACCCAGCCTTGGTCGTTCAATGGGGTCCCAAGCTTAAGTCGTTCGGTTACATACGGCGTGATTCGGGTATTTTCGTTTAGCGTCCCATCATCAGCCATACTTGTTTTCATTATGCGTCAAGTCCGAGCTGCAGTTATTCAGTCAATGTAATTACTACTAAAAGTAACCATGTCTGCGGCGTACCTCAGAGTTCAAAGGTGGCGTGCGTTAAATAAAACAGTAAAAGTTTTAAATAATAAAACTAATTCAGTTTTGAACGGGCAAAGTTCAAACATCAGCTGTGTGAGTGAGGTTACCGATCTTAGTGATACAGACTTGTGCAATAATAATAATTTTGATAGTGATAATAATAATGATTCTATCAGTACCAGTGATAATGATTCTGATAGTAGTAGTGATAGTGATTCAAATAGTGATTGTTTGGAAAATAATAATGATGACCAACTTCCAGGCGATGCTGGTTCACAGCATAATAGTGAGGAAGTGACAACGAAAAAGACATTAAGTGAAAAACTTCGCTGTTGGACATTAAATAATCTGAATATATTAACATTAAACGTCGTAACAGAATGATTAACAATATTGCGAGAAGAAGGGCATGAGGATTTGCCTAAAACTTCGAAGCAATTGTTGAAAACGAAACACTGTCGACCGATGAAGTCATTTTTAAGCAAGCGTGAAACTAGTGGAAGTTACATTTATATTGGGATAAAAAATGTGCTAGAAAAAATAATAACTCCTGATATATATACTGAAAAGTCTATAGCAGTTCAGGTTCATATTAATGGGATTTCGATTTATCATAACTCTTTAATTCAAGTATGGCCAATTATCTTGAGAGTTTACCACCGCAATTATGAAAGTAAGCCTGTAACTGTCGCATTATATTGTGGTGACTCCAAGCCTTACTCTGCAAAAAATTATCTTAAGGATTTTGTAAATGAAGCAAACAAATACATTTCAAACGGAATAGTTTCGAATGAAATTAAATACACATTCAAAATATTTTGTGTTGTTGCCGACTCTCCGGCGAGAGCTTTTATTAAAGCAATAAAAAATCCAGGTGGCTTTTTTGCATGCGAAAGATGTACTGTTGAAGGCATAACGAAAAATCATAAGCGTGTTTATCCTAACACAAACTGTGATTTACGAAGTAAAGATTCATTTATAGAAAAGCATCAACCAGAACATCATTTGGAGAATTTCAAGACTAAATTAACAAAATTAAAAGAGTTTGATCCTGTTCATGACGTCGTCCTCGATTCAATGCATTTACTCTACCTTGGAGTAACGAAAAATTTACTGGAAAAATTGGTAGTAGTGAAAAAACACAATGCTCGCCTGAAAAAACCTAAGGTCGAAATTTTGAGGAAGAGAATGCAATCTTTAGCATTAGATATTCCGGTTGAATTCGAAAGAAAACTGTATGATATTGACCAAGTTTCTAAATGGAAAGCTACTCAATTCCGATTTATTTTACTTTACATTGGACCAATTATTTTCAAAAATGTGTTATCTGAAAACAAATATAGACATTTCTTGTTATTATATGTTGCTTGCAGAATTTTAAATGATGATTTGAATGCAGTTAGATACGCTGAATACGCTCAAGATCAACTGAGACTATTTTTTAATTTGTTGCCATCTGAATACGGTGAAGATGCGCAAGTATTAACCCTCCGTGGTCACACTGGGTAGAATCCACCCAGTGACCACCTTTCGGCATAAATATCTACTAGTTCTCGGTATTGGATGGGGCTCTAATCGCCATCTACCGATAGTTTGTAGTGTCCTCTACGCGTTGGCGGCGGTAAGTATACGGGCCAAGGGTTGTTCAGTAATTTTTTGAGAATTTTCGGGCCGATAGATTGGTCACAATACGGGTTCGAAAATGGACTGGGTGGAATCAACCCAAGTGTGACCACCGAGATCGGTGGCGGAAGTGTGACCACGAAGGGTTAAATATGCACAATTTAATACACATGCCAGACGATGTTCGTCACTTCCAAGTTTCCTTAAGCGAAATATCGGCATTTTGGGGTGAGAATTATATAGGTTTGTTCAAGCATTTGGTAAAATCACCTTACAAACCACTGACCCAAATTGCAAATCGCTTGGACGAATTAGAATCGGCTGATCAAGTAAAAATAATTAAAAAAGATAATTTATGTGAGTGCATTTATGGACATGTCATTGAAAGTATTAATTACAATCAAAAGCAATATATAATAATTCAAAGGGTTAAATTACGTGGTATCACTCTTACTAACAAACATCCAGACAATATAATTCAATTGAATAATGGTAAAATATTTGTAATAAATAATATATGAAATGTGCAAAAAAAAACACGTTACTCGAGAAAATATCAATAATTTATATATATGTGCCACATTGTGGCATAGTGGAAAGTAAAAGGAAAGAAGTGTTCGATTATCCAACATCATCAATTGATGTAGGCTCGACAGAAATTATTTCTTGGAACAATCGAAAAATATTGCTAAAACTTTCTTATGTTAAACGTAAATGTATATTATTAAATATTAATGACTCTAAGTTTGCAATAACTTTATTACATATTTAAGTTTATTTGCAAAATAATCGATGAAATAATTTTCACGTATTAAATACTTTAAAATTCAATATAATTATCTAAAACTTTGAATTAGTTTTTCACCGTAAATAAAGTAATAATCTACAATTTAACTATAAGTCAAATGAATCAACTATCTATAATTTAAAATATTCAAATAATTTAATTTTTAATCGATAGAAAAAAATTATTGTTTTGTTTTACACGTCGATTTTTCTTTATTATTATTATTTTAGAATTACTAGAAGCCGTAAAAAGTATTGGTATACTTAATATAAATATGTATATATATTGTAATAAAGTAAGGGGACGTGGGTTTCTCGGTGGAGAAAGGCGTGAAAAAGCAAAGGCTGATAAACGAGAAGTCTGGTAAAAGCAATAGATTTATTCAAAGAAACACGTCTATGCCCAATTAAGTCTGGGACAAAACTGATCAGTTTTACAATAATCGCTGTTTACTCAGCAACCTAGCTCTTATGTTTTCATGGATATTACATTCTCCTCACTACTGCTAGATCTTATACCTCATTCATGTTAGTTAAAGGTACAGGGCGTTTCACCCGATATAACACTACTCCCCCCGTAGCAGAAGAGTCGTCCCGACTCTGGGGAGTTATAGAATTGATACAAGTTTAATAAATGTGCTTCTTAAGATACTCTCATTGGGTAAGTCTGAGCTGTGGCTCGAGAATTACATAGTTTGACTTCCCTAACACTATCCGGTCTAACCTTTGGTCTCCTGGGTAAACCACAGAAAGCCACAGGAAGATAGTCGAGCTTAAACAAATTTCACAACATGGTGCATTGTCTATGCGTATAAAAAGAAGGTCTTCAAGGGCAGGAACCAGGAATCAGTTGGGGCCAAACATCGGGAAACGGGAAACAGGAAACGGATAGCAGGGGCAGCGAGAAGTAGGAACAGTCCTGTCGGAGAACCGAGGAGCGGCGGGGCGGGTACAAGGGCAGGAACAGGGGGGTAACCGGGAGTGGCAGGACACAGGACCTCCGAAACAGCCAGTATATCGTCTCCCGCACCAAGAACACCCAGGACCAGCTCCTTCGAATGGGGTTAAACGACCTAGATGGGAGGACAAATATGAGTGCTCCAGAAACCATAGAACTTCTTGTTCCTCTCTCGGGACTTAAACGAGTTTATTAAAATAAGGAAAATCGACTAAGAGTACGGGTCAAATCGACCATAGTAATGTCAACGATCTTATCTGAGTGGTGTTGAGAAAGGGCGGGGGGGGGGGGGGGGGGGGGGACAAATCGGGCCCGTTTGTGGCTCATCTTCGTTGAAACCCAATCAGCTCTTTAATCCTCTGGCAGAATCCATATTCAACTTGGGAAGTCGAAAACCTATGTAATGCTTAAAACTCCTGGGAAGAAAATAGCGGTTACTCATTTTGTCAAACAAGAAAGAGGACTAAATCGCGATACGCCGTGCAAGAGTGCAACCGGGCATTCATTAAGGACATGTGAAAAACAAAACGACGCAAGACTCTAGTATTAAGAGTGGGGGAGACTCTGAAGTTGGTTCGAAATATCGATCTCCCCCCAAAATTCAATCGATTAATCTGTCACCGTCATAACCTCGCAAAAGTTTCTGTATACTTCTCCCGCGGAGTTCTCTGCGTCTAGGATCAACACCGGGGCTGGAAGTCGCGAAAACCGTTGTCTAATCAGCCAGTCCTCGTGCACCTCGTGCAGAGTTTCTAAATACCCCAGAGAGATTTCGGCTTCCTCGCTCCTAGATCGCGAATTAATGCGCGAAAGAGAAGTTTCTGGAGATACCCTAAGGTAAACAATAAGGTCTACGTCGAAATCGGAAGAGCCTTCCCTAAATATCCTACTATTTTCCAACAGAAGATTGGATTCAAACTCCTCGGATCCTCCTAACCTCCTTCGGGCCTCAGTGAAACAGTCACAGCTATAAATTGATCGCTCCATAACCTTAACCGGGAGTGCAGTCCTTTGGAGGTGTCTCTTCCTCATGGCCATCAAGGCATGATGTTGAAAGTGGTAGCTATGCTTCACAGGGTCTGTGTACATTCTTTCTAATAGATTTACTCCCCCTACGTTCCTATATTCCTCAAGAGGCTCTAGGAGGGTCAATACCTCGTTGTCCTGTAAAAACTTTTCTGTAAAAGTACTCTTCCCACAGCCTATATTTCCTTCTACGAGGATTGTTAGGGGTTCGAAGGCCCGCCTGACGATGTTAAAGGGAAGTTCCTGGGACCAACTAGCCGATCTCACAAATTCGCTGTTTGAGGCCTCGTTACTCGACACCATTTTCTCACCCACGACTATACTTCTTACAGATCTCTCTAGTTTCTCTGTCTGGACGGAATCTAAACTTCCGAAAGACTCTGTAAATGAATTTTGAAGAATGACCGGTTTCGGATGATTGATTCCTCTAACCCTTGGGGCTGTATTTTCAGCAATTGTCTCTCTGGGCTTTGAAGCCAGCAAAGGGATCTTCATTCTACGCGTGGTGAGCGTAAGCTCCTGAACATCAATGCAGCAATTGTGCGCGAGAAGGAAATCCATACCTAAAATTCCCTCGTCCTCTACGTCTGCTACTAAAAATTGATGGGTGGTTCGAAGGTACTTCTCGACATCGATGTCGAGAGTTACCTTCCCTAATATCGGCGTTGACTGTCCCGTGGCAGTCCGCAAAACTCCGGGAGGTGAATCTAGAAGTGAACTCCTGACCAGATCCGGGCGGATAATAGATACTTCCGCCCCGGTGTCGATCACCCAAAGGCACGTCACCCCAGCGACCGTTCCCCTAGCATAAAGTCCGGGCTGGGTACTTCTTCGTACCACGAACTGTCCCTGAATAGCGGGAGCACTGGGATTCGCCGTAGCGTTGTTTGTTAACCTAACATTCGTCTCAGCGTCCCTTCCGCGTGTCGTATCCTTTGTCCTAGTCTCGTCTATTCTTCCGCGAGCCTGGGGGGCGCGATCATCACCCCTCCAGGAGAAATTCCTCGGCGCGTTTCTCTCTCTCTCTCGGAACCGTCGCTGGAGCGCGAAACAAAACTCCACTGAGTGGCCTGCCACCTTGCAGAAGGCACACTCCCTATTGCCCTGACCCCCGACGGGACCACCGCGTGGAGGGGGTGTTCTAACCGGGCGTCTCGCCTGAGATCCCAAGGGTTCTTCTGTAGCTCTCGAATCCGTTATTTGTCGGACTCGACCGGAGCCGAACTCTTCTTTGTTAATGGCCTCGATTTCTAATGCTTTAACGATAGCTAAGTGTAAAGTAGCGGGAGCTGCTAATCTTAATGCTCGTCTCAAACCCGCGTTGGAAACTGCGTTAATAAATTTCGCGCACGCTAGCTGGTCTCGAGTTTCCGCAGCGCAACCAGGCAGTGCGTTATGAATTAAGCGTTCTAAGTCGTGACCGAGAGTCGCAAGGTCTTCGTCTCGGCCCTGACGTCTATTCTCAAATTGTGTGAAATATAGCTTAGACAAGTGCTCTTCACCGAACCGAAGCTTCAGAACGGAACAAACTTTATGAAAATCCCGCGCGTCGGGTGTCATTGAGTGAAGACAGCGCGCTGAGGGCTGTTCCGCGAAGAGATCCCGTTAGAGCCGCGGCTTTTACGGTCGGGTTCTAATTATTTGATTCGGCGATCATGAGAAATTGTCTCTCATATTGTGCCCACGGGGTGGTTCCGTCGTAAGTTCCGGGCTTTAAATTCGCGGAATCTGAACGAAAACGCGTTTCTACGTTTTGGGGGGGAACCGGTATTTCATTGTGGGAAAAATGATTGTGGGCAGACAAGGTATCGCAGCTGTTCACGCCAAGCGTACCGCGATCACGTGGTAAATCTCTAGCGACTTCTACAGGGTTGTTTTCTCGGATGTGTGACGACTCCGAGCACTCAAGTCTCGGGAGTCCGTCGCCACACATCAAATTTAGCTCACTACGAAAATTTCCGTCCCGCATTGGTTCTTCAATGCGGTCGGAATGGGGACGTGTCGAGGCGCACGTTGTCTGTTGCAACGTTGCGCCCGACTTTCTACGAAGCAAAGTAAACTGAGGATCGTTAGTCCTATGGATTGGCACTGACCTTTGGGTAACCTCAGTTACCTGGTCGTGTGCCGGGGGTGTCCTGGGGGGTGGAATCGGCGTCATAATCGCGGGTCTCCTAGGGGACGGGGTCGGCGTGCTACGGGTCTCAACGGAGCGGGTCTGTAGGGACTCTATCTGTTGACGCACGTCTTGATGAATTTCCTTACGAAGTTGTTGGAACATCAGCTGAAATTGTTCTAGTAGCTGGGTCTGTAGCGGGGGTTCACTCTGGTCCAGGCCCGACGGAGCGGGGGTCTGGGGAAGGACTTCTTGTCGAATTCGGGATGTGCTCGGGAGGACAGGAGTCTCCGGGAGGGTTTCCTGGGTGGCCTTAGCCCTTTTTTGCGGAGGTGAAAGCGAACTGCTTCGTATTTTTTCAGTCTGGCGTGTACGACGCATCTTTTTAGTAATAAATTTCTCACAACAGACTTCCGTAAATCCTTCACAAATGCACGAATTCCGGCACCGAGATAATCGCACTTCTGACACCAAATGTAATAAAGTAAGGGGACGTGGGTTTCTCGGTGGAGAAAGGCGTGAAAAAGCAAAGGCTGATAAACGAGAAGTCTGGTAAAAGCAATAGATTTATTCAAAGAAACACGTCTATGCCCAATTAAGTCTGGGACAAAACTGATCAGTTTTACAATAATCGCTGTTTACTCAGCAACCTAGCTCTTATGTTTTCATGGATATTACATTCTCCTCACTACTGCTAGATCTTATACCTCATTCATGTTAGTTAAAGGTACAGGGCGTTTCACCCGATATAACAATATATAATATACATGGAGACAATAGAAAGTGTAGCAACTGCAGTTCACGTGTCGCGTCGCCGCGTCGCGTCGTACGCTAGTGTCGATCTCGGTGTCGATATATCGATAGCAGGTCTGGACTTGTCAATTTTTCTTCCGCGCAGTCAGTTATTTGTGATCTTGAGTGCTTAGTGAATCAGTCATCTGTGCAACGTGCTTCACTCAAAATTTTTAATTTCTTTTGGGTCATTGTGTTGATTTTTTTTACTTGTAAAATGACGGAAATTGTTAAAAAATACGCAGTGATTGAGTTCGATGAGACAATAAACAATAAAAAAATGGTAGAGTTAGTACCGATCGATTGGCTTACTGAGAACGAAACTATGTGTTTATGGCCACCAAAAAAGGATGAAGACAAGTTGAAGAAATGGGTTGAACTTGAAATCGGACCTTACAAGACATGGCTAAAGTATCCAATCAAGATTATCAGCAAAGCTAGTAAGTATTTACGCACATCGATTATTGTATTTATAGTATTAAAATTATCTCTAGGCAATACCTTGTAATCAACCTTTTAATAGATATCAAAATCGAATTTAATCTTTTAGAAGTTTTAAATGTACAACTAAATTTTGTTTTCACCAATGTTATTGAATTTCAGTCTAATAATAGAAGTGATGGTGCTCAGTGTTGTAGTAATTGTGTAGTAACATAATTTATTGCCGTTTCAGAGGATTATACTCAAGGATTACGCCGATTAAAAAAATCATTTAAAACAAATGATGTTGAGACCACTGAGAGTGAATCTATGGCTGATGATCAAAATACTCAGCCTATGCTCTTGAGTTCCACACATGTCTCTCGGTTGTTGTCACGAAAGCAGCCTCTGAACACAAGAGACAATAGTCAAAGCCACACTGGTTTAAGTGATGGTTTAAATTTCATAGAGGAGCTTTCTGAATCTGAAGTCATTCCATCCAACGACCATTTAGAAGCTGAGAAGAGCGATGAAGCTGCGTTTGAAAGTACAACGGAACCTAAAGGTATTTCCTGAATTAGTTATCATGTAATAATAATTGAAATATGATACATGTTTTTGAAATTACCCGTGATAAGTATGAATTGACATTGAATAAACATATAATAATAATAATAATAATAATTGAGGATTATGCTGTTGTTGTTGTCGTTGTTGTTGTTATTACTATTGTGATTATTATTATTATATTTACTTACTGTCTGAAAGTATTGTTGATTTTAATTTTTAAAATAATATTACCATGATCATTTATTGTACAATTTCTGGGCATCACAAACTATGATGATCTTGCGAAATATTTGCAGCGTATTATTTGCACTGAAATGTCTAAAGTAAAAAAAAGCGTCAATTACACCATTGGACAACAAGTTAAAAAAATATTAGAAGTCGTACAGCAGTCAGGAGATGCACCGAGTAAACAAAAAGCTTGGAATATAATCGGCGACGACTTGCCATACGGAGACATTGCAACATTTGTAGATTTCGATGAATCTTTAAAAGATAACGAGGAAAAACGCAACGCATTGGTATTTACAAATTATTTAAATATTATTTACAAAGATTTACAAATTATTAAAATATTATTTGCAAAAGATTGAAAAATTATTTACAAATTATTAAATTATTAGTGGGGTCATTCCATGTCAAATCGACAAATAGTTGGAATCGACCCCCTCCGATTCGGATAAATTTTGGTGGAGTGTTTTGTCTCACTATAAAACGAAGTTCTGCCAAAGGAAAAAAATTTGAAATTTTTTTCTTAAGAGTTATGCAAAATTGAAAATGTCACTGTTTTTCCCGTTTTTTAAGTCTATTTATTTAATATTTCATAACCTACTGTATATTTAAAAAAAAACCGCTGGTGCGTTCAAAGAGGACACCTAGAGGTATGAGAAAAAAAAAGTTCAGAAGAAAAATTTTGAAAATTACCAAAATTAGAAAACTTTGAATTCTTAAAAATCGTAAAACGTAAACTTCGCAGTGAAATTTTTGGCTCAAAATTTTTTATATTATACCTCTAACATATCTTAAGAAATTCTGAAATTTTCAGGAGGGTGTTTTTTTTTTTTTTTTAATGAATTTTTGAATTTTGGCGAAATAATTCATTTCAATTTTTTCAACTTTTTTGTTGAATATAGTTATTCTACCACATGATTATTGAAGTTTGAGCTCTAAAATATTTTTTATTTTACAATAATGTTACGTCCGGGTGTCACCACCCGTACGCTCTCCCCTCACTTACCTCTATCCCCCTGTTCCTCTACATCTCTACTCTGTCTATCTACCTGTTACCCGATCGTCCGCATCCTGTGCTAACGTCCCTACGAGATACTCGCTGCACACGGCACTGCCAAATGCAGCGAGTCAGCTATAATCCTTCTATCTTATTCCCATAGCCACTGCCTACCTTTCCCCCTAAGACTCACTCCATTACTAACCTCCATACAGGAGACAACGCCAACCATTATAACTCTACTACTAGAAATAAAGATTTAAGTTTGATTATAATTACTATCACTATCGTTCACCCTCATACTCCTCAGGTATATCTTTATATATTGAACAGGGGACCTAACCCAATTAATAGACATAACACTGGTGGCAGCGGTGGTCCCCCTGTTACTGAGGGTATATCAAAAGTGAACGAACTACCACAAAAATATAAACCAGCTAACTCAACAAATTGTGATATCAAACAGTGAAACGACGAGTAACACAAGTTTTGTGAACTGTTAACCAAATTACGGACAAAACGTAACGAAGTTCGTCTATACTGCACGTTATAACTAGTGCTACGCCAATCACTCATACACCCAAAAAGTGTGAGCTACGAAACCGCCATTATCAACCTGGCGATAATTGGCAATCACAAGATCTCCCAAGACTATCAATCAACCGAAACCGAACCTCAAAGGCACCTCGCCCAACAAAGAGCGAACTCGCTCCAACGACGAAGCCCGGTGACGACTTCAAGACGCCGATATCACCAATACTATCGCCTGACAACCAGATCCAGAATCGTCATCTCTCCACCAACGATCACCACTTCAGAGATATGCCAAGAATAATCACTCTCATCGTACTTACCATAATTTCCAGAACGTAAGCTAACTTAATATACGTGTACCATTAAAATAAGTCGTAAACCGTTCGTAAAATCATGTCCGACCCAGAGACGAAATTTCTACCACTGAAAGTGGCGGCTACACTGATCCCAACTTTCGACGGATCAAACATTACAGTAAAATCTTTCCTTCGGAAAGTTGAAAACGCAAGAATACTAATAGATCCGCGAGATTTACTCCTATTTGCTGTACTTGTACGATCGAAAATCGAAGGCCATGCAGAAAGAGCACTCCCGCGAGATAGCCTCCAGACACTAAAACCAATTATAGATAATTTAAAACGCGCGTTTGAACCGAAACAAAAACTATCAGACGTGCAATGTGCTATAGCGTGTGCACGTCAAGAGAAAAATGAGACCGCATTAGAATACGGAACTAGAATAGAAGAACTTGTAGATACGGCCATTGACATTATAGATTCGAAAGAAACCGCCGAACATGCGACTATACTGATAAAGAACGTTGAAGATAACGCCCTACGCGCCTTTATAAAAGGTCTATGTGACGCGCTAGAACAAAGGGTGTTAACCGAGAAGCCAAACACGCTGCGAGCGGCAGTCGATAAGGCGGTGAGCGCGGAAAGAATAGTATTAGAAAGGCAAAAATTACAATCGCAGACACCGAGCGATACGAAACGGTACCAAAACAGTTCAAAAACCGATGAACCGGTTCAAAACCGTAGTAGTAACACAAAACAAACACCGCCTCACGACCCGTCGCTGAACTGTAGGTTTTGCAAGCGTGTCGGGCACTCGTTAGATAACTGTAGATTACGAGAGCGTACCGATAATTTGTCTTGTACATATTGTAAACGTAAAGGGCATACAATCCAAGGGTGCCGCACGCGAAACTATCAAAACCGACAGACAACCCAAAATCCTTCATTCCACCAACCAAACACTCCAACATACGCCCAACAATCTCAGATACAAAACAGATCTCAACATAACAACTCCGGTCAACGACCAAACCAACCTAACGAAAACCGAAATAGATTCAACTTTGAACAACCAAGATACGCACGCGTAAATTATACAAATACAAATTTCGCAAATACTAACAACTTTCCAGTAGAATCACTACATTTAAACGAGTAACGGGACCACACGGACGCGCCAACGCCCCGAACTCTAAAAAAGCGTCCGAACACGTTGAAAGGATTCTCCTAGAATCACCAACCATTACAATTCAATCACCGCAAATTATCGGCTTTACCGGAACACTAATAGTAGACACCGGTGCAAATTTAAACCTAATAAAACGAAGGACCATCACCTCAGACACTCATTTCGAACCAAGAAATAGACGCTACATTTCGGGAATAACAGAGGGATACACGGAAACACTAGGTAGCATTAATCTAGAATTTGCCGGAACTTGCCATGAATTTCACGTAATAAGCGACGAATTCCCCATACGAGAAGACGGCCTTTTGAGCGCCGATTTCCTACGACTCGAAGAAGCGACAATCTGTTTTAAAAATGACCAACTCCATTCCAGAAATACAGGTGTTATCCCACTTCGCTACAAATCCTCAAACAATAATATGAGAACATCTCGCATTCTCACAACGGCGGTAACACAAACACCTAAGATACACCTACACACACCCCAACTTGAAAAACAGCAAGCACACTCTTGATCGACACTGGAGCCGACATAAACATAATGAAACTTAACGCAGTCAAACCAAACGTACACTATACCGTGACAGATAAAACCCAGATAACCGGCACAACGGACGGTACTGTAGAAACCCTGGGAAGCGTCAACGTACAGATCGGTAATAGTTGGCACGTTTTTCATCTAGTTGACGATTCCTTCCCCATAAAGGAAGATGGTATTTTGGGGACGAAATTCCTATACAACGAAAATGCCACGATTTCGTTCGGAAATGGTACAGTGACAACGGATAACTGTAAACCACTAAAAATACTAGACGAAAACATTATATCCATTCCTCCGCGAACCGGTACAGTAATATCAATGAAAGTAGCCAACCCAACCTTAAAAACAGGGTTCATTGATAATATAGACCTTGGTCCCAGTATTTTTCTCGGCAAGGCCTTAGTCACGAACAGAAACGGCCTAGCATATGCTTATGCGATTAACTCCAGCGAGTCAGCTGTCGAGATAAGGAGACCCGTAGTAACCTTAGATGAAGTCGACGAACTCGAGGACACAAGAACCCAGCTGACCGATGCAAAACTCGCCAACGTTCAATCAATCCTATTAACTAAGGCTCGCGAAACTAATACTAATGATGATTTCCGCACGCTTCACTTGTCTCCTGACCATAACTCAAAACGTCTCCACACGCTTATAGAAAACCTCCGACTAGACCATCTAAATAACGAAGAAAAACAATCGATAACCGACCTTGCTATACAATTTAACCACCTCTTCTTTTTACCAGGCGACAACTTAAAACATACACAACTAGTTAGCCACACCATCCCAACCACAGATGACATCCCAATCCACACAAAACAGTACAGATATCCTCAAATTCACAAAGAGGAGATAGATAGGCAAGTCAACAAACTCCTCGATCAAAATATTATTAAACACTCTTCCTCACCATACAACTCGCCGGTTTGGATAGTGCCCAAGAAAGTAGACGCCACCGGCAATAAGAAATGGCGCATGGTCATAGACTTCCGCAAACTTAACGAAAAAACTATCGGTGACGCCTATCCTCTCCCCAACATAACAGACATCTTAGATCAATTAGGGTCCGCCAAATACTTCTCTAAATTCGACTTGGCGTCAGGTTTCCACCAGATACCAATGCACCCTGACCACAGTCCAAAAACGGCCTTTTCAACTCCGCATGGCCATTATGAATATAACAGAATGCCCTTTGGGCTGAAAAATGCACCCTCGACCTTCCAACGCCTAATGGATCAGGTACTTTCTGGACTCCTAGGCAACGAAGTTTTCGTCTATTTGGACGACATTGTAATCTATGCGAGGTCTTTAGAAGAACATGCGGTCAAATTCAAAAAACTCATGGAACGATTATCCAATGCCGGACTAACGCTTCAGCCCGACAAATGTGAATTCCTGCGTAAAGAAGTAGCATACCTAGGCCACGTAATCACGAAAGACGGAGTAAAACCGGACCCAAACAAAATAGCAGCCGTAAAAGACTATCCCGTACCTACAAATCCTAAACAAATTAGACAATTTCTAGGATTAATCGGCTACTACCGAAGATTCATACCCAACTTATCAAAAATCGCGAAGCCCATAAATAACCTACTAAAGAAAAACACTCCATTCCTGTGGACGTCCGAACACCAAGCCGCGTTCGAGACCTTACGAGATAGCCTTTGCGATGAACCTATCTTACAATACCCGGACTTTGAAAAACCGTTCGTATTAACAACTGATGCCTCAAACTGCGCTGTAGGCGCGATTCTTAGCCAAGGCAAAATCGGCGAAGACCGACCCATCGCATACGCCTCAAGATCTCTCGAAAAAGCAGAAGTCAACTACTCGACAATTGACAAAGAACTGCTAGCAATTATCTTCGCGGTGAAACACTTTCGACCATACCTTTACGGACGCACATTTACACTTGTCACGGATCATAGACCATTAGTCTGGATAAATAATGTCAAAGACCCAACTTCGCGACTGCTACGATGGCGCCTGACACTCGACGAATATTCTTACAACGTTATTTACAAAAAAGGTAAAATGAATTCAAACGCAGACGCGCTATCTAGAAACCCTCCACCTAACCCGATCCAGATCCTACCTCTTGATTCAAAACGCCTTAGAACCGATACAGAACCCTCAGAGGAAACTAACAAAAAGAAAAAACTAGCACATCAATTCCCGAGACGCCCCCGACAAACCACTGACGAATCCACTAACCCTGCCCCAACTAAAAGAACTAAGGCGCAGCAAACGCCAACCATGGCAACATCAGACCTCTCGGACAGCTCAGACGTTGAAATTATCAATCAAAAATCTAAACCCGCTAAAAGACTAAGGACTACCGACTCCTCTAATAACCCTGCTCCACGAAAGAAAGAACCAACCCACCTATCCGAATCCACTCACTACTCGACACCTCTAGAAGAAAACGACGATAAACAAACAAACTCCCCAGAGACCTACCTGAGCTCGAAGAAAACGAATAAACGACATCGCGATACACAATCTTCAGGTAACCCGGCACCGCGACACAAACCGAACGCAGACGATAGCTCAGACTCTACGAATGACTCAGACATTCAGGTACACACCCGTCGTAAGCGCATTATTACAACCTCATCTAACTCGGGCCAAAGAGCTCACAAAAATATTCGCAAACAAACTACAGACGCGACCCCCGATATAAAATGAAAAGTCCCGCACATACGTACGGACCGTAGCAAAGAGGAGCGGAGCAAACTACCCGATCCTCAACCCGGAACGTCGAAAGATAATAGGCCAGGATCTGCACCGTATATACGCAAAAGAGTTTATAAAAAACTCCCTAGCACAAATACAACAACGGACTCGGAGTCAGCAGTAACACATACTAGGCTAGATGTAAAGAAACGAGAAGTCTCACGCGACAGACTAGCCGGAACTTCTACTGAACAAAATCTGGAAAACACACCCCCCTACGATCAATTTCTCGTAGATGTAGATTTCCTGCCTTTGACTTACAATAAAAACATCACAGAGACACACGCCGACGTACTAAAACAAAAAGACAACCTGGCACACTGTATTTCAGCGGACTGTAAAGCTTCACTGGGTGTCGCGGATCAGATGGTGAAACAAGGACTGATACAACGCAAACAACTTCGAGCCATGAACCCTAAAGTAACAGACATTATTACAGTTACATACCCACGACGTATAATTTATAATTTGGTAACAAAAGAACGCCACTTTGACAAACCTACGAAAGAAGTAATGTACAAAACACTAGCCAAACTCAAAGTAGCGCTTATCAGAGAAGGAGTGAGATCACTATCAATACCAAGATTAGGTTGCGGCTTAGACCACCTTAGCTGGGACATAGTGAGTCGTATGATCCATTATATATTCAAAGACACAGACATTAAGATCACCATTTGCGTATACGAAAATCCAATACCTCACGGATCACTCCCGACAACGCAACGCAACACCATTCCACCGCCAGATATAGATAACACTACTGACCATACGACGGATACAGATTATTCGTCAGAGCCCGAGAACTCGAGATCACCTGATAGTGACGACTCCCACTTATCAATAGACACCTTAGATCTCCAAAACCTACGCAACGACTTCCCCATCCCTACCACTGACACCCCACAACAAAGGGACACTCAGAACGACGATACCGACAACACACCTAACGATTTCAATCATTTCATAAACAATCTAGATAACATAATACCTGCGACTAACATCAAAGAATCAAAAGACGGAATGTTCCTAATACACGACAACTACGTTCACTGCGTACCGGCAGAACACCCGACAGATGACCCATTGACAAAACGACTGATAGACAAGAACATGCTGAACAGAAAAACGTTTACAATTCGAACACCACGGAAACTGGAAATAGCTGTTACAAAATCCAAAGATAAATATATTCTCACACTTATAATAAAAAACAAACATACGGACAAAGACAATCTGGAAGACCTGCACAACATACTCCTCAACCTCAAACGCATCCTAATACGTAAAAATATAAACTCTTTCGCCTTCGCGAAAAACAACGTTGGGCTAGGCAGCTTTCAATGGTCAACGATCAAAAAACTATTCTATTACACCTTCGCGAACACCAACATTAAAATCACACTCTGTACCGAAGAAATTATCACGCCCGACGAAACCCTACGCGACGAAATAATTAGAGAATACCATGAATCGCTAATCGGCGGCCATCAAGGGGTAACAAAAACATTCAACCGAATAAGAGAAAAATACATTTGGCCAAATCTGAAAACTCAAATAGAAAACTTTATCAGGGCCTGCGACAGTTGCCAAAGAAAAAAATTAGTGAGAATCAAGACCAAGTTGCCCATGATAATCACGGATACACCAGCAGACGCTTTCGATAAAGTAGCACTCGATATTGTAGGGCCACTCCCGATCACGAAATCCAACAACCAATATCTCTTAACGATCCAGTGCAACTTAACCTAGTTCCTAGACGCAATACCACTCCCCAATGCTACTGCCCAAACAATAGGTGTAGCTTTCGCCAAAGAATATATTACGCCTTACGGAGCTCCACGAACAATACTGACGGACCAAGGACAGAACTTTATGAGTACCGCAATCAAACAGATTAGCAAACTCTTTAAAATCAAACAAGTCCGAACAACTGCCTATCGCCCGCAATCGAACGGATCGCTGGAGCGCAGTCACCTCGTACTAACTGAACACATCAAACATTACACAAACGCGGGTAAAGACTGGGACGAATACATCCGCTTTGCGATCTTCTGCTACAACACCGCGAGACATGAGGGTACGGACTTCACACCGCACCAACTAATATTTGGCAAAGAAGCCCGATTACCGTCGGACCTAAGGATAACAGACGCAATGACAAACACTTACAATACTTTTATCCTTGACCTAATGACAAACATGCACGACATACGGAAACAAGCAGCATTAAACCTAAAAGAAGCTAAAGTAAAGTCAAAAACTTATTACGACAGGCAAATCAATCCGCAAACCTTCGAAGCCGGACAAAACGTCTTCCTACTAAACGAAACACGTTCCAAATTTGACGACCATTACAAAGGTCCCTACGTTATAAAACAAATAATTGACAACATCAACGCAGAAATTTACATTACGCCAAACAAAACAAAAATAGTTCACCTAAACAAATTAAAATTAGCACACACACGAGACTAACAAGACAAATAATACCAGATACGGCACGACACTCGAAATGATGGAGACAAACCTTACACCTCAATACTATTCACAACAAATCCGACTATACATAAAATCAAAACCAAAAACCCCAACTCCTGGGCAAAACAACGACGAACTCGCACCCGCTAGAAATAGTAGACTATTACGATTAAATACATTACAAGTCGTCGCTACGCTCATTTAATCTTAACGATAACATTATAACGTCACTAGATCATTTACTTATACATATACCTATATAAACCTAAATAGTGTAAGATAGGTTATAAGTCACACCTATACCATGTTAACCATAACATCCGAAACCTACGGAAACCTACCATACACAACCATATATGCCATTACCAATGTTTTCCGAAACTGTCATCACTTACCTAGCCTTAAGCCTTTATAATATAATATAACTTTAAATAACATTTGGATCGCACAATCCCTATACACGTACATCTACGATACTCTCACGACGCCTATAGGTACTATCACTATTATACGCATCTTATTTCATAACACTACGCTCGAACATAATATTGTAATTCCCTCACACCTCATACCTAATACGCTATCCCATTGACAAATTACTGAACCAGAAGCTAGAATCTACAAATGATTCAACTACATACCTACCAATACTTTAAAATGTAATTCTACATATATTACCAATTACCGAACCGCAATCCTAATTTTAAGAATAATACATAATCGTACCATATTCGACACACGACTATGCTACACTACTACACTACTATATGTACTATCGGACCTAATAAAGGCTAGTGCCATACTACTTGGTCCACTCACAATACACATACATCCATTCATACTTCACAACTGTCTCCATATAACTACACCTATATCTAACTACGTCAGATAGAAACATATTACTTGTACCTAATCAATATGTTTCCTCTAACGGGGGGGGGGGGGGGTGTTACGTCCGGGTGTCACCACCCGTACGCTCTCCCCTCACTTACCTCTATCCCCCTGTTCCTCTACATCTCTACTCTGTCTATCTACCTGTTACCCGATCGTCCGCATCCTGTCCTAACGTCCCGACAAGATACTCGCTGCACACGGCACTGCCAAATGCAGCGAGTCAGCTATAATCCTTCTATCTTATTCTCATAGCCACTGTCTACCTTTCCCTCTAACTTCACTCCATTACTAACCTCCATACAGGAGACAACGCCAACCATTATAACTCTACTACTAGAAATAAAGATTTAAGTTTGATTATAATTACTATCACTATCGTTCACCCTCATACTCCTCAGGTATATCTTTATATATTGAACAGAGGACCTAACCCAATTAATAGACATAACACACCCATAGAATCCGTTAAAAAAAATTCAAAGTAATCGAAAGGATCGATGAAAATTTTTGCTCGATTTCGTTCGGTTTGACGTGTTTTTACTCATATGCAGTATGTATCTTTGTTGTGTACTTGAGAGGTACGAACGACATGCCCATGTTGCGGCATCGGGCAGCAAATGTGCCGCTCATGTGCGTCACTTGGTATATCACATGTAACATCCACAATATATGAGATACATCCTTAGTACATAAATTTGTTTGCTGGGAAGAAACAAAAACGATATTATAGAATTTCAGGTGCTAACTAAATCTCATTCCTCGTTAAACATCGGCTGCCAAAAGGATCATCCGATTAGCAGCCCAGTTTTGTAGATATTAGAACTAGAGCCTTCCATTAAAGAAACATGGGAGACGATTAGTTGGGCAGCAAGTAGCCTCTTGATTATACAGTAGAAACTGTGAGTAGTGCCGCTGTGAGTAGTGCGGTTGCCCTAGTTTTACGACCGAGCTGGCTCGAGCACGACCCCCACTCCGAGTCGCTGCTCGAGACTTGAGAATTTCATATCCAGCACTTTGAGTAGTGCCGCAAGCGAAACGATTACAGTTTAGAGATTGATTGCAGCTAATGAACTATGTATGTACATATTTATGGATACACCGAATATTGTCAAGTATTTAGATATGTGTGCATTCATAATTTATTCGGAATTATTATATTTGGATATGAAATTTATTACTAACAATAAGTGGATATAATATGTCTCTATACATGCGGGCGCGAGTGCTTGCGGCACAACTCACAGTGAGCGTTTCTTTTGCAAGAGGCGGAGCGAGAGTAGAATGGAAGGGGTTTACGACTTCTTCGAATCATACTCCCCTACTCCCCCGAAAACGGCACTACTCACAGTTTCTACTGTACAATGTATGCTTTCACTTTAACAGAATGATTATTGTGGGCTGGTCTACAGAATAAAACAAACGGGACAATTATACCTGCATGTCGTGCACCATTCTCATCTATGTATATGCAGGATCTAAATATTCATGACCAGACTGAAACGGTTCGTGTGGATGGTTATCGCTTTTCAGTTTCGATTGTAGATTCAGATTGTGGGATTTCAATTCTCGTTGGCAGAGCTCACAGTGGTTGACAGACTAGCCAACACCACTCCCCACAGGCGAGGAGAAAAAGATCGTGGTAACCTGCAGATTTTTCTTGGTGAAATGGCATGCTCGGAAAGCTATAAGCCGTCAAAGACTTTGCTAAGGTTCAGCTTGCACAGCCGGGTCAAAGAGTATCCGAGGGTAGCTGCTCTCCATGGCATCGCTTACGTGGCTGATCCGACTAGTTCGAAGGTAGAGAGGTAATGTGATTAGCACCTAACATCATATTACAGCTGACGTAAAAGCCTGATCTTCTGAGCGTGAGCAAAATACACTCGACACGCTGAGAGCAAAAGTGAGTCGAAAAAACATTGCGAGGAAAAGCGGGACACACTATTGTTCAACGCAAAAATGGAATATATCATTAATCGCAAAGTAAAAACGAATCAACTGTAGTTCAGAGCAAAAGTGGTATAGAAAAACTGCGAGCAGAAATGAGTTGAGTGTTTAACTCGTTCTTGCCCACAGCATTAATTTGATTCATGTTAGCTCGCAGTGGAACCTTAATACGTTTTTGTTCGGAGCGAAAACTTGAAACGTTTTCGCTTTCAGTGTTATTGTGTTTCGATTCTGCATCAAGTTTTCATGTAGTATTATTTTGACCTATTTTACATTAGATTAAATTTTTCATGAAGTGGGGCACCTGGACTTCTTTCGGACGTTTCCGAGGCGACTACTAATAATAATTATCCATTATGTCTTTTATTTGATGATAGTGTTTCCACTTGGGTACAAAATTGACAATTCCATTTGTTTAAATTGGTCCTCCGTTACGTTTTTCTTGCCAATGTCAACTCTTCTCAGCAATTCATCATCATATAACATGTACAAGTAAAAGGGCGGTTCTTTATCAAGTTTGATCGTTCTGGTTTTTAACCAGTTGATTTTGTTTTTCTTTTCATCCACTTTTCTGTTGACAATTAATTTTTGCAATTGTTGCGAGGTAAAGAAATCCTCGGATTCCATTTTTGTCACTTCAAAAGTGGGTTTTCTTTTTTTCGTTTCTTTGATTATTTCGATCCAGTGATCAGGAGTATTTACAATTTCATGCGTTTTACGTTCTTTTTCAATTAGGCCAAAATTTCTGTCGCAGCTATTGTAGCTATGACCAGATAAAAAAAAATTCTGCTCGATTAAATCGATTTCACTAGAGGCCAAGTAATGCTTCAACATAAGCGTCATTTTTATGTTACGATTTTGTCCCCGGCACGAATCCGAGTACAAAATCAGATGTTTGATACTATCCGGGAGATGATTCAGCAGGTGCTTCCGTAAACATGATGCAATTTCTTATGCTCCTCTATCGGCAACATTCTCTGACCAGACGTACATATAGGCTAAAACAGAATGAAAATGAGCGTGTGTTGATTGTTTTTTTTTTAGACAGACGATCTTGTTAATGATTATTTCGTATGTGCACCTTTTTTTTAAGTTCGTCATAAACGCATAAGTTGTACGTTGCAAGTTGACGTTTGTAAAAAGCGATTTTCGTCGTCAATGATGGTGTGTCCAATACCTTTTGAAGGTCAAAAGTTAAAACCGCTGTTTCGTCCATTGAATTCGTAACATCCCGTTTGAATACCTCGGATATTCGTTCTCTCACCGCATGATGTTCTGATTTCAACTTTTCGAACTTTTGTCTTTGGTTGTCAGGTAAATCTTTGTTGTCCAAGTTTATCTTAATGCAGTCGCACATCTTGCACGTGTCAGTATGCCTTTTTTTTTTAAGCCTCAATTGAACTAAAAATTAAAAATTTCGCTGAATATATTTTCGGATACTGCTTTGTTGTTGCTTTCGATTTCATCTTTGTACATTCGGTACATGGTCGCTACATTGAGATTCGAATGAAGGTATTGTTTTTGCGTTGATGATCGGCCGTAGTGTGACACATATTTAGGAAATCTGTTTATGAAATTTTTCACGCCATTTCTAGCAGCTTCACTTGTACGATTTGCTGACGGTGCTTTGCCTCGTGTTTCTGATCCGCTTGGATTAGTCACTGCCGATTGCACTGCTTTGTTCATCGTGGATGAACGTTCGACATTTTCTTTCGATATCTTTCTCTTATGTAAATTGGGATGCTTTTTCCGCTTTCGAGAAAGCTTTTTAACGTGTGGCAACGACCCTGGAAACCGAAGAATAAACTGATACTGTCTTAATTGATATACAGTAGAACCTCGATTATCCGAACCTCAATTATCCGAGCCCTCAATTATCCGAACCATGATCTGATTTATCCGAACACTCAATTATCCGAACATTGGCTCGGAAAATATATTCTTGCCGGAAAATATACATTGTTGCTCACTGATTTTGCAAAAACCGCTGGTCATATGGACGACTTTATGAAACCAAAAAAATTAAATAAGCGTTCCGTGTATCAAAGAGGTATAATATGTATTTATGTTTAATATAGACCGTTTGTCGATTCAAATTTGCGTGTGTT
This sequence comes from Rhogogaster chlorosoma, assembly GCA_944452935.1. Classification (NCBI taxonomy): domain Eukaryota; kingdom Metazoa; phylum Arthropoda; class Insecta; order Hymenoptera; family Tenthredinidae; genus Rhogogaster; species Rhogogaster chlorosoma. Next base: position 12,596,593 of record OX101800.1, on the reverse strand, counting down.
TATTATTATCCCTTGAGATGAAAATAGCATTTCGATTATCCGAACTTTTGATTATCCGAACCAGGCTCGGTCCCAATTAGTTCGGATAATCGAGGTTCTACTGTATCGTAATATGACATAGAAGATGAAAATTGTTGAACGTATTCGCAAATATCGATCATATTATGAGTGTTTTTTTAATTGTTATAACATCCACATATTATTAATAATTATCAACTGGACTATCGCGGAGTTTAACATACATTATTTTAATGTCACGTATATACGCGACGAAAATTACTTAAAAAAGTAGAAAATGTCACCTTCACTATCTTGTTCTAATTGAACATCGCCATCCTCTGCCTCAGAATCTAAAGGGTCAGAATCATAATCCTCGTTGTGTGCTAGAATAGAAAGATTCTCTGACGTCGAAAATTCTCATCTAATTTCACACAATCTGCTGTGTCGTACGAATTTCAATATTTGAGTCTTTAAAAAATAATACTAACCTGATTCTATTGCATTACTATTCATAATTATAAGCTGCTATGAAAATGCGACACGTCTTAATGAATTAGTAATCAGAAGTTGAAACGCTCGTTGAGTAAGCTGTTCTCACTGCTCGATTTTTCACGTAGAAATGAGCTGCCAATAGACGTGACAAACAAAATAATATGTATAATACTGCATACAAACAAGATTCGAGACAGAATCAAAACACAATACCACTGGGAGCGAAAACGATTCAAGTTCGCTGCGGGCAAAAGTGAGTAAAGTTTTCGCTGCGGGCAAAAGGGAGTTAAGTTTTCGCTATGGGCAGAAACGAGTTGGATAGTTGACTCGTTTTTGCTCGCAACTTTTCTCTATGTCACTTTTGCTCTGGACTATAGTTGTTTCGTATGTGTGCTCAACTGTTTCCACCCCGCTTTTGCTCGCAATGTTTTTTCGACTCACTTTTGCTCTCAGCGTGTCAGTCTCGAACCCCGAAAAATGTCACCTCGCAAAGTGTCGCTCTTCGTTTTTTGTGTCTGTTTTTTGTGGTCGTTACGGCACTCGTAAAAGCTCGAGCCCTATTGTATCGAGGTTCTAACCTTACCTCCTGAGCTCGGCTGGCAAAGCCGTCGCGTTCAGTGATACCCTTTCAGTTGCACGGAGCTCGCGCAACAGAGTTGTATCGCTCGAGCGATACGGCACTGGGTGCCTACCTGCTCCAGCCTCAGAGTCCGGATTTAACGACCTTTTTTACGACCCCGTAAAGTGTCGCAACAAGACCGAAGCAGCGACATTTTTCGGGGTCGAGTGTAGCTATTTTCGTATCAAGGGCGTAAAGTTGAACTTCGCCGGTCTTCGGGCACGTTTGATTACCCAAGAGGTAAAGTTTTACGCTCGTGGTGCGAACAATACTCTTTTATTTTTTTTCATAGATCCCGTGATATGAGCCAGATGTGATAAGTATGATTGTCATTCTATCATATATCCCCAAAAAGCACCTCTGGTGCAAAAACCTTTCGCCAAGTACATTAATGTAACAGCCACCTACAAAAATGTCATCAAATCAGATACTACTGCCAAGTACAATTCATTTTGATATACTATAACAAATCAAGACACAAAAAAAAGAAATTGAAATTGGAATTAAAAAAAAAAATTTGGAGTACGTGGTGCTTGGCGGGCCCATGTTTATATTGCCATAAGAATATTGACGTAGCTCAAGTTGTGTTTTCTTGTGCATGTTTTAAAAAGGCCCGCCGAGTACCACTACCTCCAAATTTTTTTTTTTAATTTCAATTTTGACTCAAATACAATTTTTTTTAATTTCCATTTTAATTTCTATTTTTTTGTGTCTTCATTTGTTATTGGGATCCAACATGTGGGCGGGGCTTGGTCAATATGGCGCAGAAAAGTTCAAAAGCGATGTACAGAGCTCTTATGTGCGGTATTAATTTTTCTTTTAAATGTTAGTAAATATACAAAATATATGCGATTGGGCAGGTACAAATCCTGTGCAACGCAAACGTGGTCCGCCGCACGAAATAAATTAACACAAAAACACGTATAAATGAATTAACATCAGAACACGTATCAACTGACAGCTCTTATTCCCTCTCTTTCTGTTTTTACTTTCGGCCACTAGATGTCATGTCTCCCTATGTTGGATCCCAATAGTATATCAAAATGAATTGTACTTGCCAGTAGTGTCTGATTTGATGACATTTTTGTAGGTGGCTGTTACATTAATGTACTTGGCGAAAGGTTTTTGCACCAGAGGTGCTTTTTGGGGATATCAGTACTTTTTATGGAATTACGCTTGAACGTCTAATAATTGTACTCGTTCGCTAGGCTCATTCGATTAATTTTTAGGAGTTCCTCGCTCGCTCGGTTGTTTTGTACTATCCAAAATCCATCGATAAGCACATAGGTATAAGGTATTTGTATTGATAATTGGTTTCTTTTACTTTTAATTATTTCCTTCGTTTGGATTCAAAATGATTGCATATTCACGACGAATGACTATGACGTCCAATGAACCGACGACACGCGTCTGCTAGCGTTGTAGACGGTTTGTCTCTGCGATACTAGCAACAGCTGCATCGTGACTGTCGTACTTACGCCACTGTATACAACTTTTTCATGAATTTGTCGCTTCTATATTAGGAATTGTGCATGCATAACGGAAGTCTAGACTTCTATGTTTTATATACGCATATAGGGAATGAACACGAAAATTTTACGATGAGACGGGGTATAGAAATCTGCAATTAATCATATCTCAGCTCTCCAGATACCGATTTAACCGATATAGGGCTCAAATGAAAGCTTTTCATGCCCACATTCTAGATTGAATTAGTTTCAATTCGTGTAATATAGCAGGGCGGAATAAAACAAAGATACTAATTCGCGTTATAGGTTACAGTAGCTCTCGTTCGGGTGAATAAGGCTCGGCGCAACGCACTCGTACAAAAATTTTTTTTTTTTCAATGTACTCGGTGCGAGGCTCTACCGAACCTCTTGATCACGTTAAAAAAGTAAGTTTTAATTATTTTTTTCAGTTATTAAAAATTCTGTATCCGGTCAATAAAAAGATATAGATTTACTGTTGTGTATTGACAAGCCCTTAAAATAAAGCCAACAAGAGTGTACTCGTAATATTGGAAGAGAGGGGAAAAAAATCAAAATTTTCAAAATAACTACTTAATTAATTGGATTTAAAGCCGAAATTTTAAGGCAACATACAGAGATGATCTATGGAAAGGTATAAGCCGTATGGTATGCAACCGGCGTTTCTCTCCGAAATGGCAACGCTGTCGATGCGGGAGTCGAATGACCGTATCTACAGACGACGTAACGTCAGCTGTCATTCTGTGGCCGTCATGTCGTTAGGTTAGAATGAGGGTTATAAATAATTGTCAGATTTAGATTTTGTAATTACAGTTCCTTAATACAACGGTAAACGAGCATATACTTTCTTAGGAAAGTGTAATGCATTATGCAGGTGATTGCGGATGTCAATATCGGATTATTTCGATCATTATTAGGTCATAACCTAATAAAGAACTGTTTTGGTTGAACTTACGAATCTGACTGTAATAAAGTTAAAATTAAAGTCAACCGCAATGATAATAATTCTTGAAGAATTAATCATAGGTGTGAATTTCTGTGTATTCACTACATTACTTACAGGCGAGCAGTTCATCGGTGACCGACTGACTCGTTGTATGTCACGTGCCGAACCCCTTTTATTGTAATAGAAGATATGGCGAGTGAATTCGGTCCGCGAGATTTTATATTTGAATGAATAGGATATTATCAAAGTCTGAATTCCTTTGAAATAGATTGACAAGGAGACGGTCAGGTACGTGGATCACCGATTCGGACCAAACTTGTTCCACAGGTAGGTGGCACCCAGGGGTGCAAGTAATAGAGCGCACTACTCAGCCGTTTTCAAAATTGAAAATTTTGAAAATTTTCGAGCGTTCATATACTATCGGCGTTAAGCTAAATTCAACGACCGCGCGGCGTAGTCGGTAACGTCTCCGCTTCGTAAGTGCTGGATCGCTGGTTCAAATCCCGGCCAACACTTCGTTTTTTTTTAATTTCATCTATTTTACGGCAACTGCGATGCGGTAACATTAATATTTCTGTAAATAAATGAATAAATATTTTTTATTGTGGATTATTTTGGTGTTATAAGGAAAAGCGAACAGTTTTTTCTAATTTATTTTCAATTTTTGGGTAGGAAGGTACGAAAAGAATTATGACAAATGAATACACGATTTTCAAAGGAAAATCAATCTATTTATTTACTTTTTAAATGTTATCAGTAACGCAAGAACTAGGGTGGTACTGATCATAAAAACACGGAAAACAATAATTATTTCGGCATTGGGCACACGAAATAAAGGCCGAGTTTCCGCATTCGCAGGATTTTTTCAAAACGCCAACCGCGAAGCAAACCTCGTTAACGTTTACGAAAGATCTCCTATCGTCACATAATTTGGCAGCGAACCAAGCGTATTGCAACATGTCGGTAAATATTGGAGAAGATAGTTGATGGTGAGTAATAGATTGAATTTTGACGCAATCTTCCCTCGAATTAATTTCCCTTTCCTGTCCGATGAGGTAAGAATAATTCTGGAGTTTTTTGATGAAATTTTTAACTTGACGGTAGAAATATACAGAACTAAATATACAGAAATATATATATATATATATATATATATATATATATTGTGACGTTGCATTTTGCAAACGTCACGAAGGACGCGAATTAAGCTACGGATCGGGAAGACGGACGGCGCCAGGGAAGTCAGCGACAAGTACCAGGTTTTCAATTTAGTTATATTTTAGGGATATTTATTTAATATTTTGCTTTTCTTCCATTCTTTTATTATATTCTGTCACCGGCGAAACTCGGAGGTCAACGCAAGGACGTCGAGGGAATCCTGAGATGTCCGAAGCGGCGATCTCCACGGATCATCAGCTGTTGCTAGTCTGAATCATCTTACTTCCGTCGTACTCTCGGCTGTGGATGCCGCAGGAGCGGTCGAATAAGGCTGACTCTAAGAGTCTTCCTCCCGTTCCCGCCGACTTTTCAGCCTGGTGCTGGACCACATCCCGTCTACTAATTCCGGACGTCTCGACAACGGTCGAATAGAGCCAGGTGAACACCCCAAAGTAGCCGTATGCTTCCCGTTGTCGAAGACTCATCACGCTGGACCAGATCATCGGCTTTCTCGCCATCATCCCGGACACGAACTGCAATCGTGTGATGCAGGCCTGCCTGTAAGCCCTCCACACCGTCCATGGGGAAGTCTGGATGCAGATCCGGGTATTAGGGGCATCAGAATTTCCGCCAGATCCTCTGTTGGTCAGTTTTTTCTGTTAAAGCGCAACCAGAGTGCATTTCATCCCGATGATGCATGCGAGGAGTCCCGAGACGAGAGCCAGAGTCGACAGAGAGGAGTTATCGAGTACGAGTCCCGGTATACCGCATTTGAAATCCCGCCACGCCGCCATAATGAGCCTGGACAAATATTCAAACCAGGGTGGACTGGACAACACGTCCTCAAACTCATTTCGGTCGGTAAAAGTAGACGTAAAATTCGACTACTTTGCGATCGCCAAAGTCTAACGACGAACGTCGCAGCGCGGGAACCCCTTGCCTATAAATTGGGTAACACCGCAGGACTCAGCCTACTTCTACGTCTCGCCGTCTTCCCGACTACATCAGCAGAACATCAAATACCGATTTACCGAGTTTCGCTTAGCCAATCCCGATAGTTGTGACATAGTCTGTTAAATAGTTTCAGTTTGTTAAGTGCTACGCACAGTTTATTTTCATCTAAAAGGTAAGACCTATTTTCTTGTACAACCACGAGTTAGCTCACGAATCCCGTTTAGTTATATTTTATATTATATTGTGTGGCGTAGGCCACGAGGCATTTGTGACGTAGGTCACGTATACGGTTCGTTAAGTCTTGCAGACTTCGTCCCGATTATATTTGGTATTTTGTAGTATATTTTATTGTGATTAAAAACGGATTCCCGAGTAAACTCGTGATTAGTCGCTTATTGTGGGTTATATTTGGTCTTCTAGCACGTTGTAGATTCTCTTATAGCTTATTTCTGCTTTATATTCTCTTTCCTATTTTCTGTATCATATTATTTTCTTTCTGGCATGATATTATGTTCCTATTGAGTGAACGACTTGTCGCGCACGATTTCCTGGTGCTTATAGCGAGCGTAGAAGCCAGCATTTGTTATTTAGTCTGTAAGTTTCTTGATCGATTATTGTTTTCATATATTTTCTTTGCTTATTTGTATTCTGATTTTTCTCTTTGATTGATTATATTATATTATATCGAGCCTAACTGCTGCGAAGTTTCTGATATTATTCTGTTATATTTTCTTGAGCATGATATTGTGTAAATTCCCGTACTACCGATTGTTCTGAGACATGTTATAAATTCTTCCCGTGAAAACACGGATTTTGTTAAATATCGTACCGTATAATACGGAATATCATTTATTAAATATCGAAATATCTTGGCAAATTAAAATAAATCAATCAAATAAGTAATTAATATTCTATTATTTGATCTGGCAACCCACCCACTCTACCATTATTCATGATTGATTATATTCTAAGCTAGCTGGCAATTTCCGCCGTCAAAGTTATATTATTTTTCTAGTCTTTCGAGTGACGTAATAACGTCTGGCGCCCAAAAATCTAGTTTGTTATATTCTTTAATTTCTGTAGTTGACGCCGAAGTGCACGGCTGCCGGGTTACCCTTGCCCTTAACTGAGTAGCCGGTCGCAATATATATATATATATATATATATATATATATATATATATATATTAGAACAGTCAAAACTGTTCGCTTTTCCTTATAACGCCAAAATAATCCACAATAAAAAATATTTATTCATTTCTTCACAGAAATATTAATGTTACCGCATCGCAGTTGCCGTAAAATAAATGAAATTGAAAAAAAAAAAAAAACGAAGTGTTAGCCGGAATTTGAACCAGCGATCCAGCACTTACGAAGCGGAGACGTTACCGACTACGCCGCGCGGTCGTTGAATTTTGTTTAACGCCGATAGTATATGAACGCTCGAAAATTTTCAAAATTTTCGATTTTGAGAACGGCTGAGTAGTGCGCTCTATTACTTGCACCTGTTACTCCCCTGGGTGCCACCTACCTGTGGAACAAGTTTGGTCCGAATCGGTGATCCACGTACCTGACCGTCTCCTTGTGAGAATTGGTAAAGTACACTGATCTCTACTATACACTGGATAGTGTATACGGGGCGTTTCGGCCGCAGCTCGCTGTGAGCATTTGAACGCCATTTGTTTGTGGGAATTTGACACATTATGGCGGCAAATTCAAATAGTTGAATGCATGCTAGGCGAAATATAGGGGCGTTGACATAATGGTAATATACGAAATACGTAATAATATCGTAAATTGTCTTGGGACGAAAAAACTCTATTAAAAAACTTAATAGAATAGGTTTATTTTTTATAAACTACGCAGTAAGAAATTTTGCGTCATTTTTAACACACAAAATTGTGTTAAAAAATTTTTAACACAAATTTTGTGTCATTTTAACATAAACCGGTGATGGTGAGAAATTAACACACTTGTATGTTAAAAGTTACATAAAGTTATGTCAAATTTTCACATAAAAGTGTGTTAATTTCTCACCATCACCGGTTTATGTTAAAATGACACAAAATTTGTGTTAAAATTTTTTTAACATAATTTTTTGTGTTGAAAATAACGCAAAATTTTTTACTGTGTATAAACAGAAAATGTAAAGAATACGATGTAGTTTTCCGATGATAATGCAAAATTTATACAATTATTTAAGGGGTTAGGCCACTCTACAGGCTGCAAAAGTACTCTGAGTTGTGATTTTTTTTCCAGGAAAAATATAGAATCAATTGATTTTACTCAAGTCCAAGTTTATTGTACATATGGTTGACTGTAAACCATAATTTTTATAGAATATTGTAATTAGAAATTGCGACTGTGCACAGTTTCCCAGATGACCTCTCTCTTATGGAAGGGTCCACGGCCGTACTATCAGCTCCTGTAAATTTTCAATTCTGATGAGTCACTGAATTTTTTGTTGTTGTATATAACAACAGCTAGAGAAGTACGTAGGGTTTTTCTCATATATTGATTTTTGGCCGAATGGCGCACTTTTGAAGTCAAACTTGCAAAATTCGCAGAAAAATCTTCAGAAAATTTTGTATAACAAATAAACTATGCTATATAAACAAAACATCCTACGTACTTCTTCAGACAATGTATTTCTAAAGATCTAGTGAAAATTTAAAGTGGATTGGTTGAAAATTGTTCGAGTTATGGGTGCGGCCAAGTTGAAAAATGCAGTTTCGAGATAATGGCGTTTAAACGTCAAAGTAGCCTTGTACGCTACTTTGAAAAACAAGCACTTAGCCCAGAATTTCATGGGTGGTGAGCAGCAGCCCGTGCTTTTTGTATATCTATACATTTATGTACAGATATACATTTATGTATAGAGGTGTCTACAACTATGTACATAAAAACATTTAGTAGCGATATACAAAAAGCGGGAGCGCTGCTGCTGCACACTGTGGAAAAATACCGGCCTTAGAAATATTTCCCGGCCATAATCTTTCGGGATATCTTTCTCGAGGTTCTAAGGGATCGTTTGAAACAAAAAAAAAAAATCGATTTTTGGGAATTTCTATACTGGCCTAGCCCCTTAAATCATCTACGTAGTATGGAATTGTGAATACATAAATCAAATTTCAAAATACAAAATCTTTTGCATTATCATCGGCAAACTACATCGTATTCTTTACATTTTCTGTTTATAGTTTATAAAAAATAAACCTATTCTATTAAGTTTTTTGATAGAGTTTTTTCAACCCAAGACAATTTACGATATTATTACTCATTTCGTATTGGGATCTGACAAAATTCGTGAGACATCTGGTGGTGCATTCAAAACTAAAACCGGGGTGCATTTCGATGACTAGGAATTGAACGAGACCATTCGCAAATATCACGAATGGTTAAAACTACCATTGCCGGACATCAATATTTATAACTTATATTATATTTACTTGGTAAGCCTACTATCACGCGGTTTTGACAGGTGACTGCACCCCGGTATGCGCCATATTGAAGTTGGCCACGCCTCCATGTCAGATCCCAATATTACCATTATGCGTTGACTGAATATTCTAAAGACGGTTCACCCTGGGTTAATTTGTGAGCCGACCAAGTGGGCTTGAAGTGGGCTTGGCGCAGCAAGCGGTATCTGTCATACCGACTGAAATTTACAGTTTCACCCAGCTGCGAGCTAACTCGTAGGGTAAATTCTGACTGATACCAGTCGGGATCTGAGATACTAGCAGACACACTGTTTTAGCGTGCGTGTTTTTCCTCCACTTTATCGACTATGACGAAAACCTACAAATCGTATACTCTGGGAACTTTCCACATCAATTCGAAGTTCAATAATTAAAGTGACTAAGCTTCGAACTTTTCTACAAAATTATATGCATTTGCGTATTAGCAAATTCCGGTGAAAGTTTCTAACAATCGAATTGACATGTGACAAACACGCGAAGTAATCAAAATGAATTTTATGTGCATCTGTTACACTTTTAAGTATACGTTTTAATGCTTTCTGGAGTCTTGTATGCAAGTCTATACGTCATTGTAAAACAATAAAAGAAAGCTCGAACTGGTTATCCCCCGTTTTTCTTATTTTATATTACATTTATCCGCGATATTTCCTATATCGTTCAATACATATACGATTTCTTATGTGGGATGAACACGGACCACTGAATTAAAAAAAAAAGCTTAACAATATATTTCAACATATCTTGGTTTTTCCGTCTTCGAAACAAAGAAGATATTACAATTGTTTTTGAACATCTGTTCAGCTTACGGGTGTTTCTGTCAAAAATCTTAGTGATTATATATTATTATTATTATTTATCATTATGAGGTGGTCCATTAATCTGCGACTTCAAAATTATCTAGTAATATCGACCGGCTGGCATAGTGAATATAGACCGATAAAAAATCAATTTTACAGAATAAACACATAGCGAGGTAGTAATTGAGAGAAAATGATACATTATTCAACCAAACCATAAATCAAAAATGACTATTTAATTTTCTTCTTTCTATCATATAGGGAAGTTCACCATTATTTTTCACAGAAACTGTTATTATTTTGATGTAATGATTAACGAATGTGTTCTATCGTTCAAGAACAAATTTCAATGATAATATAAAGACAGGGATTATCACAGGTAGGGGAAAAAAGTTGTCCATATTAGAAGAAACGGGGTGTGAAAATGGACTATTGGCCATAATTGAACCGCTAGATCGTAGAAGGGTACATATAAAATTATATTGCCACTTCGAGATGGCCCCTGGCCACTTGGCAAAAACGAATCTTAATTTTAATTCTTTAAACATACATCCTAATCTGAAATTTGATTGCGCATCTTTTTTGGCTAATTGAAAAAAACGTCATCTTTTTTTAGTTAAACTCGCTCTAAATTCCAAGATATAAGTTTTTACTTCAAATTTGAAACAATTATGTGAAATACTCTTCTCCAGCTGGTAAAATAATTGAAATTTATCTCATACGCAATAAGAAAAAGCGCCAAAAAAAGGTGATGTTAGTGCCATAATTCTATAATTCTTTTTTATTCCATCAATCGCTTTGAAAATGATGAAAGCGCACATAAATAATTCGAAATTAAGCATTTTGAAACTACCTAAACGCAGAAGATCGTACGTTGGCAAATACGACGCTCTGCCTAAACGTTATCATTATAGAAAAAAAAAAAAAAATTGAAGCTCAAAGGACATATGCGCCTAACATGCGATCTTCTGCTTTTATCTTCACTAAATTTCATGTTTAATTTTTAATTCTCGCCAATTCCTATTTATCTGTGTATGTTTCCATGGTTTTTATAGCGATTTCATGAAAAAAGTAATTACAAAAATGGTGGATACGACCTCCTTAAATTATCTGATGTGATTTTTTTCATCAAACTAGAAACAGGCAGTCGTATCTGCCGGTACTTACGACCTCCTATACTATTAATTGTTGGATTATGAATTTTTCAACATTTTTTCTGTTTATAGTAAAAAAAAAGTACGTAATCAAGGGTCGGTAAATATAAATGATCATATTTTTATTATTCATCTTTTTTGCGTGTTAAGAATAGCAAAGAAAACTTAAATACATTAAGATGGAGTGGGTATTTCTATATGAAGTTATATAAAATTTTCAGATTCGGAATTTTAAATAGAATAGCAAAATGCTTGGTTTGTAAAGTCTTCTGATTCTATTACGAAATTGAACAAAAATGTCAGGTTATTTCTTATAACGATATATCAATTGGAATCTTTGCTTTACATCAAAGAAGATGAATAATAAACTATTATTTCGTGTATCTACCGAGTCTTGATTAATTTGCATCTTTGGCGAACTACGCGAGTCGCTGCTCATATATTAATATATTCTCCCTGTAACCTACGCGCGCGGAAGCTAGGCGATGGTGAAATAACGTTAACAATTTCTGAACTATTCATTTGTTAGAAGTCAAACTTCCCAGAAGACTTTTTCGCATCCCCATAAACAACTTTCTCACTGGAAGTTTTCGACCACTTCAAATCCGTTTGACTTCCGAAGCGCTTAAAGATATCCATAATTGATTCTTGCAAAGATTCTGAAAAAAATTAATAACTTTATTGTTAACAACAATATTAACCTTCTTCTTTCTTCGTTATTCTTGAAACACTAAAATATATTATTCCTGAAAAATTCGTTCGTAAATTTAAAACATTGGGTAATCTAGAACGAGTTTAAGTGAAAAAAGGCGGAAATTAATGTTCTAAAAGAAAAACACGTTTTTTTGTAAACATTCCGAAAACGACAAAAGCTACAAGTTTTTTCACGAGGAAAAAGAGATGCGGAATTAAATTCTCTACAAGAACCGAGGGGCTGCTCACTCGCAAATTCGGTGGCACGACGATTTCCAAAAGGAATCGATTTCTTGTGATTTCGACCGCGATTCCCGTGATTTTCGAAATCAGGAATCGCGCGATTCGAGCGGTTTCCAGCGATTTTTAGTGATTCCCTTCGTGATTCTCTGTCTGATTTCGGATGAAATGGTCCAATGATTTCTTAAGTGAGCAGCCCCTCGACAAGAACACATTTTGGAAAATTTGAGATTCGTGATTTATTCTCTAACTGCTCAGGGTCCAACTCTGCGGAGCAAGATTAAACTATATCAACTATGAGACCTTTTGATTTTATGAATACCAAATGGTTATATGTTGGCGCCTACGACCTTTTTCCATCAAAAAATGCCGCAAGATATGCATTGATTGCACATCATAGTACGCAATTGGGTATTTGAATGGATTTTCTTCTCTAGATTTCAGTAGTTTAGAAAAAAATAATTAGGTCATATTTGTTCATTTTTTAATCGAACAAATATTGAAGTTGATACAACGGATTGAAAACTTTAACATTGTGACGTCACCCATGTTAAGATATATCTATGCATTACGAAAACTGGAATATTCAATTACCCATAACTTTCGTAATTATGATGTTTAACGAATAAAAAAAAATGACCTAATTATTTTTTCTTCCTCTACGTTAACCGCATGTGAAAATAAAACAAAAATTCCATTCACAAAACACAATTCCTCAGAGATGCACCTCCGCAGTGATTTGCCCAGAGCCCGTGAACGCTCGAACAACGCTAGTCACCCGCTCGGCACAGTCAGCTGTCAATGTGGGAGACTGCGAGCTTGCGAATAAGCATGAGCAGCGTTCAGTCGTTGCTGAACCGCGCATCCAATTCGACATATTTTATTGTACGCAACGACTTTGTAGTAGTCCGACGGATTGTGTTTATTACGTGTATTACGAAACGGATATTTTTCCACAGGCGTTGGCTAATTACAGGTAAGTGATTTTCGATTCGTAATTTATCCACAGTAATTACGAATGATGGCTGGCCATAAATTACCGCATAGTTTTACTTGCGCGTATTCGAAATGTGCCAATCGTAGCAGAGATAACGTTCCTGGTCTACGATTCCATAGTCTGCCAACAGATCCCGCGCTCGCGCTACAATGGCTAGTCAATAGCGGACTTGCCCACATGGCCGAAGAAAACGGAAAAGAATTAGAACGGATTCGAATATGTAGTCGACATTTTTCTCGCGACCATATTAATCCGCACGGTCGTTTATTGCGTCGTGTAGTCCCTTTCGCTTATGATAAAAAGCCGATCATCACCGGGGTGGCTCCACTTCCGGGTATTCATAATGCCTGCGACATCGAGAGAAAAGCTTTGAAAAGGCAAATTAAACTGAGAGACAACGAAATTATTAGGCTGCAGCAGAGCAATGTAGAGCTTCAACGGTCTCTCAAAAACGCTAGATTAGCGGCTTCGCGACAGAAAACTAAGGTTCTAGCTGGCGTATTTTCAGACGATAGCCTTGCTAAGACAGTGGCCCGTAGAGTCACTGGGTTTTTGTATACTTTTGTCATAATGCAATTATTTCACAAGAAGCGTACAAACTACACTCCAAATGAACAGGAAATAGCCATGAAGATGCACTACACCTCGCCAAGCCTGTACGTCAAACTGCGAGAACATTTTGGGTTCATGCTTCCTTCGTTGTCAGCATTGAAACGTTGGTTTGGGAACATAAATCTGTGGCCAGGAACCTGCCCGGAAATATTTGATTGTTTGAAGGCCAAGGTATCATGCATGGATCGGAATGAACGGCAATGCATTCTTCTATTTGACGAGGTCAAATTGAAGAAAGGCTTCGAGTTCAATGAGAGTCGCCAAAAAATTGAGGGCTTCCAGGATCTTGGCAGTCTAGGTAGTTCGACCGGCGTGGCTACGAGTGCTCTCGTGTTCATGGCCCGCGGATTGTTGAACAATTGGAAGCAGCCAGTTGCATATTTTCTCACAGCTGGCACCGTGAATTCCGAAACACTGTCCAAACTTATCGACATAGTACTCGATGACGTCATTGCTACCGGATTAGATGTACGAGGATTGGTCTGCGATCAAGGCACTAATAACCAAAGTGTTATTAGTGGACGCTTGTCTCCGGACGGTCCCTATTTCTTTCACGAGGAGAAGAAAATATATTGCTTCTTCGACGCTCCGCACTTGTGGAAGAATTTGAGGAATCAGATCTTAATCCACGACATCATATTCGATAGTCCGAGAAAAGCATCATGGAACGATGTGCGTGAGTTATGGAGGCTCGAGCAACACCAAATGACGAGAGCTGCTGTCAAACTATCGACCAAACACGTGTATCCAGGTATTTTTCAAAAAATGAATTGTCGCCTGGCGTTGCAGGTCTTTAGTCGCAGAGTTGCTGCAGCATTAATGGTCGCCGGAACCACGGACTGTATCAAAAGTGTTGAATTCATTCACTTTAGGAAAATAATCCGAGGAATCGTTTATTGTCTTTATGATTTATTTAACTCAAAATTAACGGTACATATCATCTTACAGCCTTTTCAGTAGGCGCTTACACAACTGAGCCCCGCTTACTCGCGGTCACCTAATCTAGCCTATTCTAAGTGTATATATTGTTCTCACCTACTCGGCTCTACATACGTACAGACGGTGTATTTAGAACGGAGTAGGGATGTGTATATTGTCTATCGACTCTTAAGGTGTAGAGGTGTACCATATAAATGTATCTCTCGCGCTCTATATTTCCAACACGCCTCCTTACATTAATATCGTACACCTCGCGGAAAACGGTTATTTTATATTCATTGCCATTCGGAATTTTTCAAAGCTCTCTCTGCCTAAGGCCTTGGTTAATATATCTGCTAGGTTATCTTCCGTCCTTATCTTAATTACATCTATCATTTTTCCTCTCACGCACTCATGCACAAAATGGTAATGGATTTCAATATGTTTGGAATTCTTGGAAAAGTTCCCATATTTCGCAATGTTTACAACGCCTGAATTATCTTCATAAATCTTTATGGGTTCTCTTAGGTTCACTTTAAATGTTTTCATCAATTCGCAGACAAATTTCAGTTCGCTCACCGCTTCTGACAGCGCGATGTACTCTGCGTACGTCGACGCTTTTGTTACACACTTTTGTTTTCTTGACTTCCAAAAGATTACGTTCCCATATAATCTTATTACATAACCTGTCGTAGATTTCCTATCGACCTCATCGCCAGCCCAATCCGCATCTACGTAGCAATCGGTCGTTTCTACATTTTCATTTTTGGTGTAACATAGTTTTAGATCTTTCGTTAAGTACAGGTATTTTAAGATTCGTAGCGCATATTTGAAGTGCGTTTTACTATAGCAATTTTGAAACCGACTTAAGTAGTTGACGCTATAACTAACATCTGGGCGTGTGTTTGAACTGATATATAGCAATGCACCCATTAAATTTCTATACAGGATGTTGTTTTCGCAACTATCTGATTGTTCCAGTTTCAATTTTGTTTCCATAGGGGTATTATATAATTTACTCTCTTCTAACTGAAATTTTCCGGCCAATTTCTCAATATATTTCGTTTGATTCAATTCCATTTTATTCTCGGTATAATCATACGTTATTTTTATTCCCAAGTACTCATCGATTTCCCCCAAGTCTTTCATTTCGAATCTTTCAGATAATAATTTTTTTACTAGTTTGATTTTGTTTCTATTCTTGCAGCACATTAACACATCGTCTACATAATTCATGAGGTACAATGCATTTTCGTCTTCACCGTGTACATACAAACATAGTTCGGCCTTGCTTTTCTTAAAGCCTATTTTATTTACGAACTCATCAAAACAGTTATACCAATCTCTTGGACTTTCGCTTAACCCATACATTGATTTCATTAGTTTACAGACTCTACCTGTGCCATCATTGTATCCTTGCGGTTGATTGACGTATACTTCAGTGCTTATGTTTCCGTTTAAGAATGCCGTTACCACATCCATTTGCTCTATAATTAACCCGTGTTGACAACAAAATGCTAATAAGAACTTCAGAGTTTGAGTCCTTGCGACTGGTGAGTATACGTCATCAATCGCATTCCTTTGTTGAAACCCCCTTACAACTAGTCTTGCTTTATACCGGTTATCAGATTTTTTCGTATACACCCATTTTACCTCGATTACATTATTGTTCCTAATTTTATCTTTGTCTACCAATACCCAAGTATTTTTTTTGTTTAAGCAGTTTATTTCTTCGCCCATCGCGTTTTTCCAGTCTTTACTATCTTCGCCATTGATCGCCTCCTCGAAGTTATTTGGCGTATCAATATTACAAAAATTCGCGTATATACTCGTATTGCTACTTTCTATATCCGGGAATCTACTAGGTATTTTTTTATTCCGTGTAGACTTTCTGGGTATCTCTAGATTCTTGTTTTCACTACTTTCTCCTTCTTTAATTTCGTTCTCCATTACATTTCCTACCTCAATTTCATTTTCGTTCAATCTAACCTGTTCCTTTTCGTCCGACTCGTTCTCGATCGATAAGCCATCTTCATTCGGATCTTCACCGACTTCATCGTCTAATCCTATGCATTTTACCCCTTCTTCTACAAATTCAACGTTTCTGGCTACTATAATCCTGCCGTTCAGTAAGATTCTATACCCTACATTTTCATAGCCTAGCAAAATTCCCATATCTGATTTCCTATCCCATTTTGATCCTCTTTTCTGTTCTGGGGTTCTTACGAATACTTTGCTCCCGTATAACTTCAAATTTCCTACATTCGGTTTTTTATTGAAGAAGATTTCATACGGGGTTTTTTTCTCTACTGTATTTGCTAACGTTCGATTCTTTAAATAGGTTGCCGTGCAAATTATTTCTGGCCAGTATCTTTTATCCACTTTTGCTTCGGCTAACAGACATCGTGCCATGTCCATTATAGTCCGATTGAATCGTTCGGCCGTGCCATTCAATTCGTGTACATATGGTGGACACTTATCAATTTTTATGCCCTTTTCGCGAGTAAACTTATATATTCTGTTGTTTAGATATTCAAGCCCGTTATCACATCTTATCATTTTAATTTTCTTACCCGTCATATTCTCGACCTCATTTACGTACTCTACTATTTTACCATATACTTCGTCTTTTGTTTTTATGCAATATACTTTACTCAGTTTACTATAATCATCCACGAATGTAACAAAATACTTTTCATTATTGACACCCGTTGTTTTGAATGGCCCGCACACGTCGGAATGTATGATTTCTAGGATCTCGCTTGCTTTCGACCTATTATTTCCAAAAGGTAAGTTATGCATTTTGTTTTCTAAACATGTTTTACATTTCATAAATTCATTTTCAATTTCGGTAGGTAAGCCTATAACTAATTTTTCTTTGCATAATGTGTTCAAGTAATTGAAGTTTACGTGGCCTAAAATTCTGTGCCACTTTTCTTTCTGGGTCATGCTCTTGTTTCTGTTTATCTCTGTGCTATTCACTACATATTCCCTATGCTTCAAATAGCTTTTCACTGGATATATCTTATTTTCTTTGTGTACTACTGTAGTTAGATTTCCAAGTTTATCAAAGATTTTAGAAGTATTACCTTTGGAAATTATTTTATTATTATCCGCCACTTTACCGTAGCTTATCAAGTTTTTGCCCATGTCTTTTGAATAATACACGTTTCTCATATCTACTTCATTTAATTTACCATACGCTTCGAAAAAACTAACTACATTCCCAATTTTAGTAGCTTTAACCGACCTATTATCACCCAAATAAATATTGACCGGATTTTTTAATTCAATACAATGTTCAAAGTACGCCTCATTATTAATTACGTGGTCCGTACACCCACTATCGAGAATCCAGTTTATTTTATTATTACTTCCCTCGCTTGTCTCCGCGTGTGACGTTTCGCTCGTTGTCGCTACCCAGGCGTTCGCGCTTGCTTCTCGCTGCTCCCCCACTGCTGGACCTCTGCTTCCCTGACTCCGAAAATTTCCACGATTGCTGCTGTTGCCTCTGCAGTAATTACCCCTACCGCCGTATCTGGTATAGGTGCCTCCTCTGTTAGCCCCTCTATAGTCGTTTCCTCGATTACTGTTGCCTCGCCAGTAATTGTTGCTTCTTGGCGCACCACGTGATGCTCCGCGGCTACTTCCATAAAAATGACCACCTCTTCCGTGATTTCCATATCTTTCTTGTGGCTGGGATTGAGAGAAGAAGACACTGGTTCTCCTGTCGCCGCCCTGCTCACTTTTCTGCTTCTTCTCAGCGATCTCTATTTTGTTTTTAACGTACGCAGCTGTTTGCTGATCTGGCGGAAGGGCGTCAATTAAATCTCCTATGTAACTTAGTGAATCCGGAAGTGTATTTAGCATATAATTCAATTTTTCTTTCTCCGTGATCGTTGCTCCAGCCGTTCTCAACTCGTTAACTGATTTTTCGAACTCGCTCACAAAGCTTGCTGTGTCGCTGAACTCAGTTAATTTCAATTTTTCTAATTTATTCCTGCAAATGATTTGGAGCGCCGTTGATTCTCTCAGGTATCTCGAATCAAATTCTTGTATTATATCGTATGCAGTCGCCTTTTCACTTACAAACTCCATTTGCCTGTCCGTTATGCCACTCAATATATAATTAATCGCCAGTAAATCTTTGTCGTTCCAATCTGCGTCTTCGTTCACTTCTCTTCTCTTTCTTTCGATCACCTTTTCACATTTTTTAAGCTTTAGGTAAAAGATGAGCCGTTTTCTCCACATCTTGTATCCTTCTCCATCAAACACTGGTAACTTAATTTCCGTTTTGTCGTTGGTAGCCATATTTGAACTCCCTTCTTCCTTTGTAATTTCCACAAACTTTTCCTGCGCTTTCTTTATTTCTTCTAATTCAAATTTTACCGTTTTCCCTTTCTCACTTCCACTTTCTTTTCTGTCTTGCATATACTCTTGAGTTTTCCTTCGTACTCACAAATTTCGCTCTTTCGGATTTCACCGTTCTCTTTACGCGGGGAACCACGTCCTCGTGTTCGATTTCTCACTTCAACTAAATCCGCGTAAATCCAAGGAATCCGCCACTGAAGAAACCACGCTCTGCTACCATGTTGAATTCATTCACTTTAGGAAAATAATCCGAGGAATCGTTTATTGTCTTTATGATTTATTTAACTCAAAATTAACGGTACATATCATCTTACAGCCTTTTCAGTAGGCGCTTACACAACTGAGCCCCGCTTACTCGCGGTCACCTAATCTAGCCTATTCTAAGTGTATATATTGTTCTCACCTACTCGGCTCTACATACGTACAGACGGTGTATTTAGAACGGAGTAGGGATGTGTATATTGTCTATCGACTCTTAAGGTGTAGAGGTGTACCATATAAATGTATCTCTCGCGCTCTATATTTCCAACAAAAAGTAATACAGTTATGGACACCGCATAGTTCTTCAGAGAGTTGAATGACTCGTTCGACAATTTAAACAGCCGATGTCCTAATGACGCGAATCCGAACCGTTGTGCTCTCTCCGATCAGCGTCCACAAGTTCAGGAAAATTTGGAAGACGTCCTAAAACGTTCTGCAGAGTGGCGTACGGTCACTGATAAGGGCCTGAAGGTTCCTCCGTGCTTCAAAGGTGTCCAACAAACCATCCAAGCTGTTTTACTGCTGTGGGAGGATCTCAAAACGGAAGATGTTAAATTTTTATTGACATCTAGATTAAATCAGGATCCGTTGGAGAATTTGTTCTCAATGATACGCTGTCATGGAGGAACCTACAATCAGAACCCTACAGCCACTCAATTCAGACTCATCTTCCAGAAGAACATCGTTCTTAATTTAATGAAACCAGCGCAATCTGCAAATTGCTTGGACGATGAAGATGATACGCTGTTGCATGCCGATGTACAGGCAGCAGCAAATAACCGGACTAGAAAAGTAGCCAAGCCCAGCACAGAGGCCAGCCAGAGCAATGCTCTGCACTTTGACGAGGAACCCGATAACGATAGCGACGACGAAGAAGATCCAATCGATATCGAGGAAATTCTCGCCAAGGTGGAAAAATCACGTACAACCGAGGCAACGCTCGCAAAATCTGCGGTGGAATACCTAGCAGGTTACATCGCCAAAAAATCTGCCGATAAGACAGGATGCGAGCGATGTCAAGAAACGCTCATCCATCCTGATCCGAAGCTCGGTGATAGGCATCTGTTGACCTACTTCCGAGCTTATGAAACAAAGGACGAAAAAGAATTTGGGCATATGTGCGTAGCAACCGATGATTTCTCATTTGTCTTTGATTTGATAAATGCGATCTTCGACGCCGGTTATCCCCCATTCAGGGCCAAGTATGATATTCAAGACCAGCTCTTCCGGCTGATGAAATCAGCTGTAAACCGTACACCAGAACATACTGGTTGGTTTGATGAAGAAATCTGTGGCCAACATCGTTGTGAACTTGCGTATAACTTTATGCGTGTGAAAATCAACAAAGATGTAAAGTGGATGGGCGAGTTATTGAGGGCTCAATCCACCCGTAGCGTGCATTCGAAGCCTCCGCAAAAATTAACGAATTTGCGAAGTGCATAGTACCAAATAAAAATAAATCATGTGGTTTTCATTCTTCTTTTGATCATGGTACTTTCTTCGGATATAAAAAAAAAAAAAATCGCAACATCGCATCTCTTTACAGAGGTGATCGAGTTGAACGAACCAAAGTCGCAATTTCGCATCTCCTCGCAGATGATCGAGTTGACCGACAAAAATAATAATGATTCGCAACTCTCCGGGGTTGATCGAACCAATATCGCAACATCGCATCTCTTTACAGAGGTGATCGAGTTGAACGAACCAAAGTCGCAATTTCGCATCTGCTCGCAGATGATCGAGTTGATCGACAAAAATTATAATGATTCGCAACTCTTCGGGGTTGAACGAATCAAAGTTGCAGTTTTACATCTCCTTGCAGAGTTGGTCCGACTGAACAACACATGTGGGAGACATTATCAATTAGCCTCCTCGTGGCGTCTCCTGGAAATGCTCCCGAAACCTGAGCAGCTAATAATTGATAAATAGACACTTGTATTATACTTCTCTCTCTTTTTGTATATTCTTGTAATTATAGCTTTTGTAATTAAGTTGATTTACCTTCTATCTTCTTTCATTCTTTTTGTCTTATTTTTTTTTTGTTTAATTTTTTTTTTGTTGGATCATACTTCTCTCTCTTATTTATATATTTTTGTAATTCCTGGCTTTTCGAAACTCGTCTTACGGGACCATGCCCCGTGACGTAATAAAGGATTATCATTATTTATTATCTGGAGAAATCCATCCCAGGTCACCCAGCCCGTGACCCTCAACATTTTTGATTTTGTCGAATTTTTTTTTTTTTGATCTTTTAGTATATCCATCGAGCAGAGTTGACTTCAATATTTTGAGATTTTTATCTCAACCTCTTGGAAAGTTTTGGATTATATAATTCAGGTTGAATACTATCTAGTGAAATTTTAGTTTAATTATTTTCGTAAATTTAGAGTACGTTCACTGATAATGATTTTAGGTCGTTGTTGAAAAACTAGGCGTGCAGATATGTACGTAAATTTATAGTAACTCTGTGTTCTTTAAATTTAAGCACATTACAACATCGCTCACGAAGCTTTGACATGATTATCGCGTATTGAAAATATATGTGTTATATTAATTGAACAAATAGCTGTGAATTTGCGGAGATTAAAAACTAGAAATTGTATTTAACAAATTTTTGTTCAATTTTCATTTCTTCAACAACGATACGAAGCCTTATATTACCACCCAACGCACACCAATAATAACTAATCATTATAAACAAGAAAACTTATTGTTAAAATATTAATAGTTCTGTGAGAAATTTACGAAGATATCTAAACTGAAATTTCACTAGAATAGCACTCAACCTGAATTATGTACGATCAGCAGTAATCAGCGTCGCCGTGGTCATTCGTCTGTTTTTTTCTTGCGTTATTGATATAATAAAAAATAGGAAATAACCTGAAGGAATCGAAATCTCACCCTGTAATTTCCAGGAGACGTGTGAAAATGTGTCTCGAATTTTGGAAAAAAATTTTGAAAAATTGAAATAATACAAGTTTTCAAAAAAGATATTTCAGTTTATAAATCAAAATAACAATATGAAAGTCAATTCAAAATTTTTTTCAGGAATTTTTTTCATGACAGTACGATTCAAGACAAAAAGAATAGTCTATAATTTTGGATCGATATCTCTTTTTTTGGAAAAGCTATGGACATTGACAATTTTAGGTCACGAATATTCGGAAAATCCAAAACTCATTATTAGGGGTTGAGATAAAAATCTTAAAATATTTGTGAAAACTATTTTCGATAGGTACTAAAAGGTAAATAAAATTTCGTCGAAGGATGATGGATGGACGAGTTGGATGGGATCGCTGGATTGGATGAGTTGGGATGGACACGTCACTTCGACACGGCTCCAGACCTCTTCATCTCTGATTTGATTTTTAATTTTATATGTTGTCATTCAATGTCCGGAGAACCTTCCGTTTTTTTTTAGATTTTTCGAATCAACGCTTTTGGAGCTATGATTTTTTTCATTCTCAAAAAAAGGACCTTTTTTCAAATTCTGAAAAAAATAACAAAAATCCTGTTGATGATTTAGAACAACCTCCTAATATGATTTTTTGAAAATAGAATTAACTTATTTTTATTTGTAAATATCTGCTCATTCTGCTAATTAAACCTGTCTGACGGAAGAGAATATCTACGGTTTATCGATAAATGAAGTATGTGTCTTTAAAAGTAATAATTGAAATATTGTGTAAAGTATTGCACGATATATTATGAAAAATAAATTGTTTTTAATAAAAATGCATTAGAATATATACATTCGTGTCGAGATTATGCGTTAAAAATATAAATATTGCCGCGTTGCGGGCGACCCCTCCCACCACCTCTCCCGCCACGACGGCCACCTCTTCCACCTCTTCCACCTCGACCACCCCTGTCGCCACAGTTCCGTCGATGCGACCACTTATACCTAAAACAGACACCATACCATATTATTGGTTAGTTATATAACAAACTTTGTGCCTGCGTATAATTTTATTTGTATATTTTATATGGGTATGAGGAAATTTCTTTCGGGGAACTGTTGGCGATAACGGCCGACGTTCGAATGTGTGTACGAATGTATGAGTGTGAATATGTGTGAATGGGTTTGAGGTCCAATAACCGAGCCCGAGATTAAAGAGGATTGGCTTACGGAGCCAGTTGGAACGAAAATTGAGTAGAAGACAGACGTGTCTTACGCGAAATATAACGATTATCGAATAAGAAGTTAGATTAATTTAAGTTAATAATTAAGGCAGAGCCCTATACCTTGTTAGTGATTTCTGTTCTGTCGTTCTTCATAATTAAACAAATAAAATTCTAGCCGGCCAGCAAATACTCCTACTTATTTATTGACCTGATTATTCCGAGTTCCCCATAATTACGCTATCAGAACGATTTCTAACTCATTGTCAGGAAAGAGTTAGGGGCATTCTATAAGAAATCGATCAACCCCTGGGCTTGACCCCTTTGGATCTTAGCCCCGATATTTCGTATAGTATTTAATCGCCCTACTAAAACACGTATTCACGATTTTTATTTTAGAATTTTATCTAAATTGGATATGAATTTAAAAAAAATTAGAATATGTATTCAAAATCCGAAATAAATATATTTTTATGTAAGTTATGTGTTTTTTCATCTTTGTTATATATTCTAACATCACTCAAAATCCATAATATTCTTTGAACAATCGCGGAGTCGAAAATGAATCCCCCACACAATAGGGCTTCCTGTACAATTTCAAGTTGACATGATAAGAGAGATAATTGGAATAATTTATTAGTATATATTATGTAGTACGAATATATGTATGCTCACTTCTCGTCGCGCCGCTCCTTTTTAGATTTGGAGGCTCCCTCATCACACCCCCTCTCGCTGCCCTCTTCCTCGCTCGGATGATCTCTTTTTTTGATTTTTTCAGTTGGCTAGACAACCACAAGTATTCATAAAAGCGATTAAAAGGGAGAATTTCGAAAGATAGTAGTGTCGGAGGCCGGTGGCTCATGAACGCGCGGAAATGAGCAGGTAGTGATTCAAAATTTGATATTACCGAGGTCAACGGAAAAAATATTCTTAGATTGCAGTTTTCATATAGTCAAAAGCGACAAAAATTGATGCAAGAAGTAATTATAGTGCATGAGGATTACAAATTTACGAATGCAAATGATTACATATTGACGCGCCCCGTTCGAAAAGAAGTACATACAGTAGAACCTCGATTATCCGAACCTCAATTATCCGAACCCTCAATTATCCGAACCATGATCTGATTTATCCGAACACTCAATTATCCGAACATTGGCTCGGAAAATATATTCTTGCCGGAAAATATACATTGTTGCTCACTGATTTTGCAAAAACCGCTGGTCATATGGACGACTTTATGAAACCAAAAAAATTAAATAAGCGTTCCGTGTATCAAAGAGGTATAATATGTATTTATGTTTAATATAGACCGTTTGTCGATTTAAATTTGCGTGTGTTTATTATTATCCCTTGAGATGAAAATAGCATTTCGATTATCCGAACTTTTGATTATCCGAACCAGGCTCGGTCCCAATTAGTTCGGATAATCGAGGTTCTACTGTATATCAGAAACAGTTGAGAAGGGAGTACCTCGCGATAGCATATTGGAAAACAATCGCGTGGTGCCTGGAACTCTATAATATATGTATTCCCTATACTTTGCGTCATTTACCTCTTCCTCTCCTTCTGACCGCATCTCTTCTAGCTCAGCCCGTATTTCTCTTAACTCCGCAGCGTCGTCGGCCAGGCGTTTTCTTTCAGTTCTGATTTTCTCCCATTCCCTCGCCAACCTTTCTTTTTCTTCCTCGATATTCTAATTAAAAAATGAAGTTCTAACAGTTGATAAATAAATGATTAGCTAGAAGAATGAATCACAAAAGGGTATGTTTGCTTCCCAAACTGAATCTCCACGTGTTCTGTTGGTGACGTGTAATAATTTCAAATCTAAAAAAATCTTCAAAACAAAATTAAATTGAAATAATCCGAAAAATGCAACGTTGTTGGAATAGGAAATTTCAACAATGCACCCTAATATGTATGTAGTACATCGTTATTGATATTAATGCTCCGAAAATTAATGATAACATTCAATAAAAACAATAATTTATTTTATTTTCCCTTTTTTTTTTATATTTCAACCAAATTCCTAATTATCTTGATTTCATTATCATTTAATAATTTACTGCCGTATGCGGTAATTCGATTGATTCGAATTGTATATATATATATGGAACTATTCACTGGTATTCTACGAAATCAATGACAGCATTCAATGACCGAAGTCATTGAAATCATTTGAAAATCCGTCAAGAAATCCCAAGAAAACGATTTTATTTGAAATCATTCGTGCATTCAATAAAACTTGGAATGACTAGCCCCTCGGTAGAGAGCCTGCTTGTAGTAGCATTGTATATGTGCAATATAGACGTAAATAATCCTTCATATAAATTTATGTTAGGTATATTAGGTCATAATTTTTGTTTTCATGTACTGGACATATGTGACGAACTGTATCTGGGTATATCTCTCACTACACGATCACATTGAATACGGATTTCTATATTTATATCACGTTTTAACGTAAAAAGTTGTCAATTACAGTAGAACCTCGATTATCCGAACTAATTGGGACCGAGCCTGGTTCGGATAATCAAAAGTTCGGATAATCGAAATGCTATTTTCATCTCAAGGGATAATAATAAACACACGCAAATTTAAATCGACAAACGGTCTATATTAAACATAAATACATATTATACCTCTTTGATACACGGAACGCTTATTTAATTTTTTTGGTTTCATAAAGTCGTCCATATGACCAGCGGTTTTTGCAAAATCAGTGAGCAACAATGTATATTTTCCGGCAAGAATATATTTTCCGAGCCAATGTTCGGATAATTGAGTGTTCGGATAAAACAGATCATGGTTCGGATAATTGAGGGTTCGGATAATTGAGGTTCGGATAATCGAGGTTCTACTGTATACAAAGTCGTTTAATTACGCGGAAGATGAGCGTTACAAATCATCGGGGCGTCTAGACCTTAGTATGGCTTGTAATATTTCCGGGGTCATTTTTATAAAAATTATAGAGAAAAATCCTTTTGCTGTGAATACGCGGACACTGTTCCAAAAATTCATCTGTTCAATTGTTTAAATAAATTTTTTTAATGAGAAATTATTCATAAATTGCAAAAAAAAATTTTTTTTTATGTTTCAGCTGTAAACAATTCAGTTTGCTCCGAAATTCGGAGTTGTGGATAAAAATACTTCCGAATCATAGGGCACAACAAATCGGAAAAAGTTGACTACGCTTCCTTTTCGACGAGTATTGTTTAAGATAAAAAAATCACTTTCATGATAAAAGTGATACTCTGGTTTATATTAGTTTATGATTTTACGGCACTTATTATACGTAATATGCGCGGTATTTTCTAAACAGGAATTAGCGTTCTCCATAAACTAGTATAACCAAATCTATGAATAAAAGATGTATAAAAAATTGAAGTACCGACGTTACGAACAAGTTTCTGACATATCAATGCAACGACCTTTCCTGATAATTCTCATTAAATTTACTCCGGAGATATTGCGGTATATACAGAAGTGTACCTGGCCCCCCGATCAGTTGGTTAAACCCGACAACCGTTTTATTATGGGCTAAGTTTTTAATTTGTGAAAAAAACTGGTACTTACCATAGTTCACAATTTCGAAGATCACATCAACCCCGGAACTAACTTTTCGAACTGTGCCTTTCGCGAGCAAGATTAGAGCCCATATTATATTGCCCCACTCCGCTGCCCTGCAATGTAGTCTAGTCGAGAAGTGAGTTTCCTGAGAAAAATAGTTCTAAACCTCTTAAAAATATGAGCGATAGCTCATTCGATTCGGAATGCGATCCTGAAACAGACGTTTTTTTTTTTTATCCGGAAACAAAAATTGTAATTGTTATTAACAAAAAACAAACCAAAAAGAAGGCGTCTCCGGTTTTTGACTATAACTCAAAAACTGTCAGAGATAACGAAAATTGAAAAAAAGCAGCTTAAAGAGGAGAAAATTTCCAATAAAAAAGTCTGGACTCCCGGAACTCTATCTCCATTATTTATAATTTTAATTTGACGCTGAAAATAGGGTTCCGCGTGGCCGTTTCAGCACTGACGCGTCGCCGCTGAACAGAGAGTGCGATAGAAATTTTATTTTTTTTCATTATTAAATATTAATTCAACAATTTAAAAAAATTGTGCTATCATCAGAACACTCCAAAGAATCTAGCCCCGCAGAGAAAAAAATTTTAACTTCATTTTTCTAAAAGCTATACCATTGTTAATTAACTCATTTTTTACTCCTGCGGGGCTACTTTCTTTAGTGTTCTGATGATAGCATAATTTTTAAAAAATTTTAAATTAATATTTAAGAGTAGAAAAAAAATAATTTCTATCGCACTCTCTGTTCAGCGGCGACGCGTCAGTGCTGAAACGGCCGCGCGGAACCCTATTTTCAACGTCATATTGAAATTATAAATAATGGAGATAAAGTTCCGGGAGTCCAGACTTTTCTATTGGAAATTTTCTCCGCTTTGAGATGCTGTTTTTCAATTTTCGTTATCTCTTACAGTTTTTTAGTTATAGTCAAAAACCGGAAACGCCTTCTTTTTGTTTTTTTGTTTTTTTGTTAATAACAATAACAATTTTTGTTTCCGGATAATAAAAAAAAAACGGCTTCTTCAGGATCGCATTCCGAATCGAATGAGCTATCGCCCATATTTTTAAGAGACTTAGAACTATTTTTCTCAGGAAACTCACTTCTCGACTAGACTGAATGCAGCTGCAGCGAAGTGTGGACTTATCTCACCCACGACGTGTAGTTCACACACCGGTGACAGGTTGGTCAAATTTTTTTAGGGCTCCTTTGAATACAAGTACCTTAAATCTTGCACCCAAGTATTGTCAGTTCATAGTATATTAACATTTTAAAATAAATAATTGAGGAGCTGGATCCAAGAAGGGATATCGCAATTTTATTTCGATCCGCAGAATTTTCGTCTCCAAACCGTTTCGAACCGAAGTTACGAATTTTGAATTTTTAAGCATGCATTCCTGTAGGCGCAGTTGTAGCTTTTGTTGTTTTCGAAATATATTCAAAAAACGTGTTTCTTACGGAATTAAAAATTTCTGCCTTTCTTCACTTCAACTCGCGCTAAATTACTCAATTTTCGGAATTTATGAACGAAATTTTCTAGAATCATATATAATAGTGTTTTAAAACTGTCAAGAAAAGAAATAGGTGGGTATCATTGGTATCAAAAGAGTTATTGATTTTTTTCCGAGATATTGCAAAAATCAGTTTTGTATATCTACAAACACTTTCGGAGTCGAACGAATTTTGAGCAGCCAACAACTTTCAGTTAGGAAGTTGTTTGTTAAGGTGAAAATAAGTTTTCTAGAAAGTTTTGCTTCAATAGAATCAATGATTGAGAAATTAATAATGCTTTAATTCATCCCTGCCTGGCTTTTTCGCGCGTAAGTTGGAGCAAGAGTATATTTCTCCGTTAAAAGGAGAATGCAGGTTGATCCGATGGATCGTCGATTTTCGTTCAAAAAAATTCGCTTTTTAGATTTCACGACCAAAATCTATATACCAAAGCATTTTTCAATTCGAGCATCAGTTTTTCATCTACAGATTTCTGAAAATGTATACTTTTTTTAAAAATGTGAAAATGTAATATTTTTTTTCTCGTTCGTAGCTTATGCTAGGAAAAAATTGTATGACACATGAAATATTCGATTTCAACTATACTTTTCATGGGAATTTTCATTGAATTTTGTCGAATATTTTTTTTCCCAAAAAACTGTCGACGGCGTACTTTGTTCCGAAATCTAAATTTTATACTTAGTTACAATCACTTCAAACTTTTTGACGCAAAAAATTCAATAAGAATTTTCTTTCAAAGTATAGTTCAATTTGAACGTTTGATGTCTCATGTGATTATTTTCTCGCTAAAATCCGCTATCGCTGGGAAAAAATTTTTACAATTTTCAGATTTTGGAAGAAAAGCAAAATTTCAAAATTCGTAAATGAACAACTAAATCGTCAATTAAAAAATCCTTTGGCATGTAGGTGTCGGTCCTGATATAGAAAAAGAAAAAAAAAAATTACATCGGAATGTAGACGAGGGTGGTCGTTAAATAAAAAATCACGGGAAAATTATGTCAGATGGCCATAAATCGGCTTCGAATGCGGAAAAAATAATTATAAAATTTTTTCAGATTTATATTTTCTACTCTGAGTTTTTCTCTGATTTTCAGATCAAAGATTAAATCAACAAACCTGAATTGAATATGAGTTTCATTGCCGTGAAAAATGGCATGAAATAGTAGGTATACGCGGTATTTCACGCGAGTTGTGAGCTATATGTTATATTTTCATATTAATTAATTAATTCTTTCATTTATGCATTTATTTATATATTTATTTATGTTATTTGTATATATTGGTCTTCATTAATTTGAATGAATATCAATGTGAGTAAGTTCTCGATGGAGTCAGCTACAAGAATAATGACCAAGGTTATTCGTATTTCTAAACTAGAACTAACTGAAATAATTGTTATTTCCAATTAAAAAACAAAATTACGTGCCCACGGGATAACTCAAGACTCGGAGTAAAAATCTGGAAAAATTAGCGAATGTTTTTTTTACATCTAAAACCGATTTACAACTATCCAACATGGAAATCAACGAAGAAAAAACCATATAAGAACCACCAGAATGTATATAGTATGTGTCAGAATATACTTATATATACCTATATGAGAAGCGACTTGCAGTCCGCAAAAGATGAAGAGTAGGTACCTTATCAAGACTCGGGAAAAATACAAATTCATAGATAATTATCAATATTTTTAGAAAATTAATAACTTTTCTTAACTGCAATATTCACCTTCTTCCTTTTCACTTAATCTTTGTTGCAAAATTAACAAAATGTCGTTTCATTCAATGTAGAAATAGTCAAGAGCCGTGCGACTTTGTGAAGCATAACAGTATAATCTCCCGTTGTCCTTAACAAGCACCCGAAAATATCACAACGTGTTTTATATCGATCTATAATCCGCGATGTTCTGTTAATTAATCAAGAACAGGTGTTATCTGGGAGAAGGAAACAACTTGATTATTTGTGATTTTTTTCCCGATTCAGCTGATTCGATCGCGTATCTCGGCGATACCGAAAATGTGGAAATTTCTCAATTTCAGATAAAGCCATATATTTTGATTATTCATTTGCACAATTGTGATTTACTCCAGATGTGTTCTATACATTAAAAAACATATTTATTTGAACCAATGCATTTCTTCTTATCGTGTTATTTAATTGCTGGTACTGAAAGTTTAACGAATTTGATCTAATCTATGTTTACCAGTGACTCCTTTTGGAGCTAATTTGTCATAATACCATAATGTCTAAGTAGAAACGGGCGGAATTGCGTGAACAAATGTTTTCAATTCGCATTATTTATCAATTAAAATTAATTCATCATCAATGTCACGGAGCCGGTAAAAACACGTGCGTGGGGTCGGGGATTTTTGCGATACCTGTAGTACCTACTCTGACGTATCATCACAGAAACGATTTGTTCCAGTCGGTAATCGCAACACAGATCCAGCGAGTTTTAATATTTTCTACTTGCTTCCTGAATATGCCGCCGGAATTACTGAGGGGGCGCTAGCTCGCTACGAATTTTAGTCGGCTCACAAAGGTCCATAAGGTGAACCGTCTTTAGAATATTCAGTCAACGCATTATGTCAACGCCCCTATATTTCGCCTAGCATGCATTCAACTATTTGAATTTGCCGCCATAATGTGTCAAATTCCCACAAACAAATGGCGTTCAAATGCTCACAAAGATTTCGCCCTATACACTATCCAGTGTATAGTAGAGATCAGTGGTAAGGTAATATTTTTATCTTGAGTAGATGAAGTAAATTTGTAAATATTAACTAATTGAAGTTTGATTTAATTTGATTATGGGAAGTATTCCAAGAGAATTGACTTTGTAGTATGAATTAAGTAGTGAAATTTAATATTTTGTGGGATTCTGGCAGTATTGAATTAGGTTATTTTTAAGATTAGGCTTCGAATTTAATGAGGTCTTCTTGTAAATTGTCTGACCTTATTCTGAATTGGACCAGTTTCACAATACCCGCTATCCTGAGGGCGCTGCGGGTTAGGGGAGGTGTGCAGTGTGGCGAGGTAGCGGATGTGCGTTTATTAATTTAGGATTTAGGTTTGAATTTGTATAGAGATGTGAATTAAGGTTTGATTTATTATATTGTATCTGGGTTGCGATTCTGAAAACTTTGCTAACTCCGTTAAATCGCTAACTCCGCTAACTCAGCGAAGGCCGTTGGTTGGCTGAGGAGCGGCCATGGCCGACGAAGCAGTCGACAGGAGAGCTTGGGAAACCACGACGAAGCCTCCCGCCGCTGTCATTCCGCATTCGCATAGCGATCGCATAACGAAGTTCGCGAGAGCACAAATAATTTTAATAATTAATTAAAATTGAATTAATTTTTTCCTCATGATGTTCCGCATTCAAGACTCGATGTGAAATAATATTTTATATAGTTCAGCATATTACGGAGAGCCTAATGGCCGGAGCTTTTCCTAACCAATAAACATAATGCCGGAAACAACCCGTGTGGAAATCGCCCCGCCATTCCTACTTTGAATGTAGGCTGAGACTAGGCCCTACATAAATTGGCCTAGATAGGAAACCTATCTTGGCCCTCGCAGGGGCCCAGCTTATTTTTTCCCTCAAAAAATTTTTCCAAATCCCAAAAATAGATTTTTACAAAGTATGTGTGCTCACGCAGAGGTTTATGTTGTCAAGATGTCAAACGCTGAAGAAAGCTTTTTTGATATTAACACCATCATATTTGAAAGAGTTCAAATGATTATTATTAGATTATTAGATTATTATTATCATTATTATTATTATTATTATTATTATTATTATTATTATTATTATTATTATTATTATTATTATTATTATTATTATTATTATTATTATTATTATTATTATTATTATTATTATTATTATTATTATTATTATTATTAGATTATTTCTTTTATTACTATGCGAGGATGAATACTCAAACTCGCTACGAGCTGCAAACGCAAACTGTCAATTCGCGTTCAGCTGAACTTGAGTAAAATTCGGAGTAGGCGTTGCTCCTGTTAGTCATTTTTGATGTGATAAAATTCGGGAGTTAGCTCAGTGCTTGGTGAATATTTATTAGCAATGGATACAATCAACCTGAATCGGAAAAGATGTCGAAAATACCGAAAAAACCGAAAAATTATGAAAACACTGAATGTATCGTCCGATTCGGATGATACGTCCTTTGCAAATTGGGAAGGTAAGCATATAATTCATATTTTATGGGTTATCTACAACTACATACTGTATACTTGATTTTTTTTTATATTCATAGGTATTTTCAGTTATTAAATTGAATAAAAATTGAAAATATTATAGCGATTTACTATACAATGAAACTCGTTAGAAAAAAAATTACGTAGTTTACCACTTGTGTGGTATGAATTGCGGATTGAGATTGACAATTCTTGAAAAAATTAATACATTTCATTATAATTGCCAAGGCAACGAACAAGGTGAAGAAGAAGAAGATAAAGAAGAAGAAGAAGAAGAAGAAGATTTTATGAATGAAGTGTACAGTGATGATGTAGATTCAAGAGATAGTCACTCTGAACTAAGTAGAAGCGAAGAAGAAGAAGAGGATTCAGAAGAAGGTGATTTAGGTGATGAATTGAACCAAAACGAGCCTCCGGAAATATCGAAATTAAACGAATGGGCAAAAAAGAAAAAAATAAAGCTCGACGCTTTGGACATGCTGTTAGAAATTCTTAGAGATAGATTATTGCCATCATTACCAAAGTGTGGTAAAATATTTCTTCAAACGACCAGAGCTAATTATAATACCGTTGAAATGGCAGATTCAAAAGCAAAAATGTGTGAATATGTATATTTTGGAATCACGAATGCACTCAAAAATTGTGTGAATATTGATTTGCACGAAGATGACATAATGGTTTCAGCTTCTACTTTTCATCCTTTCTTTTCAGTTCTGTTTATCTCTTTTCCCTTTCTGTACTTTTATATATATTTAAGAAATAAATATTCTAAAACGTATGCTCTGCATTCACTATATCATTGATTTCGAAACATTTAAGTTCATTTGGAAAATTTATGAATATGAAGCATTCTTCGTCAACTGGGCCACTTTGTTTTTCAACCTCTCCAATTTCTATCAAAAACACACTTTCGATTTCGATACAAATTTTACAGGACGTCTGTCATCGGGTAAAGAGTCTGCAAAAAAAATTTCAGACTGGCACCTGCAATGGTTATATATAAAATTGGAGAGGTTGAGAAACAAAGTGGTCCAATTGACGAAGACTGCTTCATATGTAGATTTTGAGTTGGATGTTTCAAGGTTCAAAAGAGGACTCTTAATGGAATTGGCATGGCCCTATGATGGGCCATTCCTTGGCCCCTTGTAGGTAGTCTACCTGGGGCCTGCCTAGATGAGCATGTCGTTTTTACGTTTTTGCCACGTGGGCCCTACACCGTTTGCCTATGTAGGATCTACGCAGAAACGGGGCAAACCACCTACGCCCCTTCTGGGGCCAACTGCAATTTTCCACACGGGAAGAAGCCGTTGATAAGGTTAAGGGGACCAGTACAGCTTGAAATTTTGAAAAATCATTTTTTCGTTTTTTGCGGAATCTGCTGTCTCAGGGTCATATCTATCTCTAAAAAAATCGTCATTGACGAATTCGTAAAAATAACTGGTTTACAGACCGAAAATCGTACAGCTTGAAATTTCACAAAAATGGTTTTTTCGTTTTTTGTAAATTTCGCTGTCTCAGGGTCATATCTATATCTAAAAAAGTCGCCATCGACGAATTCGTAAAAATGATCGAGAATTGGCATTGAGTTTCGGCGACCTGGCGCAAGCAGCGCTGTCGCTTTGTTTTCATATCGCTCACATGTTTCGTGACCGGCGATTGCTTGTCGAACATTCTTAGAGATCGTGTAACGTTCCCGCTCTTTACTTGTTTCGAATACAATAACAACAAAAACAGACCTTTGCAGTACTAAAAAATCCGCGATTCCATCGTGATAAATATCTAGCTTTGTCATTTTCGTGTATAAACATCGAGTGACAGTGTGTGTGAGGTTATTTGTGGGTTCTCACCAACTAACCTCAAAGTAAGTATAGCATGCATGTGTTTGCGGTCGAAGTTTTTTGCTTTTTGTTCACAGATCTCGTAATTTACACCCAGAAGAAATAAATCGTTACAATTTTCGAAAATATGAGCCAAAAAAAAGAGCAAAGATCTTCCATGGCCCTGCAACGACCAACAACAAAGCTCCAAGTACTTCGGAGCAATAACTTTCTCCGAAGGAGCCACCGGGATTCTGGTAGTCATGACTGCACCTGGAGTGACACCAGGATCCAACGCGAAGGCTCACATGATTCGGACCGACCAGACACGGCTAGAACAGGCTCAACGACAGGCAGCTGATAGTACTCGAGAAGCCCAAATTGCTATCCGAAGACTACGACTAGGCTAAAATGAGACTACAGCGGCTAGAGAAGGACCGTCATATGCTGCAGGAGCCTTTTAAGGGAAGACCCTACTGCAAACTTGACAAAAAGCAGTTTTTTATTTTCCAACAGGCCAAAAAAGGTTCAAATCAAAACGTAATACTACCAATTCTAGATTATGGTAGAATATGTTTTAAAATAAAATTTTAGTCTTCTGCGATAAAAGTGTATGCGCAGGAAACCTTTCCAAGCGCTGCGCAGGATAGATTCTGCGTAAGGTTCCCTGCGCATACACTTTTATTGCAGAAGACTGAATTTTTTTTAAAACATATTCTACCATAATCTCCAATTGGTAGTATTACTTTTTAGATTGAACTTTTTTTGGCCAATCGAAAAATAAAAAACTCCTATTTTTCCAAGATTTCAGTAGGGACCTCCCTTAAAGATGGTACGATGAAAATATTAGTTTGAAAGTTGAACAAAGAAATCTTGTTTCTTGTAAATAAAAAATTGAATTTTGTCAGAAATTTTGTAACCAACAACTTTTATTTGAAACATTTTTCGATATTTCAAACTTTTCTAGTAGTAAAATTTGTTTTTTTAGTAAAAACTTCAAACCCGTTTTTCTCAGAACTATATTTTTGGCAACGTGTCGTAAGGTTTTGGGAGCACCGTTGCTCCGATTTGACTCATTTAGGGCTCATTTTTTTCAGAAAACAAATCCTCATCGCATGAACGAGGGAAATTTAAACAAAAAATTTCCAGACAAAGTTATCAGCAAAAGAGTGACCAGATTTTTGCTAAATTTCGATAACTGACCATAACTTATCACAGGATTTTTTTAAATCAATTCCCTACGTTCATGCGATGAAGAATTGCTCTCCGAAGAAAATGAGACGTCAAAAGACATAATCGGATCAACCGTGTGCCTGAAACCTTACGACAAGTGATTTTCAGACAAGTGATTTTCTTGATGTATTATGAACTTTGGTTAAGATATAAATGATTTTTGGAGTATGTAGAATTTTTTGAATCAAGCTGTACTGGTCCCCTTAACCTGTGCGGTGATTTAAACTGTTTTTCGATTCATTGCAACGAACCGGTAATAGTATAAGGTACCGGCGGGTAATAAGGCCTAGCTAAGGGAGATTTTAAATAAACTCGAAAATATTCCATTTAATTATCAAAATGTATAGCTAATCTTTATTTTGATACATTTTCTATAGAATATAATTAAGTTATGGTAGTTTTTACCATAAACAAACACAAAATTAAACTTTTACAAGAACCATACGAATAGGCTTTATTTTACTACGGTAGGGTAACAAGGCCTACAACATGCTGGAATAATTAAACTGTACTTAATAAAATTGGTATTAGACATCAATCATCACCAGCGCCGGCAAGTTTTGTCTTGTCTGTGTTGTCACGACAACACACAGAATCCTAGTAGTGTGGAATTACAACACACGAAATTTCATCATTGCAACTGAAAATTCATGAATTTGAACCAATTATTATTATTTTTTTTTTACAATTTTTCCTGTAATTCTTGAACAGTCGTTTTCCGCGCTCAAAAGGTTGAAAACTTATTTAAGATCAACCATGACTCCAAACCGGCTAAACAATATAGCCGTTTTGCACGTCCATAAAGAATCGACGGAAAATCTGGACTACGGAGAGCTGATTGATGAGTTTGTTTGTCGAATTGCGATTAGGAGGGCGACCTTCGCCATGGACGAATTAAAAATATGAAAAAACCAAATCGGTTTTCTACACCCCCCCCCCCCCCCCCCCCCCCCCCAAACGTGACTTAACAACACACGAGAATTCGGTAACTTGCCGGCACTGATCATCACTTAAGTTCAACAACAATACTTTTTAAACGTTAGAAGACTAGATTGCTTTGCTTAATAGCACTTAAAACTATCAGTATTACCATTTACTGAAATCTCTTAACAATTTGTGCTGCGCCGTGACGACTTATGACAGATGATAAAATATGGAAGACAGGGAACGTGGAATTGGGACTCTACAAGCTTGTCGCGACATCTTCATGCAAGATGCTTCCACTGGGGTGGCCTTTAGCGGATGCGGTTATTTTAACTATTATTTTTTTCACTTAGGCCTTATTACCTGCGGGTGCCTTAATCTTGTGAGGTATAAAATTATAACGATGACTCGAAGTAAAAAAAAAACGGGTTCATAATTTGTAAATTTATTCTGATTTTCATACTAGAAAATTTATTATTAATTTCGTCTCATTTCACTACTCGAATACTACTCACCCATGCTTCTACCGTTTATGTCGATTGGGTTTATTTCTATCCCTCGACGATGTGACTCAAACGAATTCCCACAATTTGTAGGACAGAAAGTACAGCAGGGTTCATTCTACGTTAGGAGCAATGCTCTTGAAAATCCATACAGTTCCCATCGTTGGATCAGACTGGAACTGGCAAGTGGCCTCCCGATGAACATTTTTTTATCTAATTATATATGATCATATGTGATTCTATATATAATCAGACCTGAAAATTGGCCAGATATGATCATATCTGATCATATCTGATCATATCTAATTATATATATAATTACATATATGATTGTATTTTGCGCCTCTTCCTCGAGATCATAGATGTAGTACCCCCATTTCCCACAGGTGTCGCCACAAATTTTCAAAGCTAAAGAAAATTTATCTATATCATGCGGTCTTTCGTACGCGTCTGCGTATCCTTTGACCGACTCGCATTTATCTTGAACCTTCATTCTTTTGTTTTGTGCACGTGTCGTCACATTGAAATTGCCCAAACGTACAAATAATTTTTTTATTATGGGCAAGAAAGGAAAAAAAAAGGAGTTCGTATGATGAAGAAGACGAGGACAATCGACGGATAAGAAGAAAGATTCAACGTTTGGAGAAAAAATTGGACCGAAAAATGAAGAAGCGTCGTAAGTACAGCTTTAACCTCTCTTTTTTGTTTGACAAAAAAGAGGACGCTATCGGCTCTTGTAAGGCCGGGTTCCGATCCAGCTCACAGTTGGTTACACGCAAGCGATTTTATCGTTGTGCGTCGTACTTTTGGCTCTTACCAAAATGTACGCCTTTCGTTTTACGAAGGAAGACGGTATTATCGGACGACCGACGGTTGAGTTTGACTCAGATAGCGCGCGGCATGCAATTTTTGCTGGCATTGCTAAATACCCCCCTTGGGGGTTAAACTTGAACGGTCGACCAAGAACAATCGTTTTACAGGTAAGCGCTCGTCGTCTTGGAGTTTATCGACATCACAGAGCTCGGCTAGAAAATCGCTGTCTGACATGCCGATGCGGCATCGGTCAGAACGCTCACAAGCCCGAAGTTCAAAAACACACTCTCGATTAGGTTGCTCTCAGTCTCGGAGACGTTCTCAAATTCGGCGCTCAACAACTCGATCTAGATCGAGACGCTCATCGTCTAGAAGCCGCTCAGTCGAGGCCCTCGCAGAGGACGCACGGGCCCGTGGCCCATCACATCGAATAAATTCGAGAAGTCCCGTGCCGACTTCAGATGTCGAGGACGACATCCGCACAGAGGGCAATGTGAATACTACTGAAACGATACTGCCCGCAGTCATTCCCGCAGATATTCTTGCGCACGAGGACGTAACCGTGACTAAGAAGGCAGACGAACAGACACCGGATATTCCAGAACACGAAATTGAGCTGCAGCAAGAGGTTTTGGAAGTTCTCGGATCGCGTTTTGAGTCGGAGACGATAGCCAGTGCCGCGATTCACAAAGATATAGCTTTCCGTTGGTCGGAGATTGTGAGAAAAGGACTTCCTGCAGACGAAGTGAAGACCCTGCTAGAAAAATATCCAGCCCCAGAGAATTGTAAGTTTATCGTAGTCCCGAAGTTGAACGCGGAAATTACCGCTGCAGTTCAAGAAACTGCATTAAAGAGGGACAAACGTATCGTTGAGAAGCAAGAACGGATTGCGGCGTGTCTTGCAGCATTGGGCAAAGCGATTACAAGTACTCTAAAAATCGATAATCCAGAGAAGATAGGATTACTCGAAAAATTGAGTGATGGAAGTACCCTACTGAAAAAGTTCATGTCATGAAGGTCATGGCAAAGCACCAGATGAATCACATGGTAAATTGCATGCAGTTATGGAAGATATTTGGGTATAATCAATTTTATAATTCACCATCTAATTTGCCAGGTGATTTCTTGCAAGGATTAGGATATGTAGAAAGATTTGTAATTTATCACGTGATTTATTTTGTGATATGTTACATGGTTCAAAATATCCAACAGGCTGGAAAATAATTAAATATGATAACAATCATTAAATTTTATGGATGACTGATAATTATAGTTATAAATAATTCGATACAATCCAAAAGTGATAAATGAGTGAACAAAAATAGTGTTGGCAATATCCTTTATTGATTATGCATATTTTTTTTTAGAAGACAATTCAAAATAAATAGCCGAATAAACAGGAAAATACGATTTTCATTTTAGATATATGTAAATTCTCGAGGAATTTATCTATTTACATTTTTTTTTTTTATGTACATAACAAACAGAGACCTACGCCAGGCAAGCATACAAATCGAGTTTGGTGGTTTGAAAACGACGACGAAAAAACATACAACAGTGAATTGTGAAATAAATGGAGTATACCTAAAGTATAAATACTAACAGGGGCTAATAATAGACTTATATAATATAATAGAATAGAATAGAATAAATACAAGCAGGGTCGAAAAACGTCACTGGGACGATGGAAAAAACGATTTTCTATCGTAAAACCAACCTTTCCAATAGAAGCGAGTTGTTTCTTCACTAATAACATAACAGTGACATAATAATGTTAAAATTCGGTTTTTATTACACATATTTTATTGGTGTGATAATTAAAGTCGCTATTATATAAAGAATAATACTGCTTACTCGTGTATTATCTGTAATATTTCTTCCTCAGGTTATTAATTTTCGTTGTCAGTGTCTCGGGAATCTTTTTCAATAGCCTCATTCTGTCAGATAGAGACACTTTCTTCTCATCCAAATGATCGTTATATAATTCTGAGGAGCAAAATGAAATTTTAAAAGGAAGAAGTATGGAAGAATGTAGCGTTCGTATGAGATACAATTTCATTTACTATAGAGGAGTCGTTTTTTCGTCGGAGTGACCTCCTTCATTGGTGACCGATGAACCAGTTTGGTTGTCACTTGTGCTTTATTTTGGCACCGATTCACTAACGTACGCTCACCCCAAAGCAACAGTATAATATCATTCAGAAAAATGGTTGCCTTTTTATTTTGAATCAGGTACCAAGCGGTCGCAGATACGTTGATACCTTCACCCAAGTATATCTGTAAGTATGAACAGGGTAGAATCACTTCCAGGGTAGTAAATTTGTAATGCAAATGAAAAAACATAACTTACTTCATAAATTAAGATTTTTATTTAATACTTGTACCCTGTTATCAGTGACTTCATATAATTTTCGT
The DNA here is from genome assembly GCA_944452935.1 of Rhogogaster chlorosoma. Lineage (NCBI taxonomy): Eukaryota > Metazoa > Arthropoda > Insecta > Hymenoptera > Tenthredinidae > Rhogogaster > Rhogogaster chlorosoma. The sequence goes on along the minus strand of OX101800.1, from coordinate 12,556,276 downwards.
CCAGTATGGTCAATTCCTAGCTCATAATGCTTTAGAGCAGTCTCAATCTCCGTGGCGATCTTTTTATTCATTCTTGCATTGCCATGATCTGCATGCAAAAACGCAATACCAGGAAGTAATATTACTATAAAAACTTTCATTTGTCAATTCCACGTCTGATGATTTCGAATCATTAGATTCCAGGCAAAGTCACTAAGCTCTACGGTACTGTACTTACTGTACTAAGCAATCATATACCTGCTAACTTTCTTTGCTTCTCTTTTGGTTTGAGACGGCATATCACGTGGCGATCGTCCTCAGCTTTCTCTTCATCTGTAACCGATTGTTAATTATTACCTATCTTGTAATTGCTAAAAGTACCGGTTATTAATTGCAATGACAGAATAGATGCAACCTTCTTCTATATCACTGTCACTTTCGGTTGATGCTCGTCTTCCCTCGTGTGGATTCTGGTCATGTTCTTGCACCGGAGATTCCACTGATTTTTCATCATTGATTTTTGATGTTGGCTCTGTTGAACCGTGAATCTTTCGTGAAGTGCCTCCTCGATCCTTCGCATTCCGTAACTCTATAGTTATTATTTCTCATCAATCATTCTTCTCTTATTTTCGTCTACTTACAAAAATGTAGTAACTAAAATGGATAACCCATAGAGTACTATTTTGAAACATGAATATTTGATAAACCTAAAGGAGAACTAGCAAAAAACTACCAATTGACACTCGTGGCTCAAAAGATCAACCTGTTTCATGATTCTAAAAAGTAACATACACGGAATTCATGTAAATAAATGTCTGGGCAATGCAATTTCCAATGAATCGACTGAAAGAGCATCTATTTATATATATTACATTGCAGTATTCTATAATAGCTGGGTAATTGAATTTGAAAATACATACTCATAATACTCTGTGATTCGAAACCTTCTTTCTCGTTTCGTCGTTGTTCGTTGCTTCCACCTGTAAAATATTTTCGAATATTTATGTTGGTGCTACAAGCAGTCGTTGGGGATGATGAATGTTACCCTGACTTTTTTCCATTCCGTGATTATTTGATGTCTCTTTTGATCTTTCAGATTTGCTTCTCAGATGCATATCTGTAGCGACTTTCTCAATACTTTTCACAGTTAGCCTGCTTGGCTTGGGGCTCATAACTGCAGAGCTGCCTCCTGAATGCATTTCACTTTGGATCCCAGACAACAATTTCTCTACTTTGAAAATATGTAAGAAAAAATTATACAGTTGATGTAGAACTTACGATATATAATATATGATCCTGTCGAAAATTTAGAAATAATTCATCATTTTCCATAGGTATAAAACCTCACGCGATAAATTATACACTTTATCTGAATATTGGAATCGTTACAATATATACAGTGATTCTTTTCTAATAAAGGTAAAAGAAGAGTTATTAGTCAAATATGTGTACCGAAATTTGTAAGAAGTATACAATTGCAGAAAGAGATAAAGTTCGATTCACGGATTTGAAAAAATTGTGTAATTTTTCTCCTTGCAATAAATGTATATCAGTAAGTATATAAGGTGTAGGGTATAATATATCCATAATCAACATTGCCAAAAAATTATAGCTCTTCAATACAGAATTGCTATATAAGTTAGTCTTGTAAAATAATAACTTACGTCGAATTCGATATTTATTTCATATCTTCGCCTGTCAAAAAAGTATATATCTAATTTCTCATCATTTTTATATAATTTCACAATTCAGTAAATCCTCGAATACATCCGTAAGACAAATTATCCACTAATTTTATCATTTCTGGCACATTTTGGTGATACAATATTAATGCTTACAGAATACGTATTTTTTTACAACCCATAAATAGAAGCACAATCTTTCGGAAATATCACTCATCAGTCTCAAGTTACGCGTTGTGTTGTTCGGATCGATCTGCAGTGCGTATAATATTATTTGTGATTACCGGAAAAAATGAATAGGTTCAAATTGATGAAATACACCGGTCGAAGTTCAACCGGCTCGTCAAGAAGTACCAAAAGCAGAAAATTGAGAAAATGGAAAAGTGATTTGCGAAAAACGCTATTAGAGAATGTTTCACGCATAACTGATATTAATTGTATAAATGATAATACTACAGCTAGTACTATCTGCGATGATGATAATAATGACTGTAATCATCAGAGTATAACTGAAGGTGATCAGTCAACAGGAAATAAATCAAATCAGATTCTGGATATACCGAGTGGCTTAACGGTTGTGCAAAGTAATGACTTGCGCAGAATTAATAGTAGCGCAACTAGCGATCAAAGTCTATCCAACAATATTGACTACGATAAAAGTAGCGATGATGAACAACGCGGAAGTACGTTTAATTATGATGAAAACGAAAGTAGTGATAGTGATAGTGACAGCGAAGTAACCGAAACACACGATCAGTTTCAAAACTTCAGAAATATTAAATTATTTCTAACAAAATGGGCCTTAAAACATAATATTGCTCATAATGCCCTGAATGACTTATTGAACGGTTTAAAAAATCATGGTTTCCAAATGTTGCCGCAGGATGCCAGAACTCTATTGCAAACACCTAAAAAAATGTCAACCAAAGTGGTTGAACCAGGATATTATTGTCATTTTAGCATCCAAAATAGTTTAGAAGCAAAATTGAACGGCCTAGAATCCCTTGAATTTGAAGACAATAAAATATTGATTGATATCAATATTGATGGCGTACCTATATTTCGAAGTACGAATTTGAACTGTTGGCCTATCTTAGGAATGGCCCCGCAAATTGATAATATACCATTCATTATTGGATTATACAGTGGAACCGCGAAGCCGAAGTGTGTCAACGGTTTTTTAGAATCATTTGTCGAAGATTATAACAATTTAAAATTGAATAATCTTGCATACAAAGGGCAAAAATTCATTGTAGCCATTCGAAACGTCATTTGCGATACCCCAGCTAAAGCTTTCGTATGTAATACCAAAGGGCATTCAGGATATTCTTCTTGCAGTAAATGTAAAACGGAAGGGAAATATTTCAAAAACAAAATGATTTTTCCTCAATTAAATGCCCCTCTTCGTACCGATTTAGACTTTAAGAACAAGACCGATGAAGAATTCCATAGAGGATCTACAATCTTAGAATCGATGGGGATCGGTATGACGTCCCAAATACCTCTAGATTATATGCATGTTGTGCTCTTGGGTATCGTCAAACGTCTTATATACTTGTGGATCGAAGGCCCGTTAGGGGTACGATTGAATAGTGCGAAGGTGAATGAGATTTCGAATAGGCTTCTAGCATTAAAATTATTTTCGCCTTCGGAATTCACGCGAAGGCCACGTAGCTTAAAAGAATACAGACGATGGAAGGCAACTGAATTTAGAAATTTCTTGTTGTATACTGGTCCTATAGTATTGAAAAATATTATTAGTCAGGTTGCGTATGAACATTTCATAACATTACATGTGGCAATAAGAATATTATGCTCCCATCAATTTTGCACGAGTTTAAATTCATATGCTAAGACTCTTCTGGAGTTCTTTATTAAACAAATGGAGGAGATTTACGGGATGGAAGAAATAAGTTACAATGTTCATTCTCTGATTCATTTGAGTGACGATGTTTCACGCAATGGACCATTGGACATGTTTAGTGCCTTTCCTTTCGAAAATTTTCTAGGAAAAATGAAAAAGATGATACGGAAACCAGATGTAGTTTTGCAACAAATTCATCACAGAGTCATGGAAATGAATACGTTTTTGATGAATTCAGAAAATATGAATATAAAAAACGAACCGAATCTCAGATTTTTCAATAAGGTAAAAAATATGAAAAATAGGTTTTTCAGTTGTACAATTCGGCGTACAAATACTATGCTGAGTGGAAAAAATCAGAAAGATTCGTACGCTATGTTGAACGACAAATCCGTTGTCCGAATAAAGTATTTCGATTTGAATTCGAAGTGTACAATAGTCTATTGCCATAAAGTAACTAATCACGGGAAACTCTATGAAAAACCCCTGAATTGTAGTAGGGTTCTAGGTCAATTCATTGGGAGCGAAAATATGACTGATGATTCATTTTGCGAAGTTGATATTAAAAATATTAAATGGAAAATGTGCGCTTTGCCTATTAATGATGATCGTGATGACAACTTATTCGCGTTTATACCAATGTTACACTCTTTTGCCCATGAATTGTGATCTAGTTAGTTTTTCAATTACTCTGATTCAATCAGAATGAACAGTGGATAGAAATAAGAAGGAAAAATCGATTCATATAAATAATAAGAATCAAATTTAGCAGCTACATACAAATAAGAAATGATCCGAGAAAAAACAGTTCGATATATGTCGTTTCATAATTCATTTATATTGTTGTTCACTGAAATGATGAAGGAAAATAAAGAAAAGAAATAATTGAAAAAAGGTGAAATAACAATGATGACGATAATAATAATAATAATAATAATAATAATAATAATAATAATAATAAAAATTGAATTATGCCTCATTTCTCATTCGTTATTGTCCTCCGGGCGGGTAAACTGTCTTACTCCAAGAGAAGTCTGAAATCATGCCGCCCATGGTTTATCGAGCACGTTTTATTCTATTGTGTGCCGCGTGGTATTGCAACAGTATTGCAAGAGTGCTCTGTGCCGATCGCGAGGTGTCTTGTTCATGGATTCTGCTAGCATCACTAGCGTCGCGTCAGTAGAGTGAGAACGTTGTGCTTTAGTTAGGAGCTGGCTGAAGTTATAAAGTCAGTGGTAATTACTAATTATTATGTGGATCATAGTGAAATTTCTTACTGACAACACCGTCGCAGCGGTTCCCAAAGATTGGCTTCGCGACGGCATGTGCCCGTGGGATTGTGGTAAACTGTGCCGAAAACTAATCAAACAATTAAAACCACCGAATCCAGATTTTGAAAAATTTGCGGCTGTGCAGATAAGCACGTTCGTGACAGGTCAGTATTCTAGAATTTATTAACTTATTAGTTGCTTCCCGAGCCATGAGAGAAACCAGGTTTAAGCGATGACGTACGAAAAAGAGAGCCATCCCCATTTCATCACGCGAGTGAGCACGTGTGGCTTCGAGTTTTGTCCTTATTTATAATGCGCAAATGAAACGGCCAAGAACAACCAACGATTGCTCAAAAGTTCGAAAAAATTGCAATTCATCATTCATTATTTATTTGTTAGACTTTATAAATTTTTCCTCTTCATTAGAAAATGATAACTCTGTATAACTCTCGAAGACAAATATAATATAGATTTGGATAGATAACTAATGAATGATGAATTGCGATTTTCTCGAATTTTGAATAAGTCTTTTCTTTCACCCTTTCGATTGCAAAATACAATTAAAACCAAAAGTGGAGGCCACTCATATTTCTCTCACTCATGTAGTGAAACAGGATGGCTCTTATTTGCGCACGTACGTCATGGGTCGGTGCTAGTTCGGCTCTTCTCATACCTCAGGAAACAATGATCATGAAGATGACCGTTGATTATTTATGATCATGTCTGTATCGGTATAACATGAATCTCATACAGATAGATTTAACACTTTTTTCTGGTTCTTGACTCACAATACTGGATGGTCAACTATAGTACAATAATTGGTTCTGTTTATTTCCAGATACGTATGAAATTGCATTGCGAAAGGCGCGAGAAGCAGAAGATACATCTCACTTATCCAGTGATGAAGACAATTTTAACCCACAGCGGAGAAAAACAATTCCCAACAGATTATACACAGACTTCGCACTTGGTGAATCGTCATTAACTACCGAACCACCCATTTTGGATATGGAACTGGCTAATTTTATTACCGAAAATAACAAAATCTTCAATTTGGACAGTATATCAGAGACAACTCACATAACTAATCAAAATTCACAAGCTACTTCAACGACAACTGTTAATTCGGACGGATGTGTACCTCAAAATTTTATTTCAAATGAAAATATTATAAATAAAAGCACTGTGGATAAAAATGGAAATGGTATAATCGAGGGTATAATACAAAGTAAAACACCTGCTCCTGATGAAGGTAAGAATAAACGACTCATGCATTCTTTCATCCAATTCATACTTATATATGAATTGCTAATTTCAAATCATTTATCTGTGAATATTTTTATACTGCCTGGTTTGTTTGATTAATACTTATGTGAAAACAAAAAAAAAAAAGATGTGTGTCCCGAATAAATGAAGGTTTGATGATTTTAAGATTTGAATGTAACGAATTTTCAGTTAACCTTCACAACTTTCAACACATTCTTCATAAAATCGTGAACTAGAATCAAGTTCTTCTATAACACATCTCGTATCATCGAGTACTCAATAGTTGAATATGGGATCATCATTATAAAAAAAATTCACGGTTAACCATTCTTCACATTGCACCTTTCTAATTTTTCAAACATCATTTCTTCATCATTTTTCTAATTGATATTTGCCGCTTTTATGCAGACTAGTGTTTCGATAAGGTATCATCTGTTGTACGATATGTGATTTTTTATTTCAGAATGCCCTACTTGTAAAAACCTGCTGGAAGACATTCGGGCTCTGAAAGTCCTTATCGAGGCTAATCAAAAGTGGATGACGGAGAGGTTTGATTACATGTCTAGCAAGATGGAGGACGTGTTTACACTCATTTCTTTGAATAATAATGCCACATGTGAAGATATTGACGACCAATTTCCTATGAAAAGTTTGGAAGACTTGGAAAGTTTTGAAAATAAATTGAAGAATCCGGAGTTCAAACAAAAAATAGTAAGTTAAACGACAATCAAATCCCTTATAATTTAATTCCAGAGATATTCGTATTCAAATTATCCACGATGAAAAAAATTAATAATTTAAGTGTGAAAATGAGTGGTATTTGAAGATGAATCTATTTACTCTAGAAATATGAAAATAATATAAAAATATGAATTAAGGAGGTTCGATGGTGGAAATCAGTGTTTTTCAATCAAATTTTTTTCGGTATTAATCTCTCATCGAATATTTATCTCATTCATTTACTCGTAAACTTTTTATACTTCTCTTCAAACCCTCATGCAAAATATGTAAAAATTATAAACAAAAGCTCAGATATGAATTTTTCATTTTAAAGCACTTTAAAATCAAATAAAATCTATTAGATTTTGTAAATTTCTTTTTGCGTTTGCTAATTTTATAATGAAACCTTTTATCTATAACTTCACCGTTACAAATTTTTTTATAACTTTTATTGTTGAGTATTTAATTTTATAATATTGCAATTATCTAGACTTTGAACAACAAATAGCAATATTTCACTGACTATTGGAAACAGATATATTTTTTCACAGTAAAGTTGTAGATAAAAGGCTTCTGAACAGAATCAGCAGACGAAAAATGAAATCGACCGAATCTAATAGATTTTACTTAATTTTAAAGAGCTTTAAAATGAAAAATTCATATCTGAGCATTTGTTTATAATTTTCATATATTTTGTAAAGGGGTTTGAAGGAAAGTATAAATAGTTTACGAGTAAATGAATGTGATAAATATTCAGTGAGATTATTACCGAAAAAAATTAATTACGCGAGCACTGATTTCAAACATCGAACCTCCTCAATGTTGCTTGTATCATTCACTAATTTCATCATTCGTTAACTTCTCTCATTACAAAACAGTTGAAGCACCTTAGACGCGTGGGCGGGAGTTGTGTTGAGGAAAGTACTCGAAGATTATGGAAATATTTACTCAGCGTAGAACTGCAGTACCAATGCAATTGGACTGGTCTCAAAAAAAAGAAAGCTTTAAAGGACACGTTGATAAACGGGTTGATTGAGAGTGAGTAATAATGATAATGATTTCGATTTTGATTACAATTTTACCTAACTAATTGTATAAATGTGGTATCCTACGAAAAATCTATACAGTAAGGAAGCACCATTAGTTTGATATAAATTGAATCGCTATGAAAGTACAAAGTTATTACAGACCTCTAGTTTTATATTTGACATAAGATTCGAGAAGTAATTAACTTTGTCAAATATCGATCCGAGGCTAATCTGTTCACTCTTGTATTTTCATTACAGGTGCTGTTCAGCAGAGTTTTGGTACGGCCACAATTAAGACGATCCAATCCACAACTAAAGATTATATTCAGCATGCTTCCAACCGATTGAAAAAAGGTAATGCTTAGTGGAAAATTGATCGCATAAAAAATACAACAGCCCGCGTGGGGTTACTAATAAGATCCTTATTATTATATAGGGTATTCCATGCCAGATCACTGAGGCCCCACGAATTTTTTGTTTCAAATTAAAATAATAAAATCCCAAATATGAGAGAATAAATTTGCTGATATTCTCATATAAGAGCAGATTCAAAAAACAGACTCATCTATCAATGGAAATATCTATCTTTTTTTAGTAACCACATGACCGTTGGAATATGGTATGGAGGCGCGGTATGGAGGCTAGATGAATTAACGTGGACAGCCCCATATACATGTTTATAATATATATACTCAATGATACCTGAATAAAGAGCATAAATCTTGATGTAATAAATCCTATATAATAAATCAAATATCACGAATATATACCTGAAGTTTCTATTTAATTTCCAACCAAAATTAGTAATAAAAGAGGAAAAACCATTACCATTTATGACATCTCGAATATTACTCAGAACAGTACACCTAAAGTTTCTATTTAATTTCCAACTAAAATTAGTAATAAAAGAGGAAAAACCATTACCATTTATGACATCTCGAATATTACTCAGAACAGTACACCTCAAGTTTCTATTTAATTTCCAAGAAAAATTAGTATTAAAAGAGAAGTCACCGTTACCAATATTTTAGACATTAAGTTCTGGGTAAAATGACTAATGAACAGTACTATTTCTCACCGTACGAAAAGTCGTAATAATCGTATAAGTAACATCAGTCTCTTGATCCTATTTTGCAGTTGAAAGAAATGACATTTTACTTCGAAATTCAAATGGTAAGGAAAAATGGTAATTCATTACACGAAAGGTGTTGCAGCGGTATGGAATTAGTTCCTAATAATTTCATAAGGAAAATTACTATTGTCATAATAACCGATGTATAATTCTTACCAATATATTATGAAAATTGTTGTCTGGGGATTCCACTACTTTCTATAAATTTCGATATATTGTTATCCACTACTCTTTCATATACCTCTCACACATTGAGAAGCTAGTACTTGTTACTACCTATTACCATGGAAGAATGAAATCACCTTTAATTCTAAAAATTGAGCGCAGGTATGGGTATGATTGTACACATCGAAGGTGGGAAATGCATAACACTTCCACGTTTACTTAGAAACGTGAAAACTGTAACCGATAGAGCAATTATTCGGTGTTCGTTTCTTCAATAATCAGATTAATCATTGCAAAGAGAAGTCATCGTGAATAACTGCGTTCAACAGGTACGCGTCAAGTACTGCTTTGACTGCATTATATGAGTTTTGCTCGACTACCTATGATACTTGGTCAGCGATATCTTAGAAACACCTCTAATGGAGATCCATGGTCTGATAAAAATCCTGATCAAAACGACATCTTCATATCAATACTCTATTTACCTCTAGTTTCGTCTGCATGATCCTCTTGAAACAGGCTTCGCTTCACAGCATCTACGTCCGCCTTAGTGTTTCCTAATAAATATATATAATTTCATAAGCAGAATGCATAGTTGTTCCTACACGATTTATTTTACCAGTATTACTGTGTACGAATTTTTGAGAATCTATTTTTCTTTTTGAGCTAACTGAAAAGTGTCCAGATTTATCAATTCCTACAACTACTAATAGTGTGGTGGCCTGTGATTGAAATGAAATTCAACATTTTGCGTTGAAAATGTAGGTGCAGTAGCAATGTTTCAGATTAAGTGCACAGTTCGCTGCAAAGCTTTTTCTGCGCACAAATATTTATCGGAAACTGTTGCCATTTCTTTTTAAACACACATCTTACGATAATTTACAGATTACTGTGAGAATTTTTTTTTTGAAAAAGAAGTATGTATGTATGAAGATAAGAAAAATGTAAAAGAGGTCTTATTAAAATTATATATAACAATTGTGTAACAATACCTGTCGCTCTCGGCGATGGTTGAGTCTGGTCTAGTGCATGTTGTATTTCCAGAATTTCTTGATCTCTCGATATCTTGATCTGGTTTTGTTGCTGTTGTTTGAAACTTTCATCAGTTTTGTTTTTTGGATTTGCATTTTCCGGTACTTGGCCTGCCTGCAGAATGTTTTCTGCGACTTCATCACCATCAAAATCAAGGCCGTTGAGTTTTTTTCTCGATGATAACATCAAGTTACGATTATATTTTAATAAGATATCAACATTTTTTTGACTCTTCGCGTCTTTGATGGAGTTACTCTGCTTGAACTTCTGCAAAAAAAAAGATCACATGTAAGTTGTGATAAATTTTCCAATATAGCGGTCTAACCGAATGGAAACTGAAAATTTGTAATCAGTGATTCGAATGACCACTCACTTTTGGTACTGGTTGAAATAATTCCTCAGATTCCGATGAGTGTTTTATAATAGGAACAATCAACCTACGTTCTGCTTTTTTCAATTCAATATCTGCTTGACTTTCTGGAAAACAAAAATATTGAAATAGATGTAATTTAAGATCAAGATGTTCACTAAATTAAAATGTAAAGCATACTTGCATGCATTAGTTCAATATCTTGAATTTGCCATTATATACCATTATCCACTGCTTATGAACTCCTTTGAAGTTTTAAGGAAAAACTCTACTGAAATCTGAAGAAGAAGCAGTTTTTCATTTTTCAATTGACCAAAAAATATCCAATCTAAAAAGTAATACTATCAATTCTAGATGATGGTAGAATATGTTTTTGAACAAAATTTCAGTTTTCTGTGATAAAAGTGTATGCGCAGGAACCCTTTCGCAAAATCTGTCCTGTGCAGCGCTGCGAAAGGTTTCATGTGCATACACTTTCATCGCAGAGACTAAAATTTTGTTGAAAAACATATTCTACCATTATCTAGAATTGATAGTATTACTTTTTAGATTGGAATTTTTTTGACCAAGTGAAAAATAAGAAACTGTTTTTTGTTAAGATTTCAGTAGGGTCTTCCCTCAACGAATCAGATTTATATATATATATATATATAAAAAAAAAAAAACGTAAAAACTTGAAGATAATGACCTGTAGTATTATCACAGTGCCTTTGAACACGTTTTACTGACACGTGGTCATCAAACCTTATTTGTAAACAGAAAAGAACTGAATAGCACGTGCACAAAATGGGTATAGGAAGATTTTGCACCACGACCTTTCACCTTTTCATTGTCATACGAGTACATATATATTATACATAGCTTCGACTACCGCTCATGTTTAAACGTAGAAAACTGTTTCAACTTACCTCCCAAAAGCAAAATAAATGCCGGATAGTAATCCACATGCTTATCACAGTCTTCGCTGCACTCGTCATCACAATGCCGCCACTTGGCATAATAAACATATTTTCGGTCAAAATCACTGTCGTCCTTTGGTGTGATTGAACATTTAGAATTACGTTTTAATCTAATGTCCTTGCACGCAACTGTAGAAAAACGCTTCGTATCGTCTCTATAGACGATACAAGCGTGCGAAACCACACTCATAGTGACGCGGTACTGACCGTGAACTATTAAAGATTAGGTTGCACAATAATTTATTACAGAAAGTTGTCAAATTATATTCAAACGAAATGAAACGATGAGTTTTTCGAATCTCTTGCTGAACCGGCTGGATTCCGAGCAACGTGCGCGACGTGCAAACGAAGAGATCGGTGGTACATAAGTGTGCGGTGGTGCTACGCGTGCGTGTGTTAGCACTGTTGACGGTACTACAGCAGTTATCATTGGTCGGGAATCGCCGCCGATCGCCAGCGGGAATTCCGACCAATGGCGTGTTCAGGATATTCAAACACGACACACGCTACCCTCAGAGTGTCAAGGTCAGCTCATTGTTCATCGTTCAGTCCTACACGAAACGCTTGCTTGTTGTTCGCGCGGTGTGAATTTTGAGACGACCGTTTTCAGAAGTTTCAGATCTTCTCGTACCGGCAGACTAATTCCGTTGTTGCCTGGCTGATGTGTGTAGTGTACAGTAACATATTCTGAAAAATTAGGCGGAGATTTTTTAGCATAAGTTGGTCGAAGGATCGACGGAGAGCTTTTCTACCATCCCTGCATATAGCGTACAGTCATATGGTGATTTGTAATTTCTGCGTGATCAGTGCGTCAGCGTTCTTCTGTTTCGGAAAGGTTTTGGAATCGAGAGCAACATTTCAGAACCATGAGTTCATTTAAAAGACGAAAATCGTATTTACATGGAGACGAAAACATTATTTACCGTGCAAGATACGACACGCTCAAGAAAATTGCAAGCACAGAGGGAAGTATCAGCGAGGTAAGTTCAGTTATGAAAACTCTCTATCTGTTGTTAATAGCCTTTAAGCACTGATCTCTAGTATACTAACTACGGATGAGTACCTTTAGGCTATTGTTTCCATGTCAATATAAAAAATCCATGAATTATTCGATCTGATATGCTTGCTTGCTATTGCTGTTTATAATTTTTTCAATCATTTTAGAGCTCACAGAGTAATAATTGTCACAAAAATGAGACGCTGAACGAAACGATTCCTCTTCTGGGTGAAACGGAAGCATTCAATAACGTAAGTTCAATTTATATTAAGAACGTTCATCAGTAAATCGATTTTCTATTGATTGTCTTGAAATTTGGACCACACGCTATTTATAGTATCTCCAATGCACTCGCAAAATTTTGAGAACCGTGTCGGTACCAAAGTGGAGTTATTCACTGTTAAAGTTGCAAGTTTTAACATGTAAGGTATATCCGAGTCATGAGCTAAAGGAGCATTTTAATTTATAGCAGTAACAATTTTATATTGATTTTGATGACCGAGTGATATATGATGCATGATAGTGTTAAGGACAAAATATTAAAAGATAGGGCAGCAGTGTCGTTTAGGTGCAATGATAATCCGAAGATACCTATTTATATCAGGACTAAAAGTCTTGGACGAGGGAGAGCGGTGCAGTATACTGTGCGGCAGTAGAACTAAGCCGACCGTGCGTCAAATTTTTGTCTCCAATCATTCTTAAAGGACGGCCTTGAGGAGAGACCGGTGAAATTTTAATAAAAACGATTTTTTCATTTTTTTACATTACTGAAAAAAATCCAATCGAAAAATTCCTGCAGCAAAATTTCGATGATGGTAGTATGTGTATTGAAAAAAAATGTTGCTTCTCAGAGTTGAAAGTGTAAGCGCAAGGAACCTTTAGCAGAAGATTTGCTGTGCACAGCTGCCAAATACTCCTTGCGCTTACACTTTTAACTCAGAGAATTGAAATTTTTTTTCAATACACATGCTACCATAAACTGAGTTTTGCTGCAGGGATTTTTTGATTTGATTTTTTTTTAGTAATTTAAAAAATTAAAAAATCGTTTTCATCAAAATTTCACCGAAGTCCGCTTGATTAATGTCAGGATTAATATTTGACACAATATCTTTCCCGAACCTAATGATAGTATAAAATAATGTATCACTGTTTCATATTTACAGATTACATCAGCTGATGAAGATGTAAGAAGATTGTACGAAACGAATCGCGAGGATGAAGAGTTTGACACATCACAGGCTTGTAGCAGTAGCTCAAATCATCTGGAAAACTTACTCCAAAGTCCTGGGTTTTGTGATATAATAACCACACCGGTACAAAGAAAACCAGCGGAGTTACTTTTAATGACACTGAAGTATTCGTTACGTAATAACCTACCACTAATATCAACAGAAAATTTACTTCGGTTAATAAACAGTATATTTTCTGCGCCAGTAATACCAGAGTCCCGATATATGATTGATATATTATTCAATCCTAAAAATAATACAGAATTTCACGCTACGTATCCTAATTGTACCATGTATATTGGTAAATTTGGTGCGTTGAATGTGAGTGCGGAATGTTATAATTGTCAGACAACTATTGACGTATCAAATTCTTCATCAGGTAATTACTTTGCAATAGTCAATCCTTCAGATGCAATAACGGAATACTTACAAGCACATGAAGAACATTATAATTTTGTAATGCGTGAAAGACGTCACGAAAGAGGTCGCTTGAAAGATGTTTATGATGGAAAATGTTACCGAGATTTTGTTAAAAATTTATCAGAGTCAGATAAATACCAGTATGTCACAGCGACATTCAACACTGATGGGGCGCCTGTGTTTGAAAGCTCTACATATTCGATTTGGCCAATCTATCTCATGATTAATGAATTGCCTGTGCAAGATAGACTGAAGAACTTGATAGTTTGTGGTTTATGGTTTGGTAAGAGCAAACCCGAAATGAGCGTTTTTTTAGATGCCTTTGTTGAAAAAATTAATGAGCTTTCATCTGTAGGTATTACTTGTAAGATTAAAGGAAAAACACTCATCGTGAAGTTCTATGCATTGATCTGTTGTGTTGATACAATTGCTCGTTCTCCCATGAGCGGAACTATGCAGTTCAACGCATTCTACGGATGCGATTGGTGTCTTCACCCTGGAGAATGGTTTGAGGGATGCGTGCGATATCCACTTTTAGAAAGTGTTTGTGAAAGTAGAGATATGCAAAATACTATAAAACTCATGAAAGAAGCAGTACAAAAGGGACTGCCTATCTGTGGCGTTAAAAATGCTTCGCCATTGATTAACTTGCGGTCTTTTGACATTATCCTGGGGTTCGTTCCTGATTATTTGCATTGTCTTCTAGCTGGTGTTGCAAAGCAAATAACGGAGTACTGGATGAAACGTATATCAACATATGATCTCAAGATTATAGATTCACGGTTATCTCAAATCAGAGCTCCCAATCAGTTGGGGCGTTTATCTAGGCCACTAAAAGATAGAGCTATGTGGAAAGCACGTGAATGGGAGAATTGGTTGCTATACTATAGCATTCCGGTGCTCGATTCAATTATAGATAATGAGCTGCTCAAACACTGGAGTCTACTTGTTGAAAGTTTATACACACTTTTGAAAACTGATATTACATGTGTAGAATTGGACGAGGCTGATTCAAAACTTCACGAATTCGTTTGCGGAGTAGAGCAATTGTATTCCAAAGCCGCAATGACATACAATGTTCACCAACTTTTGCACATTGCTAAAAGCGTCTACGACTGGGGACCCTTATGGGCGCATTCAACCTTTGCATTTGAATCTGGAAATCACGAGTTGCTCACCGCGATCCAGTGTGCTAAAGGAGTTAACCAGCAGATACTCCGTTATGTAAACATGCAGCGTTCGGTAGCTATCCTTGAAAAGCATCTTTACCCATATTCTTCCGACATTGTAAACCAATATTGTAGCAATCTTAACAAACCACGAACTCAAACGTGTCTCCAATTATCTGGAATCACTTATTTCGAAAACGCAAAAATGATTGATAAACAATTACTGGACACGTTTGTCTTATCTTCAAATGCGAAGGCATTTGTCAGAATAGTGAAAAATGGGTGTTTGTATACTTCTTCGAAAAAACAAAATTTACGGTCGTGTAATTATTTTGCACAACTGATCAACAAAACCTATGTTCAAATTGATACATTTGTTGTTGACGAAGAAAGGGATAAACAAATAGCAATATGTCATATTGTAGAAACAACGGCCTCTGAATTTTCAAGCTCAATACAAAAAGTTCGCAAAATTGATGACAAGGTAATTGATGTGAATATGACTGATATTGATAGAGTCTGTATTTTTGTAGATGTCACGAATACCAGATATATTTCCTCGGTCCCAAATTTATTGAAATATTAGGAACCGTGTACAACCAACGATAACCATACACTAGTAAAGTTAGTTAATATGGGTTTGTATTTCGAATATTGGTAGATGATCGAAATTTTTTCACACGTCATAGTTCTTCAAAATGGAAGAAACAACTCGCTTCTATTGGAAAGGTTGGTTTTACGATAGAAAATCGTTTTTTCCATCGTCCCAGTGACGTTTTTCGACCCTGCTTGTATTTATTCTATTCTATTCTATTATATTATATAAGTCTATTATTAGCCCCTGTTAGTATTTATACTTTAGGTATACTCCATTTATTTCACAATTCACTGTTGTATGTTTTTTCGTCGTCGTTTTCAAACCACCAAACTCGATTTGTATGCTTGCCTGGCGTAGGTCTCTGTTTGTTATGTACATAAAAAAAAAAAATGTAAATAGATAAATTCCTCGAGAATTTACATATATCTAAAATGAAAATCGTATTTTCCTGTTTATTCGGCTATTTATTTTGAATTGTCTTCTAAAAAAAAATATGCATAATCAATAAAGGATATTGCCAACACTATTTTTGTTCACTCATTTATCACTTTTGGATTGTATCGAATTATTTATAACTATAATTATCAGTCATCCATAAAATTTAATGATTGTTATCATATTTAATTATTTTCCAGCCTGTTGGATATTTTGAACCATGTAACATATCACAAAATAAATCACGTGATAAATTACAAATCTTTCTACATATCTTAATCCTTGCAAGAAATCACCTGGCAAATTAGATGGTGAATTATAAAATTGATTATACCCAAATATCTTCCATAACTGCATGCAATTTACCATGTGATTCATCTGGTGCTTTGCCATGACCTTCATGACATGAACTTTTTCAGTAGGGTAGGCTTCTCGCCTCAATTCACCGGGAAGAGTCCCTGGCGAGGAAAGGGCTTATTCTAGCCAACCTAAACTCGTCATTGAAGACCACGTTGTCAAACACGTCGGTCGACGAATGGTTGTTCGGGGGAGATTTGGACGAGAAATTGAAGATCGCTAAGAATTTAGAAAAAACATCGAACGATCTCAAGCCATCAGCGAAACTTGTACAGCAGTCGATCGCCCAGAAGAACACAAAAAACTCGAAGGGCCCGTTTCGACAATTTTCGTACAAGAATCGATCAACGATGTCGGGCGGGCGTCGGCAATACAACAACAACCGCAACAACAAGGAAAACTACAGCAACAGCCAGAACAACAACACGGATTCGAAGAAGACACGGGATCACCGAGAATCGTTCCGACCCTACAAAAAACGTCGATAAACGAGACAGAAAATGTAGATAAACCAGCAGGCCGACTGACTGTATTCGTCGACGCATGGTCAAAAGTGACCAATGATCCGGTGATATTGAAATGGGTGCAAGGTTACAAAATACCATTTTCATCTTTTCCATTTCAAGATCGTCCCCCGGTAGAGCATACGTGGACCGGTCAGGAGCACTCACTAATTATCAGTCAAATTATTAAGCTAATCTCTAAAGGCGCCATTGAAAAATGTTCATGGTCTAAAGGTCAATTTTTGTCAAATATCTTCTTAGTTCCGAAGCCAGATAAGACGTATCGATTGATATTGAATCTTAAAAAACTTAATGAGTTTATTACCACGGAACATTTCAAAATTGAAGACTGGAAAGTAGCAAAAAAATTGATTAGATCGCAGGATTTTATGGCTACATTAGATCTAAAGGACGCTTATTATCTCGTTGCCATAGAAAAACAGAGTAGAAAATGGTTGAGATTTTTGTATAGGGGCGAGTTGTATGAGTTCACGTGTCTGCCGTTCGGTCTCAACGTGGCACCTTATGTTTTCACGAAACTATTGAAACCGATAGCGGCATGTTTAAGAAAGAGCGGCCTAGCTTCTGTTTTCTATCTCGACGACATTCTTGTCATCGAAAGTTCGTATGAGAGTTGCGTCCGTAGTATTCAGAGAACAACTGCGCTGTTGCAAGAGCTAGGGTTTATTATAAATGAAGAAAAAAGTCTCACAGTACCTACACAACGGTGCAAATACTTAGGATTGATTTTTGATTCCAACAAAATGAGTATAGAATTACCAGAGGATAAAATTCAAAAGACCCTCGATTTATTGTGTAAATTCGGTAAACTAAACCATTGCAAAATAAGAGGATTTGCAGGCCTCGTCGGTACTCTAGTCTCTCGGTGTCCGGCTGTAAAGTACGGGATGATCTATGTGAGAGGTTTTGAGAGAGAAAGAACTTTAGCGCTCCAAGCTAACGGCAATAATTTTGATGCAATAATGTACCTGCCAAAAAGTGTGGCTGAAGATTTTGCTTGGTGGAAAAAGAATATCGTTTCCGCTAGGGCGCCGATGAGTGAGCCAGTTTTCGAGCTTGAAATTTTTTCCGACGCCTCGCGTACTGGCTGGGGAATTTTTTGTAAAAACCGTAGAGACCACGGTTTCTGGAACAAAGAAGATTTAGCGCTACACATAAACGAATTAGAGTTAAAAGCGGCCTTCTTTGGATTAAAATATTTTGCAAGAGATATACGACATAGTAACGTTTTATTGCGCATAGATAACACGACCGCAATTGCATACATAAACCGAATGAGAGACAGTCAATACGTGAGGCTCAGCTCCCTGGCCAAAGAAATTTGGCAGTGGTGTGAGAGGAGAGATATATGGATCTCAGCGTCGTATATCCGATCCTGTGAGAACGTCGAGGCCGATCGAGAATCGCGAAGATTACAGCCGGAGACAGAATTTGAGCTCTCGGATAGAGCATTTCAAATAATAGAGAAAACCTTTGACAGACCAGAAATTGATTTATTCGCGTCGCGGGCGAATAAGAAATGCAGTGATTATGTTTCATGACGTAGAGACCCCGAATCCATAGCAATCGATGCTTTCACGATCGAGTGGAAACGTTGGTTTTTCTACGCTTTTCCCCCCTTCTCTGTTATTTTGAGAACGCTCAAAAAATCGAGAGTGAGAAATCTTGCGGTTTAATAGTCGTGCCGTACTGGGAAGCTCAACCGTGGTTTCCCTTATTTCTATCCTTGCTGGATACCGAACCAATTATTTTCAAACCAAATGTTAATTTGATTCAATCTTCCTGCAGAGAGGCACACCCTTTGTGGCACCGCCTTACGCTGGTTGCCGCCAGGTTATCCGGGAAGCGTTCATCAGAAGGGAGATTCCGGTGGAATCAGTGGACATTTCAATAGCATCTTTATCGAAATCATCGCTTCGCCAGTATGATTGCGGTTTGAAAAAATGGTGGCTCTTTTGTTCTGGAAAGAAACTCGATCCGTTTAGCAACTCTGAAAAGGAGGTTTTATTGTTTCTCACGGAGGAATTCGAAAGACGATCTTCATATAGTTCGCTAAACTGCTATAGATCCGCGATTCCGCTAATTCAAGGACCCGAGTTGGGGAAAAACGATAAAATTCAACGTTTCTTTAGAGGCGTAGCAAAACTGAGACCGGCGGCTCCCAGATACGATTCGACCTGGGACCCTAAGGTTGTTTTAAGATATTTATCGTCTTTTTATCCAAACGAAGAGGTCAGTCTAGAAAACTTAACGTTGAAGCTAGTGACCTTGTTGGCACTATCTACGGGGCATCGAATGCAGACTCTGTCTCTTATTGATACGAGAAATATTTACCGAGCAACCGAAAGGGTATTGGAAATAAAAATCCCCGATTCAATTAAAACCTCAGGTCCGAAGAAAAGACAGCCGGTTCTAAGATTACCGTTTTTCACTGACGATAAACCGATTTGCGTGGCCTCAGTTCTGTTAGCTTATTTAGAAAAAACCAAAGATTTGCGAGGTTCAGAGGTTAAATTGTTGATTTCTTTTAAAAAACCGTATAAAGTCGTAGGAACACAGATTCTGAGTCGGTGGATAAAGTTAGTTTTGACTAAAAGAGGCATTGACACAAACGTGTTCTCGGCGTATAGCACTCGTCACGCGGCAACGTCAGCGGCAAGACGTCAGGGAATTAACATTGACGTAATCCGAAAGACGGCCGGCTGGTCGAAAGATTCAGAGACGTTTGCTCGTTTTCATGATCGATGTGTTCCCATGGAAAACAGGGAATTTGCAGAAGCGGTATTACAAACCTAAGTACTGACTAATGGTTAAGACTTCGAATATGACACTATATCGTTCATTTCGAGATGGACCTTTTATTTTTATGGCTAAGCCTAACATCGCTGTAACCTGGTAATAAATTAAAACAGATAAAAGGCGTACCATAAATATATCTGCCGTAACTGTCTTTAAACAACTACATCTATGATCTCGAGGAAGAGGCGCAAAATACAATTGACGATTAAACGAACTTACCTAAGTGAAGTTCAATCGTGATTGTATGAAGCGCCTCTTCCGAAGAGATCAGTCCCTCCCACCCTTTCATTTCTGATGAAATACCCGTTTGTTAAGTTACGGCAGTGTCTTTGAAGAATGAAGGTTCAAGATAAATGCGAGTCGGTCAAGGGATACGCAGACGCGTACGAAAGACCGCATGATATAGATAAATTTTCTTTAGCTTTGAAAATTTGTGGCGATACCTGTGGGAAATGGGGGTACTACATCTATGATCTCTTCGGAAGAGGCGCTTCATACAATCACGATTGAACTTCACTTAGGTAAGTTCGTTTACTCGTCAATTATATATAATCATATGGAAGGTTATATATGATTATATGTAATTAGATCTTGAAATTAGCCACGGTAATCTGCAGATAATCTTATTGTATATAAATCATACAATAATACGCTGTAAATAAAAACCTTTTGTTGCATTAATTAAGTTGAATGTTTAAATTTTATTTATTCATTACTAATTTAACACTCCATCTTAAACCACATAGCATATAATCTGTTAACAATAATATATATTTATATATAAATTCATATTTATATACGCACTTACAGAAATAATATATATTATTTCTTTAATAATACTTCTAATGGCACATCCACTTATTTTTAACTTTAGTAATAGCTGATATTTTTAAACAACATATTTGGTATCAAAATATAGTACTTCCGATTTTATAAACAATATGAAATGTGTCTAAAAGCTGATTATGTGATATGTAAGTATAACAAGTAATATTTATTTAAAAAGCAATTATTATTATTAATTATTTAAAAGAAGAACTTGACGAAAAAATCACGTTGAAGCAAACTTTACTTAAGTGAGGGATCCTTGTTATTCAAAGTGTGATTTCGTTTCAACTCTTCAATTTTTTGCGACATCACTTTCTTTAGGTCTCCTTTATTCTGAGGAATGCCTTTCCGAGTGGTCCATTTTTTCTCTGTCGCTAATTTTAAAGCAAAATCTATTTGAAAATAAATCAGAATATCACTGAAAAATTCAAACGTTTGGGACATTCGTCTCCATATTTTAAACGGAATCAAAGTGCAGAAATATTTATTCTAATTACCAATGATCTCGTTTTTCGCCGTATTATTTAGAGCTTTCATTGGAGCTGGCTTTCTTTTACCTGAGTGAGCTCGTGGAGCTTGTCCGGAAAATGTTGCATTCAAATATCTCGAAGGCTTGAGAACTCCAGGTATTAATCGTCGCACGACATGTCAAGCTTGATTACACATAGATTTTGTAGAATCATAGTCAAATTTTTAACAATAAACGTGACGAATCAATTTGACCAACTATTGTATAACAATAACAATTCAAATTAGAGAAAGATATTACTCAAGTTATATATAACATATATGTGACATATCGAGTGTACATACCGGCTCTTCGGGCCAATCTATTCCATCGAGATCGGGATCAGTAAGAACAGTATTATTCTGGATGTCAACTAACTTCTCTTCCGTGGTGCAAATTTTTTTTGGAGTAGTATTTTCAGACTTCATTTTATGTTCCTCAGTACTATCATCATCCTTTGACTTTATTTCATTTTCAAAGCTGTCATCTTTACCTCCATTACTACAGCTATTTAAACTGAAGCCAGCTTTCTCGAAGCTACAATCAGATTCACTTTCTGTTTTTGATGTGCTGGTATCAACATTCTCTTTTTTACATTTTTTTGAAGTTTCTTCATAAGATTTTGGTTGAGTTGTGGCTAAACTGAAGCCATCTTTCTCGAAGCTACAATCAGATTCACTTTCTGTTTTTGATGTGCTGGCATCAACACTCTCTTCTTTACTTTTTTTTGAAGTTCTTTTAGAAGATTTTTGTTGAGTTGCGGCTGCATAAATAATAAAAAAAACTTTACTAACATCACTATTCACAAAACAATCTTATCGACAAATATTTATTAAAATTTATAATCAACAATGAGAAGATTAAAGTTGACAAAATTATTTTTCATTATTAAACCTAAATTCTGGAAAACTTTCTTTTATATTAAAAAATTTTTCAAGATATTATAAAACGTAAAATAAGTAAGTTCGTGCCATAGTTCACGATATATATTAATATTTTCAGGAACAGAATTATTGATGCTTCCAACATGCAACTACTGTAATGCAAAAAATTATTTTTGATCAAATTGAAAAAAAAAATTCTTAGAAATATTAAATCAAATATTTTAAAACTATCATACCACTTGTATGTTCCGTTGATTCAATTTTTTGTAGTGCTTCCGCAAGCTTTATTTTTAATTCGTCTTTTGAAGGACTTCGATCGGGTTTTTGAATCTTAGGTTTTTTACTTTTATCGTTCTTTTTTGTTTTTGTTGTTTCACTTTTGGAATCCTGTAAAATTATTTGATTATAATTCATTCTATAATACTGAGAATAGCAACCATCTGATAATTTTTAAGTTTTTAAATAAATTATTTATTATAAAAAAGTTAGAAAAAAATTTCATGTGTGGAATTTTGGACAATTTAAGAATGCCTATTTTATCAAGATACTTTGTTTTTATTACAATTTAATTGATGGAAAGATCTAAATGATAATTAAATGTCTGCTATTTCCAGTCTGATTTTTTTTTTACTAAGTATTTTTCCAAATAATTTAGAAATATTTTTGAAGATCGATTTTATACATAAAATTTATCCAAACATTTCTTTTGTGATCATTTATTCAAAAAATAGTTCAATACTTTTCGAATACTGGTTAAGTTTTGGGTTATTATCAATAATAATAGTTTATTTCGCGGTAATAACCGCAGTCAAGTATATCAAAATACCTTCAATTATTTGAATAACTTTAAAAATATTAATAGATAAACATGTTTGCTTGGTTTATTAGCCAGCTCTTCTAATTGTTTCATGAAATCCAAATTCTCGAAAGATGAAGATGAGTATTTTGAATTCACTTTTCTTGGTCTCTTAGAAGTTGTAGTAGCTGATTCATTAGCTGATTTAGCTGATTTTTTAGAACAAGTTGGTCGAAGTTTTCTTTTCCGATCATTTTTCTTCAACGTATCGAGCATCCGTTTGATTTTTGTTTCATTGTCTAGAAAAATAATATTTCATATTTAACTACTGTGACGTTGCATTTTGCAACCGTCACAGTTACTACCCTAGACGGGCAACGATGTGAGGACAGACAGCTCCAGGAAGTATACCAAAACCAGGTCGTAATTTATTTAATTATATTTAGCTCTTCCTCATTATTATTACTTCTTTCTCTTCGATCATTCCTTCAATATTTTCGAATTCTTCGGAATTTTTGCTTATCATTTATATCATTTTCCCGTATCACTTCTCATTCTCGTGTGAACATTCTATGTAAACTACGGAACTCGGAAGGGCTACGCCAGGATGTCGTGGGATAACCATCGACGCCGAAACGAAGTCCTTCCCGAGCAACGACAACGACTCTCCTGTCTGATTTCTGGCCGTGGATGCCGCCGGAACGGTTGAACAAGGATGACTCTAAGAGTCACTCTCCTGTTTCCCGACGACTATCCCGCCTGGCGCTGGACCACCATCGTCAACAAATTCCGGAAGTCTCGGCAACGGTTGAATAAAGCAAGGTGAAAACACCAAAGTAACCGCACGCTTCCCGTTGCCGAGGACTTATCAAGCTGGGTCACACCACCGACTTTCTTGCGAGTCCCAAAGAAGAAGATGCAACCACGTGATGCAGACCTGCCTGTAAGTCTTCCACGTCATCCATGGGGAAGTCTGGTTGCAGATCCAGGCATTGGGGCATCGACTTCCGCCAGCTCATCTGACTGGTCCGTTCTTCTCGTTAGAACGCAGTCAGGGTGCACTTCTTCCCGCGAACGTCATCAAGGACCCCCGAGACGAACGCCAGCGCCAGCAGAGAGATGATACCGTCAGAGTCCCGTTACGTCACGATCCCGTTACCGATCGAAGCTGGACAAATTAGCCAAAGTGGACTGTACAACGCGTCCACAAACCCATTCCAACCGGTAAAGGCAGATCTAGGATTTGGCGCCTTTATCCTGATGACGTATGTTCGTCGCAAAACCGAAATCGCAACGCCACGAGGGGATCCCGACTCTATAAAATAGGCTGTAACGCCGGACTTGGCCTATTTCTTCGCTCGTCTGTCCTCACATCGACACCGAACAACAGTGTACCGTATCGCCGAGTTCCCGAGTTCCCGTTGCTATTTCGAGTCATTTTCGCTTTAGAGTCATTGTTATAATTTAAAGTCATTTTCAGTAAAGTCAGTTATACCGTTTATCGTTAATAATATCGTTCTGTGAACGAGAGTTTCGTCAGTAAGGTAAGACCTCTTTTGTAACCACGAGGTAACTCCCGAATCCCGTTTAGTTTATAATTTATTATATTATTGTGTGGCGCAGGCCACGAGCCTTGGGTTCGTAAGTCTTTGTGACTTCGTCCCGATAAATTTCTAGTATTTTAGTCGTTAAAAACGGATTTCACGAGTTACCCGTGTGAGTAATTATTTGTGGGCTTTCTTTCCTTGCTTAAGCATGTTGTAGATTTTCTTCTAGCTGCTATTAGCTTTTCTATTCTATTTCTATTTTCTGATTGTATTTCTGATCAGATTTTCTGGTTGATAATTAAACCTAAAAAGGTAGCAATCGACCTGTACCCGTGTGGAAATTTGTACGGGCATCCTATATTGAATAAAGGCCCTGTACGGGCCTAATCGTGGTATCCATATTACAGGATTCCCAAAGACAGCCAATACAGGCCCCAGTTTGGCATCGTCTTGGACGCCAAGATAATATTTCCCGGGCTTGCCTAGAAACAGCCAATACAGGCCCCAGTTTGGCATTGGTTTCGACGCCAAGATAATATTTCCCGGGCTTGCCTAGAAACAGCCACTACAGGCCCCAGTTTGGCATTGGTTTGGACGCCAAGATAATACAAGATATACAAGATTTACAACATTGGCCCAAATTAGGAGGATAATATAGGCCCTAGATTGAAATGTGGGACAATACTGGAAGGGGCCAAACTTGGTATCCTGACTTAGGCCTCCATAAAACATAAGAAAAATAACTTGGCCCCGACTTACGCCTGGGCAGAATTTCCACACGGGTAGCCGGCATATTTCTGGAGACTAAGAGCGTAGAAGCAAGCATTTGTTAAATTTGTTACTTAGTTTATAAGCTTTCTTAGTTTAAGTATTTTGAAGGCCTTGAACATTTTTGCCTGTCATTTTTATATAATATTTTTCCCGTATATTTTCTTTTGATTGTATTTTCTATGATATTTTTCTTGTGAATATTTTCTGGTTCTTTATTGAATGAAACTGTACTATTCCCGTCATATCTGAGACGTTTAAAATGATTTGAAACTGTTAGTTTGTTAATTCCCGTAAAAATACGGATTTCATTGAATAAAATTTGTCCCGTAGAAATACGGTGTATCGTTCACACCGAGAAAAAAAATCGTTTGGATTAAACGAAATTCAGTTGGATGAAACGAAAACGGCGATCGCGGGCCGCGAAATGAAATTTTGATCAAATGAACAAAATTATCGAGTCGAATCAAGACTTAGCAAATAGCAACGACAACTACACACAGCAGTTGACTCAAACAGTAAAATACTATTGAACATCAATTTTCAATTGTCGGAACAGCCACATCTGGTTGATTCAACTGTATAACTACATCAACTTTACAACACAGTTCATTACCTCGATAAAATTATTGATTGACACAACACGTTATTACGCTGATTGAATACGAATCTTTGTTCACATTCAATGTTTATTGTTAGTTAGGATGACCATTCAGTGAATTGATCGTCAAAATTTTTTTGTTTGATCAATTTGATATACTAGGAGTCCAATAACATATTTATTTACACTGAATATATATTCTAATATATATTTCATCTTGTTTGATGCCACCAAATATTTTGTCAGTATAAGATAATAATGTATTCGATTATATCAAGAATTGATTAAAACAACTAAATGTTTTCTTAAAACGAGCACACGGTCAACGTTAATTTCTAAATTTCATTTGCCATGCTGTATTCTGCTATTCATACAAGTATCCACTGAGTTGATGGGACTCCGAACCGATTTAAAGCTACTCAATGGTTGCTTGTCTCAAAACGATATTAGTTGCATTGTAAGGTGATTCATTTGAATCAATTCAGCATTCTTTCCTTGCAAATATATATTTTAATTGCGTCAAGCTCGAGATCTATTGCAATGATTCAATATTGAATCAAGCTTACTTTTTATCCAATTGAACTGATAAAATATTTAATTGATACGACTGTGAATGGAATTAATTACCAGTCAAATCCGGTTGCCTTAACTAAATGTTCTTTGAGGTATATACACCTTGAAAATAATTTTTCTTCAATCAATGGTACGCCTTAGATAAATATTTTATTAACTCAGTCTTTTAGACTTACTTGAAGTGTGTCTTTTATACATCACTTGCTCAAAGTTTAAAAAACCAAGTCAATAAAATATTTCTCTAAGGTGTATCGTTGATTAAGAAAAAAATTATTTTCAAGGAGTGTATACCCCATAAGAAGATTCTGATGTCACACTTCTGAAACATACATATATTCACGATAATTAGGTATTCTACTAGCATGAATTCCTGTAAATGCACTCGTTCATAATGAGGGTATAATCCAAAGACACGGTCAATTTAGAGTCAGTTATTAACACATTTATTCGGCCATATGAATATTGTACATCGCAAGCCTGCTCAAGTCTTTATGCATATACTTATTACAGAGTTATGTCTTATCACTGTAGCATTTAAGCATGCTTAAAACGGTTAATTTAAAACGATAAATATAAAATACAGCATTGAACAGGTAAGAATTCGAAATGCATCACTTATATGCGTGAAACTTTTCTTATTTGTCGTTAAATTGTTATTTTGTACTTTACTTGAAAATCATTATCACATCATCTTTAATTGCAGACCACTATAGAGGGTATGCTTACACTTATAACATATTAAAGTCTTTTCGTTACTAGATATAATAAAATATTTTTATCTTACTTTACTATTATAATACATTTGTAGTACGGTTTAGTATGAAAATAATACCGGATTATCTTCAATTGCAGAGTGCAACAGGGTATGTACTTATACATATATATATGATAAAATATGACCTTACTGAGTATGCTTGTAAAAGTAAAATAACAAAAGATTAAAATCTTTGCAGAATACAAAAGGGTAAGTTTTCACACTAATAGACATAGAAAACTGTCAATGAGTACAGCGATAGTATATGAAATAATATAGTTATCTAATATTTAACTTGACTGTAAATAAAAAATTTGCATAGTAAACAATGACTGCAAGTAACTACACCGGAGTAACAAGTTCTTCAACGAAGAAAGATGTATTTGAGATCATTTAGTAAAAGGTACGCATATCATATTGCTATTTAATACCTAGGTACATATAACTTAGAAATGTTTTTATGATCATGTGATACCAACACAGTTTTCAATGTATGCTCACGATATTTAGGTGACGCTGATGCTAATTTTGGAGGAAGCTATCTTTTCACTAGTGACGCAAAAAAATATAGTATTATGTTTTATGTGTATGATTATTACAGAATTCTCAGTACACGAGTATAGTTTTCATTATGCGTTAGCGACATATCACATAGTTGGTCCCATCTACGATGGTATTTATACTATACGGAACGTAACTGGTCAGATTCTTTTGTGAAATGAAGCCCCAAGATTTTGTTTCTTCTACTTGAAATGCATGAATATGTTGCGAGAATCTTAAAGTGTTCATTTGAATAAACAAAAAGTAGGTATTCTGTTCTGCATCGATTAAAATATGCTGTATTTTGCCAAATTGACTAATCTCGTGAGTAGATCCAACTTGTATAACTTGCCCTGCCCTATAGACAGTTCCATTGACACTTGCCCATGAGGGAAGAATATACTTCTTCGCATGTACCTGAGGAAGCACACCCATAAAAGTTCGATAATCGTCACAGTCACTCAAGTCATCAAATACTTCTACCCCCCATGAAACGCGTTTCTCAAAACCTTTTTTTGCAATAAATCGTTGACACAGTTTTAATTGATTTCGTAGTGCTAGCGTAAGAGCTATGTTTCGTCGAGAACACACTACTTTTGCCATATTTTTTAAAATTTTATGTCTACCTTCGAAACGCATGCAAGAAATATTCTTTAGCGGACCTATTGTTGCAATAACTCGAGGATAATGAACTAGGAAGTAGTGTTTTGGTTTTAAAGGCTCCTTAAAAGTTTTGAGATATTGGGAATGATGTTCAGCAATCAAAGTGGCAAGGAATCGACAAGTTTGAGCATTAATTGATGTTGACATTACTATACACATTATTTCTCTGAGGTTGATGTAAATTTCCCACACTTCATTACCAATTGGAATAAGGTCACCTATGAGTAGACCAAGGTACTGCATTAAACATGACATTTCTGATGCTGAAGTTATTATTTGTCCTTTTTAAGGGGACCAGTACAGCTTGATTCAAAAAATTCTACATACTCCAAAAATCATTTATATCTTAACCAAAGTTCATAATACATCAAGAAAATCACTTGTCTGAAAATCACTTGTCGTAAGGTTTCAGGCACACGGTTGATCCGATTATGTCTTTTGACGTCTCATTTTCTTCGGAGAGCAATTCTTCATCGCATGAACGTAGGGAATTGATTAAAAAAAATCCTGTGATAAGTTATGGTCAGTTATCGAAATTTAGCAAAAATCTGGTCACTCTTTTGCTGATAACTTTGTCTGGAAATTTTTTGTTTAAATTTCCCTCGTTCATGCGATGAGGATTTGTTTTCTGAAAAAAATGAGCCCTAAATGAGTCAAATCGGAGCAACGGTGCTCCCAAAACCTTACGACACGTTGCCAAAAATATAGTTCTGAGAAAAACGGGTTTGAAGTTTTTACTAAAAAAACAAATTTTACTACTAGAAAAGTTTGAAATATCGAAAAATGTTTCAAATAAAAGTTGTTGGTTACAAAATTTCTGACAAAATTCAATTTTTTATTTACAAGAAACAAGATTTCTTTGTTCAACTTTCAAACTAATATTTTCATCGTACCATCTTTAAGGGAGGTCCCTACTGAAATCTTGGAAAAAAAGGAGTTTTTTATTTTTCGATTGGCCAAAAAAAGTTCAATCTAAAAAGTAATACTACCAATTGGAGATTATGGTAGAATATGTTTTAAAAAAAATTCAGTCTTCTGCAATAAAAGTGTATGCGCAGGGAACCTTACGCAGAATCTATCCTGCGCAGCGCTTGGAAAGGTTTCCTTTTGATTTGAACCTTTTTTGGCCTGTTGGAAAATAAAAAACTGCTTTTTGTCAAGTTTGCAGTAGGGTCTTCCCTTAAAAGGCTCCTGCAGCATATGACGGTCCTTCTCTAGCCGCTGTAGTCTCATTTTAGCCTAGTCGTAGTCTTCGGATAGCAATTTGGGCTTCTCGAGTACTATCAGCTGCCTGTCGTTGAGCCTGTTCTAGCCGTGTCTGGTCGGTCCGAATCATGTGAGCCTTCGCGTTGGATCCTGGGGTCACTCCAGGTGCAGTCATGACTACCAGAATCCCGTCGGCTCCTTCGGAGAAAGTTATTGCTCCGAAGTACTTGGAGCTTTGTTGTTGGTCGTTGCAGGGCCATGGAAGATCTTTGCTCTTTTTTTTGGCTCATATTTTCGAAAATTGTAACGATTTATTTCTTCTGGGTGTAAATTACGAGATCTGTGAACAAAAAGCAAAAAACTTCGACCGCAAACACATGCATGCTATACTTACTTTGAGGTTAGTTGGTGAGAACCCACAAATAACCTCACACACACTGTCACTCGATGTTTATACACGAAAATGACAAAGCTAGATATTTATCACGATGGAATCGCGGATTTTTTAGTACTGCAAAGGTCTGTTTTTGTTGTTATTGTATTCGAAACAAGTAAAGAGCGGGAACGTTACACGATCTCTAAGAATGTTCGACAAGCAATCGCCGGTCACGAAACATGTGAGCGATATGAAAACAAAGCGACAGCGCTGCTTGCGCCAGGTCGCCGAAACTCAATGCCAATTCTCGATCATTTTTACGAATTCGTCGATGGCGACTTTTTTAGATATAGATATGACCCTGAGACAGCAAAATTTACAAAAAATGAAAAAACCATTTTTGTGAAATTTCAAGCTGTACGATTTTCGGTCTGTAAACCAGTTATTTTTACGAATTCGTCAATGACGATTTTTTTAGAGATAGATATGACCCTGAGACAGCAGATTCCGCAAAAAACGAAAAAATGATTTTTTCAAAATTTCAAGCTGTACTGGTCCCCTTAAGCGCATTTATACTAATTTCAGGAGGAGTATTTTCTGTAGTTTTACCATAATTGTAAAATCTTATTCTATCATTTAAAGTCTCAAGAGAAAATAGTTTATCTATGTATATCAGATGATATAGAATTTTTGCTAAATCATATCGGCATACCCCTTCGAAAAGATCGTGCATTAGATCTACAAATAAATTTGTAATTACATGGAAACTTCGAATTTTGTTAAAGATGCATTCTTCTTTAATGCCATTTATATGACTAGATACATCTCTTGAGTAGTTTTCAGTGGTACGAATTATTGCAACATCTTCCGATACCATATTCTGTAACATGCGTTTATCTACCAAACAGAATCGACATGAATTATTTGCATTAAAACTAGTTACAAAACCTAAGATTGTGTGAAGACCAAGATTGTCTCCTATAATCAAAGATAAAGCAAAATAAACTTTTTTTTTCATGTTAGAAATAGTTGTAACATTGCAGGTTACAAATTGCTCCTCGCCCCTAAACGAGACCTTAGTTAAGACGGGGGATCGCTAGTATGAATGACGTATGAATGAATAAGATGACCCCGAGGTCCGAAATACTCCCGAGAGGCGACCGTGACCGACTTAGATAATGAAACCGATTATTTATTCTTTTGTTTTTTTTAACACTTTTCTCTGGCATGTGGGCACCGAGGCATTATTTATTGGAGATGGCCTAACGACCCCGACAGGATCCCGACGAACGTCTGCGACTCGATGCACCGAGGGCGAATTTCTACCAAGGCGCCACCGAAGCTCGGGAGATTAGCAAGTGCACTGCTAACTCCCCCCAACCAGTCGAGGATGCGGGAGAGTGTCCACGACACTCTACAACGAGGGATGAAGGTGGTGGATGAGATTCCCGCCACCGAGAAGAATCTACGACCCGCATTCCTCGACCTAGAAGAGCTAGAATCACCGTGGTGACCATTTAAATAATTCGCGCCAAGGATCGAGCGCCACCCCAGGACGTCACAGCATGGTCGATACCCGAATCGATAATTGCGGGACTAACGAGGTCCTTGCGCATCCGCACGACGCCGGTGGACTCACTCTGCGTTAGGCTAACGTTCCGTTCACTCGTGTGACCCTTGTTTCCGTACAGAGTACAATAGTTGCGTTTCTGGCTTTCGAGCGATTATTTTGAGATTTTTTTTTTTTTTTTTGTGAGCGAGAGTGAGTGCATCCCCGAGGGACTAGGACCCTATCGATGGATTGGCAAAGAGAAGAATTGTTGTTTCGTAGGTGGCTGGAGAACGGTGAGCACTAAGCAATCTAACCCGTTGGATAATTTGAATCCGGCACCGGCCTTCTGTCGCGTGCTTGTTCTCAGCCACGAGGCTATTTCACGAAGTTGGGATCAAATTAAGCCGGATTCCGAGGGAAAGCCGTCACCAGTGTCCCATGCCTTAATTTAGAGTTCGAGTCCCGCGTTAAGATAATTAATGATTGAGTATTTAGTGAATTAAGAAATTTTGTATTATTCGCCCACGAGGGCAAGTAAGAAAGCCGGTCACTGTCGCGCTCTCTTCCTCCGGCGAGGTAGACTTGGTACCGAGGCCGAGCCTCGTGTAGCATTTGGAGATTTCGAGTCCAAATAATAGATCGACGCTAGTCGAAGCCTGTAAATAATTTTGTTATTTGGTTTGCAGAGTTAGGTTAAGTTAGATTTAAGTGATTTAGTCAATTTGTTGAGTTCGTGCCGTCGGCAAGTAAATAAAATAAATTCTACGCCGCGGGATTAATTATCTAGCGAATTAGGAATAATTCTGGGCCGCAGGCCTCTTCGATTTATTATTAGTAACAGTAGCGGATTTATCGCACCATGTTATAACCGATGTTATCTATTGTTGCATGATTTAGAATTAATTTATTATTTGTTTGTGAACTTTATTTGGCGAGTCATTTATTAATTTCCTTTTTTTTCTGTTATTGCCACCCTACGTGGGAGCGTTTAGTCAATTCTTTTATTTTGTAAGGCTCGCCAAAAGCAGCCAGGCCGCCTATACACGGCCAGTAGTCAATTTATACCCGCGGGGAAGTGCCCCCGAGTACATCATATTTTGTTATCCTTTTTTTTCTATTTTTCATACTAATTTTTTTGAATAAACGCACGTTTTGTCTATTACAATTTAATTACTCGAGTAATTACTGCATCTGCTAATCCCTCACTCTAATCCTGACCCCTCTCCGCGGTACTGCAGCTAGCCGCCGCATTTTTGATAGTAATTTAGGCCTTTCATTTCTTTGTTTATCTTGTCGTCAAATTTAGAGTCTCGTGGCGAAGCAGTCGCCTGGCGCCCAACTTTTAAAATCATTGTTTTTCTTCTAAAATCATTATTATTTTACTCTCGTGGTTGTTCATTGTCGACTGGACTATCTCTCGGAATAGCGATCCGGTCTATTCCGAGGGATACAAAGGGTTCACGTCACAAATTATTTCTATGCCATCATTTTCCATATCAATTATTTCATCTACGACCTTAGAGAAGATACTTGAATTACCAAAGGCCACTTGGTCAAGCGTGTTGTGAAGTTGAGCTACAAAAATATTCTCCAACATACCAGAATACTCTGGCGGTATGCAAGCAATAGTATAATAAACAGCACCTAGTTTATTTATTCCTGCTCGAGATCCCAATGGGTTGTTGACTTCAAAATCATCAAAGTAAATGATAAGAGGCAAAACTAATTTTTCCTCAAATTTATCTTCAATTGACTTCCATAGATCAGTCTGAACTATATTTTTTATTGAAACACTAGCTTTTAATGCTTGATAGTATGTTATTATTTTGTCAAAAACATTAGGCAATTCCAAAAATATTTTTAAAACCGGCTTCACGGGTATGAGAATTGTGCATTCAAGCTTATTACATTCAATTGTCTCGTATTGCCTACAGTAGTTGGTGCATTTGCAGTACCAACGGAATATCCCTTTGGTTTAATAAAAGAGGACGAATTATCAAAAAAATTGAATCTTTGGTATTCATTCATTAGATTTGCAAATGGGTTTGCTAAAATCACCAACATGTCAATAAAGTCGGATTGGTTACGTTTTGAAAAATCACTGCTAAATCTGTGTTTAAAAATATCAATCCAGCCTGAAGTTAGAAATTCAGTCACATGTTCAATTATTTGTTGAATAAGGGATCGTGTTATAGAGTCATTGGAGTAAAGTTTTGAAACGAACTGAAGAGCAGCATCAGAAATTATACTTTTGAAAACGTCTACAACACTCTCTTGAGTATTATTTTCAGGAATATCAATTTTTTCTTGGTCAGGCATTGGTAGTGAGTCGATGGAAAAGTTTAATGGACCATGCAGGCATGGCGTGCACTTTTGTCGAGCCGGTAAGCTTTGCGAGGTTGCAATTACTGAATGTTTGCTCACCAAGTGTTTATTGTACGCATAAGCATTACTGAAACTTCGGAAGCATTTTGGTTGTTGGCAATTAAACGTAGTATATATCATCGAACCATGCTTCAACTTTAAATGTCTAATCACGTCTTTAATGGTCGAGAACGAACTCACACAAAATGGACAACCGTAAGTATTCATGATAGTTAGTCGCCCATCAATATTATAGCGGTTATCATTATTCATCAATCATCAGTATTTAAGTTCAGATAGAAAAATGTGTTGGTATCATCGAGATTGTACTTGCAGGTATAGAGCGTTCATTGAATGGATTTTGCAATATCCATCACATATGAGATTTGCTTATCATATTTAGTTTTAAATTTGTACAAACCTAATTGTATCAGGTACCAGATATGCTGAGACTCAGGTGGATACAAAGCATTGAATGCATGAAAAGCCTTGTAACAGATGTCAAGTGCTTTCAGTGCAGAAGCCAGCTTGTATAATGTTTGATCCATGCTGACGTAGAAACTTTCAATATTTTCTAAAGACGGGCCAACTACAATAATGTAAGGTTGTACAGGTAGTCCTACTTTGTGCATCACTTCAATCCGGTTAGCTTGAATTGTAGAAATGTCTCCAGGAATCTGTAGAAGATGTTATTGTTACACAGAGAACATACTACAATACAGAACATTCTCGAAACTCGTGTATTTTCGGAAATTCGCAATTTTTACCAAAATTTCAGATGACATATGTAGCGTTTGTCATACAATCTCGAAAGATATTCGTTTGTTGAATATTATTTTTACTTTTATTCTACTCAAGTATATGTACTAGAGCGATAAATTTAGCTAATGAAAAAATATGTTCAACTATACTTTTGCATTTCATGAAAGTGTGAATATTCATTGATGGTTCGAGTTATTTGCAGTTATGAACTTGGCATGGATTTACAATTTTGTAATAACCTAGCATTCGTTATTAATGTTGTCCAGCACTGACCTTTGCATGTTGTATGATACTCTCCTGGCATTCGCTGATAGATGGTTTCCAATGCTCTTTCTTATTACGTATTCTACCTCTGGGTGGGACAAGGTATGCCAGCAGATATAATTGAACTACTACTGTACAATCTGAAGATAGAAAAAAAATGTTCAAAGAATCGCTGAAGATAATAAAAATTCCTCAAATAGCTGTTATTTTTACCACTGCTAATATCTTCTTGTTTTAAAATATCCCACAAAGCGTTGACATTGTTTGCCTTTGGAAGGGGACAGACTGTTTTGATTTTTTCAAAAAAAGACGACCAATTCATGTACGCATTGGAGTATTCTTTCAGTCCAAGTTTATTGAAATCTGCTTCAATTAGGGTATAACCCATAGGATGTCTCAATACCGGCCACTGATTATA
Organism: Rhogogaster chlorosoma; assembly: GCA_944452935.1. Classification (NCBI taxonomy): domain Eukaryota; kingdom Metazoa; phylum Arthropoda; class Insecta; order Hymenoptera; family Tenthredinidae; genus Rhogogaster; species Rhogogaster chlorosoma. Next base: position 12,520,876 of record OX101800.1, on the reverse strand, counting down.
AATGTCAGCAATGTGCTTGCAATGAGCCTGTTGTGTGATTCGCATAGGTGCAGTCAATTCCCAATGTTTAAGTACAATTTCCCATGGTTCCCTATTATGTTGGAGCCATAATGCACTTTCTTGGATCAGTACTTCATCTAATGAAACATATACTTATATATTTATATATACTTGAAGAAGAATATGTAAATCTAGTAATAATAACCTGTAATGGATTCATCTGTTGATGTACATGTGTCATCCTCTCGTTCGCAGTTCTGGTTTGATCCAGTCAACTTCCTATAGTCTCGTATTTTGTTTCGGTATTTGTCAACAAGTTTTCCTCGCGCAGTCATTGATTTGAGTGTTTTTGAAAACTGCTTTCTAATAGGTGGAATATAGTATGTTGCGGTATTCTCAGTGGGAAAAGGATCAACTATTTTTTTAGATAAATATTCAAAATCCGCATTCTTGAAAACACTGGGGAAAAGTAAAGCAATTATGATAAAAATTGACATCAATCTGAATTTTCAATACCTTCAACAGAATCTTTACAATTCCTCATATATCATCTTCTTTGAGTCAAAGTCGAAAACATGATAATAAGTCTATAAATCGAGCTATAAATATTGTTTATATATACCATTCATTGTCTTTCAATGTCCCTGAGATAATAATGTCTACTAATCTGCTCCTACACTTTCGGTCCAATGCTTTTGTTTTATTATATGACTTAAGTATTGCTCGTCCTACAATTGTAGATTTGAGTAAATCTTGGACACCCGTTCGAGTAGCTTGATTAAATTCTAATCCACCCAAAAACCTATCTTGTCTTTCTAGCTTGAACACATCACCAAGCTCTGCATTTAAGTCTGAATCAGACAGTACACTAAGAGGGGTATCTGTATCAGTATCATCATTTATTTCCTGAAATAACCAAAAATATTTTACCAAAATTTCACATAATACTATGATACAAAATTAAACAAGATACAGAAACTACCGAAATTCAATTACTTCAAAGAGTTAAGTCACCACTAATTTTCCAATCGATTTATCAACTCCAATATCTGTTTTGTAGGTGAAAAAAATAGTAGCATCAATCTCGCAAGACTGGTGAAGTTATAAAATATGTAACTTATACTGATGAAGCGCAATGGCTTGCAATATCATACCTAAGGAGAGATATATCTGTGAACTGTACTACTATATTGACTCTATAGTACACTATCTGTGACGCAACCCCTCAGAGCACTTTTAGACATCTCACGCAAACGAAATTACCTGTAGCTGAGTGCATGATAATATTGAAAATTTTAGATAGATTAAAAAAAAAAAAAAAACTTTCAACTAAATCTTGGAAACCTAATACTTATTGACAGATCAAACCACTACAACAGCTATATGTATTATATGTACAGATGTTGAGATGCAATTCAATCTTTTACTCACATTCATTAGAATTGCAGGCTTATCACGTTTTTTGCTGAATGCAGACTCCCATTTTCTAGTAAATTTGATTCTCATGCCAATTTGTGGAATCAGCTCTTTTATCAATTCAGAGGATAGGTCTTGAATAGTAGATGAATCTATAAGGTTATCTATGTGAACAAAAATACCGATATTTTCAATTTCATTTTACAAAACAAGACACACAATATCGTAATTCATTGATTGCGTCCATCAAAAAATCACTGCATGCCCATTTTCAACATATTCGCTGTCATATTCTGATAAGAATTGAACCTACTGGAACAACGGTTATGGGTGGCAGGGAAGGTGCGATTTTACAGTAATATTCGCTTGAACCAACGAAATATTAATCGGAAGTTACGCTTACACGGATCACAATGAAAAATATTTAATCCATCTGAACAAATATTCGCTCCATACAAATATTTGATTGTATTAAGTAAATCTGCGCTTTTATTCGAATAACGACACGGTACACTAATCTGTTATAATTTAAGGAAAGATCAAATCACGCGATTGCGTTAATTTTTTTTTTACATAGCCTTGTTTGATAATATTTATAAGGTTGGACTTGCCTTTAAAGGTCTTAACAAGGTCTGCAAACCCCCAAGCCTGTAATAGCTCTTCACATTGTGGGTCGGCCATTATCCCCCCCCACGTGTTGAAATGATTAAACACTACAAGTACCGAAGTTTTCATAATATATTCTACAGAATACGGATATATAATAGTATATAATTCTGCGGTAAGTTTTATACTTACAGATATTGCCAGTTCTGCCTCTTGATGGATGAATTTATTGCGATCCTCGAGAGATGTTGATCAGCGATCACAATTCGTAGCACCGGTTGATGACTGATGCCGGTCGCCATGCGGATGCGGGTACCGGATGTAACGGTCTCACGATTTGCGCATGCTCCAAATGGCAAGACTAACTAGTCATTTTTTTGAATCAACCGAAATTAGTATTTGATAGGGGGCTCCGGCGGCGATGCGATGCGCGCCAACCCCTGAGATTTATGCGCAACGAAACTTTCAAAGTTGCACAATATGTATGATACCTCAACCAATCCGGAATATCTAACAACTACTCGAAGTGTCCAGTAGAGAGTTAGGTTGTTTCGATGAAATTAGACAATGTGAGACATCAAATAACATGGGTTTCTGTACTCATATACCTACACCTATGTATATTTAACATCTCACTGCCTTAGAATCACCCTCGCTGAATAGAGAAAATTGAAAACTCTTGATAAATCATTCGCAAAATAAGACAAGGAAAAATCATCATATCTTGTTATCGCAATTATTATTGAAACAAATCATCTCCTTATCATACGCATAATCTCTCTGTATATAATAATTTTATCCGTATTTGAAATGTCACCGAGAGGTTATTTGTCGGTATAATATACGAAACGTTGGATACGATAAAATGAACGTTGTCCCGCCACAAATAAATATTTTTGAAATGTTATCATTTACGTTTGATCTAAGTTGTACATGAAAACCCTTTTCTACCCTTTTGCACTGTACATATACACACATGCATACATATACTTATACATTCACCCGTGCATACAAACGTAAAGGTGTATACGATGAAATACGTGTTCTTTCGCAATGAAAAAACAATTGGTACAACACAAATTATTACAAACAAATTATTCCAAACAACCGTCACATTTAAGGTAGTTCTGGAGTTTTGGTCTAATCTTAGGAATCGCCTGATATTTTAGTATGGTGTAGACACAACCTACATGAACCGATTCGGGAATTTTTAATTCGATCTACTACTTAGTTTGTGAGATAATTGCAATTAAAAACGTGGAAAAGCAACAAATGAATAGTTCGTATAATCATATAAAAACAGTTCGATGAAACTAATTATATAGTTGGGAAAACTGCATATCATGGTGATGGACCGAATTCACTCGCATGTCAAGTCGACATCACAATTTCGTTGTATCAAGCTGTTCGCATGATTCAACCATTAGAATATTCATTTAATGCAATACGTTTACTGAAGAAATGGATATTGTAAATTGTACTCCATATTTAGTACATGTTACTATTTATTAGTTCATAAAATAGCTAATATAGTTGTATTCACTGAGTTTATCAACAAAATTTGTTGTTTCAGGGAAAAGAATGTAAATTCTTGTTCCAATCTATATTTATTTGACTCAAGTGTCAAATGTTTGAAGCAACAATTTCCACTCTGACTAAATATATTTGGTTAATCCAAATGATTTTTTTTCTCGGTGCAGTAATTCCCGAGTTAATCCCGTAAGATTACGGTGTATCGTTAATAATTTTTGAGTAAATCTTGGCAAATTAAAACAAGCTGGTCAACTAAGTAATTATCAATTATTTTGTTTGATTAATTGGCAACCCACCCACTCTGCCATCTAGTAATTATATTCTGAGCTAATCAGCAAGTCCCGCCGTCAAATTTATATAGTTCATCTCGTATTTTGTGACGTTGATACGTCTGGCGCCCAACTTCAGTCTTTTTAGCAGCTGCATCTAGTCATTGACGCCGAAGTGCGCGGTTATCGGGTTCACCCTTACCCTGAAAACGGATAGCAAGTCGCGCTACATTAAAAAAATTGATTATAATATATATAATAGCAAATAATCGCAGAAATTTTACTGTTTTTTAATAATTATGAAAACAAAACAAAAAAGAAATTGATGATAATTTTTGTTCAAATAAAAATTAAATATTAGCAGATATTTTCTAATTTCAGTAATACATTGAAAAATTGCAATACACGACTAATCGAACTTTATTACTTACCAGATATCATTACAACCCGTCCATTTTCTTGTTTGTCGTTGTAGAAAAATTTAACGATTTCATTAGTCTTTGGGACGTTATCTGGATAAAAAATCACGTTTTCGTCATCTACTTGACAATATGAATTGTCCCTCTCGCAATTAATAAGGAACATGACGATAATAAATAGTATATTACGAATGTTAATGTCTTTCTTAATTAGAATTAAATTATATAATAACTGCAGCAGCTATTTAATGCGCGCACGTTGTCCAAGAGACTACTAAAACACGTGTAAAGTCTGAACGCAGGAAAAATACTTTGTGGCGCTGCACGCGGTAACACGCGCGGTGTAGGACGTAAACACCCATACCTATATATTGTAACGGTTCGGCTGTGTCATAAGTGCGACAAGGACGGACAAACATCGAACGAGCAACGGACGAATCCCCACTCGCGCGGCAAAGCGTCTGTGACGTCACCAACCGTCAGAATTTTGTATAAAAGTCGGTGCGGCAATGCCTCACCAGCGATACGAAGCAGAGCGCTCGTAGACGACTCACAAAGATAGATAGAAAACTCAGCGATACGAAGCAAAGCGCTCGTAGGCGTCTCATTATTGCATATTCTACTGGGAGCCATTCGCAGATAATAAAGTAGAGTCAGTAGAGTCACAAATATAAAGATGAAATAGATTTGAAATAGAGAATTAATTAGAAAAGAGAAATATAAATTTAGAAGTCTATCGCTGCGAGATAACCGAGGATAGCAATTAGATAAAACGAAGTCTTGACTTAACTAGCTAGCTTGAACTTTCGAGAAATTACAATCAAATATTCAGAGAATCAGAAATTTCGAATTAAATCGAGCCATTAGGATAGGTTATATAATAAGCAATTTTGGATATAAATTTTGTTATTTTATTTGTCAAATTCAAAAGAATCATGAACATTAAATCTCAGTAAAATCGATGTTGATAAACGCAACTGCATAAAGTTCATTATCCGACATTTCCGCTGCTCATTCCTTAAATATTAAAAAGCTACAACAGCCGAGATAGAGTTGCACTAGGGAACAGCTTTGAAGAGCAATCTTCCGAGTCTGGTGTACAGTCTTGGGTGCAAACCCCGGATCTGAGCGTAGGAAATAGTAAAGAAATCAGGATAGAACTAGGAAGCAGGCTTGTGAGTAAAACCACCGGTTCTGCTCTAGGGCGGCAGCTTTGTTAAGGGGAGACTACGGTGAAAAAAAAAAACTTCTGTATTTGTGAATCAATTATTTTGAAATGTTAACCAAAAGTTGAGAACCTTCATACTAAAACCTGATTCAAATTTGAACCCAATCGAACAAGTAGTTTTTGAGTTATGAATATTTTTCTAACATTTCTTCGAAACGCTCCTTGCGCACTGGGTTTCATCGCAGAAGGTTGAAACTTTTTCTGAACACAGTTACTATCAAGGACTAAAAACTGCTAGAAGGAATTTTTGATTAAAGTCCTCTAGGTGATTTCAATAATTACTGGAACTGGCTTCATTTTTTGCTCTTACATTTTTTGGTATATCTCATGCTGCGAAACGAAATAGATTCATCGGAGCCAAAATTCCTTCTAGCAGTTTGAAGATAACATGCCAAAAAATATGTCTGCCGAAGGGCAAATCAATTCGATGAAACCTGAGACGCAAGGAATTTTTTGAATACCCAAAAACATAGTTCTGAGATGAATGCGATTTACTGAATTTCTGTAAAATGATTGCTAAGATGCAAATAATATGTAGGCAAAAAATGAGTTATTCACTGTCACGATAACTAGACTTGGCTTACTTGATTCTGAAGTTGTGTATCACTATTCAAAGTTAGCAAAAAAAATGCAAATTAGTAGTATCAATTTTTCAAATTTTAAACTATCTGTCTTACTATTGAAATGCTTACGGAACAACCCCAAATTAGTTCAAGGTATAAAAACAGCTATATGAGCTATATGGTACCACAAGTCTTCGACAGACGATAAGCCGCAGCACCATCTCTACACGGAGGGTCGAGACTCTTGGTGTAACTGTGTAAGTATCAACAGGCAATTGCAGTTCGAACAGTTGAGACATTCAAACACCGGGCTAATCTCCCAGAAATTGAGATGAATGAGGTCAGACCAGTCTCCGTTGACCTCAGCGACAAGGCATTACTAAAGTGCTGAGTCGGAGGCAAGACACAGAATAGGAGCGAGTCCTAAGACTTTATTTTCAGGTCGTGACGTCCTTCAAATTGGAGCCAACATTGCAGCGATCAACTCCGAAAGTCAACGAGGTATGTTGAGAATCATGCAAAAATTTTCAGTAGAGCCAAGACGCTACGCTGTCGCTGCAGCGAAACTACAGGGCTAAGCCCGAATCGAAGTTGTCGATAGGCGAGCGGAGCAGAGGACCAAGGAAGCTCATATTGCTCTGAGGCAACTACAGACAAGCCCGCAGGAGGAGGCCATCGAGGTGGAAGGTAGCAGTTGTGAACCAGGTGCTTTATAGAAATAAGGCGGCGCAGGACTTAGGCGACGTCGCAAAACCAGCTTTTAACTTTACCTGCGTCGGTCCAACGCCTAGATCAAAAAGAAGGATGGATGGAATTTGCATTATTAACTCACTCGATAGATCATAGAGAAGTATTATAGTAGTGTATCGGCATCTAGAACCATCAATGTAGTGATGAAGTTTAAAAGTTAATTTCTGAACAATCACTATTTTGACCCGTTGTCGTAATGAATAAAATCAACCGTTAGACCGATCTTTGATTTTTTTGGCTTGAATTATTCATGAGAGATGCATCTATCAGATGAACATAGGACTTTTTGATAAACCCATTTTTAGTTGAGATAATAGAAAAATGAGTCAAAATTTTGTCAAAATCAAAAAAAAAAATCGAAAAAATTCAATAACTCAAGTAATTCTTGCAATATCAAAAAGTCCTATGCTCATCTGATAGAGGCATGTCTTATGAACAATTGAGGACCAAAAATTCAAAGATCGGTCCAACTCTGGTTCTGATTCTTTACGACAACTAAGTGATTTTGTCTTTTCTTGTCTTCAGCGCAACCACTATTAGACTGAAAGTAATACATGATGTAAAATATGGATAATACGGGTCAAACCCTCTTCAAACATGATGATTTTTTTTCAATTTGTTCAGAGTCTTCAAGTTGCAGAAAAAAAAAAATTGTTTTCCAGAAATTCAACCCATTTAAAGGTGTATATACCCCCTTAAACGCGCCAAAAGACACCTTTAAAAAATTTTTTTCGGGAATGTCACATTTTGTATAGGTGGGGGAAGGATTGAAGAATATTTGAACGTCAAAAACGAAAAATCGATTTTTTGGTCATTTGGGGGGAAAGTTTCACCGAAGTCTCCCCTTAAGAAATTAACCGAGTCTGCTGAGGTCGGAGGCTTTATCGAGCAATCGATCGAGTCCAAAGACTGACGGCTTTGTCAAGAAATTGTCCGAGTCCGTAGTTAGCCAGGAAAACACAAAAAACCTAGGTCAGGCGGCTTTTTGTGGCAAAACCAACTTTTCCCCACCTCCTAGTAACGTGAAGTGCCCAAATAAACTCAAAATTCAACTTATTCCATCTTTTGAGCAAAGAACTCACAATAACGGCGGATATAGTTACATTTTTCAAATTCCGGCATATCCCGAAACGTTACAATATATACAGGGACTTTCTGTGGAGACGGCACAGCTAGTTCCACTAACGCACATGCACGCTTCGTCCGTGTGCCAGGGACGAAGCGTGCCTGTGTGTAGTGGCGGTGGCTAATGGAACTAACTGTGCCGTCTCCACAGAAAGTCCCTGTATACAGGGTGTCTCGAAACTCGCGCATGTGCTACATACGGGCGGATTCCTTGCGAAGAATGGATACGGAATATCCAAGTAAAAACTTCCGCGAGGACTTAGTTTTTCTGTAAAAGCACTTATTAACGAACCAATCAGCGTTCATCTTTAGAAGACTGTATAAAATCCGTATCGCCGTCCGCCTTATTAGCGCGAGCGAAACAATAATGTGTGGTGTTCCCCGCTCGGCCCGCGCCGCTCGCTTGTCACAACGCGCTCGTATACGCGAGCGCGACACATGGACAGGCGGTTTACGCGATAAAATTTAAAGAGTTCACATTTTGAAAGTTATTAACTTATTCAAAACGAGTCGTAGAAGCATAAAATAGGGAGCATATTGAAACTTTTTTAATACTGCGTCTATTCAATTGAAGTTTATGAATTCACTACAATCACTTGACCAGATATCCTTTACAGAACGGAAGTGCACGTACATTTTCATTACCTATTTCCAGTATCTTAATTTTTACGGATTGCCGTCAGGTCTAAGAGTGCCGATAAGATTTCAAACAATGATTACAGGGTCCTGTAATTATTACCTCTCGTAGGGCCGGTCAGAGTTTGACAATTTTTAGAAATTCATTAATACGATGAAAAGCGATAATCCCATTCACCCGAAAGAGTCGTAATTCGTTCACAGGCTTCAAGGTCAAGGCACAATTCATGATTTATTTAAACAATATTTCACAGGAGACCCAGGCGAGTCTTATGATTTGGTGGGTGCTAGGTATAAAACTTTCTCGTTCATGTTGTCCAATAAATCGTGCCATCTTCAAGACTTTACTGTTTCATGTTTCGTTATGTGTCTTATTGTATTTGTATTCCCATTTCACGCTTTATACACGAATTTGTGAATCTAAGTGCATTCCGCAATCAAGTTCCATTTCAAATATTGAAGCATACGATTTTTATTGATACAATGCATTGAATTTATCCATGATTCTCTCGCATAGAAATTGACATGTAATCGATACCTGTAATAGTAATCTGGGCAGGTGATCACACGCATGAAGTAAGAGCTCTGCATTGGTAACGGTAGGATAGGCTACTAGTTCAGAATGAAATTCACAAAAAAATTTTACTTTTAATCTGCGCTTTCTGCAGATGTATCATAAGATATAACATGATAGAGAATATAATCAACCAAGGCTGACAAGTCGAATAATTCTACAAGGTTCCATGCTCGCGATCAGCCATTACCTCAGGACATTTCGCCGTAGCACAAAAATCGTCATAACTCAGTAAATTTGCGTAATTTGACCGAAATATTTATTGCACATTAAAGTTCATGCGTTCCGCACGATCATCAGACGTACGTATGTATCTTTAGTTCGGAGGATCCCATAAATATTTTTGAAGAGTGGCTTAGAATCAGAAAACTTCCACCTTTTACGCCGTCAGATTCAAAATTGTCGACAAAATATTGGTGGCCACGAATTTTACAATGTATTTGTTTTTCATCCTGTGATTATGAAGATGAAATCAACTTGGTAAAAAGGTCAATCGCATAGATAATTACCTGAGAAAAATACAAAACAGAGTCTAATAGGCGCCAGAGCAGTTTGCCTACCCCGTATCCCGCTATGGCCGCTCTAATAAATAACAATTCATTAAAAGGTAACAGCTACTCGTCAATTTACATTATTCGATCTCACAGTGCTGTTCAATATTATTCTGTATCGGAAATGTTATCAGGTATTTCGCTACAAGGTGAATAAAATTTCTTTTATACAGTCGAAGCTCTCTAAATGGCCGCTCTCAAAGTGTCCATTCCCCTCATTTGAACATTTAGTTATTCCCCCACCAATAGACCAAAAAAAATTTGTTTCACTCGCTCTGATTCTGTCCACAAATTTATTTCTACTCTCCCTCTAAGTGTTCGCACAAATTACTATACTATACAGAGAACTACATACAGAACTCAAGCGGACACTTTGGGAGCGTCAGTAAGTAATAAAATCGCAGAGAAAAATGAGCCGTGACGGTACGATAGTAGGGGGACTGTATTTCTTGGAAATATATTCCCCTCAAGCCCCTAGGGCGGACATTTTCGGAGCGTCGACTGTACCTGATAGTTATTTCACTTGCCAATTCTTAATATCAAAAATCACTACAAACTGTGGTAGCTTAACAAAAGCTAGCTTAAAAAAATCTTTAACAAAAAATGAAGTTATTAGAACACGTGCTTCGGTTTGATAAAATTGAAAATTGGCGCAATGCTGTAATTTCGAAACAACCTGCCGATCTTTGACAATATTCGCGTAGATTCGAATGAGAAAGTTTTATACCTAGCACCCACCAAATCATAAGACTCGCCTGGGTCTCCTGTGAAATATTGTTTAAATAAATCATGAATTGTGCCTTGACCTTGAAGCCTGTGAACGAATTACGACTCTTTCGGGTGAATGGGATTATCGCTTTTCATCGTATTAATGAATTTCTAAAAATTGTCAAACTCTGACCGGCCCTACGAGAGGTAATAATTACAGGACCCTGTAATCATTGTTTGAAATCTTATCGGCACTCTTAGACCTGACGGCAATCCGTAAAAATTAAGATACTGGAAATAGGTAATGAAAATGTACGTGCACTTCCGTTCTGTAAAGGATATCTGGTCAAGTGATTGTAGTGAATTCATAAACTTCAATTGAATAGACGCAGTATTAAAAAAGTTTCAATATGCTCCCTATTTTATGCTTCTACGACTCGTTTTGAATAAGTTAATAATTTTCAAAATGTGAACTCTTTAAATTTTATCGCGTAAACCGCCTGTCCATGTGTCGCGCTCGCGTATACGAGCGCGTTGTGACAAGCGAGCGGCGCGGGCCGAGCGGGGAACACCACACATTATTGTTTCGCTCGCGCTAATAAGGCGGACGGCGATACGGATTTTAGACAGTCTTCTAAAGATGAACGCTGATTGGTTCGTTAATAAGTGCTTTTACAGAAAAACTAAGTCCTTGCGGAAGTTTTTACTTGGATATTCCGTATCCATTCTTCGCAAGGAATCCGCCCGTTTGTAGCACATGCGCGAATTTCGAGACACCCTGTATATATATATATATATATATAGTGATTATATATATATATATATATATATACATATATATATATATAAGACGGAGGACCGGGCGGATAGTTGCATCGAGCACCAACCCTTCGTGTTGGCCTCATTATTAATAATAATTGATTTAACGGAACTCAAAACGATGGTTTATTTAACAGAACTCAATTGAACGAAAACGATAAACAGATCAACGGAATTATTTATAATATGCTTTCTAAATTTGATGGGAGAGACGTGGTAGTTCCGCGGGCTTCTGATATTCAAAGAACAATCATCATCATGCAGATCTTTTCAAAACATCCAGCCCAGCAACGATAGTCCTTTTCTGATCAATCGACTATCAATGCTGTAACGACTCTACGCGAGCGCATCCCATCGTCCAGGATCGCCCCGTCTCTTCCACCAAGGGTGTTCAGATATGACGTGCCGACTTATATATTAGGGTAATTCAAAAAAAAAAAATTCAAATTTTCTTCCAAATAGGCTCAAAAGTTTCGTTTTCATGCCAAAATACGCCTGTCAAAATTTGAGCTCTTAATAATAATATTAAGAGTGTCCTCATCGCATTTTTCTATTTTCCATAAGAATAACACAGGAAAAATCATTTTTGCTTATTCTGATTTTTGTACGCTACAAAGGACTGCTCAAACAGTAAATCGCTATACATATTCTTATAGAGAATTGAACGCTCTACAAAAAAGGTCTTCTGGTATTTTTCGAAAAATCTAACCGTTTCAAAGTTAGTTTTTCCAAAATCGCTAAAGAAATTTCAAAACGGTTAGATTTATCGAAAAAGACCAAGAGACCTTTTTTGTAGAGCGTTCAATTCTCTACAAGAATATGTATAGCGATTTACTGTTTGAGCAGTCCTTTGTAGCGTACAAAAATCAGAATAAGCAAAAATGATTTTTCATATGTTATTCTTATGGAAAATAGAAAAGTGCGTTGAGGACACTCTTAATATTAATATTAAGAGCTCAAATTTTGACAGGCGTATTTTAGCATCAAAACGAAACTTTTGAGCCTATTTGGAAGAAAATTTGAATTTTTTTTTTTTTTTGAATCACCCTAATATATATATATACAGGGTGTCTCGAAATTCGCGCATGTGCTACATACGGGCGGATTCCTTGCGAAGAATGGATACGGAATATCCAAGTAAAAACTTCCGCGATGACTTAGTTTTCCTGTAAAAGCACTTATTCACGAACCAATCAGCGTTCATCTTTAGAAGACTGTCTAAAATCCGTATCGCCGTCCGCCTTATTAGCGCGAGCGAAACAATAATGTGTGATGTTCCCCGCTCGCTTGTCACAACGCGCTCGTATATCTGTCTATGTGTCGCGCTCACGTATACGAGTGCGTTGTGACAAGCGAGCGGGGAACACCACACATCATTGTTTCGCTCGCGCTAATAAGGCGGACGGCGATACGAATTTTAGACAGTCTTCTAAAGATGAACGCTGATTGGTTCGTGAATAAGTGCTTTTACAGGAAAACTAAGTCCTCGCGGAAGTTTTTACTTAGATATTCCGTATCCATTCTTCGCAAGGAATCCGCCCGTATGTAGCACATGCGCGAATTTCGAGACACCCTGTATATTAGGGTGGCCCAAAAAAAACACTATTTTTTTTTCGAATTACCTACGAAAATATGTGAGTTTATCGTGTTTTAAGAGCCGCCTCCAAAGCGCAGCTCAAAAAAAAATCTTCAGAGGTCGCTCAAGATTTTTAAAAATTTCCAAAAACGTCGAAAATCGACTTTTTTTTTTAATTTTTTTTTCTCCTTATTTCACTATTTTCTACTGTGAAAATGATCAGGATCCTGAAATTTTCAAGTTGATATTTTGATATTTAAAGGTCGCTCAAGATTTTTTTCAGTTTCCAAGTAGAGTACCTTAGACGTTTTCGAGCAACTTCTGAACATGAATATTAATGAGCTATTTTTCTTCGGGAAGTTGACATACTAAAAAATAGAAATAAGGCTAGAGAGATGCAAAAAAAAAAAAATTTTCGAGACGGTTCTCACTATGAAAAAAAGTTATAAATTACCGTCAATTACATTTTAATAGTGAAAATCGTCTCGAAGTTTTCTTTTTTGCATCTCTCCAGCCTTATTTCTATTCTTTAGTATGTCAATTTCAAGAAATAAAAAAAAAAGGTCATTGATGTTCATGTTCAGAAGTCGCTCGAAAAGGTCTAAGGTACTCTACTTGGAAACTGAAAAAAATCTTGAGCGACCTTTAAATATCAAAATATCAACTTGAAAATTTCAGGATCCTGATCATTTTTATAGTAGAAAATAGTGAAATAAGGAGAAAAAAAATTTTTTTTTAAAAAGTCGATTTTCGACGTTTTTGGACATTTTCAAAAATCTTGAGCGACCTCTTAAGATTTTTTTTTTGAGCTGCGCTTTAGAGGAGGCTCTTAAAACATGATAAACTAACATATTTTCGTAGGTAATTCGAAAAAAAAAAAAATTGTTTTTTTTTGGGCCACCCTAATATATACAGGGTCACCCAAGACCCCCGGACCGGAAGGAATAGGTGAATTCCTCGTTGGATTTTGAGACGAAATTTCCTTTTCGAAAACTTCGTCCGATCAACGGTGTCCAAGTTATTAAAGATTAAGAGTAGCCAATCAGCGCCTCGCTTTAGGTCCGTGCCAGTGCCGGGTCAATAGTGAACGGCGGGCAGGGCCCGTGGTTTCTTTTACATTTGGCTACTTTCTTCTTCACTTCACGATCGACGCGTATTATTATTATTATTATTATTATTATTATTATTATTATTATTTATTTTTTTTTTCTACCGGACCGTAGTTCTACGTGTCCAGGTTGACCGGACCGTAGTTTTCGGTGTCCAGGTCGACTGCACCGTAGTTTTCGATGTCCAGGTCGACCACACCGTACAAATTCATAAATTTTCAATCCCATGGTCAATTTCAGAAAAGAAAAAAAAAAATAATAATAATAATAATAATAATAATAATAATAATAATAATAATAATAATAATAATAATAATAATAATAATACGCGTCGATCGTAAAGCGAAGAAGAAAGTAGCCAAATGTAAAATAAACCACGGGCCCTGCCCGCCGTTCACTATTGACCCGGCACTGGCACGGACCTAAAGCGAGGCGCTGATTGGCTACTCTTAATCTTTAATAACTTGGACACCGTTGATCGGACGAAGTTTTCGAAAAGGAAATTTCGTCTCAAAATCCAACGAGGAATTCACCTATTCCTTCCGGTCCGGGGGTCTTGGGTGACCCTGTATATGGCTCATTCTCAGATAACTGTGATCTTTTATGTCGAGTATATTATTTATCATCCAACAGAGTTTTTTTTCATCAAGTAGTCATTAATGTCATAAATCTGCTAGTTTTCTACAACCTGCATTAGATATTGGAACATACGTGATTTCGGATTATTCATAACTGACGAAAATATACTGGAAATGTCAGTACCGTGGCATGTCCGATTCTCATTTTTCAAACTAAATGTATAAATTTCTATCAATATTCGTTTTGTAATATAAAGTTAACTTCTCATAACTTAAGTCTAATGTATACTCAATCAAATTGTATTGCAATTATACGAAAATATTGATTGTTCAGAAAAATAATCAGCATTGAATTATGTCCGGGAATTTTATTCAATTTTTAAATTTGAAATGTTTACCGCCTAATCGCTATCTTAATTTAGTTTCATTGATTCTATCGGGTGTCATTTTGAAGAGAGATTATTGGTGCATTGTTTACAGCTGTGTGTTTATTTGGAAGTTTTAAAAATATGATTAAAGCAATTTGTTTAGTTTTTAAAAAGGTAAGTCATAAAATTACATGTCAGTACCATGGTATTGAAATTTAGGGTTATTATTATGATGTTTGAATTAATTGTTCTGAATTCTTATTTGCTTTCACGTGAAACATCAAAATTATTTGGGAAATTATTTTAACTATCCGCATTATAAAGTTAGGTCAATTATAAATCCAAATGTCAGTACCGTGGATGTCAGTACCATGGCAAAAATAAAAAATAACTTATTTATTTGTTATTTAGTTTAGTTGAAAATGGCTAGAATACTCCGGACGAGACTGAAAGACATACCTGGGCTCCAAAACTTGAGCAATAATAATCAATTAAAAAGTAGAGTGAAGACCCAAAACAAAAAAGTAACTAAATAGGTCCGTAAAAATAGACGTTTTTTTTGGTCAACTTTGCACTAAATTGCTGATCCAATTTTTTTTTTTCTTATAAGGGTTAGGACCACTTACTGAGTATAAAATAAAAAAAAAAAAAAATATTATATTATAATAATATAATATAAATATTTTTCAAATATCGTAATAGTTTTTGTTCTGTTATAGTTGTAGTAGAACTACATTACAGGCTTAGTTCTGTGTATAAGTGAAGCAAAAAAACACCCGAAACATGCGTTTTAATACATTTTTAATTTTAGAAAAATTTAAGTTTTAAAAATCACAGTTATCTGAGAATGAGCCATATAGTAACGTTCCGGGCTATTCCGGCAAATTAAAATATAAAGAATAAACCGCCGTCTTGTGAGTTCTTTGCTCGATTTTAAATTTTTCTATATTTTATGAGATTTGGGCACTTTGTAACTAGGTTGGAGGGAAAAAGTTGGTTCTGCCACAAAAAGCCTCCTTTCTAGATTTGGTTTCCTGACTGTCTACGGACTCGGAATTAACAGAGCCGTGTTTTAGTGGACTCAACTTATTTCTCTGTAAAGCCACTTTCCTATTCAGAGCCGATGCTTTCGCATGAGCCTGACTCCTGTGCTTTCCTATCTTTGTGAACTATTGGTATGTGTCAGTAGACACGCTGCGCTGACTGGTGGTCACTTTGCGAACTAGCGCCAGGGTGCCAGCTGCCAGTTAGCAACGCATAAGATTACAAATATAAGTTGAATTATTACAAAAACAGTTTTGGTGAGTTTGATTCAGTAATTATGGAGCCCGATACTTCGAAGAATACTGGAATGAGGTTTTCTCCAAGAAAAACAACGAGTAGAAAATGTTGTTGTGTTTACGGATGTGCTAGTAAAGCGTGTATTAATCCAGATATTCGCTTTTATCATTTCCCTAAACCAAATGTTTTTGCGAAAATACAAAATTATTTCGGAGAATATGAGAAAGTGGATTGTAGAAAAATGTGGGAGTGGGTTTTAAAAATTGGACAAAATGTTACAGAAAACATGGTAGTTTGCTCCTTGCATTTTACAAAAAGTGATTACATTTCACCAGGTAAATTAATAATTGTATGGATTTTTTATGTTGATTGTTCAAAGTTATTTGTATGGTCTTAATGAGGTACTGATCGTAGTAGACATTTGACAATGTTTGTGTTTAGAGAAATAATTTGAATACATACTTCATTTCTTCAAGTTTCAGTAAATCATATCTTTAAATTTTTGCTCTATAAATATTCAATTTCTTTTTTACATGCGAAAATTTTCAAATGTCTGTAACTTTCTGGCATTTTTAAAATTGTTCTAATAATCTATTTATTTTATTAATAGATCAGCCAAAAAGCCAGCGTCATTTAAACCGAAATGCAATACCTTTGTGTAATTTACCAAATACTGCAGCTAACGAGAGACAAAAAGAAGTTCAAAATAGTTCAAGAAAAAAACGATATTTGGAGAGAGAAAAGAAAAAATTTCAGAGTGATTCTGAAATAGAAAATTCTATAGATGATAAAAAAAAACTTGAATCATTCAATCAAGATAGTGAAGATAAATGAGTCTACTTCAAACGAATGTGATCCCTCTCTACTCTCTGAAAAAAAATTAGTAGATTTTGGGACACAAGTGACTAGCGGAGACTTGATTGTTGATTATTTTGATACTATTAAAACTGATTCAGAACTAAATACGTTAACTGGGATTGCAAATTTTAAAATTCTAAATAAGCTCGTACAAATTGTCGAGATTGGTTATCCGGTATATAAGTCAAAATCTATGAACCTTCGGAGTAAAATCGTAATGACTTTTATGAAATTAAAACACAACGTATCTTATGCAATTTTAAAAGCATTATTTAAATATGCATCAATATCACAATGTCGGAAAATCATCATTGGCATGATTGATAAGTTACAATTTTGTCTAAAAGATGCAGTATATTTTCCATCTAAAGAAGAAATATCTAAAAATATTCCATTATGCTTTGCTGAATTTGCTGATGTAAGGGTAGTATTAGATTGTACAGAAATACATATCCAAAAACCAAAAGAACTCTGCTGTCAACTAGCAACATATTCTCGTTACAAAAGTGACTTCACAATTGAATTCATGACTGGAGTTACTCCTGGAGGTTCGATATCGTTTGTTAGCAAAGCATATGGTGGTAAAATTTCAGATGATGCTATTTTTCAACAGTCAAAGATATTAGATTTATTAGAAAAAGGAGACGCGATAATGGTTGATAAAGGTTTTAGAGTAGACAAATTATGCAAAAAAAGAGATATTAAACTTATTCGTCCACCATTCAAAGAAGATAAAAAACAATTTTCAAGAGAAGAAGCTCGAATGAGTGCAAAAATTGCTAGAGCAAGAGTTCATATTGAACGTTCAAATCAGAGATTAAAAGTTTTCAAAGTTTTAGGATCAAAAATGCCAAGTGGTTTAGTTGTTCATGCTGACAAAATAATGACAATAATAACTGCAATCGTAAATATGAGTTCACCAATTTTGAAAATCGACAAGTTTCACTTTTAATTTATCTTATTAATCATTTCATAATGTCCACAATTATACGTACAGTAGACTCTCGATAAGTGGCCTCTCAGTAAGTGGCATCGCTAGCGCTTCCCCTACTGCACCGATACACACACACACTAGCTTGCGTCCCCCCACCACGCTTCAGTGATGCACGCGTCTTCGCTGTAGTCACCCCACTACGCCGCAGCATAGGCGCGTCTTTGACGGTAGTGGGGGCTCACGGTAAGTGGCCCTTTCCCAGAATTTCTCTCCCCTACAGCCCCGCGAGCGTGCCACTTATCGAGAGTCCACTGTACTTACTTTTGAATGAATATCTAGTAAATTGATCTTTCTATGAATTATAATAAATAAAATTAAACTGTTTAATTGAATGAAATTTGTTGTTATAAAACAATTATTACATATCAACGCAATAAAAATTTAATTTAGTTTGCAACAAATTATAATGATTTATTAAAAGTAGATGAACTTCGGAAAGTAATCCAGTAATTTTCAAATATTTTCTTCTTCTGTACACAAATAATAGTAGAGGGGATAAGAGAGTTCTACAACATAAAAAACATAAAAAACACCCATTTTTTTATGAGTTTTTTATGAGTTTTTTATAATTTTTTTTTTTTTGAGTGAGTGAGAGAGAGGTGAGGGGGTGGGGGGTGGGGAGTTCTCTGTGTGAATGATAAGATGTTTGATTGACATCTCCTTTATTTATTTATTTCATTTAATTGGCGAAATCTCTAATGATGGTCCATTTAACAGCCTCCAGCAACGTGTTGCGCGCGCTCCTGGGGCTGCAATGAGTGCTGTGTGGATATTCTGTCCATGCGGCCACATTGTTTCCCCACCATAGAATGGGTTCGCCTCAACAGCCACCACCATTTTCAAACTGTAAACTGTCTATTTTCATGAAAATTTCCAAACTGTGAACTTTCTACTTTGGTGAAATTTTCTAAACTGACTAATTATGCTAAGGTTGACACACAAAATTTTCACACCCTGAGGGTGTTTTTCACATTGCAAATTTCCAATTTCGCCATAGTGAAAGTACATAATTAGGTAGAAGCACCGTTTCAGATTATACCACATACGGGAGGTGGGATATATATATAGGGAAAAAGCGTGCAATTTCGGGAAACTCAGTCAGTGTGTGATCTGCTGTTATTCGAACTGTGTATAGAAATAAAACTTTTACCATGGAGTTGATTGTTGACGTGCAAGGATTTGGCACATTTGAGGATAAATTTGTGGTGAAAGAACTGGCTGCTCTAAGCATTCGTACATCAGAGGAATATCAGCTGGGTCTGACTCGGATTCTTTTCAAACCACCGTACTCGCAAATGATTCTGCCGAGGGCGATTAGAAATCAAAATGCCTGGCTGACACGACATTATCATGGAATACCTTGGAATGTGGGGGAAACACCGTACAAGGATATGGAGATGGTTGTGAAAGGAATTGTGGCCGATGCATGTCGAATCTATGTGAAGGGGTTGGGGAAAAAGCGGTGGCTTGAGGGAATTGTCAAGGACAACTCAAAACTTGTGATTGATCTAGCAGAGTTGGGCTGTCCAAACTTTCGAATGTTGCGACATGAGTCGAAAGTAGTCCGCTGGTATGGGGATTGTCATGGGGATGTGCCGGGGTACCGCTGTGCTTTCGAAAATGTGCAACGGTTAACGAGCTGGTATTTGGAAAGTGTGGCGCCTGATGTATATAAACCCCAGAGCTTCCTCGAACTTTACACACGTCTTGACCGCACGCCAAGCCCTTAACATCAGCAATACTACCACCAATAGCAAGCCGATTCATCAAAGTTCTTGAGAGTTGGCAGGCATCGATTGAAAACCAGAAAAGGTAAGAATAATAATATTTTGATTATGTGCACTAAAAGCAAATTAGTATCGGCATTGAAGCGTTGATTTAATAAAATGATTTTCTCCATCTCTTTCTTTTGCTCTTATACAGAAAGAAGAAACAGAGAAAAAAAAACAATGGACTTTACACGACTGAATAACACCGCCCGTATGGAGGACCTTCAGCAGGTGAAAAAGATGTCAGAACTTGAAGTTGGAAAGAAGTACGATATTACGGGGCTCAAGATGGTTCAGACAAAATTTGGTGCAGGAACCGTGACGACAATTGCCAACGAATTTGCTATATTTCTGCCCGGGCGGATTGTCAAATTTCTGGAAGAGAATCCAGAACAGTTGGCTCAAATGGTTGATGCGGCGCTGGAGAGGCGTCTTCAAATCCTCTACCAAGGTGGACGATACAACAAATGTGAATTTAGCTTTAAAACGTGATGGTGGAGAAGGGCGGTGAACAAGAAATAAAAATATATCCATATATCGCAATTGCACAGGTATCAATTTCCCCGGGACTTTGCATGATGTGGAGAAATTTGAAAAATTAAATAATTTGAGAATTAATGTATATGGGATCGAATCTCAAACTTTCTCCAATCATGCAAAGTCTGAGAAGAGTGTTATCGTTCCGCTATATCTGAGCAAAAATGTTGCAAATTTAGCTGCTTCCACAATTCATTTGCTGATGGTTGAGACCCATAGCGATATGAATTATGACGATGACGACTTGGTCAGTTTCAAGCCGAGATTTCACTTTACTTGGATCAAGAATCTTTGGCGTTTAGTTGGGGGGCAGGTGTCCAAGCATAACGGTGTGCAATTCTTATGCGATAGATGCCTGTGTCACTTTCAAATCCAACAAGCCTACGAAAATCATAAGCATGATTGCATGAACTTCAATAATATTCGAATGCGGCTCCCTGAACAAAACAAAAACTTGACATTTACAAATTTTCACAACAAGGGCACCGTGCCGTTTGTTGTATACGCGGATTTAGAGTGTATATTGAAGCCAACGATAAATGAATCTCAAGAGCATATTCCGCACAGCGCAGCCTTCTATGTGCATTGCGCATACGACGATAAATTATCCGAATATCAAGCTCGCCGCGGGCCTGATTGCATTAAATGGTTGAACGAGCATATGTGTGAATTATCATTGAAAGTAGAGTCACGAATTAAAAATATCATCCCGATGGGAAATTCGAATCAAACACAACGCGATCGACATATGCGCGCGAAAAATTGCCATATCTGCGAGGAACCATTTTCTGCAAATGAGAAAAAATGTCGCGATCACTGTCATTTTACGGGTGAATATCGTGGGGTTGCGCATAATCGGTGCAACATAAATTTTCGCGAAAAACATATTATTCCGGTAGTGTTTCATAACTTGTCGGGGTATGATTCGCACTTTATTATAAAGTCTTTAGCCACAACTTTTCCGGGTGAGATCTCTCTGTTGCCTATCAATAAAGAGAAATACATATCGTTCACTAAGAGGGTGGCCAACACCAATATGCATTTGAGGTTCATAGACTCGTTCCGCTTCATGGCAAGTGGGCTGGAAAAATTGGCCTCATACATTGATAATAACGATGAAAAGATAACACCTAAATTCTATACTAATCCTGAAAAGTTTGATTTAATGACCCGCAAAGGTGTTTTCCCATATGAATACATTGATTCTTGGGAAAAACTTGACGTGACAAAGCTACCAGACAAGACAGATTTTTATTCAAAGCTGAGCGATTCGGATATTAGTGACGTTGATTATAATCATGCGAAAACTGTTTGGAGCAGATTCAACTTACACACCTTGGGGGGAGTATTCAGATTTATATTTGAAAACGGATGTGCTTCTCCTGCCTGATATATTTCAGAATTTTCGCGATAGCTGCTTTAGAACATATAATTTGGATCCGCTTCACTATTATACCGCGCCAGGGCTTGCTTTTGATGCGATGCTAAAGCATACAAAAGTGAGCCTGCAGCTTTGGACGACGCTGAAATGATATTGTTTGTGGAGAAAAGCATTCGAGGTGCTCCAATCGGTATGCGAAAGCAAATAATCGATTTATGGGCAATGATTTTGATCCAAGTCAAGCGGAATCTTATCTGATGTATTTTGATGTGAATAATCTTTATGGTGCAGCCATGAGCGAGCATCTGCCGAGTGGATCATTCGAGTGGGAACATACCAATGTTGATGTATTGTCCACGTGAGATGATTCACCAATTGGTTATATTCTCGAGGTTGATTTGGATTATCCGGCAGAGCTTCATGAGCACCATAAAGATCTGCCGCTCTGTCCCGAACATTTTATACCGCCCGGGGGTAAAATCGCGAAGCTTGCAACGACGCTTTTGGTAAAAGAAAAGTATGTCATTCATTATAGAAATTTAAAACAATGTTTGAATTTGGGCATGCGACTCATCAAAATACACAGAGTCTTAAAGTTCGCACAATCTCCGTGGCTAAAATCATATATAGACTTGAACACCGACATGCGGAAGCAGTCAAAGAATGAATTTGAGAAAAGTTTTTATAAACTAATGAATAATGCGGTATTCGGCAAAACCATGGAGAATGTGCGAAAACATAAGGATGTGAAACTGATTACCAAGTGGTGTGGTAGGGGTGGCGCGAGAGCTCTGATCGCGCGACCGAATTTCCATAGTTGCAACGTTTTTGCTGACGATATGGTGATCATTGAATTGAATCGCGTTGAAGTCTACTTCAATAAGCCAATATACATCGGTGCTGCAATTCTTGATCTATCCAAAATCTTTCTATACAAATTCCATTATGACTACATTAAGACTAGATTTACAAACAACCAGGCTAAGCTATTATATACAGACACCGATAGTCTAATTTATCAATTTAATGTACCGAATATTTACGATATCGTCAAACGTAACGTTGATGCAATGTTTGATACCTCAGACTACCCAAAGGATAATGTGTATGGGATTCCATTGAAAAACAAAAAACACTTGGGTCTAATGAAGGATGAAAATAATGGAAAAATTATGACCGAGTTTATTGGGCTACGAGTCAAACTGTACGCATTTAGAACCATTGGTGATAGCGATAAAAAACGTGCTAAAGGTGTAAAAGGCTCCACATTGAAAACCATCACGTTTGACGATTATAAGCAATGTCTAATTAATTATAAGAATTTGGCTAAATCGCAATGTCTCATTAGAAGTGGACAACATGTCGTTAGCACCATTACGCAAAAGAAATTGGCACTAAGTTGGTGTGATGATAAACGAAATCTCATACCGGGTCAAACCGATACATTACCATGGGGCTTTGTTGAACATTTATAGGACTATTGTATCTTGAAAAAAAAAATTTCAAAAAATTTCAAAAAAAAAAAAAAAAATTTTAGAAAAAAAAAAAAAATTTTAGAAAGAAAAAAAAAAATTTCAAACAGTAAAATTTTAAATCCCCATTTACTTTACATGCAAAAATGAAAAACTGTTTGAAAATGTTTGAAATTGTTTGAAAATGTTTGAAAATGTTTTAAAAATGTTTGAAAATGTTTTCTCTAGAGTTCTTGTAAACTAGCAGTAAGGTTGTTCGGTTGAATGAATAAAGAAACAGTGTAAATATATTGTTAATAAAATTCTTTTATTGAAAAATTATATTACATATCCGATTTATCTATCCAACTATTATGTGTATTGTCAAATCCCAACCATTTCAGAAACAGCTGATCACCACGTTTGCGCAACACCTTTTCTACAAGATAACCATCTGGATATTGTACTTTGCTGAGCTCCTCCTCGTAGAAGCCACCTTCGATGGGTTGATTCAGGTAGTCGGTGAGTTTGTACGTTGGTGGATTGGTATTTCTCACCTCCGTTACAGAGAATATCTCAGTCGTCCAATTTGGTGTATAGCCTTTTTTCGAAAACATTCTTATACTTGCTTATTCGAACCTTATCGCCAACTTTGAACTTGCGTTTCCGTTTGCTTCGTTTGATCTGACGGGGCTTGTACACGCTCCGATATATCTGTTTCTCATTGGTTGTCGTGACATTTTTCGGCTTCATTCCAATCGTACGACGTCGAGTGTTGTTATACGATTTAATCAATTCAGATAGAATACCAATCTACTTGTGATTGCCTAGCAGAGTAAATTGCCTCCACATTTTATTTTTCAATGTTCGATTGAAGCGTTCGCATATTGACGCCTTCAAATTGCTGTACGTAGAGTAAATGTTTATACCATGGTGTGTCGTAAGAGTTTTGAATTCTTTGTTGTAAAATTCCTTGCCCTGATCAACGTGTAGATGTTTTGGTATACGACCCAGAGTCAGCACAGATTTCATCGCGGCTGTGACATCTTTGGCATTTTTACTCTTGATCGGTACAGCCCACGCGAATTTTGAAAATATATCAATCACAGTGAGCAAGAATTTGAAGCCCTTGTTGACTGATGAGTATGCGGACATGTCGACAAGATCAGCCTGCCAGGTCTCATCCAAGCCACGTATATCAACATAACGTCGTGGATAATTATGCCGAGTGGGTCTATGAAGTTCACGCGCTATTACCGCTTTCATGGTTATCCGTCTGCATCCAATTTTCAATGTATTTGTTTTCAAGGATTTCTGATGGTTCGGTTGGAATTGGAATTCCGGGGATGTATTTCAGGCTGAGCTTCTCAACGTTATTTTCCACTATCGCCAACCGATGCTTGAGAGATTCATTTTCCCTCCTCTAGCTTCGCAGCCTTTTCACTCACTAGATTCCAAATTCTTTGATCTTCTGCAAAACTTTCGCCACACTGAAAAAAAGTTCTGCTCTCATAGCGAGAACTCTGGCTGCCTAAGCTGGAATCCATTTTCTTCCGATACCTGAACCACTAGTCAGCTGTACGAGCGAAACAACTCTGCCTGATGTAGCTCACTTACTTGAAGAATACGGTATCGCTGTAGGAGCTGAACAACGAATATCTTTTGCAGTAATATCAGTGCATTAAGATTGTATGGGCGCTTATCCACGCACCTCATAGGAATACGATTTCCTTCCGGATTATATTGTTAGATTGAATCATTTCGGCGTTGATAATTTTGACCCGAACGAGAAAACATTTTTGTTTACATTTTTTAACGCGAGAGTTTACAGAGAGATTATGCATCGGAACATGCACGTAATGTGTCAGGGTTCAAAATAGTATATTGTGCACCAAGGGCGTAAAGTGGGCTTTTTCAGACCGAGTGTGGAGTTTGCCCTCGTCTTCGGCCCGCAAACGCACTCGTCTTCGACTCGTGCTAGCTCACCTCCGACTCGTACTGCAAACTCCACACTCGGTCTGAAAAAGCCCACTTTACGCCCTTGGTGCACAATATACTATTTTGAACCCTGACACATTACGTGCATGTTCCGATGCATAATCTCTCTGTAAACTCTCGCGTTAAAAAATGTAAACAAAAATGTTTTCTCGTTCGGGTCAAAATTATCAACGCCGAAATGATTCAATCTAACAATATAATCCGGAAGGAAATCGTATTCCTATGAGGTGCGTGGATAAGCGCCCATACAATCTTAATGCACTGATATTACTGCAAAAGATATTCGTTGTTCAGCTCCTACAGCGATACCGTATTCTTCAAGTAAGTGAGCTACATCAGGCAGAGTTGTTTCGCTCGTACAGCTGACTAGTGGTTCAGGTATCGGAAGAAAATGGATTCCAGCTTAGGCAGCCAGAGTTCTCGCTATGAGAGCAGAACTTTTTTTCAGTGTGGCGAAAGTTTTGCAGAAGATCAAAGAATTTGGAATCTAGTGAGTGAAAAGGCTGCGAAGCTAGAGGAGGGAAAATGAATCTCTCAAGCATCGGTTGGCGATAGTGGAAAATAACGTTGAGAAGCTCAGCCTGAAATACATCCCCGGAATTCCAATTCCAACCGAACCATCAGAAATCCTTGAAAACAAATACATTGAAAATTGGATGCAGACGGATAACCATGAAAGCGGTAATAGCGCGTGAACTTCATAGACCCACTCGGCATAATTATCCACGACGTTATGTTGATATACGTGGCTTGGATGAGACCTGGCAGGCTGATCTTGTCGACATGTCCGCATACTCATCAGTCAACAAGGGCTTCAAATTCTTGCTCACTGTGATTGATATATTTTCAAAATTCGCGTGGGCTGTACCGATCAAGAGTAAAAATGCCAAAGATGTCACAGCCGCGATGAAATCTGTGCTGACTCTGGGTCGTATACCAAAACATCTACACGTTGATCAGGGCAAGGAATTTTACAACAAAGAATTCAAAACTCTTACGACACACCATGGTATAAACATTTACTCTACGTACAGCAATTTGAAGGCGTCAATATGCGAACGCTTCAATCGAACATTGAAAAATAAAATGTGGAGGCAATTTACTCTGCTAGGCAATCACAAGTAGATTGGTATTCTATCTGAATTGATTAAATCGTATAACAACACTCGACGTCGTACGATTGGAATGAAGCCGAAAAATGTCACGACAACCAATGAGAAACAGATATATCGGAGCGTGTACAAGCCCCGTCAGATCAAACGAAGCAAACGGAAACGCAAGTTCAAAGTTGGCGATAAGGTTCGAATAAGCAAGTATAAGAATGTTTTCGAAAAAAGGCTATACACCAAATTGGACGACTGAGATATTCTCTGTAACGGAGGTGAGAAATACCAATCCACCAACGTACAAACTCACCGACTACCTGAATCAACCCATCGAAGGTGGCTTCTACGAGGAGGAGCTCAGCAAAGTACAATATCCAGATGGTTATCTTGTAGAAAAGGTGTTGCGCAAACGTGGTGATCAGCTGTTTCTGAAATGGTTGGGATTTGACAATACACATAATAGTTGGATAGATAAATCGGATATGTAATATAATTTTTCAATAAAAGAATTTTATTAACAATATATTTACACTGTTTCTTTATTCATTCAACCGAACAACCTTACTGCTAGTTTACAAGAACTCTAGAGAAAACATTTTCAAACATTTTTAAAACATTTTCAAACATTTTCAAACAATTTCAAACATTTTCAAACAGTTTTTCATTTTTGCATGTAAAGTAAATGGGGATTTAAAATTTTACTGTTTGAAATTTTTTTTTTCTTTCTAAAATTTTTTTTTTTTTTCTAAAATTTTTTTTTTTTTTTGAAATTTTTTGAAATTTTTTTTTTCAAGATACAATAGTCCTATAAATGTTCAACAAAGCCCCATGGTAATGTATCGGTTTGACCCGGTATGAGATTTCGTTTATCATCACACCAACTTAGTGCCAATTTCTTTTGCGTAATGGTGCTAACGACATGTTGTCCACTTCTAATGAGACATTGCGATTTAGCCAAATTCTTATAATTAATTAGACATTGCTTATAATCGTCAAACGTGATGGTTTTCAATGTGGAGCCTTTTACACCTTTAGCACGTTTTTTATCGCTATCACCAATGGTTCTAAATGCGTACAGTTTGACTCGTAGCCCAATAAACTCGGTCATAATTTTTCCATTATTTTCATCCTTCATTAGACCCAAGTGTTTTTTGTTTTTCAATGGAATCCCATACACATTATCCTTTGGGTAGTCTGAGGTATCAAACATTGCATCAACGTTACGTTTGACGATATCGTAAATATTCGGTACATTAAATTGATAAATTAGACTATCGGTGTCTGTATATAATAGCTTAGCCTGGTTGTTTGTAAATCTAGTCTTAATGTAGTCATAATGGAATTTGTATAGAAAGATTTTGGATAGATCAAGAATTGCAGCACCGATGTATATTGGCTTATTGAAGTAGACTTCAACGCGATTCAATTCAATGATCACCATATCGTCAGCAAAAACGTTGCAACTATGGAAATTCGGTCGCGCGATCAGAGCTCTCGCGCCACCCCTACCACACCACTTGGTAATCAGTTTCACATCCTTATGTTTTCGCACATTCTCCATGGTTTTGCCGAATACCGCATTATTCATTAGTTTATAAAAACTTTTCTCAAATTCATTCTTTGACTGCTTCCGCATGTCGGTGTTCAAGTCTATATATGATTTTAGCCACGGAGATTGTGCGAACTTTAAGACTCTGTGTATTTTGATGAGTCGCATGCCCAAATTCAAACATTGTTTTAAATTTCTATAATGAATGACATACTTTTCTTTTACCAAAAGCGTCGTTGCAAGCTTCGCGATTTTACCCCCGGGCGGTATAAAATGTTCGGGACAGAGCGGCAGATCTTTATGGTGCTCATGAAGCTCTGCCGGATAATCCAAATCAACCTCGAGAATATAACCAATTGGTGAATCATCTCACGTGGACAATACATCAACATTGGTATGTTCCCACTCGAATGATCCACTCGGCAGATGCTCGCTCATGGCTGCACCATAAAGATTATTCACATCAAAATACATCAGATAAGATTCCGCTTGACTTGGATCAAAATCATTGCCCATAAATCGATTATTTGCTTTCGCATACCGATTGGAGCACCTCGAATGCTTTTCTCCACAAACAATATCATTTCAGCGTCGTCCAAAGCTGCAGGCTCACTTTTGTATGCTTTAGCATCGCATCAAAAGCAAGCCCTGGCGCGGTATAATAGTGAAGCGGATCCAAATTATATGTTCTAAAGCAGCTATCGCGAAAATTCTGAAATATATCAGGCAGGAGAAGCACATCCGTTTTCAAATATAAATCTGAATACTCCCCCCAAGGTGTGTAAGTTGAATCTGCTCCAAACAGTTTTCGCATGATTATAATCAACGTCACTAATATCCGAATCGCTCAGCTTTGAATAAAAATCTGTCTTGTCTGGTAGCTTTGTCACGTCAAGTTTTTCCCAAGAATCAATGTATTCATATGGGAAAACACCTTTGCGGGTCATTAAATCAAACTTTTCAGGATTAGTATAGAATTTAGGTGTTATCTTTTCATCGTTATTATCAATGTATGAGGCCAATTTTTCCAGCCCACTTGCCATGAAGCGGAACGAGTCTATGAACCTCAAATGCATATTGGTGTTGGCCACCCTCTTAGTGAACGATATGTATTTCTCTTTATTGATAGGCAACAGAGAGATCTCACCCGGAAAAGTTGTGGCTAAAGACTTTATAATAAAGTGCGAATCATACCCCGACAAGTTATGAAACACTACCGGAATAATATGTTTTTCGCGAAAATTTATGTTGCACCGATTATGCGCAACCCCACGATATTCACCCGTAAAATGACAGTGATCGCGACATTTTTTCTCATTTGCAGAAAATGGTTCCTCGCAGATATGGCAATTTTTCGCGCGCATATGTCGATCGCGTTGTGTTTGATTCGAATTTCCCATCGGGATGATATTTTTAATTCGTGACTCTACTTTCAATGATAATTCACACATATGCTCGTTCAACCATTTAATGCAATCAGGCCCGCGGCGAGCTTGATATTCGGATAATTTATCGTCGTATGCGCAATGCACATAGAAGGCTGCGCTGTGCGGAATATGCTCTTGAGATTCATTTATCGTTGGCTTCAATATACACTCTAAATCCGCGTATACAACAAACGGCACGGTGCCCTTGTTGTGAAAATTTGTAAATGTCAAGTTTTTGTTTTGTTCAGGGAGCCGCATTCGAATATTATTGAAGTTCATGCAATCATGCTTATGATTTTCGTAGGCTTGTTGGATTTGAAAGTGACACAGGCATCTATCGCATAAGAATTGCACACCGTTATGCTTGGACACCTGCCCCCCAACTAAACGCCAAAGATTCTTGATCCAAGTAAAGTGAAATCTCGGCTTGAAACTGACCAAGTCGTCATCGTCATAATTCATATCGCTATGGGTCTCAACCATCAGCAAATGAATTGTGGAAGCAGCTAAATTTGCAACATTTTTGCTCAGATATAGCGGAACGATAACACTCTTCTCAGACTTTGCATGATTGGAGAAAGTTTGAGATTCGATCCCATATACATTAATTCTCAAATTATTTAATTTTTCAAATTTCTCCACATCATGCAAAGTCCCGGGGAAATTGATACCTGTGCAATTGCGATATATGGATATATTTTTATTTCTTGTTCACCGCCCTTCTCCACCATCACGTTTTAAAGCTAAATTCACATTTGTTGTATCGTCCACCTTGGTAGAGGATTTGAAGACGCCTCTCCAGCGCCGCATCAACCATTTGAGCCAACTGTTCTGGATTCTCTTCCAGAAATTTGACAATCCGCCCGGGCAGAAATATAGCAAATTCGTTGGCAATTGTCGTCACGGTTCCTGCACCAAATTTTGTCTGAACCATCTTGAGCCCCGTAATATCGTACTTCTTTCCAACTTCAAGTTCTGACATCTTTTTCACCTGCTGAAGGTCCTCCATACGGGCGGTGTTATTCAGTCGTGTAAAGTCCATTGTTTTTTTTCTCTGTTTCTTCTTTCTGTATAAGAGCAAAAGAAAGAGATGGAGAAAATCATTTTATTAAATCAACGCTTCAATGCCGATACTAATTTGCTTTTAGTGCACATAATCAAAATATTATTATTCTTACCTTTTCTGGTTTTCAATCGATGCCTGCCAACTCTCAAGAACTTTGATGAATCGGCTTGCTATTGGTGGTAGTATTGCTGATGTTAAGGGCTTGGCGTGCGGTCAAGACGTGTGTAAAGTTCGAGGAAGCTCTGGGGTTTATATACATCAGGCGCCACACTTTCCAAATACCAGCTCGTTAACCGTTGCACATTTTCGAAAGCACAGCGGTACCCCGGCACATCCCCATGACAATCCCCATACCAGCGGACTACTTTCGACTCATGTCGCAACATTCGAAAGTTTGGACAGCCCAACTCTGCTAGATCAATCACAAGTTTTGAGTTGTCCTTGACAATTCCCTCAAGCCACCGCTTTTTCCCCAACCCCTTCACATAGATTCGACATGCATCGGCCACAATTCCTTTCACAACCATCTCCATATCCTTGTACGGTGTTTCCCCCACATTCCAAGGTATTCCATGATAATGTCGTGTCAGCCAGGCATTTTGATTTCTAATCGCCCTCGGCAGAATCATTTGCGAGTACGGTGGTTTGAAAAGAATCCGAGTCAGACCCAGCTGATATTCCTCTGATGTACGAATGCTTAGAGCAGCCAGTTCTTTCACCACAAATTTATCCTCAAATGTGCCAAATCCTTGCACGTCAACAATCAACTCCATGGTAAAAGTTTTATTTCTATACACAGTTCGAATAACAGCAGATCACACACTGACTGAGTTTCCCGAAATTGCACGCTTTTTCCCTATATATATATCCCACCTCCCGTATGTGGTATAATCTGAAACGGTGCTTCTACCTAATTATGTACTTTCACTATGGCGAAATTGGAAATTTGCAATGTGAAAAACACCCTCAGGGTGTGAAAATTTTGTGTGTCAACCTTAGCATAATTAGTCAGTTTAGAAAATTTCACCAAAGTAGAAAGTTCACAGTTTGGAAATTTTCATGAAAATAGACAGTTTACAGTTTGAAAATGGTGGTGGCTGTTGAGGCGAACCCATTCTATGGTGGGGAAACAATGTGGCCGCATGGACAGAATATCCACACAGCACTCATTGCAGCCCCAGGAGCGCGCGCAACACGTTGCTGGAGGCTGTTAAATGGACCATCATTAGAGATTTCGCCAATTAAATGAAATAAATAAATAAAGGAGATGTCAATCAAACATCTTATCATTCACACAGAGAACTCCCCACCCCCCACCCCCTCACCTCTCTCTCACTCACTCAAAAAAAAAAAAATTATAAAAAACTCATAAAAAACTCATAAAAAAATGGGTGTTTTTTATGTTTTTTATGTTGTAGAACTCTCTTAACCCCTCTACTAATAATGCAGCATATTGTTGCAAAATACTGATTTTAAAGAGAGTAATAAATCCGTAGCGAACTTTGCATCATATTCAACTGTAATTATTTTGATACTGTTATCAAATGATGCAAATAAAATGAAATCTGTTTTACTTAAATTTAATAAAGCCATTCCAAATTGTATTTGAGCGTAATAAGTATGTTTTTGTTTTAAAAGTAAATTATTATCTTGATCTTTTACAATATAATCAATATTTTGAATCGCGATATCAATGTTACTTGTTTTACCTAGATATGGACATTTTATTTCAATTAATTTGACAGGTATATTATTTTCAAATATTATCCCATCGGGAGAATATCCGAGCCACGGATTGTTGTTTGAGATAACAAGACCACATTGGAACACTTTAATGCCTAATTTCTCTTCATATGTTTTCCGAGCAAGAGGCTCAAACTTGATTCCATGATTGGTAAATTTATTATATTTATCATTATCATAATTAAAGTATTTTAATGACTTGGTTTTCCAATCAGCTTTACGA
Organism: Rhogogaster chlorosoma; assembly: GCA_944452935.1. Lineage (NCBI taxonomy): Eukaryota > Metazoa > Arthropoda > Insecta > Hymenoptera > Tenthredinidae > Rhogogaster > Rhogogaster chlorosoma. The sequence goes on along the minus strand of OX101800.1, from coordinate 12,488,665 downwards.
TTTTTTTTATAAGTAAATAGAGCATAACACCTAGAACCAGTGATCCGATATCGTCTCTCTTTCTCCCAAACACTCAAAAAAATTTTACTTTCGATACAAATAGTGTAAGGGTCCTTATCAAATTTACTGTGTAATTCATTTTTACAACAATCTTTTAATGCATATGGTATCTTGGATAAGTCAGAAAGGATTGTAGAGGATGATTGATGTTTGAAAAGGTTTTCGGTGAGAAGAAGGTAATCAGGTGGTAAGGAATCAGCCGTCGTTTCTAATGGAGCATGTCTGCCTTTGCTAGTTATAATTAAATATAAAATAAAAATATTATTCTAGCGTTTGTTGTAAAAAGTACTGAAACTTCAAATAATCTTTAATAGTAGATAAAGTAAATAAAATAAATATAGTAAAAATTATTTGAAAAAATAAAATATGTATAATTTATGAAATTGTCATATTGTTGAACATTGTATGAACTGAATAAATTTAAACTTGAAAACGAATTAAAACTCGACATTAGAAAATTAAAATATTGATCAGGACACACATGATTTTTCTTATTTACTTTATCATGTTGAAAAAATAAATAAATTCAATAAATTATTTATGCTCATACACATGTTCCGACAATGTTGATTCCAAATCCTCAGAAAAAATTAATTCTCTTATTGCCTTTCGTACGTCATCTGGAAATTCATTTTCGCTCTCCTTGATTTGATAACATTTATGATGAGATAAAGGATTGGCATCGTATTGTTCCAAGCAAGCTTTTTGTGGAGCACTCCATAGACATTTTTTGTCTGTATATGATGCGATTTTAATTTGCGACAGATCATTACTATAAATAAACAATTTAATTTCAAAATGATTTACAAATAAATTTTTATTTAGTTTTATTGGCAAAAAATAATTATGTTAAAATTTATGATACTGAAATTAGCAGACACTTGATAATTTGTTGATTTTTTTCAAATATGAAGGTATTTCTAAAAAAAAATTATGTTAAAAAATTACACATACATAAATTTTTTTCTTAATTTTCACATGAGCATTTTTTTTTACAACAACATATTTGTTGAAAAAAAGCGTGAAGTCAAGGTCTGTTATTTTTAGTATCATTAAAATTAATACTTACCGAGTACAAAATAATAATACCGCTGTAACATGTTTTCATCTCTCACTAAGTCCGGCTGTGCAACTACATTTCGATGACACTATCTTACCATTTTTATTTATTATCGTCTTAATTTCATGTGGTTTATCACGAAAAGCCGACGACTGTAAACAGTATGACAATATATCATATCGATCGGTATTTTCGCTATTTAATCCACAATGAATTAAATGACCTGAATTAATAATTTTTTCTCCCTCCACAAAATTCCGACTACTAGGAGTTGATTCAATAAACTCAAGAACTTGATTCAACGATAAAAACATTTCAACTATTATTAATAATACAAATTAACCATATAACTGTGTACATTTAATCGCAGCTGGCACCCTGGGAGTAGTTATATTTTCGGCCACGAGATCGCGTAGCGCCAAGAACCACTCACCAATTCCCTGCACTCAGATCCGGGGTTTGCACCCAAGACTGTATATTCAGACTCGGAAGATTGCTCTTCAAAGCTGTTCCCTGAAAATACACTATCTCGGCTTGTTATAGCATGCAAGAGTTTTATATAATAATGAAACGAGTGACGGAAATGTCGGACAAAGATCTGACGTTGTTCGTTTTAACAATTTATGTTTAATAAACGAAATGTTCAAACTTTGATTTTACAAAATAAAATAACAAAAATCGTCCTTATTTCTATCTTCTTTAAATTTCTACCTTAAACTCTAATTGGCTCTTTCTAGTCTATTCTGTTTCTGATTTTCTGTGGAATTTGGATTATTGAGTACAAACGCATCTTGTTGTCGATGCCTCGATTTTTCTGTAAGTTTTATCTACTCTCTAAGCAGCAGCAGTAGACTTGATTTTATTATGATAGAATTGATATCAATTTTAGCATATCATTCTCGTGTTTCAATTTTCTATTTTCTATTTTATAAGTTTAGTATTTGAATTTAAATGAAGTTAAATGACTCTAAATGATTTTACGAGTCGACCGGTTCTATAACTCGCGCCGCTCTAAGATAGTAGTGAGACGTCTAATGGCGCTTTGCTCAGTATCGCTGATGAGGCTTGTCCTCACCAGCTTTTATACTTATATTGTCGCCTTGCTTGACGTCGCAGGTACGCCTCCTGACGTCATAGCGTGGTGGTGGGATTGTCACGTGATCGTGCTGTCTATCTAATTCCTTCCCCAGGCTAGCCGATACGTTACAATATACAGGGTGATTCACTGCTACCGAGCCAAATTGAGTGGGTAGGTTCCTTGAAGAATTCTAAGACGAATATTTATTAGCGAAAAATTCGAGAGATCAACGGTGTCCGAGTTATCGAATATCCTCGTTATCCATTGCTTCATCGTTTTTGGCAGCCAGCTCATCTGCTCCATAGTTCTATAGCCGTCTACGTCGACCACGAGATAAGTTTCAAAGACTACTGTCGGTGCAAAAAGGTCTGAGCCCTCTGTTTGAGAGATCATAACTTCTACAAAAAAAATGATAGAGTATCGAGCTTAGGATGACCGTAAAGCGCCAAGTTTTCTGCGTCTGATGGTTATTCGCAAATTTCTGTGTAAAAATCGTAAAGCGCGTTATGATCTCCGAAAAGTTAAAAAACGTAGTTTTTCGGAGTCCATTGCCGTAGGTCAACTTCAACTCGTCACCGTATGTCTAAAATAAGTGTAAAAAATCTGGAAAAATTCAGGAATATTCCCTGAACATTAACAAACATGATAGCACTTGAAAATTTCTAAAATATTCATGAGTCTGTACGCCAGGTACAAAAAGGTCCAATGGTGTGATTTCGGTAACGGATTGGTGCGGGCGAACTTGAGACAGCTCAAAATTTTCGTGAGAACATACACTTTTTGATTCCGTAATCAGTTTTTGGTTCGCAATAGTGAACTTCCAGTAATCGACGTCAACAATTTTCCGAATTTGCGCGGGGCCGCGTGTCTCCCAGCTGCGATATTCGTCGCTGCATTTCCCCCATCCCCCGCATCGCCCGTCGCAAACTCAATTGTTACTCGCAGCTTACGCGACTGATATACAATGTGTATGCAGCCGTGAATATCGTTTTAACACGAAAAAATCTGTAGGCGATCGAAATAAATTGAATTAAATCGATATAAATTATAATTTTTTAATAATGAAACGCATTTTTGACGAGCCTTCTGTGTAGGTATCCAAGTGTACAGGAATTGAAAAACATTTTGTAGAACCATTAACCATGAAAAAAGAATTACATTCCATACAATTCCCAAAATGTATACATTTTTTCATTGCCATTCATTAATACATTTTTTTAAAGGATTTTTAAAATAGTTCATTGATCTGAAAATTTTATTATACGACTTTCCCACTTCAGAAGTTATTTATTAGTTTTTTAATAGTCGAAATTGACGAAATTCAATTTTAATTAAATAATGAGGATACCTGTAACAAATAATCGGCCCATAATGATGGTTGGCTTAATTCAATGCTCATGTTGTATGTATAATGACTATTTTTTAGGGTTGTTCAAAAAAGTTTTTTTTTTTTTGTTCGAAAAAGCATTTCGAAGAAAAGAGAACAAGATTTTGAAAAGGATTTTCGATTTCCTCCAAATTTATTTACGTTGGTTTTTTACGCAGTTAGAAAACTATTAGTACGAAACGTGACATTCAAACCACTGTAACTTGTTGACGATTGAATTGAGTAAATTGAGTCAAAGGACCATTTTTGTCGATCATAAAATTCTCTAAAAAAATATATATTTCCATTATTTTTATATTTTAAAATTTCAAGAAATAAAAAAAAAAGATACCGCAGCCTTACTTCACCAGAAAGTCCAATCAAATAAGACAAAACAAATCAATTAGAATATGAACAATTTCACGTATTTATCTTATCAGATTTCATTTGAAATTAAATATATTTTACTTTATATATATATATATATATATTATATATATTGAAACATTTTGTTCTCTATTCACTCTTTCCGGAAGAGAAAAATCCCTGCTTCACGCAGGGATGAGATTCAGTTCTAATCCTTAGATATTTTAGAATTCCTCAGATGACAATTTTCTCATATTTGACGAGATAGGGGTCTTTCATCACTGGAATTAGAGTTGTTCTAATCAGGAATCTGGTGTTTTCGGAAGACTAACGTCATTTTGTGTGAATATGAGTGTGTCGAGTTCAAATATCGCGTGGGTCTGAATATGTGGACTTTAAGTATTGTACGTTGTTTTTTGGGCAGTTAGAAAACTATTAGTACGAAATATTGTTTATTATCTAAATATATATTAGACTGGGTCAGAAAAAACGTTTTATTCTTCCTTTCTCGCTGCCATATTGAAAATAGTGAGTCTTTAATATAGAAAAAATTGTCCTCACAGCCCAGCTATGTAGCCTAATCACTGAAGCGGCGCATTTGAAAATAAGATTTCCCATGTATTTTGAATGGAAATTATTTTTAATTTTATTTTCATGTGTATAACTTCTTTCATTCGACTGATAAAAATCAAAAGAATATACATTTTTGTATAGAATTTCATGGTCTACCAAAATGGTATTTTGTCCCAAGCTGCTCAATTGAACCATTAACAAGTTACAGCAGTTTAAAAGTCATATTTATATTTGAGCAGTACTTACTTTCGACAAATTAACTTAAATTAATTTCTTTTAAAAATTTTTTAAGATATGTACTTTTCGACAAGAATAGTTGATTCTAAAAAAGTTCAAAATCAACAAAATTCAACTTGGAGATTATCAAAGTAGTAGATCATTTTTGTAGTAGGTTGAATATCTTTAAAAAAGGTATGAAAAAAATCAATTTAATTCAATCTGTCGAAAGTAAATAGTGATCAAATATAAATGTGACATTCAAACTACTGTAACTTGTTGACGATTGAATTGAGTAAATTGGGTCAAAGGACCATTTTTGTCGATCATAAAATTCTCTGAAAAAATTTATATTTGCTTCATTTTTATCATTCAAATGAAAAAAGTTATATAAATGAAACTAAAATAAAAAAAAATTCAAATAATCTTCAGTGTTCAGGCCACTGTATAGCTGGGCTAAAAGAGAATGAAAAACGAAATGTTAAAAATCAACTGTTTTCAAAATACTTCGGTGCCAAAAGAAGAATTGTAAAACCTCTTTACATAGTTCTTTAAAAAGCTTATTATTTTTTCTTAGAAAAGCTCGTTGAAATAATTTTTCACGATGTCTTCTCACCGGAATATCACATGTTTTGGTCCATCGTGAAATTCGCGAAGTAATCTCGTGCTTATGGACGTTACTATACGATCCACAACATTGTAGGCCAACAGCCGATTATTTAAAAAAATTGCAAACGTCGTGTATTCGCTCTCTCCTTTCCCCGTCCTGCCCAGGGTGGCAATTGTTTCCTCGATTGTTTCACTAATTTTTTCAGCGGAATTCATTGTTTAACTAGCATCCGAACTGACAAGACGGTATACGAATTAAACGATACTCTGCAATTCCAGCATTTCATCGAAATAATCACATCCCACTCACAAACTTCCTTCCTTGTCCTTTTTAGGGCAATCACGTACGTTTTACCTTTTATCATTACCTTTTATCATTCATATTTTCTTACGAACATTTTCATTTTCATTGTTGTTTTCGTGAATCATAAGCATAGTATTAAATTTTTGCTCTTTTAGCAAAGATATATTTTTTGAATCGTAGTTTCCGTGAATCTCATCATTCATATTATTTTACGGACGTTTTCATACCCATTGCTGTTTTCGTAAATCATAAGCCTTGTATTAAATATTTGTTCTTTTTCACGCATTGATATTTTTTTTATCGTGGTTTCCATAAATTATAATAACCAATAGCTAACCAATTCTTGCACTCACTATTTTTGATCTCACGCTTTGAAAAATGGCGCCGACTCTAATCAATATTAACGGCGAAAATTTCGAAATTAAAGACGCGGGAGGCGGCGGGGACTGCTTATTCAAATCACTCGCTTTAGCTTTAAACAAGAGAAGTCACCACGTCGTACGCCAAGAAATCGTCGAACATGTAGTTCAACGATGGTCCCAGTATGAATTTTGGGTAAAATATGGATTGGACATAAATACAAAGCACAAATACGGTTCGCAAATGGGAAGATCCGGAGAGTATGGCTCATTGATCGAGTGCCGTGCAGCGTCTGAATATTACAAAACGAATGTTATCATCGTTAGAATGTTACCGGATGGAACCTATTTCAAGGATGAGAATTTGGTAGAGAACGAAAATCTGACATTCATTTATCTTTTATTCACTGGACAGCAAAATGAATCGCACAAGGATGGACACTTTCAATTATTAATTAAACTAGAGGCTGATAATATTTCTCACGAATTAAGTACAGCCAATAATACTATTGTCGACTTTAATACGACGGTTACTATGGACGTGGAATTACGCGAAACTGATTATACGAGCAACCTCAACAATATTGCGAGTTTTGATAAACTGAACGACGATGCAGTACATGAATGCGATGAGATGTCTGTAGAAGATTCTACCTCAGACCAATCCGGCGAAGACATTGGAAATTTATTGGAAATGTCAATGTCAGAAGAAAGATGTGACACTACAGCCGACAATGATTTTATTGGCATAAAAAATGAAATTGGAGCATCTGATCGAGCAAAGCGATTGAAAACATCCAGCACAGAGGCCTTCAGCGTGCGTATGAAACAGATGATTTACAGGGCGCGTTCATATTTTGAAATGGAGAAAATCGTAGGTCATGTCCTAGACGTTAAAAAAGTAATACAGAGGACCGCATCTTGTCTTGGCGTATCTAAAAGTTCAGTAAAACGAGTGACAAACGAAGGAAATAACGGTGTGTGGAAAAAACCATACGAGAGCACACCGGGGAGACCATCAATTGAATTCGATGAATTCTTGTTGGGTGTTATTCGTAGAAAAATTATGGACTTCTACATGAGGAAAGAGTATCCCACCGTTAAAAATTTGATGAAGCAGTTGAAGCAGGATGTTGAAGATTTACCAGATTTTTGCGAAAACACATTGAAAAAGCAGCTCAAAAAAATGAAATTTAAATACAAAAGACTAAATAAAAGGCCGGTTCTAATGGAGAGTCAAGTCATCGCTGGGAAAAGGTCGGAATTTTTGAGATTAATACAGCATTACAGGAATAACGATTGGAAAATTTACTATACGGATGAAACATGGAGCGGTGCTAATCAGTCTCGTACGCATGGATGGGTTGAATGCGTACAACCTGACAATAATTATCATGATAATTTTGACGAATATCGTGGCGGAGTTCAGGTGGTTATGGGATTTCGTGGGGGTTTTGTAACACCTTCTGGTTCTGGCAGGAGAGTAATTATTTTGCATATTGGGAGCAAAGAGGAATTTCTAGGAAATGACTGCATGAAGTGCTTCGTTGGGAAGAAGGGAAGTATGGACTATCACGACGAAATGAATGCGGAACATTACGAAGAATGGTTCCGCCATGTATTAACAGTTATACCGGAGAAATCAATTATCGTGATAGATCAAGCTCCATACCACACCATGCTTGATCCGGACTATCGGAATCCCACGACAGCATGGAAAAAGGCTAAAATAGTTGCATGGATGAATAACAGAAACGTACCATTGCCAGCATATGCAACATCTTTTGATGATTTGACAAAAGCAAATTTGCTCCTTCAGTCTCGTGCCTATCACTTTCCTAAAAAATATCTCCTGGAAAAAATTACCGAAGAACTGAGGGGTGACAGCGTGAAATTGTTGTGGCAGCGTGAAATTGTTGTGGCTTACGTAAAAAATAAAGTCGCTACACAAAACAAAACCTTCAAAATAAATGACGTCCATCGTTTATGTGTAGAGATTATGAATAATATTCCATCAGATTTATGGCCAAACTGTGTCCGGCATGCAGAGAACATTCAAGAAAAGTACATCAATAGTGAGTCGGCGATGGCAATGGCTGTTGAGCCAATGATAATAGACGTAAACGAAGATACAGAATCAGAAACAGATATTGACTTAGAATCTGACGATGAGACTACGATTGAATGAAGCACGTTGAGAATGAAAAGACACAGTTGATCCTCTGAGTATAGCCCAGGCTCGATAGCAGTATCCCATATCAAGCAAGTATCCTGCTCATTGCATAATCGTTTAGGAAATCAACTCTCGGAATAATTTATCACGAAATCCAACTTCACTAGAGTCAGTAAAAATATTAAAGTATAAATATCCATTTAGCTATCAAGCAGATAAGTCTAGATTCGCCTGGTAACAGAATAGTTAGACATTCATACAATACTTAAACTCCACATATTCAGACCCACGCGATATTTGAACTCGACACACTCATATTCACACAAAATGACGTTAGTCTTCCGAAAACACCAGATTCCTGATTAGAACAACTCTAATTCCAGTGATGAAAGACCCCTATCTCGTCAAATATGAGAAAATTGTCATCTGAGGAATTCTAAAATATCTAAGGATTAGAACTGAATCTCATCCCTGCGTGAAGCAGGGATTTTTCTCTTCCGGAAAGAGTGAATAGAGAACAAAATGTTTCAATATATATAATATATATTGTAACGTATCAGGCTGGCTCCGAGGAAGGATCGGCGCGCGCACACCCTTACGCGGTAGGCAACGGCCGGCGTGACGTCAGATTCTAGTATAAATAGAGGACAGCTGACCAGCCTCAGCAGCATTTATCGCCTGTCGGGATAACTTGGCTCATTATTTCATTTCTTTGTTAGGCATAATCGTTTCAAGGCCATCTTGAAACGATTCCCTTTAGCGTCAAATCAAATTTCTCGTAGAGTATCGCCTGTCGGGATATCTCATACTTAAAAAATTAGCAAATCGCCAAACGCGGCATATTACCGAAATATCAGAATAATCGCCTGTCGGGATATTCGTAAAACTTAGAAAAATTAGAATCACAGACTTAGAATCAAATCAGAAAAGCTAGAATTAAAGAAATTAGAATTAGACTATTATTTTTGTAATATTATTTTTGTATTTTATTTTTCTTTTCAAACAAAACATTGTCAAAATAAAACCAGAATTTTTGTAAACTTGAATTTTTACTCGATCAAACCAAAACAGTATAAAAACTGGGTTTAGGTGCACAGGTGTCCTCACTAGCCGTAAAACGCTCGTGTTTGCCGCTCTGAACACTCTCAACTCCAGATTTTTCTTTTCTTTGCATAAAAACATAACATAAAAATTTAGGAGATCGAATCTAGGTGCACTGGCGTCTTCATTAGCCTTAAAACGCTCGTGTTTGCCGCTCAGATCACTCTCGATTTCGATACACAGGATAGATTTCCTAATCTAATTCTGTTAGTAACAGATATTTCTTTCTGTTCAGCTACTGCTTTTGTCCCCCTAAGTGGCGATACAATTCAGTAGCGAAGCTAGAGTTTGTCGCAACACTAAATAAATAAATAACCGCCTCGAACAACTAAAATCAATTAATGCAACAACACGCCCTGCTTTCAGATTTCAAAAAACCGTCTTATTTTAATTAATTAAAATAATCCGAAAAGTTGCAATATATATATATAAAGTAAAATATATTTAATTTCAAATGAAATCTGATAAGATAAATACGTGAAATTGTTCATATTCTAATTGATTTGTTTTGTCTTATTTGATTGGACTTTCTGGTGAAGTAAGGCTGCGGTATCTTTTTTTTTTATTTCTTGAAATTTTAAAATATAAAAATAATGGAAATATATATTTTTTTAGAGAATTTTATGATCGACAAAAATGGTCCTTTGACTCAATTTACTCAATTCAATCGTCAACAAGTTACAGTGGTTTGAATGTCACGTTTCGTACTAATAGTTTTCTAACTGCGTAAAAAACCAACGTAAATAAATTTGGAGGAAATCGAAAATCCTTTTCAAAATCTTGTTCTCTTTTCTTCGAAATGCTTTTTCGAACAAAAAAAAAAAAACTTTTTTGAACAACCCTAAAAAATAGTCATTATACATACAACATGAGCATTGAATTAAGCCAACCATCATTATGGGCCGATTATTTGTTACAGGTATCCTCATTATTTAATTAAAATTGAATTTCGTCAATTTCGACTATTAAAAAACTAATAAATAACTTCTGAAGTGGGAAAGTCGTATAATAAAATTTTCAGATCAATGAACTATTTTAAAAATCCTTTAAAAAAATGTATTAATGAATGGCAATGAAAAAATGTATACATTTTGGGAATTGTATGGAATGTAATTCTTTTTTCATGGTTAATGGTTCTACAAAATGTTTTTCAATTCCTGTACACTTGGATACCTACACAGAAGGCTCGTCAAAAATGCGTTTCATTATTAAAAAATTATAATTTATATCGATTTAATTCAATTTATTTCGATCGCCTACAGATTTTTTCGTGTTAAAACGATATTCACGGCTGCATACACATTGTATATCAGTCGCGTAAGCTGCGAGTAACAATTGAGTTTGCGACGGGCGATGCGGGGGATGGGGGAAATGCAGCGACGAATATCGCAGCTGGGAGACACGCGGCCCCGCGCAAATTCGGAAAATTGTTGACGTCGATTACTGGAAGTTCACTATTGCGAACCAAAAACTGATTACGGAATCAAAAAGTGTATCTTCTCACGAAAATTTTGAGCTGTCTCAAGTTCGCCCGCACCAATCCGTTACCGAAATCACACCATTGGACCTTTTTGTACCTGGCGTATAGACTCATGAATATTTTGGAAATTTTCAAGTGCTATCATGTTTGTTAATGTTCAGGAAATATTCCTGAATTTTTCCAGATTTTTTACACTTATTTTAGACATACGGTGACGAGTTGAAGTTGACCTACGGCAATGGACTCCGAAAAACTACGTTTTTTAACTTTTCGGAGATCATAACGCGCTTTACGATTCTTACACAGAAATTTGCGAATAACCATCAGACGCAGAAAACTTGGCGCTTTACGGTCATTCTAAGCTCGATGCTCTATCATTTTTTTTGTAGAAGTTATGATCACTCAAACAGAGGGTTCAGACCTTTTTGCACCGACAGTAGGTCATTTGCGCCATAGTTTTCGGCCGTCTAGGTCCTCCGCTCTATAGTTTTTGACAGCCAGGTCGTCCGCTCCGTAGTTTTCGGCAACCAGGTCATCCGCGCCATAGTTTTTTGTCGTCTACGTCAACCACGATTTTTTTTTGTTTTTTTCATTAATTTTTTTTTCAAGTTTGCAATTTTTCGCTGAGGAACTTTCGATTTAGAATTATCCAAGGAACCTATCCACTTAATTTGGCTCGGTAGCAGTGAATCACCCTGTATACAGTGAGGTTCACTGGAAACTGGATGAGCCTGACGTTAGGCAATTCGTGTAAACACGTAAATGGCAACGCTGTCGAACGCATAGAGTGGTGAAACGACATATCCACAAAGACGGACAATTTTAGATTGCAGCTTTCACGTCGTTGGGTCAGAATTAACTGACAGAGTGACATATTCGAGGTTAATCGCGATATAACTAATAAGACAACGGGAATGGATATTCATTCGTAAGAAATTAGTGGTAATGAATTAGTAAATCGATTGCAGATGCCTATGTCGGTTTATTTGCAACATTATTTGGTTATAACTATCGGGGTGAAATCTATGAATCTAATTGAAATAAAGGTACATAACCAACCAATTTGGAACGATGTTAATTCGTTATTAAGTCTTAAAGAAGTTATGAATTGATTGCTGATGTCAATTTATGTTCATTTACGACATTATTTACAAGCTAGGAGTTCCGCGATGACTGACTGACTCGTAGCATCACTTCGACAACTACGGTCAGGAACACAGTGGCGTAGAAATCTTGGAGTGGCGTTGGATCAAATGATCCAACGAGCAATCTACGAGCAATCTTTGACGTAGCAGACAGTACTCCGAATTTCTTCAGCGTCACCGCCTAAGAAGTCTGAAAGCACAGCCTTGTAGATACCTTACAGCTAACGCTGTAAACCTTACTTGGCAACAGTCCTGCAGAGATTTTCAGTTTGACTATTAATTCGGGTATACCTTTCAGCGAGTAATGAATTATTGAAAAGTATTGCTTATGGTGTAAATTAATGTAATTGTGGTAGGATGATGGACTGTTTGGTGAAAAATATCCTGCGGATATCTTCATCTTCCCTAAGTCAGTTCCGCAACGTCTCAGAGAAGATTTGTCGACTGCCACTATCTGGTGACTCAAGCTTCTGTGCCGTATCGTACTTGGAGGGTATAACATGTGCGACCTTGACGATCCGTTGTACCGACAATTCCAAAATCCCAATCTCTCGCGCAACTCTTGAGGCTGGTTTGGATTTCTTCGCAAATTAACCTCCCCCCGTATTGCACACCGTACTTATTTCAACAAGTCCATGTATAGGCCCTTTTTCGCATGTAGGACGGACATTTCAAAAGATTTCATCCTTCATACAGTTCCCTCTCTTTGGGAGGAAATCGACTCATTACCTTAAGGGGACCAGTACAGCTTGATTCAAAAAATTCTACATACTCCAAAAATCATTTATATCTTAACCAAAGTTCATAATACATCAAGAAAATCACTTGTCTGAAAATCACTTGTCGTAAGGTTTCAGGCACACGGTTGATCCGATTATGTCTTTTGACGTCTCATTTTCTTCGGAGAGCAATTCTTCATCGCATGAACGTAGGGAATTGATTAAAAAAAATCCTGTGATAAGTTATGGTCAGTTATCGAAATTTAGCAAAAATCTGGTCACTCTTTTGCTGATAACTTTGTCTGGAAATTTTTTGTTTAAATTTCCCTCGTTCATGCGATGAGGATTTGTTTTCTGAAAAAAATGAGCCCTAAATGAGTCAAATCGGAGCAACGGTGCTCCCAAAACCTTACGACACGTTGCCAAAAATATAGTTCTGAGAAAAACGGGTTTGAAGTTTTTACTAAAAAAACAAATTTTACTACTAGAAAAGTTTGAAATATCGAAAAATGTTTCAAATAAAAGTTGTTGGTTACAAAATTTCTGACAAAATTCAATTTTTTATTTACAAGAAACAAGATTTCTTTGTTCAACTTTCAAACTAATATTTTCATCGTACCATCTTTAAGGGAGGTCCCTACTGAAATCTTGGAAAAAAAGGAGTTTTTTATTTTTCGATTGGCCAAAAAAAGTTCAATCTAAAAAGTAATACTACCAATTGGAGATTATGGTAGAATATGTTTTAAAAAAAATTCAGTCTTCTGCAATAAAAGTGTATGCGCAGGGAACCTTACGCAGAATCTATCCTGCGCAGCGCTTGGAAAGGTTTCCTGCGCATACACTTTTATCGCAGAAGACTAAAATTTTATTTTAAAACATATTCTACCATAATCTAGAATTGGTAGTATTACGTTTTGATTTGAACCTTTTTTGGCCTGTTGGAAAATAAAAAACTGCTTTTTGTCAAGTTTGCAGTAGGGTCTTCCCTTAAAAGGCTCCTGCAGCATATGACGGTCCTTCTCTAGCCGCTGTAGTCTCATTTTAGCCTAGTCGTAGTCTTCGGATAGCAATTTGGGCTTCTCGAGTACTATCAGCTGCCTGTCGTTGAGCCTGTTCTAGCCGTGTCTGGTCGGTCCGAATCATGTGAGCCTTCGCGTTGGATCCTGGGGTCACTCCAGGTGCAGTCATGACTACCAGAATCCCGGTGGCTCCTTCGGAGAAAGTTATTGCTCCGAAGTACTTGGAGCTTTGTTGTTGGTCGTTGCAGGGCCATGGAAGATCTTTGCTCTTTTTTTTGGCTCATATTTTCGAAAATTGTAACGATTTATTTCTTCTGGGTGTAAATTACGAGATCTGTGAACAAAAAGCAAAAAACTTCGACCGCAAACACATGCATGCTATACTTACTTTGAGGTTAGTTGGTGAGAACCCACAAATAACCTCACACACACTGTCACTCGATGTTTATACACGAAAATGACAAAGCTAGATATTTATCACGATGGAATCGCGGATTTTTTAGTACTGCAAAGGTCTGTTTTTGTTGTTATTGTATTCGAAACAAGTAAAGAGCGGGAACGTTACACGATCTCTAAGAATGTTCGACAAGCAATCGCCGGTCACGAAACATGTGAGCGATATGAAAACAAAGCGACAGCGCTGCTTGCGCCAGGTCGCCGAAACTCAATGCCAATTCTCGATCATTTTTACGAATTCGTCGATGGCGACTTTTTTAGATATAGATATGACCCTGAGACAGCGAAATTTACAAAAAACGAAAAAACCATTTTTGTGAAATTTCAAGCTGTACGATTTTCGGTCTGTAAACCAGTTATTTTTACGAATTCGTCAATGACGATTTTTTTAGAGATAGATATGACCCTGAGACAGCAGATTCCACAAAAAACGAAAAAATGATTTTTTCAAAATTTCAAGCTGTACTGGTCCCCTTAAGAGGTAATAAAGACAATGCTAGTCATGAAGAATCTTCCATCCACTCTACATGCGAAATAAAGGGCCTCTACACGCATATGTTGGAAAAAATAATCTTGTATTTTTATTATACATTCGTTTCTTGATCCCCTTTGGGGTTAAAATCTTCCTCATCATAATTCTCGACATTTTCTTACCCTATTCCAATATTGTATTTAAAGACAAAATAAATCATTTTAAATTTATACAAATATTGCGAATGAGCTTATCTTCAGAAACAGGTACCGCTTTATTCTACTCCTCACACGCCACAACTACATTGATTTACACCATAAGCAATACTTTTCATTAATTCATTACTCGCTGAAAGGTATACCCGAATTAATAGTCAAACTGAAAATCTCTGCAGGACTGTTGCCAAGTAAGGTTTACAGCGTTAGCTGTAAGGTATTGTAGGATAGTTCTTAATTACGGATTGGAATTTAGGTTTAAACACAACTTATACTGGTGATCAACTGGTTTATTCCGTGCCTACAATCTGACTGACGGCCTTTGTCCTTTGGACACTCACCCACACATACATACATCGCTTGGCTCATTGGCTCACACACAAACATTCTTCCGTCTAGTTTCAAACACCTACACTCGGCCGTCCTGGTCTTTTCATCTGACCCCAGATGAATTCGTCAATACAATAATACAGGAATCTGTGGTTTTGTCAAATTATTTTACATTACATCAATATAGACCTTACAAATTACATACAACCTAAATTAAAACAAGCCTAATCTAGTGCGTCATCGAGATTATCGTTATCGTGCGCTTCCTCGTCGCTCGCAAAGTCGGTATACTGCGTCCATGGTTTTAGATATTCTGCTCTCGTAATTGTTTCCCGCGGACCCTCATGTTCACCTAATTTGCTAACTGCGTACCGATCGTGTGGCAGAACTTTGTCAATGCGATATCGCCCTAAAAACTTAATAGCTAACTTCAACCCTGGCTTCATTTGAGTTCTCTTAATCGCTACGATATCGTCAATATTATAAAGCCTAGCCTCCTTTCGCTTTCGGCGCGACTGCCTACGATTTTCCTCCTGGATTTTCTGGATGCTCCTTTTGGCTTGCTGTCTTGCTTCGTTGCGACTCTCTTGGAACAATTTAGCTTCCTCCTGCTCGAGCATTTCCCGGATCTCAGGGCTTTCTTTAGTTCGCATGTGTATACCGAACATTAATTCAAAAGGAGATGCGTTTGTGCTGCGGCTTGGTGTTGCGTTTATATACTTTTGCGCCATCTCCAAATGCTTGTGCCACTCGTCAGGCTTCGGTACTGCCAGTTTGGTTAGTAAGGGAATCAGTGTGCGGTTTATTCGTTCGATCTGCCCATTGGCTCGAGGCACTCCGGTGGTGATAAGGCTGTGCTGGATACCCTCTTCTAGACAATATTCCTTGAAGTCCTGGGAGGTGAAGGCAGACCCTCGATCTGAGACAATCCTTCGCGGAGTTCCAAAGATTGCTGCCTGCTTTTTTAGTCGGTCAATTACTTCGGCTGCGTTGGTCGTCCGTGTAGCGTATAGCCATACGAATTTAGTGAAGGCATCGATGACAGCAAAAATACAAGTATACCTCTTTTTCGTTGAAGGTAGGGGCCCGAGATGATCGATATGATAAACGTCGAGCGGGACGTCTCCCTTATCCACCATGTGCAGGAACCCCTCTCGTTTTCCTTGTTTTTTTTCGGCCAGGATGCATTCAATGCAATTTCGAATGACCTTTTCAATCTTCGTCTTAGCATCTCGAAACCAGTAATCTCTCTTTAAAAGCGACTCGGTCTTACTGGCGGCGAAGTGACCCCTTTCGTGCGCCTTTCGGATGACCTGGTGTTGCAGGGCTTTAGGGAGGACAATGCGTAACTGCCCATCGTCGCCCTGTTTATACAAAATACCGTTTCCGGTGATGAATCCGTCACCCTTATTGTTTTCGGCTGCTTCTAATATTCTTCGTATGTCGGCGTCTTCCCTTTGCGTTCTTCTGATTTGCGCGAGGAGGCCTTTCTCGTCTTCATCCACCAATAACACCGAAGGAAGAGGATTCCGGCTGAGTGCATCGACATGATGCATTGCCTTCCCAGGACGATGCTCAATAGAATATTGAAACTCTTCTAGAAGGAGGGCCCATCTAGCTACGCGGACACAAAGATCTTTTTTACTCATTGTCATTACGAACGCCTGACAATCCGTTACTACTTTAAACGAAATACCTAGGAGGTACACACGGAACTTTCGCAATGATTTAATAACCGCCAGAACTTCTAATTCGTAGCTCGTATAACGTGACTCTGCAGGCGTTGTTTTGCCGCTTGCATAATATACCGGATGCGAGGACCTGTCGTCAGTAGATATAATGTGGGGGTTCTGGATCATACTTCCTTACCGGCCGAGCTGTGAGGGTAGGTTACCGGCCGTGCGGGGTAAGTTATCGACAGTCGGATGGTAACGATTGTCGATCTTTGTTACCGACAATCTGATGGTTGTGATTTGCCGTCGTGCGATGGCGCCACTACCGATTCGCTGCCGATCTTTGGTTACCGATAGTCTGATGGTAACGATTCGGACGCATGAATTACCGATCTTCTGTTTGCTGACGATCGGATGGTTGCAATTTTCCGTCGTGCGATGGCGCCACTGCCGATTTGCTTTCTGGGTCATGGTAACGATTACCGATCTGTTTTTTCTGCATACCGACCGGTAAGGATTACCGATCTTCTGTTTGCTGACGATCGGATGGCTGCAATTTTCCGTCGTGCGATGGCGCCACTACCCATTCGCCTTCTGGTCATGGTAACGATTACCGATCTTTTTTTCTGCATACCGACCGGTCAGGATTACCGATCTTCTATTTGCCGGCAATCGGATGGCTGCAATTTTCCGTCGTGCGATGGCGCCACTACCGATTCGCTTTCTGGATCATGGCAACGATTGTCGATCTTTCTTTTTTTTTTCATCCTTACCGACAATCCATCCAAGATGGTCGCTCCGAAATATTCGAATTCTCAACTTATACACGAATTATACTAGCTGAAATGCTTGAACAGTGACAAGGTGTTATATTGTGCAAGCAATGAAGCGAATCATCTGATTATATGCACATGTTTTTATTAGAAATTTCTCACGTCTAACCTATTCTAGAGTAATAATTTTCTTAAAATTAACTTAAACTATGTACATATATAACCTATTCTAAGCCTTTAATTGACTAAAACTATGTACATATGTACAGAGAGATTCTGTGGAAAGTTGTAAGCCGTGTGGGTAGGCAACCCGCATATTTACCGAAATGGCAACGCTGTCGTAGGGACAGTTGAACGTCTGCACCTACTGATGACGTAGCGACAGCTGTCACTTCGTTGGGTCAGAATCAACATACAGTGTGACATATTTGAGGTTGATCGTAATATAACGAGTAAGACAACGGGGATCGATATTAATTCGTAAAGAAGTGGTAACGAATTAGCGAATTGATTGCAGATGTCGATTTCTGTTTATTTGCAACATTATTTGGGTCCAAACAACCCTCGAGGTGAAATTTACGAATCAAAGATCACCTGTTTGCCTACCGATAATCTTGTAGTGGTCTCAGCGAAGAATGAATTAATTGAAAGTATTGCTCTGTAAATAAACGTAATTATGCCTTTGATAGCTGAGTGGAATAAAGCGTCGCATATTTGTAAAAATGATTACATTACAATGAGTTTCTATCATGTAATAAAATTTTTTATTCATTAAACGTAGTACAATAACAATAAACTAGATGCGTTGTGCCGACGACATGCCGACTTCTTGAGTAACTTTCGAGATAAGCTTCTGACCATCTTCTGGAACTATGCGCAGTATTTCCGCAAAACTGTGCATTCAAATTATTAGGAGGTGAAAAAATTTGGGGTTTGCTGCTACGTCAGAGATGCCTCGTAGATTGCTCGTCGAATCGAATTTACATCGCTGTGTTCCTGACCGTAGTTGTCGAAGTGCTGCGACGAGTCAGTCCATCATCGAGGAACTGCTAGCTTGTAAATAATTTCGCAAGTAAACATAACTCAGAATCTGCGATCAATTCGTAACTTTATCACGACTTTATTTCGAATTATTATCGTTTGACATTTGTTGGTTACCTTTATTAGAATGATTCGTCAATTTCACCCCGACGGTTGTTTAGACCCAAATAACGTTGCAAATAAACAGAAATCGACATCTGCAATCAATTCGCTAATTCGTTACCACTTCTTCACGAATTAATATCGATTCCCTTTGTCTTACTAGTTATATTACGAACAACCTCAAATATGTCACTCTGTCACTTGATTCTGACCAAACGACGTGAAAGCTGCCGCTATGTCATCTGTAGATGCAGACGTTCGACTGTCCCTACGACAGCGTTGCCGTTTCGGTAAATATGCGGGTTGCCTACCCACACGGCTTACAACTTTCCACAGAATCGCACTGTATATATATGTATATATATATATATATATATGTATATATATATATATATATATAGATATATACTAGCTATAACTTATTCTAAATCTGAAAACTGACTCTATCTAATTATTTGCTCTATTGCTCTATTTAACTTAAACTATATTCACAAGATGGTTCACGCGTATCTGAAACATACAGGTATTGTTATATAGCTGAACGATATGTAATGAAAATAATATTAACTTACCGAACAATGCATCCGTGTCACTCCGAGTCATATTCATGGATATACCGCTGTTCTAGTGGAATGACTCTCAGGTCATATCCATGAATATGCTGCCACTCGAGCGGGATCACCCTTGGCTGCGGCGGTATGTCGGGAGATGCCGATCTTGATGATGATGGCGAGCTCGGACTCGATCGAGAATCCTCCGATGAGACCGAATCAGGTGATGCTGCTCTATTTATGCGCACCGTCTCCGCATCTGAATCTCCTGCATCTTCCTGCACGGAAGATGTGATGTCCGTGCACTGAACATCTGATGCATCGACGGTGGCGGCATGCATCGTCCAATTATCAATGATTTGATACTGCCTGGTGATGTTCTCAAGCATCTCAAAGTAGATGTTCGCTGTTTCGTCCACGAGACTCGCATTCACATGGTTGCTCCGCAAAATGTGCAACACCGCCTGAGCGTTTCGGAGGAATCGCGCCCTCAACTCGACCCTCCGCTGCAGCTGAACCGCCCGCCGGGTAACTCTTGCATTAGTCGGATTCATCTGGATTAATCACACTTATGTTTAGAATCTGTTGAAATTCGAGTATCCAATTCTAACAACATACCTTTCTTTTTTTACGCGTTTATTCTTCTTATGTTTCTCCTTATTCTTCTTCTTCTTCAAACTTTTCCTTCGATTCTCACAACTGCCACTATTCGATGATCTTTTCAAACTGAAAATTGACTTCTTCTACTCAAACAAATTTGGTAGGGTTGGGGTGCATCCTATCGGTTGCATACCACCCCTCCACCTCAAAATAAAATCAAACCTCACCAACCGGAGAACAGCTCATAAAGACCACACCTCAATCCATAAAAATAGGTGGGTCTTAACGAATCCGGCAATAAATATCATTCGGAAGTTTTTCACATCTTTTAGCCTCTCGAAAATGGTAGAGTTTTGCAAACACAAAGATTGCAATAATCAAAAGAACCAACCTCGACTCATAAAATAGGTCAGTCTCAAAGAATTGAGCAATAAATGTCATTCAGAAGTTTTTTTCGCATCCTTTCGCTACTCGAAAATGCTAGAGTTTTGCTAACACAAAGATTACAATAGTCAAAAGATCCCACCTCGGCTCATAAAAATCGATAGGTCTCAAAGGATCGAACAATAGATATTCAGAAGTTTTTCATGCCCTTTCGCAGTTCGAAAACGCTAAAAGTTTGTAAACACAAATATTCTCGAGAACACCCGAATTTGTCTGCATTTTTTTTTTTTTTTTTTTTCTTTCTTTTTTTCATACGGCTCCATCTGCACACCTGCGTGCATACCGATCCCACGCAATAAATTATCAGCTCAGTCTATTTCCAGCTATGCTTGAGACCGCACACATAGCTATTAATATGGAGCTAATATTGGATCTACAAGGTTTTGGGCGATTTAATGATAAATTTGTAATAAAAGAGCTGGCTGCAATAAGCATTCGTGCACATGAAGAATATCAGCAGGGTATCACACGCATCCTCTTCAAAGCACCATACTCCTGGGTGACTCTCTCACGAGAGTATAAAAATCTCAATTCGTGGCTAACATGGCGTCATCATGGAATACCCTGGACTGCGGGAGAAACGCCGTATAGAGATGTAGCGAAAACTGTGAGAAAAGTTGTACAAGATGCGAGCTGCATTTACGTGAAGGGATTTGAGAAGAAACGTTGGATTGAAGAAATCCTCAATGACGACTCGAAACCTGTGATTGATTTGGACGAGCTAGGGTGTCCGAATCTTCGAATACTACGATTGGAATCGCGTGTATTTCAATGGCTTGGAGACTGTCATGGCGATGTATCTGGAGGCTACCATTGTGCCTTCGAAAACGTTCAACGCTTGAAAAACTGGTATTTGGAGGAGGGCCATAAAAAACCCTCTCCATATGTCTCGAGGGCGGGGGATGATGGTTTAAAAGCCAAGAGCCCACACGGAGCTGCATTCGTACATCTTGACTTCTCGCCATTAGCACATCTTCCCCGTATATTCGAACCCGCAAACTCTTTCGAGCAAGGTAAGACTCCTACTACACGATAATTATATTCAATTGAAATATAAAAATTGATTTGGAATTATTTATTTTGTGCAGATGGACTTCAGCAGCCTAAACAACACCAGCCGTATGGACAATGATGTAGAGATGAAAAAGATGTCGGAACTGGAGATTGGGCAAAAGTACATCACCAAACTAAGGCTTGTGAAAACGAAATTTGGCTGTAGAATCATCGCCACGATTGCTGACGAATACATAGTGTTCTTGCCCGCGAGAGTCGGAAAGGCTCTGGAGAATGAACCTACTCAGCTGGATCAGTTGAACAACGAAGCGGATCAGAAACGTCTGCAGATACTTTATCTTGGAGGACCATACAATAAATTTGAATTCTGTGGAAAAATCTAAACACACACACACGCACACACACACACACACACACACACATGTATAGATAGATATATATGAGGCATTCCACGCCAAACCAACAAACGTTTGACCCTGACCCCTTCCGATTCGAGTCATGATTTTTTATGTTTTTCCACCTTCACGGAAAAACACTCTGAATTTTTTTCAGATTTTTTCAAAATTGTCTGATTTACTTATGATTTTTGAAAATGAACACATCGATAGCCCCAATTGAAAAATTTGAAAAAATTCTGAAAAATCCTGCTTCATTTATCAAAATTTTCGACATTTTACTAAAAGTGGGCAGACGTTTGCTTCTCATGCTATTCAACGTTGTTTTCGAAAAAAATACAAACATTGCAGAAGCGAACGTCTGCTCACTTTGGGTGAAGGCTTGAAAATTTTTACGAATGACGCGGGATTGCTCCGAATTTTTTCAGATTTTTACGACCAACAAAAGTTAGTTATGAATTTTGGAAAATTCAAAATCTTGACCCCAATTGAAAAATCTGAAAAAATTCGGAGAAATCCCGCGTCATTCGTAAAAATTTTCAAGCCTTCACTCAAAGTGAGCAGACGTTCGCTTCTGCAATGTTTGTATTTTTTTCGAAAACAACGTTGAATAGCATGAGAAGCAAACGTCTGCCCACTTTGGGTAAAATGTCGAAAATTTTGATAAATGAAGCAGGATTTTTCAGAATTTTTTCAAATTTTTCAATTGGGGCTATCGATGTGTTCATTTTCAAAAATCATAAGTAAATCAGACAATTTTGAAAAAATCTGAAAAAAATTCAGAGTGTTTTTTTGTGAAGGTGGAAGAACATAAAAAATCATGACTCGAATCGGAAGGGGTCAGGGTCAAACGTTTGTTGGTTTGGCGTGGAATGCCTCATATATAAATGTAATGGGAATGGGTTAGGGTGAATAAATAACAATGAAATTACAATTACATTTATCTATTTATTGATCCTTTAGAATAAGCTTAATCTATAGTTCTCAAGCACGCAAAATCCTTAAAATGTGGCCAATTTTTTGACGGTGCCGCTGATGGGATTGTATTCAACAATGCGATCATGTATAATCATACAGTAAGCTGAAGTACCTGCTGGAAATGCAAGACTAGTTTCGAATTCCAAACGAATATCAACCGGTCCACTCTTTAACGATTCATTTTGCTTAGAGCAGTCTATAGTTATGAGTGGAGCTCTCTCCAAAAAATCACTCTTTGATAAAAAAGGCTCAGATTCTTTATCGTAGTATGAAATTTGGAAGTTAGTATACATATTGTAGAGAATAGCGTATTGATTGTGAGCAATATCAAGATTCAAATTTCCATAGGGGTAGCACTGTGAGTTTAGGAACAGTTTCACATCTCTGATCATAGACCGGGAGATGGTGCACGTTTTGGGGTACCCATTTTTTACAAGTATGGCATCCCTCGAGGGGTCGAATTACATAATTAATGAACGGAAAATGATGGTCATAGCGCTGGTCGTCGGGGCATTATCACATGACGATTAATCGAACATGTCGGATAAATTGGTGGTTTTGAACGATTTTTTACACAAAAAATCTTGCATTTTGCGGTAGTTTATGAAAAAAAAATCCGACGGAAGCAATATGCCATACCCATGCGGCGGGGCTTAAAGTCCGCCATACTGATCGGAACAGGTAAGTTTTTTTTTTTTTTTTAAACGATTTTTTACAGGTTCTTTTTTTTTTCAACCTATTATTTTCAAACTGACATTCACGAAAATCGCCACGCCATACCGTTTTGACGGGTTTGAATAGTCGCCATACTGCCGTAAAGGAGAAGGTTTTTTTAACGGTGCGAAACGATTTTTTACAGTCTAAAAATTTTTTTACCAGTTATTTGAATGACTAGAAACAGAAATCCGATAACGCCATACCCGTGGGAAGGGTCAAATACGTATGATATTATTATAAAATTGTAACATTTTATGCGGAATTGAAATGATTTTTTACAGTATGGCACAAATTTTTCCTGAAAGTTTAACGTGTAAAAACCTTAAATATAAATTTGCAAACTGATATGTAGGGGCAATCGTGATTTATAACAGATCCCAGTTAATATTCTACGAGTATCAACGCTCGAACAATTTTCGCGAGTTTTCAAAGTCCCGTTTGTATTCCCCGGTGAATGTATAACAACACAGGTATCAACAGCTCTTTGTCAGGCGTCTCACAAAATAATATATATATATAGGGGAAGGGGGGGCAAAACGGGATAGGCGGGCAAAATGGGATACCCCAAAAATTTGGTCATAAAATTTTTAAATTTAAATTTTTAATTTAGATCCCCAAAAACTTAATATTTCCTTAAGTATCCCGTTTAGAACGTCTCCGAATAATGTATACAAAAAAATGTACTCTAAGTATCTCACCATTTTCCAGTTTGCCCATTTAAATAAAACATGATTTACACATTTCGCGATTAATTTTTTTTTCCTATTAAATTATAGCGACGAAAAATCTCCAACTTGGTACACTCCTTACCCACGACTATAGGTAAGAAGTGTGCGAAGTTTCAGATTATTCAGAGCGACAATGCGATAGGAAGTAAAAAATAATTCCCAAGAACTAGAGATCATATTGTGTCATTTAAAAGAGCTATCGGATTATTTTTGTCGAACGCATAATTCGGGGACAATTTTCTTGCGGAACGCATGTTTCGGGGACAACTTTTTATGCCGAACGCGCATGCTTTGAGAACACGGCATAACTCAGGACCTACCATGGACTAAGGACCCACGATCCAGATAATATGAGTGGTGAAAATTAACCCTAGAGCTACAAACCCATTTTTTTTACCTTTAAACTACAAACCGGGGTAGATATATACCCCACACGTTTCTTGTTCGTAAAATCGTTCTGAAAGCAGTAATGAGACTCGTAAGTACATGAATCTCTTCGTTTATTCATGCAGAAGAGAATGGTGAAGAGCAAATTTAATTTCATCAAAGTTTAGTCGGTGAAAATTTGACTTAAATACCTGAAAGTGCTAGTAAACAGCCCAAACGTCATTTTTTCAAGGTTCGCCTGGGGTAGATATCTACCCCGGTTTGTAGTTCTAGGGTTAAGAATCCGTCGTGATCTTTTGTAGATATTCATTGATTCGTTAGTTACAAAATTCCAAATTAAAAAAGTCAAATCGAAAAAACATATCAATTTATTAAGCTTAATTACTCGGAAACGGCTTGTCTGACGAAAATCTATAATCAGACCTTTTTTGTAGGGAATTTAATTTTGTATAGAAATAAGCGAAAATAAATCTTTTCACTTCAATGTTTTAACAGTTCTAACGTAAAACATCAAATTATGACTAAAAATCAAAAATAACGATGATAGACCTCTTAAGATTAATATTAAGGGCTCAAACTTTCACGTAATTTTTTTTTCTTGTCATTCTGAATGATATTCTCGATATAACTTTCGAAAAAAAATAGTCAATTTTTTTGGCCCAGTCTAATATACATATATGGTTGAACCTACGTTTGAATTTGCTTGGTCGACGATCGCTACCCTAATGGTTTTGTGTGTCGCAATAAGCGAAGACGGGCGAAACCCGGTAGCCTCCGCCGAATTGGTGTGACTCCGCTCAGTCTAACGTTCATCTCCTTCAACGACGCTCACGTTAGGTCAAAATGGAAGAGATGAGTGAAAGTGCGACTACAGTTTGTTTTATTTGTAATAAAAGCGATGGAAGTCTCATTCCTTTTAAAAAAGAAACTCTCGAAAAATGCAAATATTCTCTGGCGATCCGTGGAGCAAATCAAATGAAAGACAACGACAAATTGTTGCCAAGTGAAATTAGTGACAAATACATTGGCTACCATGTAACGTGCTACAGAAGCTTTAATGCCATTGGCAAAAAATACAAAGAAGCTTATGAAAAAGCACAAGCTGTGCAAAATGAAGGTGTAAGAGAACATATCCCGGAAGCAAGGTTCGAACCATGTAAATCAGAAGCGGACACGTCGAAACAGACGACATCGTTATCTCCTGAACGAGTATCTTCGCCAGCGCTTTGCGACGACGAGTAAGTGTTATATTCTATTTGTTTTCACGTGGTACGCTTTCGGTAATGCTAATGCCGCGCCGGCGGGCAAACAGGGAAATTGAAATTGAAATTGAATGAATTCATTTGAATCATTTCACCAAAAAGATGATATGTGAGTCAAATCTTGAATTATTTTTCGCTCGGGATGGCAGTAACATAATATATAATATTCGATAGTAAATTATTAATAATGAATGATGAAACTAACAATAATTAATAGTAAATGAAAAAATAAATCACAAATAAGCCGAATTGGAGTAAATCACCTAATATTAATTATTTACATTTTTTCTCGGAATCAGGATCGCTATAGAAGATAATGAAACAACATCAGAAACGGATGAAGCACCCAAAGTTTGCATATTTTGTAGCAAACATTTAAAAAAATATAAAGGACGGAAAGTAGTCGTCAGTATGACCGATAATTACGACTCAATGAATGTCGTTAGAGAATACGCGACGAAAACAAACGATATTCATCTTTTGGGCAAAATTTACGAAAAAAAAAAAAATTGCGAACCGATCCCGTATCACCGGATATGCAAAACGGTATATCGGGCGCACGTAGAAAAATTGCTGAGCAACAAACATACCCAATGGCACAAAAATCGAAGTGGGCATGCAGTAGCATTTCAAAAATTGTGTATTTTTATACGCAATAATGTTGTGAAGGGAAAGAATTACTACTTTATGAGTTATCTGCAGCAGCTTTTTGTTGATTTTTTGATGAAAGAATTGAAAGAAAGCGGAGTTGATAATGCAAAGATTTTCGATACGAAACATGTTAAAAACAAAATATTCGCGCAAAAAAATTTGAAGGGAAAAATTAGAGCGATTACGTGCGGTCAAAAAATAATTGTTGCTCCATATGACGTGACAGTCATCAACAACTTTGATGAGCTGCAAAGGGAATCTGATTTACGAATTGCTGCTCTCATTTTGAGGGAACAGATTTTGAACTTGGAGAAACGGAAACTTCCTGATCAAATCACCACCGAAGATTTAACTACGGGAGAATGTGAGATACCACAGGTCATAAAAAAATGTATACAAACTGTTTTGTGTGGTGATAGTTATCGGCCGGAAAGATATCACAAAAAGGATTTGCGTGTTAATTCATTAGCTTCAGACCTTATCTATGCAACTACTAATGGCAAAATAATGCCTTCAAAACACATTACACTTGGAATGACTTTGAAAACACTTACAAGCAGTAAAAAAGTCTTGTCACTTATAAACAGACTTGGACACTGCATCAGTTATAATGTAGTCGAAGAACTTGAGACTGAGGCATCATATACAAGTGTAAGTAGATCGGAGCTTTGTCCCAGCAACGTGCTTTTGAGGAATGATCTGCATACGGGTGTTGCGTTCGACAACTTTGATAGGTTCGTTGAGACTACTAACGGAAAAGACACGCTCCATGATACGGTTGGCATAATATATCAGGATGTGTGTGAAGTTGTTGAAGAAGACGCACGTCCAGTTGATCTTACTGCAGATCGCAGAAAAAGAAGACGAACATTCGATGCAATCGTTCCGGACATCGAACCATTCGCTAAGAGGCTGAAATATATCGGTGAACTGATGCCTGTCGACTTTTGCGGTCGAAATGATATTCCTTCCAATTTAGAACAGATTAAAATGATCGACACTGCATGGTTGATTTCGCACATGGAAAACATTCCCACGCCAATGTGGGTTGGCTTCAATGCAAAAGTAATTCACAACTCTTCGACGAAGCAAATAGTTTCTTACTTGCCCACAATAAATGCTTCTCCTACTGATGTAGGTGTGGTAGTAGAAACAATGAGACGAGCAGTAAAAATAGCTGACGAATGTAATCAAAGGTACATACAGGTTACGTATGACCTCGCTATTGCCAAGATTGCGTTTCAAGTACAATCAATGCAAAAGGACGAATTCAGTCGTATATTTATTCACCTAGGGCCGTTCCACATTGAAATGTCGTACTTGAAGGCAGTGGGATCGTTTATATCAAATTGTGGATTGACTACCGTTATGGTTGACAGCGGATTGTTAGCTGCCGGATCTGTAGGAGGATTTTTATCTGCAAAAAATTTTAATAGAGCTAAGAGACTGCACGTTCTAGTGTCTCTTGCTTTGAACATGGAGCATTTCAAAGTCTTCGTCGAGAGCGAAAACATCGAAATTGGTAGCAGCGTGACAGCGTACTTGAGAAGATTACAGTCCCATGGATCGATCGATGGACTTATCGATAATGATGATTTACGCGACCTGATTATAAAATATCAAAATTTCAAACAGAAGACACTGTCTGGGCAACATGGTAAAACCGCACAGTACTTTATGACGTACACAAATCTCATTGATAACTTCCTGATGCTGAGCAGAAGCATTCGTACAGGCGACTTTTCGCTGCTGAAATACACGTTACCGAAAATCAACAACTTGCTATTTCCATTAAATCACGTACACTACGCCCGTTGGCTCGTCCGTTATCACGACAACTTGATGAAAGTGGAAGAGACTCATCCCGGACTTTCAGTGGACTTATTTGGCGGCTACTTTGGTATAAAAAGGACAGATAAGAGTTTCTCAAGGCAGCCAATTGATTTAGTAACGGAACAAACAATAAACGCCGATGCTGGGAGAACGTTAACAGGAATTACTCATTTTACTAACTCGATAAATGCACGTCTGAGGTGTGTACAGTCCTTCAATCTTATAAATAAAAGTAAATTTTTCAGTAATGTAGCAAAATCTTCTACCTTCGCGCAATATTAATTGTCAATTATCATTTCGTTTCAGGTGGACTATTAACTATGCCATTAGAAGTGGCGTATGTACGTTCCTGCTCAAACAAGTGGGATTATCAAGTCAACCTGGGATAACGAACGACCTGAATCCTAACCGAATAAAGAAAAGTCGGGGCCAGGCCAGGGATTTCATCAATGGTATGAACCTTCGAGTCAACCCATTTGATACGAGCCTTCAAGAGAATTTACTGTATAACATATCTTCTGGCGAGTCCGCTCCCCCGGAAGTTGCAGATTTTTTAATATCTATTGAAAGAACTGGGGATGAAATGCGTCAGCGGTTCATTGAAAATTGCGCTGATGACGAAAACAAATTTTCAACTGCTGTTGTGAAGAAAACTAAAATACTAAATTTCGATACTACCGTTAAGAAACGGAAAATTACAATTGGCGATAAAGTCAGGGAAATTAAAGTACAGAAGGACCTTTTCGGAAGACTTCTTGCGATTTCAATGGAAGAGAAAGTTGACATAGCCAAGGTATTGAAGTAACTTATTGATTCTGGCACAGTGTAGCGTCGAATACGCAAATATTAAATCGCTATGAACAATATAAATATACCAATTTATTATCTTTAGTGACGTTACAATTGTTTTCAGGTCTTAACTTTTCCACTAACACCTGTCCCACTCTCCATGTGCCACATTGATGGACTTCCTCATAAAACAGATAAGGCAGTTATCACTAAAGAACTGGAGCGCAAACTAGACGATCATGCGGAACCGAATGTGATAGATATCACAGTTTACGACGGATTTGCGGAATTTCATTACATGAAACAAATCCCAGCAACTTTTGGGAATATTGCGCTCAAATATCTTTCAGCAGTTTGCTCCAGTTCTGCCTCCAGAATAGATGTCATATTCGATGAGTACAGACAGCCATCCATCAAGGCAACAGAGCACGTCCTCCGAAACAGTTTTTCAAATGATTTTACGATCAACGGTGGCGAGCAAATACGGCCAAGTAATTTCAAAAACGAATTGAGAAATGACAAATTTAAAACTGCTCTCGTACATTTCCTAATCCAACATTGGGCGAGTGACGCTGCTGCGGCAATCATTGGCGAAAAAGTCGTGCACGTCAATTTCGATAAATGTTATAAGTACATTGCACAAGATGGTCACGTCACCAGAAGCGTTGAAGATGATTTATCGTGCCCGGGGCACGAGGAAGCTGATACAAAAATCGTTTACGACCTATGCCGTCTTGAATCAAAGGCAAATGTCGTGATTAGATGTTCCGACACCGATGTACTGGTTATTATGCTGGCGAATGTGTGCAACTTGCTCAGCGAAGAATTGCACATTTGGATGGATTTCGGCACAGGTATGAACTTTTTCATGGAATATTCATATTATTGACATTAATTATAAATTTAATACTTCTCATTGTTAACGACATTAATTTTTTTCAGGAAACACTCGTAGATTTATTGATGTCACTCGAACTTATGATGAATTGGGCACCAAAATTTGTCGTTCCTTGCCGGGCCTTCACGCATTGACAGGCTGCGATTATAATCCTTGCTTTTATCGGAAAGGAAAAAAAAGAGCACTGGAAATCTTGATACAAAACGAAAGATATCAAGACGCCTTTATAAAGATCTCTGAGGAGCGGGAAACGAGCTTTACTCGGCTGGAGGAATTTCTCTGCAGGTATAATGTTTTTACCACTGATATACAATTACGAATTTCACTCCCGATAGGGTGACTAAATACATTTTTTGGTATCTTTTCAGACTCTACAGCCACCGTAATATTGATGACGTGAATGGAGTAAGATTTTCTCTGTTCATGAAAGGCTACAGTATGTGCCACACAGGCCAAAAGTTCATGAAGCATGTAAGAAACGTCGATGCTTCTCTACTTCCGCCGTGTAAGGCTGAGCTGCGGCAACAGTTGCTCAGGGTATTGTACATCAGCACGATCTGGTGTAATGCTAATATGCAGTACCCGACAACATTGAGCCCAGGCGATTGCGGATGGAAGTTGGCAGAAGAAAATAATTACGATTATTACTGGTTCGACGGCGACGCCATGCCAGCAACCATCGGTGAAATCATCATATGCGTCGGATTACGAGCGAGACGACGAGGAAAGTCCTTGGGAAGAAGAAATCTTTGACGAAGACGCGTCCGAATAAACAATGAGTAAAAAAATACTTACATCATTGCATGATCAAAAATAATGATCCTCTATCCTATAACCAAGCAAAACTAATAAAAAAATATTTGTTCAGCAATGAGTAATTGTACGTTTTTTTAACTGCTTGTACCTTTCAGACGTATCTGAAAATCAGTTTATCGAGTATGGCACCACTTTTCCACTTCGCCATAAGTATGGCACAATTTTTCTGAGGTGTACTTTTATATCAACTTTCGAAAAATCGAAATGCCATCCTGTAAAAATACGTTTCGATTTTTTTTTTTTCCCACATCTTAGCGACAATGCGGTAGTTTTCAGCCCCATTGTCACAGTATGGGATATTTTTTGTTCGATAGTGTCATATCGAAATCAACTGAAAACAATGATGCCATACTGTAATAAATAATTTTACGTCTTAGCCAATCGTCTTTTCAATAACGTTTGGAAAAAACAGTTTTTCAAGTATGGCACTACTTTTGCACTCGACGTGAAGTATGGCTTGTATATTTACGGTAATATTGTATCATGAACATTCAACAATCCAAATGCCATACTGTAAAAAATCGTTTCGCAACTTTAAAAAAACCTTCTCCTTTACGGCAGTATGGCGACTATTCAGACCCGTCAAAACGGTATGGCGTGGCGATTTTCGTGAATGTCAGTTTGAAAATAATAGGTTGAAAAAAAAAGAACCTGTAAAAAATCGTTTTAAAAAAAAAAAAAAACTTACCTGTTCCGATCAGTATGGCGGACTTTAAGCCCCGCCGCATGGGTATGGCATATTGCTTCCGTCGGATTTTTTTTTCATAAACTAGCGCAAAATGCAAGATTTTTTGTGTAAAAAATCGTTCAAAACCACCAATTTATCCGACATGTTCGATTAATCGTCATGTGATAATGCCCCGACGACCAGCGCTATGACCATCATTTTCCGTTCATTAATTATGTAATTCGACCCCTCAAGGGATGCCATACTTGTAAAAAATGGGTACCCCAAAACGTGCACCATCTCCCGGTCTATCATGCAATGATCGAATTGGCTGGCATCTTTCTTCGGATCGTTTCGTCGTGCGGTTTGGAATCCCAGTACGACGTGTCTTGGCTTCTCTAGCTGTGTCGATGTCTTGACAACCCACACGTGTCTCGTTGTTGCAGGCAGCATCGGGTACTCGTACATTTCCCACGAGCGAAAACTCAGAGATATAGCCGGATCTTTGGCGATATAGCTAAGCATCTTGATCTTTGCAGGATCCGACAGTCTGATGTACGGTAATAACCACTCAATTCTTTCGATCGAAATTTTGATTCCCTCCACGGTGGTTTGACATATGGCATTTAAATCATTGTTCGATCGCGTCAAAATCAACTCATGCTTCGCATTAACGATGATTCGATTATAATCCTCGGCAAACCCGAGTAAAAAATTCAGTGGTAAAACAATATCAAAGTATCCATCGGCGTTGGTTAGTTTATTATTATCCGTCAGCCAACCTGTGTTCTCCAGGAGATATTTTTGTCCCGGGGTGAATGATAAGTATCCCTTCATAATACTCGTGATGCCAACATTCTTATTCTGATCAATCTCGTGACCATTCAACTCGTAACGCATCTCGCCAAACATGTGACACACTGCCATATTGACCAATTCCGTGCTCGCGCTAACAGCGGTGCCATCTGATTTCGTGAGTCGACCGTAGATGTGGAGTGAGCTTTTGCTGGGTAATACACACGCGTCTTGATTCTGCACAGCTATGCGGATCTCATCGTTATTTTTGAAGGTAGACGCCGCATATGGTTGATGTGCATATATTTCATAGTGGGCAATCGACTCATCAAGAGTCACAGGTGTTTGGATTTTTATCATTTTCGCGATGGGAATATGCAGATATGGCAACGAATTCTTATTTTCCACCTCCACCAAATCGAAGTCGGAATCCTAGACTCTGGGGAAACTGAGCGTTCTGATGTGTCACTTGAATCGGAGCTGCTCGATGACTGATGATGCTTGGACATGTCATTGGTCTTTTATAACTACTACCAGATTTTCTTGTCCTCTCAAACACAATACCCATATTATTATCTCAAAGATTTCACATGTAACCGTATGGTCACAGTTTCACCACGAAAATTGATCAATTTTCCGTCTTGATCGACTATTCTTAATTGTATATCGCGTATTGTCCGTACGGTGATTGGATGGTAAATGACATTTGTCGGTACTTCCACGATCTTATATCCGGGTGGTACGGTTGGAAAAAA
The DNA here is from genome assembly GCA_944452935.1 of Rhogogaster chlorosoma. Lineage (NCBI taxonomy): Eukaryota > Metazoa > Arthropoda > Insecta > Hymenoptera > Tenthredinidae > Rhogogaster > Rhogogaster chlorosoma. The sequence continues at coordinate 12,455,695 of OX101800.1, read as the reverse complement.
TTGATGAATCGTATGTGCCCGATGCTCGTTTATAAACGCACCTGTAGTAATATTACACTCGACGCGCAAGGCGTTTACTTTGAGAATGCGAACGGGTAACTTGGATTTGTGGGTAATACCACCTTGAAGAACATTGGGGGTGAAACCGAGCAATCGACCGATGGAATCTTTTGGTCGAAAGTCTATCAGTTGATTACATCTAATTTCACTGAGCAGCTCATTGTTATTAGCTTTTAGACTAAGATTTATATCCTTAGTTAGTGCCCTCTTCAAATAATTCGAGATATCTTCAATTTCATAGCTCCCAGTGGGTATTGTAATTATCGTGTCTGGTTGTATATAAAACTTATTACACCCCTCATCTATATTGGGGATTGCGTTGAATGTCAAGAGCTCTATGAGTCCGAGAACATAGGTCTTTGTTGGTGATAACTGGATAGGGGGAAAATATTGAGTCCTTAATACCGATGATTCTCCGGAGAGTGTCAACGTGAACGAATCAGCCATGACTAATATCGCATTGGCGTTACACATGCGCTTTATAGCTGTCCGCTGAGAAACTTGAGACACAAGTGTCCACAAATTATTGTGTTATATTCTTGATATCTCTTATGATTATATTTTACACTACCTACACCGAGATATTTCATAAGATCTCTAGGCGGTTGTAAATCGCCGAAACTATCGAAATAGACCGCATCGTTACCGTTTTTCGTGTATGCAACCCAATGCGTCCCCGGACCGTTTTTATCATCAAGATTTATGATGGCTGATTCATGCTTTCTTGGTCCTGAACTAGGTAAATCATTTCGCATAAAAACACCTCGAAAATGTGGAATTTTCATAGCTCTGGCATACTTGAGCAAATCGGCATCAGTGAGGGCTCGGTGTGGTAGCTTTATTAGTTTTTTGCTGGTTTCAAATACAATCCCATACCCTTCTTGTACGGTTTCAAGTATAATCCCTTTCCCAAAGCAATCGCCTCCATCGTCGCGTTGTGTCGCTTGAGTTCTTGCAATTGCTGCTTGTTCGCCTTAGCCTCATTGACAGCTTTTGCTATACCTGCCGCACCACCAGCTAAAGCACCTGTGGCACTAAGGCCCGCAAAAATTGGTATAAGGAACGGTAATAAACCACCGATTTTCTTGGGAACAGGTAGAATACGAGGCACGTGCACTTTCCCTTTAGATGCGGCCGAACGGGCACCCGCCAACGCTGACTCAATAGCTCTGGGACCCGGTTTCATGGATTTCTTCGCCGCTTGTATAATAGCTTTGAGTGTCCTTTTCTTGTTCTTCAACGATGTTTGCGTCTTACTCCCCCTCATACCCATACCTAGTTTAGATTTTGCTTTCATGGTGTTGGTGACCGCCCAGGCGACAGCTTTTTCAGCTACACTTGCGTCTTTAGCCAAAACCCGATCCCAAGCCCTCTCGGCAAGCGCTTTATCGGCCTTATGGCGCTCCGCAAGATTATCGTAATTCTTGGAGTATGCAATATCGTGCTGCTTGCATGCAGCGTCTAAAGCATTGACACCTTGATCACCACGAGCCAACCTCTTCGCCAATTTTGTACCAGGCCCGCAGTACTGATAACCAGGAACATGTAATTCGACGGGGAGATTGTTGATGATTTTATTCACTAATCCACAACCGCTCCTTTGTCTGCGTGTGTGTCCAACCATGGTTCACCATGAACTAACACAAATTCTATAAAAGCGCATATTTTATACGTAAATATATTAGTTCACATTGCGACGGTTACCAAGCATCATGAAATTTCAAGATCAAACGATTAAACTACCCATTGCCAATTTCGATAAATTGGTTGAGCAAAAAAAGAAGACGGGGAAACGACACGGGGCCCTACTACCAAACAGTGTGAGGGCTGTCTTTTGCGGGCCTTCTAATTGCGGCAAAACTAATGCCCTTCTCACACTATTGACTCATGCTAATGGTCTACGGTTTGAGAATGTGTACGTCTACTCAAAATCCCTCAATCAGCCAAAGTATGAGTTTTTGAGGAAGTTGTTGGAACCGGTGGAGGGGCTGGGTTATTTTCCGTTTGATGAGCACAAGAAGGTTGTAGAGCCAAAAGATGCACATCCCAACTCGATTATGATTTTCGATGACGTGGCCTGTGAGAAGCAGGATAATATTAGAGCATATTTCTGCATGGGACGGCACAGAGATGTCGATAGTTTTTATCTTTGTCAAACGTACGCTAGAATTCCGAAACATTTGGTGCGCGATAATGCGAACTTATTGGTTCTTTTCCGTCAAGATGAAATGAATTTGAAGCATATCTACGCTGATCATGTAAACACCGATATGACCTATCAGCAATTTAAAGATTTATGCCTGGCGTGTTGGAATGATGATAGATATAGTTTTGTAACCATCGACAAAGATAGCGAGATTAACACTGGACGATATAGGAGAGGCTTTGACTGCTTTATAAGCCTGATCCATCAATAAATCGCATACAGTCACAACGCATCGATCAAACTAATAGCAGCAGTATGGAGAGCTCCAAGATACGTAAGCAAAACGATGTGTTGCGAGAAATAGCGAGGGCTAGCGATGTCATTCGACGTAAGCACAAAATGATCAAAATGGGGAAAGACACCAGTGAGCAGGCCATTAATGAAATCTTCCAACCTCTGGTTACACCGCTGTATAAGTTGGTAGATTCATCGAAACAGCAGCAGCGACTACTAATGAAGTGAGAAGTTAAAACGGAGCCGGGTTCGATTAAGACGGAGAAAACAGAAGATTTTGCAAAAACGGAAGACTATGAAAACATTGATGCTAAAGAAGATGACGATGTTGATGATGATGATAATGATGCATATAAGAGTGCCCTTGATGCGAGCTTGGCAGCTAAAATCGCTATTGGCGATAATGCTACAGCTGTCGCTGCTATAAATAATGCGGATGATGTCCATGATGATGATGATGATGATAACAACCAGGATGATGCGTTTGCAGCTGCCTCTACACGCTCGCCAATACCGAAAAAAAAAGTTAAGGCGGCACGCTATTTAAGCATGTTTACCTCAACCAAACAATCCAAGAACTTGGACACGAAATATGGTGTTCGAAAATTGGTCGGTGGAATGAAGATCGGTGATTCGGATATCGTATTTGACGATGATCGGATATATGTAGGCAATAAGAGCTATGAGAACACACCGAGATTGCTCGAATTGTTATTCAAAAAGTCGCCCGATCCTACACGGAAAAAATGTCGGGTGAGCCGCACGCCTGACAGCTACGGCCGCACACCCGAAAGCACGGAGCGTTGCGCGACCAAAGTTCGGTGCCGCTGGCGTCTCCTTGCGGACAATCCGCTCTCCTTCGTCGGTGTGGCTGTAGCCCCACAGCGTTAGTGCGGGACACGGAAGAAATGTTGGGCAAGCAACTGCACTACCATCATGGTCATGCAACGCCACCAAAGTTTGGTGCGGCGGCATTGCGATATGCGAGAGGGCAGGTCCTCCGCATGTCGGGCGAGCTATTCGCCTACGTTTGCGGGAGCGCTGCTGCACCGAAAAAAGAGAACGGAGTCGCTTTTTCCTCTTTTTTCGGGGCAGCAGCGCTCCCGCAAACGTAGGCGAATAGCTCGCCCGACATGCGGAGGACCTGCCCTCTCGCATATCGCAATGCCGCCGCACCAAACTTTGGTCGCGCAACGCTCCGTGCTTTCGGGTGTGCGGCCGTAGCTGTCAGGCGTGCGGCTCACCCGACATTTTTTCCGTGAAGCTCGCCCGACATGAGGGGGACCTACCCACCCGTTTCTCGCAATGCTGCCGCACCGAACGTGCGGTGGCGTTGCATGAACATGCGATAGTGCAGCCGCTTGCCCAACATTTTTTCCGTGTACGATCGTGAATAAAAGCGATAAATTGAATTATATCAGAATCGTGAAAAGAACGAATGCGCATCGAAGATATTACAAAGCCGACAATAGTCCTCATTATGATAGAGAAAAAAGTTCAAAGTATAGAGATTATATTGGCCCGTACATTGATCTGTCGACGAAAACATCTGGACAAAGATCCGGGAAGGGTTTATTACCCACCCATAAAATTTCACGGGGACAAAGTATGGATTATGTTTATTGGAATGATCCTAATGAGCTCGTTGATCGTCTTCGGTTACTCATGGCATCTCAAACAGCCGGTAATACCAGCCATACCAATGAAATATCTTCTATTATTGAGGAGCTGCGTGAGGCGGGAATCATTTATTAGCATGAGATTAATCATAAGTTGATCAATCGGTTATAGATCGTCGAACAATGAGCATAGACATATTCGGACGACAGCTAGCGAGCAACGGCTGCGGAAAAAGTATTATCCGTAGCCTTCCGGGTGTTGGATTCAAATTGACCGTAGATAAGCAGTACGATCTGGACGGCACGCGGTTATGTAATGTCGCTGATCCACAGGGACCAAACGATGCTGTTTCTCTGAATGTTCTCAATAGATGTTTACAGGAGAGGCTCGATGATCTCCATAGTGTTTTCATAAATGTAATTAATCCCATCAACGTCAAAATCGATCATAATGATAGACAAATTCGCGAACTTATAACACGCATTTCGGTTGATATTACTCAATTGAGAAGCACGGTAGATTCATTGGAAAAAACTTTCAGCGACACGAGATTGGTGTACGCTGATCAAGGGTTGACGAGGTAAAAACGAATCGTGTGTACATCAAACCTCAAATATTCGAATAGTAAGCAGCAGCATGCAGAGGGCAATAGCGAGCGAACTCCATAGATCTGCTCGACGTAATTATCAGCGACGTTATGTCGATATACGTGGTTTGGATGAGACCTGGCAAGCTGATCTTGTCGATATGTCCGCATACTCATCCGTCAACAAAAGCTCAAAATTTTTGCTCACGGTGATCGATGTATTTTCAAAATTTGCGTGGGCCGTACCGATCAGGAGTAAAAATGCTAAAGACGTAACAGCTGCGATGGAATCTGTGCTAAATCTGGGCCGTGGAAGCATCTACACGTTGATCAGGGCAAGGAATTTTATAACAAAGAATTTAAAACTCTTATGAAACATCATAGGATCAACATGTACTCGACATTTAGCAACTTGAAAGCATCGATATGCGAACGCTTCAATCGTACACTGAAAAATAAAATGTGGAAACAATTCACACTTCAAGGTTCTCATAAGTGGCTTAGCATTCTACCAGATTTAATCGCATCGTATAATAACACCAAACATCGTACGATTAGAATGAAACCGAAGGATGTAACTACAGCTAATGAAAAACAGGTTTATCGGAGTGTGTACAAACCGCGTCAGATTAAAAGAAGCAAACGAAAACGCAAATTCAAGGTTGGCGATAAAGTTCGAATTAGCAAATATAAAAATGTGTTCGAAAAGGGTTTACGCCGAATTGGACAACAGAAATATTCACAGTTAACGAGGTGAAAAATACCAATCCTCCAACTTACAAGCTCACCGACTACCTGAATCAACCCATTAAAGGCGGTTTTTATGAGGAGGAGCTCAGCAGGGTACAATATCCCGATGGCTATCTTGTAGAAAGAGTCTTGAGGAGGCGTGGTGATCAACTCTATGTAAAATGGTTGGGATTTGATAGTTCGCATAATAGTTGGATAAATAAATCGGATATGTAATATAATTTTTATGAATAAATTTATTATTATCAACATATTTACATTTGTTTCTTCACACCCCTCAATCTTAATGCTAATTTACATGATCATCAAGGAAAAAGGGTTTTCACACACATAGACGCACACTTTCTCACATTTTCTCACATTTTCTCACATTTTCTCACATTTTCTCACATTTACATGTAAAGTCAATGGGAAATTATTTTATTTCATTTCAGAAAATCTGAGAAAATCTGAGAAAATCTGAGAAAATCTGAGAAAATCTGAGAAAATCTGAGAAAATCTGAGAAACTCTGAGAAAATCTGAGAAAATGTGGGAAAATGTAAGAAATTTACTAGTTTGCAGAATCTTGATATCCCCAGGGTAAAGTATCGGTTTTACCGGGTATCAATTTTCGTTTATCATCACACCAGCTTAGAGCTAACTTATTCTGTACAATAGTGCTAACTGTATGGCGATTACTTTTTATCATACACTGTTTCTCAACTAAATTTTGATTACCAAAGAGACATCGTTTGTAATCATCAAACGTGATGGATTTTAATGTGGAACCTTTCACACCCTTTGCCCGTTTCTTATCAGAATCGCCGCGAGTTCTGAATGTGTAGAGTTTCGCCCGCAGTCCGATAAATTCAGTCATGATTTTCCCATTATTTTCATCCTTCATTAAACCAAGACGTTTTTTATTCAACAAGGGGATACCGTAGGCATTATCAGGCGGGTAGTCTGATGTATCGAACATTGCCACAACATCACGTCTGATAATTTCGTAGATATTCGGTACTGTAAATTGATATATGAGACTATCGGTATCGGTATACATTAATTTTGCTTCACTACTTGAAAAATTATTTTTTACATAATCATAGTGGAAGTTGTATAGAAATATTTTCGAAAGATCTAGAATCGCTGCACCGATGTATATGGGTTTATTAAAATATACCTTGGTGCGATTTAGCTCAATAATCACCATATCTTCATCAAATATGGTGCAGCTATGAAATGTAGGTCTTGCAATGAGCGCACGCGCACCACCCCTCCCCTCCCATTCTGTGACTAGTTTTACGGTCTTATGGTTACGCACATTCTCCATGGTCTTGCCAAATACAGCGTTATTCATGAGCTTGTAGAAATTTTTCTCAAACTCATTTTTCGATTGCTTCCGCATATTTGTATTGAGATCGATATATGATTTTAACCATGGTGATTGTGCGAACCTTAGAATCCGATGCACTTTCACCAGCTTCAAACCAAATTTAATGCATTGTTTTAAATTACGATAGTGCAGAACATATTTTTCCTTGGGTAGTAGTGTTGTCGCAAGTTTTCTAATTTTACCGTCTGGCGGTATGAAATGCTCGGGACAGAGGGGTAAGTCCGCATGATGTTTATGAAGCTCTACGGGATAATGTAAATCTACCTCTAGAATATAACCGATTGATGCATCGTCCGGATGAGTCATTACATCAATGGTATCATTTTCCCACTCGAACGACCCACTCGGTAAATGCTCACTCATAGCTGCACCATAAAGATTGTTTACATCGAAATACATCAGATACGATTCTGCTTTGCTTGAATCAAAATCTTCACCCATAAATCTATTGTTTGCTCTAGCATAGCGATTCGAGCACTGTGCCACACCACCCCTTATACTTTTCTCAATGAATAATATCATTTCCGGATCGTCTAGAAGTTGAAGATTAATTTTGGTCTGCTTTAACATAGCATCGAAAGCAAGCCCCGGTGCGGTGTAATAATGCAAAGGATCCAAGTTATACGTTTTGAAGCAGCTATCACGGAAATTTTGAAATATATCGGCCAATAAAAGCACATCGGTTTTCAGATACAAATCGGAATACTCGCATAACGTTTTCAAATTGAACTTGATCCAAACATCTTTTGCATGTTCATAATCAGCATCGGTAATACCTGCGGCACTGAGTTTCGAATAGAAATCTTTTTTATCGGGTAATTTCGTTTCGTCGAGTTTTTCCCAAGAATCAATATACTCGTACGGAAAGACACCTTTACGAATCATCAAACTGAATTCATCCTGATCGCTGTAAAATTTCCGTGTTATTTTCTTATCAGCATCGTCGACGTACGATGCTAATTTCTCTATACTGCTAGCCATGAATCGGAGTGAATCTATGAATCTCAAACTAATCAGAGTACCATCGACCTTTTTTGTGAATGATATGTATTTTTCCTTATTGATGGGTAGCAACGAAATGTCACCGGGAAAAGTTGTAGCCAGAGATTTTATGATAAAGTGCGAATCGTAGCCCGATAAATTGTGAAAAACCACCGGAATCGTGTGCGACTCTTGAAAATTCAGATTGCATCGATTGTGTGCAGCCTGAATATTTACCCGTGAAATGACAGTGATCGCGACATTTCTTCTCCTCCGGTGAAAATGGCTTCTCACAGATGTAGCAATTTTTTGCGCGCATGTGACGATCGCGTTGCATCTGATTCAACGCTTCCATTGGAATTACATTTTTTATACGAGACTCTACTTTTACGGATAATTCACGGAGCTCCTCGATGAACCATTTAATGCAATCAGATCCGCGGTGGCTCTTGTATTCCGATAATGCATGATCGTACACGCAATGTGTATAATACGCCGCACTATGCGGAATATGCTTTTGAGATTCTTTTACCCCAGGTTTCATCATGCATTCAAGATCGGCATACACGACAAACGGCACAGTGCCTTGATTTTTAAAATTGGAAAATCCCAACGTGTTCTCCTTGGGGAATTCCATTCGCACTTTATTTAACCGCATGCAATCATGTCTATGATTTTCATAGGCATTCCGTACGCTAAAGTGACACAAGCATCTATCGCACAAAAATTGTGCACATTTATGATTCGACAATTGCATGCTAACCAAACGTGAAAGATTCTTGATCCAAGTGAAGTGAAATCGTGGCTTGAAATTATCTAAATCGTCATCATCTAGTTCGCACCCACTTTCAACCATGAGCAGGTGGATTGCCTTCTTATCTGTTACATTTTTACTTAAATATAGCGGGGTAATTATACTATTATTCAACTTTTTGTCGCTTTGAAAAGTTTCCGATTCGATTCCATATACGTTAATGCTCAAATTGTTCAACTTCTCTAATTTTTCTACACTATGCAGGGTGGCGGGAAATTTGATACCTGTACAATCTAGCTCCGCTATGTACCGTTGATAGCTGTGTGTTCTGGTTGCGTTGACGTCTATGGGGTGGAGAGCTGCGACAACGGACCACAGCAAACATCGATCATCGTTGTTCTGCACGTTGACCACCGCTTTCTTTCGTTGAATATCCTCAGGTAGCTGTGTGAATGTCGAGAGTCCACCACGAAGAGGCTCGTATCGGTTGATGCAGATCACAGCATTTATGATCTCAATCATACTCCAACCAGAATCTCGTTGTTCGAAATCCTCCACCATGGTCAGCAGAGGATTCGTTACATTATCAGTAAACCAAGTTTTCAGATCAGTCGACGGAAGAATCGTAGCGTTGCGTGTGTTGAAGTTCTTTACTTCCAGACTGATCTCATCGCTTTTTACGTTTTCAAATTTACACGAAACACCCACATTCACCTTGATACTTCCTTCTTCGCGCAGCACATTTTTCAAACGTTCCATCGTTACCACCCCAGCATCAGTCAAAAATCTTGCCAAATCTTTATGTTGAAGATTTGTCACGGTTCCGGTGCGTATGCGACACTTGAAGGCGCTCTCCATGTCATCCCATCGAACACGGTTATGAATATCATCGCCAATATTACCCCCAACAATAGTCGCACGGTGTCGTTCAAATTTCACCACCAACGATTGAAGGAGTGAAATTATATCGACGCCTCTTACGAAGAGTGACACGTTTGAAATGTCTTACGAAAACTGACCCATTGACATTTTTTCTGACGAAAAAAGACATAATTGAAGTTTCACCGCGAAAAAGGTAACAAATCGCTTTTATTCGGCGAAGAAAGTCACTTGAAGTTTCTCACCGCGAAAAAGGTCACAAATCGTTTTTCACCACGAAAAAAGACGAGATATGATTCGCATGAAAACAATTACTTCGAAATTCTGAATTCCGAAAACATAAAACACGAAGATACAGGTTAAGGGGGGAAAAAAACATTTAGGATTGAAATTAATTGCACCATTTTGTATTTTGGCAGGAATGTCAATAGCCATCTAAACTATTGAACTATTAATTAGTTTCGCTGAAACATGCTTTTTTTCGTGGCGAACATTTTAACGAATCAGTTTTCGGCGAGAGAATTGAGATGTGCTTGTTTTCGTGGTGAAAATCCAAACGCGACAGTTTTCGTCCGAACTTCTGAAATGAGGCTGTTTTCGTGGTGAAAATCCAAACGCGACAGTTTTCGTCCGAACTTCTGAAATGAGACTGTTTTCGTGGTTAGTCGAAATGGGTCAGTTTTCGTAAGACATTTCAAACGTGTCACTCTTCGTAAGAGGCGTCGATATGTTGTAATCGTTGTTTTTCACTCACACACAGTTGAGATTGCGCCAAAATATTGTTCAAGAATTTGATATTTTCAAGTGCAATGTCACGCCAGTGAATAAAAATATTTTCATTCGCCTGTTCTGGTGGTAGTGTACACAGTAACTTGTATGCATCTTCCATCATCTCAACGAGATTCATGTACATAGCGTTGTCCATTTTTTCTTCGTAGAATTTCACCGTCAAACTGACACCGTACGATTGTTCACACCCACCATAGGGTTGGGGGTTTTCTATATGCACGCACTCCCACCCCTCCACCGTTCAAATACCATGGAAATTCAAACGTTTCCAACCATTGGTCAAGGGTTTTGCACCCAGGAGGGTTGGCATCTTTGACACCTCCATACGAAAAAAAAATATTTTCAGAATTTGCCATTGACCAACCCCACCAATATTAGGGGCGTATTTCGGGTTTCTAGTTGGGTATAAAAGTGCGAGTTTGCTTTGAGTTTTACACAATCCGCAGCCAGACAAGAGGAAGAAATATTGAAAAACAAGGCTGAACCACCAATTTGAGGGACAAGAAGTAAGTATCGTTGTTCTTTGATATCATAGTCTACATGATTGGTATAGTTTGTAATTGATATTCCATATTACAGACATGGATCATGAAATAATAGACGCCGACAACTGGCAGGGTTGGGATGACGATGGGGACGATGACGGCTATAGAGTTCAGATGAGGTTCGCTGGGTGAAAATTTTTTATGACGATGGCTCCCCGATGTGGATACAGTTGAGACCACGAGAGGAGGAGCCGGAGTTGGTGGATGAGGACGAGGAGGAGGATTGGGGGAAGGAGGCTGATAATGAGCAAGAGAAGAAGATGGAGGAGGAGGAACAGGTGAATGAGGAGGAGGAGGAGGAGGGGGAGGGGGAGGGGGTGGAGCTGGGGGAAGAGAAAAAGGATATATGTACATAGTTTAAAGATTTAGAATAAGTTATAGCTAGTATATATAGATGTTTATATATATATATATATATATATATATACAGGGTGTCTCGAAATTCGCGCATGTGCTACATACGGGCGGATTCCTTGCGAAGAATGAATACGGAATATCCAAGTAAAAACTTCCGCGAGGACTTAGTTTTACTGTAAAAGCACTTATTAACGAACCAATCAGCGTTCATCTTTAGAAGACTGTCTAAAATCCGTATCGCCGTCCGCCTTATTAGCGCGAGCGAAACAATAATGTGTGGTGTTCCCCGCTCGCTTGTCACAACGCGCTCGTATACGTGAGCGCGACACATAGTCAGATATACGAGCGCGTTGTGATAAGCGAGCGGGCAACACCACACATTATTGTTTCGCTCGCGCTAATAAGGCGGACGGCGATACGGATTTTGGACAGTCTTCTAAAGATGAACGCTGATTGGTTCGTTAATAAGTGCTTTTACAGTAAAACTAAGTCCTCGCGGAAGTTTTTACTTGGATATTCCGTATCCATTCTTCGCAAGGAATCCGCCCGTATGTAGCACATGCGCGAATTTCGAGACACCCTGTATATGTACATAGTTTAAGTTAATTTTACGAAAATTATTACTCTAGAATAGGTTAGACGTGAGAAATTTCTAATAAAAACATGTGCATATAATCAGATGATTTGCTTCATTGCTTGCACAATATAACACCTTGTCACTGTTCAAGCATTTCAGCTAGTATAATTCGTGTATAAGTTGAGAATTCGAATATTTCGGAGCGACCATCTTGGATGGATTGTCGGTAAGGATGAAAAAAAAAAAAAGATCGACAATCGTTGCCATGATCCAGAAAGCGAATCGGTAGTGGCGCCATCGCACGACGGAAAATTGCAGCCATCCGATTGCCGGCAAACAGAAGATCGGTAATTCATGCGTCCGAATCGTTACCATCAGACTATCGGTAACCAAAGATCGGCAGCGAATCGGTAGTGGCGCCATCGCACGACGGCAAATCACAACCATCAGATTGTCGGTAACAAAGATCGACAATCGTTACCATCCGACTGTCGGTAACTTACCCCGCACGGCCGGTAACCTACCCTCACAGCTCGGCCGGTAAGGAAGTATGATCCAGAACCCCCACATTATATCTACTGTCGTCACTGTCGCGCTGTAGCAGGATCGCCCCGTATCCATCCTTACAAGCGTCAGTATGCAATTCCGTTTCGGCATTCGGATCGTACAATTTCAATAAAGGCTTACTCATTAATGCGGCCTTAAGCCTTTCGCACGCTATTTTTTCTTCGGGCCCTAGACGGAATTCGACATTTGATTTCAACAAATTGGTTAATGGACGCGCGATTTTTGCATAACCAGGAACAAACTTTCGAAAGTAACCCGTGAGCCCGAGGAAGCTCTGCACATGCTTTACATCGGTAGGGAGAGCAAACTTAGCTACTGCCTTTGTCTTTGCTTCGGAGGGACGCACGCCTCCCTTTTCTATGATATGACCTAAGTATTCTACGCTCTGCTGCAAAAAGCAGGACTTTTCCCAATTAATAATGAGCCCGTTCCGACTCGCCACGTCCAATACGATTTCGAGGTTCTTGATACCGTCTGAGTAATCGACTGAAGGTATTATCAAGTCATCCATGTAAGTGAGTACTATTTTTTCCGCGGTCAACTTACTGAAAATGGTGTTAATGAAACGCTGGAAAACCGAAGGTGAATTACAGAGGCCGAACGGTGCCCTCAAGAATTCGTATTGGCCGTCCGGTACAACGAAAGACGTACATTTTCGACTGTCCTTTGCAACCTCTACATGGAAAAATCCATTCTTTAAATCTAATGTCGTGAACAGTCGTGCTCCTTGCAGCTGGTCCAGCTGATCCTCAATCAGTGGCAACGGGTAACGGTCTTTTACAATTTTCTTATTAATCTCTCTATAATCTACACACAGTCGCATCGTTCCATTCTTTTTCTTCACTAGGACTATCGGGCTGGCATATTCGGACAAGGATGGCTGAATTATGCCGTCCCGAAGCCAATCGTTAATCTGTTCATTTACATGCACTCGCTCAGACGCCGAGAGTCTCCTTGGGCGTTGATAAACGGGTATGTCTTTAACAATTAAGTTCATTCGTATGTTGACATTACAGGATTTATTCGGTTTATAATTCTCTACCATGCCGCACACCGCACGCCTATGATGTTCGTCGCTCAGATGCGTGACATCGATCTTATTTACTTCTCGTACATCACCTATTGTAAGCAAATCGACTAGACAGATGTCAGCTGACGAGCTACTCGCGGGCTGCTTTACCGTAATTTTACCTTCACTAATCGTAACTTCTACGGAACTTAAAAAATCTGAACCAATCAGAAGATTATGCTGCATAAGACTGTCCGCAATAACGTGTACTACAATTGGATAGGAATTCCCGTCAACTGTCATTATTTCGCGAAATCGCCCTAATGTTCTATTACTTACGGAGCCGACACCACGGAACTCTATCTCGTCTTTTTGTAGCTGAGGTGCACCTATCTTTACATATTGCTCTGCGCGCATAAGGCAGATATCACTACCAGTATCAATCAAAGCGACTATACCGTGCCCAGCTATATTAACGGACTTGCAGCATTTACTGTGCGTCGCTGGAGTGGCAATACAAAAATCATTACTTACAGAGTTGGCTTCTTTCGGAGCCGCGCTCAGTTTAATACAATTTGCGGCAATATGCCCGAACTCATTACAACGGAAGCATTTTATGCCGCGCGCTCTTGCGGGGCATTTCGCGCTGACATGTCCTTGCTGTCCACACCCAAAACAACGAGGCAATCCGCCTCTTCTTCCCTCGTTGTTCCGCGGCACCTGGGTCCGATCCGACGCTCTTCCGCTGCCAGTAGCTGCTGCCGGTTGACGCAGAGTGACCTTCTCGAAGGCCTGCAGGAGCGTGGTCGTCGTCATGAAATTTTGCATCCTCGCCTGGTTCCTTAAAACCGCATCCGGAATCCCATCAATCATATAGTCGATGATTTCGTCGTCGTCAATCGGCACGCGATTTGCTAAGATGATTTTATCATGGTGGTAATCATTAAAGGTCTCGTTATTTTTCCAAGTTCTCTCCTCAAACTGCTTACGTGCCAAGACCTTCCGTTGTCGGTGTGCGAACATGGCTCTCATCTTCACCAACAACTCATCAGTAGACATTTGGATGTGTTCGGCTTTAGAGTGGAACCACTCTAATGCTCGGCTCTTTAAACGAGAGGCGATGAGCACCCTTGTCACATGGTCATCCAGATCATAACTTACGCGAAGCAATAACACCTGTCTCTCCCAACGATCGAATGTCTCCCCATTGCCTTCAAACACAGGTAAAAGGTCGGCGATGGCATTGATGTTTATTTTGGGTGTTTGATTTCTAATACTCGGTACGTTCTGTTCTTCTCTGGCACGCAGGCGCAACAATTCAATTTCGCGTCGTGCAACCGCCAATTCTCGTTCTGCAAGATCTTTTTCTCGTCGGTGCAACTCCAATTGTTTCCGCATCTCTGCTTCGTTACCGATTCCAGCTATCGGTGATGCCGGTATAGAGCTATTGGTGCCTTCCCCATTTGTTTGTCCACTGCTGTCGCTGGGTCCATTGCGCACGACGCGTAACCATGAGCCTGATGGGTCGATCGACATCATCCTCGAGATCAATTCCGCTTTCGTCCCGCCTGTATGTTCGTGACAAGCTTTCAGCTTTTCTTTCAGCTCGACCACCGTGAACTCGCTAGGATCCTTAATTATGTAATTCGTCATTGCGTTTTCCATCTTATCGTCGTGTCGTTAGTGTCGTCTTTACGTCTTTACACTCGTCTTTACACTCGTCTTTCACACACTTTCGTCTTTCGGGTCGTCGTTCCCACAGATAGTTCGTCGTTCAGGTACACTTAGTCCGTCGTCATTTTCACTAATATTTTTGCATCTTTCGTCTTGCAATTCCAACCGTATCCCGGTTGAGCCCCCAATTTGTAGGATAGTTCTTAATTACGGATTGGAATTTAGGTTTAAACACAACTTATACTGGTGATCAACTGGTTTATTCCGTGCCTACAATCTGACTGACGGCCTTTGTCCTTTGGACACTCACCCACACATACATACATCGCTTGGCTCATTGGACAACACACAAACATTCTTCCGTCTAGTTTCAAACACCTACAGTATCCACAAGGCTGTGCTTTCAGACTTCTAAGGCGGTGACGCTGAAGAAATTCGGGGTACTGTCTGCTACGTCAAAGATTGCTCGTAGATTGCTCGTTGGATCAAATCTACGCCACTGTGTTCCTGACCGTAGTTGTCGAAGTGATGCCACGAGTCAGTCAGTCATCGCGGAACTCCTAGCTTGTGAATAATGTCGTAAATGAACATAAATTGACATCAGCAATCAATTCATAACTTCTTTAAGACTTAATAACGAATTAATATCGTTCCAAATTGGTTGGTTATGTACCTTTATTTCAATTAGATTCGTAGATTTCACCCCGATAGTTATAACCAAATAATGTTGCAAATAAACCGACATAGGCATCTGCAATCGATTTACTAATTCATTACCACTAATTTCTTACGAATGAATATCCATTCCCGTTGTCTTATTAGTTATATCGCGATTAACCTCGAATATGTCACTCTGTCAGTTAATTCTGACCCAACGACGTGAAAGCTGCAATCTGAAATTGTCCGTCTTTGTGGATATGTCGTTTCACCACTTTATGCGTTCGATAGCGTTGCCATTTACGTGTTTACACGAATTGCCTAACGTCAGGCTCATCCAGTTTCCAGTGAACCTCACTCTATATATGGGGCTTTCCATACCAACCCAAACTACCGATGATTTTTGCATCTTCGATTTCGCTGGAATTTGCGCATCCTTTTGTACCCCTCGAAAAAGGTTTTTGTGATTTTTTTCAAATTTTTTCAAATTTTTTTCAAATCTTTTCAAATTTCGCGGATTTTTTTTTCAAATAGCCATAACTTGGTGAAAAATTGTCCGATTTGGGACTTTTTTTTTCAAATTTCGTGTTTTTGACTGAATTTTCTGAAAAATGTATGCAAAAAAATTTCAATTGTGAATTTGATTGTTTTTTTTTGTATTTTAAAGGTAAAACTTGGATTTTAAGATTGTTTGTATCCTTCGATTTTTTTTTAAATATTCTCAAAAATACCACTCCCCAAAACACAAATTTTAAGCCTAGTCTCGTAATGGGATAATGATGGGTTATAATTTTTATGAATTTTTAAATTAATTAGTTTTTTTTTTTTTGTTCCATTTATTGTTTTTACTTTGTAGAGTATTGTATTCGAATAAAAAACAATACCAAATACTCTACAAAGTAAGAACAATAAATGGAACAAAAATGAAAAAAATTAATTAATTTAAAAATTCAAAAAAATTATAATCTATCATTATCCCATCACGAGACTAGGCTTAAAATTTGTGTTTTGGGGAGTAGTATTTTTGAGAATTTTTCAAAAAAAAATCGAAGGATACAAACAATCTTAAGATCCATGTTTTACCTTTGAAATACAAAAAAAACAATCAAATTCACAATGAAATGTTTTTTGCATACATTTTCCAGAAAATTCAGCCAAAAACACGAAATTTGAAAAAAAAAAGTCCCAAATCGGACAATTTTTCACCAAGTTATGGCTATTTGAAAAAAAAATCCGCGAAATTTTCAAAAATTCTCGTCTCCCGGTTGGCTAGATGAAAAAATTTAAAAAAATCATAAAAACCTTTTTCGAGGGGTACAAAAGGATGCCCAAATTTCAGCGAAATCGAAGATGCAAAAATCAGCGGTAGTGTCCCAGCAAACACAGTTTCATATTGTATACGTGAATTAGACGTATCCTTGATTCTATGAAATGTTACGGTTATGTCAAATGTTACGCGAATGAGAGAGTGCATGTTCTCAAAAATGTCGTCACTCTATTCGGCTCTGTGACGTAATTGTTATATATCATAGTCATAGAAATTATTCAGTGCATTCATGTAACCAATATGTAACATGAGTTTGATGAAATTTATGTCACATTTATATCAATGTTCATATAACCGTTACAGAACCAGCGTATAATTGTTTCTGGTGTAGGTTATTCATTATTTCTGTACAGGAAACTGATAGAAAATGATTGGATGATGTGCAAATACTACCGAGCACAATCTCTAATTTTTTAGTTATGCTTAATAGTATTTTCGTGGCACTCATTGTATTGATGGACGGGGTGATCAAGGATGAATTATTGGGTATTTACGAATGCAAGAATATGCCGTATATTTCGAAGGCAACACACGTTAAATACATTTCACATATTTTTTTGCGAGAAATACAATCTACTATCATTATAATTATATTAAAATCTCACAAATTACAACGTAACAATACTCTAGAATAGATGTAGCAGTCGTTAAGGGGAGGGACCAGTCGATTTTTACGGACCTGTCTGAATTCTCGAATATCTCCGAAACGGGGGTATCAATCGGATTGTCCTTTCGGCAGCCGATGTTTGAGGAGTAATGACATCGAGTTTTCTTGTAAAATGCATGAAATCTTTATTTTTTTTTTTTTATGCGTCGAAAAATGCGGGCGGGTGACTTATTTCGACTAGCATCAGTGCCCACGCATCATTGACGCGGACAAAAGTATGTAACAGCAAGTCTATACGGTATGACGAACACACCGATTACAAAACATCTTCGTTCCATGCAGTAATTACGTGGAAAAGTGCGAAGTACGATTTCGTTGTAATTAGCGATTAAAAATTGTTGGGCAGCCATGGTAAATGGTTGGGTTGTTATGGCAATCCTTAGTTTCCGAGATGCCCGAGAAAGAAAGGACAGCGTCGAGTCGTTTCGTCGGTACTGCAGACGGTGGACTACATTGTTGCATCTCGGAAACTAAGGATTGCCATGACAACCCAACCATTTACCATGGCTGCCTAACAATTTTTAATCGCTAATTACAACGAAATCGTACTTCGCACTTTTCCACGTAATTACTGCATGGAACAAAGATGTTTTGTAATCGGTGTGTTCGTCATACCGTATAGACTTGCTGTTACATACTTTTGTCCGTGTCAATGATGCGTGGGCACTGATGCTAGTCGAAATAAGTCACCCGCCCGCATTTTTCGACGCATAAAAAAAAATAAAGATTTCATGCATTTTACAAGAAAACTCGATGTCATTACTCCTCAAACATCGGCTGCCGAAAGGACAATCCGATTGATACCCCCGTTTCGGAGATATTCGAGAATTCAGACAGGTCCGTAAAAATCGACTGGTCCCTCCCCTTAAAGTGAGTAATGTTAAAATAATGAATATCACATCTTTTGATCGGAGACACGTACGAATTACCCACAAAACACACGCTGTCGAGTCTGTAGTTAGACGAAGGTTTTTCATTTTATCTCTTTCGGCTGTAATCAATCTTTGTAGGTGTCGTTTTGAAACACTATTTATATTTCTCTTTATCCTTGGAATTTTCAACTTTTTTCCCTGTAAAACTATATATCGTATCAGTAATTCTATGAGGTCGTAAGCGCTAAAAAAAAGAATTTGGTTTTTTTGGTGACGCAATCTTTTTCGTGCAATATAACATCTTTTGGGCATATCCGCAAAAAAAAAATTTTTTTGACGCTTACGACCTTATGACATTAGTGACGCGATATGAAAGCTGTATTTATACGATTAAGAGACTGGGTAAAGAAAAATAATAATTAAAATCACAAGCAATGAATATATGTAATGACCTAAAAGGTGCGCTACATTAAACTAGGTTATGTTAGGCACTCAACTATTTACAAGCCCACTTATTCCCGGTATTAGAGCATATGATGATTGAGAATAATGATATTCGGAAGAAGCGAAAAATAACTGAATGCACGTCTTACCTTGTGAAGAATTCTGCCGCTAATCACTACCGGAATATCACAAGATCAATTTATTATTGTAGTGCACCATACACATGTCCACTCAACACTGGACGCATATACCTAGATATATTTACGATATACCCGAAAGGTTCACAGAACCAATCTTACATCTCAGTGATGAGATTTACAAAGAACGCACAATCTAATTGATAGTGTGATGTGTGAATCACATATCGCAGTTACAATTAAAATAAGATGCTGGAATGATGTAACATCTATGTCTCGCAATACGCCACAGTTGCTAAACTATGATACATAACATTGAGGTATAAAAGTCATTATGTTTGATACATCACTTCGAGAGAACATTCTATGACGGAACTCAATAATATAACATTTCCATATCACTGTGACGTCACTGACATATCTCATTGTGATGTAAGAGAGATGACTCAGTTATGAGAGGGCCATCATTAACACATATCTATGATATCAATCACGTTATAGAATAAAGATGTCACTTTATTACGAAAAAATCACGTAAATGATCTCAACTGTGTTTGCTGGGGTGGGTTGGTATGGAAAGCCCCATATATATTAGGGTGGTCGTTAAAAATTAAATTTTTTGTGACGCCCCCTAAAAAGCTTCCTTTTGATGAAAAAACACTGTGAAAATTTTCTTTTTTTTTTAATCCAAAACAACACGTGCCTCGAGACGATCTAAGTTAATTTTTGGGTATATAATCTTTTTTGAGAATTTTTCAGGAAAAATACAATTTTATTTAAATAACTCATACGTAACTGCTCACAGACGTATAAGAAGCCCAAAAATAGAAGAGAAATTGAAGCATGAGCTTGAATGACGAAGTATATTAAGCTTCTTATAAAGCTTTAAGTCAAAATTCATAACTTATAATGATAACACTGAAGGTGTTTCATTGTTAACTATTTTCAAATCTCGAAAAAATAATTATTTCAAATTTAATAAAATACTTTCAGAGAAAAAATGATTATACCCAAAAATTAACTTAGATCGTCTCGAGGCACGTGTCGTTTTGAATTTTTAAAAAAAAAAGAAACTTTTCCCAGTGTTTTTTCAACAAATGGAAGCTTTTTAGGGGGCGTCGCAAAACATTTAATTTTTAACGACCACCCTAATATACAGAGCGATTCTGTGGAAAGTTGGGAGCCGTGTGGGTAGGCAACCGGCGTATTTGACCGAAACGGCAACGCTGTCGTAGGGACAGTCGAACGTCTGCACCTACAGATGACGTAGCGACAACTGTCACGTCGTTGGGTCAGAATCAACATACAGAGTGACATATTTGAGGTTGATCGTAATATAACTAGTAAGACAACGGGAATCGATATTAATTCGTAAAGAAGTGGTAACGAATCAGTGAATTGATTGCAGATGTCGATTTCTGTTTATTTGCAACATTATTTGGGTCCAAACAACCCTTGGGGTGAAATTTACGAATCACTCTAATAAAGGTAACCAACAAATGTCAAACGATGATAATTCGTAATAAAATCGTGATAAAGTTACGAATTGATCGCAAATTCTGAGTTATGTTTATTTGCGAAATTATTTACAAGCTAGCAGTTCCTCGATGACGGACTGACTCATCGCGTTACTTCGACAACTACGGTCAGGAACACAGCGATGCAGATTCGATTCAACGAGCAATCTACCAGACATCTCTGACGTAGCAGACAAAACTCCAAATTTCTTCACCGCCTAAGAAGTTTGACAGTACAGTCTTGCGGAAATCCTACAGCCGATGCTGTCAGTCTGGCTTCGGAACAGACCTACGTAGAGCACCTGTTTGCCTACCGATAATCTTGTAGAAATCTCAACGAGGAATGAATGAATTGAAAGTATTGTTCTGTAAATAAACGTAATTGTGCCTTTGATAGCTGAGTGGAATAAAGCGTCTCATATTTGTAAAAATGATTACATTACAATGAGTTTCTATCATGTAATAACATTTTTTATTCATTAAACGTAGTACAATAACAATAAACTGAATGCGTTGTGCCGACGACATGCCGACTTCTTGAGTAACTTTCGAGATAAGCTTCTGACCGTCTTCTGGAACTATGCGCAGTATTTACGCAAAACTGTGCATTCAAATTATTAGGAGGTGAAAAAATTTGGGGTTTGCTGCTACGTCAGAGATGCCTCGTAGATTGCTCGTTGAATCGAATTTACATCGCTGTGTTGCTGACCGTATAGTTGTCGAAGTGAAGCGACGAGTCAGTCCATCATCGAGGAACTGCTAGCTTGTAAATAATTTCGCAAATAAACATAACTCAGAATCTGCGATCAATTCGTAACTTTATCACGACTTTATTACGAATTATTATCGTTTGACATTTGTTGGTTACCTTTATTAGAATGATTCGTAAATTTCACCCCGACGGTTGTTTAGACCCAAATAACGTTGCAAATAAACAGAAATCGACATCTGCAATCAATTCGCTAATTCGTTACCACTTCTTCACGAATGAATATCGATTCCCTTTGTCTCACTAGTTATATTACGATCAACCTCAAATATGTCATTCTGTCACTTGATTCTGACCAAACGACGTGAAAGCTGCCGCTATGTCATCTGTAGATGCAGACGTTCGACTGTCCCTACGACCAGGGCCGGCGACTTGCAAAATTTTCGGGTATGGAGTTACTCAACTGTCGGGGGGGGGGGGTTAGTAATACACATTTTTAATTTTTTTAAAATCTTATTGTGATGAAGCAAACGCGGTACGGCGCACCTTGTTTCTTTTAATAAACTCGTGTTTAAGCGTCTTTCGGTCATATTCCGTACCTAAGTCCGCATGGATGTACATTAGGGTGCTTCAAAAAAAATTCATTTTTTTTTCCATTCTTATTCCCGCAAATGTTAATGGTTCAGAAGAAAAAAATCCTCCCCAAAACGGTCTCTCTAGCTCAACTCTAAGAGGTCACTCTTTTAATTTCAATTTCCCATTTACTTAACATGGGAACATTTTCTTTTTCATTGAAAGTTAAATTACTCGCAAACTACTTGATGTTTTTCGAATTCACGCATAGATCCTTGAAACTGATTCTTTAAGCTTTCCAAAACTATAATAATGCATAATTATCATAATCAAAACACAAATTTAAGCCATCTGAAAAGTATTGATTCTTAAAGAAATCATTAATTATTATTATTTTTTGTTTTTTCATTTATTTTTTATTAGAGAATTTTCGAAAGCTTGAAGAATCAGCTTCAAGGATCTATGCGTGAATTCGAAAAATATCAAGTCGTTCACGAGTAATTTAACTTTTAATGCAAAGGCAGATTTTTCCATGTTAAGTAAATGGGAAATTAAAATGAAAAGAGCGACCTCTTAGAGTTGAGCTAGAGAGACCATTTTTGGGGAGGATTTTTTTCTTCTAAACCCTTAACATTTGAGAGGGTAAGAACAACAAAAAAAAAAATTTTTTTTTAAGCACTCTAATGTACAGTGTCGCTAAGTTTGACGGAGCGCCGAGCGGTATCGGTATCGGGAAGGGGAGAGCGAGACTAGGCAGTGTACGAGAGAGAGAGCGCTGCAACAAGCGTGCGCGATCGCAGGCATTGGGCAAAAAGGGAGTACGCAGTGGCGCGTGGAGATAAATACAAGTATGGTATGCACAAAATTTGCTCGAAGGGTCCTTACTTTTTTATCGACGCGAAATGCGTAATCAGTAATAAAAATATTTGGAAAACACGACTTTTCTCTCCATACCTACACTGAGAAAAAAATCTGGTTGATTTGAACAAAATCTGGTTGACTTAACTAAACCCGGCTGTTGCGGGCGGGGAAACGCCGCTTCAGTTGATTCAACTAAAAATGTAATCACTTCTCGACGCTGCCTACGATTGAACGAAACAATTAACCATTTAGACCAACAATAGATTGGTTTGATTAACTAAGTATACGATTCGACATATTGAATTAAAATACCAACCATGCGAATAATATGTTGATTCAACTATACAAACGTTGTGATAAATAAATGTGCTACAGAACGAAACTGTCACACGTATGCGCCAAAAACGATGTACTCGGATTGATTGATGATGTAATTGAAATAACTTTGAGGTGGAGTAGAATCAACACAGAACTGATAGAGGCAAAAAAAAACGAGTGTTCTAATCAAAATTCTAACTGGTAATTTTGACCCGACTGTTATTCCCATCAAATAAGTACGTAACGAAAATAAAAATACATTCAATTGAATCAGATAACTGTTTATTCCAACGGACTTAATACGTTCTTAGACTGACAAGAAATTATTAGATTGAAATATTTCTTTACTCCGATAATCGACATAATTTATTGGAACGGATCGACGGATTTTTATATTAGGAAAACATCGCATTATTTTGGCCGGGATTCGATCCGGGACCTACGCATTCGCTCGCATTACTAGTCGGACGCTCTACCGACTACGCTAAACTATTCGCTGAAATGCTTCATCATTTTTTCGGATTTATTTTGAACTTGGTGTTTGTCTTGATGATATCAGCGTTATAATGCAGCTGTAGACGTCTTAACTGACCATCCGAAGCCCAAATATCTTCCTAATGCATTTTTTCTCTAAAGTTCCAACAGTTCCGAAGGACCGCGCCATCTCTCAGACGAACTACGTAGTATTTCGACTCAAACAAATATTATGTTACGCTGACCGTTGACTGAGTATTCTAAAGACAGTTCACCCTGGGTTAATTTGTGAGCCGACCAAGTGGGCTTGAAGTGGGCTTGGCGCAGCAAGCGGTATCTATCATACCGACTGAAATTTACAGTTTCAACCAGCTACGAGCTAACTCGTAGGGTAAATTCTGATTGATACGAGTTGGAGATCTGAGATACTAGCAGACACACTGTTTTAGCGTGCGTGTTTTTTCTCCACTTTATCGACTATGACGAAAACCTACAAATTGTATACTCTGGGAACTTTCCACATTAATTCGAAGTTTAGTAATTAAAGTGACTAAGCTTTGAACTTTTCTACAAAATTATATGCATTTGCGTATTTGCAAATTCCGGTGAAAGTTTCTAACAATCGAATTGACATGTAACAAACGTGCGAAGTAATCAAAATGAATTTTATGTGCATCTGTTACACTTTTAGGTATACGTTTTAATGCTTTCTGAAGTCTTGTATGCAAGTCTACTTATATACTGTGACGTGGACCCTTTATATCCCCCGGAATAGACCGGATCGCTATTCCGAGAGATAGTCCAGTCGACAATGAACAACCACGAGAGTTAAGTAAATAATGAAGAAAAATGATAATTTTAAGGTTGGGCGCCAGGCGACTACTTCGCCACGAAACTCGAGATTTTATAACAAGGAAAACACAAGGTCTAGATTACTCTAATAAATGCGGCGGCTAGCTGCAGTACCGCGGAGAGGGGTCAGGATTAAAGTGAGGGATCAGCAGATGAAGTAATTGCTCGAGTAATTAATTTATCATAAACAAAACGTGCGTTTATTCAAAAAAATTAGGATGAAAAATAGAAAAAAAAAGATAACAAAATATGATGTACCCGGGGGCACTTCCCCGCGGGTATAAATTGGTTATAGGCCGTGTATAGGCGACCTGGCTACGTTTGACGAGTCTCACAAATAAACAGAATTAACTAAACGCTCCCACGTAGGGTGGCAATAACAAAAAAAAAAAGAAAATTACTAAATGACTCGTCAAATAAAGTCCTCGTGAGACCGTAAACTCAAGCCATGCAACAACAAATAACAGCGATTACAAAAATTGATAATAAATCGCCTAGCGGCGGATTAATGCCTTAGGCGGGCCTGCGGCCTGAAATTAATCTTAATTAACAAAATACGTAATTCCGCGGCCTAGACTTTGGATTATTTCTTTGCCGACGGCACAAACTTAACAATTTCACTAAATCACTTAAATCTACCTTAACCTAACTCTGCGCACTAAACAACAAAATTATTTACAAACTTCGACTAGCGTCGATCTATTATTTGGACTCGAAATCTCTTAACAATACGCGAGGCTCGGCCTCGGTACAAAGTCTACCCGCAGGAGGAAGAGAGCGCGACAGTGACCGGCTGTCCCACTTGCCCTCGTGGGCGAATAATACAAAATGTCGTAATTCGATAATTAATCAATAATTAATACTCTTTTAACGCGAGACTCGAACTCTAAATTATGGCATGGGACACTGGTGACGGCTTTCACTCGGAATCCGGCTTAATTTGATCCCAAATTCGTGAAATAGCCTCGTGGCTGAGAACAAGCACGCGGCAGAAGGCCGTTGCCGGATTCAAATTATCCAACGGGTAAGATTGCTTAACGCTTACCGTTCTCCAGCCACCTCATAAAAAGTAGTCCCGCTCGGACGAAATCCATCGGGATTCAGGACCTATTCTTCCCTCGGGGAAATCTTCTCGCACACACCCAAATTCTCAAACGGAAATAAACTCGAACGCAAACAAAAAGGCTCAGTACGCAGCAAAGAGAAAACGAGTGCTCTCGACAATAGCCTAACGCAGAGTGAGACCACCGGCGTCGTGCGGATGCGCAAGGACCTCGTTAGTCCCGCAATTATCGATTTTGGTATCGACCACGCTGTGACGTCATGGGGTAGCGCTCGATCCTTGGCGCGAATTATTCAAATGGCCACCACGGTGATTCTAGCTCTTCTAAGCCGAGGAATGCGGGTTGTAGATTCGTTTCGGTGGCGGGAATCTCATCCACCACCTTCATCCCTCGTCGTAAAGTGTCGTGGACACTCTCCCGCATCCTCGACTGGTTGGGGGAGTTAGCAGTGCACTTGCTAATCTCCCGAGCTTCGGTGGCGCCTTGGTAGAAATTCGCCCTCGGTGCATCGAGTCGCGGACGTTCGTCGGGATCCTGTCGGGGTCGTTAGGCCATCTCCAATAAATAATGCCTCGGTGCCCACATGCCAGAGAAAAGTGTAAAAAAAAAACAAAAGAATAAATAATCGATTTCATTATCTAAGTCGGTCACGGTCGCCTCTCGGGAGTATTTCGGACCTCGGGGTCATCTTATTCATTCATACATCATTCATTCTAGCGACCCCCCGTCTTAACTAAGGTCTCGTTTAGGGGCGAGGAGCAGTTTGTAACATGCAATGTTACAATACGTGATCGTAAAACAAAAAATGAAAGCTCGAACTAGTTATCGCGCTTTAGCATTATTATTATTTCCCCCGTTTTTCTTATTTTATATTACATTTATCCGTGATACTTCCTATCGTTGAATACATACAATTTTTCTATGTGGTAAAGTGGATGAACTTGGACCACTGAATTAAAAAAAAAAGCTTAACAATACTAAGACATCTCTTGGTTTTTCCGTCCTGGAAACAAAGAAGATATTACAATTGTTGTTGAACATTTGTTCAGTTTACGGGTGTTTCTGTCAAAAATCTTAGTGATTATTATATTATTATTATTTATCATTATGAGGTGGTCCATTAATCTGTGACTTTGAAATGATCTAGTAATATCGACCGGCTGGCATAGTGAATATAGACCGATAAAAAATCAATTTTACAGAATAAACACATGGCGAGGTAGTAATTGATAGAAAATGATAGATTATTCAACTAAACCATAAATCAAAAATGACTATTTAATTTTCTTCTTTCTATCATATATAGGAAAGTTTACCATTATTTTTCACAGAAACTGTTATTATTTTGATGTCACGATTAATTCTATCGTTCAAAAATAAATGTCAATGATAATATAAAGACAGAGATTATCACAGGTAGGGAAAAAAAGTTGTCCATATTAGAAGAAACGGGGTGTGAAAATGGACTATCTTCCAGAATTGAACCGCTAGATCGTAGAAGGGCATATATAAAATTATATTGCCACTTCGAGATGGCCCCTGGCCACTTGGAAGAAATAAATCTTAATTTTAATTCTTTAAACATACCTACATCCTAATCTGAAATTTGATTGCGCATCTTTTTGGCTACTTGAAAAAATTGTCATCTTTTTTCACTTAAACTCGCTCTAAATCCTAAGATGTTATAAGTTTTTACTTCAAGTTTGAAACAATTATGTGTCAAACTCTTCTCAAGCTGGTAAAATAATTGAAATTTATCTTATACGTAATAAGAAAAAAAAAAGTATTGATGTTTTTCTTAGTAACTACACGAATAACGCTTGAATACCTTCAATCGCTCTGCCTATCTATATACGTAAATTTAGCCAATCACAAAGTTTCAGCGGAAGAAGTGGTCATCAGGATATGTATGAGTCTTCTGTAAAATTTTACTTCAATTGAACTAGCCGCTGATAAACTACGAATGTTCCATTGCTGGAACGGCGCCGCGAGTGGAGAACTCAGCGGCGGTTTTGAATTGAGTAGACACGACCAACTTTTTTGAAGGTCTCTATATACACTTGCAAAATTCAACAAATTTCCCAACATTAATTTGTTTGTTTGATATTCAATCAGAATAGGTTGCAATTAATTCTTACTAAAATTTCACTAAACTTTGGTCGGCATGCAGGAAAATATCCGGAAATAACACTAAAAATGGCCGTTCTAGGTAGCTGCTTAAAACATCTTTGATGTATGACGCGCCGATTGCAGCTCAAGAAACTCTTTAATATGTAATTAATATGCGTTATAGAATCCATTTTTAGATATTTGAATTATATTCTCTGCACTGAAAAGCTATTCGCAAATCGGTACGAGTTTTGTAAACCTATAAATAATTAAAGTAAAGAATACAGTGTCAGGATTTACTCAATTTATTCTGTATCGAACCTACTTTTTCTGTGGAATGTGATATTGCCTGACTAATGCACAGTGGTCCCAAATCCCAAAAAGCTGGCCAAAAGTCAAAAATGCATTTAATCCGGATGAAATTCTGAACTCGGGGGTTTTCGGGGTCACTGATTACGAATTCGAAGTCAAAATTTAAAAAAACATAATGGCGGATCCAATCTGGCGAAAAATTTCTTCAAAAACGTACTCAATCCGGATGAAATTCTGGACTCGGGGGTTTCGGGCTCGCTGATTACGAATTCGAAGTCGAAATTTGAAAAAACACAATGGCGGATCCAATATGGCGAAAAATTTCTTCAAAAACGTACTCAATTCGGATGAATTTCTGGACTCGGAGGTTTTAAAAATTACGATTGTAAATAAATGAAATAGAAAACGTGAGAACAGTTGACATTTGAAGATTTGGGAAAAATAGGATCGGAATACAGGAATTAATCATTATTACAATGACAATGAATATTCATAATATATTTCTTTCATTATTTTATTTTTAATCGATATAATTTGAGCACTTCTTACAATTAATCGCTGTCCTGCGGACTGTCATCATCGTCCGATGTATCACTTGTGTTATGTGAAAAAATCTGAAAACTGAAAAAAAAAAAATACTGAAAATCTGAAATCATAGATGATAGATTTTCAGAGGGTGTAGGATCAATAATCATTAAGTTAAGATTTGTATTACTCGCGACGTTTCGTGTAATCATTCACACTTCCTCAGGCTCATAATTGTACTCTCGACATTGGACCATGTCGCCCTCACCCTCTGAAAATCTATCATCTATATTTATTCCGAGGATCTCAACCTGAACAAGATGTAATCTGAAATCATTTTCTGTAGAAAATGGAAAAATAACATGCGAGATGAGCGATGCGGAATTATGAAAAACTGCAGATAGTGCACACTAGGGTGGTCCTTATTGAGGGTATGTTGTTTTTTCTTTCAAAAATGGTGCATAATCGATTTCAAATAAATAAGTAAAAATAAAAATTTCCTACAAATTTTCCAAGTGGCATTTTCCATTACACGTATTTCCAATTTAAAACTTTTACTGCGGGGGGGGGGGGGGGGGGGGGCAGGATACAATTAAAATATCGAGCTATAATTTGGCATGAATTTTTACTTATTTATTTGAAATCGATTAAGCACCATTTTCAAAGGAAACAAGAACATATCCTGAACAAGGACCACCCTAGTGCACACATCATCGCATTAAAATTATTCCCAAAACCGAAGTCGCAGCCAGATGCAGCCAATTTGTGGATATGTTTTGAAGAAATGTCTAAGCAACAGTCTCCATTTAGTTTCCGGGCAGGATTCGATGAGAGTTTTGACTTATTGCTTTTTCTAACACAACTTTTCAGAACATAACCAAGAAAAATACCACCACTTTTATTAATGACTTACTATCTCATACATGGTTAACAATAAGTTTGAGCAACACATTCAAATTGTACTTACTTTCCGGAGAAGAATCCATTTTGGAGAATCAAAATCCGTTCACTTTTCCCGATTTTACACGTGTTTGAACTTTGTCTTATTTTCGACGCGCGACGAGTAAAAGATGCAGTTGCTCGCACGCTTACGAACGGAATGCATTCCCAAGCCAGGTAGGGACGCTCCCCCTTTCTTAAGGGTCATAATACATACTAGGGGTACCACTACAACTATTCCAACCATTGAAAGTCCTTAGAAAAAATATATTTTTTTTCGACTTTTGGCCAGCTTTTCGGGGTTTGGGACCACTGTGCGCCAGCGTGGTAGCCGTGAACCTTACCTACTGCGCTGCGCTCGCTTGATTGACAAAGTAGCACAGTTACTGGTACACATGCCGCGCGTGAAATTTTACCTTCAAATTTCTCGGAAACTAGGGAGAAGTGCGTCGTCTCCGATTATCCAGGTACTGAGGGTAGGTACCCCTACAACATACCTGAGTTTCGTCGAAAACCATTCTTACCATGTTGTGCCCTCCCCTTGTGAGCAATGATACACTCCAACAAATTTAGATTTTACTCCAACATCGTATACTTCAGATGCTGTTCTGAATTTTTGAACCATGAGGAAAATTGCTTCTCCTACTTGCACAATATTTTTGATCAGGCAGACTTTCTTATTCTGCAGAATGCAGCAACTGTCACGCAATGAAGTTGAAAATATAATTTCACCAATCTCCGCCTTATGAAACTGTCGACAATGGGCTGGCATATCATTTGGAAGTGGTCCGTCTGCATGAGGTTGTGATACACGAATCTGTATGTTGTTTTCTACTGGTGCGAAAGCGAAATCATTCAGCTCGTCTAGTCTCTTGTAAAATTGTTGTAGAGGGAGATGTGGTTTTCGAATGAATTTCTGAAATTCCGGAATGTTATTTTCGTAACAAAACGCACTGTACTTGTTCAATCCACCGAGTTTTTGAGCATCTGCTACCACGTGCAACAGGCCGTGAACATTATATGAAAGGAACTGCTCTCCGTACAGTTGTTCACATAAAGTCACATAGGTTTCCAAAGCTTCTTGGCAGAAACCATACATTTCTTCTAGTACCTCGTCCAAAACGAGAATGCGCATAGTGCAATGAAGAATCATAAAATGATCGTAGTATTCGTCAGGGAAGATATTTTTGAAAACAGCAGGAGCAAGGTATAGCAGAAGTTGCCTGTATTCGGTAGCTTTGAAGCTGTGGTACATCGATATTTCATTTGGCCGACGATTAAATTCCGAGGGACAGTAGTTTCGAAGCAGTATCATTCTAGCATTAAGAATGTCGAGCTTTCTGCCGTTTAACCTTTGATGGCCAAACTTTCCATCCACATGGGCTGCTACAACTTTTTTACAATTTCCCAGCCAACATAAGTGCATAAGCTCAAACGGAACAGATGCGACCAGTCCGAGTAATGGAGCCAATGGAGATCTGCCCTTATGGTGATCCTCGTCTGTCATGTTACGATACTCCTCGTCAGTTCGCAGTGGGTGCCTGATACCTTGAAATACCATTGTTCCCCGCAAGCCTGGCTCGGTGCAACGGTGACCTACTTTACACTTCGAACACGCGTGTGCCGAAGTGTGACCGTAATGGTTTAGCG
The DNA here is from genome assembly GCA_944452935.1 of Rhogogaster chlorosoma. Lineage (NCBI taxonomy): Eukaryota > Metazoa > Arthropoda > Insecta > Hymenoptera > Tenthredinidae > Rhogogaster > Rhogogaster chlorosoma. Next base: position 12,424,727 of record OX101800.1, on the reverse strand, counting down.
CAAATGCTCTTGCAGGTGCATCAGCAATGAAGCATTTAACGCGCAAAGGAAGTTGTCTGTTCCCTACGGATATTCCACCTTGATCACGTACCTCCAGAACTTCTTGAATGAATTGTCCAAAAAAATCGAAAGGGTTAGAAGGTTTGCGTTTTCCTTTGAAGACACCCGCAATAATAGGTTTTTTATCCGTTATATTTAGAATTCGGTACTGAATTGGCCAAAACTGATCCGGACCCTTATTCAACTGAGCACCATCCGTACTGAAGTCAATCTCTATGATATCTGGTAACATATTTTCCGGAATACTTTGTAACTTACGAGTGATAGTTTTTTTGAAGCCGATATGAAGGTATTCTCCGTCAGCAAGTTGTTGGACGAATCTAGTGGCAACAACAGTGGGAGTCTGTAACAGAGTTCTCGCGTCCTTTGGAAGATGAACTAAGTTAAAGGGGAACTGTCGCAATGTTTTCAATAATAAATTTCCTTGATTGTGTTTTATATTTGCGGCTAAGAAGGCATTTTTTAAGGCGTTCTTCCTCAAAACCGCCACATCTTGTGGAAACTGTGCACCCACGTTCTCTTCTTCGGAACTTTCATCTTGTACATTGTCCATGGGAATATCATCATTATCTTGTACGTATTCTTCCTCATCTACTTCAGAGTCTCCTTCCTCGTGTTGTTCACCACCTGGTTCGCTATCTTCTTCACTATCGTCCTCGTGAAAACTCTCAGATGCTTGGTGATTGGAAGATTGTTCATCATTGGAATCTTGTGGATCGTTGTCTGACGCAGGAGCAGCAATTTCAAACGCTTCGTTACCTGAGCTAGAATCTGCAGAGTCGCCGGGATATTGTACAACATTCTCAGAACATTGCCTCCTGCTAGCAGCTGCAGACAAGCGTCTTCTTTTCTGTCTCAAACTGAGATCAAAAAACTTTTTATTTCGTTCACTCATTCCTTCCCTTCACTCTCTGCTGTCAGCAGCGCATGGAATCGTTTTAGGGAAACCTATATAAAGTATGTAGGAATGAAGCGCACAGAATTTCTTATGCTCGAATTAGTTTGTCAGTGCGGGGAAGTCCGTCAGTACCGGACACCTACCGTTAACAAAACAATATGAAATATGTAAGCCCTCTGATATTTCTCTTTTTTCACATCTCTATTGCCAGAGAAAGGGGAATGGTATTGTAACGAAATTAGCTTCGAGGGCTAATGTTTAAAGACTTAGGAAGACTTGAGGGCTTGAGCGAATGAGCGCGTGGATCCTGAGTTAAAGGAATTAGGTTCAAGTCGAAGACGAAAGATATTTAAGGGGGTAAAATGGATTTATTGGAAAATGCGTGTGTTCGTTTTAATGTCTAGAACAAGACTTATTTATAAACAAGCGTTTCATAGTAACATCATTTAGTTTTTTTATAAAAAGATACGTGACGATTATTATTGTGATGTTTTTGTACATGGGAGTTCGGGTGGCAATGGATTAAAGGAATATAAAGCTAATACAAGGGGTGGACGCACCCTTTGTAACAGTATTATAACAATCACTAGATTTCCGTTGAATTTTTACTATTGAAAAGTGAGGTTATACTTACGTATTACCATATCATGTCACGTTTATTATAGGTATGTAGTGATTTGGATACATTACTTACCAGACGGCGTATCAACGCAATTCAATTCAAAACTACTTGAAATCTTCTTTTTCTTCTTCTTCTTCCCTTGACTATAACTTGAAATCAGTAAAATCCCACGAGATGCACTGAGCTTTCTCACGACATATAGGGTCACAACGTCGAGAATATAAAACGGGCTTGCACTGTACTGCAGCGATTGCCGCGCTCTTTTTGAATTAATGTATCATTTCTCATGAACTCAAATCAATATAATTATAAGTTCTTGGATTGAGAGTCAAACATACAGAACACGAATGAAATGCCCGATTATAATAATTCGCGAAAATTGCGACGGCACACTTATGTATAATTTGTACTAATTTATTTATATATTTTTTCAAATGCATGAAATTTATCATTAATTTTATGTTTTTTATAATGCATGAAAATTCTCATTGGTTCTAGTTTTTTTTTTTGAATGCATAGAATTCCGGATTATTTTTACATTTCTTCAAAGGCATATTTCTTTAAAATTATAATAGTGATCGGACAAAAGCGTTTCACCTTCTATTTCAATTTTTATAAAACATAATTTGTACGGCGAAATGCGACTCATTATGCTCGCACTCACTTTCCATCACGTGCTCGCGGCGAGTGCTAGCACAAATCATGCGTCTTAACATGCACGGCGTGACTCTCACCCCGTGAGGCTAACGTGCGTCGCACGATTGTTATCTGGGCAGCTTTTGGATCGGTAGATTTCTTCCGATAAGCATCAGGAAAAATGCTTGGGACGTAAATCGGACTCAACTGGTTACTGGATTTCTCATTTCCAATGAAATGTTGACTACAGACCTGTGAATATTTGGTTGGCTGCCATAATAAACCGTCTGGGCTGAAATTGGATGACACTTTATCATTTATCGAACGTCATTATGTCGGCTAGCTAGTGTTAATTTGAGGTTATGTTACGCTCCAGGACTTCTACTTACTTTCGTCTATTCACTCGATTGATCCATTGCCGGCGTTGTTCTAATTTATGCGGAGCAGCGGGAAATAGGTAAAAATGTGTCTCTGGCGGTGAATTGAAAGCACTATTGGTGCAATTAACCACGCAACAATGCACTTTACTTTTCCGTGGCTTCGCTGACATTTTCTATCCGGAAGAAGTCACTTTTTGCTTCGAAGCAATAGAGTCCAATTTTTTATTAATTCGGGACCAGTTTTTCACACATTTTCATCTTTTTCACTTGTATTCACCACAATTAGCACAGAATACGCTTTGACAGATCAAAACGTATACATAAACATTACGATCGCTTCGCGCCATGACAGGTCGTAAACGACATTTATTATATTCATAAGAGCTGAAAAGTGAAATGAATCGTGATCGGACTTTTTCATACAGTTTCTAATCCCTTTCAGCTAGCTTAGGAAAAATTATGCGAATTAGGTGCTCGTTGTTTACTTGGATATAGCAAAATAACCGCGAGTCTTCGATACGAAGCGGTATCAATTTCCCCAGTGTGATCGCCACTTTTGGCCACTGCGAGCGCTCGCGTCGAAATTCGCTGCCGTTCAAGGATACGCACATAGCGAATCATAGCTTGTTTTGTATCACTTCAACGGCGCGCTAGCTAGCCAGCTTAGCATTGTTTTTCTACCGCTAAGGCGGACCCAGGCTCAATAAGAGAAGTATTTTCCGTATTAAAAATTATTATTCCCGAATAACAGTTGTTGTATTATTTTTGCTATTTCGCTCAGCGAACCCATGATATTATAAAGCAGTTCTTTATTGTGATCTATTGTACCGCGTGTACCATATTAATAAGAAATAATATACGAAATTGTTAAAAAGGATCTATCTGGTGTTCAAGATTTATTTCTGATAATCTAATTAGCAAAGTAAGGTGTACCCAGCCCCTTTATCGTTATCGCAGAAAATCTGAGCCAGCTGTGCCGTTGAGGCCGTCGTTCCGTTGTTCTAGTTGTTTGAGTCGCTACCTTTGAATTTTCTAGGATCTTCTTTAGTAGTAAATTGACGCATTCGCGTCTGGCGCCCAACGAACCATCTTTTGTCGTCGTAAATTTATCGTATCTTCAGGAACGCCGTAGGGCGCGGTGATAGCTCTGAAATCACCGTTGCAATATAGATCCAGCGGTGTTTGAATAAGATCGGAATTGCCAATCAGTTGTAAACTCGCGATATGCGGACAAAAGGTGTCATCCACCGAATTATCGCAAAAAACATCGGCTCATGTCAGAGCCATCAAAATGTTACACAAGATCCATCAGTTATATAGGACAAACCGAGTGAAATGGAATCAAACCTAATTCCAGCACAGGTATGTTCAACGAATCATAACCGTACTGGAATTTTCAGAACAGGCATATATACACGAAGTCGCACTGACCGCCCCCTTGTTCATTGCCTTCAGCTGCTACATCGCGGATTATCACATTATTCTCTACCTGCTCTAATCCTGTTAAGCAGTCTAAGGTATTTACTGTTTCTCTTAGACTCTGACTGTCAGTACTTTCTTCTTTGAAATCAATTAAATCCAATGTTTCTACTTGACTCTGGCAATCAGAAATTTCTTCTTTGAAATCAATTATATTTAGTTTATCAGTTTTAATCTTATCTAAAGTCTCTAAAGTCTCTACTTTTTCTAACCTAACTATTGTTTTTATTTCTTTTTCAGGCTTAGCTGGTTCCTCGGTGTCAACGGTTGGTTTGCTACTTATAGCTTCTTTCGAAATTATGAATTTACTGTCGAATTTTCTTTCGATTCTTTCTAGCATCGCTAAAATCTTGGCAAATGGATCTATTTGATGATCTCTTTTATTATTTTCGTAATCTAAACTTCCCGCAAACCTCTTGGAACTCGCCGCACCTTGTCCTGGATCTAAACCCTGCCCCCTGACATCGAAATTATTCGATCCTACATGTTGTCTAAACCTAGCCTGTTCGTCGTCCGACATTTCCGCCGATACTCAAAACTAGCAAAACAAACAACAATCAGACCGAGTCTGGTATACAGTGTCAGATCCTTGCGTAGGTCATGGTTTGAAATTTTAACTTTAACCCTTCGTGGGTAACGTCATTTTTAGTACCCGTAAACGGTAACGTCGGGTCACTCGTGTCCGATGCTCAAAAAAGTGCTTTAACACGCTTTAAAAAATCTGAAAAAATTCATAGTGACTTATTAACTATTCTAGAATAAAAATAATCCACCATATTGCCGATTTTTTTTATTTTTTATTCTGTATAATTAAATATACGAATGAAAACGTGTAAAATGCTTTTTTTTTCAAATAGCCATAACTGCTGATAAAATTAATATTTTTTGATGATCCAAGCGGGAAATGAAAGCGTAAAAGTTGTACTTCAGAAAAAAAAAACTTGAATGGCCGTACGAACGAATGGAATGCTTAAGTTTTGAGTATGAAAAATCGTTTTTTTTTTAAATGCGTAAACGTACGAAATTCATAATAAAGTAGACATTTTCATATTTTTCAATCAATTTATCAATGAAAATAACATTTATTTCTAATTTCATGATTTTGACATGAATTGTTATGAAAAAAAAAAAAAATTAAGTAGAAAAATATAAGAGATTGGCCTAAAATTAGATGCAATCTAACACTCAATAGAGAACACTCAATTTTCCTAAACACGTGTTAACATTCAAGAATTATATTTGAATGCTCGATTTTCGTTTTATTTTATGAATCCTTTTGTGAGAACACACTTTTCTAATCAAAAAATAGCAAAAAGTCGAAAAACCCAAATTTCTTACCTTGCACTTTTTGCACTCGTATACGGTAACGTCGGGTCACTCGTGCCTTTTTAAAAATTTACCTCAGTCTCATGACTGCTGATAAGGAACTGCGGCGTCGGCACTTGGGGATCTAGTAGCCTACTACACTACAATTTTTTACAGTACAGTTCGGCCGGGCTCCCTTACCTGCTCCCCGAGCTACCAATAAGGGTCACTTTTGCCGAAGCACGAGTGACCCGAGGTTACCGTTTAAGGGTTAAATTTAGACTCGACTCTACTGTTATATCTGCTTTAAATTGAAATTGGATTTACTGAATTTACTGTTAGACTGAATTTATGTTGAAATTTGCAAAGAAAAAAATTTTTGAAGCTAAATTTTCCAAAATGATTTTACTGTGAAGTGCCCCACGTTGGGCGCCAAATGTAACGTTTCGGGATATGCCGGAATTAAAAAAATGAAGGTATATCCCCCGTTATTGTGAGTTCTTTGCTCAAATCAAGGTTTTAAGTTAATTATGAGTTAAATTGGGCACTTCACGATACTAGGAGGTGGGGAAAAGTTGGTTATGCCACAAAAAGCCACCTGACCTAGGTTTTTGTGTTTTATCTGGCTAGCTACGGACTCGGTTAATTTCTTAACAAAGCCGTCTGTCTTTGGACTCGATCAATTGCTTGATAAAGCCTCGGACCTCAGTAGACTCGGTCAATTTCTTAACAAAGCTGCCGCCCTAATGCAGAACCGGTGTTTTTACGCAAAAGCCTGCCTTCCTGTTCTATCCAGTCGTATTGACTATTTCCTACGCTCAGATCCGGGGTTTGCACCCAAGACTGTACACCAGACTCGGAAGATCACTCTTCAAAGCTGTTCCCTAGTGTAACCTATCTCGGCTGTTGTAGCTTTTAACTCTTTATGGAAATGAGCGGCGGAAATGTCGGATAAAGAACGTTTACGCAGCTGTGACTTTAACTTTAGTATTTAATCAAACTAAAATGTTCATGTTTTTTCAAAGATTGACAAAATAAAATAACAAAATTAACAAAAATTGATCTTATCAATTAACTTAACCTATTCCTCGTTTGTTCAGATTTTCTGAAATTCTGAAATTCTATTTTATTTGTTCTACCGAATTCTCAAGCAGTTTTAGACGTGAGTTCGTACAATTACTTGTAATTTGCTATACTCGGAAAACGCGCAGCGATAGACTTTTATATTTTGTTTTCTATTTTCTTTATATTTCTAATCCTCAAATTCTGTGTTATCTTTCTATCTAAATTTAATCTTTAAAGAGTGAACTGGTCGCTTTGACTCAAGTCCCTCAACTAACTTGGTGAGACGTCTACCAGCGCTTTGCTTGGTATCGCTGGTGTGGCTTGACCGCACCAGCTTTTATACAAAATTTGAAGTTTTATGACGTCACGGGCGATCGCCGCGAGCATAGGCTCGATGGTGGGGATTCGACCGTTGGTCGGCTGATTGTCGTCCGTCCTTGTCTTACTCATAGCATAGCCGAACCTTCACAATACAAAGGTATAACTCCCAGAAAACATGACCAGTAGACGGATACGGAAGGGCTAAGATGGTAAAATAACTATTTTCGGAGAATGGAAAACCTGGGTAAGTAAAGGAGCATCATATGACATCTCCACTACGTAACACAGCGAGCTTGCGGGAGTAGCGCGGACGTGGATCAGTGCGCGTGGTGACGCGCGACGACACGTTTCATTTTTTATCTCCGGCCCACCCAGCAAACACAGTTTCATATTGTATACGTGAATTAGACGTATCCTTGGTTCTATGAAATGTTACGGTTATGTCAAATGTTACGCGAATGAGAGAGTGCATGTTCTCAAAAATGTCGTCACTCTATTCGGCTCTGTGACGTAATTGTTATATATCATAGTCATAGAAATTATTCAGTGCATTCATGTAACCAATATGTAACATGAGTTTGATGAAATTTATGTCACATTTATATCAATGTTCATATAACCGTTACAGAACCAGCGTATAATTGTTTCTGGTGTAGGTTATTCATTATTTCTGTACAGGAAACTGATAGAAAATGATTGGATGATGTGCAAATACTACCGAGCACAATCTCTAATTTTTTAGTTATGCTTAATAGTATTTTCGTGGCACTCATTGTATTGATGGACGGGGTGATCAAGGATGAATTATTGGGTATTTACGAATGCAAGAATATGCCGTATATTTCGAAGGCAACACACGTTAAATACATTTCACATATTTTTTTGCGAGAAATACAATCTACTATCATTATAATTATATTAAAATCTCACAAATTACAACGTAACAATACTCTAGAATAGATGTAGCAGTCGTTAAGGGGAGGGACCAGTCGATTTTTACGGACCTGTCTGAATTCTCGAATATCTCCGAAACGGGGGTATCAATCGGATTGTCCTTTCGGCAGCCGATGTTTGAGGAGTAATGACATCGAGTTTTCTTGTAAAATGCATGAAATCTTTATTTTTTTTTTTTTATGCGTCGAAAAATGCGGGCGGGTGACTTATTTCGACTAGCATCAGTGCCCACGCATCATTGACGCGGACAAAAGTATGTAACAGCAAGTCTATACGGTATGACGAACACACCGATTACAAAACATCTTCGTTCCATGCAGTAATTACGTGGAAAAGTGCGAAGTACGATTTCGTTGTAATTAGCGATTAAAAATTGTTGGGCAGCCATGGTAAATGGTTGGGTTGTTATGGCAATCCTTAGTTTCCGAGATGCCCGAGAAAGAAAGGACAGCGCAGAGTCGTTTCGTCGGTACTGCAGACGGTGGACTACATTGTTGCATCTCGGAAACTAAGGATTGCCATGACAACCCAACCATTTACCATGGCTGCCTAACAATTTTTAATCGCTAATTACAACGAAATCGTACTTCGCACTTTTCCACGTAATTACTGCATGGAACGAAGATGTTTTGTAATCGGTGTGTTCGTCATACCGTATAGACTTGCTGTTACATACTTTTGTCCGTGTCAATGATGCGTGGGCACTGATGCTAGTCGAAATAAGTCACCCGCCCGCATTTTTCGACGCATAAAAAAAAATAAAGATTTCATGCATTTTACAAGAAAACTCGATGTCATTACTCCTCAAACATCGGCTGCCGAAAGGACAATCCGATTGATACCCCCGTTTCGGAGATATTCGAGAATTCAGACAGGTCCGTAAAAATCGACTGGTCCCTCCCCTTAAAGTGAGTAATGTTAAAATAATGAATATCACATCTTTTGATCGGAGACACGTACGAATTACCCACAAAACACACGCTGTCGAGTCTGTAGTTAGACGAAGGTTTTTCATTTTATCTCTTTCGGCTGTAATCAATCTTTGTAGGTGTCGTTTTGAAACACTATTTATATTTCTCTTTATCCTTGGAATTTTCAACTTTTTTCCCTGTAAAACTATATATCGTATCAGTAATTCTATGAGGTCGTAAGCGCTAAAAAAAAGAATTTGGTTTTTTTGGTGACGAAATCTTTTTCGTGCAATATAACATCTTTTGGGCATATCCGCAAAAAAAAAATTTTTTTGACGCTTACGACCTTATGACATTAGTGACGCGATATGAAAGCTGTATTTATACGATTAAGAGACTGGGTAAAGAAAAATAATAATTAAAATCACAAGCAATGAATATATGTAATGACCTAAAAGGTGCGCTACATTAAACTAGGTTATGTTAGGCACTCAACTATTTACAAGCCCACTTATTCCCGGTATTAGAGCATATGATGATTGAGAATAATGATATTCGGAAGAAGCGAAAAATAACTGAATGCACGTCTTACCTTGTGAAGAATTCTGCCGCTAATCACTACCGGAATATCACAAGATCAATTTATTATTGTAGTGCACCATACACATGTCCACTCAACACTGGACGCATATACCTAGATATATTTACGATATACCCGAAAGGTTCACAGAACCAATCTTACATCTCAGTGATGAGATTTACAAAGAACGCACAATCTAATTGATAGTGTGATGTGTGAATCACATATCGCAGTTACAATTAAAATAAGATGCTGGAATGATGTAACATCTATGTCTCGCAATACGCCACAGTTGCTAAACTATGATACATAACATTGAGGTATAAAAGTCATTATGTTTGATACATCACTTCGAGAGAACATTCTATGACGGAACTCAATAATATAACATTTCCATATCACTGTGACGTCACTGACATATCTCATTGTGATGTAAGAGAGATGACTCAGTTATGAGAGGGCCATCATTAACACATATCTATGATATCAATCACGTTATAGAATAAAGATGTCACTTTATTACGAAAAAATCACGTAAATGATCTTAACTGTGTTTGCTGGGCAGGTATTTTCTCCATAAATTTTTTTTTAGGATGGAAGGGAAAAGATTCAGGTATCCAAAAACAATTATTTCCATGAATTTGTCTGAGCCCTGAAAAAATGGTAACGAAATTAAACAAGAAAACGTCAAAAAAATATTGAAATTTTTTTTTTTTTTGGAAATATAATTTTTCATGTGAAAGCATATTCTCTTACGAACAAAACGATTCAAAGATCTTTCCGCTCCGATGAACACTTTCGGAGATATAAATTTTCAAACATAGCGGTGCACAAAAATTCACATAGCTCTAATTCCGCCATTTTAAAAAATTTTTGAAAATCCTTCAAGTTGTATTTTTTTTTCTATAGTACCTCAGATGTATTGAATGGCGCAAAATCTGTGACTTGACGGTTTTTTTTTGAGTGAAGTGACGTGGATCCGCTCATATGTAGCTTTCTCTGTCTATTGCGCTTTGGCATTCACCAACGGGCCACCTCCGTTACTCCCGCGGTCTATGCTAATATGTATATGGTGGATACGGTCATTCGACTCTCGCATCGACAGCGTTGCCATTTCGGAGAGAAACACCGGTTGCATAACATACGGCTTATAACTTTCCACAGATCATCTCTGTATATGTATATTCTATGACGTGGAAACTATAGGCCGAGTAAAGTTTCAATTTCCGGCGGGGGCTCTTTCACAGTTCTTATCCGGCTATACCCTTATTACCTAAAAGTTGATCACATAAACTTTCATAATAGTATCTACATCATAGTCCAGTCGATAAATCTTTTTGAATTATCACATGAGCTGTTACCGAAGCAGATTAGAGGATAAATACGTTTCTGTAATACATGCACGATTTTCGTGTTTTTTTACCTAAAAATCGGGCGGAAAGTTGACGATTTTGCATCAGCGGGCAAAAACATCAATAGCAGGCAAAAATCATTTCTTTACCCGCTGCTAACCGTTAACTACTGCTTAGTTTCACCTGCTTCTTCAAAATGTCAAACCGATACATATGTCACAATAGTATATTGTGTACCAAGGGCGTAAAGCAGGCTTTTTTAAACCGAGTGTGGAGATTACAGTACGAGTCAAAAGCTAGCTATAGCATGAGCTGAAGGCGAGTGTGTTTGCGAACCGAAGACGAGTACTGCAACCGCACGAGGTTAAAAAGGCCGCTTAGCCCTTGGTGCACACCATATTTTTTGTAACATGGTTTTTATGTGGGCCAACCGGGCACTGCCATGTCTTGACGTAAACTGGCGACTACCTGGCCGCTACCTCGCGACGCTACATGGTTTTTATGTGGGCCAACCTGGCACTGCCATGTCTTGACGTAAACTGGCGTCTACCTGGCCGCCACCTCGCGATGCGATATGGTTTTTATGTGGGTCAACCTGACACTGCCATGTCAAGTCGCGACCTGGCGTCCACCTGGCCGCCACCTCGCGATGCCATATGGCTTTTATGTGGGCCAACCTGGCACTGCCATGTCTTGACGTAAACTGGCGACTACCTGGCCGCTACCTCGGGACGCTACATGGCTTTTATGTGGGCCAAGCTGGCACTGCCATATCCTAAAGTAGCCTGGCATTAACCTGGTCCGTACATTGAGTAGCCACCTGCTTAGTACCCTATCATGCCGGCAGATGAACGGCAACGCTCACAAGTAAAGTAACGCTGGGTTGGCTACACCTACTCGTTGCCAGTCGACCACAATTATATATATCTGAACCTAATATGAGCAAGATATCTCACAACAGTCTTTTGGAATTAAAACTGTGTACTTTAGGTGGACTGGAAACGATAAATTTTCATTTGCCCAATTCAAAAGTAGGGGAGGGTGGGGCAAGACGGCCCCCCTAAGCGGGTTATTACTCGTTGTGGCTTTCAACCATCAAATCAGTTTACTTTTGTCCTATTTCGAACAAGTTCATGGACATTCTGAGGAAATTCTGGAAAAAAGATTGAGGAAAAAAAAATTTGAAGAAAAAAAAACTTGAAAAAAAAAAAATTTCGACCAAATTTTTGGAGGGGGCCGTCTTGCCCCATCCTGCCCTATTTGGCCTCTTACGCGGTATGGCTGCCACATTGAATTGTTACCTGGCAGCTAGTTAGCATCGACAAGGCAGCGAGGAAGTGCCGTCATGTCGCTGCCAGGTCGAGACCTTAGATAAACTATGCTGTTTAGCCACCTAGCTGCCATCAAGGAATGACATAGTTTGGTCGTCGTTGCCCGGTACTAGCCATGATAAAACCGATCACGGCTGACTTGGCGGCCACATTGGTTAGGTGAGTTGGCTACATAGCGGCCGTATGGCTGCCACATTGGTTAGATGGGTTGGCTATATGAGCGGATCCACGTCACTTCACTCAAAAAAAAACCGTCAAGTCACGGATTTTTGCGCCATTCAATACATCTGTAGTACTATGGAAAAAAAAAGTACAATTTGGAGGATTTTGAAAAATTCTCAAAAATGGCGGAGTTAGAGGCATGTGAATTTTTGTGCACCACTTTGTTTGAAAATTCATATCTCCGAAAGTGTTCATCGGAGCGGAAAGATCCTGGGATCGTTTTGTTCGTAAAAGAATGCACTTTTATACAAAAAATCATATTTTCAAAAAAAAAAATTCTTTCAATATTTGTTTGGCGTTTTAATTTTTGATTTCGCTGCCATTTCTAAAGGGCTTACAGAAATTCATGGAGATAATTTTTTTTGGATACCTGAATCCTTCCCCTTCAATCCTAAAAAAAAAAATTATGGAGAAAATACCTGGGCAGGAGATAGAAAATAAAACGTGTCGTCGCGCGTCACCGCGCGCGCGCCGGACGTAACCCCCCCCCCCCCCCCCCCCCCCCCCCGTTAGAGGAAACATATTGATTGGGTACAAGTAATATGTTTCTATCTGACGTAGTTAGATATAGGTGTAGTTGTATGGAGACACTTGTGAAGTATGAATGGATGTATGTGTATTGTGAGTGGACCAAGTAGTATGGCATTAGCCTTTATTAGGTCCGATAGTACATATAGTAGTGTAGTAGTGTAGCATAGTCGTGTGTCGAATATGGTACGATTATGTATTATTCTTAAAATTAGGATTGCGGTTCGGTAATTGGTAATATATGTAGAATTACATTTTAAAGTATTGGTAGGTATGTAGTTGAATCATTTGTAGATTTTAGCTTCTGGTTCAGTAATTTGTCAATAAGATAGCGTATTAGGTATGAGGTGTGAGGGAATTACAATATTATGTTCGAGCGTAGTGTTATGAAATAAGATGCTTATGATAGTGATAGTACCTATAGGCGTCGTGAGAGTATCGTAGATGTACGTGTATAGGGATTGTGCGATCCAAATGTTATCTAAAGTTATATTATATTATAAAGGCTTAAGTCTAGGTAAGTAATTACAGTTTCTAAAAACATTGGTAATGGTATACATGGTTGTGTATGGTAGGTTTCCGTAGATTTCGGATGTTATGGTTAACATGGTATAGGTATGACTTAAAATCTATCTTACACTATTTAGGTTTATATAGGTATATGTATAAGTAAATGATCTAGTGACGTTATAATATTATCGTTAAGATTAAATGAGCGTAGCGACGACTTGTAATGTATTTAATCGTAATAGTCTACTATTTCTAGCAGGTGCGAGTTTGTCGTTGTCCTGTGTAAGATGTGGGGTTTTTTGGTTTTGATTTTATGTATAGTCGGTGTCGGCGGGAGTGGGGGTCGTAACTTTTTTTGTGGGGTGTTGTATATTGGTTCGTGATTGGCTTCGTTAGAATGGGATTGAATAATACTCAACGGAATAGGCTTTTCGTATGTGGGTGCTTTTGAGTGCTTGTTGCCGCGTCTTGTCTTTTTTAGGCAAGAGAAAACCGTTAGTATTTTTCCGAATAGTGAGAATTTGGTTATATCTTGGTTAGGTTCAGAGTAAATTCTGGAACATAAGAGTGTGTTTCCGTCGACGTCATGGTGTTAGAGGTGCTGAGCGTTACGATTTCTGAGTGTCCTGAACATCTACTCTTTAATTTTAGTATCCCGGAGTTGGAAAGGGTGACACGTGTTGTAGGCGTATTGGGGCACAGGATATGAATAGTCTCTGGGTTTGGCAAGGAGTAGATCCAGGAATTTGGTGCTCTTAGCTTGGACCAATACGATCCGTCGAATGAGTTTATCTTGATGTCGCATGTGTTTAGTTGGTTAGGCGTGTTACCTAGGAACAATTGCATTTCACATGATTTGTGGTTGTTGTCATGGTAAATTGGTTGAGTCTGTTTACAGATAAATGAGTTCTGTGAGAATTTGCAATCTGTGAAGTCTGTTTTCGATAGGTGAAAATAGGATCTTCTGTCTGTTGATACGGCGATATAGTCATTATTGGGTACTATGCAGGCAAAAGTATTTGTTCCGTCGAAGTTTTGTTTAACCGGAATTGGGAGTAAATGGTATAAGTCGAATGTATCGTCGTCTAGTAGTGGAATTGATAGGGCATAGATTATGTTTGGTTCGTTATAGATAATGTCGAGTTCCGATAGCCTGATTAACTCTTCAGCGTATTTATTTCTTAGAGGGATGGGGAATCGTAGGAGCGGTTCTAAGGTTTGTATGTGCTGTAGGCTGTTAATCAGTTGTTTCGGCGATAATAGTCTCGGGTGTATGATTCCTTGTTTCGCGAATAAAATGGCATCGATTATACTGTTTAGGTCTAGTTCGTATTCATTTAGCATTTTGTCCAGTTTGTTGAGGTGGTGTAGTAATGTTATGGTCATTGTATTACGTGTGAGGTATTTGTTTATGGTTGATACCGTGAAAGTGAAGGATACTATCTCGTTGTCTAGTTCTAGGATATGATTTTCTATATTGTTAATTTCTTTCTGTTGCGTACCTAGCATTGTTTGCATGATGTGCGTTTGATTTGCTAACAACGTGGCTACATGGTTTGTATCGTTGAATAGTCTGTCTATTTGTGTGTTAATGTAATCGCCGTCTGCTTCTGTTAGTGTTCCGTAGAGTGTCTTGTGAATACCGCCAATGAAGTTGAACCATCCTCGTTTGACGCGTGTATGTGTCAGTTCTGCTAAATTTTCGTGTAGTCCTTCTGTTTCCTGGTATCCTATTAGGTCTTCGATTTGATTTTGGTATTCTGTTATGGTTAGTAGTCGGTTCTTTGATATATTTATTGTATCTTGTACGATGCACTCTGTTCCAGTCGTGTTACAACTTTTATCAAGTAGGTCGCAGTATCTCTGTAGTTTGTTGGATATGTCAATGAATTGTTTAATATTCAAGAAGTTTATTAATTTCCATTTGTTGTTTGATGTACGTACGTCTTCTAGTTGTTCGTAGTAAATCCCGGGGTTTATTGTGAACGGTATCAGGGTGTAAGGTGGTTGGTCTCCATCGTTTTCGAGTGACGTGTCGTATCTGTAATTATTTGTCTTGTTAGTCCCGTGTGTGTGCTAATTTTAATTTATTTAGGTGAACTATTTTTGTTTTGTTTGGCGTAATGTAAATTTCTGCGTTGATGTTGTCGATTATTTGTTTGATAACGTAGGGACCTTTGTAATGGTCGTCAAATTTGGAACGTGTTTCGTTTAGTAGGAAGACGTTTTGTCCGGCTTCGAAGGTTTGCGGATTGATTTGCCTGTCGTAATAAGTTTTTGACTTTACTTTAGCTTCTTTTAGGTTTAATGCTGCTTGTTTCCGTATGTCGTGCATGTTTGTCATTAGGTCAAGGATAAAAGTATTGTAAGTGTTTGTCATTGCGTCTGTTATCCTTAGGTCCGACGGTAATCGGGCTTCTTTGCCAAATATTAGTTGGTGCGGTGTGAAGTCCGTACCCTCATGTCTCGCGGTGTTGTAGCAGAAGATCGCAAAGCGGATGTATTCGTCCCAGTCTTTACCCGCGTTTGTGTAATGTTTGATGTGTTCAGTTAGTACGAGGTGACTGCGCTCCAGCGATCCGTTCGATTGCGGGCGATAGGCAGTTGTTCGGACTTGTTTGATTTTAAAGAGTTTGCTAATTTGTTTGATTGCGGTACTCATGAAGTTCTGTCCTTGGTCCGTCAGTATTGTTCGTGGAGCTCCGTAACGCGTAATATATTCTTTGGCGAAAGCTACACCTATTGTTTGGGCAGTAGCATTGGGGAGTGGTATTGCGTCTAGGAACTTGGTTAAGTTGCACTGGATCGTTAAGAGATATTGGTTGTTGGATTTCGTGATCGGGAGTGGCCCTACAATATCGAGTGCTACTTTATCGAAAGCGTCTGCTGGTGTATCCGTGATTATCATGGGCAACTTGGTCTTGATTCTCACTAATTTTTTTCTTTGGCAACTGTCGCAGGCCCTGATAAAGTTTTCTATTTGAGTTTTCAGATTTGGCCAAATGTATTTTTCTCTTATTCGGTTGAATGTTTTTGTTACCCCTTGATGGCCGCCGATTAGCGATTCATGGTATTCTCTAATTATTTCGTCGCGTAGGGTTTCGTCGGGCGTGATAATTTCTTCGGTACAGAGTGTGATTTTAATGTTGGTGTTCGCGAAGGTGTAATAGAATAGTTTTTTGATCGTTGACCATTGAAAGCTGCCTAGCCCAACGTTGTTTTTCGCGAAGGCGAAAGAGTTTATATTTTTACGTATTAGGATGCGTTTGAGGTTGAGGAGTATGTTGTGCAGGTCTTCCAGATTGTCTTTGTCCGTATGTTTGTTTTTTATTATAAGTGTGAGAATATATTTATCTTTGGATTTTGTAACAGCTATTTCCAGTTTCCGTGGTGTTCGAATTGTAAACGTTTTTCTGTTCAGCATGTTCTTGTCTATCAGTCGTTTTGTCAATGGGTCATCTGTCGGGTGTTCTGCCGGTACGCAGTGAACGTAGTTGTCGTGTATTAGGAACATTCCGTCTTTTGATTCTTTGATGTTAGTCGCAGGTATTATGTTATCTAGATTGTTTATGAAATGATTGAAATCGTTAGGTGTGTTGTCGGTATCGTCGTTCTGAGTGTCCCTTTGTTGTGGGGTGTCAGTGGTAGGGATGGGGAAGTCGTTGCGTAGGTTTTGGAGATCTAAGGTGTCTATTGATAAGTGGGAGTCGTCACTATCAGGTGATCTCGAGTTCTCGGGCTCTGACGAATAATCTGTATCCGTCGTATGGTCAGTAGTGTTATCTATATCTGGCGGTGGAATGGTGTTGCGTTGCGTTGTCGGGAGTGATCCGTGAGGTATTGGATTTTCGTATACGCAAATGGTGATCTTAATGTCTGTGTCTTTGAATATATAATGGATCATACGACTCACTATGTCCCAGCTAAGGTGGTCTAAGCCGCAACCTAATCTTGGTATTGATAGTGATCTCACTCCTTCTCTGATAAGCGCTACTTTGAGTTTGGCTAGTGTTTTGTACATTACTTCTTTCGTAGGTTTGTCAAAGTGGCGTTCTTTTGTTACCAAATTATAAATTATACGTCGTGGGTATGTAACTGTAATAATGTCTGTTACTTTAGGGTTCATGGCTCGAAGTTGTTTGCGTTGTATCAGTCCTTGTTTCACCATCTGATCCGCGACACCCAGTGAAGCTTTACAGTCCGCTGAAATACAGTGTGCCAGGTTGTCTTTTTGTTTTAGTACGTCGGCGTGTGTCTCTGTGATGTTTTTATTGTAAGTCAAAGGCAGGAAATCTACATCTACGAGAAATTGATCGTAGGGGGGTGTGTTTTCCAGATTTTGTTCGGTAGAAGTTCCGGCTAGTCTGTCGCGTGAGACTTCTCGTTTCTTTACATCTAGCCTAGTATGTGTTACTGCTGACTCCGAGTCCGTTGTTGTATTTGTGCTAGGGAGTTTTTTATAAACTCTTTTGCGTATATACGGTGCAGATCCTGGCCTATTATCTTTCGACGTTCCGGGTTGAGGATCGGGTAGTTTGCTCCGCTCCTCTTTGCTACGGTCCGTACGTATGTGCGGGACTTTTCGTTTTATATCGGGGGTCGCGTCTGTAGTTTGTTTGCGAATATTTTTGTGAGCTCTTTGGCCCGAGTTAGATGAGGTTGTAATAATGCGCTTACGACGGGTGTGTACCTGAATGTCTGAGTCATTCGTAGAGTCTGAGCTATCGTCTGCGTTCGGTTTGTGTCGCGGTGCCGGGTTACCTGAAGATTGTGTATCGCGATGTCGTTTATTCGTTTTCTTCGAGCTCAGGTAGGTCTCTGGGGAGTTTGTTTGTTTATCGTCGTTTTCTTCTAGAGGTGTCGAGTAGTGAGTGGATTCGGATAGGTGGGTTGGTTCTTTCTTTCGTGGAGCAGGGTTATTAGAGGAGTCGGTAGTCCTTAGTCTTTTAGCGGGTTTAGATTTTTGATTGATAATTTCAACGTCTGAGCTGTCCGAGAGGTCTGATGTTGCCATGGTTGGCGTTTGCTGCGCCTTAGTTCTTTTAGTTGGGGCAGGGTTAGTGGATTCGTCAGTGGTTTGTCGGGGGCGTCTCGGGAATTAATGTGCTAGTTTTTTCTTTTTGTTAGTTTCCTCTGAGGGTTCTGTATCGGTTCTAAGGCGTTTTGAATCAAGAGGTAGGATCTGGATCGGGTTAGGTGGAGGGTTTCTAGATAGCGTGTCTGCGTTTGAATTCATTTTACCTTTTTTGTGAATAACGTTGTAAGAATATTCGTCGAGTGTCAGGCGCCATCGTAGCAGTCGCGAAGTTGGGTCTTTGACATTATTTATCCAGACTAATGGTCTGTGATCCGTGACAAGTGTAAATGTGCGTCCGTAAAGGTATGGTCGAAAGTGTTTCACCGCGAAGATAATTGCTAGCAGTTCTTTGTCAATTGTCGAGTAGTTGACTTCTGCTTTTTCGAGAGATCTTGAGGCGTATGCGATGGGTAGGTCTTCGCCGATTTTGCCTTGGCTAAGAATCGCGCCTACATCGCAGTTTGAGGCATCAGTTGTTAATACGAACGGTTTTTCAAAGTCCGGGTATTGTAAGATAGGTTCATCGCAAAGGCTATCTCGTAAGGTCTCGAACGCGGCTTGGTGTTCGGACGTCCACAGGAATGAAGTGTTTTTCTTTAGTAGGTTATTTATGGGCTTCGCGATTTTTGATAAGTTGGGTATGAATCTTCGGTAGTAGCCGATCAATCCTAGAAATTGTTTAATTTGTTTAGGATTTGTAGGTACGGGATAGTCTTTTACGACTGCTATTTTGTTTGGGTCCGGTTTTACTCCGTCTTTCGTGATTACGTGGCCTAGGTATGCTACTTCTTTACGCAGGAATTCACATTTGTCGGGCTGAAGCGTTAGTCCGGCATTGGATAATCGTTCCATGAGTTTTTTGAATTTGATCGCATGTTCTTCTAAAGACCTCGCGTAGATTACAATATCGTCCAAATAGACGAAGACCTCGTTGCCTAGGAGTCCAGAAAGTACCTGATCCATTAGGCGTTGGAAGGTCGAGGGTGCGTTTTTCAGCCCAAAGGGCATTCTGTTGTATTCATAATGGCCATGCGGAGTTGAAAAGGCCGTTTTTGGACTGTGGTCAGGGTGCATTGGTATCTGGTGGAAACCTGACGCCAAGTCGAATTTAGAGAAGTATTTGGCGGACCCTAATTGATCTAAGATGTCTGTTATGTTGGGGAGAGGATAGGCGTCACCGATAGTTTTTTCGTTAAGTTTGCGGAAGTCTATGACCATGCGCCATTTCTTATTGCCGGTGGCGTCTACTTTCTTGGGCACTATCCAAACCGGCGAGTTGTATGGTGAGGAAGAGTGTTTAATAATATTTTGATCGAGGAGTTTGTTGACTTGCCTATCTATCTCCTCTTTGTGAATTTGAGGATATCTGTACTGTTTTGTGTGGATTGGGATGTCATCTGTGGTTGGGATGGTGTGGCTAACTAGTTGTGTATGTTTTAAGTTGTCGCCTGGTAAAAAGAAGAGGTGGTTAAATTGTATAGCAAGGTCGGTTATCGATTGTTTTTCTTCGTTATTTAGATGGTCTAGTCGGAGGTTTTCTATAAGCGTGTGGAGACGTTTTGAGTTATGGTCAGGAGACAAGTGAAGCGTGCGGAAATCATCATTAGTATTAGTTTCGCGAGCCTTAGTTAATAGGATTGATTGAACGTTGGCGAGTTTTGCATCGGTCAGCTGGGTTCTTGTGTCCTCGAGTTCGTCGACTTCATCTAAGGTTACTACGGGTCTCCTTATCTCGACAGCTGACTCGCTGGAGTTAATCGCATAAGCATATGCTAGGCCGTTTCTGTTCGTGACTAAGGCCTTGCCGAGAAAAATACTGGGACCAAGGTCTATATTATCAATGAACCCTGTTTTTAAGGTTGGGTTGGCTACTTTCATTGATATTACTGTACCGGTTCGCGGAGGAATGGATATAATGTTTTCGTCTAGTATTTTTAGTGGTTTACAGTTATCCGTTGTCACTGTACCATTTCCGAACGAAATCGTGGCATTTTCGTTGTATAGGAATTTCGTCCCCAAAATACCATCTTCCTTTATGGGGAAGGAATCGTCAACTAGATGAAAAACGTGCCAACTATTACCGATCTGTACGTTGACGCTTCCCAGGGTTTCTACAGTACCGTCCGTTGTGCCGGTTATCTGGGTTTTATCTGTCACGGTATAGTGTACGTTTGGTTTGACTGCGTTAAGTTTCATTATGTTTATGTCGGCTCCAGTGTCGATCAAGAGTGTGCTTGCTGTTTTTCAAGTTGGGGTGTGTGTAGGTGTATCTTAGGTGTTTGTGTTACCGCCGTTGTGAGAATGCGAGATGTTCTCATATTATTGTTTGAGGATTTGTAGCGAAGTGGGATAACACCTGTATTTCTGGAATGGAGTTGGTCATTTTTAAAACAGATTGTCGCTTCTTCGAGTCGTAGGAAATCGGCGCTCAAAAGGCCGTCTTCTCGTATGGGGAATTCGTCGCTTATTACGTGAAATTCATGGCAAGTTCCGGCAAATTCTAGATTAATGCTACCTAGTGTTTCCGTGTATCCCTCTGTTATTCCCGAAATGTAGCGTCTATTTCTTGGTTCGAAATGAGTGTCTGAGGTGATGGTCCTTCGTTTTATTAGGTTTAAATTTGCACCGGTGTCTACTATTAGTGTTCCGGTAAAGCCGATAATTTGCGGTGATTGAATTGTAATGGTTGGTGATTCTAGGAGAATCCTTTCAACGTGTTCGGACGCTTTTTTAGAGTTCGGGGCGTTGGCGCGTCCGTGTGGTCCCGTTACTCGTTTAAATGTAGTGATTCTACTGGAAAGTTGTTAGTATTTGCGAAATTTGTATTTGTATAATTTACGCGTGCGTATCTTGGTTGTTCAAAGTTGAATCTATTTCGGTTTTCGTTAGGTTGGTTTGGTCGTTGACCGGAGTTGTTATGTTGAGATCTGTTTTGTATCTGAGATTGTTGGGCGTATGTTGGAGTGTTTGGTTGGTGGAATGAAGGATTTTGGGTTGTCTGTCGGTTTTGATAGTTTCGCGTGCGGCACCCTTGGATTGTATGCCCTTTACGTTTACAATATGTACAAGACAAATTATCGGTACGCTCTCGTAATCTACAGTTATCTAACGAGTGCCCGACACGCTTGCAAAACCTACAGTTCAGCGACGGGTCGTGAGGCGGTGTTTGTTTTGTGTTACTACTACGGTTTTGAACCGGTTCATCGGTTTTTGAACTGTTTTGGTACCGTTTCGTATCGCTCGGTGTCTGCGATTGTAATTTTTGCCTTTCTAATACTATTCTTTCCGCGCTCACCGCCTTATCGACTGCCGCTCGCAGCGTGTTTGGCTTCTCGGTTAACACCCTTTGTTCTAGCGCGTCACATAGACCTTTTATAAAGGCGCGTAAGGCGTTATCTTCAACGTTCTTTATCAGTATAGTCGCATGTTCGGCGGTTTCTTTCGAATCTATAATGTCAATGGCCGTATCTACAAGTTCTTCTATTCTAGTTCCGTATTCTAATGCGGTCTCATTTTTCTCTTGACGTGCACACGCTATAGCACATTGCACGTCTGATAGTTTTTGTTTCGGTTCAAACGCGCGTTTTAAATTATCTATAATTGGTTTTAGTGTCTGGAGGCTATCTCGCGGGAGTGCTCTTTCTGCATGGCCTTCGATTTTCGATCGTACAAGTACAGCAAATAGGAGTAAATCTCGCGGATCTATTAGTATTCTTGCGTTTTCAACTTTCCGAAGGAAAGATTTTACTGTAATGTTTGATCCGTCGAAAGTTGGGATCAGTGTAGCCGCCACTTTCAGTGGTAGAAATTTCGTCTCTGGGTCGGACATGATTTTACGAACGGTTTACGACTTATTTTAATGGTATACGTATATTAAGTTAGCTTACGTTCTGGAAATTATGGTAAGTACGATGAGAGTGATTATTCTTGGCATATCTCTGAAGTGGTGATCGTTGGTGGAGAGATGACGATTCTGGATCTGGTTGTCAGGCGATAGTATTGGTGATATCGGCGTCTTGAAGTCGTCACCGGGCTTCGTCGCTGGAGCGAGTTCGCTCTTTGTTGGGCGAGGTGCCTTTGAGGTTCGGTTTCGGTTGATTGATAGTCTTGGCAGATCTTGTAATTGCCAATTATCGCCAGGTTGATAATGGCGGTTTCGTAGCTCACACTTTTTGGGTGTATGAGTGATTGGCGTAGCACTAGTTATAACGTGCAGTATAGACGAACTTCGTTACGTTTTGTCCGTAATTTGGTTAACAGTTCACAAAACTTGTGTTACTCGTCGTTTCACTGTTTGATATCACAATTTGTTGAGTTAGCTGGTTTATATTTTTGTGGTAGTTCGTTCACTTTTGATATACCCTCAGTAACAGGGGGACCAGCGCTGCCACCAGTGTTATGTCTATTAATTGGGTTAGGTCCCCTGTTCAATATATAAAGATATACCTGAGGAGTATGAGGGTGAACGATAGTGATAGTAATTATAATCAAACTTAAATCTTTATTTCTAGTAGTAGAGTTATAATGGTTGGCGTTGTCTCCTGTATGGAGGTTAGTAATGGAGTGAGTCTTAGGGGGAAAGGTAGGCAGTGGCTATGGGAATAAGATAGAAGGATTATAGCTGACTCGCTGCATTTGGCAGTGCCGTGTGCAGCGAGTATCTCGTAGGGACGTTAGCACAGGATGCGGACGATCGGGTAACAGGTAGATAGACAGAGTAGAGATGTAGAGGAACAGGGGGATAGAGGTAAGTGAGGGGAGAGCGTACGGGTGGTGACACCCGGACGTAACAACGGAAAGAAATAGAATTAATTTTTGATAAAAAAATTCTTTCATTAGCGAAAAATGTTCTGACTTTTGAATAAATACTGAATGAATATTTAATACATGAATCTACCGTATTTTTATTTAACATTGAAAACAAAATTAGAAGTAATTTAGTAATTTCAAATCGCTTTATATATTTGGGATTAATCTCACTAAAGACACAAAAAGCAAAGAAAGATTTAGTAACATAAATAAGTATGTCAAAAAAAAATTTCTAAGAAGCTTATTAACTTGATTATTTCTTTTTCTTCATAACATTATTCGATAAAGACTATAATGAATCTATTAAAAAATTAACTTCGCACCTACAGATTGAAAAATAAATTGAAAAATTGAATTATAATATACCTATTCCATAGAAAATTATTTATAGATCAATAAAAACTAATCTGAACCAATTTTGAAATGAATTTTCCCTACATTTTTTCGCCTCTAAAAATTTGGCATTCCGAAAATTTTGCCCCTCAAATTGTGCCGCCCTAGGCCTAGGCCTCACGGGCCCAGGCGTAAATCCATCGTTGCCTGTGCTGGAATTATATTTGATTCCATTTCACTTGGTTTGTGCTATATATAACTGATGGATCTTGTGCAATATTTTGGTGGCTCTGAAAAGGGCCGATGTTTTTCACGGTGGTTTGTTGGATGACATTTACTAGGAAACCTCTGTTTAAAATTAATTCATAATTTTCATCGTATCGAATTTTTCTGAGGCGGAAACTAATTTTGTTCCAACGAGTTTATGAGATATTGGAATGACCGCATGCAATTTCAAAGTGCCACGAACTGTCAATGCTTTATCGAATCGATTTTGTAAAATAGATTCTTCCGCTAGATGTTCTGCAGACGTACAGTACGCAAAAGATATACTTCGAAAATAAGAACATGCCCAAGTATATAGATTAGGGTGATTAAAAAAAAAAAAAAATTTTTATTTTTTCTTTCAAATAGGCTCAAAAGTTTCGTTTTGATGCCAAAATACGCCGGTCAAAATTTGAGCTCTTAATAATAATATTAAGAGTGTCCTCATCGCACTTTTCTATTTTCCAAAAGAATAACACAGGAAAAATCATTTTTGCTTATTCTGATTTTTGTACGCTACAAAGGACTGCTCAAACAGTAAATCGCTATACATATTCTTGTAGAGAATTGAACGCTCTACAAAAAAGGTCTCTTGGTCTTTTTCGATAAATCTAACCGTTTTGAAATTTCTTTAGCGATTTTGGAAAAACTAACTTTGAAACGGTTAGATTTATCGAAAAAGACCAAGAGACCTTTTTTGTAGAGCGTTCAATTCTCTACAAGAATATGTATAGCGATTTACTGTTTGAGCAGTCCTTTGTAGCGTACAAAAATCAGAATAAGCAAAAATGATTTTTCCTGTGTTATTCTTATGGAAAATAGAAAAGTGCGATGAGGACACTCTTAATATTATTATTAAGAGCTCAAATTTTGACCGGCGTATTTTGGCATCAAAACAAAACTTTTGAGCCTATTTGAAAGAAAAAATAAATTTTTTTTTTTTTTTTTAATCACCCTAATCTATATACTTGGGCATGTTCTTATTTTCGAAGTATATCTTTTGCGTACTGTACGTCTGCAGAACATCTAGCGGAAGAATCTATTTTACAAAATCGATTCGATAAAGCATTGACAGTTCGTGGCACTTTGAAATTGCATGCGGTCATTCCAATATCTCATAAACTCGTCGGAACAAAATTAGTTTCCGCCTCAGAAAAATTCGATACGATGAAAATTATGAATTAATTTTAAACAGAGGTTTCCTAGTAAATGTCATCCAACAAACCACCGTGAAAAACATCGGCCCTTTTCAGAGCCACCAAAATATTGCACAAGATCCATCAGTTATATATAGCACAAACCAAGTGAAATGGAATCAAATATAATTCCAGCACAGGCAACGATGGATTTACGCCTGGGCCCGTGAGGCCTAGGCCTAGGGCGGCACAATTTGAGGGGCGGCAAAATTTTCGGAATGCCAAATTTTTAGAGGCGAAAAAATGTAGGGAAAATTCATTTCAAAATTGGTTCAGATTAGTTTTTATTGATCTATAAATAATTTTCTATGGAATAGGTATATTATAATTCGAAAAATGGCGGTGAACTGTCAAAGAGTGAATGGTATAGCGAATGAAAGTGAAAGAAAAAGGACGATATAAAGTAGAGAAAAGGAGACACGCGGAACCGGGAAGGTTAAGAGCAAGGAGAAAGGGGAGAGGCAGCGAGGAGGCGCAAAAGAAACGCACCGCAAACGAAAGGTCAGCAGAAAACAAAGAAACTAAAAGAGCAGTGTAGAGTAAGTCACGTGACACAAGAGAGAACGGACCCACCGAAAAGGGAACACGCATGAGAAGCGAGTACAGACGGGGATAAAGTCAGACACGCAACACAAAAGTGCGGAGTGCGGAGAGCAGGAACCGACAGAGCGGGTGACGTCACAAGGACGGCGCCACAGGCGCCAAAGGCAGACGCACGTCGGTAAAGCAGGGGAGCAAGCAGGAGGTAAAGAAAGCAGAGAGATAGAAAAAGAAGAGGCTGAAAGGAGAAGTGAAAGGGCAAAGGGGGAGAAAGACGCAAGTAAGGGCAGGGAAGAAAGGGAGAAAACCGCGAATGGAGGAAAATAAGGGAGGAAAAATCAACTCCCAGAGAAGCGAACAAAGAGCAGAGCAGGAAGAAACTGACGAAAGGAGAGCGTGCGAAAAAGAAGTGATAAGCAGAACAGCAGAGGAGGAGTTACAGGCACACAGAAGAGGGAGACCTACCAAGGCGGAACAATTAAAAAGAGAAAGGACAAATAGCACAGGCGGACTGAACGTGTACCTAAAGAGAAAGAGAGGAGGAGAAGAGGAAGTGACAGCAGAAAAGCCAAGCAAAAAAGAGCAGAAGATGCCGACGCAGAGAACGCCAGACAAAGTGAAACCACAGGCGGTGACAACACAGGACCTGCAAAGGAAGGAGAACCAGCCGGAACAAGAGCCGCAGGCAGGGCGCTCAGATGAAACCAAGAAAGGTGGGGGCGAAGAGATAAGCATAAGGGAGATGCTGCTTGTCATGATGGGGGACATAAAAGAAATGAGAGCCGAGAGGGGGAAGGACAAAGAGGAGGTGAGAAACGAGCTCAGGAAAATAAAAGGGGAGATGATGGAAGAGCTGAGAAAAGGTCAAGAAGAACGCAAGAAAGACGAAGAGCAGCAAGAGAGAAGGATAGAGCAAAGACTGGGAGAGATAGAGAGGGAAATGCAGGCAGGAAGAGAAGAGGCAGACAAAAAGATAAAAGAACTAGAGGAAGAACTAGAAAGAAGAGACAGAGCGGAGAGAAAGCTCAACATAATAATAAGAGGAATAGAAACAGAAGACGGCACAGAAACAACACAAAAGGCAAGCGAAATAATGGACAAGGTAGCAGAAAAAACGATAATGTGGACGGAGGCGAGAGAAATAGGGAGAGCGAGAAGCGCAATCCTAGTGAAGCTAAACAGCTGGGAGGACAAAATGAGGATCATGGAGAAAAAAGGCAAGCTAAGAGGATCAAAGATAACAATAGAAGGAGACCTAACGAAAAAAGAAAGGGAGATACAAGACAAAATATGGGACAGGGCAAGAGACGAGAGAGCGAAAGGGAACCGAACAAAGGTGGGACACAAGAAAATACAAATAGAAGACCAGACATGGGAATGGGACGACGAGCAGAAGAGGTTGAAAGAGAAGGCCGCAGCTGAGCAGGGAAGAACCCCGTATAGAGGCGGGAGAGGAGGAGCGAGAGGAAGGGGAGGAAGGGCCAACACGAGACAGAGCAGAGACATGCAGGAAGAAAGGATGCAATAGGAGAAAGAAGGGGCATCAAGAGGAAACAAAACGGCAGAAAGAAGGCCAACAGAAGAGGAAAGGGGAGAGAGAAAGGACAAAGCAGAGAAAAAGAAAGCAGGAAGAGACATAGAAGAAGGAGGCGCAGTAGAGGAAAAGGAGAGTTGGAAAGTGACGTTCTGGAACGTCGCAGGATTAGCAAGGAAAGACGACGACTTCTGGAAAGGGATAAAGGAAACGGACGTAATCGTCATGTCAGAAACATGGATGGAGGAGCAAGCCTGGGCAAAAATGAGAAACAAATTACCAAAAGGGTACGAATGGCAAGTGCAACACGCAAGAAAGGAGAACAGGAAAGGGAGGGCGATAGGGGGGATGGTAATGGGGATAAGAAAGGAGCTGAGGGAGGAGGAGGAGGGGAGACAAGACAAAAGGAAGGATGAACATGAAGAGGGATGGTTAAGCGGAAGGATAAAGGTTGGAAGAGACAACTGGACAGTAGTCGGATTGTACGTAAGCGAAGACATAGACGAGAAAATGGAGCGACTAAAGGACATGGAGGAAAGAGAGGGGAAAAGGAGAATAATACTAGCAGGAGGGGACCTCAACGCGAGAACAGGAGAAAAGGGAGGGGAATACAAAGGGGAGGCGAGTAGAGACGAGAGAAAAAGAAGGTCGAAAGACAAAACCACGAACAAAGAAGGGAAGAAACTACTAGAAACCACGGAAGAGCTAGGCTGGGCAATAATGAACGGAAACACTGAAGGGGATGAAGAGGGAGAATTCACGTTCACGGGAGGGAGGGGAGACTCGGTAATAGACTACGCGATAGGAGGCACAGAGGCGAAGGAAAAGGTGATAAGAATGGAGGTGGGGGACAGAATAGACTCGGACCACCACCCGATAACACTGGAAATTAGGGCGGAAGGGTGGAAAAGAGAAGGGGAAAAAAAGGGAAAAAGATCAATGAGAGGGAAATGGACAAGGGAGGGAAAGGAGAAACTAGAGAGAAACGTCAGATGGAGAGATGAGGTAGAAAGGGAGGTGAACGAGGAGATAGAGATAAGAATAAAAGAAATCAAGGAAGTAGAGGAGGAGGAAATGAAAAAGAACGAAACGAGAACGGGGACAAAGAAAGGGTGGTGGGACGACGAGACGAAGGAAGAGAAGAAAAAAGTCAGAAAGGCGCTAAGGCAATGGAGGGAAGGAAGAGAAAGGAAGGAGACATACCAGAAGAAGAAAAGAGAGTACAGCAGCCTATGCGAGAAAAAGAAGAAGGAGGAAAACGAAAGGTTCATAAAGGAGGCGGAGGAAGCGAGAACAGAAAGCAAGGTATGGGAGATACTCAACAGGGAAAGAAGAAACAGAAAGCAGATCAACGAAAACATAGAGATGGGAGAGTGGAAGGAGCACTTCATGAGACTTCTGGGAGGAACAGAGAAGAAAGCCACGGTAGGAAGGACGGACGTCGCAAGGGAGGAAGACGACGAAAGCGAGATAAGCAGAGAAGAAATAAATAAAACAATAAGAAAACTGAAAGAAGGGAAAGCACCAGGAGGGGACGAAATAGCAAATGAAGTATGGAAGTACGGTGGCGAAGCCGCGGAAGAATGGGTATGGAGAACATGCAACAAAGTCTGGAAAGGGCAGGGGTGGCCGGAAGCGTGGAAGGAAGGACTGATAGTGCCAATAGTCAAAACAGGGACAGGGAGAAAAGCGGAGGAGTACAGAGGGGTCACGCTAATGCCGACGCTGTACAAAATCTACGCAACGGTACTAGCCGGGAGGCTGGAAGAGGAAATGGAAGAAAAGAAAATGATACCACAAAACCAAACAGGGTTCAGGAAAGGAATGGGAACGCTAGACAACATATACGTGATAAACCACCTAATAAATAGAAGAATCAACAGAAAGCGTGGCGGACTGATAGTCCTGTTCATAGATTTAAAGGCAGCATTCGATACAGTAGACAGAACGAGGCTATGGCGAGCGATGGAGAAAAGGGGGGTGAGAAAAGAGTTAATAGAAAGAATAAAAGAGGTGTACAGAGAAACGAAGAACAAAGTCAAAATAGGTAAGGAAATGAGCGAAGAATTCTGGACAATCTGCGGAGTGAGGCAAGGCTGCCCACTAAGCTCCTACTTATTCAACATACTAACGGCAGACCTGGAGGAAGAAATGAGTAGGACGGGAGAGATAGGCGGAGTCAAACTAGGTACGGAAAGGGTGTATACTCTGGCATACGCAGATGATGTAGCGGTAATGGCCGAAGAAGAGAAAGGAATGGAGGCACAGATAAGAAGGCTAGAAAAGTATCTGGACGAGAAGAAGCTGACGTTGAACGCGAAGAAAACCAAAATCATGAGGTGCAGAAGAGCAGGCGGAAGATACAAAAAGGTAACCTGGAAATGGAAGAACGAGACAATAGAAGAGGTGAAGGAGTTCAAATACCTAGGGTACGTGATAACCAAAAATGGAAGACAAGACGCACACGTAAAGGATAGGGTAAGGAAAGCAGGGGTGGTCATGAAGCAGGCCTGGGGCATTGGGAAAAGAAGGTTCGGGAAGGACTGGGGAAAGAGACTGTGGATATTCGACAGGTTGGTGTGGACGGTCCTGGAATACGCAGCAGAAATATGGGGATGGAGAGAGTGGAAAAACGTAGAAGCCCTGCAGGAGAGGTACATAAAATGGATACTGGGGGTAGACAAAAGAACACCAGGCTACATGGTAAGGGAAGAACTGATGAGAAGCAAGCTAATGACAAGAGCGGGAAAGAGAGCATGGAACTTCGAGAAGAGGCTGAGAGAAGGTAGAGGGAGTGAGCTAGCAAGAATATGCCAGGAACAGGTGATAGCCAGAGCAGAAAAGAAAGTGGGAAACCTATCGGACTGGGAAAAGAGCAGAAAAGAGAGAAAAGAAAAATGGGAGGAGGGAAACGAGCGAGAGGAAGACAGGGAACAGAGACAAGAGGAATCGTATGAGAGAATAGAAAGAAAAGAAAGAGAAGAGCAACAGGAGGAGAGATGGGCAAAGATAAGGCAATCGAGATACAACAAGTGGTATAAAGAAATAAAGAGCCAGGGAATCCCAAACTACCTAACAAAGGGGTGGAGCGAGAACAGCTGGGCAAGGATAGCGAGATTTAGAATGGGAGGGGTAGTCAAGGAGGCAAGATACTGGGAGGAAGGAGAAAAGAAGTTATGCAGAGTGTGCAATTGGAAGGAAGAAACATGGGAACATATATGGGAAGAATGCAGAGTGAAGGAAGAGAAGCGAGAAAGCTGGCAGGAAGCGGTGCAGAGAATACTAGGAGGAGACGGAGAAGGAAGCGAATGGATGAAGGAAATAGAGGAGCTAAGAGAAGAAGAAGAAGGGGAACAGAGAAAAGAAGGATAAGGAAAGAAAAGAAAACAGAGGAAACGGAGATGATGACAGAGAAACAGAGGCAAGGCACGAAACCGGTGCATAACAACAGGAAAGAAAAGAAAGCATCAGCCGGCAAAGAAGGAGCATCACATAGTGACGGTAAAGACAGGCGGACAGATAAAGAAGAAAAGGAAGGAGGAAAGCAGAACCGAAAGGAGCGCCCGGAAGGTGGCGACATCTAGGAGCGAGACAAGAAAGCAGGAACAGAGGTAGAGACGACGAGACGGGCGGCAAAACCGATTGAAAAGGTAAACAAGAAAGAGACAATGCGGGAGTCGGACAAAAGACGAGTCGAGCTAAAGGCCGCAGCAGGGATATAAACAAACAGACAGCAGAGGCGAGAGGACAGGCAGGCAAACAGTTGAACGCAGACAGGCAGCGAGTCCAAACCGGCAAAATAAGTAAGGAAAACAGCAAGACTAAGTGAAGAAAGTGCGGAAAAGGATCGAGAAAAGAGAAGAGAAGGCAGGATGAGCGAAGAAGCAAGTAGAGAGTGGATAGGAATACTGAGGCTGATAGCAGAGGATGTAAGAGCGGCGGTAGAGGTGCTGAAAGAGATAAGGGATGACGAAAGGGAGAGAGAGGAGAGAAGAAGAGGCGAAGAGAAAAGAAACAAGGCGCGGAAAGAGGAAAACGAGTATAAGGAGCAAGAAGAAATAAGGACGGAGACGGGGATGGAAACAGAGACGGATTACGAGGAAGAGAGCACCAAAATGGAAGAGTGGACACCGCACACTCCCCAGGGTTCACCCCCTGACTTAGAAGAAGGACAAGGAAGGGAAGGGCAAGGGACGCAGCCACATCCAGAAGGTGAGGCCGAGGGGTCGACCCCCTCACCTGATGGAGGCGGAAAAAGAGTGGCTGCGGAGGAAGGAAGTCAAGGAAGAAAAAGAACAAGGTGGACCGAGGAAGGGACAGGGGGAAAGATAAGGATACGATGGAGAGAGGAGAAGAACAGGCCGGAACCACTACAGATAACGGCAGCCGTGAGCGAGGCAGCGAAGGAGAAAGTCAAGTTAAAGATAGAAAAGGTGGAGCCAAAGGAGGGAGGGGGAGGAAGTGTAGAGGTGGACATAGGAAGTAGGGAGAGAAAAGAGAAGGTAATAGAGAAGGCAGGGGAGATAAGGAATAGGTGGGGATGGGAAGTAACAGACGTGGAGGAGGGCGGGGACGAGGAGAGAGAAGCAGGGCGGTAGAAGGAGAGCAAGAAAGGGGAGGAGAGGACGAAGAAGGGAGCAAGAAGAAGGGCGTAGGAAGACAAGAGATTAACCAAACAAACAAATAATAAGAATAAACAAATAGATAAGGAATAGCAAGTAAGATGTAAAGTGTAAAGACGGATCAAGGAAGGAAAGAGATACAGAATGTAATTAGGTTAAGACAGCATAATTAGAGTTAAACAAACGTTAAAAATGGAAAATATATAGATGAGAGTGTAAAAGGCAGAAATGCCAAACCTGTAACCCCGTGGGGAAGCAATAAATGATACAATACAGGTATATTATAATTCAATTTTTCAATTTATTTTTCAATCTGTAGGTGCGAAGTTAATTTTTTAATAGATTCATTATAGTCTTTATCGAATAATGTTATGAAGAAAAAGAAATAATCAAGTTAATAAGCTTCTTAGAAATTTTTTTTTGACATACTTATTTATGTTACTAAATCTTTCTTTGCTTTTTGTATCTTTAGTGAGATTAATCCCAAATATATAAAGCGATTTGAAATTACTAAATTACTTCTAATTTTGTTTTCAATGTTAAATAAAAATACGGTAGATTTATGTATTAAATATTCATTTAGTATTTATTCAAAAGTCAGAACATTTTTCGCTAATGAAAGAATTTTTTTATCAAAAATTAATTCTATTTCTTTCCGTATTGAATTTTTTGAATCATCAAAATGATACGAAAAAAATTGGAATATTTTAATAAAATAAAAGTTATATATAAATAATAAAATTGAATTGAAATTAATAAAATTCAGTCAATCAAAAGGGCGGTGCATCAAATGGGGCCTAGGGCGGCAGCAAGCCTAAATCCGCTGCTGAGCACAGGTGTGTTCAACGAACCATAACCGTACTGGAATTTTCAGAACCGATATAGGTAATACACAGGTACAGGTATAACTCCGAGAAAATATGACCACAGACGGATACGGAAGGGCTCACGTAATTACAAAACTATTTTCGGAGAATGGATAACCTGGGTAAGTAGAAAAGCATTAAATGAAATTTAACTTGACTACGCAATACAATAGTCCAAGAGCTAGTAACACACGTTTCATGAAGTGTTTGATGCACGTTGAAATTTTGTCTCATAGTATCTACTGGATAGATGAGCAGGTAGGCAAGTGTCGGTTTGCCCTACCTGGGGACACCAGGTACTGCGCATAGGAGAAAGGTGTAAAAAAAATGTGCCCAAAAGAAGTGTTTGATTCATAGCCCAACAAACAGAAATTGAAATTTACTATCACTAAGAACACAAAAATAAATTGGCAGACGCTTCTAAGGGGGTTAACGTGTAATAAAAACACCCCCAAGTTGTTTTTAAAAAAATACAAAATGAAGTGTTTGATTCACGTTGAAATTTTGACAGTGTCTTCATTTCATATAATAAAAAATAATTACAAAAAGGCAGACGCTTTGCTTGGGGTTAAGGGGGCTCCAGCGACTACGGCCGAAGTCAAATACCGTCGAAAAATAAATTTGTATTTTGAAGCTTATATTCATCTTGAAAAATCTTATAATTATTTTTGAAGCAACGATACTACAAAATACTCCGATCTAAAATTGCATTTTATTTATTATACTCAAATAAATAGTCACCAATTTGCCCTTTTTTCAACGAGTCAATATATGTACCTAACCTATTATCAGAATAAAAATCGTGTAATTGAAAGAATGCTCTGACTGAAATTATGAATTATCCAAAAAGCGCGCGCTTCACACTCGTAACACGACAAACATGGCTGCCGATAAAATACCGGATATCCGACGACGCACTCAATTTCGTGTTCAGTTTTCATGAATTTCCTATATATTTTTCACGGTTACCCATATTTTGTATGCCGCTATCTGAAAGTTTAACTCTTTATCTACAAGATATCAGTTTTTTGTTGCGGAACTCCTCGAGTAAGTTTGGTTAATGATCAATTTTCAACCTCATTCGCAGCTCACTCCATAAGAGGCTATGTTAAATTTCCAAACTTTGAGATGAAATATCTCAAAATTTTCCACGGTTACAGGGAAAAATAAGGGTACCGTTGGATTCAGCGCATTTTAATTAATCGAATATACCCTAATTGACCTCGGAACTCTCCGCGCTGGAGCCCCCTTAAGTATCGGAAAACATGCAAAGAAATATTAATTTTAATAGAGAGAGATAGGCAGCGCGTAGTCGTGGATGTGAGTGAGAGCACCGACTACCCGCGTAGCTACGGTCTTTCTCTGCGCTCTCATTGGCTGTTGGTCACGTGTTCTTGTACAGCTGTACTGGCTATACATTTTCAGTAAACAATTCACCCGTTGTTGTGAGCACATGTTCTTGTGATTTCTTTTAATGCGTGTATAAATTGGTTGAATTATTATTAATAACAAAATATATAAATTGGATATCTTTGAATGTACAGTACATTTTGAAGTAAAAATTGTTTGGGTCAAAACGACCCAGTATGCACTCGAAGGGTTAAAGTTGTTTCAGAGAAAACAATAACCGTTCCAGCATCTTTCTGTTTGCATATAACGACACAGACTCGCGTTCCTCACATTCCTCTTCCATTTTTATAAAAGAGTAGTTTACTTCAAAATGTACTGTACATTCAAAGATATCCAATTTATATATTTTGTTATTAATAATAATTCAACAAATTTATACACGCATTAAAAGAAATCACAAGAACATGTGCTCACAACAACGGGTGAATTGTTTACTGAAAATGTATAGCCAGTACAGCTGTACAAGAACACGTGACCAACAGCCAATGAGAGCGCAGAGAAAGACCGTAGCTACGCGGGTAGTCGGTGCTCTCACTCACATCCACGACTACGCGCTGCCTATCTCTCTCTATTGAAATTAATATTTCTTTGCATGTTTTCCGATACTTAACCCCAAGCAAAGCGTCTGCCTTTTTGTAATTATTTTTTATTATATGAAATGAAGACACTGTCAAAATTTCAACGTGAATCAAACACTTCATTTTGTATTTTTTTAAAAACAACTTGGGGGTGTTTTTATTACACGTTAACCCCCTTAGAAGCGTCTGCCAATTTATTTTTGTGTTCTTAGTGATAGTAAATTTCAATTTCTGTTTGTTGGGCTATGAATCAAACACTTCTTTTGGGCACATTTTTTTTACACCTTTCTCCTATGCGCAGTACCTGGTGTCCCCAGGTAGGGCAAACCGACACTTGCCTACCTGCTCATCTATCCAGTAGATACTATGAGACAAAATTTCAACGTGCATCAAACACTTCATGAAACGTGTGTTACTAGCTCTTGGACTACAACGAGCTTGCCGGAGTAGCGCGGACGTGGATCGGCGCGCGCGCGGTGACGCGCGACGACACGTTTTATTTTCTATCTCCTGCCCAGGTATTTTCTCCATAATTTTTTTTTTTAGGATTGAAGGGGAAGGATTCAGGTATCCAAAAAAATTTATCTCCATGAATTTTTGTAAGTCCTAAGGAAATGGCAGCGAAATTAAAAATGAAAACGCCAAAAAAATATTGAAAGAATTTTTTTTTTTGAAAATATAATTTTTTATATGAAAGCGCATTCTTTTATGAACAAAACGATTTAAGGATCTTTCCGCTCCGATGAACACTTTCGGAGATATGAATTTTCAAACAAAGCGGTGCACAAAAATTCACATGCCTCTAACTCCGCCATTTTTGAGAATTTTTCAAAATCCTCCAAATTTTACTTTTTTTTTCCATAGTACTACAGATGTATTGAATGGCGCAAAAATCCGTGACTTGACGGTTTTTTTTTGAGTGAAGTGACGTGGATCCGCTCACATAGTCTAAATATTGCAGGAGTCACAGCGAAATCCCTTTGATGTGCTGGCACCACTCGTACAGTTTTCGTGGGCTCATAAACGACATTTGTAACATCTGATTCAATCTCCTTTGGGCGGATCTTCATACTTTTCATCACAAATTAGGCAATGATATTCATTCTCCTTCGTAGCTCTTTTATTGACTCCTTTTTTCTTGCGTGGTATGTTTTCATCTGCGAACGCTTTAAGATTCTTTACACCTTTCTTCTGTTTAGTGGTACTTACAGTCTTTTCACTTTCTTTCACCTGCTCCTTATTTTTCTTTTTTTGTTCTTTTGCTTCTAAACTATCTTTCATAGGAGAACTGGTTATTATAACTGAATGTTTCTTTCTGCAATTTTGTTTACTTTTCGGTTGTGGCAGTTTGGGAACATTAACAATATCTTCAAGTGGAATTGATTTGTTCAACACAGCTAACGGGGTTACTGGTCTCTGCTGCACATTTGATGTCGGTACTATCTGTGCATCAGGTGTCACTGCTCTTTGCAAATTGCCAATGGGATTTTCAGGTGGTGATGTCGCATCTACGAATTGTTCATCAAATTTAGTTGTGTCTAATGGCCAAATACCAGCTGCCCGGAAACCATTTACTGCTTTCTCTATATTGCTGATGCGATTGAAAGCTTTCGTGAAAAGTTCAGCAACTTTATACTGTGTAATTCTTCGCCCTACATTTGAAGCCATGAATAAGTCGCATTCTCTGTTATATGCAGTTTTAAGGGGCCCAAAATATGTTAAGTCCAGTGGTTGCTTACGATGTGATGTATGGGGTGGAAGGGACAATAATATTATTCCATTCTGGCGACAAAGCAGATAGCAAGCAAGGCTAACATGACTTTCATGATTGTCTAGAATAAAGAGAAGTGGTTTTTCAACAGTTGGCTTAGCATAACAGATGAAGTGATGTAACCAATCTACGAATAGGTTCTCGTTAATCCAACCCGAATCGCTAACTGCTGCTATCATATCAGCATTGCTTCCTCGCAATAGTTGAGCATTCATTCGCTTCCTCTTAAAAATAAAAAACGGAGGAACATACTTTCCTGAAGCACTCATTGCACAAACAACTGTTGTTGTAGTGCCTCTTTCACCACTTGTTGCCATGCCGACTTGTTTCGGGCCTTTTGGTGCTAAAATCCTTGAATTTCTTTGGACATTGGAAATGCCTGTCTCGTCAATATTGTAAATATGATTAGCATCAAAGTGATGTTTTGCTTGCAAGGCTTCCAAGTTATTGAAAAACATTTTCACTTCCGTTTCATTAAAAACTGTTATTCTATTGATAGAAGTGGCCTCGGGCTTACGTAGCGAAATGTTAGGATGCCTTTTTTTGAATCCGTAGAACCATTCTTTTCCTGCCATTTGGGATGTTTTGTTGAAATTATGCTTCAAATTATTTACTTCAGCAAATTTGAAAGCTATTTTCCGCACCATCTCTATGGTTAAACCATAAAATCGTTTACTGCATTTCATGAT
This sequence comes from Rhogogaster chlorosoma, assembly GCA_944452935.1. Classification (NCBI taxonomy): domain Eukaryota; kingdom Metazoa; phylum Arthropoda; class Insecta; order Hymenoptera; family Tenthredinidae; genus Rhogogaster; species Rhogogaster chlorosoma. The sequence continues at coordinate 12,387,884 of OX101800.1, read as the reverse complement.
ATGTTCTTGTAATTCCCTTTCTTGTTCCTTAGTAAATATAGCCTTTCGTCCGGTTTTTGGTTCAGTTATAACATCTTTTTTGAGAAAGTCGTGTATAGTACTTTTTGGAACAGAATAAGTGGTAGCTGCTTTTCCTAATGACAGTGTTTTGTCTTTGACATCCTGAAGGGCTCTTTCTAAGTCTGCTAATTTGTATTTGGTCTCGGTCTTTCTTTGGTACTTTCGTGGCATCTGAAATAGGTATATTTGAGTTAGTATATAAATTTTGACTTACCATACAAGTTCACGTACAGTGCAGGTTATTTGCAAAAACCGATTAAAACAATTAAAGACTGCTGGACATGAATTATAAATAAAAGATAATAATTTGATTGTTTAGGGGTAATTACGGACGTTCGAGATTACCCCATTCAAATCGTCCGCCATTAGCCGATACAGACAAAAACGCAAAACTATATTTTTATTTGAGGTTAGAATCGCGAGATCCACGCGGCGAGTAGATGAAAACGTTGTTGCATTAGACATTAATTTACATAGGAAACGCCGGATTTCTATGTTATACCTGAAGGATTATACACCTATTCAACTTTACTCTGAAATTAGATGAAATTGTTCAAAAAAATTAAAGTTCACATTCCTTGTACAGCGAGCGCGGCCTCACTTCACCACTCACTGTCCGGCACTACGTTTGGGCTCGACTTGCCAATATCAACATTGGGAATATCTCCATTCTTCTCTAACACAGCTAACCTGGCGTGTCCGCCATTACCCGCCGTCCATGATTACCCCACTCTCCCCTACTATCGTTTTCTATACCTGTAGTACGCGTCTGAAGATGAACGTGGGTCGTAATCTTGGTATCAACCTCTGTTGAAGCTGAAGCTAGGAAGGTTTGGTCTGGCCAGAAGCTCTGATGACTTGTTAGCCATTGAGGACCGTGCCACCATAGTGGGTGGTCTTTTAACTGATTCGGGCTTAATCCGCGGGACGCGCAATCTGCTGGATTTTCTTCGGAGGGAACGTGTTTCCAAATTGCTTGTGGCAATTGATTTTGAATTTCCGCGACGCGATGAGCGGTAAAAACTTTAAAGCTAGACGCCGGTTTTTTGAGCCAGCAGAGTACGATACTGGAGTCACTCCAGCAAGTGATCGACTCAATGGGTGCTGAAATTGACTCGAGCAAAGTCAAAACGCATCTAGTTAACAGCACGGCTGCGCACAATTCGAGCCTCGGTATGGTCAGGATTTTGAGTGGAGCTACTCTAGTCTTAGCCAGCATTAGGCTTACTCTTGTTTCAGAGCGAGCTGATCGGACGACCAAGTGAACTTCAGCTGCATAAGCCCGCTCGGAGGCATCACAAAAACCGTAGACTTGAATTGAACTTGAACACCCACTTTGAGTCCAGCGAGGAATGTAAATTTGATTGAGCATCGGCAATTGCTCGCAAAACAATTGCCAGTCGTTAGATAATGGTTCGGGAACTGGTTTATCCCAACCTGCTTTGAGAAGCCACAATTGTTGAATCAACATTTTCGGGAGAACTATTACTGGTGCTAACCAGCCTAATGGGTCAAAACACCTTGCAATGATAGAAAGGATTTGACGTTTAGTAATCTGTATTGAAGACGGAAGTTGAGTGACGATTCGGAACGAGTCGCTGAGCGGCTCCCAGTTTAAGCCTAATACTTTTAGGTTGCTTTCTTCCTGCAGCGGTAGGTTTAGAGTTAACCCGTGATTTGTAGCTTCGATTCCAGCTAACAACGTCGGATCGTTGCTAGCCCACTTCCGTAGAGTAAGTCCTGCGCGAGAAAGGCATGTCGTGATTTGAATTCGCTTTTCAAGGGCTCCTTCCTTTGAATCGTCACCGAACATCAAGTCATCCATGTATCTTTGTTGTTTTAGAATTGGTATGGCGAGAGGGAACACTCGTCCTTCATCTTCTGCCAATTGCAATAGTACTCGTTGCGCGAGAAACGGAGTGCTAGCGGTAGCGTACGTTACTGTAGTTAACACGAAAGGTCGAATCTCTTCTTCCGGCGAAGGTCTCCAAAAAATCATTTGGTAAGGACGATCTCTTGGATCTACTAGAATTTGCCGGAACATCTACGCGATGTCGGCCGTAAAAAACATATCGAAACATGCGCCAGTTTAGTATGACGGATACAAGCTCCGGTTGTAAATTGGGGCCTGGCAGCAAGTGATCATTTGGTGATGATCCATTACTTGAGGGTGCGGACGCGTTGAACACTACCCTAAGTTTGGTAGTCGTGCTATCTTTCACGACAGGACGATGGGGTAAGAACACGGTTTGCATATCTCGCGTACTTTCGATGGGTTCCATGTGCTTGGATTCTTGATATTCGCGCAAGAACGCCGAATACTGCTTATGTAACTCCTCGTTGCGCTGTAATCTTTTCTCAAGATGTCGGTAAGATGCGAGCGAGCGAGCTTCTGTATCTCCAATCGCAATTGGAGGATCTTTTCTAAACGGTAGGCGAACAACATACTTTCCCTCGGGAGTACGATAATGCGTTCTTTGAAAATGACTTTTACATTGAATCTCAGCGGAAGTGAGATGCTTGCGAGACGGTACTTTTTCGACTTCAGAGAACTTGAGGAGTTCTGAAGTGACTGCTTGAGCGCTTGCGTGGTGCACATGAATAGTTCGCTTGGGAAAACTAACGTTGGAATATGCTCCTGAGATAATCCATCCAAATATGATATTTTGAAGGATCAATTTATTAGAGATCACTTTGTGTATGCCTTCAAGCACGATGTCGGCATACAGATCCGCGCCTAATAGAAGCTCTAATAGGAGCAGATGACGTTGGTTCTGGATCAGCCAACGTCAAACCTCTAGCAAAGGCCATATCAAACGATGATTGGCTTGGTACGTAAGCGGTTATTTTCGGTAGGACGAGAGCCTGAAATTCCAACTTATTTTTTGTGGGATCTTGAACGGGGCTAACCAGTAACGGAACCGTCGCTTTCACGGTACTTACGGAACGACCGCCAATACTGGCTACGTACACGTTTGTATTTTCGTGGCGAAGTCGTAAACATTGGACTAGATTCTCAGATACAAAACTAGCATCCGAACCAGGATCAATCAAAGCACGAGCTTGTAGTTGACGTCCTTCGTTCGATTCGATGTGAACCCAGGCGGTAGCGAGTAGTACCGCTTGACTCGGAATCCTGGCTCGGGTAGCAACGTGAGCATGAGCCACATTCGCGTCTGATGACTCGAACACATTCGAATTGGAATCGGAAGTTGAAGCCGATGTCTTGGAGGATTTGAAGCAGGGGGTGATTGCGTAGTCGCTTGACTACGATCACTCCTGTGTTCGTGCAACAACGAGTGATGACGACGTTTACAATGATAACAACTGAATGAACTGCGGCAATCAGTTAGAACGTGCCCTTTGGCAAGACAATTTATGCAAAGATAATTCTGACGAGCATACTTTTGGCGTTCAGGAATGGATTTCGACTTGAACTTTTCGCACTGAGCTATCTTATGGCTCTCAGCACAAAACGCGCATGGGTCGGTTGCTGTCCCCTGATGAGATCGCAAAACCTTAGAACTACTTTGGCTTTCTTTCTTTCCTGAAGATTCTGGTGTCTTTTCGGGAGGTTGAATAGAAGCTGTGGCTTCTAATGACCTTATCCTAGTATCTAAAAACTTAGCCAGTTGCTCAATTGTAGGATAATCGCTGTCGTCTCTCAGGTGCACTTCCCACTCTCGTCGAGAGTGTTTATCAAGCTTTTGAACTAAGCAAAATACGAGAATGTCATTCCTTTCGTTTACAGGACGTTGCAACGCCCGCAATGCATTAATGGATTCGGAAGAACTGGCACGTAGCCTTTTTAAACCGTTTACGTCACCGGGAGTGACAGCCTTTATTGCAAAGAAACTGGTTACGTGAGCATTGATTATGCTTCGCTTGTTTTCGTAATGTTCCCTGAGAATATTCCAAGCGACAACGAAGTTATCATCAGACAAGGTAATATGCGAAATCAACTTGGCTGCGTCGTTGGTGACAACAGACAAGAGATAATGTAACTTTTGAACATTCGACAACCCCTGTCGAGACGTTATTAGAGAAGTGAATAAATCGCGAAAAGCAATCCAATCTGTAAGAATACCTGAGAATGTAGGCACACTTATCGTCGGTAGTTTGAAGTCGGAAGGTTGGAAGGCTGCAGCGTTGGGTTGAACAACGGAAGTCCCTGAAGATCCTCCTCCCGCATTGGCTGACCGAAAGGAAGCGAGTTTCTCTTGGAAAAAGTCGTAGGTGGTTAAGTAGGTGTCCTCTACTTTGTCTAGATGCGACTCAATGAAGTACGCTAGCGATGCGCGACCGTCAGTCGTAGCGTGGATCTCGATCTGTGTAGAAGCCCGCTGTGTTTCATCCCAACACTTCTCGAGTAACTTAGCCCGGCCTTCTGTGACAGCTCGGGTCTGGTTAGCTCTACCTAGCTTGTTGAAATTAGTAAGAGCGTTCCGAATGCGCCTTGAATTATTATTGAAGCGTTGTAGCGCCTGGTTTACTTGCTCTGTAAAATCATCATCGTCGGCTTGAGACATCGTTGCGAAAGGATTCGCACGATAGAACGGCTGTAGCGAGGAGCATGGAGCGTGGCAGCCTGCTTTCGCCTATGTCACTCTTTTCCCTTCAACAGTTGTGACGCAGTAGCGAAGACGCGACAGCAGCGGCGACTGCGTAGACGTTACGATGAGTGGTACTCCCTGGTAGGGATGAAGAAGAACTGCGTGCGCACTACTTGTTGCTGGAGAGATGAGCACTTAGATTTAGCCGGCTTTAAGCTAGAAGCGGCCATCTTGAACATGTCCTTTCAAATGAACGTTACAGTTTCAACTTCACTCACTGACAATACAGCCCTTTTGCGTTAGAATGAACGAAATAATGTTTTATTCCGAGCGTAGGAACACCCTTTTACACAAATCCACACACGAATCCCGCTCGAAGGATCAAATGATTTAAAACTAATTTAAGGTTGGTGGATGCGAGGCTTCAAGCACGCTGGTGGGCACTTGAGGCACGGGTGTGGATGAGGTTTTGCGGATTTTAAATGACACACAGTAGGGTGATTTTAATGTCGACGAGAGTTAAGCATTTATTTTAAACTAATAACTTTCTGGTCTTACGAGACAGTTCGAAATTCGCATAGAGAGATAGACGAGAGGAGGACAGCGGTCGAGCAACAACGCTGCATGTTGTGCTTCGTTTGTAAATAGATCGAATACTGGGCGGTACCGAGACATACTTATTCGCTTCAAAAGAAAAACTAACTAGGGCTAGGTAAATGAGAGGACAGCAGTTGTCATAGGTACACAGCAGTCACACTTTACTTATGCGCAATCAGGCGCGCAATATGAAACAAATGAGGAACGCGGTCCGAGCCAGGTACAGTGTGACCACGGTATAGTAACAAAAACTCTAGAATACTGTAAACCTTGTGGCATAAAAGGCGCTAGGCGGGGTACTACCATTGGTGATCTGAAGGAGGAGGCGCGAAGTATAATTATTAAAATCGATCACAAATCATACCAACTCCGCGTTCTGATTGATTCATAGCATCAACAGACTTCTTTCCTCAGCCTTTCGCGTTTTTTTGTAACTTGGTGTTTCAAGTTTCTCTTCACTGTAAATCCTAGAATGGGGTATAAGTAATGCAAAATATCTCTGTTTCATGTGCCAATATCGTGCATTGCGTGCATATGACATGCACAATTGGCGATTAAAAGGATCACAATTTATTTCAAAGTGGCTCACGCTGAAGGGCCATTGAATCATTACTCAAGCATATTTTCGGTTATATCCCCTCCTATTTTTCACGCTCGCATAATGTATAAATAATCCCTGAGAAGAGGATACCTCCACATGTATAAGGTTCAGTGTCATTTTTCGATACGAGCATTTTTAAACATTACAATACTTCATTCTCCTCCACGAGTTATTTATTATTGGGATCCGCAATCTGGTGGCGAAATTCAACATCTGAGCAAGTAGGTCGAATCACTAACAGCTGACTTGGACTATGTACAGTAATGTTCATTAATGGGTGCCCAGTGGCTAACTTTTTTTTCCGGGAGCGAGTCTCCTTTCTGGTCATTTTATGTGCTGTAACATTGCATGTTGCGAAGCGCTCCTCACCCCTTGGAATACCCCTCGTTAAGACGGGGGATCACTAGAATGAATGGAGTATGAATGTGTAGGATGACCCCGAGGTCCGAACTAATTCGGAGAGGCGACCGTGACCGACTTAGATTATGAAATAGATTATTTATTCTTTTGTTTTTTGTTTAACTTTTCTCTGGCATGTGGGCACCGAGGCATTCGATATTGGAGAATGGCTGGCGACCCCGACATACGCTGACGGGCACACACTGTTCAATACACCGAGGGTGTTGATTTGCTACTGGACGTCACCGAAGCTCGTGAGACTAGCAAGGGCCCTTCTACCTCACCTATGAGCCGAGGATGCGGGGGAATGTCTAAGATACTCTGCACCGGGGGATCAAAGGGGTGAAGGAGATTCCCACCACCTGCACCGCCAAGAACCTACAACCCGCATTCCTCGGCCCAAGAGAGCTAAAATCACCGTGGTGAACATTCAAAAGATTCGCGCAGAGGGATCAAGCGCCACCCTGTGACGTAGTCGCCTGGTCGACACAATAATCGATATTTGCGGGCCTAATGAGGTCCTTGCGCACTGGCACGACGCCATTTTGTCACTCTGCGTTAGGCTAGCGTCGCTAACACCCGTGTGTTATAGTTGGTTTTCTTATTGAGTACGATTTGTGAACTTTGGGTTTAGAAAAATTCGTAATTCATTTTATTCTGTTATTGCCACCCTACGTGGGAGCGTTTTATTCAATTCTTCTTATTTGTAAGGCTCGTCAAACGTGACCAGTAGAGCGATTCTGTAACTCGATAACGCGACATGCGCTATCGTTATAATTTTTTCAACTGCTACGCCAATGCATTTCCCCGCTAATACCCGCGCACCCCCGCTGATACCAATGTGTTGTTAAAAATTGCGAATCTAGGGTCGCCTCGTAGCGACAATTATATAAAAGCGGCCCGTATTGTAAGTTATTTAACGCGTAGCAGACTGAAGTTCGCTAAATCATAACGCCAGCCACAGTGCGACGTTATGACAACCTTGTTCCTTAATCTCGCCGGAGCTTTCTGACATTCGTCAAACGGAAATATTTGGTGGGATTCACCTTTTAATTCCACGAATCTTTACTGGCGTATAGCATGAATTGAAGATGTACGAATAATTTAATCGATTTTTCGGCTTCATAAATTATATCATGAACTGTTGCTAATCATTATTAGTTGATCCTATCATCTGACTCAATATTTATCAAGAAATTTCCAATCTCACTCTTCGTATGCAATGAATACTTTTTACGGCATACGTCTATCATAATTATGAATCAATCTTACCATTTTACCGATTACCTTTACCCATCCCACAGTCCGACGTAATGAGAAGCATTCTCTTTTTCGAAACCTATCGGTGGAATTCAAAAAAAAAAAATGTATTCCATTCTTTGAAAGTAATGAAACAATTCTAAGAAAGAATCGTTACTACCGCTTTTCAAATATGTAGTATAGTAGTTTCGGTGCTCACTATAGAATACGTACATCTTTTTATATAAAATACACTGCGCAGATAGTTCTTGCTAAAAAAAAAATCGAATAGGACTGGCGCGCACTATTTCATTGCTTGGAAAAAAAATTTTGGTTGAATACCTACACTACCATTATATTATATAAAAATTGCTATAATCGTGCGAAACCTGAAACTCAATTCAACTAAGGTATATCGCTATAACCAATGTGGGCCTAATAGGTTTATATACGTACAGATATGCGTCTCGCCGAATATCACAATTGAAAAATTCTCTTCAAAACAACAACAACAACAAAAAAAAAGGTAATAATTTTTCTCTTCCAAAGACACACCACGCCATTGATTTTGGTTATCATTTCCCACGGTATTTGGTATGACGTGTAGACTTTGTCAAAAAATAAACAGAACGGTACTTACAATAGCTTGGTATTAAGTTAATAAAAACCACGCGAAATTGCTAGAATCCAAGTTGTATCTTGCTGAAAAATTTTACAGTTGCCGCGGGCTCGTATAATATGAAAATTTTACAGCTATATAACAGTCGTCTTCGTATACTATAAAATTAATATTTTGCGTTGTTTACATAATTTTGCTATACAACTATTGCAGGAACCAATGGATGAATTTTTCAGTAAATCTTGCCTACCATACCGAATACTTCGAATAATTTTAATCAAAATCAATTGTGGGTCTTCTGCAGGAAAAAATTATCTTAGCCCACTTTTGGAATTGAAAAAAAAGCCTTCTTCGCGATATGAAACTTATGGCTATAATTCGATTGGGAATTGGCTAGAAAATTAACAAATATACACTACCCTCAATTCTTTGCGCTACAAATGGTTTTGAAAATACATCTAATTGCTAAAAAAATAAAAATCTTAGAAACCGTCGGTTTTAAAAATACGTAAAAAAATCCAGAAAGCTTTTCATTCTATTAAATTTCTAAAGATTCAAAACTATGATATACGCTTGTCGTAAAAAGCACTCATTGCGTACGCGAAGTTAAATAGAAAATTTCTTGATAAATATTGAGTCGTACGATCGGATCAACAAAAAAATCATTATCAAGAGTTTTTGATATAATTTAACAAGCCGAACAATTTCTATTGATTACATTATTCGTATCTTAGTGTACGAAATCTACGGCTAGATTTAAGGAGAAGAGAATGCTTCTCATAACGTCGCACTGTGAGATGGATAAAGGTAATCGGTAAAACGGTAAGATTCTGTAAAAAGTATTCATTGCATACGAGGAGTGAGATTGGAAATTTCTTGATAAATATTGAGTCGGATGATAGGATCAACTAATAATGATTAGCAACAGTTTATGATATAATTTATGAAGCCGAAAAATCGATTAAATTATTCGTACATCTTCTAATTCATGCTATACGCCAGTAAAGATTCGTGGAATTAAAAGGCAAATCCCACCAAATATTTCCGTTTGACGAATGTCAGAAAGCTCCGGCGAGATTTAGGAACAAGCTTGTCATAACGTCGCACTGTGGCTGGCGTTATGATTTAGCGAATTTCAGTCTGCTACGCGTTAAATAACTTCCAATACGGGCCGCTTTTATATAATTGTCGCTACGAGGCGACCCCAGATTCGCAATTTTTAACAACACATCGGTATCAGCGGGGGTGCGCGGGTATTAGCGGGGAAATGCATTGGCGTAGCAGTTGAAAAAATTATAATGATAGCGCAAGTCGCGTTATCGAGTTACAGAATCGCTCTACAGGTCGCCTTTACACGGCCTGTAGCCGTTTTATACCCACGGGGAAGCACCCCCGGGTACACGATATGTTATTAAATTTTCAAAATTCTATTTTTTTTATTGAATAAATGCTTGTTTATTTTTATTAAATTCAACAACTCGAGTCGTTACTGCGTCAGCCAATCCCTTATTTCTAATCCCGACCCGTCTTCGCGGTACTGAAGCTAGCCGCCGCTGGATTTTGAGTCGACTGTGTTCAATTTATCCAGACCTTTTCGTTTCGTGGCGAAGTAGTCGCCTGGCGCCCAACATAAAATAAAACTTCTCAGATTTCTCGGCCAATTGTTGAGTGGATGGTCTCCGGAGACTAGCTATCCGGTCTAGTTCCGAGGGCAGGAAAAATCCACGTCACAGTGCCCATGGCCGACGAAGCAGTCGACAGGAGAGCTTGGGAAACCACGACGAAGCCTCGTGCCCCTGTCATTCTGCATTCGCATAACCTCTAAGTTCGCGAGAGCACAAATAATTTTAATAATTAATTAAAATTAAATTAATTTCTCCCGCATAATGTTCAGCATTTAAGACTCGATGGATGAAATACGTTATATAGTTTAGCATATTACGGAGAGCCTTATGCCCGGAGCTTTTCCTGACCAATAAATATAATGGCGGGAACAAGAAGCCGTTGATAAGATTAACCTGTGCAGTGATTTAAACTGTTTTTCGATTCACTGCAACGAACCAGTAATAGTATAACTTTATTAGATATAAAATTATAACGATGACACGTAGTAAAAAAAACAGGTTCATAATTTGTGAATTCATTCCGATTCTCATACTCGACAATGTATTATCAATCCGTCTCATTTCACTACTCGTATACTAATCACCCATCCTTCTTGCATTTATGTCGATTGGATTTATCTCGATCCCTCGACGATATGACTCGAACGAATTCCCACACGGATAGGACAGAAGTTGCAGGAAGGTTCATTCTACGTTGCGAGCAATACTCTTGGGAATCCATACACAGTTCCCATTTTTGGATCAGACTAGAACTGGCAAATGGCCTCACAGATGATTTCGAGCTGTGGACGCAGATCTTCATAATCTATACGTGGGGTAGTTTCTCATCGTAGAACTATACTCAAGCTTGAAAGTGGCTTCAACTAATTAGACTGATTTTTCCATTTAGCTTGTTTCAGATTTCAGTAAATATTTTATATAATTCGAATTTTTCTTCATTAAAGACAAGATATTTCGATTATTCTGAACAAATATAATACATTACTTGAACTTTATCTATCCCTCTAGATTCTGATTGAACCTACTTCAAAGGTATCAATCTAGCTGAGTCGTTAAAATCATGTCACCTCACTTGATAAATACCTCCTAATTTTTATTTCTGAAAAAAAATATATGAAATTTCTGAACATCAAAGTATTAATTTTTTTTATTTGCAAATTGAATTTAATGAAGTATATCGTATTACTCATCTTGATAATCGATTCATGGGGTAGATTCTCATTTTCAGACCGGACTTTAAGCTGCAGACATAAATATTATTAATGGATACATGGGGTAGATTCTCATCGCAGAACTAGACTTGAACTGGCAAGGGGCCTGTAAGATGACTCCAACATTTGGAAACAGACCTTGATAATGGATACAGAGGGTACATTTTCCCGTTCAAACCAGACTTTAGGCTTGGGACGCAGATCTTGATAATTAGTGAACATTACTGTACAAGTTTACAAATTTATTGTAATGATAGATTCATTTAATATTTTAAAATTACAAAAACAAAATACATCCGATACGCTTGTTTGTGTACAGCGTGACCTACTTACTCTAGTGCATATTTTCACCGCTAAGTCCAATTTTTTCAAACCACGCCTCTGCCAGAGGTCCAATATGATATTCACAATAATCGATACCAGTAATTAACGTGTGAATCAAGGTCTTTCCATTGATGTATTATAGATTTAAGTTTAATATATGCTCACATGCAACCTCACCCGTGAACGACCATGCATCGTAGATGATTATTGCTTGATGGCACAGGTTGGGCTGGTTTGTCTGCACTGTGGCATCAACCGTCGCAGCACTGGGCATCATCTTTACGCTTATGGAGAGATTCCAGACGGACCCGATGATGAATAGCCTGGAACTACGATTCAATAATGAACCACTTGATCTGCCGACATTTTACATTTGTCCTCCGTGGGAATCATTCAATCACATTTTCCCACTTCAGGTTAGAGTCTCATGACAGCTTCGCCAACTTATACTTTTTTAATATGTTAAATGATTAAAAAATGTTAATGCAAGAAAAAAAATGTAACACACATTGTTGCCAGCAGAAATACGACCATACATTCTACAAAGGACTCTACGATTGGGACTTCGGACTTTCTGCAGTGAACACGACCTATCCTGATGATTTGGATAACACCGTACATCTCAAAAAGCTTTTCGAGCGAAATGCACCGATGTGTGACCAGTTTATTCGCAGCGCCACTTCAATATCGTAATGTCTTGCAATTGTTACACTGACTAAGGAGAACAGAGACTAAGAAGGCCGAGCTTGGACTTTCCAATATGAGACCGAAGCAAGAGTGGCGACGTTGTACGTGAATAGCCGTTAGGGGATACTGAAGCCCTTCTCTTTAGATTCCGGACCAATGGGAGGCCAACCTGAGTCAGACGACCGTTCCCAGAGCCACATATGGTCAAATTAGGGAGCTGATCTGTACGTGTATTATGGGAACGGATTCTGAAGGGCCTACTCGTAGGAATCCGGCCTTCTTAGTCACTATTCTTCATGACACTGACCTACGCAATTCACTCACACAGAAAGAAACTTATAGTAGAAGCTACAAGAGGAAGTATGAAAGTTTTAAGGCGGATAGAAAAAATGAAGATATATTCCATGTTTATACATGGAAATTGGTTCTCATACGGAACATTCATCTTCAATTGTGCATGCACTGCCTATTTGTGGTGAATATTGGATGCTTTTAATAGATATGTCTACTAGGGTGGTCCTTAATATGGGTCTGAAAAAAAATTTGTCAAGCCACCCTCCAAAACGGTTCCAAATAATAAAAAAAAAAAACTACGCGAAGCCCTAGCTATGTCCGTTAAGAGGAAGGTGTGCCTGTGAGCATGAAATTTCCCGTGATTTTAATAAAAGTCATTTTTTTTCCTGATCGGCATCGTTATTTTTTTTTAATCTATGTTGGTGTGAAACTTTTTTTGCCGTGACCAATTTATTTATCATCATACTATTACGCCAAAATAATTGGATGGTTAATCCGAGCGCTCATCATATCCAACAGGACCTTATTATTTGTCCTTATTATTTTGAAGGGCTGGGTATCGATAAATTCGGCTATGATTATGATGATGAAATTGAGAAAAATACGGCGACATCACGGTATAAGGCGACTTAAAGGGGAATTCTATAGTCTAAAGGCACTAATTTCGGATGGTTTTTCGAGCTCTGTAAAAACAAAATGAAGAATATTTTTACAATCCATTTTTTTTATTATTTGTTTATTCATATTTGAAGAATACATAAAAAATTAGAGGGAAAAGAAATTCAACATTCAAAAATTTATAGGCTGGCAAAGTGGGGGATCTAAAAAAAAGGGGTGTCCTGGTGTGCAAGGTTTCAACCCTTTTGGTCATCAATAAAAAATCCAACGGATGCTTGATTAATAAAGATGTCGCTAAGGTATCACCCTCGGACACAAAGAAAAAAATTCACAAAATAGCAGCCGTTTGAAAAGAAAAAACATTTTTTGGACGTTTTTTTCAACAATTGCAAATTTTTTGAAAATAATACAAATCAAAATTTTCGACTTCAGCCAGGTTCATAACATAGATGGAATAAAGAATGTTCACACCGAACTTCAAATAAATCGGTTGAGTAGAACTTGAGATATCACGCACACCAGCCTGAAAAAAGTAGTTTCGAGAAAAACCCGTTGAAAATGTTGAGTCAAGTTTCCGGCAGTTTTACTCATAGAAGGTTACGGTATACTTACATATTTTTCATCGGCGATTCCTGTATTATTATATATTTTGTAGTGCTGTATAATTTTGGCCGACTAAACCGGCTATAAAGTTTAACCAGGTTAATTAGTTTATCCAGCTAACTGGTTAATCCAAATTAACTGGTTAAGTCAATTAACTAGTTAATCGGTTGAATTAATTAAACGGTTAATTGATTAACCGGTTAAATGGTTAATTGGTTCATCAATAAATTGACATTTTCTTTATTTACTGAATAACTATTAAATTAATGTAAATATTTTAAATATACATGATTTAATAATGATTTATATTTTATTTATAGGAAAATGTAAATTCATTGAATAACCAATTAACCATTTAACCGGTTCATCAGTTAACCGTTTGATTAATTCAACCGATTAACTATTTGATTGACTAAACCGGTTAATTTGGATTAACCAGTTGGCTGATGAACTAATTAACCTGTTTAAACTTTATGACCGGTTTAGTCGGCCAAATTGTACAGCACTAATATTTTGGTTACATACGTAGAACCTAGAATTAATGATGGGAGTGTTGTAGAAACAAAGAATAGTAGATTTTGATACACGTGGAGAAACAGGGACTTTGCACGAGTGCTGAAAACGTCACACGAGTGCAAGGTCCCTGTGTTCACGTGTATCACATACTGTTTTTCATGACAACTGCATGGCAGCCTTTGCTTTCGACACCATGATAGTGTGGCAAAAATTTTGTCACACTCCTCAACAAAAATTCATTTTCTCCACTGTTTACACGAAGAGAAAGTGAAGGTTGCCATGCATGCGTTATGAAAAAATTCTGAAATGCAATAGCCTACCGCCTGTTGTTCAATCTATTCCGGTCGAACCAGTTTAGATGCCGCGTCACTAAAATCGCTGTAACTCGGTAAATAATCAAAATCTTGAAAAATCTTTTTGAGGGCATATTCTTGAATGTCTGAACTTTGGAAATCTGAAAAAATCGATTTTTTTCGAATTTCTAGACTAAATCTCCGTTTAAAGTAGGAGTCCCGCTACCGTCGTTATTAGATAAATTCTTGATTTTTAAATATATATGATTCCATGTGATAAATTTGTGTACAGTGAAAATATTTAATACCTTACCAAAGATTCTAACAAGTCATGTTAGGTTGAAAATGGACGAATTAACCCATCGTTTTATGGGAAACCCGTTCTGTGAACATTGTAATTACTGAACATCCCTCTATCGATTTGATAGCATTGGTATTGAAGTTGGTACTTGTAAATTAGAAACTGAATATTCCAGCGTGATCATAAAAGTATAGGTTCACCGAATTCTTCGAAGAGAACTTTTAAGATAATCTTGATAAAAACTTTATTAAATAGCAGTAGACCGACCGCCGCGAAGTAGTTGGGTACAGTTGGCAACATCGTACATGAGCCTGTACCAGTAGATATAATACGAGAGTTCTGAACCTCAATGCCGGCTTCGCCACCACAGGCGCCACGGCGGGTTACCATTCGTGCGGGTAACATACCGGCCTCGCTGATAAGTTAGGATCTGCATCGGTACCGATTTCCGCTCGCTGAGCTATGGTTACCGATAATGTGTGGATGGCGCCACCGCCGATCTGTGATCAGGTATGTAATCGGCCGATTTTTGGCGATGCGATGGCGTCACTACCGATATCTGTCGATTTCTTACCATGCGATGGCGCCACTACCGATCTATCGGTAGATATGTTATCATTCGATTTTGCTCTCCTGCCACTACCGATCTGCGTTTAGATGGCGCTGATATCTTACCGGCCGCCTAGCTGATATGCGATCATCTGAATTTTCTGCGTCCGGATGACGCTGTTATCTGATTTTCTGCCCACTACCTATCCGCATTCGGATGATGCTGATACCTTACCGATCTTACCGAGCTGATATGTTATTATCTGATTTTCTGCCCACTACCGATCCGCATTCGGATGATGCTGATACCTTACCGATCTTACCGAGCTGATATGTTATTATCTGATTTTCTGCCCACTACCGATCCGCATTCGGATGATGCTGATACCTTACCGATCTTACCGAGCTGATATGTTATTATCTGATTTTCTGTCCACTATACCGATCTACATTGTAAAAAATGACGTCGATATCTTACCAATCTTCTCTATGAAATTAAAACGAACAGACGTAAAATGTGCAAGCTTGATTCAAACTAGCACTCTATCGTCCACTACCAACTAGAGAATAATCGGTCAAGCCAATGACAAACTCTGAAAATATTTTTTCTTAGCATCGGGGAGGTACAATTCGGTTGCTGTCTAGCTAGGATAGGCAAACCTTCTAAAGTTGAGAGTCATAAAATGCCATTCGGGGCAGCTTGAATTTTCTTTGGTTGTTCGAGGCCTCGGAGTTTGCGAGGGCGTTACCTACCTGCTATGTACCCCATACCGCCCACAATGTGCATATCACCTCGAATTTTTTCAAAAACACCATGATGCGTGTATGGTTTTGGTTGTGGTGGTGGGGGGATGTGTGCTTATAAAGCCCCAACCTAAAGAAAAGGGTCAATACTCATGTGGTGACCGTTTGAAAGCAGAGTAGTGAAATTTGTTAATAATGGATAAAAACGAGTACATGAATCTTGTGGGGTTGATGGAAGACGCCTACAAGTTGGTGTGCACACTATCGCCAAAGTATGCGAATGAGTATATTATTCGCTGGTATAATATTGGGCTTGAAAATATCGAATTATTGAACAATATTTTGATACATTCGAAACTAAGCGTGAGTGAAAAACAACAGCTCCAACATATAATTTCGCTCCTCCACTCATGGTTGGTGAAATTTGAACAACAACGTGCGGGTATTGTTGGTGGTAATATTGGTGATGATATTCATAATCGAGTTCGGTGGGATGATATGCAGAGTGCCTTCGGTTGTCGCATACGCACTGGAGCCGTGACAAATCTCCAACACAAAGATTTGGCAAGATTTTTGGCTGACGTGGGGGCGGTAACAATGGAGAAATTGAAAAATGTGCTACGCAACGACGGGAGTATTAAGGTGAATGTGGGGGTTTCGTGTAAATTCGAGAATGTCAAAAACGATGAGGTTAGCCAGGAAATAAAGACCTTCAATACGCGCAACGCTCCAATTCTACCATCGACAGACCTGGAAACCTGGTTCACCGATAACGTGACGAGTCCTCTGCTGGTCAAGGTGGAGGATTTCGAGCAGCGCGACTCTGGTTGTAGTATGATTGAGATCATCAACGCCGTGATCTGCATCAACCAATACGATCCGCTTCGCTGCGGACTCTCTACGTTCGTTGCGCTGCCTGAGGATATTCAACGAAAGAAGGCGGTAGTCAACGTGCAGAATGACGACAACCGCTGCTTTTTGTGGTCCATCACCGCAGCCCTACATCCGGTAAACATCCACGTGAGCGACACAAGGAGCTATCAACACCACATTTCCAAATTTGACTGCACAGGTATAAAGTTTCCCACCACCCTGCGATGTGTGGAAAAATTTGAAAAGTTGAACAACTTGAGTATTAACGTGTATGGGATCGAATCGGAAACCTTTCAGAGTAAGAAGAAATCTAAGAACAGCGTCATTACCCCGCTTTATTTGAGTAGAAATGTAACGCGGAGCAATACGATCCACCTACTTATGATTGAAAGTAAGAGTGAACTAGATGATAATGATTTAGATAATTTTAAGCCAAATTTCCACTTTGCATGGATCAGGAATCTTTCACGTTTAGTTAGCAGACAATTATCGGATCATAATGGTGAACAATTTTTGTGTGATAGATGCCTATGTCACTTTGGCGTGCAGGCTGCCTATGAAAATCACAGCCAAGATTGCCGGCGGTTGAATAAAGTTCGAATGGTCTTCCCCGAGGATAAAATCTTGAGATTTTCCAATTTTCAAAATCAGGGTACCGTGCCGTTTGTCGTGTATGCCGATCTTGAATGTATGATGAAACCTGGGGCTAAAGGATCTCAAGAACACATCCCACACAGTGCAGCGTATTATATGCATTGCGCGTATGATGATTTACTATCGGAATACAAGGGTCACCGCGGATCCGATTGCATTAAATGGTTGATTGACGAGCTCCGCGAATTGGCTGTAAAAGTAGAGTCGCGCATAAAGAACGTAATTCCGATGGAAACGTTGAATCAAACGCAACGCGATCGTCACATGCGCGCAAAAAATTGCTACATCTGTGAGAAGCCATTTTCACCGGAGGAGAAAAAATGTCACGATCATTGTCATTTTACGGGTAAATATCGCGGGGCTGCACATAACCGCTGCAATCTAAATTTTCAAGAGTCGCACACGATTCCAATCGTTTTTCATAATTTATCTGGCTACGATTCTCATTTTATCGTAAAATCTCTAGCCAAAACTTTTTCCGGTGACATTACACTGCTACCGATTAATAAGGAACAATATATTTCATTCGCGAAGAAAGTCGACGGCACGTTCATTACCTTGAGGTTCATAGATTCACTCCGCTTTATGGCCAGCGGTATAGAGAAACTGGCATCGTACGTCGACGACTCCGATAAGAAAATAACGCGAAAGTTTTACAAAGATCAGGATGAATTCCGCTTGATGATTCGTAAAGGTGTTTTTCCATACGAGTACATCAACTCTTGGGGAAGGCTCGACGAGACCAAATTACCGAACATAAGAGAATTTTATTCAAAATTGAGCGCCTCGGGTATCAGCGGTGCCGATTATGAGCACGCTAAGGATGTTTGGACCAAGTTCGAGTTGAAAACTCTCGGTGAATATTCCGATCTATACTTGAAAACCGATGTATTGTTATTAGCCGATATATTTCAAAATTTCCGCGATAGTTGCTTCAAAACATACAACTTGCATCCTCTACACTACTACACAGCACCGGGGCTTGCTTTCGATGCAATGCTAAAGCATACGAAAATTAATCTTGAACTTTTAGACGATCCGGAAATGTTATTGTTCATTGAAAAAAGCATTAGAGGAGGCGTTGCACAGTGTTCGAATCGCTACGCTCAAGCAAACAATAGATTCATGGGTGAAGATTTTGATCCAAGCAAAGAAGAATCGTATCTTATGTATTTCGATGTAAACAATCTATATGGCGCAGCTATGAGCGAACATTTACCTTGTGGATCATTTGAGTGGGAAAATGATGCCATCGATGTAATGGCCCATCCTGATGACGCATCGATAGGTTATATTCTAGAGGTAGATTTGGATTATCCCAAAGAGCTCCATAAACAGCACGCAGACTTACCACTCTGTCCCGAACATTTTACACCGCCTGGTAGTAAAATTAGAAAACTGGCAACGACGCTTTTACCCAAAGAAAAATATGTACTACACTATCGTAATTTGAAGCAATGCATAAAATTTGGCCTGAAGCTAACGAAAGTGCATAGAATTCTTAGGTTTGAGCAATCTCCGTGGTTAAAGTCATACATCGATCTCAACACCAATATGCGAAAGCAATCGAAAAATGAGTTTGAAAAAAATTTCTACAAGCTTATGAATAACGCGGTGTTTGGCAATACTATGGAGAATGTCCGTAATCATAAGACAGTGAAACTAATAACGAAATGGAGCGGTAGAGGTGGTGCCCGTGCTCTCATTGCTAGACCAACTTTTCATAGCTGCACCATATTTGATAGTGATATGGTAATTATCGAGTTGAATCGAACCAAAGTATATTTCAATAAGCCAATATATATCGGCGCCGCAATTCTAGATCTATCGAAAATTATTCTCTACGACTTCCACTATGATTATGTTAAAAATAATTTTACGTATAATCAGGCAAAATTGATGTACACTGACACCGATAGCTTGATATATCAATTCAATGTACCAAACATATACGAAATCATCAAACGTGATGTGGAGACAACGTTCGATACATCGGACTATCCTCCCGATAACGTGTACGACATCCCATTGCGGAATAAGAAACGTCTCGGTTTGATGAAGGATGAGAATAATGGTAAGATCATGACAGAATTTATTGGACTGCGAGCAAAACTCTATGCGTTTAGAACTCGTGACGATACCGATAAGAAACGCGCGAAGGGTGTAAGAGGTCCTACATTGAAATCCATCACGTTTGATGATTACAAGAGGTGTCTTGTAGATCGTAAGAATCAGGTCGAGTCACAATGCATGATAAGAAGTAAAAGACATATGGTCAGCACCATTGTGCAAAATAAATTGGCTCTAAGTTGGTGCGATGATAAGCGTGTCCTGTTACCCGGTAAAACTGATACCTTACCTTGGGGTTACGAAGATTCTGTAAAGTAAAAATTTTTGTGGAAAAAAAAAAAAAAAAAATATTCTCCATATGATTAACACACAAAAGTGAAAAACTTTTTTCAAAATGTTGGAAAACTTTTTCAAATTTTTTCAAAATGTTAGAGTCAGTTTATTTGTGTGTTCAGTAGCCTTGAGATTACGTGAATTATGGTATTAGTCCTAAGATTGAGTAAATGATGAAACATTGTAAATATATTGATAATAAAAATTTTATTCATTGAAATAATTACATATCAGATTTATTTATCCAACTATTATGCGAACTGTCAAAGCCCAACCATTTTACATAAAGTTGGTCGCCACGTCTGCGTAACACCTTCTCTACAAGATAACCGTCGGGGTATTGCACCCTGCTGAGCTCCTCCTCGTAAAAGCCGCCTTCAATGGGATGATTCAGGTAGTCGGTGAGTTTGTATGTCGGAGGGTTGGTGTTTTTCACCTCATTGATAGTAAATATTTCCGTTGTCCAATTCGGCGTGTAACCCTTTTCGAACACATTTTTATATTTGCTAACTCGAACTTTATCGCCAACTTTGAATTTTCGCTTGCGTTTGCTTCTTTTGATCTGTCTCGGCTTGTACACGCTGCGATATATTTGTTTTTCATTGGTTGTAGTTACAGCTTTCGGTTTCATTCCAATCGTCCGATGTTTGGTATTGTTGTACGATTCGATCAAATTGGGTAAAATGCCAACCCACTTATGGGAGCCTTGGAGAGTAAATTGCTTCCACATTTTATTTTTCAGCGTTCGATTGAAACGTTCACATATCGATGCCTTCAAGTTGCTGAATGTTGAGTACATGTTGATTCCATGATGTTTCATAAGAGTTTTAAATTCTTTGTTGTAAAATTCTTTGCCCTGATCAACGTGTAGATGTTTCGGTACGCGACCTAGAGTTAACACAGACTTCATCGCGGCCGTGACATCTTTTGCATTTTTACTCTTGATCGGTACGGCCTACGCAAATTTAGAGAATATATCAATCACTGTGAGTAAAAATTTGGAGCCCTTGTTGGTTGATGAGTATGCAGACATGTCGACAAGATCAGCTTGCCAGGTCTCATCCAAGCCACGTATGTCAACATAGCGACGCGGATAATTACGCCGAGCGGGTCTATGAAGTTCGTCCGCTATCGCTGTTTTCATGTTCATTTGTCTGCACCCAATTTTTAATGTATTTTGTTTTTAATACCGTTTAGCGAGTTGGTTGGAATTGGAATACCGTGGATGTAGTGCAAGCTGAGCTTCTCAACGTTATCCTCCACTATGGCCAACCGTTTTTCCAGAGATTCACTTTCCCCCTTCAGCGTTGCAATCTTTTCCTTCGCAAGATTCCAAATTCTTTGATCTTCTGCAAAACTTTTGCTACGTTCTCGTTCGGTGCATGCATTAAGTTCAGATTCAAGCTTATCGAGTGCCTCCCGCATGGACTGTTCAAATGTCTCTTTTATAGCACGCTCAAGAGCATCATATGACCCTCGTGTAATATCCTCAAGACTTTTCAGAGAGGCAGCATCGGACGGTTTCTGCGGATATCCGATATTACACAATCGTTTATATTCAATGTTGTACTGGTTATCGTCGGTAATTTTAAATCCAACACCCGGAGGTCCACGTCTACCTACACTTTTAATCTTTCCACTAAACAACCGGCGACCGAATATGTCTATGCTCATTGTTGACTTATGTATAGCGCGATTCGAAGCGAATCCCACGAAGTATACCGTCACGACTGAACTTTTCAAGCTTAGATCCTACAGCAGTCAATCGAATCTCGAGAACTTCTTTTTCAGCCGTTAGAGCGTTAATCTTTTCTGTCATAAGAGTCTGAATGTGTTGATTCTCGTTGAAATTGTCGGTATGCTCTCGATCTATGCGCGAATCAAGTTTAGATCTAAACTCGCGGAGTGCTCGCACTGTAAAGTTTGCAAATGCTTTTTTCATAGAATGTTCGAGAACACCTAATGCTCGCCATGTGATATCCTCAAGACTTCTCAAAGAAATGACATCGTTTGGCTCCTGTGGATCAGCGATATTACACAATCGTTGGTTGTCTATATCGTACTGATTATCGATGGTGATTTTAAATCCTATGCCTTGCGATCCAAGATTGTCTACGCTTTTGACTCCCTTGTCAGCCAACTGTCGTCCGAATATGTCTATGCTCATTGTTCAACGATCAGCGACGGAATGAATATTTTATGATTAATCTCTCGCTAATAAATGATTCCGGCCTCACGCAACTCCTCAATAATGGATGTTATTTCATTGGAATGGCTAGTATTGCCCGCTGCTTGAGAAGCCATCAGTAGCCGAAGACGATCAATTAGTTCATTAGGATCATCCCAGTGTACATAATCCATGCTCCGTCCCTGCGCGATTTTGTATTTGGGTAAACCATCACCGGATCTTTCCGCCGATCGGTTCATATATGGGGCAATGAAGTCTCTATATTTCGCACTTTTCACACTATCCTCACGAGGGCTTCTTTCAGGCTTGTAAAATTTCCGATGTGCGTTCGTTTTCTTCAAGATTTTGATATAATTTTGCTTATCACTTTTATCCACAATCGATGAATCAGGTGAGTTTTTGAATAATAATTCGAGTAATCCGGGCGTGTTTTTGTAACTTTTATCGCCTACATATATCAGATCATCGTTAAATTCTATACTCGAATCACCAATCATTAATCCGCGCATCAACTTTCGAACACCCGTTTTGTTATCCAAGTTCTTACGATGCCTAGTCGAGTTAAACATCCTCAAATAGTGATCCGCCCTAACCACCTTCTTCTGCATTGGCGTGCTTGTAGAGGCAATTGCCAGTGTATCATCCTGGTTATTATCGGCATCATCTATAGTGGTTGTGTTGTCACCAACCGTGGTGGTATCTGCAAAGTTCTCGTCAATGGCACTTTCATATAGATCATTATCATCATCGCCATTATCTTCATTGGTATAAGCATCGTTCTCGTAATCTTCAATTTCTTTCACAAAATCTTCGGTTTTCTCAATTTTTGGCTCCATCTTCACTTCACGCTTTATCATACGCTGTTGCAGTTGCTGCTGTCGTTTCGATGCATCCACCAAGTTATGCAGCGGTGTTACTAGAGGCTTGAAAATTTCATTAATAGCCTGCTCGCTGGTATCTTTCCCCATTTTGATCATCCTATGCTTACGTCGAATGATATCGCTAACCTTCGCTATTTCTCGCAACGCATCGTTATGCTTATGTATTTTAGAGCTCTCCATGTTACTAGTTTGATCGATGTGATGTGACTGTATGTGGTTTATTATTGATTCAGACTTATAAAGCAATCAAAGCCTCTCCTGTATCGCCCCTCGTTGATCTCGCTGTCTTTATCGATGGTGACAATGCTGTATCTGCCATCATTCCAGCACGCCAAGCACAAGTCTTTGAATTGTTGATACGTCATGTCGGTATTCACATGATCCGCGTAAATGTGCTTCAAATTCATTTCATCTTGACGGAACAGAACCAATAAATTTGCATTATCACGTACCAAGTGTTTCGGGATACGGGCATACGTTTGACAAAGATAAAAACTATCCACATCTCTGTGTCGTCCCATGCAAAAGTAGGCTCTGATATTATCCTGCTTTTCACAGGCTACGTCATCGAAAATCATAACCGAGTTGGGATGTGCATCTTTCGGCTCTACAACCTCTTTGTGTTCATCAAATGGAAAATAACCCATCCCCTCCACAGGCTCCAACAACTTCTTCAAGAACTCATACTTCGGTTGATTGAGTGATTTTGAATAGACATACACATTCTCAAATCGTAGACCATTAGCATGAGTCAGCAATGTGAGAAGGGCGTTAGTTTTACCACAATTCGAGGGTCCACAGAAAACACCTCTCACACTGTTCGGTAGTAAAGCCCCATGTCGTTTACCCTTCTGTTTTTTCCGCTCGACCAATTTATCGAAATTGGCTATGGGTAGTTTGATGGTTTGATCCTGAAATTTCATGATACCTGACAGGCGTCAGAATGAGAACTAATATATTTCCGTATAAAATGCGCGCTTTTATAGATTTTGTGTTAGTTGATGGTTAGCTATGGTTGGAGACGCACGTAGGCGAAGGAGCGGTTGTGGATTGATAAATAAAATCATCAACAATCTTCCAGTTGAATTACATGTTCCCGGCTATCAGTATTGCGGACCTGGTACAAAATTGGCAAAGAGGTTAGCTCGTGGTGATCAGGGTATCAATGCTCTGGACGCTGCGTGTAAGGAACACGATATCGCATATTCGAAGAATCAAGATAATATTGCAGAGCGTAATAAGGCTGATAAAGTGCTTGCCGAAAGGGCTTGGAATCGGGTTTTGGCTAAAGACACAAGTGTGGCTGAAAAAGCTGTCGCTTGGGTGGTCACCAACACAATGAAAGCAAAATCTAAACTGGGTATGGGTATGAGTAGGAGCAAGACGCAAACGTCACTCAAGAAGAAGAATAAGAGGACACTAAAAGCTATTATACAAGCGGCAAAGAAATCTATGAAACCAGGACCCAGAGCCATTGAGTCGGCATTGGAGGGCGCCCGTTTGGCCATCTCTAAAGGAAAAGTACGCGTGCCCCGCATTTTACCTGTTCCCAAGAAAATTGGTGGTTTATTGCCGTTTCTTATACCAATATTTGCGGCGCTTAGTGCTACAGGTGCTTTAGCCGGTGGTGCGGCAGGTATAGCTAAGGTTGTTAACGAGGCTAATGCTAATAAACATCAATTACACGAGGCTAAATGACACAATGCTACGATGGAAGCGATTGCGTTGGGAAAGGGATTATACTTGAAACCCTATAAGAAGGGCATGGGACTGTATTTGAAATCGGCAAAAAACTAATACCGCTACCACACCGAGCCCTCACCGATGCTGATTTGCTTCACTATGCCAGAGCTATGAAAATTCCACATTTTCGGGGAGTTTTTATGCGGAATGATTTACCCAATTCTGGACCTAGAAAAAGGGAGTCCGCAATTATCAATCTTGATGATAAAAGTGGTCCGGGAACGCATTGGGTTGCATACGTGAAAAACGGCAACGATGCACTATATTTCGATAGTTTTGGCAATTTACAGCCACCTCGAGATCTTGTGAAATATCTCGGTGTCGGTAGCGTGAAATACAATCATGAGAGATATCAAGAATATAATACTATAATTTGTGGTCACTTGTGCCTCAAGTTTCTCAGTGGGCAGCTATAAAATAGATGCATATCGATGATATGATATTAGTCATGGCTGATTCGTTCACGTTGACACTCTCTGGAGAGTCGTCGGTGTTGGGAGCTCAATATTTTCCACCTATCGAGTTATCGCCAACAAAGGAATATCTTCTAGGACTAATAGAGCTCTTGACATTTAACTCAATTCCCAATATTGACGAAGGGTGTGATAAATTTTATCTAACACCTAACACAGTAATTACAATACCCACGGGGAGCTATGAAATTGATGATATCGCAAATTATCTGAAAAAGACAGTACCTCAGGGTACAAATATCAGTCTAAGGGCTAATAACAATGAGTTGCATAGTGAAATTATATGCAATCATGCGGTGAACTTTCAACCAAAAGATTCCATCGGACGTTTGCTTGGTTTTACACCCAAAGTTCTCGATGGCGGTATTACACACAAGTCTGAGTTACCCGTTCGCATACTCAAAATCAACGCCTTACGTGTCGAATGTAATATTACCGCAGGAGCATACATAAACCAACATCGAGTACACACGATTCATCAGTTTTTCCCAACCGTTCCACCCGGATATAAGATCGTGGAAGTACCAACAAACGTCATTTACCATCCAATCACCGTACGGTCAATACACGACATACAATTGAGAATAGTTGATCAGGACGGGGAATTGGTAAATTTTCGCGGTGAAACTGTAACTATACGATTACATGTAAAATCTTTGAGATAATATGGGTATAGTATTTGAGCGACCAAGAAAATTAGGTGGTAGCTATAAAAACTCGATAACATGTCCAAACATCATCAGTCATCGAGCATCTCTGATTCGAGTGACACCTCAGAACGCTCAGTTTCTCCAGAGCCTAGGACTTCGACTTCGTGGTGGAAAATAAGAATTCGTTGTTATATCTGCATATTCCCAGATCGAAAATGATAAAGATTCAAACACCTGTGACTTTCGACGAGTCAATCGCTCACTGCGAAATACACGCGCATCAACCATATGCATCGTCAAGCTTCAAAAATAACGATGAGATTCGCATCACCGTGCAGAATCAAGACTCGTGTGTATTACCCAGCAAAAGTTCACTCCACATCTACGGTAGGATTACAAAGGCGGATGGCATCACTGCCGCTGCTGCAACCACGAAATTGGTTAATATGGCCGTGTGTCACATGTTTGGCGAGATGCGTTACGAGTTGAATGGTCATGAGATTGATCAGAATAAGAATGTTGGCATCATCAGTGTTATGAAGGGGTTCTTATCATTCACTCCTGGACAGAAACATCTCTTGGAGAACACTAGTTGGTTGACTGATGCTACCGATAAACTTACCAACGATACTGGATACTTTGATGTTGTGATACCACTAAATTTTCTATTCGGATTTGCTGAGGATTACAATCGAATCGTTGTGAATGCAAAGCATGAGTTGATTATGACGCGATCGAACAATGATTTGAATGCAATATGCCAAACCACTGTGGAGGGAGTCAAAATTTCACTTGGAAAAATTGCATGGCTAATACCATACATCAGACTGTCGGATTCCGCAAAGATCAAGATGCTGAATTATATCGCCAAGGATCCAGCTGTACCCATGAGTTTTCGCTCGTGGGAAATGTACGAGTATCCGATGCTGCCCGCAACAACGAGACATGTGTGGGTTGTCAAGACATCAACGCAACTAGAGAAGCCAAGACATGTTATACTAGGATTCCAAACGGCTCGACGAAACGATGCGGGGAAAAATGCTAGCGAATTTGATCATTGTATGATTAGAGATGTAAAACTTTTCCTCAACTCACAGTGTTATCCCTATGGAAATTTGAATCTTGATATAACCAACAACCAATACGCCATTCTCTACGATATGTACTCCAACTTTCAATTTTCCTACTACGATAAAGACCCCGAACCCCTTTTGTCAAAGAGTAATTTTTTGAAAAAGGCTCCACTTATTACTATAGATTGCTCCAAGCAAAATGAATCGTTGAAGAGTGGACCCGTGGATATTCGTTTAGAATTTGAAACTAGCGTCGCATTTCCGGCAAATACTTCGGCCTACTGTATGATTATACATGATCGTATTGTTGAATATAACCCAATCAGTGGTACCGTAAAAAAATTAGCTACATTTTAAGAATTCAACTAGATATTAAGCTTATTCTATAAGGATCAATAAATGAATGAATTCACAATATCACTGTTATTTATTCAACCCAACCCATCCCTATACAATTGTATGTGTGTGTGTGTGTGTGTGTGTGCGTGTGTATGCACATATATTCAGATTTTGTTGCAAAATTCAAATTTGTTGTATGGACCGCCAAGATAGAGTATCTGCAGACGTTTCTCGATCGCCTCGTTGTTGAGCTGCTCCAACTGTTCAGGCTCCTTCTCCATAATCTTCCCAATTCTTGCCGGCAGGAATATACGGTATTCATCGTCAACTGTTGCCAGAATTCTGCAGCCGTATTTAGTCTTCACAAGCTTCAGACTCGTGATGTCGTATTTCGCCCCAATTTCCAGCTCTGCCATCTTCTTCATGGACGTCTCATTCTCCAGATGGCTAGCGTTATTCAATTTTGTGAAATCCATCTACACAAAAATACATAATTTCAAGTTAGTTAGTTAATATAATTTCGAATCAGTTGATATAATTTCGAATCGGTTAATATGCTACAGTTGGATATTACTTTTAACATGAAACAATGATATTCTTACCTTTTTTCCGGTGAGTTTGTAGTCTGCACAAGTTCAACGATGCTTGGTTGATGCGTCAATGGTGAGGAGTCGAATGGTGAGGAGTCGAATGCATCTACCTGCGAGCGCTGGACCTTTACCGCATCATCCACGCTCATCACCCCCACCATGTTTATCGGGGCGTTTGTGGGGGATTTTTTACGATTCTCCAAATACCAGTTTTTCAACCACTGAACGTTTTCGAAAGCGCAATAATATCTTTCATGTGCATCGCCATGACAGTCTCCATGCCACCTAAATACATTCGATTCCATTTGCAATATTCGAAGACTTGGACACCCCAGCTCATCTAAATCAATCACTGGTCTTGAGTCGTCATTAATGATTTTTTCAACCCAGCACTTCTTCTCCAACCCCTTCACATAAATGCACCGCGTATTTTGCACAACGTTTCTCACGATTTTCACCATATCCTTATACGGCGTTTCTCCAGCATTCCAAGGTATTCCGTGATGGAACCGCGTTAGCCACGTATTCAGATTTTTATACTCTCTTGAGAGAGTCACCCAGGAGCGTGGTGCTTTGAACAGAGTGTGTGTAATACTCTGATTATATTCCGTATACGCGCAAATGCTTATTGCAGCCAGCTCTTTCACCACAAATTCATCAACGAACCGCCCAAAACCCTGTACATCTAATATTACCTCCATATTGACAACCGTATGCGAGCTCGAGTATGGGTAGTGATTGACTGAGCTGTTCGTTTACAACGTACGCAGGTGTACTGCAGACAATGTTACGCGAAAGGATGTGAAAAAGTCTCGGGACTTCAAAAAAACATTTTATTACCCTAACCATTCAGACTCGCAGATTCAAGACGGCATGGAGCATGCGCAAGTGATGTTCCACGAAATTCCAGCGT
Source organism: Rhogogaster chlorosoma (assembly GCA_944452935.1). Classification (NCBI taxonomy): domain Eukaryota; kingdom Metazoa; phylum Arthropoda; class Insecta; order Hymenoptera; family Tenthredinidae; genus Rhogogaster; species Rhogogaster chlorosoma. The sequence continues at coordinate 12,359,271 of OX101800.1, read as the reverse complement.
CTTGAATTGCGATAGAATGCGGAAAAAATTCAAGCTCTTTGAACCACTCTTTATTGCCCCGCCTATTCAAGCTTATAGATTTTATTTCAATTGAAGGCGGTATGGGCAATGCACAGGTGGTGGTACCTTGCGAAAAGTCTACCGTTCTTATGATTGCGGAAGTGAAGAATTGTCGGAGAATAAAGGAAAGATTCTAAGCCTTTCAATGGTATTTTATAGTTGTATTCACTTAGGTCAACCGATGGTTATATCTAAATTAGTCTGGGGTAGGGAGCGCAAAATCCGGGTTTTCTGAATGACTTTTATTGCACTATTCATTCTAGGTTTAACCGATTTTCTTTAGGTTACGGCTCAATTGACGGCGGTATGGGCCACACGCAGGTACAGAGGTGGTGTTCTATGCAAAAAAATTCCAGCGTTTCACGCGGTCATTATGGGTGTGGATAGACATTTTGGGTGGTAGTTTTCCTGTGGGATGGATTTGATTTTTGGGTGTGGCATGCAGCAGATTGACCATAACTCCGCCCAACAGTTTGAGAGGAAGAAGTTTTCAGTCTTCGGAAAAACAACTCGTTCACCATAGTGGGCAGAAAATCAGATAACAGCGTCATCCGGATGCAGAAAATTCGGATGATCGCATATCAGCTAGGCGGCCGGTAAGATATCAGCGCCATCTAAACGCAGATCGGTAGTGGCAGGAGAGCAAAATCGAATGATAACATATCTACCGATAGATCGGTAGTGGCGCCATCGCATGGTAAGAAATCGGCAGATATCGGTAGTGACGCCATCGCATCGCCAAAAATCGGCCGATAACATACCTGATCACAGATCGGCGGTGGCGCCATCCACACATTATCGGTAACCATAGCTCAGCGAGCGGAAATCGGTACCGATGCAGATCCTAACTTATCAGCGAGGCCGGTATGTTACCCGCACGAATGGTAACCTGCCGTGGCGCCTCTGGTGGCGAAGCCGGGAGTGAGGTCCAGAACTCTCGTATTATATCTACTTGTACCCGGCATACCTTTCGGGAGCTCGGCAATATACAGAGATGATCTGTGGAAAGTTATAAGCCGTGTGGGTAGGCAACCGGTGATACACTACGAAATGGCAACGCTGTCGATGCGAGAGTCGAATAAGTCGAATGACCGTATCTACAGACGACGTAACGGCAGCTGTCATTCTGCGGCTCTCATGTTGTTCGGTTAGAATAAGAGTTATAAATAATTGTCAGATTTAGATTTTGTAATCCCAGTTCCTTGATACAACGGTAAATATTCTTCCTTGAGAAAGTGTAATGGGTTATTCAGGTAATTGCGGATGTCAATATCGGTTTATTTCGAACATTATTAGGTTATAACCTAACATTATTAGGTTATAACCCCGCAGAATGACAGCTGCCGTTACGTCGTCTGTAGATACGGTCATTCGACTCATTCGACTTATTCGACTCTCGCATCGTTGACTAAATATTCTAAAGACAGCTCACCTTATGGACCTTTATGAGCCGACTGAAATTCGTAGCGAGCTAGCGCCCCCTCAGTAATTCCGGTGGCATATTCAGGAAGCAAGTAGAAAATATTGAAACTCCCTGGATCTGTGTTGCGATTACCGACTGTAACGAATCGTTTCTGTGATGATATGTCAGAGTAGGTACTACAGGTATCGCAAAAATGCACAACTCCACGCACGTGTTGTTTTTAATGTATAAAACATAATTGGAGTAAATCACAATTGTGCAAATGAATAATCAAAATATATGGCTTTATTTTAAATTGAGAAATTTACACATTTTCGGTATCGCCGAAATACGCGATCGAATCAGCTGAATCGAAAAAAAAAAATCACAAATAATCAAGTGGTTTCTTTCTCCCAGATAACACCTATTCTTGATTAATTAACAGAACATCGTGGGTTAGAGATCGATATAAAAAGCGTTGTGATATTTTCGGGTACTTGTTGAGGACGACCGCGACGGCAGATTATACTGTTATGCTTCACAACGTCACACGGGTCTTGAATATTTTTATACATTGAACGAAACGACATTTTTTTGATTCTGCAACAAAGATTAAGTGAAAAAGGTGAAGGCGAATATTGCACTTAAGAAAAGTTAATAATTTTCTAAAAATATCGATAATTATCTATGAATTTGTATTTTTCCCGAGTCTTGATAAGGTACCTAGTTTTCATCTTTTGCCGACTGCAAGTCGCTTCTCATACATACGTATATAATTATATTCTGATACATATACTATTGTACATTCGGGTGGTTTTTATATGATTTTTTTTTTTTAATTTCAATTTTGGATAGTCGTAAATCGGCTTTAAATGTGGAAAAAAACATTTTTCAATTTTTCCAGATTTTCATTCTGAGTCAGCTGAGTCTTCTTGTTGGCACGTAATTTTGTTTTTCAATTGAGAGATTCCACGCCAACTGATCCAGGGGTGAATGGGCTGGTTTTCAAAACTCTTAGAGAAGTATTGGATCTTTTTTGGGGTCCAAAAATATACAAGATCCTACATTTTCAGCCACTAATTCTGCCACAGTTCATTATTATAGCCAATTTACTGTTTTTTTTCATTTTTTTGATGTCAGTGACGAAATTTTGTTTATGGGATGACTGCGATTACATGCTCCCAGGAGCCAAAATTCGATAAAAACTGATTTTTTTTCAAAGGACTGTATCTGCGAAGGCTCATTTTTCTAAAATTTCTGCGACACGTCAAAATGTTGCTTTTTCCAAGTACTTCAAAACGAAGAAAAATTTTCGATGTGTATTTGCGTTCCAAGTACAAAAAGTGACGAAAAACCGTTTTTTGTCACTTTTTGCCCATTCAACGTGTTGAAATTCTATACCGATGGTGTCTTCGACGCCTGTTTCCCTCGTAATCATAATATAAACAACATAAACGATAAAAATATCCATTATACAGAATATATGAGTTATAAGGAAAGAACAGTCTGATCGATGATGGACAAGGAACTAGGAATTCCCTCGATTACATGGGAATTCTCGTGAAATGATGTGAATGTGTTACAAACAAGAGTTATTTCTAGGGTTCAGTTCAGTGATTTATTGAATATACATATAACTTTATAGATCAGGTACGTCCACACTAAATTTACCAAAATTCGCTTCGTAAAGCTCTTCGGTGAGTTCCGTTTTTCTGCAAGCTTTACATTACAAATAATATGTGGGAAAGCTATAGTCAACAGACAGGGGAACTCCGGAAAAGAATACAATTTAGTACTAGGATTCGAGCTAAGGACTGATATTTCTGCGATAAGCTCTGCTCGGCTAGTCTGGATTATATATATTGTGACGTTGCATTTTGCAACCGTCACAGTGAACACCCTAGACGGGCAACGATGTGAGGACAGGCAGCTCCAGGAAGTATGCCAAAACCAGGTCGTAATTTATTTAATTATATTTAGCTCTTTCTTATTATTATTATTACCGTCTCTTCGATTATTCCTTCAATATTTTCAAATTCTTCGGAATTCTTGCTTATTGTTAATATCATTTTCCCGTATCATGTCTCAAGGTCGTCACCCGACACTCTTTCGGCTGCTGCGTCAGCTTCCCGTGCCGCTGCGGCCAAGCTCAAATGCAGGCTATGCTTTTGGCTGGGTGAAAGTATACCGATTAATGGAGATCTGCGACCAAATGTTATTTCGCCTTCTAGGGTTGGCGTGGTCGGCGAGTCCAGAGATGTCGACCTGGTACGTCCACCCGGCATCAGCTTGGGTGGGTCTTGCTCTTCACCACTTCAGCCCGGTGATAGGTCTCAAGGCAGTTGGCTCGAATTGAGCGGAGAGTTAACTGGGTTGGGGGGATTACGGAAAGATTGTGGCGAATATCGCGAATGAAGGATCACGGACAAGGATTGAACTATTAACAATTAAACTATCCCGAACAATTAATTAAAAGTAAATGAATTCGATTCTACGTTATACTACACTAGCCGCGTATCGCGTGATTGAAATGTACCGCGTCAGCAAATTCGTTACTTCGCGACGTTTCCTAAGGCCGTTGACATACAGCGGCTCGGGTTCTCACTAGGTCAAGTCACAAAATGCACAGTTTAAGCGTACCCCACACTTAGCACCATTTTGTTACGGGCAACCGAGCTGAAGGCTTCGGGTGTCGTATTCTTATATAATTAGAGAAAGAGAGTAATCTCCGAGCGGCTGAAGATCAATCTCTTGGGCTTGCTTGAACAAAGTCCTAAGGACACCTGCGCAATTTGTGAACGGTATAGGAGGAACCACTGTCGTGTTACTTTAAATATACGTTTATTCAATGGAATAGTTGCGAGAATGCGGTACTTACGAGACTAATTCCCTATAACGTTAAATCATGTGCTAGATAGCTAATACTAAACTAAGTGTTATTTGATAGTATACAATGCGAAATATGGAAGGTAGAGAAGGAATGAGCCTACCGAATTAACCTCTGAGCGTCACCCGAGCCAACTCCAAGAGCCCACCGTTGAGCGACTTCCTTCACGATGATCCTGGTGCAGCTTATGCCGAGCAGTCAGATCCGAGTCAGCTGTCTGTTTGATGGACCTTCTTCGAATCTGCTCTCTGTTCTGCTTCACACTCAGCCCTTGTCAGGAGTCCTCGAAGACGGTTAGGCGTGGTTCAGGGTGCGCGTTAGAGGGGTGAGCACTTTGCTCAACTTTCGGTATTAATTCGACTGACGAGCAATCACCTCGGTTTCGATAAAGAAACCTCGGGTTGCTCGATGGTGGGGTTTATTGCAAATCGCTGAATCGATGGTTTCGGGTGTCATTTCCTGCTCTGCCTTCCGGCGAGCGCGCGCGTGTAGGAATGCGCTGACTGCACTACTTGCAGTAGAATAAATTTGGAAAAAATGCGATATCGGGGCCGTTCGTAACATTATATTCCCGTATCATGTCTCATTCTCGTGTGAACATTTTATGTAAAACTACGGAACTCGGAAGGGCTACGCCAGGACGTCGGGGGATGACCATCGACGCCGAAACGAAGCTCTTCCCGAGCAACGACAACGACTCTCCTGTCTGACTTCTGGCCGTGGATGCCGCAGGAGCGGTTGAATAAGGATGGCTCCAAGAGTCACTCTCCCGTTTCCCGACGACTATCCCGCGTGGCGCTGGACCACCATCGTCAACAAATTCCAGAAGTCTCGGCAACGGTTGAATAAAGCAAGGTGAAAACACCAAAGTAACCGCACGCTTCCCGTTGCCGAGGACTTATCAAGCTGGACCACATCACCGACTTTCTTGCGAGTCCCGAGGAAGAAGATGCAACCACGTGATGCAGACCTGTCTGTAAGTCTTCCACGTCATCCATGGGGAAGTCTGGATGCAGATCCGGGCATTGGGGCATCGACTTCCGCCAGCTCCTCTGACTGGTCTGTTCTTCACGTTAGAACGCAGTCAGGGTGCACTTCTTCCCGAGAACGTCATCGAGGAGTCCCGAGACGAACGTCAGAGTCAGCAGAGAGATGATACCGTCAGAGTCCCGTTACGTCACGATCCCGTTACCGATCAAGTCTGGACAAATTAGCCAAAGTGGACTGGACAACGCGTCCACAAACTCATTCCAGCCGGTAAAGGCAAATCTAAGATTTGGCGCCTTTATCCCGATGACGTAGTTTCGTTGCAAAACCAAAATCGTAACGCCACGAGGGGATCCCGACTCTATAAAATAGGCTGTAACGCTGGACTCGGCCTACTTCTTCGCTCGTCTGTCCTCACATCGACACCGAACAACAGTGTACCGTATTCCCGAGTTCCCGAGTTCCCGTTGCTATTTCGAGTCATTTTTGTATTTAGAGTCATTTTTATAACTTAGAGTCATTTTCAGTAGAGTCAGTTTACCGTTTATCGTTAATTATATCGTTCTGCGAATGAGAGTATCGCCAGTAAGGTAAGACCTCTTTTGTAACCACGAGGTAACTCCCGAATCCCGTTTAGTTTATATTTTATTGTATTATTGTGTGGCGCAGGCCACGAGCCTTGGGTTCGTAAGTCTTTGTGACTTCGTCCCGATAAATTTATAGTATTTTGAGTAGTTAAAAACGGATTTCACGAGTTACCCGTGTGCGTAATTATTTGTGGGTTTTCTTTCCTTGCTTAACGCATGTTATAGATTCTCTTCTAGTCGCCATTAGCTTTCCTATTTCTATTTCTATTTTCTGATTATATTTCTGGTAATATTAAACCTAAAAAGGTAACTGGCATATTTCTGGAGAAAGAGCGTAGAAGCAAGCATTTGTTAAATTTGTTATTTAGTCTATACGTTCTCTTAGTTTAAGGCCTGAGTATATTTTGCCTGCCTAGATTATATCGTATTTTCCCGTATATTTTCTTTGATTGTATTTTCTATGATATTTTTCTTGTGAATATTTTCTGATTCTTTGTTGAGTGAAACTGTATTATTCCCGTTATATCTGAGACACTTATAGTCCAGTCGGAATGTACATAAGGTGTGCAAAAACATAATACTCAGCTAGAAATTTTTGTACGGCTTCCGGGGATGCCCAGGAACACAACCCTCAGTTATCCCGGAAAATAAGTGACGGCTTTGGTAGTAACAATTAATTGAAAATTGAAAACGTTGAATTTCGAAGCTCTTTTTTTATTTATCAAGTTGAGAGAAAAAAGCTTCAGACAAAAGTTGTAGATATAATTTTTCTCTACAAAATCGGTTCTATGCAAAATCACGTAGGATTGTTGGTTTAGCTATAAATTGCAACAAAAGATTCAATTTCACTCTTTTGTTTATTGCATCCAGGTAAGTGAATTATCAACGCACACTGTCGAAACTCATCCGGATTGTAGAAATATCCCGTCTCAAGCGAAGCGCGCAAAGTTCACCAGGCTATGTCGTATAGTTTAGCAACAATAATTTTTTCCCCGAAAAAAATGACCCCCCCACAGAATTAGTCACGATCACCTGACAGAGTGCAATAAAATCGTGTCACTAGTTTTTACCACCCTCTTTGAGAATCTCATTAAAAAAAACAGTTTTTTTGACAAACAAGCACGTTTCTAGCGAAAACTCGGTTTTCGCTTATAAACAAATGGAGATATCTCCGTTAATTTTCAAGCTATCGGCAATATTCCGAAAGAATCTGATAGCTCTTTTTTAAACGCTTTTTTTGAAAAAAAAAAATCATCCCTTAATCTCTATCAGAACCGGAGATACAGACAGGTTTACCTATTAATTCGTAATTGTCGATCTAAGCAACATTTTCGGATGAACAAAGTTCGTACGTGTTCTTGAGACATTTGGGCATCATCTACGATTTGTCTCATATCTTTCCGGAGTATTTATTTCATCATGGGACAGGTTGAATGCAGCCGCGCGGACAGACACCGCGCCGCCCGTCGGGCGAGTCGAGCCGAGCCGCGCGGTGGGGAGCGGTGGGGAGCGCTCTAGCCAATCGCGCGCGACGTCGCACCGCTAGTTAACAATTCGAATAACTCCCTTAAAAATTGTCGTACAAACTTGGTTTTTTTTTCAAATCGGGCTACTTTTTTCTCACCAATCCGATCACGCTGTCCAAAATGAGCGTCGATCGACACTTGTCTAATTGATTATCCTTTTTCTCTGTTTTTAGTCTTGAAATGTTTATAAATAATGTAATATTATTGGAATGAAGTTGTCATTGATAACTTTCAATTCATTAGCAAATATATCTACATCATATTATTTACAAAAAGCTTCATTTATAATTAAATTGAGAATATGCATACCAAGCCTCTACAGAGATAACTCATACCCAATTGACACTCATAATATTAATAAGCAATCATAAAAATCGAATGTTTATTATTCCTAGCAACTTTCAGGTCAAAAACAGAGAAAAAGGATAATCAATTAGACAAGTGTCGATCGACGCTCATTTTGGACAGCGTGATCGGATTGGTGAGAAAAAAGTAGCCCGATTTGAAAAAAAAACCAAGTTTGTACGACAATTTTTAAGGGAGTTATTCGAATTGTTAACTAGCGGTGCGACGTCGCGCGCGATTGGCTAGAGCGCTCCCCACCGCTCCCCACCGCGCGGCTCGGCTCGACTCGCCCGACGGGCGGCGCGGTGTCTGTCCGCGCGGCTGCATTCAACCTGTCCCATGATGAAATAAATACTCCGGAAAGATATGAGACAAATCGTAGATGATGCCCAAATGTCTCAAGAACACGTACGAACTTTGTTCATCCGAAAATGTTGCTTAGATCGACAATTACGAATTAATAGGTAAACCTGTCTGTATCTCCGGTTCTGATAGAGATTAAGGGATGATTTTTTTTTTCAAAAAAAGCGTTTAAAAAAGAGCTATCAGATTCTTTCGGAATATTGCCGATAGCTTGAAAATTAACGGAGATATCTCCATTTGTTTATAAGCGAAAACCGAGTTTTCGCTAGAAACGTGCTTGTTTGTCAAAAAAACTGTTTTTTTTAATGAGATTCTCAAAGAGGGTGGTAAAAACTAGTGACACGATTTTATTGCACTCTGTCAGGTGATCGTGACTAATTCTGTGGGGGGGTCATTTTTTTCGGGGAAAAAATTATTGTTGCTAAACTATACGACATAGCCTGGTGAACTTTGCGCGCTTCGCTTGAGACGGGATATTTCTACAATCCGGATGAGTTTCGACAGTGTGCGTTGATAATTCACTTACCTGGATGCAATAAACAAAAGAGTGAAATTGAATCTTTTGTTGCAATTTATAGCTAAACCAACAATCCTACGTGATTTTGCATAGAACCGATTTTGTAGAGAAAAATTATATCTACAACTTTTGTCTGAAGCTTTTTTCTCTCAACTTGATAAATAAAAAAAGAGCTTCGAAATTCAACGTTTTCAATTTTCAATTAATTGTTACTACCAAAGCCGTCACTTATTTTCCGGGATAACTGAGGGTTGTGTTCCTGGGCATCCCCGGAAGCCGTACAAAAATTTCTAGCTGAGTATTATGTTTTTGCACACCTTATGTACATTCCGACTGGACTATTAAAATGATTTGAGACTGTTAGTTTGTTAATTCCGGTAAAAATACGGATTTGATTGAATAAAACTTGTCCCGTAGAAATACGGTGTATCGTTAATAATTTTTGAGTAAATCATGGCAAATTAAAATAAACTGGTCAACTAAGTAATTATCAATTATTTTGTTTGATTAATTGGCAACCCACCCACTCTACCATCTAGTAATTGTATTCTGAGCTAATCGGCAAGTCCCGCCGTCAAATTTATATAGTTTATATTGTATTCTGTGACGATGATACGTCTGGCGCCCAACTTCAGTCTTTTTAGTAGTTGCATTTATTTAATTGACGCCGAAGTGCGCGGTTATCGGGTTCACCCTTACCCTGAAAACGAATAGCCGGTTGCAATATATAAAAACAAAAGATCGAAGCGAATTTTGGTAAATTTAGTGTGGACGTACCTGATCTATAAAGTTATATGTATATTCAATAAATCACTGAACTGAACCCTAGAAATACATCTTGTTTGTAACACATTCACATCATTTCACGAGAATTCCCATGTAATCGAGGGAATTCCTAGTTCCTTGTCCATCATCGATCAGACTGTTCTTTCCTTATAACTCATATATTCTGTATAATGGATATTTTTATCGTTTATGTTGTTTATATTATGATTACGAGGGAAACAGGCGTCGAAGACACCATCGGTATAGAATTTCAACACGTTGAATGGGCAAAAAGTGACAAAAAACGGTTTTTCGTCACTTTTTGTACTTGGAACGCAAATACACATCGAAAATTTTTCTTCGTTTTGAAGTACTTGGAAAAAGCAACATTTTGACGTGTCGCAGAAATTTTAGAAAAATGAGCCTTCGCAGATACAGTCCTTTGAAAAAAAATCAGTTTTTATCGAATTTTGGCTCCTGGGAGCATGTAATCGCAGTTTTGACGGCGGGAACGGATTCCTCGGGAAATTTTACATCGATCTTATATCTTCTGAAATTTTTTTAGGCCAAAATCCGACTGTGCCATCCCATAAACAAAATTTCGTCACTGACATCAAAAAAATGAAAAAAAACAGTAAATTGGCTATAATAATGAACTGTGGCAAAATTAGTGGCTGAAAATTTAGGATCTTGCATATTTTTGGACCCCAAAAAAGATCCAATACTTCTCCAAGAGTTTTGAAAACCAGCCCATTCACCCCTGGATCAGTTGGCGTGGAATCTCTCAATTGGAAAATACTGATTCCAGTTAGTTCGAGTTTAGAAATACTTATGAATAACCTTGTTCATTATTCTTGCAGCTGTCTCCATCCAGAACTTACTCACATTGGTATTCATTCAAATTAATGAAGAATAATACACAAATAATATATAGATAAATATATAAATAAATGCATAAATGAAAGAATAAATTAATTAATATGAAAATATGACATAGCTCACAACTCGAGTGAAATACCCTGCATACTATTTCATGCTATTTTTTACGGCAATGAAACTTATACAGTCGACGCTCTGAAAATGTCCGCCCTAGGGGCTTGAGGGGAATATATTTCCAAGAAATACAGTCCCCCCACTATCGTACCGTCACGGCTCATTTTTCTCTGCGATTTTATTACTCACTGACGCTCCCAAAGTGTCCGCTCGAGTTCTGTATGTAGTTCTCTGTATAGTATAGTAATTTGTGCGAACACTTAGAGGGAGAGTAGAAATAAATTTGTGGACAGAATCAGAGCGAGTGAAACAAATTTTTTTTGGTCTATTGGTGGGGGAATAACTAAATGTTCAAATGAGGGGAATGGACACTTTGAGAGCGGCCATTTAGAGAGCTTCGACTGTATTCGATTCAGGTTTGTTGATTTAATTTTTGATATAAAAATTACAGGAAAACTCAGAGCTGAAAATATAAATCTGAAAAAAATTAAGAATTATTTTTTCCGCATTTGGAGCCAATTTATGGCCATCTGACATAATTTTCTCGTGATTTTTTATTTAACGACCACCCTTGTCTACATAGGAGCTCTGTCAGAACGAGAACGGTTTAATCGATGAATTTCCGATTTTTTAAATTTTTATTTCGATCTATAATATCAGGGCCAACACCTACATGCCAAAGCGTTTTTTAATTGAAGATTTATTTGGTCGTTTATTGACGAATTTTGAAATTTTGCTTTTTTCGAAAATCTGAAAATTGTAATATTTTTTTCTCAGTGATAGCTGATTTTAGGGAGAAAATACATGAGACATCAAATGTTCGAATTGAACTATACTTTTCATGAAAATTCTCATTGAATTTTTTGCGTAAAAAAGTTTGAAGTGATTATAACTAAATATGAAATTTTGATTTCGGAAAAAAGTACGCCTTCAACAGTTTTTCGGGAAAAAAAATATTCGACAAAATTCAATAGAAATTTCAATGAAAAGTAGAGTTGAAATCGAACATTTCATGTGTCGACAAAAAAATATGAAACTTTCACATTTTTGAAAGAAGTATACATTTTCAGAAATCCGTAGATGAAAAACTAATGCTTGAATTAAAAAATGCTTTGTTATATAGATTTTGGTCGTGAAATATAATAAGCATAATACGTCGGACTACTACAAAGTCGTTGCATACAATAGAATATGAGCTGGATCTGCGCTTCAGCAACGACTGAACTGGACTGAACGCTGCTCATGCATTATATTCGCAAGCTCCCAGTTTCCCACATTGACAGCTGACTGTGTCGAGTGGCTGACTAGCGGTGTTTTAGCGTTCACGGGGTCTGGGCGAATCGCTGCGGAGGAACTGCGTTTCTGAGGAATTGGGTTTGTGAATGGAATTTTTTTTTTTCACATGCGGTTAACGTAGAGTCAGAAAAAATAATTAGCTCGTATTCTTTTTTTCTTTGCTAAAAATCATAATCACGAAAGTCATAGGTAATTGAGTATTCCATTTTCGAAGTATATAAATATATCTTAACATAGGCGACGTCACAATGTTAAAGTTTTGAATCCGTTGTATCAACTTCAATATTTGTTTGATTGAAAAATGAAAAAATATGACCTAATTATTTTTTTCAAAACTACTCAAATATAGAAAAAAAAAAATCCATTTAAATACCCATTTGCGTACTATTATGTGCAATACACGCATATCGCGCGGCATCTTTTGATGGAAGAAGGTCGTAAGCGCCAACATACAACCATTTCGTATTCATAAAATCAAAAGGTCTCATAGTTGATATAATTTAATTTCGCTCCGCAGAGTTGGTCCCTGAGCAGTTAGAGAATAAATCACGAATCTCAAATTTTCCAAAATGTATTCTTGTAGAGAATTTAATCGCGCATCTATTTTTCCTCGTGAAAAAACTTGTAGCATTTGTCGTTTTCGGAATGTTCACAAAAAACGTGTTTTTTTTTAAGGCAAGAATTCCCGCCTCTTTTCACTTCAACTCATTCTAGATTACCCAATTTTTAAAATTTCCGAACGAAATTTTCAGGAATAATATGATGTCCCTTGAGCATCTATTTTTTATTTTATTTTGATAATGAAAACCTGAAGGCAGAACGTCGTGTCTGCTAGATACGTCTTCTGCGTTTAGGTTTCAAAATGCATGATTTCTAATTATTTATATGCGCTTTCATCATTTTCAAAGCGATTGATGGAATAAAAAAGAATTATACGACGTTACGACACTAAAATCACCTTTTTTGGTGCTTATATACGACCTTATGCCATTAGCCACGCGATATATGCATATGTGTATAACAGTCCACAGAAAAAGTAGGTTCGATTCACAATCAATGGAGTCAATCCTCACACTGTATTCTTTACTTCAATTATTTATAGGTTCACAAAACTCGTACCGATTTGCGAATAGCTTTTCAGTGCGGAGAATATAATTCGAATATCAAAAAATGGATTCTATAACACGTATTGAATATTCAAGAGTTTTTTGAGCCGCAATCGGCGAGTTATACAGCAAAGATGTTTTAAACAGCTACCCGGAACGGCCATCTTGAGTGTTATTTCCGGATATTTTCCTGACCAAGTGACGAAGTTCACTGAAATTTTAGTAAGAATTAATTGGAACCTTTCAATTGAATATCAATAAAACTTACACGTAATAAATGATTCAATTCATAACTTTGAACTTGATCATCGAAAATTGCAATCAAACACGTCTTCAGATCAGAAAATCGTATAAAATTTTTGTGACAGGACGGTATCCCCTCAACTAGATGAATATCAAAATATGGTAAGCCGCGGAAGGGGTACTTAAGTCTCCGATCAAAAAAAGAACGTATACACGACATGTCCCCCACATCTCCTCACATCCTACCCACAACTCACCCACATATACTCATCTTCCGATATCTCATATTTATACTCATATCTCCGATGATTCATCTCGCGTGGTAAAATAACGAAATGGCCGCGATAAAATAACTGATGAATATGGACTTGATGAACCGGTGAGTTTGTTCAAATCCTAAAATATAAGATATTACAAGTTTTTACTTGAAATTTGAAGCATTTATACGTTGAAATTTATTTATTTATTTATTTACTAGGGGCTTCGCCCCTACGCGCTTCGCGCGTCAACCCCTCTCGGCGCTACGCGCCTCGGGCACTCGGCGCTTCGCGCCTCACTCTGATGATTTATAATTTTCCGAAGTACGTTTATTTGCAAATACTCACGGTTGACAGCTCGGCACACATCTTGTCATACATGCGACATTTGTCTGCTAGATGCTGTTTTTGTTTTGTTTTCCGCACCTCATAGCACCGCCAACTTCATGCGCTATACTATTGTTATAATAATCTTTTTTGCTATAGTGCGTTTTGATCTTCTTTTTCATTTGTTTATTTCGCCGGACAGGATTTTTTTATTATATAGAGAGATTTATATATTTTATGTGTCAAACTATCCTCACGCTGGTATAAGGTAATTGAAATCTATCTTCCATTGCCCGGTTTCATAAACGCAGGGATCCCCTCGATCACTGGGAAAATTTATCCCATGGGTTTTCTGTCAAATGTTTCGTAGCGATTGTATCCGCTCTATAGCAGCAGAATCGCGCCTATCTTCAACTGTACACGCGTCTTACAATAAATTGATATAGATTGATTTCTGGGAGTCAGGTGTTCAAGTTTAGGGCCAACAATTTCCAATAATATCTGAACCGTCACTTTACTCAGGCGGAATCTCCTTACAAATTCCGAATAAGCCGATAATAATAATTCCGACGGCCCTGAACTTGAACACCTGACTCCTAGAAATCAATCTATATCAATTTATTGTAAGACGCGTGTACAGTTGAAGATAGGCGCAATTCTGCTGCTATAGAGCGGATACAATTGCTACGAAACATTTGACGGAAAACCCACGGGTTAAGTTTTCCCAGTGATCGATGGGATCCCTGCGTTTATGAAACCGGGCATTTGTAATGGAAAAAAGGTTCTCAATTTTTTTCTGAGTAACTTATACCCCAATGCCGCGTTTGAATATTTTCCATCGCTGGGTCTATCTGCGTACGTTCAAGCAATCACAGACTCTCAGCGGCTGAAACGGTCATCAGGATATGTACAAGTCTTCTGTGAAGTTTCACTCTAATCGAACAAATTCATGATAAACTACGAGTGTTTAATTGTCTTGAGCTGCACAGCGAATAGAGAATGCATCGGCGGCTGTACGCTAGGCTGGACATTAATTCGTATGAATTTTTTCTATAACAATGGAAAAAATTATTACCTATACACGTCAGGTTCAAAACGATGTATTAGATATAGGTATAATGATTATAAAATATATATCACGGACATTTAGAAATCTCGCGCGAAGAATTATTATTCTGACTGTTATAAAACAAATTTACGTGAATAAATGTTGGAAAATTTATTGAATTCTGCAAGTGTATAGGCCTCCAAAAAAGTTGGTCTGTCCACCCAGTTCAAAACCGCCGCTGAGCTCTACACTCCCGGCGCCATTCCAGCAATAGAACATTCCTAGATTATCATTGGCTAGTTCAATTAAAGTAAAATTTTACAGACGACTTAAACATATCCTGATAACGATTTCGTCAACCGAAAGTTTGTGTTCGGCTAAATTTACGTTGATAGGCAGAGCGATTGAAGGTATTCGAACGCTGTTTGTGTAGTTACTAAGAAAAAAATTAATACTTTTTTTCTTATTACGTATAAGATAAATTTCAATTATTTCACCAGTTTGAGAAGAGTTTGGCACATAATTGTTTCAAATTTGAAGTAAAAACTTATACTATTTTAGGATTTAGAGCGAGTTTAAGTGAAAAAAGATGACAATTTTTTCAAATGGCCAAAAAAGATGCGCAATCAAATTTCAAATTAGGATGTATGTTTAAAGAATTAAAATCAAGATTTGTTTTTTCCAAGTGGCCAGGGGCCATCTCGAAGTGGCAATATAATTTTATATCCCTTCTACGATCTAGCGGTTCAATTATGGCCGATAGTCCTTTCTCACACCCCGTTTCTTCTAATATGGACAACTTTTTTCCCCTACCTGTGATAATCCCTGACTTTGTATTATCATTGACATTTATTCTTGAACGATAGAACACATTCGTTAATCATTACATCAAAATAATAACAGTTTCTATGAAAAATAATGCTGAACTTCCCTATATGATAGAATGAAGAAAATTAAATAGTCATTTTTGATGTATGGTTTGGTTGAATAATCTATCATTTTCTATCAATTACTACCTCGCCATGTGTTTATTCTGTAAAATTGATTTTTTATCGGTCTATTCACTATGCCAGCCGATCGATATTACTAGATAATTTTAAAGTCGCAAATTAATGGACCACTTCATAATGATAAATAATAATAATATAATAGTCACTAAGATTTTTGACAGAAACACCCGTAATCTGAACAAATGTTCAAAAATAATTGTAATATCTTCTTTGTTTCGAGGACGGAAAAACCAAGAGATGTCGAAGTATATTGTTGAGCTTTTTTTTTTAATTCAGTGGTCCATGTCCATCCACTTTACCACATAAGAAAATTGTATGTATTGAACGATGGGAAGTATCACGGATAAATGTAATATTATAAAATAAGAAAATCGGAGGAAATAATAATAATGCTAAACTAGCGCGATAACTACTTCGAGTTTTCTTTTATTGTTTCACGATCACCTATAGACTTGCATACAAGACTCCAGAAAGCATCAAAACGAATACGTAAAAGTGTAACAGACGCACATAAAATTCATTTTGATTACTTCGCGTGTTTGTTACATGTCAATTCGATGGTTAGAAACTTTCACCGGAATTTGCTAATACGCAAATGCATATGATTTTGTAGAAAAGTTCAAAGCTTAGTCACTTTAATTATTAAACTCCGAATTAATGTGGAAAGTTCCCAGAGTATACAATTTGTAGGTTTTTGTCATAGTCGATAAAGTGGAGAAAAAACACGCACGCTAAAACAGTGTGTCTGCTAGTATCTCAGATCCCAACTCGTATCAATCAGAATTTACCCTACGAGTTAGCTCGAAGCTGGGTGAAACTGTAAATTTCAGTTGGTATGACAGATACCGCTCGCTGCGCCAAGCCCACTTCAAGCCCACTTGGTCGGCTCACAAATTAACCCAGGGTGAACCGTCTTTAGAATACTCAGTCAACGATGAGAATTACCCATATATGCCTGTTCTGAAAATTCCAGTACGGTTATGGTTCGTTGAACATACTTGTGCTGGAATTAAGTTTGATTCCATTTCACTCGGTTTGTGCTATATGACTGATGGATCTTGTGCAATATTTTGGTGGCCCTAAAATGAGCCGATGTTTTTCACGATAATTTGCTGGATGACACTTATTGTTAGTAGGACACCTCTGTTTGAAATTAATTCATAATTTTCATCGAATCAAATTTTTCTGATGCGGAAAATAATTTTGTTGTGACGAGTTTGTGAGATATTGAAATGACCGCATGTAATTTCAGAGTGCCACGAACTGTAAATGCTTTATCGAATCGGTTTTGTAAAATAGTTTCTTCCAGTTGATGTTCTGCAGATGTACAGTACTCGAAAGATATGCTTCGAAAATAAGAACATGCTCAATTATATATAGATCCAGCGGTGTTTGAATAGGATCAGAATTGCCAATCAGTTGTAAACTCGCGATATGCGGACAATAAGTGTCATCCACCGAATTATCGCGAAAAACATCGGCTCATTTTAGGGCCACCAAAATATTGCACAAGATCCACCAGTCATATAGCACAAACCGAGTGAAATGGAATCAAACTTAATTCCAGCACGAGTACCCATACAGCACGTTACGTTGCTGGAATGTTGCTGCAAGATTGCAATATCTCAGACTCATTACATTGCACTTGCAAGATTGCAGCAAGATTGCTGCAATATTCCAATATCTCAGCTTCATTACATTGCACTTGCAAGATTGCAGCAACAATGCTGCAATATTTCAATAGTTTCTGTTTCGAGAGGATACGATTAAAATAAGTAAATCTTTGATCACTCGGGTAATTTTACTGCTTATTTGATATTAGTATCACGAACTCAGTGAAAGCATTTGATGTTAGTTTTATAAGTTTCAAAAGCATAAGATTTCACGATAGACCGTTGGGAGTAGGTGGATGCCGGACCGCAGCTGATCACGAAAGTTAAGCAACAGTAGCCGCAGTCAGTATTCGGATGGGTGGACGGGATAGAGGACCCATTGGCAAAAAGAACAGATTCGGGAAACAGAAAGAAGTTCTATGACATCAACGTGTCTGTTCAATCCTATAATAATTTGAATGAGTGCCTCTTCGAAACGACAGTAAAAAGAAAACAGACGTCTGTATTGTTAACAATATTTTTGTTTTTCAATACTTTGTGATCCGCGTAGCAGCATCGTATAGATCTAGGAATACAAAAAAACTATAATTTTGTATAAAAGACATATGACACATTTCATTATCACATATTAACAATATTGCTACAATATTGCTGGAATATTGCGAAAGTTATGCAATGAAAGCGGACATAGCAATGTTGCTGCAAGCATGTTACAACATTGCAGCAATATTTTGCAATATCGGCGCAATGTTGCAATATTGCAGATCCAACTTTGCAGCAACATTGCAGCAACGTAACGTGCTGTATGGGTATGTTCAACGAACCATAACCGTACTGGAATTTTCAGAACAGGCATATATACACGTATACAATTGTATAACTCCGAGAAAACACGACCAGTAGACGGATACGGAAGGGCTAAGGTGGTAAAATAACCATTTTCGGAAAATGGATAACCTGGGTAAGTAAAGAAGCATCATATGACATCTCCACTACGTTGTTACGTAGTGTTGTTACGTAGTGGAGATGTCATATGATGCTGAACACAGCGAGCTTGCGGGAGTAGCGCGGCCGTGGATCAGTGCGCGCGGTGATGCGCGACGGCACGTTTTATTTTTTATCTCCGGCCCAGGTATTTTCTCCATAAATTTTTGTTTTTAGGATTGAAGAGGAAGGATCCAGGTATCTAAAAAAAATTATCTCCATGAATTTCTGTAAGTCCCGCGGAAATGGCAGTGAAATTAAAAATAAAAACGCCAAAAAAATATTGAAGAATTTTTTTTTTGAAAATATAATTTTTTATACGAAAGCTCATTCTTTTACGAACAAAACGATTCAAGGATCCTTCCGCTCCGATGAACACTTTCGGAGATATGAATTTTCAAACAAAGCGGTGCACAAAAATTCACATGCCTCTAACTCCGCCATTTTTGAGAATTTTTCAAAATCCTTCAAATTGTACTTTTTTTTCCATAGTACTACAGATGTATTGAATAGTGCAAAAATCCGTGACTTGACGGTTTTTTTTTTGAGTGAAGTGACGTGGATCCGCTCATATACAGTTCTCTCCTCGCGTAGCGAGCGACCCCCACTCCTTGACTACTTTGACGCGCCCGAGCGTTTTCGCTCCTGTTTGGCACCGTTTTTCACCCACTAAAAATTATTTGTCGGTATCGGGAAAATATACGATTTCAAGTATTTTATCTCTTCTTCAAAATGCTTTTTCAAAAATTCAAATCGAACAACTGTACGAGCATCACGACCTTCTTAAAAAAAGTACATGAAATTCGAAAAACTGCAATTGTGCAGAAACTATTTATCCGACAGCTTCCAGGTTTTGCACCAATGAAGTATGTGTTAATAACAACTTAAATTCGAAGGAACTACGCTTCATCTCAAAAACTGGCTAAGTTATGAATTTTTGAAAAATTGATGATTTTTTCGTTGTTTTTTGGACTCTTCTCCGAAACTAATGATCCGATTGAGACGTGTTACCTCTCATTCTTTTCGTTTTTGAATTCTCTACAAAAAGTGCCAGTGTAGCTCCTCGATTGGATCAATACTTTTCATTTTATAAGCGAAAAAGCAAAAATTTGAATTTTTTTGGCTGTTTTTGGCTTCTCAAAAAAAAAAAAAACCAAGAAGATCCAGGAGTGGCATTTATGTTAAAAAAACATCTTGGCACTACCTATTAAATGACTGCACAGTCAGATTTCAGGTAGTATTTGTGTCACGAAACCGACCTTTTGTGAGCTCTATTGCTTGGCCTAATGGAATAAAATTTCGTTTTCAGACTTTATTACATGTATGATCTGCCCAAATTTCTTTTCTACATGTTCTACATCGATTACAATGAACATGCCCAGGGTATAAAATACACCGGAAATTTGAACCTTGCGATAAGTATTATGAGAAGTCAATCTACAATCAATCAACAACAAAGATCGTAACTCCGGACTGGCATCGATTTTTGAATCAAATACAGCCTCATTTTCGCAATTTAATGTATTATTCGTATAGCACATTTTCAGTAGGTATCTGTTTTGTTGCCACCGTCACCAGTACATTTTTTGAGTTGATTGTTGCTAAAGTATTTGCTTTTACTTCTCTATGTCTAGATTCACATCGCATCGCCCAAAAATAAATGAAAGGTCCGTTCTGTAATAGTAGTCTTGGATAATGTATCAAATAGTGAACTTGGATTTCAGGGAACCAAATAATTTAATATAAACGGAATTATGTTTTTTGATTTAAATCTCTAATAAGGTAGCGCAATTTTCTGTAACTCTCGGACAAGTGACGATGTCTATCATCTGATTGCAATGTTCGTCGTATTCCGGAATGAAATGTCCAACAATTAAACCAAAACATCGAACGAAATATAACATTTCTGCTGCAGACATACTCAATTGCACTTTATTATTTTTCAACCGGTTAATTTTTATGAGAGGAGGTTTGTTTGAGAATTCTATAGAACCGTAATCAAATTTATCAATTGAACTGTTTAGAGTATCCAAAGTAAAATAGTGTTTTTCATAAATGAATATTCCTAGTAAAGCTTTCATATCATAGAGACAAACACACTCTAGTACGTCATGCATCATATCGACAGTGAAGTTTTGTGTCAAATGAAAATTGTGAACGTCGTGAAAACAACACTTTTCTTTAATTCCACTTTCATCGGGCTTAGGGTTTTTACAGTCTGGCTCATAATTCACTCTAGTTATCAATAAATTAGGATATTCTTCTACAGCAAACTGTATTTGCTCAGATGACATCTTACATAGGTATTCTGCAACAAAATGAGGCTTTAAATGATTCAACCAATCCTAGTATACCGTTCGGTCCCAAATTATCCCTTAAGAATAATACTAACTGAAACTCCACATTTATTTTCACCTTATCGATGCTTATAAAAATATCTTCACTTGAGAGAAAATTTATCCCGTTGATAAGCTCCCTAAAAATGGAGCGATTGTTGGTTTTTTTCTTATCTTTACTATGAAATAAGGTAGAAAATGAGAGGGCATCGATCCTACAGAAATGAGTCCTACATAATGAAATTCCTACAGAATCGTTCCTACAGAAGACAATCTGTACGATCATAGGTATAAGAAAATTGTTCAGCTTATCCTATAGAACAGAACTGCTTGAGTTAGCAATGTTAGTAAGTCTTACATCCATTTTTTAATCTTTATCGCTTCTATCCAGACACTGAACGTATTGATCGTGTGATAAGCTCGAAATCGACGCACACACGATCCAAAGTGCACAAATCCTTGTTGTGCGCATCTTTGTGCTCCATTAATCATGAATGTTCCAAGCTGTCAAGAATCGGTAAATACCAAGAATCAGGAAAGGCCCAAGTAAGCGGTCTAATTAGGTACACTATAGTAGTTCAATACCGGAGGATACTTGGCGGCGATTCGCTGCCTCGAATCTTCATATCTGGATGAACGGAAAATATACCATTTCGAAACTTTTGGATTTTTCTTCACTATTTCTAGTGTTCAAAGTGCTTGTCGAAGGTTCAATGCTCGATTTTTGTTCACCTACTTCTTCTATGGTCGCGATCCAAAAAGAGATTCAACTTTCTGCCTTTCAGCGATTATTCACGCTGAAAATTGCGAACATGGAAACTGTTGGCTCAATCAATTCAACTTTAGTTTGCGTTAAAAATGAAACAGAACATCAACCACCCAAAATTGACCTGATCAAGCAGCACAGTAGGTACAGTAATGTTCATGTATGGATGCCCAGTGGCTAACTTTTTTTTCCGGGAACGAGTCTCCTTTCTGATCTTTTTTATGTGCCTATGATCGATGAAGCAGTCGACAGGAGAGCTTGGGAAACCACGACGAAGCCTCCCGCCACTGTCATTTCGCATTCGCATAACCTCTAAATTCGCGAGAGCTTAAATAATTTTAATAATTAATTAAGATTAAATTCATTTTTCCCGCATATTGTTCCGCATTTAAGACTCGATGGATGTGAAATATTTTATATAGTCTAGCATATTACGGAAAGCCTAATGCCCGGAGCTTTTCCTAATCAATAAATAGAATGCCGGGAACGCTAATAAGATCAACCTGTGCAGTAATTTAAACTGTTTTTAGATTGATTGCAACGATGAACGAACCAGTAATAACCTTATTAGGTATAAAATTATAACGATGACTCGTCGTAAAAAAAACGGGTTCATAATTTGTAATTTCATTGATTCTCATATACTCGAAAATTTATTATCAATTCGTCTCATTTCACTACGCGTATACTAATCATCCATTTTTCTGGCATTTATGTAGATTGGGTTTATTTCGATCCGTCGACAATATGACTCAAACGAATTCCCACAATTTATAAGACAGAAGTTGCAGCAAGGTTCATTCTACGTTAGGAGCAATGCTCTTGAGAATCCATACACAGTTCGCATCGTTGGATCAGACTGGAACTAGCAAGTGGCCTCAAAAATGACTTCGAGCTGCAGATAGAGATCTTGATAATCTATACGCGGGGTAGTTTCTCATCGTATAACTATACTCAAGCTGGAAAGTGGCCTCGGGTTCAACTCATTAGATTGATGTTTCCATTAAGCATTTTCCATTTAGCTTATTTCAGATTCCAATAAATATTTTATGTAATTCAAATTTTTCTTCATCGAATATTAAAGACAAGACAAACAAATGTAATACATGACTTGAATTTTATCTATCCCTTCAGATTCTGATTGAACCTACTTTAAAGGTATCAATCTAGTTGAGTCGTTGGAATAATTTCACCTCACTTGACAAATACCTCCTAATTTTATGTCTGAAAAATAATATATGAGATTTCTGAACATCAATGACTGAATGTTTTCATTTGCAAATTACATTTAATGAAGTATATCACATTACTCATCTTGATAATCGATACATGGGGTAGATTTGGACACAGATCTTGATAATGGATATAGAGGGGAGATTCTCCTGTTCAAACCAGACTTTAGGCTTCGACTTTGACTTGATATCGTCAAGGGATCGAAATGAACCCAATCGACATAAATGATAGAAGGATGGATGATTAGTATGCGAGTAGTGAAATGAGAAGAATTGATAATAAATTTTCGAGTACGAGAATCAGAATGAATTTACAAATGATGAAGCCATTTTTTTTACTACGTGTCATCATTATAATTTTATACCTAATAAGGTTATTATTGCACAGGTTAACCTTATCAGCGTTCCCGGCATTCTATTTATTGGTTAGGAAAAGCTCCGGGCATTAGGCTCTCCGTAATATGCTAAGTTATATAAAATATTTCACATCCATCGAGTCTTAAATGCGGAACAATATGCGGGAAAAATTAATTTAATTTTCATTAAATATTAAAATTATTTGTGCCCTCACGAACTTAGAGGTTATGCGAATGCGGAATGAGGCTTCGTCGTGGTTTCCCAAGCTGTTCTGTCGACTGCTTCATCGATCATAGGCACATAAAAAAGACCAGAAAAGAGACTCGTTCCCGGAAAAAAAAGTTAGCCACTGGGCACCCATTACTGTACAATCAAGCAGACACAGCATGTGCCTGCAGGACGTCCTGCAACATGTTCCCTTTCTGCTCCCATTATCGGTTCTACCCGATGAAACGGCAGTGGATCCTCTGGTAGCGCAAACACCTCGAAATCATCTTCGGGCAAATGGAAGATATCCTCATCATCTGAAGTATAAAATTTCAGTTGCATACATGCAAGTGTCTGTATGCTATAGGAGCGTGTGTGATGTACAGTGAAAGGCGTGGTTCACCAAATAACTTGATCTTCAAATTAGTATTTAAACGCAGAGTAGAATATGCAAGACTCGATGCTGTTGCCTACAATGAATATAATATATTTTATATTTTATGAAGACGCGAACATCGGAGTGCCGAGGACATTTGTGCCAAGTTGTGTTTTTATCAGTAAATAAACTCAGAGCAAGTCAGAGTGAGTATCAGCCTAGACTGTCGTCGTGCGATTTGTACAGGAGATTACGCTAGCTTCAGTGTAGTGTATCGGGCGTGGTAGGTGGCGGAAATAACAGGTTTTTTAATTTGGTATATTCATTTATTATGTTCTACATCTAACTTGATACATTTGCTGTGCACCTCTAAGTTGCAACTGACTTTGTGTCTTCTTTGCGACACAGCATTTCATCATACATCACATTCAGGATGTACCATTATCAGGTATTTCGATGATGCCTGGAGCATCACCCAAAATTCCAGGCTCGACATCTCGATCGCGTTGGTCGTGAGCGTTCGCTTGTGCCAACTGAACGGGGCCCGCTACCGGTAGGACATTCGCCTCTTCCACGGGTATCCTGGTAGGGTCACTACCATCCTGTAGCGAGGATGAACCCCACGTCCAGCACGTCGGCCGCCGCGTTGGGCTACGAGAAAATTTCATCGGTACTTTATTGCAGAAATTAATATGCAACAAGCAATTTAATTACAGCTCAGTGAAAAGGTTAAAGTTCAATTGCTATACGAAAACAGGTCATACCTGGTTGATCAGCTCTGGGTTCCCCAGCAGCCAACATTCCAGGCTCCACCAATTCAGCCTCGTCTGGTGCTCCCCCTATGGTGTGTAATACGTAACTTGTTGGTAGTATACGTCGATGTGTTCAATACGATATATTCGTAATCATTATACTACGAACCTTCTTCTGGCACGTTATTCCCCGGGGCATGGATACCTGCTGTCCTGGTCATACAGCGGTCGAGGAATTCTCTCAAAGTGTATCTTCAGAGCATACGTACAAGTTATAATTTACGTCGTATCAAACGTTATTAATGAGAAATGAATGTAAGATGCTGAAGTGACCGGGAGAATCATTACGTGAGTTCTATATTGCAATGGCCTTATCGGGACTGAATAATAGTTAGCAGTTCACGAATGTGGCAATACCACGAGTCTATCGTGAATCTAATGACCAGAGGGGCAGTTAAACCAAGAGTAAGAACTCTTGAAGTAGTGATGCCAACCGTTTGGGATTGGATTACCTGCCGACACTCAGATCATGCTGGGCGTCCCGGATCAGGGTGTCTCTCGCCATGTTGCGGATCGTACGTGCCCGTCTAACTCGTCCTCCATTCCGCAGACGATCCAGATCGATTTCTTGGTTGGTTATCATGTCCAACAAATGTTCTGGATGTTTAAAAGTGGGACAAATTAGAAAAATCTTACTGACACTGATGTCGTTGATATACGCTATAGTGTGGAAACGAATTCCATCATTACATCATACCGATAAATTTCCAAATGTTTGGATGAAGACCACCAAGTTTCCGTTTCGCCTCATTATGGAATGACTCCACTAGATTGTTTATGCAAGATGGACATCCGTGCACGCTAACAACCTGTACCAGAGGGCTCCACTGCGTCCCAGCCAAAATAGGAGTACGAACTCCCGACAAACCTAGGTGCCTCCATCACCTTACAAGAGCCTGATCGCAGAAGAAATTGCCAAAAATGAGGAATATTGTAATGCATTGTACCACACATATGCATGGGGGATACCGTAATATTATAGTATGTTTACTTGATTGAAGTGGAACCAGCAACCGTGAAGACTGGCTCTCGGAAATACCTCCTGTAACGAGCCCATGGCTGCGCGCTCGTAGTGACCCATTATAAATATTGAGGATGTTCTCTTCGGTGCGAGAGAGAAAGGTAGCTCTGCAAGAGAAAGACAGAGAATGCGCGTGAACGCTTGGCAATATCGCGCCGATAGGCTGCATGTTAGTGTACGAGCCGCAGCCACGCGTGCCGACTACAGACCGGTGTATAAGGCTCAAAATCACCAAGGTGGTAAATTCGATGTTTCAAATTTCTTAATAAATTTTTTTATATTTTTGTTCTGCAAACCAGTCCTAATCATTGATTAACTTATCTAGAATTGATATCCGAGCGGGGCAAGCTGGAAATTAATAATTACATGAATAAAATTGTATTAAGGGGTCATCCCACTTTGACGTACCTGAAAATGAGCCAAAATTTGCGATTTTTTTTTATGAAAATGAGGATAGGTAGACATGAAATTATTTTTGTACTCATTAAATGTGACCTTCTAGTATACGAAAAATTTTTTTTTATTGAATTCCAAACATATGTTCGATAATTATTTGCAAATACACGGAGCAACAAAAAAAACGGCGAGGTCAGCGGCGTGCATGATTTTGCAAGTGGAATCCATCTTAAACAGAAAATTCAGGAAGTTTTGTGTTTAGTATGGTAGTGGCTATCTTCCAAACCTATGAAATTAATTTTTAAACAAAAAATAACAAAATGGCGGCTGTTCAAAAAAAAAAAAGCACTTTTTTCACGAAATTTCTCTTAGAAAATGAACTTAAAATCGAAATTTTTGGTATGACGTAGGTTTGTATGAAAACTAACACCATATCAAGTATGTGGTTAAAATTTGGTGAGGATCGGTCAAGTAGTTCTGGAGAAATCGTGCACGCCGCTGACCTCGCCGTTTTTTTTTGTTGCTCCGTGTATTTGCAAATAATTATCGAACATATGTTTGGAATTCAATAAAAAAAATTTTTTCGTATACTAGAAGGTCACATTTAATGAGTACAAAAATAATTTCATGTCTACCTATCCTCATCTCATAAAAAAAAATCGCAAATTTTGGCTCAGTTTTAGGTACGTCAAAGTGGGATGACCCCTTAACGAAAAACGATTCGTGAGATATCGTCATTTCGGGAACGCTTAAAAAAGTTGTAATTACTTTTAAATAAATACGGAAAATGATTCGTTCGATATACTAGATATGTTGCTAAAATTTGTCCGCAATAGTTAAAAATGATGAACATGTCAATTACTTGGTAATTTTTAAGTTTTTTTAAAAAAAAACTTTGAAAAAAAACTTTGAAACAAAAACTTTTTTTTACATAATTTCACACACTTAATTTAGTATTAGTAATTTATCATATCGACGGCTGGGCGGAAGAAGAGCCTATCTCAGAAAATTGGTGAAGAAGAGCCTAACTCAGAAAATCGGTGAAGAAGAGACTATCTCAGAAAACTCGTGAAAAAGCGCTTATTTCACGTTTAATCGCAGAACATGCTATCTCACAAAAATATTTCGCTTGGAAAATTTTGTAGTGTTACCCCTGGCAGCGGGAGTTGCATTTATTTGAAAATTGTGTCCGCTGTGTTCACTATCTCGTTGATGCAACTCCCGCTGCCAGGGGTACCACTACAAAATTTTCCAAGCGAAATATTTTTGTGAGATAGCATGTTCTGCGATTAAACGTGAAATAAGCGCTTTTTCACGAGTTTTCTGAGATAGTCTCTTCTTCACCGATTTTCTGAGTTAGGCTCTTCTTCACCGATTTTCTGAGATAGGCTCTTCTTCCGCCCAGCCGTCGATATAATGTTTATAACGTAGATTATCTTCATCAGCTTGTTTTGATTTTTTTTGAGAAATTGTCTCATTCTCCATTATGTTTATAAAATTAGACTGAAAGCAAAATAAATGTTTGAAAATAATGCTTTTGCATACGTGAAACTATAAAAAACGATACAATCATCATCCCAGGAACATAATCATCATTCCGGGAACGCACGTCATGTCCGGGAACGTTCCCGGAATGACCGTTCCCGGAATGACGTTTCTACATAAAAATCCGTATTAAATAAATATTTACCACTGAAACGAGATTTTTGGAGGGTAATATAAAAAGAGGTTACATTAGTCTTTAAGAAATATTCTATCAAAAGTCATTTACTTATTTTTTTCTTACAATTATTGACGTTCCCGGAATGACGCTGAATTGATGTACGGTGCCAAATCTTCGAACAAACCTATGCTTACCTTCTAAAATTTTCACATTTCAATAAAAAACACACGGGTCGTCCGTTTGAACTTGAGTGTTTTATATAATTACCCGGTAGCGCTATCTGTCGCGTTTTCCTGAAAATTGATATTTAAAAAAACACCATGCGTTCCCGGAATGACGCACAAATTGTGGGACAAACTTTGAATTAAATTTTCAGAAAAAATAATATTGTATAGATTAAGAAACTTATAAATATCATTTTATACTAAAATGAACTAAGTTAACAAGTACCTTTGAGGCAATCAAAAAATTATTTATTAGGATTTTTAGCTGTTGTTATCGGCGGATTGGTACTTGGGGACGCGTTCCCGGAATGATTTTTCGGGGGTATTTCATGGAAAAAACATATTCAATGAATAAATAAAAAAAAATCTTTTTGATGTATTGCTTAAATGAGTTGATGTGAATAATTTTTAGTACATTATTTTAATTAGAATGAATAGATTCAATGATTTAAATCACTGGGACACGAATGTACCACCTTGGTGATTTTGAGCCATAACCTGCAACGTTGTCAGCGCTTCTACGCTTCGTGAGCTCATGCATATTTTTTCATGTTTATTGCTTGTATACATCTTTCATAGGTACCCTTGGAATATTTTTAAGGACGGAAAATGATCCTCAGTTCTTACTCTTTCGAACGTGCATACTTATAACCAATTCTCATCGTCAATTAAAAAGTTATGACTGAAAGAATACAGAAATGTAACTGTTTCCCGTAAGAGCTCATGTAAAAGAAGCATAAATATAATTATTTATATCTTGGTTCACAGGTACCCCTGGTACACAAAAATTGAAACTAGCTTTATTTACATGCTTGGCTACCTTTTCGCCAAGTTCCATTAAATTCTCATCATTAATTCGATTACCTGGAGAACATCCTTAAAGTATCTGTGAGACCGGGTGCTTGGTTACAGATTTTCAAAAATATCGCCGAATATAACGCTCGAGTCCGTGCCCCGCATAGCACGTACACAGCAGCGACACCCTGAGAAGTACAATGGATTCATTCGTATCAAAGTTCTAGATATTATTATAGCATATGGAAAGAAGCAGTGGTACATACGGTGTCCATGCCGCGTATATGAATCGTATAAAGTTGGCAAATTGGTGGATGGTACGGTGCCACCTGAAAATAATTATACCGGATTATAATAATGTACATGATTGGTCTGAGTTCTGTATAATTTTCAGCCAGCGTGATTTCTTGCGC
Source organism: Rhogogaster chlorosoma (assembly GCA_944452935.1). NCBI lineage: Eukaryota > Metazoa > Arthropoda > Insecta > Hymenoptera > Tenthredinidae > Rhogogaster > Rhogogaster chlorosoma. Next base: position 12,330,357 of record OX101800.1, on the reverse strand, counting down.
GAAACTTGCTTGCATATCGTGCTTTTCGAACTAACAGCAGCTTCCGAGATCGTAAAAAATAATTCTTGATACAGAATACAAATTTTTGGATGGAAATGAATTGATATTTGTTCACAACAGAATCGGCTTAAGGGGCACACCTAGTGTGAAATTTCAAAAAAATCGATTTTCTTTTTTTTTCATATTTCGATAGATTAAACCTTCAAGAATAACATATTAAGATTTCGAATCGGTATCTCAAATAGTTTTTGAGTTATAGCCATTTAAAGATCAGCCGCTTGGCAGCTATACTGCGTTCCACAAGAGAACACCCGGCAGTTACGCAGCTTCGAAAGGCCTGAGAGCCGGGTGGGGGTAGTGGGTGGGCAACTCAACGCCGAATCTGAATTATCGTGCGCATGGGCCCCGAAAATATTTGTCACGCCAGGCTATTTATAACAGTGAAAATGATCATTTTATCTTTGAACGCGTTTTTCTCGGAACAGCATTTTCCGAATTTTCTGCAGTGATTACTCAAAGACAAATGATCCGATCACTACCAAATTTTTTCTACATGTTCTTTATATAGTTCTCCATACAATGACCCAACGATTTTTAATTCTGACCAAAAATCGAATCTTGGCAGGTCAAAAACGACCAAAATTTTGGGTAAAATTCGACTTTTTTTTTTAAATGCCGCCATGTTGTGAATTTTTGATTTTTTTTTTTTGATCGTGAGTCATTGTACGGACAATATCTTCTAGTTTGACGAGAATTTTTTTTATTCTTATTTCATCCACGGACAAGGCCGGAATCACTGCAGCAGTGGAGGACCTTTTTTTTCGCGCCGTCGGAGATCGTGTATAACTAAAAAAATATTAAATTTTTCATTTCAAAAACTTCGCTGTATATTCTTGAGACATGTATAAATATACTCTTAAAATTTTGAAACAATTAATGAAGTAGTTTTTCTAATAAAAATTCCCAAAAATCACCTTTTTTTTATGCCGTCACACTAGGTGTGCCCCTTAATAAGCGATTCCACGTGAGAAGAATCGGTGAGAGGTCAGATGTTTGTCAATAATCTGCATGCCAACTTGCGTATCAACAACTTTGAACATTTTTTCCTCGAGTACGAAGAATATGATGTCTGCGATGTTTACTTATAAGCTTTAATACACTCGAAAGTACATGTGTGAATTGATTTAGATGTTGCGGTATTTTTAGCGGATGTTAACAAAATTTAAAAAAAATTGTTTTAGAAAACGAAAAAAAAAGAAAACATCTCTGGTGCAATAATATTAACCGTCGAGTTATGAATTCGTTAAGAAAATCTTGCCAAACTTTTCAATTGCAAATATCTTGATGAATTTTTCACTTATTGCAAAATCTTTAGGCATAACAATCTAACTTCCCAAGGGATATTGGCATGCAGATCTGAACAAACATCTGACCTTTCACTGAGTTTTCTCACATGGGATCAACATACGTATACCCGGAATTGGAAACCTTACAGTTTACCACGTAAACTAATTAGCATACGTATAGAGAAGACTGCGTTTTGAAGGTTTTCGTAGCGAGAGGTGCAAGAATCTGCACGTTGTAAATATATATAGACTGAAACTGCGATTTAATAGTGGATATGACAAAGGCGCGGAAAGATCACGTCTTTGAATCGTGTGACAGTTTCACACTTGTCATAAAGTCCTTTTGAGTGCCCGTACCCTACATCCAATCCTTTTTTTTTTCAAATTTAAAAATTAGAAAACATTTTCCACGCACTAGTGCTTCGTGGTTTTTGCGAGAGGTGGTGTTGTAACAAATGAATGAAAGGAATGAGTAATTCGTTGAAAATTGAAGTTGAAAAAATATCTATAGTGTGTTCATAACAAGAACTAATGGTCCAGGCACGATGATCTCAGTAATTTAGATTCAAATTTAAGTTTTGAAGAAAAGTTCGATTTCATTCTGTATCTATCGTTCACCGATTTTCGACTATAGTTATAACGCATTGCTGCAAACATGTCACACCCATAAAACGATACATACTTATACTGGACGTACCCATTATCGGTACACTTCGGTGATGCTTTTTTGACGTCTCTCTTTCTATTCGACTTACAGTATAGATACACATATTCTGCATTAAAAGACGCACTAATTGCTGATCTTACCTCACACTTCAGCAATTGATAATTTTCAGAACAATCTATGCCCGCCGAGTTCGTATCATCATACGAGCTAACTTCCTTCAGCAATATTTTCCGTCGCCAATATGGTATTTTATCAGAGGTTTTATCAATGATCCTATTGGTTTTCCATTCATTTCCATTGATTAGCATTTGAAGAACATAATTTGAAGTATAAAAATTATCAAAGGGAACGCTCGGCTTCGATGCCTGATTTCACGTATCATTTTGTACTATTTTTGTAACGAAATGATGTTTGTAATCTGACGCTGGAAAAGAGTATGATGTTCTCGAGTTTTTGGCTGAGGAAACCATTCTGGAACTCGGCTGTAATTTTTTACATTTACAATGTTTTTGCCGTTATTTCATTACTTTTTGTATGTGCAAACGGGTCAGCGCTAAGCTGACTTTAATGTATTCTACATATTACACATGCATAAAGATCAACTTCCGATTATTCGTAATGGAATGCATGTGCTACAATGAACGAGTGTATTTTGAAACTTACGCAAAAGATACGAGCTATTTTATTCGGCCAAGAAATTTCATCTTGAGAATTATACAATAGCTTGTTCTGATCATAGTTTATGCTTCCCATGATCCTATTTTATTTAGACAGTGCAACATATTTGGATGTCGTACGAACGTAGAATACGGAAAATGTTCTACAATTGTTCGATTGTGAAACTCTTAAGTGAAATAACCATGTCCAATCGAAACAGACCATCATGAGATTCTATAATATTTTTCAAGTTGATCTGAAGAATATATGGGGAATTCCACGTCAGATCAGCAAACCCAAAACCCTCACTATTTTAGATTGACTCGATTATCATATATGATGCTTGTTAGGGTTCAAATGGACCAAATTATTTTTTTCAATTTTTTATTATTTATCATTCCTTCACAATAAGGCAAAAACAAAGTTTTCAATGGGACCCGATTTAAAATTCCCAAAAAAATCATACGCACTCTGTGATGACCTAGAAACATTCTCCATCAAAGATCAAAGTGGAACTACGATCAGGGACAGAGAGAAAAAAATAATTGTCCAAATTTAAAAAAAATCACAAAATCGTCCGAATTATTCATTTTAATCCTTCAAAACTTAATACAATTCTTCAACAAATCAAAGTAATATCACCTTAAATCATAACACATCATGTGTATCTCTAACATTCGTGCAGATTTCACCACTACTACATGTTGAATACATCAAAATATGGCACGTCTATTTTTTGAGGTTGCTGTTAGATGGCGCCCCCCTCGTTGCACACCGTAATTTTTCAACGAGTGCATGTATAGGCTCTTTTCCGTGCATGCATGACGAAAATTTTGGGAATTTTTGAAATTTTAGGACTTTCTAAGAATTTTGGAAATTTCTAAGAATTTTGGAAATTTGAAAGAATTTTGGAAATTTTTAAGAATTTTGGAAATTTGAAAGAATTTTGGAATTTTGAAAGAATTTTGGAAATTTGAAAGAATTTTGGAAATTTCTTAGAATTTCCGAAATTTTCAAGAATCTTAGAAATTTTAGAAATTTTCAAAATCTCTAAATATTCGAAAACCTTTGAAACGGTCCCTTCCTTCAAAGAGTTCCCTTCCTTTGACGGGCAATGGACTCAAGGAAGGTAATATCCATCATTACCCGACCTTGAAATTACCCCCACCCGCCACCCCTGAGATGTTCAATGTACTATTATCTGCTGTCCCGTCTTACCCGTTGTGAGTTTAGCGATTTCGGAGTTGTTGAGCAATCGGAAGTTCCCAACCTCCAAGTGCGTTATTAAGTGGAGTCATGCTACGAAAAAAATTTCAAGATCGTTGCTCTAATCCTTTCAAGCTTGGGAATCATAAATCAAGCAAAGGATTACGTAAAGTGGCAAAAAATCTAAGAGAAATGTGGAAGCTTTCTGAGGACGTGATTGTGTGTCCAAACTGCAGGATTAAACTTAGTACTATGTCTTCAACTGTGAGTGCTGATCAGGAGAATGAGACAGTTCACATGGAATCTGATAACAATCAATTAAACTCCAAGGAATATGTTCTTTCGAGATCAAGTAAGATATTTATTATTCAATAATCGATGAAAAGACATTTTTATACAACGCAAGCATGTTTTACGCGTTTTTCATACTCGATTTCGGTACACAAAGTTGGCGTTTGAGAGAGTTGAGCGGGTCCGCGAATGCGCATGCAGAGAGTTCATTTTCAGCTACTTTTGAGTCCTAGGAGCCAAAAGTGGTCTCTAACGTACGCGCCGTAGCCTTCAAATCGCGTTGTTATGCGTGAATGTGGTCCGTCGACTTTGTGTACCGAATCGAGCATAAACTTGTAAAACATACTTTTGTTGTATAAACTATCGTGTGTACCATGGAGGCGAAGGTCTTATACGACGAGCGTATTTGCAATACGAGTTGAAGACGAGTATTGCAAATGTACGCTCGGCGTTAAAAGACCTTCTTTGCCTCCTTGGTACACAATATACGATTTGTTCATTAATTTTCACCCTACAAGTAATATCTTTTAGTCACAGATCTGAGGTCGATAACTAATGAAATGATCTCATCACAAGCCAGCAGTTTATCGCAAATCAGTCTTGATGATAAGCTGCCAACTATGAATGAAGCATTGCGAGTGCTAGATAATTCGCCAATACCAAGAAAGAAGTTGAAATACGAAAACTGGATTAATAATAAGGTTGAAAAAGTGTCATACAATTTAAGAAAATCCTTGGGAACTGATCGACCTGAAGTGAACCAAGAAATTCGAAGTGATGCTGCCCATTTCCAACATCTGATCGAGGAATTGAAAAATAAATTTAATTCGGACGATGTTGACAAATCCCAAAAACTTCGAATTTTAACCTTACTTCCACCAAGTTGGAGTGTAAGCAAAATTTGTTCAACGTTTGGAACTACGAGGTACATGGCCCAGACATCAAAAAAACTTATTGCAGCTAAAGGAATACTATCATTGCCTGATAAAACATGTGGTAAGGTATATGTTAATGAAATAATTCTATGATTTACTTCTTGAGTTGTGTAAGAAGGTATTTCTGATGTTTCAATTTTCACTGCCCAAAATTATGAATTTTTTTTCACAAAAATGAATCTGAAGTATGTTACTTTTCAATTCAAAAATTTCCCAAGGTAATATATGGGACATTCGATGTCAACCTGAACCGTTTTAATTTTTTGCTTGAGAACACAAAAGCTAATAATAAGAATTCGTCTTGCCCTAACTCATAATCGGTTAAAATTCTCCATTTGGTGACGGATCTGAATTCTTGAGACGTAAAATTAATATTTATAGGAAAATCGAGAAGCCCGAAGTCAAGAAGGGTTTGAATTGAGATGAAGTATCTCATATTCCGATTTATCTCTCAACCGAAATTATTCATTTACAGGAAAAAGACTTCCTGAGGAGACGAAGAAGAAAGTAATCGAGTTCTATGAAGATTCCAGAAATAGTGCAACAATGCCGGGTAAAAAAGATTACATCTCTGTTCAGAATGAACATGGCCAACGATCTCATGTACAAAAAAAGTTGATCTTATCAAATCTGAACGAATTATATGAAAAATATTGTGAAGAGAATCCTGCTGGTAAAATTGGTATTTCAATGTTTGCGTCTCTAAGACCAACACATTGCGTTTTGGCTGGAGCTGCCGGGACGCACGCTGTATGTGTCTGTGCTATCCATCAGAATGTTAAGTTGATGCTAATAGGTAATGTTTCAGATAATAGCATCTACTTACTGTGATTCATTTATTGTTCAACAATATTAAATTCTCTAAAAATATTTCAGGCTCCAATCTACAGCTTGCAAGCAGCGTAGGTCACGTAAGCACCTATCGAGACTGCATTCAAGAAATGGTTTGTGCCAATTCACTACCTGAGTGTCATGTGGGAAAGTGTGGAAATTGTCCTGGTATAACTCATTTGCGAAATGCAATTAGTTCATTTCTGGCCCAAAACGAAATCGATGAAATAAGATACAAGCAATGGGTATCATCTCCACGGGCAAGTCTGGAGACTTTTATCAAGAGTTCGGAGGAATTTGTTGAGGACTTCTGCAATAAAATGAAAATTTTAACGCCTCATGCATATGTAGCCACAATGCAAGGAAATTTCATGAAAAATCTGAAGAATTCACTACAAGAACATGAGTGCCTCGTAATTTGTGATTTTGCCGAGAATTATTCCTTTGTTATCCAAAATGCTACTCCGGCATATCACTGGAACAATAGACAAGCTACGGTTTATACAGTTGTCATCTATTTTCACAACCAGCACAAAAGTTTGTCGATTGTGTCTGATTGTTTAAGTCATGATTCGATTGCCGTACATATTAACACGCGAATTGTGAATGATTATATCCAGTCAATAAATGATCAGGTTACAAAGGTATACTATTTCTCAGACGGAGCGCCTCAGCAGTATAAGAATTTTAAGAATATCGTGAACTTGTGCCATCACAAGACTGATTTTGGAGTTGATGCTGAGTGGCACTTTTTTGCGACAGCGCACGGAAAAGGTCCTTGTGACGGCATCGGAGGCACACTTAAACGTCAAGCAGCCCGAACAAGCTTACAACGTCCTCACGACAACCAAATAACTACTCCCGAAGAATTGTTTGCGTGGGCATCACAAACTTCGACATTGCCCAACATTGCAGTGAAATTTTCCCCTGATACTGAATACGCAAACGTTAAACCAAAAATGGAGAAAAGATTTGAAAATGCTAGGAGGATTCCAAATCTTCAAAAGGTGCACTGTGTAATTCCTCAAAATAATGGGAGTGTAATGGTGAAAGATTTCTCATCGTCGACTGAATTTCGAACATGTAGTATGGTCAAGTCTGCAGTATAAATGTAAGAGATACACATATGATGTGTTATGATTTAAGGTGATATTACTTTGATTTGTTGAAGAATTGTATTAAGTTTTGAAGGATTAAAATGAATAATTCGGACGATTTTGTGATTTTTTTTAAATTTGGACAATTATTTTTTTCTCTCTGTCCCTGATCGTAGTTCCACTTTGATCTTTGATGGAGAATGTTTCTAGGTCATCACAGAGTGCGTATGATTTTTTTGGGAATTTTAAATCGGGTCCCATTGAAAACTTTGTTTTTGCCTTATTGTGAAGGAATGATAAATAATAAAAAATTGAAAAAAATAATTTGGTCCATTTGAACCCTAACAAGCATCATATATGATAATCGAGTCAATCTAAAATAGTGAGGGTTTTGGGTTTGCTGATCTGACGTGGAATTCCCCATATGAGCGGATCCACGTCACTTCACTCAAAAAAAAAACCGTCAAGTCACGGATTTTTGCGCCATTCAATACATCTGTAGTACTATGGAAAAAAAAAGTACAATTTGGAGGATTTTGAAAAATTCTCAAAAATGGCGGAGTTAGAGGCATGTGAATTTTTGTGCACCACTTTGTTTGAAAATTCATATCTCCGAAAGTGTTCATCGGAGCGGAAAGATCCTGGGATCGTTTTGTTCGTAAAAGAATGCACTTTTATACAAAAAATCATATTTTCAAAAAAAAAAATTTTTTCAATATTTTTTTGGCGTTTTAATTTTTGATTTCGCTGCCATTTCTAAAGGACTTACAGAAATTCATGGAGATAATTTTTTTTGGATACCTGAATCCTTCCCCTTCAATCCTAAAAAAAAAAATTTATGGAGAAAATACCTGGGCAGGAGATAGAAAATAAAACGTGTCGTCGCGCGTCACCGCGCGCGCTAATCCACGTCCGCGCTACTCCCGCAAGCTCGCTGTGTTACGTAGTGGAGATGTCATATGATGCTTCTTTACTTACCCAGGTTATTCATTCTCCGAAAATGGTTATTTTACCACCTTAGCCCTTCCGTATCCGTCTACTGGTCATGTTTTCTCGGAGTTATACAATTGTATACGTGTATATATAATATATATGCCTGTTCTGAAAATTCCAGGTACGGTTATGGTTCGTTCAACATACCTGTGCTGGAATTATATTTGATTCCATTTCACTTGGTTTGTGCTATATATAACTGATGGATCTTGTGCAATATTTTGGTGGCTCTGAAAAGGGCCGATGTTTTTCACGGTGGTTTGTTGGATGACATTTACTAGGAAACCTCTGTTTAAAATTAATTCATAATTTTCATCGTATCGAATTTTTCTGAGGCGGAAAATAATTTTGTTCCGACGAGTTTATGAGATATTGGAATGACCGCATGCAATTTCAAAGTGCCACGAACTGTCAATGCTTTATCGAATCGATTTTGTAAAATAGATTCTTCCGCTTGATGTTCTGCAGACGTACAGTACGCAAAAGATATACTTCGAAAATAAGAACATGCCCAAGTATATAGATCCAGCGGTGTTTGAATAGGATCGGAATTGCCAATCAGTTGTAAACTCGCGATATGCGGACAATAAGTGTCATCCACCGAATTATCGCGAAAAACATCTGCTCAAGATCCATCAGTCATATAGCACAAGCCGAGTGAAATGGAATCAAACTTAATTCCAGCACAGGTATGTTGAACGAACCATAACCGTACCTGGAATTTTCAGAACAGGCATATATATTATATATACACGTATACAATTGTATAACTCCGAGAAAACATGACCAGTAGACGGATACGGAAGGGCTAAGGTGGTAAAATAACCATTTTCGGAGAATGAATAACCTGGGTAAGTAAAGAAGCATCATATGACATCTCCACTACGTAACACAGCGAGCTTGCGGGAGTAGCGCGGACGTGGATTAGCGCGCGCGGTGACGCGCGACGACACGTTTTATTTTCTATCTCCTGCCCAGGTATTTTCTCCATAAATTTTTTTTTTTAGGATTGAAGGGGAAGGATTCAGGTATCCAAAAAAAATTATCTCCATGAATTTCTGTAAGTCCTTTAGAAATGGCAGCGAAATCAAAAATTAAAACGCCAAAAAAATATTGAAAAATTTTTTTTTTTTGAAAATATGATTTTTTGTATAAAAGTGCATTCTTTTACGAACAAAACGATCCCAGGATCTTTCCGCTCCGATGAACACTTTCGGAGATATGAATTTTCAAACAAAGTGGTGCACAAAAATTCACATGCCTCTAACTCCGCCATTTTTGAGAATTTTTCAAAATCCTCCAAATTGTACTTTTTTTTTCCATAGTACTACAGATGTATTGAATGGCGCAAAAATCCGTGACTTGACGGTTTTTTTTTGAGTGAAGTGACGTGGATCCGCTCATATACATTAGACTGTGTCAGAAAAAAAATTCTATAATTTTTTCGGAATAAATGTATCTCAAAAGCTTCTTTGTCACTAAAAAAAAATTCCCTCAAAATTTCAGCTCGATATCTCGAAAATTTAGTTGGCGCAAGGAGGCGTCCCCTTTCCCATTTAAAATACATGTAAAAAATTTTTCTTTCGTATTTCTAAAATAAATGTGTGTGAAATTTTTTTTCCGGATTTTCGTTCCCGTGATCTTGTAGGAAATTGAATTCTCTACGAAATTGGTTCTTCAATTTATAAAAAAAAAAATTTCATAATAATTTTATCATATAAAATCATATCAAATTATACGTAATCATATATGATTATATAGAAAAAACATTTGCCGGGTAAATGTTATCATATCTCAGAAACCACGCAGCAGATTTTATCGAAATTTCGAACAAGATCATATGGGCAGAGCCTTACGCCCCTATAAATTTTATGAAAGAACTACGGAGCGGTGGACCTAGACACCGAAAACTATGGAGCGAAGGACCTGGATACCGAAAACTACGGAGCGAAGGACCTGGATACCGAAAACTACGGAGCGAAGAACATGGATACCGAAAAGTACGGAGAGATAGATAGATAGATAGATAGATAGATAGATAGATAGATTTTATTTGTTCATTGCAATATTGAACAATATTACAAAGTAATCAAAATACCGGAGAGAAGGACCTGAATACCGAAAACTACGGGCCGAAGGACCTGGATACCGGAAACTACGGAGCGAAGGACCTGGATACCGAAAACTACGGTGCAAAGGACCTGGATATCGAAAACTACGGAGCGAAGGACCTGGATACCGAAAACTACGGTGCAAAGGACCTGGATACCGAAAACTACGGAGCGAAGGACCTGGATACCGAAAACTACGGAGCGTAGGACCTGGATACCGAAAACTGCGGTGCGGACACATTATTGAAAAAATTTTTGGGAAGCACGAGTAGACGTGACGCATCAATAATAATGATAATAATAATAAAAATGATAAATGAAATGTGATTATAAATAATACTATAATAATATAATAATATTATATTATAATCATACTGGCATGCTGGCCTACAGGTACTTGGCCGCGATTTGCTGCTGCACATGCGCATTTTGTAAATCAGGCATCGAAGCCGATCAATAATTCTGCACATGCGTATTTTGTAAAATAATTAATGTTATTAATAACTCAGTTATGCGTGGTCAATTATTGCTCAAAAACAATAGGGGGCGAGATTTCGGTGACGAGAACACTCCTTCTAAATGGCAAGTTCATAAGTGCAACGGTTCGACAGATATCGTGGTCTCAAGAAAAGCGGTCTGCAACGAAGAAGGAGAAGGAGAAGAAGAAGAAGATTGTGTTTTTCGATCAACTTCGACGGTTAATATCTCAGGAACCACTCGGTAGATTTTGTCGAAATTTCGCGAGCAAGGTCAAATGAGGAGGGCCTTACGCCCATATAAATTTGATTAGGAAATTATCAGCGGTTCAAAAGATATGACAGATTTTTTACAAGAACAAGAGCTGGCTCGGGTAAATGTTTCGTGGCTGGCGCGCCGAGTTTGGTTTGGGAACTCGGCGATTCGCTGCCGCGAATCTTGATATTGAGTGTCATTGTCATATTCTGTGAAGTGCTATACCTTGAATGTACCGTTGACATAAATTTCGCTAGAGGCTCCGAGAGTTTCCAGCATTTGGTCGCTGGCAAAGATTAAGGGGAGGTACCTGAGTAGACGGCAAGAAAAACAGGTGAACTTCGGGAATTTTTATCTCAAAAACTAATGTTTCGATTGCATCCGGGTTTCTTTTATTGGAAAATATATACATTGAGGTATCTTGAGGAATTTTTTCAAATTAATTCGCTGAGTGGAAGCACCGTTGTTGTGGTCAGCGTCAGACGTGTTGTTCGTTGACATGGTTTGCGGTGCCAAGCATTCCGGGCAGTCGGTTGATCTGAAACATGAAAACTCGACGGATTCTTGAAATATAATATACAAAGGAGTCCGCCTCGTAGGATTTTTTTGAAATTTTCATTTTTGACGGAATTGCGACCGTTTGAATTTAAAATTCGTCTTTCGTTCGCAATTTCCGACGATTTTGGTTGTATAAAAAGGCAATGGTTCAATCAAATGAAAAACCCCTACGAGGCGGACTCCTTTGTATATTATATTTCAAGAATCCGTTGAGTTTTCATGTTTCAGATCAACCGACTGCCCGGAATCCTTGGCACCGCAAACCATGTCAACGAACAACACATCTGACGCTGACCACAACAACGGCGCTTTCACGCAACGAATTAATTTGAAAAAATTCCTCAAGATACCTCAATGTATATATTTTCCAATAACAAAAACCCGGATGCAGTCGAAACATTAGTTTTTGAGATAAAAATTCCCGAAGTTTACCTGTTTTTCTTGCCGTCTACTCAGGTACCTCCCCTTAAGGCTACCGCGCCGTCAGTTCCCTCTACCATGCCACCGGTACACTCTCTCCGTAGGGGCGAATGTGTCCAGGGCATTCGCCAGATCGCGTAAACTTTCCTGTATATTCGGCCTTACTTTTGCACGCGCCCGTTGCATAGTACTTCTCATTTTACTATACGAAAGCTTTGGCGCGATAACAGGGCTTCTACAAACGAATCAGAACTCAGTCTTGGGATTCTAGGATCTCCGCTAACTCCGCTAACTCCGCTAACTCCGCTAACTCAGCGAAGGCCGTTGGTTGGCTGAAGAGCGGCCAATCGGCGCTCGTTTCGGGTAGTATAGTAAATACTGACGACGTACGATGGCGCTGTGGGCTCTGCCCGGCCACTAGTCGGACAAACGCGAGGCCCACCTACACTTGATATACCTGCGTGTGTACCACATGTATCACAAGGATAAACCGAATAAATGAAAAGAAAGAAACAGAACGAATAATCGAATTGAATTGAATCTTTCTTTTCATTTATTCGATTTATCCTTATGGTACATGTGGTACACATGCATGTATATCCAGTGTAAGTGGGTCTCGCGTTTGTATGTACGACTAGCAGCCGGGCAGAGTCCACAGCGCCATCGTACGTCGTCAGTATTTACTATACTACCCGAAACGAGCGCCGATTGGCCGCTCCTCAGCCAACCAACGGCCTTCGCTGAGTTAGCGGAGTTAGCGGAGTTAGCGGAGTTAGCGGAGATCCTAGAATCCCAACCCAGATGTATATAGCAATCCTAAGCCAGTCAAGATGTTTAAAACGTACAGATTTATCGCTAAAATTTTGCCAATGTTCCATGGCGCTGTATGAAATGATTACTATGGATTAGATTATATTATCGACAGAATAAAGAATAAACCTTCTGCACACGACGTCAAAAATTTCTTTGAGCGGCGTGTTCGTTTCTGAAGCTGAATCTATCATTTCACGCTGCATACGTGACTCCTCAAGAATGGTTTCATTAGGCTCATGATTTTCGTGAGCTTTGTAGACCTCGACGTGCCCGTATTTGTCAACCCGCGCGGCTCCTCGGCATCCTGTCGATGAGCGCGTTGAACATCGAAAAAGGTGGACGGACGTAGCATCAACGTGATACTGATATCGACGGTAGACATATCGGGTTGTATTCTCCGCTTTTCCCGGGAATCTCTTCCATCTAGGTATATTTTAAGGGGATATCCAAGTTTAAAACAGAATAATATGTATACTGTCTTCAAAATACAATAACTTTGGGACTAATGGAGGAAAATCAAATCAGCCGACAGGGTTTGAAAGTATTTAACTTTAGCTTTATTTGAAAAAAAAAAATTTCATTTATCTTGAAGACTGTGCTCTCCGTAGGCCGCTCAAGTAAAGGCTGTGCAGAGCGCCGGAAAAAACGGTGACCACGATTGCAGCCAAACGCAATGTCTGAAACACAAATACTAAAATGCATTTTATTTGTAACTGAACCCTCTAAGCTCTCACAGAACCGACTTTTGATAAATTGTACTTTGGTCAAAATATCGATTTTTACAATGAGAAAAAACTATTTCATGATTTTAATCTATGTTTTCGCTTGTTTTCTGAAAAACGGAGAGTCAAATGAAAAATCGGTTCTGTGAGAGCTTAAAGGGTTCAATTACAAATAAAATGCATTTTAGTATTTATGTTTCAGACACTGCGTTTGGCTGCAATCGTGGTCACCGTTTTTTCCGGCGCTCTGCACAGCCTTTACTTGAGCGGCCTACGGAGAGCACAGTCTTCAAGATAAATGAAATTTTTTTTTTCAAATAAAGCTAAAGTTAAATACTTTCAAACCCTGTCGGCCGATTTCATTTTCCTCCATTAGTCCCAAAGTTATTGTTTTTGAAGACAGTATACATATTATTCTGTTTTAAACTTGCATATCCCCTTAAATGCTGTTCAGAATTCTCTAAATAAGGACACTATAGAATTGTCGCTTTAACACACACACACACACACACACACACACACACACACACACGCACACGCACACGCACACGCACACGCACACGCACACACGCAGAGCAGAAATCGCGCTGTTTACTTCGACTCAGTATATGGGGCTTTCCATCCATTATCGCCGACGTTTGACCTCGACATTTTTTTTTTGCCCAATTTTTTCTTATGTTGTAGTACTATATCGAAAGATCATCTGTGATTTTTTTTTTAATTTTCCAACAAACCGTTTTTTTTTTCATAAATAATAACAACTCGGAAAAGAATACATCCTTCGAAAATTCTGAAAAAAATCACCGATATTCTACGTCCGAAACTCGATTTTTTGACACCCGTCCGATCGTGGACGGTTGAGATCTTCTATTTTTTCAACCAATATCAAGATTAAAGAATCGCTATTCAACACACTCAAGTATCCTTGTGGGCTGATAGCATTCATTTTTGATGAAAAGAAAGACAATCCAACAAACGATTTCACTAGTCCAACAATTACCAACAAACAAAACAAACGATTTACAAAAAAAAAAAAAAACTCAGAAAACTCGAAATTGAACCGAAATATAACCGAAAGTTATAACTCTTTTTTGTTTTCGAAAGGATGGGAAAAAACACGAAGTTTTTTGAACACGAAAAATGTTTCTCCCTTTTCACTTCAAGTCGCTCTAAATCCGAAAATATTACGAGTTTTCACTGCAGATTTGGAGTAGTTATGTGTTAAACTATTCTCAAGATGGTAGATGGTAGAATTTTTCGTTTTATCAATCCAAAAAAGTTATTAAATTTCTTCTGAGTAGATACACAAATCGCTTTTGAATATTTTCAATCGCTCGGCTTATTGAAGTAAGCTTAAGCAATCGCGAACTTCCCGCGGATGATATGGTTGTCAGGATATGTAGAAGTTTTTCGTGAAGTTTAACTCTGATTGAACCAACCGTTAATAAATTGCGAGTGTTCAATTATTATATCGAGCCGCACAGCGTTGCAAGTGAAGCGGTTCAATTTCAAGTTTTCTGAGTTTTTTTTTTTTTATAAATCGTTTGTTTTGTTTGTTGGTAATTGTTGGACTAATGAAATCGTTTGTTGGATTGTCTTTTTTTCATCAAAAATGAATGCTATCAACCCACAAGGATACTTGTGTGTGTTGAATAGCGATTCTTTAATCTTGATATTGGTTGAAAATATAGAAGATCTCAACCGTCCACGATCGGACGGGTGTCAAAAAATCGAGTTTCGGACGCAGAATATCGGTGATTTTTTTCAGAATTTTCGAAGGATGTATTCTTTTCCGAGTTGTTATTATTTATGAAAAAAAAAACGGTTGGTTGGAAAATTAAAAAAAAAATCACAGATGATCTTTCGATATAGTACTACAACATAAGAAAAAATTGGGCAAAAAAAAAAATGTCGAGGTCAAACGTCGGCGATAATGGATGGAAAGCCCCATATACCTCTGTACGGCTTGAGTAAGGACCTCGCGCTCGAGCCTTACCAAGCCACTCTAATACTTTAAATTAAAGTTCAAGTTGTTTTTAGTAATTCAACACGCATTACCACAAGTTATTTCTCCGATCCCGCACCCTATCAAGTTCTAACTTCCTCTACTAACAAATGCATATATGGGATATTCCATACCAACACCCTATCAAGTTCTAACTTCCTCTACTAACATTTTGGTCCTTCGAGCCGGATCGGAGCAAATCCACGATCAGAAAATTTTCGTTAGCTCACAAACATAGAAGTCGCGGCAGTGTTGGTGCGTTGTGATGTCGCCGTACCGGTGTTAGGTCGCGTCCGGCTTTACATCGCCGTTCTGTGTGTATCGGAGTGCGCCTTAGAGCATATAGACCTGGAGGGAGCATTCTCGGCGAAAAGTGGCCCGACAGAGAGAGAAATAGTAACAGTACAACCTGTCTCTTTCTACGCCAGGAGCGTGACACGATGAATCGGGCGCCCGCACCAGCGACGCGCAATTGTGCAAAAATGAGTTTGCACTCTATGTATGTATGTACATACGTACATACAAAGATCAAATATTGCATTAAGTCTGCCATATTATTTGATTTGACTTTATTTTATTTATTTTAATACATCTATCTTTTTATTTATCAATTCTTTTTCTGTCATGTTATGAAGATACATTTGTGAGAATATTTCGCTATGCCGTTGTAATTTCCTCATCTTAAATTGATTTTACATCACCTTTAGTTTAGTTTCAGTTTTTTGTTTATTAGTTTGACCTCATTTTGATGCTATGTTACATTTTCTATTATCTTTTTGAGACAGACATGTATGTACTATTGCTCTAGGTTCTTAGGGGCGCTGGTCCAGAGCCCTCGGAATGAATTTTAAAAAAAGAGCCAATTTTTCATCAAACTTATTGGCAAAAATACTGTCGACGAACTTCATAGTCAACTAATTGGATGTTTGGGTAGAAAGGAAGATGATCAGTCAATAGTATTACAAAAACTTTGCTTCAGCTTTTTATTGTCGCACGAAAATTTTATTGTTACAAAACCGAATACATATTTTATAAAGTAACACATACAAATTATTCGTGATTAAACAAGATATATTTAGTGTATAATCGTCGTATTCTTTTCTTAGGTCGCTGTTTTTGTTTCTCATACTTGTTGATTCTCATTTGTAAGTACAAAGAGATAATTTTTACAAGTAATTGAAATCGATGGCTGGACTCGTTTACTTTTTTCGTGTATGGATATTTTTTGCTGTTAATTTAACCAGTTTCTTGAAAATACCTTTTCTAGAAACATAAAAAGTTTTGAAAATATTTTCAGTTATTTTACAAATGTTAATAACATCTTCAGATGGATAGATCAGTCCGCCTCTGTTTTTTATGTCTATTAATTTCGACCGGTATTCATCTTTTGTACCATTGTTATTATCGTCTGTGGATTCTGGTTGGTGAGTTAACACAAGCGGACAAATAAAACATTTTGAAATTTTCAAAATCTTCCGGCAAACGAATCCAGCTGTATAACAGACCGCATCATGCACATAAAATTCATTTTGTGGTGCTAGAACCATCTTGTTTTGTTCATTATCATTTAGCATAACATAATGATTCTCATGTTCATCATCGCACGAAATTTCATTTGCAATTTTCAGTAATGCAGTGTCATCCAGAAGCACAGAATTTGCATTGTCAGAACCTTTAATATCCGCGTGAAGCAGCAATTGCTTAAATGTATTTATGAACAGTCTGCAGGTTGGATTGTTGTTGTGACCACCTTTGCTTCTTACAGCACTAAAGAAAATCTCTAAGTGATCTTGGGATAACTTATATGTTAGTAAATATCCATGAGGTATTTCTCTTCTTATATAATACTTAAATATACCAACTACACTATATAAACCTAATATTATTCCTAGGAAACCAGTCTTTCTTTGACTATCTACAACTCTCTCACCGTTCAGGTATCGTAAGCCTTTAATGTAATTAATAATCATTTCAATTTTTTGTTCTATCGCCTCCAGTATGTCACTTTGTATGGCAACTTTTGATGGATCTTTTGAAAAGCGTGATCTGGAATTCAGAATGTCAAATGCATCGTTCATCATCTTACAAAACTTGGATGTCCCCGAAGCTCCTTTAAAATCAGCAATGTTTGTTTCGTACTCCAAGTAGTGTAAGGCATCGCTAACGCTTTTACTAAAAGTTTGGGCAGCTAATCTGACATTCATTATGTTATCTTTCCAATTGATATGCTCATCTGTCATCTTATGAGCTAAATATAACTGGGCATGATTATCTTGCACAGAGATTAATTTTTCTAAATAGAACCAAGATATTACATTCCCTTGGCTATCGTACATCTCTTTATCGCCTTTTGCAACGGAATTGCGTACAGATTTTAAACTGTGACATGCATCCAAAATAATAAAAATAGGCTCATTAGTGATTGGATGATAAAAATAATTTTGCATTTTCTGATCAATATTGAGGTTTGCTCCTGATAAATTGCACATGGAGAGATTACATTTTGGTCCGTCAAAAGTTAATGATACTATCTTTACACCAGTTTCGTGCAACGCTCGTAAAGCTTCGTCTACAATATTTCTTTTTTCCTGTGCGGTGAGAGAAGTTATAAAATAGTAGGAAATCGGTATTTTCCAATTACCATTGAGACAGACTAACATACACACAATGACATTATCTGCTGCATCACCTTTGCCTACATCGACATAGCCGTACTCGATTCCATTAACCGTTTCAACTTTCTTTTTAATGGACATTTCATCGAATACTAGATTACAGAAAACTGGGCCCGTCGCATTGGAAACCTTATTTTTAACAGCTGTCATGACTGGTCTGCTAATGCCTGAGTTCATGTGGACTTTACGATACCATCTATTTATAGTTTTTTGGTGAGGTAGACATTTTATATACGTATTACGAACATAATTATATGCTTTTGGTGAGTAAAAATCGAGCGTACAAGCGAATTTACGCAAAGATGATGGCAGCGGAGCTTTTGATCGTCTGGAATTTACGATTTTCTCGAAGATTTGACGATCATCGACGGATATGGTCTCCTGAAAGATTCGTAGTAATATGTGACTTTAAAGTATCTGGGCAAGCGAAGAAATCGCAAACACTAGACAAAAACTTCCTGAATCTAAAAATAAATTGTTACATTTCTTTCTAAGATATAACTCTTGAAATAATTATATATACAAATGTGCAGTAATAATTACAAAAAATTCATTTTAAATGAGACCATTTTTTTTACAATTATTAATATATACATAACCTCATACGAAGCAATTTAACATCAATGATGTGTTATAAATTTTTTCTTTCACCGTAAATGTTATCTGGAATTGTAATTTGTAGACGTGAGCGCCACTCATTTGAAAATACCTATTCCGACACCTACCTGAAGCGATGCACTTTGATCATCAGAAATGTACTTCTGGCGTCTCAGAGTCTCAAATAAAAATTTGAAACGATACATCTTTCTCCGGCATCTACCAAGCCTTTTGGTCAAATTTTTGTTTCGGCGTTGAAGCATCTCAATTTTATTTCTCAGTCGTTTCTCTAAATTAGTCGATACGTTGTTACCGGCATTATTCAGTTTCGTGATATGTTCTGATTGACTTGGTTTTAACATATCATCGGAATCAGAATTGCTGGAAAATATTATTTATATTTAATGTTGTTTCCTCTGCGAATGCAATAACTATGATAACAATTATTCAGTAACTTCAATAAATGAAGAACTTACATGGAATGTATTTCAACATTTTTGCCGTTACTTTGACAATCAGGTTTCATTTCTGATGATTTTTCATCTGCTTGGGCCTGTTGCCGTAAATAATCAATATGCTCGTTCGTCGATGACAATGAATCGTACTGCATACATTTGTTTAAAGAATTCGAGGTCCCAGGGCTCGGACATATTTTGCTGAGCTGTTGTTCACTACAAGAAATAACCCATGATTAATATTTTCTAAATTTCATAAGCTAATATTAACAAGTACTCAATACGCACCATTTTACTATTTCAAAACCATCAAAAATTGTCGGCACTGATCCACTTCTAAGCATTCTCCTTTTGCAGAGTCCAGTAAATTGAAAACATTCCGTTTCAAAATGCTGACTGCATACGTATAAATACTTTTGGCATATAGAAGGAAAATGCTTTTTTAAAATCCTCATCCATTCTTCTCGTAATGATTCACGTGCTGGTAATCTGTTTAATGTTAGGTATATTTTAGTGTGAATGCATAAATTATGTAGATGCGAGTTAGTAACCTAACCTAGAAGATTTCAGTATTACTTACTTGTGGAAACTGACGCCCGAAGTACCTGAGTCGTCTGTTTGTAACTTACACGACGGAATACAACACTTAATCGGCATCGTTTATGTATGTTTATATTTTTTGCACAAATTACTCGATAAAATTCATAATTTTCGCAATATTGTAAATCTCATGTTTCACCAACGAAGACTAAACAAAAACTAACGGAGTTGCACGGGGCACCCCGACGTCCTTAGTACGGATTTTACTGGTCACGTGACCAAAATGTACCGACCAATCAGGTCCTCCAAGACAGAGAGAGAATGTACTGTTACTATGTCTGTCTCCTTGCCATTTTCCACTTGTGGGAAAGATATCGCATGCTCCCTCCAGGTCTATATGCTCTAAGGAGTGCGCATATAGTGCGCGTTCACACCACCATTACTAGTGTTGATACCTCGTGTTGCGGTGCGTGAGTGGTTACTAACCAATACAAGAAAACCTTAGCTTCACGCTCTTCCAGCTGTTGCGATAACTGATAGACTATAACCATTCGCACTAGCAGTATATACCGTCGCGTTCTATGCTGCTCGTCCTTCTCTCTCGCGCGTACAGCTCCGCGTCGCGCCGCTGTTTTGGTGTCTCGCTCACCTCCCGCAATTTCGAATCGTTGTCACCTCGTTTATCACGTGTATGACTCAAGTCAAATCATGCACTCACGAGTGGAGAAACAAGTCAAACTCTCTGGGCGAATCGCTCGCACTTACGACAATGTAAAAAAGCTCGGTCAAGCAAACATAACTCAAGGAGTGCTCGAAGCTCGACTTCAATCACTCGGAGAAAAATGGAATCAGTTCCAAAACGATCACGACAAAATCGAAGATGATGCAACGAGTGAAGACCGTAAACTACGGTACTTCACCGAAGATTTCTTCTCAACTACAGAAGAAATTTATTTCACGCAGAAAGAAAAGTTACTCGACTGTCAACGCGACTTGGTTGGAGGATCTCACGAAGCTGCGAGAAACGATCCTGTTCCAGTAGTGCGGCAGTCACGCCCTAAAATCAACATCCCGAAATTCTTGGGAGATTTTACCGAATGGCTCAACTTTCGCGATCTCTTCAAGTCTATGGTAATTAAAGCTCCGTTGTCGCCAATAGAACGGATGCACTACCTGAAAACTAGTTTAACAAAGGAAGCCTCCTCTCTAATCGCTTTGGTACCTTCCACTGCCGATAATTTCGAAACCGCATGGCATCTTCTCTCCTCTCGATACGACAAGGTTCGCCTATTGACCAATGCTCAAATCGCTAGCCTTTTCTCACTGCCAACCATGACCAGTGAGTCCTCATCAGATATGAAGGTCATCTACAACGAAACTTCTAATGCAATCGGAGCATTGAAGGCTTTAGGGCGCCCCGTTGAGCACTACGACGACTTAATTGTGTACATGACAGTGCAGAAATTAGATAAACAATCTCGTCGCGAATGGGAAGCTTCTGTTGGAGCAAAAAAGGAACCATCTACCTTTCAAGAACTGGCAACCTTTCTCGAAAATCGCATCTGCTCCATCGAAGCTCTTGAAGGAACAACAAAATCTCGCGAAGGCCTAACATCCTCGAAACCAACATTTTCGAGCGCTTCTCGCAACCCAAAGAAACCATCTACCTCGTTGACTCAACAGGGAGTCAAATCTCACGTTTCAAGCAGCACTCCAACCCAACAGAAATGCGCTCTATGTCAAAAGGATCACTTTGTTCTCTTCTGCGAAGCTTTTCGAGCAAAAACAGCTGATGAGCGAAGGCTCTTTGTGCTCGCGAACAAATTGTGCTTAAATTGTCTTGGCCATCACTACGTACGCGACTGTCGATCTCAAAAAACGTGTCAAGCCTGCAAGAGCAACCACCATACTACTCTTCACGACTCTTACTCGTCGTCACTGACGACTTCCACCTCAGCTACCGCCCCTCAATCACCTGAAAATAGAACTCCTCCATCTTCAACTCAACCCACGACTCACAACGCGAAGGTACCAAGAGCAATATCAACACGTGTTCTCCTTGCTACTGCCCTGGTTGATGTCTCAACTTCGAGGGATGACAAACTCTTGGTGCGCGCGCTCATAGACCAAGAGTCCGAACCAACCTTTATTTCCGAATCTCTCGCTCAACGGATGAAACTCTCGCGAACATCCGCGTCAGTAATCGTCACTGGCATCGGAGCCAACGCGGCCGCAACAACGCGGGGATCCGTCTCTCTCTGGATAACGTCTCGCGTAAACCCCAACTTTGAATGTCAAGTGAGCGCCCTCGTTCTTCCAAAATTGACTGCCTATCAACCACCAAGTCTCATCTTGACTTCACAATGGAAACACCGCGACGGACTCTCCTTAGCCGACCCAGACTTTTCGTCAACACGCCCCATCGAGCTTCTACTGGGTGCCGATGCCTACGCACAAGTAATTTTGAATGGGGTTCGAAAGGGAAACGCTAATACTCCGGTAGCTCAAAACAAGCAATTAGGTTGGATTATCTCTGGCCGAATTGCTTCACAATCACGTAGCTGCTTACCACTAACCAGCATGCAAATCTCGCTAGACACTTCTCTTTCCTCATCCCTTCAGCGCTTCTGGGAGCAAGAAGAATTGGCAACCCCGCTTCCAAATCTTCTTCCGGAAGAGGCTGAATGCGAAAACCATTTTGTTACGACACACTCTCGAACGCAAGACGGTAGATACACGGTTCGTCTACCGCTAAGGGAACCTCTTGACTCTCTCGGCGACTCCTTCATTCCGGCTCCCAAGATGCTACAACGAATGGAGCATCGCTTCTCACAGGACACCAACTTCTTCGAAGCATACTCCGCCTTCATGACAGAGTATGAAGCTCTCAATCACATGGATCTAATCTCCTCATCAAGTTCAAGGCCACAAACCAGCTACTACCTCCCACATCACGGCGTAATGCGAGAATCAAGTACAACTACAAGACTGCGAGTCGTTTTCAACGGATCGCAAAAAACCAACACTGGACACTCTCTAAAGGACCATCTTCACGTAGGCCCAAGGATCATGCCGAAACTCGACAGCATCTTACTTCGATGGAGAACACACGCAGAAGTGTTCTCCGCCGACATGGGGAAGATGTACAGGCAAGTGCTGGTACACGCAGAAGACCGCGATCTTCAACGAATCTGCTGGAGGAAGAACCCTTCCGCGCCAATTAATACTTACCCTCTCCGCACGGTGACGTACGGCCTCACGTGTGCGCCCTTGCTCGCAACAAGAGTGCTTCGTCAACTCGCTTATGACGAGTAATGACGACTCCTGACTGACGTCTACGTCGACGATGTCTTATCCAGTGCTGACGACATCAACACTGCCTTGATCAAACGAAACGAATTAATCGAACTGCTCAAGGCGGGTGGCTTCGCCCTACGCAAATGGACATCAAATGCCCCAGCACTTCTTGACAATCTCACACCAGGATTCAGAGCCACGACCACTACGATCGTTTGGCAACCGGAAACTTTTCACATGTTGGGATTGTCGCGGCAATCGAGCAGCGACTCCTTTCTCTTTCAGTTGAAACCCACTGAGCTTCAGCACCCCTTAAGGGGGGGGGGGGGGGTTAAATTTTTTTTTTTTTCATTTTTTTCTGAATGAACAATATGTCGAGAATATTGTGTACAAATTTTAAGTCAATCCGAGTAAAACTAACGGAGTTACAGCGTTTCAAACGACCGGCCGTGATACCTGATTTTTATATCTGCCCGGTAACCGCTCAAAACCCCTAGTAGAAAGCAGCTGCAATTTCTTTTGTAATCCCGAAGATGCATTGGATATGTTGAATGACAGTGTTTCACTGTATGGAGCTGGCATTGATGACTCTATGTGAGTAAAACCAGAAATGAATAGCATAACTTTTATCAGGGTCTTTTCGCTAAAAAAAACTTTAAACGCGTTTTTCTCAAATCGATGTTTTTTGAGTCGGTGCCAACTGTATCTCGAAATCTACAGAACCGATCTTTTTCAAATTTTGTACACTATTTCTTTACACAATTCATGAGGTCGTGACGTCGAGATTTTTTCGATTTCGATTTTATTTTGTTTATAATTAACGACAATAGTCGTGAATTTAGGCCCAAAAATCGATACTTCAACTTTCGAGTGTTGTAAAAAATTCAAAAATTGAAAAAAATTGAAAAACGCGACGTCACGACCTAGAGGGACAAATAACTTAAAGAAATAACTTTGATTTTTTAATTTAAGATGATCCAGTGCTGAGTTGTGATTGGCACCGCAAAATATCTTTTTTCTGAGACGCCTGCTAAGAATTGCTGCCATCGGGTCAATTTTCAATATTTTTCACTAAAAATTTCACACAATACAGTTCAATTACTACTCTTTAATGTACAACATTCAGAAATAAATTTACTTCCGCCGTACGCCGAAAAAAAAATTCCGTAAAAACCTGCTTTTTTTGGCCTTCAAAACCCTACCCCCCCCCCCCCCCCCCCCCCCCCCTTAATTCAGTAATTCTGTATTTTTCTGGTCAATATCGCATATTGACGATTTTTCGCTCGATACCTTCTGTATCGCGTAAATAAATTCTGTATCGAGTCAGTAGAGTACCTTTTGCGAACCTACGGGTTATTTCATTAGTATTTTGAGCAGTTTTCTTTCACGAACCCCTTTGTTACTTTAGACTATCGATTGTTCATTCCTTCTGTACCGCTGATTGAGTCTGAATACTGTAGATCATTTTTTGTAATATCGCTAGCGTCGCCAGTAGGGCCTATTTGCTTGAGTATCGTATCGCTCGGTGATACGCAGTCTAAAAAGTAGTATAGTAGTTTGTTTTATATCGCTTCTCCGGCGTTCGCTAGCTAGCCAGTCTAACTTGGTTTTTCGTACCGCTGAAGCGGACTCAGACTCAATAGAATAGGTATTTTTCCGTATTGAAAAGTATTATTCCCGCAGTTCAATTTGTTTTATAATATTTGCTATCTCGCTAAGCGAATCCGATTATTGTAAAGTATCTCTTTGATTGTAATTGATTGTACCGCGTGTACCGTATCTTTTGAAAGAATATATTACGAACTGTTTAAAGGATTTATCTGGTGTTCCAAATTCATTTTCGATAATTTACTGTATTTAAATAAGGTGTACCCAGCCCCTCTATTATTATCGCAGTAAATCTGAGCTAACTGTGCCGTCGAGGCCGTCGTTCCGATATCTTCGTGTTTGTCTGTTATCGCTGCTTTTTGTGGATTTCTTTGTAAATTGACGCATTCGCGTCTGGCGCCCAACAAATTATCTTTTGTCTTTGTAAATTTATCTTAGCCGCAGGAATGCCGTAGGGCGCGGTGATAGCTCTGGAATCACCGTTGCAGTATATATAGAGCATATATTTTATGTATTTTTTGTAACGTGTGCGTTACTACGTCACACGTACATACGTCACAAGAACCCCCCACTCGCGAAAACGCGACATCTTGGTCCGCGCGACGGGTATATAAACCCAAGCGACGCCACGCTCACCAGCGGAATTGTGCCAAAGCGGCCTGCCGACTCACACACAAAATCACTCAGAGCAGAATCGTGCCAAAGCGGCCAGCCGACTCACAGCCATTTTTTTCTTAGCTTCTTTCTCTAATTTCAGCCACGCGGCACAAATTTTATAAAATTCAAAGATAAATTCAAAAACGACAAAAACTTAGCATAGCCAAAAGCGGCAATAAAATACAATTATAAAATCGCAAGTCTTAGCCAAAGCGGCATTTCATTGTTAGCAAAAAAAGTCACAAAATAGAGTTTGCATTCAAAAACCATAAAGAAAAATCTCAAGTCTTGGCCAAAGCGGCATTTCATTGAAATAACGAAATAAAATTCAAATACGAAAAAGAAACGCAAAAGAACGAACAAAACGGAGACGACACGAAAAGCGCATAGGTTAACGGTTATGATAAAATTAGGTTAGGTTCGCGTCAAGAGACGAAATTAAAATATTATGATTTATTTTTGCTTATTGTAAATAATTATGATTTTGTTTAATTCAACTTCTCGTTTCATCTAGAAATATTATATTAAATAAATTTGAAATATTAGTCAAATGACTATCAGAACCACTATAAAAGAATCTGATCTTTATTAATCTATTTCTGTGCAACTTACCTCACTTTTCCAACATTTTCAGAAATTAAAATAGTTTTAGCTAGAAGGCAGCTTCGGCGTAGTACAGGCAGCTACGGTGTAGCTATAATCGGCACCCTAGTCTGAGTACTACGACCCAAGTCTGTAATAGGCAGCTTCGGTGAGTTAGACTCAAGGCAGCTACGATAGAGCTATAATTGCTATCCTAGTCTGTGAGTCTAGCATATCCTGAGTCTGTAGGGAGGCAGCTCTGGTAGAGTAAAATCTATCCGAGTCTGCATTAGGGTCAACAAAGGGTTTTTTTAACTTTTCCCAGGAGGAGCTCCAAATCATTACCCGTGACAAAGATACACGCGAACTTGGATAACTTCACTAGCTTTCAGCTAGTGAAGCATATCCCCACAAGTTACATTTTATATAATTTTATGTAATGGGACTGAAGTATAGCATGAAATTGTATTATAATTACTCAGTACAACTGTTCACATGTTATTTCATATAATTGTAATGAGAACCCATGGAAAAATTGTAGAATAATGGAAATAAATGAACAAAATGCTCAATTATGAATCGAATAAATATTTTTACTTACCAAGGCAATGCTGAAATTATTGAAAAGTATTATATCGCGAATATCCGTTTTCTTGGTCTTCAAATCATCTCTGACTGCAGATCGAGTCACGTGGTATCAGGTGTACCAACGTAACAGCGGTGGGAGAAGAAGCAGAAAATTCGCGCGTGGCGATATCTTGCGGCCGTTCTGGGGACTAATACATATAATAAATACTAGTGGCCGTTCCCAGCCGTTTTACAATCGAGATTTACCACAAAATAATAGAATACAACTACAGGCTACATCGTTGTCGAAAACGAAGATGTTTTGGGATGGTCGTGTTCGGAATTTCTTACAGAATCGGGCATGCTTATTCGCGTTTGCATCTTCGATGCATAGGCTTTGGTATAGGTCGAAATAAGTGGCATGCCCACACTTTGCGACAGGAAAAAAAAAAAAAAAACAACAACAATTTCTTTAATTTTGAATTCGCTCGATCTCATTCCTTCTCAAACATCGGCTGCCAAGAGGACAATCCGATTGATGCCCTCGTTTCGGAGATATTTGAGTAATTAGATGGGTCGGTCAAATTCGACTGGTGCCTCCCCTTAAGACTGGCGACGAGCACTGCTGTCCCGAATTTATTAAGAGGGGGAAACACATGGAAACGGTCAAAAATGACGAGGAATTTCGGGATTTTTTTCTGAAGTCAGTACTACACCAATCGTTTTCAAGTTTGGAGGCTATTTTATTTGATATTCGAAGACTTGAAAAAAAAATTTTGCAATGGAAAATAATTATTCATTAGCTGACGGCCACCAATTGTTGTTAAACGAATTTTTCCCGCGACGTCAAATTGCGGCAGCTGTAGTTTTTTCATTTTTCATCTGAAACAAAAATTTCAAAAACCATTAAATTCTGTATGAAAGTACGCTGTCGATAAACCTAAAAAAAGTTAAGAATGTTGAATATTGTAAAAATGGCGGCACTCAGAAAAAAAAGATCGGATTTTCACCGAACATTTTTATGCAAAATGCATTTAAAAAATTTTTTTCTCTCGAGATATTGGAGGTTTATCGACAAGGGTTTGCAATTACGTGTCTAAAAAAATTTGGTTGAAGTGAATCGGATGAATGGTTTTTTTTTTTATCGCTGCCGCAGATTGCGAAAATGTAGTTTCGAGATAATCGCGTTTAAAGTTTCGGGCAAGGGAAAATCAAAGTCTGGTACCTTATAGGTGTTTCAAGGCTATTCCGCTATTCCGGGACCATAAAGTGGACCTTCCTCGTATTCGAAGAGCTGGTTTTTGGTATACTCAAGGGAACAGATGTTTCTTGTCAGACAAAGGACGAAGGGGTCTCCCGGCGAGCGGCGTTGTACCTGCTCCGCGGGCGGTCGCTCAGTTCTCCGGCCATAACATCGAAAGTATTCATGATATCACAACGAAATTTTCAGAGAATATTCTTAAGATGTTGAACTATTGATTCGTGAGATGAAAAAAAAACTTTTTTGAAAAAATTTCCATGTGTTTCCCCCCTTAATTACTCATTGTTGATTCGACTATTGCTGCAATATGCCTGTTCTACGTCTTGGCGCAATCCAGGTCACTTTCTCGATACGAGCAAGCTAACTTATTACGCCATATTGAGTAACATAAAATTCCAGCTTATAACAAGTAGCAACTATAATATCGATGCTATCAAATCAATAGATTGATTACAATGTTGACAAAACGAGTTTCCCATAGAACGATGGGTTAATTTTTCCCTTTCCAACCTAACATTACTGGTTGGAATCTTCGGTAAGGTATTAAATATTTGCACTGTTTAAAAATTCGTCACATAAAATAGTATATATTTCAAAATCAAGAATTCATCTAATAACGATTGTAATGAGACTCCTACTTTAAGTCGCCCTATAATCCTTTATTTTCGATTTTTTATCATTTCCGAAACACTTTGCATAAGTTCAAGAAAGAATGAGAAATGTTTCCGAACCTACCCCTATCATTGATGATTTGAATCTGAATTTCTCCTAGTTTTGCGCTTTTCATTATTTGAAATTCTATTTTTCTAAAATAAAAAAATCACAAATTCACTATCTCACAGACTCAACAGAACAGAACTCAACTGCTCGTCGTTCAAAATGGCAATTACGACTGCTGGGATCTGCTATGTCCTTCCATCGTTAGGACGAATTATCGACGAAACGCCAATCTTTTTGAATTTCAACATCACGATGTTTCCTACCAGGTAAAATAATTAAACGTAACACTTTATGCTCATCTGGGTTGGGATTCTGGGATCTCCGCTAACTCTGCTAACTCTGCTAACTCCATGTACGTGAAGTTAGCACCGCCATTTTGAAATTTTGAAAAATAATCGTTGTGCTAGGTTGTGCTAGGCTTGTGCTTCTTTGTGCCGCAATCAGCGAGTCGATGACTTCGGAAAAAATACCGAAAATTTTGGAAAATCTCTTTTTCTCTCCAGCACCGCCATTTTCATTTTTCGAAAAAATAGGGGTTGTGCTGGTTTGTGCTAGACTTGTGCTACACTGTGCCGCAAACCGAAAGGAGATGTCTCGAACGGTTTTCGAGAAAATCGCGGTTGAAAAAAAAATTCGGTCACGGTTTGCATTTTTCGGAAACAAAATTAAAAAAAAAAATAGAGGTTGTGCTGGTTTCTGCTAGACTTGTGCTGCGCTGTGCTGCAAACCACGAAGCGATATCTCGAACGGTCTTTGAGGAAATCGCATTTGAAAAAAAAAATCTAGCACGGTTTTCATATTACGAGTTGTGCCGCAAACCGCGAGGCGATTGAAATTCGCGCTGCGTTGTGCTAGGCGAGACCAGTAACTCTGTGTGATGACCCGAGATTCTTGGACCATCCCTTTGTCATCTATCCATGGAAAAGTGATTTTAAAAAATGTTTATCATTTCCTCTATTAAAGTTTGAAATTTTGAAACTTGTGCAGAGTTGTGCTAGACAAGACCCACGACTTTATATTAGGACTCTTACTCGAGGCTTTCGGACCCTGTCGTCTATCCGGGGAATTGCGATGTTTAAAAAAACACGCGATTCCTGCAAGATCAATTTTGGAAATTCCGAAAAAATGTCACCGAGGAGTGTGAACTTCCTTGTTCTTGTGAGACACTTTCATTGAAAATACGCATGCCAATAATCAAGGCTGCGTGAATGATGTTCGCTAAAAAAACTTATTTCACTTGGTCTACTACAGTCCGGGAGCGAGCCATTGTCGTCGATGCAATAAAGTTATTCAGTCTCTGATCAGAAACGGGGTGCGATACCACAAAAATAAATTAGGAGTATACCTATTTCCCAGCTATATATCACGTATTGGTACTTTTGCCAGGAATTGAGTGGTCATGAAATGAAAATCTCTACAAATTTCTTCAACTACTTTCAATTATTTGCTTCGTGAAAAAATTGGAATATCACAAAGCCCATACCGCAATTCCTAAGGTTTTCTTTAGAAAATTGGTCATCCTACGAAGTCAATTTAAACATTTTCAATTAATTTTTTAGATGAAAATGTCTATTTTTGAAAATTTATCATCAAATTCTTCAAGAAAATATGTATTGATAGTTCACCCTAGTCGAACTCTGAAGAAAATATTACGGCTTACGCCTAAAACGCTATAGGCTGGTTTCATCTCCGACCATTCAGGCAGAACGGGACCAAGAGTTCAAATCAATTGGCGATTACAAATTCAAGAATAAGTCTTAAAAAGTATAGAAAAAAAAAGTTTGCCAGTTTGGAAAATTTTGATATTTCGATGAATATTTTTTTTCTGTTCTAACAATTTTACCTATGGTGTCCAAATGAGCTGTGAATTTTTTCAAATTTTTTCGGACCGTCTCGAATTCAGTGAATCAAAGCGATTCTAGGGTGAAATTACAAGCGCCTCCCACGCCTAAGCTATTAAGCTATTGACTTTGGATACATGCTCTCGCGGACTTTTTTGTTAAAAATGTTGGGCTCTACAAAATTGTTTCAGTACAATTTATCTCTATCTGGCATGGTTCTTGCAGCGTTCGCAGTTAAAGCTAACGGCGCGCAATTTTTTGGTCATTTTTGTCGGTTTTTGAATTTTCTTTCATATTTTGCAAACTTTTTTGTTCCCAAAAACTCAGATTTGAGATCAGTAGGCCGTCCCCCACATGCCTATATTTTTTTTCGATCTAAAATTACTTGCTTTTAAGGGGTAACACCACTGTAACGGCCTAAAAAAACGCTGTTTTTACGAATTTTTTTTTTTGGTTGGAAGGAAAGGTGATACGAAAATACAATCCAAGGAAGTTATTGAATATATATTGAAGTATATTACAAAAAAATTTCATCCAAAAATATTTAAAAATGGCGACGCTGGAGCCATTCTTCGGAGCCATGACGGCGCACCGCGGCACGCAGCATAACTCGAATAATTTTCATTCTTTTGATTTGAATTTTTGACAATATCTTTAAAATAACATTTGGAAGAGAAACACATACGGGATTTTCGATAAGTCAATTTGAACATTTTTTATTAACAAATGATTGCCTTTTTTTTTTGCGAAACAGGACACCTTCTGTTTGATTGCTCGCCAATTCTACAAAAATTAATATTTTTGAAATCCCGTACGTGTTTCTCTTCCAAACGTTATTTCAAAGATATTGCCAAAAATTCAAATCATAAGAATGAAAATTGTCCGAGTTATGCTGCGTGCCGCGGTTCGCCGTGAATTCGTCATGGCTCCGGAGAATGGCTCCAGCGTCGCCATTTTTTAATATTTTTGGATAAAATTTTCTTGTAATATACTTCAATATATATTCAATAACTTCCTTGAATTGTATTTTCGTATCACCTTTCCTTCCAACCAAAAAAAAAATTCGTAAAAACAGCGTTTTTTTAGGCCGTTACAGTGGTGTTACCCCTTAAAGCGTAGTCTAGTCGAGAAGTGAGTTTTCTGAGAAAAATAGCTCTAAGTCTCTTCGGAATGCGATCCTGAAAAAGACGTTTTTTTTTTATCCGGAAACAAAAATTGTAATTGTTATTAACAAAAAACAAACCAAAAAAAAGGCGTCTCCGGTTTTTGACTATAACTGAAAAACTGTGAGAGATAACGAAAATTGAAAAAAAGCATCTTAAAGAGGAGAAAATTTCCAATAAAAAAGTCTCGACTCCCGGAACTCTATCTCCATTATTTATAATTTTAATTTGACGCTGAAAATAGGGTTCCGCGCGGCCGTTTCAGCACTGACGCGTCGCCGCTGAACAGAGAGTGCGATAGAAGTTATTTTTTTTTAGTATTAAATATTAATTTGAAAATTAAAAAAAAATTATGCTACCATCAGAACACTCCAAAGAATCTAGCCCCGCACAGAAAATTTTTTTAACTTCATTTGTTGAAAAATTGTTCATAAACAAATGGTCAAATTTAACATTGTTCAAAAATTTATTTTTGTTTTTATATTGAGAAAAGTCAATCATGATTTGAACAAAAAAAATTTTTCCCTAAAAATTTTTTTTAATTGTTAATAATCGTTTTTTTTCATTTATCTAACACTTGAATTATTAATTAAGGAATAATTTTTTTTCTAAAATCATAATTGGCAGTTCTCTACATTGTAACAAAAATAAAATTTTTTTCAGCAACAATTTGATTGTTTATTAAGTTACTAATTTGTTATAAACAAATTCTGATTTTCAGTTTATTTTTTTTATTAAACTATTAAAAACTACGAAAACAACGATGTATGGGTCATTCTCAGTTAAGAGGTAAATCGCTTGTTGATAAAACGCGGCACGATAAAAATTTTGAAAATTTAATTAAATTTTATAATGTTTCGATCAAAACAATCATTCTAAACATGTCTGCAAGACGGTCAGTCAATTTATTAATTATATTTCATTCGCCTCGTTCTCGAGATTACAAATGTAGTACGCCCTCGTTGCCGCCAGAAGTCACTACGTTTAGAGTAAGGAAAGAAAATACCTCTATGTTCCCCCTCTATGTTTCCGCCGGTCTCTTCATATCCTTTCGTAGTGCGCCGGAGGTCACACGTGTTCTATCGCTTCGCAGTTTTGAAAATACAGAGACAATGGGAAAACGAAGGAGAGAAGAAGTGAAGGTATTATCAGAACAAGTGAAACTGTTACAAGAAACCATGCAGAAGCTGATAAAGAAGAGAAAGATTGACGAGGATTCAGATCCCGAATCGGAAGACGACCAGGAGAAAGAGGGAGGAGGATCGAGCCCGCCATTCGATCGAGGAGAAGGCTCCCCTAACCCAGATACAATAGAGGAACAAGATGAGGTGGAAACAGAACAATTAAGTAATTACAGACTTTTCAGCCAGGGACCAATATAGTATTGAAACGTTAAGAATTGGCAAGTTGCAAATACGAACGCATTCCATGTGATTCGAGAAGGGTACGCTCGCAAGACGTACGAAAGCTAGCCACGTGTTTCTAAGAACGCGCGCCATCTTTACATGCACACTCTCCCGAAGGAGACTTTCTTTGTCTAAGGTGCACAGCCTTGTAAACATGAAATTTCACGCAATTACCATACTCTCGCACGAAGTATGGTAGCGTAAAGAACCGTTAGCAACAAGCATGCTCGCAGGACGTGCTAAATTATTTATCGTATACTGATACGTATAATAAACGCAAGTACAGTTAAACACACTTGACGTATATCAAAACACAAAAAAAAAAAAAAAAAAGAGAATTTCTTCTCTTTTCATTCAACTTTTATACGCTCGCAGGGCGTATAATATTAATACTGGTATCTATATGGGTTGACATGAGAATGATATCTCACAGGTTCTAAAGAAAACGACGTGAACAAGGCCAACGAACAGTCCGATCAGAAATCTGAAGAGTCGAAAGAGGTTCCGAAAAAGGAGGATCTTGTGCAGGAAGAGCTAGACGAGGATATAGCGATGATATTGGGAGATGATCCACTAGCTTCTAAAGCTTTGCAGATTAACATAAATGCAAACGTACTTAATCGTTGGAAATATCACTTCCACCACGGCCTAAAGAAGGAGGAAAAAGAGGCCTTGACAGAAAAATACACTAGTCCTGCTGGTTTAGAGGCGCCTAAACTAAACCCCGAAATTTCACGCATGCTCGCTAATCATTTAAAATCAAGAGACTCATACATGTGTAAAAGGCAAGATCTAGCAGGCTCAGCCCTAGCAGCACTAGGCTCAGTGGTGACTTCTATAATAAGCGAGAAGGAGAGCATTGACAAGCTTGAACTACTCGAGAGAACAAATGATGCAAGCAAGCTTATCCTTGAACTGATGCACAGTCAAACCAAGTCAAGGATTGCCATGATCGTAGCAGGAGTCGACAAGGATACTAAGACTATTTTAAACGATACAAAGCCTGAAGGTTTCCTATTCGGCAACAACTTATCTGAAAAATTCAAAGAGGCAAAGGTTATAGACAAGATAGCTAGCTCGATGAAAAAGGCACATCCCTCTACCTCTACAGCGGGATCACCTTTAAACTCCCCAGGCCGGCTGGGAAAGATGCCATTCCCAAACCAGACAGGCATAGGCCATCAAAGATACCAGTCCTCGTCCGGACAAAACAGACAGCACCTAAACTTCAGAACGAAGCAACCATTCAACTCCAGAGCTCAGTACCAGGGGACCAGCAGAGGAAGGGGACAAATGAGACCCAGATAAACGTAAGAGCTAATGCAGGTCGATTAAAGTTTTATAAAGGAGATTGGGAAAAAATTACTAGGGATAAATTTGTTCTGGACTGTGTAAACGGTTATAAAATCAGATTCTGCAAAAGAGTGACACAACTTCAACGTCCGTCAACAAGCTTTAAATCACCGTCAGAGATAAAGAATTTCGCAATTGCTATCGACAAATTGGTACAAAAAGGCGCCATCGAACGTTGTAAACCCTGTAAAAATCAATTTTTATCTAGTTTTTTCTTAGTTCAGAAACCAGACGGTTCCTATCGCTTTATATTGAACTTGAAGAAGCTGAACGAATTTATACAAACAAGTCACTTCAAAATAGAAGACATACGGACAGCTTCAAAACTGATTTTTCCAGGGTTCTTCATGAGCACAATCGATCTAGAAGACGCCTTCTATTTAGTCCCAATTCACAAACACAGCCGTATATATTTGAGATTTGAGTTTTCCGGGGTCTTATATCAGTTCGTTTGTCTACCATTCGGCCTATCCTTGAGTCCTCTCATATTTACGAAGCTGCTGAAACCAGTGGTTAACTATCTGCGATCCAGAGGTCTCAGTTCAGTGATTTATTTAGACGACATTTTATGTATCGGAAAAGACGAGATAGAGTGTAAGGCAAACGTCGAAAAGACAATCCACTTACTAAAGACTTTAGGCTTCCTAATTAATTACAATAAAAGCCAGATCATCCCTTCTACTAGAATCAAATACCTTGGATTCATGATAGACTCAATCAAATATTCACTAGAATTAACAGAAGAAAAAAGACTTAGATTACAAGAACTTGTAAAATCATATTGGTCCAAAAAATCGTGTTCAATTCTAGAATTTGCAAAACTAATAGGCAAACTGATTGCAGCTTGTCCTGCCGTGGAATATGGGCTGGTATATACAAGACTGTTGGAAAGAGAGAAAATCTTGGCGCTGAACGCCAATAATAATAATTATGAGGCTAGGATATTAATTACAGATTCAATTGAAAGAGAGCTTGAATGGTGGATAAGTTCTTTACCAATAGCCCTTAATAACATTAAAACTGCAGATTTTGCTTCAGTAATATTTAGTGACGCATCAAACACGGGCTGGGGGGCTACAGACGGTAACAGTGACATATTTGGATTCTGGAAAGAGAAACAGAAGAAATACCATATTAACTATAAGGAGTTGTTAGCCGTAAAATTTGCTCTAGAAAAACTCGCAGATCAGAAAGATAACTGTCTACTCCTCTTGAGAATCGACAACACCACAGCCCTATCTTACATAAATAGAATGGGTGGCGTCCGCTACCCAGCTTACAACACCCTAGCAAAACAAATCTGGCAATGGGCAGAAAAGAGAAAGATTTTTTTATTCGCATCATATTGTAACTTTAGGAGTTACCTTTTAAATCGAGCTATGAGTCCCTGAGTGAAATAAGCAGACTTGGAGACACAAATTAATGGTCAAAGTAGATTAGGTTATATTCAGCAAGATACAAGTGTCTCGGTTAATGTCTGAGACTAGACTGTTGACAAATTGGCTATCGCTAGATACATCGTTTAGTTGTTTTATCAGAAGATGTTTGGTAATTATTACTGTGATGTTTAATACATGGGAGTTCGGGTGGCTATGAAATGAATCGATATAAAGCAATACAAGGGGTGGTCGCACCCTTTGTAACACTGCCCCCCCCTGAAGGGAAGAGGCGACCCGACTCTTAAGTAAGCGAATAGCGAGTGTGTGTTCTGCTAAGGGAAGAGAGGGCTGAGAGCTGTGGTTCAGACTTTAAAATCTTTAAAGTGTTTGAAATCTTCCCTAAACTACCTGTAATTCCACCTAAGCCTCGAGGGAAACCACAGAAAACCTGAGAAGGTAGTTTGGTTACAAATTCACAACAATATTTGGTATAAAAGGTCTTCGCCTAGTCAGGCTGAAGTGTAGAGTCGAAGTGAAGTCTGTCCTCAAAGTGCAAGGAATCGTCTGCAAAACTGGAAACCGTCTGGGGATGAAGTCAGCTTGTGATCCGTCAGGAGAGTCAGGGAAGTCAGGAAAATCATGCGAGTCAGGGAATCAGGTGAGGCGGCGGCAGGAAAACAGGAATCAGGGATCACGAACTGCTCCCAGGCGGGTCCAAAAGATAGGGAAACTGCACACCCTAGATTGGAGGACAGACGTGAGTGTGCGAAATATGAGGAGCTTTAAAAGCTCTGATCTTTTAATTATTTCATTCTTATCGAAATAAAAGAATTCCGTCATAAAGTGACTGAAAAGGAGTGGATTGTAATTATAACAAAGGTTAAACAAGGAGTAAAAAGGAACGATCTTATCTTTATCCTGTGAAAATTAAAAGAGATTTCCGGGGAATCAAAGCCACTTCTTGTTCCGTCTTGCGGGTTCTGCGTCGTTTCTTTGGGAATAGATGGGAAAGCACCTAGGACTCTCAAGGGAAAAGGTTATAATCCTGACCCTAAATGATAATTGAGAGCAATCCGCTCGGATCTTTACGTAAAGTTATATGAGGGGGTTATGATCGACGACAGGAGAGAACCAGAGCAGAAGACGTGAAAGAAATGACGGGGAGTTGAAAATTACGCCACGATCCTATGGTGGCGCGAAAAACAGATAATCGATACGAAGAATCGATGCGAACTCGGTCAGATGAGACCGACTACTGACGAACAAAACCGAACGAACCCGAGTGATGTCTGACGTGAAGCGGGTGATAGCTGTCAAACTTCTACTCTCCCATAACCTTACTGAATTCGTCAAATACCTCGTCAACCGATGCCTCGGCATCTAGAATAAAAACTGGAGCTGGAAGAGCCGAAAACTTTCCGCGAACTAACCAATCCTCGTGGACCTCGTGAAGAGCTTTCAAATAATCTAAAGGAATGTTTTCCTCCTCGCTACGCGCGCGTGAATTGACTCTAGCAAACGACGTCTCGGGTGATAACCTCAAATAAACTACCATGTCGACCTCAAAATCCTGCGAATTTTCTGTTAAAATCCTAACGTTTTCTGTTAAAAGATGAGCTTCCAAATCCTCAAAGCCTCCTAACCTCCTACGTGCTTCTACGAAGCAATTACAGCTAAAAATTGACCTTTCCATGAGCTTATTGGGTAGTGAAGTTTTAACTAGATGCCTATTCCTCATCGTCATCGCGGCGTGGTGCTGGAAGTGATAACCGTAACGGGAAGGATCCTTATACATTTTCTCTAGGAGGTTCTCTCCGGCAACGTTTCTATATTCCTCTAAAGGCTCTAATAAAGTAAGGACGTTCTTATCTTTTAGGAATCTACTTGTAAAGGTGGTTTTCCCGCACCCAATGTTCCCCTCGACGAGTATGGTGAAAGGGCGGTAATTCTTCCGCTTGATTCCAAATGGCAGATCCTTGGACCACCTGGAAGAATCGGAGAAGAAAAGGGGAATTTCTTCCTGGCTTTGGAGGGAAAAATCCTCGAGAACCTGTAGGTTCTGATTTAATTGAAGAGAGCGAAGGAGGTTACTGTTATCTACGTGAGCTTCTTCAGACTCGTAGGGAGCTAGGCGATCCAAGTGAACTACCTTTGGTTTGGTTCGTAGAGAGCGTTGGATGCGGTAGACTACGTCATTTATTTTGTCTACTATCGTATAAGGACCCTCCCAGTTAGTTTGCAGTTTGGGACAATGTCCTCTTTCTCGTCTCGGCTGGAAAAGCCATACTAAATCTCCTGTTTTAAATGTTAAATCCCTAGCTCGCACATCGTATCGAGCCTTCATCCTATCTGAAGCTACCTGAATCCTTTCCCTAGCAAAATTATGTATTTCCTCTAACCTTTCCCTTAGATGCGAAGCAAAGTTAGAGCAGAGAGAATCCTGGATGGGAAGAGGGCCTTTCTCCAAGTCGGAGGGCAGCCGAAGATCTCTTCCCATGAGCATAGAAGCCGGCGTTTGTTTAGTAGTCTCGTGGACAGAAGAGCGGTAGGAAAGAAGAAAGAGGGGAACCCATTCGTCCCAATCCCTCTGACTCCTTTCCACGAAAGAAGAGAGATAAGAAAGAAGAGTCCGATTTAGTCGTTCAACCATCCCATCGGATTGGGGGTGAAGAGGGGTAGTTCGAGTTTTTCTAATCCCTAATATTTTTGTTATTTCACCGACAAGAACTGACTCAAAATTGCGACCCTGGTCGGTATGGAGTTCGAGCGGGGCTCCGTACCGACATACAAATTCTCTAATAAAAGCCTGAGCTACAGTTTGAGCCTCTTGATTGGGTATCGGGATGACTTCGGGCCATTTTGTAAAATAATCAGCTATTACTAGCGCGTAACGATTCCCTGAATGAGAGACTGGTAAAGGCCCGAGGACATCCATGGCTACCCTCTCAAAAGGCGCGCCTACATTATAAGTTTGTAACGGACTACGACCTTTCGCACGAGGACCCTTCTTAGCTACGCATACTGTACATACTCGACACCACTCGTCCACGTCTAAACGGCATCTTGCCCAGAAATACCTTTCCCTAATCTTTTCTAGAGTTTTGTTTGAGGCGAAATGGCCTCCTGACGAAGAATTATGGTACGCTTCGAGGATTTCGTTGACCTTCTCTTTAAGGACTAGAAGTTGCCATCTAATGATCTTCATATCCGGGGATTCCCATCGGCGGTACAGTATTTCGTTTATTAAGAAGATGGAGTCCCACTGAGTCCAGTAAATTTTGAGTTGTTGGTCAGCTGGGGAAACATCTTGCCACTCTGGGCGTATATTTGAGCTCTTCCAGGCTCGTAGCTGTTTCAGGATCTCATCCTTTTCCTGGGCTCTCTTCCGTTCTCCTAGGTCTTCACCGAGGGATATCACCCGGATGTCTATGGAATCCTGTCCTTTCCCCATCCTGGCGCACTGCTTGCAGTCGCCGAGTTCCTGGCACGGGCGTCTTGATAGTGCGTCGGCGTTCCCGTGGAGGTTTCCTGCACGGTGTTGAACCTCGAAGTCGTACCGCCCTAACCTTTCGATCCATCTAGCTACTTGGCCTTCCGGCGATTTAAACGAGAGCAACCATTTAAGCGAAGCGTGATCTGTACGAATTAAAAACTTCCTTCCTACTAAGTAGTGTTTGAAATGCTCTATAGCCTCTACCATTCCTAAAAGTTCTCGTCGTGTAACGCAATAATTCCTCTCTGGTTTTTTTAGAACCCTACTGAAGTAGCTAATCACCCGCTCCGATCCTTCCTGAACCTGAGACAAAACCCCGCCTATTCCATACAGAGATGCATCGGTATCTGAAATAAAAGAAGTTTCGGTTTGCGGATAAGCCAGAATCGGAGAAGAAGTGAGGCAAGTTTTTAAGTGGTTGAATGCTTCTTCACAATCCGGGGTCCACTCGAAGACAGAGGTAGACCCGGTGAGATTGTGAAGAGGCCTAGCTATAGAGGCAAAGCCTGAAACGAAACGCCTATAATACGTCCAGAGACCTATAAAACTCTGAATATCTTCCCTATTCGATGGTCGGGGCCAATCTCGCACCTTTTCAATCTTGGCTGGGTCCGTTCTGACTCCCTGGGCTGAGACGACATGTCCAAGGAAGGTAACTTCTTGTTGGAGGAGGTGGCACTTCTTGGGACTCATCTTCAGGCCTGTCCGTTGAAGCCTCTCAAAGACCTTTTCTAGGTTAGTTAGCTCTTCTTGGAAGGTTTTGCCAAACACAATTATGTCGTCCAGGTACACCAAGCAGATCTTCCCCGTCAGTCCTTCCAGTGCGACTTCCATCGTCCGTTCGAATGTGGCTGGAGCGTTGCACAATCCGAAGGGCATCACCTTGAATTGCCAGAGTCCTCCCAATCCGGTGACGAAAGCTGTTTTTTCCTTGTCCTCTGCATCCATCTCGACCTGCCAGTAACCACTCTGCAGGTCGATGGTGCTATACCATTGAGCTCCAGCCAACATGTCTAGGGTATCTTCAATCCGTGGAAGGGGGTAGGAATCTTTCTTGGTGACCTCGTTCAGCTTTCTATAATCTATACAGAATCTTTTCGTCCCGTCCTTCTTAGGAACGATGGCGATTGGCGAGGCCCAGGGTCCTGAAGATGGCTCGATGACGTCGTTGAGGAGCATGTCGTCTACCATCTTCTGAACCTCTTCTTTGCCATTGAAGGGAATCCGTCTGGCGTGCTGTTTAATCGGGAGATTGACCCCTACATCTATCTTGTGGCGAGCAAGGGTACACCTCCCCTTGTCGCCGCTAGTCTTGGCAAAGGATTCGCTAAAGTCTCGAAGGAGAGACGAGAATTGACGTTTAGAAGGAGAATCTAGCTCTATCGAAGACCTCTCAAAAAGGTCTTTCAGATGATCAGGGACCTGTTCAATAATCTCTCGAGGCGAAGAATCTATAATCTTGTTTTCCCTAGTGGTTTGTAATTGATCGAGTTGAAAAGTTGGGGGGTTCGGGGTTTTGCTCCTATTTGTTAACAGCGGAATCGTATGGCGGCCTATATGTAGCGAGTTCCCTATCGTTGAAATAATGCACTGATGCTCGCTCAAGAAATCTATCCCTAAAATTCCCTCATCCTCAGTGTCAGCCACGTAGACTTTATGAGGAGAGCTAATCTGACCCGCGATGTTTATTTGAACGGAAACTTCTCGTAAAACAGGGGTAGTCTCCCCTGTCGCGGTCTTTAAGGTGGCATAATGATTGTTTAAGGGAAGATTTTTCAGGAGATCCGAGCGAACCACGGTCACCTCGGCTCCGGTGTCCACAACCCAGAGACAGTCAACACCGTTGACAGATCCCTGAGCGTAGAGACCGGACTGTCTTAGACTTCTAATTAGCACAGGTAATTCAGGCAATATAGGTAGAACAGGCAATACAGGTAAAACAGGGCTATTCTCCCTCGCTACAGGCGATGATTCCCGCCCCCCGCAATCATCGATCGTTAGTTTTTTTGTTGTTCTGAGGTTGCTTTGGAGTTGTTAAAGGGAAGCATCCTCTCCCCTTGGGCAGGATTAAAACCCTGAGTTTGATTTAGTCTCGGATACAGGTTTTGGCCCTGGCTAGAATTTACGTTAAAGCCGCGGTCGTTGTCTCTCCAGGAAAGCTGGTTGGGAGGATATCTTTGGTCGTTATTAGCACGGTTTCGTCTTTGTCGCGCGAAGCACTGCTCTAGTGAGTGCCCGCGCTTCCGACAATACCGGCATTCTACGTTATTCTTTGGATTGGCTCTCGCATAGGAATTCCGCTCCTGCCGCAAGGGAGAGGGTCTTTTTTCCTCGATTTTAGGTTTGTCGGGGGTTGGTTTCACCGCCTCAACCTGCCGAACGCGGCCGGATCCCAGATATTGCTTGTTAATAGCATCTACTTCTAATGCCTTTATTATGGCTTGACGGAGGGTAGTGGGTCCTATCAAGCTCAGGGCATGTCTTAGTTCAGGATCAATTAAGGCGTTAATGAATCTATCTGTCGCGAAGCTCTCGCGGATGGCCTCGTCACCATGAGGCATAACTATTCGCGACAATCTCTCAATGTCTTGCCCGAGCGTGGCAAGATCCTCATCCCTCCGTTGACGCCGCGTATTGAACTGGGTAAGGAATAGCTTGGTCAGGTATTCGTTCCCATATTTAAGCTTTAGAGCCGCGTGAACTTTATCAAAATCTAATAATTCAGCCGCGGTCAAGGAAGATATTGCGCTGGCTGCCGGGCCTCTCAAACTATTCACCAAATTCGCGGCTTTTGCTGTCGGGGTCCAATTATTCACACTCGCAACCGTCAAAAATTGTTGCTCGAATTGAGCTAACGGTCTGTCTCCGTCATATGTCGGGGGTTTGAGGTTAGCCGCGGTTCTGTGGCCTACGTCGGGGTTAGCGTTAACTGTCGGAGTAGCGTTAGCTTGGGCAAGAGAAGTGCAAATCGGCTCCTGGGAAGGAACACCGACCAGACTAGGTTCAACTGCGACCAGGCCGCGATCGACCGGCGAAGCAATAGCAAGCGTATGTGGGGGAGCAGTTTCCCTAATTGGCGGCACAGACCTTAAAGAAGCGGGAGTTTGGGTCGGCTGGCAGGAAGAGGTAGAGGGGATAGGCTCCGTCAAGGGCTGGATAGGCTGGGGCTCGTCTCCAGATCCTCGTCGGTCGTCCCTCAGGGTGGAAAGGATTTGGGTGAAGGACTGCTGCTGTTCCTGTAGCACTCCGAT
This sequence comes from Rhogogaster chlorosoma, assembly GCA_944452935.1. Taxonomy (NCBI): domain Eukaryota; kingdom Metazoa; phylum Arthropoda; class Insecta; order Hymenoptera; family Tenthredinidae; genus Rhogogaster; species Rhogogaster chlorosoma. The sequence goes on along the minus strand of OX101800.1, from coordinate 12,288,128 downwards.
CAGCCTTCCCTCAGATCGCTCGCGTTCCTCGAGAAGCCGTCCTTCAGCTCGTTCCCTCTCGTCACGAGCGGCCTGCTGATCCCGCCGTTGATCCTGCAGGAGCTGGAATAAAAGAGCTTGCTGCTCGGCCTGAGCAGCTTGGGCAGCTTGCTGTGCTGCCAGTTGTGCAGCTTGCTGCCGTTCCTGGGCGGCTTGGGCCGCTTGCTGTACTGCCAGTTGAGCTGCTTGCTGGGCAGCTTGTTGAGCGGCCTGCTGCTGCAGGAGTTGTACCAGGGCGGTAATGGGGTTGGCCTCCTGTTCTTCCGCCCGTGGTACTTCGTTGGAGTGTGCAGCAGAGGTAGCAGGGGAGCCTTGGCGGCGGGTGTTTCGTCAATTGCTCATAACGAGCAGATTTGTTCCTCAGGGAGGTAGGATTCTTTTACAGAATAAGGCAACGGAAGCTTATAGCTTATGAATACAAGCAATCGGCAAAAACCAAAAGAAATGCACCAGACAAATCAGCTTATCGGACTCAGAAACGATCTCACACTCCTGACACCAAATGTAACTTTAGGAGTTACCTTTTAAATCGAGCTATGAGTCCCTGAGTGAAATAAGCAGACTTGGAGACACAAATTAATGGTCAAAGCAGATTAGGTTATATTCAGCAAGATACAAGTGTCTCGGTTAATGTCTGAGACTAGACTGTTGACAAATTGGCTATCGCTAGATACATCGTTTAGTTGTTTTATCAGAAGATGTTTGGTAATTATTACTGTGATGTTTAATACATGGGAGTTCGGGTGGCTATGAAATGAATCGATATAAAGCAATACAAGGGGTGGTCGCACCCTTTGTAACAATATATTGCGGAAAACGTAAAGGCTGATCGTCTATCTCGAATGAGAAACACTGACATTGAATGGGAACTCAACCAGAACATCTTTACAATCATTACTCAAACATTTGGTATTCCAGATATAGATATACTCGCTTCACGAACAAACACTAAGTGCAAAAAAATTTTCTCTTGGAAACCAGAACCAGGTTCTCTACAAGTCGATGCGTTTACTGTCAGCTGGACTGTTTTACAGTTTTACGCCTTCCCTCCATTTAGTCTAATACTAAAAACTCTGGCTAAAATCAGAAGAGAGAAGGCAGAGGGGATTATCGTTGTCCCTGATTGGCCAAGCCAACCCTGGTATCCCCTATTTCTTGATCTCCTTCTAGAGAAACCACTATATTTTGAACCTAATCCCGATATGTTGTTGTCATCATGCAGGAAAAAGATCCACCCGCAAGCAAACCACCTGCGTTTAATAGCAGGGAAGGTATCAGGCAGGCGTTCATGAACAAAGATGTTCCGTTAGAAGCTGTGGACATTGTCTTATCATCACTTGCTCCAAGTACGTCTAAACAGTACCAGTCAGCGCTAAGGGCGTGGTGGCAGTTTTGTACAGAGAAACATTTAGACTTCCACGAATCCTCAAGAGAGAATGTAATCAGCTTTCTCACTAGTTGTTTTAAAAACAACGCATCCTATGGTACACTCAACACTTATAGAAGTGCAATTTCGCTAATATCCACTAATAAAATAGGAGAGGATCCGATGATAACTCGTTTTTTGAAGGGAGTATTTAAACAGAGACCCACAAGACCAAAATACAATCATACGTGGGATGTATATGGGGGATTCCACGTCAAATCGAACGAAAAAACGAGATTATTTCCCTGACCACTCTTGATGTTTTCGCCCTTTTACCCATTTGAAGTTTGTATTGAAAGCATCAACTCTGAATTTTTTCAGATTTTTCCGACCAAACATTTTTTCACCACAGCTGGTGGAATAATTAGCTTTTAAAGATTTTTCGATTTTTCAAGTTAACATAGTTTGAAATCCAGATGTCAAATGGAAAAAGTTCTAATACAAAAGCTGCACATCTTTCTGTGAAATTTCTGAAAATAATTGTTAGTGGTTTTGAATGTCCCGTTAAAGTGTAGTTTTCATGAAAAATCTTCGAAAATCTTCTGTTACAAAGAAGTGCCCCAATCGAATTGGCTGAAATTTTGACACAGCATGTCTTTTTCAATACCAAAGATTGTCTGTAAGTTTCACAGTGGGCCGAACATTAGTTCACAAGTTACAAGTAATAGTTTACATGGAACTGTGGAATTTTTCAGCCATCCATATGGCGGTATAAATGTTAAAAGTTATACAATCAGTATTACGATACGCAACGCATGTTGAATCCCTAACTTGATATATAAGCTGCATGCATGGCAACCTTCACTCTCTATTCGTATAAACAGTGGAGAAAATGAATCTTTATTGAGGAGTGTGACAAAATTTTTGCCACACTATCATGGCGTCGAAAGCAAAGGTTGCCATGCAGTTGTCATGAAAAACAGTATGTAATACGCGTGAAGACAGAGACCTTGCACTCGTGTGATGTTTTCAGCTGCACTCGTGCAAAGTCCCTGTTTCTCCACATGTATCACAATCTACTAATCCGGCAGTTTGAGACTCACATATCATGTCAGGAATTGTAATGAATGATAGACTGAAGTACATAGAATTCTCAAGAAAAAGTTTTATTAAGGTAATATTTCCTGGTATTTCAACTACCTATTGATAATTATTGACCAGAGTTGCCAGTTTTTTAAATTTTATGTACGTCTGACTCTGTCGCATGAGAGAATATTTTGCTGCTCATAACACCTTCAGCACCAGGGACAGAACAATATTTTTTTTTGCGTACCCGGAATCGACTTTGCATTTTTGAATCTTTTTCAGACATTCAAACATCGCGCTCGAGTTTGCAGCAGTGCCACGCGCAGTGTAAGCAAATAACTTGCTACGCCGCGAAATTTAAATCGAATAATCGCCGAATTCTTGGCGACGCGCGAATATTTGTTGATATATCTTCTGAACCACTACTCGGCCCACTCTGAAATTTTCAGACGATCTTTGTCATCGAGAAAGGCACGTTGTGTATAAATTTCAGCCAATTCGATTAGGGCACTTTTTTGTTACAGAAGATTTTCGAAGATTTTTCATGAAAACTATACTTAAACGGGGTATGAAAAATGCGAAAAAAATACTTTCGAAGAGTTCACAGTAAAACCTTCAGTTTTTGTACAACAACTTTTTTCATATGTCTTCCAAGTTTTGAGCTACGTAGGTGCGAAAAATTGAAAAAATCAAAAAATCAATTTATTCGATGAGCTGTCGTGAAGAAACACTGGCTCAAAAAAATCTGAAAAAATTCACAGCTCATCCTTTCAACATGTACTTTCATTGTGTCAAAGGGCAAACAAATCGAAAGGGGCGAGGGAAATCGACCGTTCGATTTGACGTGGAATCCCCCATATATAGTCTTAGATCACATTACAAGAATGCTTTCGAAAGAAAAATTAAACCTTAAAGAACTAACTCAGAAAACAATAATACTGCTAGCACTAAGTACTGCTCATAGAGTCCAAACATTTGCTTCAATAAAGATTGAGCATATCAAGACTACTCACAGAGGTATAGAAATCGAAATACCAGAATTGATAAAGACCTCAGGACCAGGTCGTTATCAACCCTTGCTAGTTTTACCAAAGTTCATCGAAGAACCTAGTCTTTGTGTAGCTTCAGCTACTATTAGTTATTTAGAAATGACAAAAGACCTAAGAGGTCAGACTGATAATTTATTTATAGCCTTAAGGAAACCATACAGAGCAGTAGGCTCTCAAACCATCAGTAGATGGATCAAAGAGATACTATCACAAAGTGGAATCGACACCAGTATCTTTTCGGCTCATTCGACAAGACATGCGGCTTCTTCAGCAGCGTTAAGAAATGGAGTAGACTTAGCCACAATTAGGAGAACTGCTGGTTGGTCGGTTTATTCCAAAACTTTTGCAAGGTTCTATAATAGGCCTATACTTACAGATAATCATAGTTTTGCTTCTGCAATTATTTCTTCTTAGAATTAGGATCACGTTTTGTTACACTCAAACTGCAATAAGTTCAAAAATAAAATCATGCGATTGAATAACAAATTTAAAATTGCCTTTATCGCTAAACAGCTACATTTGTAATCTGGAGAACGAGGCGAATGAAATATAATTGGAGGATCAAACGAACTTACCTGTACGTGAAGTTCGATCCCAATTATATGAAGAAGCCTCGTTCGAAGAGATTACAATCCCACCCTTGAGTAGATTGTCTACTGTCCTTTTTTGTTTTTCATTCCCCCTCCCATATATATATAGCAATTTTAAACTACCAAACTACTCTAAAAATATGAAGAGACCGGCGGAAACATAGAGGGGGGACATAGAGGTATTTTCTTTCCTTACTCTAAACGTAGTGACTTCTGGCGGCAACGAGGGCGTACTACATTTGTAATCTCTTCGAACGAGGCTTCTTCATATAATTGGGATCGAACTTCACGTACAGGTAAGTTCGTTTGATCCTCCAATTTTATCTTGATTTATAAGAAGCCAGGGGAGATACTCAATCCAGGGGAGAGACTTGATGTACAGAGTAGGATAAAAAAACATAATGATCGAGTTCTTTCATTGAACTTAATTGTGAATATATTTATAGGGAAAGGGGGGGCAAAACGGGATACTTAAGAAAGTCATCAGTTTTGGGGGGTTCAAATATGATGAATTTTCTTTTTATTCAATCGCATCCAAAGAAAATACAGCGAATTTTCAGCTGCCGTTAAAAAAATTTTGTTTATCTTCTTAAATTTTTTAATTCTATCTAAAATTTGGATATATCGGACTTATATTGCAAAATTAACTATTACTAGATAAAATAAGTACATTCTGTACTTGAGTGACTCGTGAAAAAAAAATGAAAAAAAAATATATATATTTTCGAAATTTATTTTATTAAATATGTAAAATAGCGTAAAATGATGTTAGAAACTATTTATGACCATTTGAGTGACATTTGAGGAAAAAAAATTTGTCAACAAAATTTTTTGGGTACCCCATTTTGCCCCCCCCCCCCCCAGGTTAAATTAAATAACAATAGTCAACCTTTAAACAATAAAAAAACAGTAAAAAAAATTATACTTTGAAGTTTTCATATCTCCCCTGAATATCGTGTCTTTCCCCTGGCTCTTACAAGACAGGGGAGATATAAACAGGGGAGATACTTTTTAGTAACGAAAACAGAAATAATGACAAATGTATTTATTGTACGTGATTAATCAAGAAAACTTAGAATCTATACACAACAAGAAGTAAATATACAGATGAATTAAAAATTTTAGATGAATATTTTTAAAATATAACTGACCAGGGGAGAGACTTAATTCACTCGTTCTCAACTGTATCCACAGAGTCTCAGTAATGAAATAAATGACAAAATGACTGCGCACCTAGTTCGAGTGGTGCTGATTACAAACTATAAACTCAACGACATTTGTTGAAGGTCTCCAATTTCCGCGAGTCAGTAAACAAATCCCGATTTTACAGGAAAATAAACATGCCAGGGGACGAGACGCGAAATGCGGGGGACAAACGTAAACGTAATTTTTTCTTAAGAAAAAAAAATATCACGCAATTTTACTTGCTTGATTACGATAATTTATTTAATTTATTTTGTTGAAATATATAATTTAAATAATATATTTGATTTCTAAATACTTTAAATTACTAATACATAAACAGAATCGGCCCGGGGACAGGCCAGGGGAGAGATGTTTTCCGACTTTGAGATGGAATTGTGACTAAATTAAATAAAATTAAGAAATGAATTTGAGTGACCACTTACATGAGCACGAGTTTTAAGAGATAATTACATTCTTTTTAATAAATTTTTTTAAAAAAGGTAATTTTTCACCGTGGACGTCGAATTTACCTCTTAACTGAGAATGACCCGTATAACAAAGTGTAAAAATAATTTTTTATGTAACACCTGCATGGGAAGTTTGACTTCGCGCACTAAAAGTGGTGCGCCAAATGACCGATTACCCATCCGTTCCGGAAGCGTGCGGTAATGTTTATTGTCGACTTTTTAAAAATCATGATTGACTTTTCTCAATATAAAAACAAAAACAAATTTTTGAACAATGTTAAATTTGGCCATTTGTTTATGAAAAATTTTTCAACAAATGAAGTTTAAAAAATTTTCTGTACGGGGCTAGATTCTTTGGAGTGTTCTGATGGTAGCATAATTTTTTTTAATTTTCAAATTAATATTTAATACTGAAAAAAAATAACTTCTATCGCACTCTCTGTTCAGCGGCGACGCGTCAGTGCTGAAACGGCCGCGCGGAACCCTATTTTCAGCGTCAAATTAAAATTATAAATAATGGAGATAGAGTTCCGGGAGTCGAGACTTTTTTATTGGAAATTTTCTCCTCTTTAAGATGCTTTTTCTCAATTTCCGTTATCTCTCACAGTCTTTCAGTTATAGTCGAAAACCGGAGAAGCTTTTTTTTTGGTTTGTTTTTTGTTAATAACAATTACAATTTTTGTTTCCGGATAAAAAAAAAACGTCTTTTTAAGGATCACATTCCGAATCGAATGAGCTATGGCTTATATTTTTATGAGACTTAGAACTATTTTTCTCAGGAAACTCACTTCTCGACTAGACTAGTGGTAGATTGCCTGGCCTAACAGTTCGCCCGTGCGCCGAAAGACTTGCGTTTAACGGACGGCGCATGCATGGCCTACGGCTGAAACATAAGGAGTGGGGATACCGTCTTACATATATAAGCGAGCGCACCAAGAAAAAGATATTCTCAGCTCTTTGTACTTTCTAGATGCGCTGGCGAGATTTGTGAACTGCAGGTTGGAATTTTTTTCACAGAATGGATGAGCGACCGCATATTTCGCGACTGTGGCACCTGTTACAGATGCCTCAGTTTCATGGTGTCATGGATGAGAATGGTTTGGTTGTTCGTCCAAGCTCTGATATTTTCCTCCAATTGTCCTCACATTTAAAGCTTTTAGGAGCTGGTTGTTAGCGCATCCAAAGTTTAGGAAGAGAAATTTAAGACTGGTACAAGACATCTTAAAAAATAATGGTTACCCCAGTTCATTGATATCCAAAATAAAACATCAGAGAATTCACAGAGCATACAATGGCCCTGGCTCTATCGGTCACGACCATGATACTGTCAAAAGCTCTATACCGTTTGTCAATGGCTTGTCACAAAGCATTAAGCGCATTCTCCAAAAAGAGGAAATCAATGTCACATATAAAATCACAAATACTTTAGGGAGTCTTTTTACCAAACTTAAATCCAGGACACCAACTCTAGAATCGATCAACTCCGTATATAAAATTGAATGCAAAGACTGTGATAAATGTTACATTGGGCAATCTTTTCAGCACCTCAAAAAAAGAATCAGTGCACACAAATACGACGTAAAATCTGGTGATCCGGATAGATCTGCTCTATCGGCGCATGCTTTATATAATGCACACAGATTCGATTTTGACAATGTAACTCTTGTCGATTCTGAGAACAACTGGCATAAAAGATTAATTAAATAAATGATTCATATCTACAAGCATAATACTGTTAATAAAAGAACGGACATACAGAATCTTAGCCATTTGTTCTCGGATATCATTTAAAGTACGCATTCTATATTTAAATTCAAGCTTAATATCGCGCCAATCCTATATATCGATTAGCCTTTGAACATCGATCTATAGATCTCTTATACTGGTATATACGAATTCCTCACTTCCTCATAAATCGCTGTTTTGTCAACACCTAAGCGCTTTGGAATGTCAAATAATGTAAGTCCAACTGTCAAACTGTCATCGATAAATTGAACATTCTCTTTTCTTCTCTTTCTTTAACATAAATTATGATTTAATACGTAGACTAATATGTGTAACTTTAGTAAATTCAAAACCGTATTGGTTTTTTTTGTTTTCTTTTGCTGTTGTATGGATGAATGTATACTAATTAAATATGAATAAATGTAGCCTGAAGATCGCTGGCGGGGCCCAGCCGAAACGTCGTAAAATAAAAACTACGTTTTTGTTTGACCTCCTACCGACGAAAATCTCCTCCTTACATTTAAAACCCAACTTCAAAACCATGTCACCAAAAAACATATATACCATCCTCAAGATGAATAGATACGGCATGTATGATAAGGTTCTTGATGCCTCTAACATCGTCAGGCCAAATATTTCTCTAGATTCCGATTGTGTAAATACAACTGCCGACCTAAGCATAGCTGAAACGGCGGAGTTTAAGATTGACGTTACGCATATATGGTCGAAAATTCAACCTGAATCAGTCGAATAAGCGTAAAACCTATATGCTGACACGTAATATGTGGACAAGCACTATATTTGAAAAAATACAAGTCGAGACACATTTGCCATGTGCCCTTGTGTTCAAAAATGCTAAGGTTTCACAGACCAGTATTTACGTGACCGTTTTGGCGAAGTGTCCTGAATGCGATTGCAATTTTACCGGGCGTATTGCAAATGAACCGCAGAGCGGAGATCTCGTAACTATGGATTGTACAATTGAAGGTTTCGATAATTCTATTGAACACGTCAAAAAACGACAGTTGAAGGGGGTTGAAAGGGTTGCCGTATCGAAGGAATTAGTAGAAGGGAATAGTCTAGCTTGTGAATGGAGGCGTAAGGAGGCTAATAGGCTCATTTCTCGAGTCGGTGACGAAGAGCCGCCGCACTTTTACGCTGGTCGTGTGCTTCGAAAAGCAAAGCAAGAACGGCAGGACAAATTATTGGGTGTTGAATCAGCAGATGTCTATGAGAGCCTACATATGATGAAGTATAGCGCGAAATATGAATGTGCGATCAAACGAATCGGATTGGACCCACCGTTTGTATACTATCGGACAAAAGAGCAAGAGGCAGTGTATCATAATTATCACCAAACTGTTTACATTGATGCAACCGGATCACTTGTGAAAAAAATTAAGCTACCCAATGGAGATTTATGCCCACACATTTATCTTTATCAATTAGTGACACAAGTTGAGGAAGCAACGGTACCTGTCAGTCAGATGATTTCAGCTGCGCAGAGCACTAACGATATTTTGATTTGGCTCAAGGTATTTTGCCAGCAAGTATGTACACAGTCATCCGCGGACTGTATTCCCAAGGAAACGGTAACCGATTTCGATAAAGCCCTGCTTGGAGCTGTCACTCAGGTGTTCGCTAAAGAGCCCAGTCTTAGGCATTATTTGAATCTTTGTTTTCGGTTACTAACGAATACATCTGACAATGATCGTGTACCACTTTGCCTTCTACGGCTAGATGTCTGTCACTTTTCGAACATGGTGGCCAGATGGAAGTGTTTCAGTGGGAAGCCTCCTCAGGTTCGGAAGTTTTATTTGAGGGCAGTAGCAATGTTGCGCAGCAAGAATCTTCCGAAGAGTTCGTTGAAATAACAAAATCGATCCTCATTCTCTTTCTAAATGACAAGGGGCATGCTGGTGGTTCAGCTGAAAAGTCCCGTTTATATTTATCCTCTCATATCAGAGGTGATTACTCGCCAAATGTAGCCGACGAAGACCTTTCCGAAGGTACTAATCATGATTCAAGCGACGATGTGATGTTAAACAGCGATGAAATGGAACATACCGATTTATACAAATGGGCAAATACCCTATATGCTGACTGCACCGAACTAGTTAGAAATGAGGCTGGTACCGATGAGCTGAACGGATATTATTGCGTTGCGTTTGCTAAAAAATTTAAAGCATTACTACCTTACTTTCTGCTGTTTAGCGAGATAATGCGTGATGTATTCAAATATGGATCCACGAATGCTACTTCTGCAGCAGTGGAAGCCGAATTTAATGATCTTAAAAACCGAACATTGAGAAATATGTCTCTGCCTTTACGTGCAGACAAGTTTGTCACTAAACACATTCTATCATTATCTGGCAGAATAAAACTGGCAATGGCCGGGAAGCCTGCTAATACTGCAGTAACTGAAAATGACACCCAGATCGGTTATAGCACACCGAATCCTGTCAACCCAGATTCGTCAACTCTCTCAATTCAAGATTTGCCCGATTTGCCAGCTTCGCCAGATTTAGCTATGAACACTAACATTAGAACATTGTTCTCCCCTGATGTTATAACTAGCACGGTCGAAGTTCAACTCGCAGATAACGATGCAGTTGATGCAGAGATTGAAGAAATGAGGGCCGAGCATAACTGGCGTAATAAAAATGACAAAAAAACCAAAAGATTTCGGTACGCTGATCCCTATCCCATTTTCACCACATCCTCCAGTGGTTTCATTTCGCAGCCAGTCATACCCAATGGACACAATTGTCCAAACGTTCGCGACAAGACTGTCACCATTTGCCTGTCAAATACTTGCGGCTTCGATAGCCTCTGCCAAATAATTGCGAGTCTAGCATGCAACAATCATGCTCACAAAAAGATTCTCATCAACGGATGTTCTCCAATTTTTGCATGTGCGAGGATCTTTGTTGACGAGGGCTTGAGCGCTCGATTTTTCAGAGAGAGAGCCAAACTCTTGATCAACATACCGCAATTGAAACCAGAACAACGACGCAGGAATATTGTCAAACTCAATGCATCCTCAAACATTAGAAACTTGACTGGTTACCTTTTCGAAAATGATCCGAACTGTACTGTCATTGCACGCTGTTTGACTTGTGACGCTACTACAGTTCGAGCAGAAGCTTTTGTGAGCACAAATTATGACATAATTTCACAAAGGGTGAGTCACCTATTAACAGCCATTGAGCAGGGTAGACATCCACCAAAACAGTGTTGCGAACGCCACCCCAATACAGAGGTGCAGTATAGCCCTTTGATATTGATAGAGACTGATTGTGGGCCAAATATTGTAGCACTTAAGGACTTCCCAGATCGCCTTATGATCTTGAACGGAAAACAATACAGTTTGGCCGGGGTGATAGGTTTCATAGGTAGCTATGATGTTAAATCCATAGGCCATTACACAAGCTACATAAAAGCTGGCGAAAAGTGGCTATTTTGTGACAGCAGCCCGAAAAAAACAAAATCTGTATGGGTCAGCTGTGATGAAGAAATTGCAGCGCCCATGTTATAATAAAGGTATAATAAAGGTTATATTCTTGGGGTTGTGACAAAATACATAAAAAAATTAAAATAATAATAATAATAATAATGAATCATTAATATCTGTCAACAAAGTTATATTCTAAGGTTGTGATAATAAAATATTCACGTTATATTCTATAAGGTTATGATAAAGGTTATATTCTTGGGGTTTTGATAAAATACATAAAAAAATGAAAAAATAATAATAATAATAATAATGAATCATTAATATCTGTCAACAAAGCTATATTCTAAGATCGTGATAGTAAAATATTCACGTTATATATTCTATAAGGTTATGATAAAATACATAAAAATGAAAAAAATAAAAATAAATCACTAATCTCGCTATACTATTAAAAAAGTTTTACGACAAAATTGGGTAGAATATAATAACAATAGTATAGCGCATGAAGTTGGCGGTGCTATGAGCTGTTGAAAACAAAACAAAAACAGCATCTAGCAGACAAATGTCGCATGTATGACAAGATGTGTACCGAGCTGTCAAACGTTAGTATTTTCAAATAAACGTACTTCGGAGAATTAGGAATATTCAGATCAATGACAATATGAATGACGAATTAGGTAACTGATTGCGCAAAATCGATGGATGAAAAGCCTAGAATAACCGGATGATTTTCATCATTGTACAAAGACGGTATACAATTTTTCGTATAAATAAAGATGACGGGTTGAATGGAATCCTTTAGGAGGTGGTAAAGGCAGGTCAAGTACAGTCTTACGTAGTTTGCCGGAGATTATGTCAGTAGATGAAAGTTATACCGTGATTTTATCGTAACAGTTGATAGTGATTTTTCGGTGCACGAACCAACGAGTATGGGGTTCGGCGTAAAAGATCTGCGAAGGATCTTCCACCCCTTAGATTTCACACACACACATGTATGTGATCTAACATACACGCACGCATACACATGCAAACCACCCACAGAGTGAGGCTCATAGCGCCGAGCGGGGTTGGCGCACGAAGCGCGCAGGGGCGGAGCCCCTAGTATCTATAAGAGAAGTTATATTTTAAGATTGTAATAATAAAATATCCACACTATACAGGGTGACCCAGAACCCTCACACCAAATTGAATCGGCATATTCCTCGTAGAATTCTAAGACGAAAATTCTTGAACGAAAAATTTCTGAGATCAACGGTGTCCGAGCTATCAAATATCCTAGTTATCCACTGCTTCATAGTTTCCGGCTGCCAGGTCGTCCGCTCCGTAGTTATAGCCGTATACGTCGACTACGAGATAAGTTCTGCGGGCTAGGTACGGACCCGAATTTTCTTTTTCAAATGCGATTTTCTCGAAAACCGTTCGAGAAATCGCCTCGTGGTTTGCGGCACAGTGCAGCACAAGTCTAGCACAAACCAGCACAACCTCTATTTTTCTTTTCTTTTTTTTTCCGAAAAATGCAAACCGTGACCGAATTTTATTTTTCAAATGCGATTTTCTCGAAGACCGTTCGAGATATCGCCTCGTGGTTTGCGGCACAGCGCAGCACAAGTCTAGCACAAACCAGCACAACCCCCATTTTTTCGAAAAATGAAAATGGCGGTGCTGGAGAGAAAAAGAGATTTTTCAAAATTTTCGGTATTTTTTCCGAAGTCATCGACTCGCTGTTTGCGGCACAAAGAAGCACAAGCCTAGCACAACCTAGCACAACGATTATTTCTTCAAAATTCCAAAATGGCGGTGCCAACTTCACGTACATGGCGTAGAACATTGTTTTTATGTTATAAATCTTTCATCATACATTTCCTCACCTGCTTATTTCAGATTGTTATTCAAATTGCTTGGCGAATCGTTAACCCGATAATCTGTTTCAGGATTTACGCAACGTTCCAGAGAGACACTGGATTATTAAGACACCTTTATTCATATTTCTTTCCGTTTCCTGCCATTGTATCGACCGAGTTGCAGGAAACGTATACATCTCCGGAGGCTGAAGCACTCACGCGTTTTCAACGGAAATGCGTCTTCTCCGGCGAACAATCTCCGTACGTTAAATGCGTGCTGGATTGCCGAATTTCGAATTCTCTCAAGCTGTGCAATTGTGTCCCTTGGTATCTTTCTAATGATGACACCAGAGAGTGCCAAATAAGCAGATACAAGTGTCTGTACAATAACTCCGCTAAGATAGTGGACGTATCGAAATGTCAGTGCTTGCAATCCTGCAATAACATTGTCTTGAAAAACACGGAGGTAGAGATTCCGTTAGTTGATGATTTTTGCAAGATCAACATAAGGGCGAGATCTCTGTTAAAATACAGAAGAACAGTGCGCTACGGCTGGTCCGATTTGTTTGTCTCTTTCGGTGGAATAGCTGGACTCTTTTTGGGCTGCTCACTATTATCTATCATTGAATTCGGCTACTACTTTTCTCTCCGAACTTACTGCGGGGCTTTTCTCAGTTTACCGAAACGTAGGCACAATGTCATAAAAATAAAAGTTGTGGGTACGGTGCACCCAGTGAACCTAACGAGAGACCGTGAACGCTCTGCCCTCTCGGAAAAAAGAATAACCTTTTATGATTACATAAATTGAGAATTAAAATGTAGAATCTGAAAGCAAATCAATCAAAATGAAGAGTGTATTATTCTAATTGTTTTTGTCTGAATAAATAAAGTGAAGCCAGAAAAGCCATATATTAATAAATGATGTGCATCCCACTGTTGCCTGATTTTCACTATACTAGGAATTCGCAGTTTTCGTCGGTATACGCTATTTTTTCACCAATGACAGATGCATCTTTTTTAACCCTTCGTGGTCACACTTCCGCCACCGATCTCGGTGGTCACACTTGGGTTGATTCCACCCAGTCCATTTTCGAACCCGTATTGTGACCAATCTATCGACCCGAAAATTCTCAAAAAATTACTGAACAACCCTTGGCCCGTATACTTACCGCCGCCAACGCGTAGAGGACACTACAAACTATCGGTAGATGGCGATTAGAGCCCCATCCAATACCGAGAACTAGTAGATATTTATGCCGAAAGGTGGTCACTGGGTGGATTCTACCCAGTGTGACCACGGAGGGTTAAACATAGCTGGACCTTTCAGGGAAGGTGCCGGTCAATTTTTTACCGGCCTATCTAATTTTTAGAATATCTCCAAAACGGGGCTATGCATCGGATTATTTTTTTGGTAGCCCCCGTTTGACAAGCAATGAGATAAATTGAGCACATAAAATTTGACTATTATCAGAGCCCACGCATCATTGACGCGAAAAAAGCATGTAAGCGCAATTGTATACGGTATGACGAACATACTCATTACAAAAAATCTTTGCTTAAAAAAATCTTTGCAAAAATAAAGTCTAAGACTACGAACTCGCAACCCGTTGTAATTGACAATTGTAAACTGTCGGGAAGCCATGATAATCCTGAGTTCCCGAAATGCCCGAGAGAGAGCACTCGGCGCGAGAATCGTTGCATCCGGGCTGCACCGTTATTGCAGGCGGTGGATAGCGAGTTCTTGGTTCCAATGGTCGTGGCGGCAGCCAGCGGAGGAGCGTAATTATTATATGTAGCATAAAGCCAATTAGCCCAAGAGCCAGAGCAAAAAAAGTAGATTCATAATGCAATTTTCTACTGAAACGATTTTCTTGTTGAAAAATGTTCAGGGGTGTCTCCTGAATGTAAATTCAAGTTGGCGGGACGGGGGGGCTTGTGCGTCAGCCGCCATCTTGGAAACCACGTTTTATCAAATATCTCGTGAAACGTGCATCGTACGATACAAATAGTAGAAATTATTTTCGTAGATAATAACATTCTCTCCAACTTTTTTTCATGACTCTTTTCTGTATAATGCATAGGTTCTTATCTATAGCAATCCAAACTTTTTTCAATATGATTATTGCTAAATATATAGTTAACGGTTAATGATACATTAAAAATGGTGATGCCATCCACATTACCATTCTCCATCTTCATAATCAGAATCACTCTCGGAATCACTAGTTTCCAGTAAACTTTCATCGCTGCTGTCTTCCGACCCGACTTCCTTATCATTGTCTTGCGAATTTGTTTCCTCCAAATGATCTGAAAAAATGCATACATTTAAATCTAGGTTGAAGATCAACTCTTCAATGTCATAGAGAACTATGATAAACACCTATAATATTTTGATTTTCATCTTCGATGGTATTCGCGATGCTGCTTATCGAAGGCAATTGATTTCTCTCGAACCATTTAAATTTATATTTGTTCTTTTCCTCTTTCTATCCATAATTTATCGGAGTTGAGGAAATAGGTTTTCGGTGAGATGCGTGGGTCCATAATTGAGCGATATAACTGCTCCTCAATAATTGCTGATGCAATTCTGATTTACAAAGTGGCAGAGTAGAGCCCTCGAAATTTTTGTTTACTTTCAAAATATCCTCATTCTTCTTAACTTCATACGTTTTTATAAATGCAGCTACCCGTGACGAATTAACATCATTGATATTTTGAAACCCATGAATACGGCAAACAAATTCTTCCAACACTGCAAAATTTTAACCCTGCGATTTTCAGAAGAGGAAACAAAAGACCCATCGAATGACCGAAGAAATCAACCCGTTACATATGAGCGGATCCACATCACTTCACTCAAAAAAAAAAACCGTCAAGTCACGGATTTTTGCGCCATTCAATACATCTGTAGCACTATGGAAAAAAATACAACTTGAAGGATTTTGAAAAATTCTCAAAAACGGCGGAGTTGGAGCTGTTACGTCCCAACTCCACCTTCTCCCAATGATCATCCGACCCGCTATTTCCTTTCTGCTAACCTCTCGTCACTCCCTTTCCTCTAGACCTGTACTCATCACTTCCCGCATTCCTGCAAACTCGTGCGAGCTGCACCCGGCACCACGATTTGCAAGACAACCAAAATCCCCTCCTTATTCTGAGTTTACCTTATTCTAGCACTTCACTCTTCAGTCAACCTCCTAACTCTTAACATCTTCTCTCTTTTTTCTATCCCTACCTCCTCCTTCATATCCACTCATTATTCAGACTACCGATCATATAATAAAAGGAGTACTTAAATAAACCAATTACGCATCAATAAATATCATACTTAGTCAACTACACCATCTTCCACCCCCGATCTCCTACCTCAAATACAATAATCATCCAAAACATCTATCAACGAGTATCTAATAATCTGTTGTGACATAACAGAGCTATGTGAATTTTCGTAAACCCCTATTGCACCACTATGTTTAAAAATTCATATCTCCGAAAGTGTTGATCGGATCGGAAAGATCCATAAATCGTTTTGTTGGTAAAAGAATGCACTTTCATATAAAAAATTTCATTTTCACAGAAAAAAATTCTTTCAATATTTTTTTGCGTTTTTTTTTTAAATTTTACTGCCATTTCCGGGGGACTTACAGAAATTCATGGAGATAATTTTTTTTGGATACCTGGATCCTTCCCCTTCAATCCCAAAAACAAGAATTATGGAGAAAATACCTGGGCCGGAGATAAAAAATAAAACGTGTCGTCGCGCGTCACCGCGCACGATGATCCATGTCGGCGCCACTTCCGCAAGCTCGCTGTGTTACGTAGTGGATATTTCATATGATGCTTCTTTACTTTGTGACGTGGTATTTTGATAAATCCCAGTTACAAGGGAAAAAACTCGAAAAAGCACAGCGTAGCGTGGACAGGGACTCCAGGAAAAGGGAAATTTGGGAAAAATGGTTAGCTTTAGCTAATGCACTTTTTATTTTTGTAAAATCTATGAATCTCGTTTACGTTGCACCACGAGGTCTCTACCGACGTGGGAACTACCAATGGAAAGGACAGCAAATGCAGCCTAAGGAACCTCTCGTATCGTCGCAGACGGCCCTATCAGCGTGCAAACCTTCGATTCGCCGAGAAAGAGACAAGGCCAGCGCCTCCACTAGAGCCAGAAAACGCACTGCTCTAAACGCATCGGACTGACGGCGTACAGGGATGTGCGAGAAGCACAACAAAAATCCTCCCGTCATCCGACGAAGCTACGGTCTACATCACCTGCCAGTCTGAGGGTGGCGTACAAGGTCATGCGAGAGCATATTCACAGCCTCCTACCCGAAGAACTGTCGACAATAGGTACACCGATTATCTGCACTATCTCCGAAACTGTTACGGCGGCCGTGGTTGGTCGAGAAAACCCCCGGATCAGCGTTCCAACCTGAAGAACTTCGTCGTGGGCGAGATTCTAGTGATCCAGCGCGAACCTATTACTCATTTCGTAGGGATTGACGAATCCTGTAAGGCTCTAGCGGAATTTATCAAATAGCTCTGGTGAGCGAGATTTCCGGTAGATCCAGTACCAGGGAGTTCCAACGGAAGGCGAGAATAGGAGTGGTCTACAGCAACGGAGGGGTAGGTGTGATTCTCCCGGAATACGTCTGAACACCTGACAACCGTCGAAACTACCGAAGAGTACCGAGAGCCAATTAAGAGTCACTGATACGTCACGTGACCCATTTACTAGAGGGATGATCCGTAGCGTAGAAATAAAGGCTATATAAGGAAGACACACTGGTCACTCAGCCTATTCTTCGCTCCAGTCCACGCTACGCTGACATCAATTCATTGAGTATCGCATATCGTATCTAATATCGTATCGAGTCTAATTAAAATTGTGTAGTGCCACTATTGAAGTCGATTAAGGTAAGGTCTTGATTCTTTTTGTGAAGACACGAGGTGGTTCGTATAAAAGTCTGTTTATCGTTTGGATTTTTGAGCTTAGAAGCTCGTCTATGGTTAATTTATCAAACAACCTCGAGTCTGACTGAATTACGTAGATGTTATATTGCTTTCTGGCTATTACCTATCGTATGGCTTTGTAAATTCAGCATTTCTAGTATCGTTAATATTGCTTGTGCATGAAATTAGTATAAAATACCTTTCCTGGAGTACCCTGAGCGAAGTTAGCAGCGAGGGCTAAGGCCTCGCGTTACAGAAACTTGGTTATAGTTTAGTTCTATTATCGTTTGTTATAATTTAGTAATTAACTCTTTTCTATCGCTTGAGTAAATCTGGCTATGTGAAATCTAGTATCGAAACTTTCGTTAAGACATCGTAGAATCTGGTTTATTATCTTTCTATCGTTCCTGAAGTAATCTGTTATCGTTGAACTGAGTAATTTACGTATTTTGAATGACCCTGCGGTCCCTATCTTTTGATAGACCTTGAAATATCGTTGAACTCGCTCGAACAAAGCGGGGTGGAATGCCACGCATCTTCTTTATTCCTCGATCATGCTAGTTTCGAGTACTTGATTTTCATGTACTATAGTACAATATAATTATTGTACTCACCTTTTTTATTTTCTTCTTGTCATCTAGATTTATTCTTCCGTCATCTTAAGATCTGCAGGTTTTCACTTTTCACCACACAAAATTTACAGGGGTTTAATACGCAATGGAAGCGTGCCCTGGGCCCATAACCTGTTGGAAGGTTTTGGGTGGTTTTAAATGAAATTGATTATGCTTTTGGATCTTCTAATACTTCTTTATTCAGACTTCTAACAACTCTCTTAAACGCTGCCGTCTCTGACGAGCGTTCTATTCGAAGTGCATCTCTTGTGAGTGCCTTAGCAGCCACAACCTCTGAGATTGTATTATATTGTTACATCGGGTGAAACGCCCTGTACCTTTAACTAACATGTATGGAGTATAAGATCTAGCAGTTGTGAGGAGAATGTAATATCCATGGAAACATAAGAGCTAGGTTGCTGAGTAAACAGCGATTATTGTAAAACTGATCAGTTTTGTCCCAGACTTAATTGGGCATAGACGTGTTTCTTTGAATAAATCTATTGCTTTTACCAGACTTCTCGTTTATCAGCCTTTGCTTTTTCACGCCTTTCTCCACCGAGAAACCCACGTCCCCTTACTTTATTACATTTGGTGTCAGAAGTGCGATTATCTCGGTGCCGGAATTCGTGCATTTGTGAAGGATTTACGGAAGTCTGTTGTAAGAAATTTATTACTAAAAAGATGCGTCGTACACGCCAAACTGAAAAAATACGAAGCAGTTCGCTTTCACCTCCGCAAAAAAGGGCTAAGGCCACCCAGGAAACCCTCCCGGAGACTCCTGTCCTCCCGAGCACATCCCGAATTCGACGAGAAGTCCTTCCCCAGACCCCCGCTCCGTCGGGCCTGGACCAACCCCCCGCTACAGACCCAGCTACTAGAACAATTTCAGCTGATGTTCCAACAACTACGTAAGGAAATTCATCAAGACGTGCGTCAACAGATAGAGTCCCTACAGACCCGCTCCGTTGAGACCCGTAGCACGCCGACCCCGTCCCCTAGGAGACCCGCGACTATGACGCCGATTCCACCCCCCAGGACACCCCTGACACACGACCAGGTAACTGAAGTTACCCAAAGGTCAGTGCCAATCCATAGGACTAACGATCCTCATTTTACTTTGCTTTGTAGAAAGTCGGGCGCAACGTTGCAACAGACAACGTGCGCCTCGACACGTCCCCAGTCCGACCGCAGTGAAGAACCAATGCGGGACGGAAATTTTCGTAGTGAGCTAAATTTGATGTGTGGCGACGGACTCCCGAGACTTGAGTGCTCGGAGTCGTCACACATCCGAGAGAACAACCCTGTAGAAGTCGCTAGAGATTTACCACATGATCGCGGTACGCTTGGCGTGAACAGCTGCAATACCTTGTCTTCCCACAATCGTTTTCCCCACAATGAAATACCGGTTCCCCCCCCAAAATGTAGAAACGCGTTTTCGTTCAGATTCCGCGAATTTAAAGCCCGGAACTTACGACGGAACCACCCCGTGGGCACAATATGAGAGACAATTTCTCATGATCGCCGAATCAAATAATTGGAACCCGACCGTAAAAGCCGCGGCTCTAACGGGATCTCTTCGCGGAACAGCCCTCAGCGCGCTGTCTTCACTTAATGACACCGACGCGCGGGATTTTCATAAAGTTTGTTCCGTTCTAAAGCTTCGGTTCGGTGAAGAGCACTTGTCTAAGCTATATTTCACGCAATTTGAGAATAGACGTCAGGGCCGAGATGAAGACCTTGCGACTCTCGGCCACGACTTAGAACGCTTAATTCGTAACGCACTGCCTGGTTGCGCTGCGGAGACTCGAGACCAGCTAGCGTGCGCGAAATTTATTAACGCAGTTTCCAACGCAGGTTTGAGACGGGCATTAAGATTAGCAGCTCCCGCTACTTTACACTCAGCTATCGTTAAAGCATTAGAAATCGAGGCCATTAACAAAGAAGAGTTCGGCTCCGGTAGAGTCCGACAAATAACAGATTCGAGAGCTACAGAAGAACCCTTGGGATCTCAGGCGAGACGCCCGGTTAGAACACCCCCTCCACGCGGTGGTCCCGTCGGGGGTCAGGGCAATAGGGAGTGCGCCTTCTGCAAGGTGGCAGGCCACTCAGTGGAGTTTTGTTTCGCGCTCCAGCGACGGTTCCGAGAGAGAGAGAGAAACGCGCCGAAGAATTTCTCCTGGAGGGGTGATGATCGCGCCCCCCAGGCTCGCGGAAGAATGGACGAAACTTGGGCAAAGGATACGACACGCGGAAGGGACACTGAGACGAATGTTAGGTTAACAAGCAACGCTACGGCGAACCCCAGTGCTCCCGCTACTCAGGGACAGTTCGTGGTACGAAGAAGTACCCAGCCAGGACTTTATGCTAGGGGAACGGTCGCTGGGGTGACGTGCCGTTGGGTGATCGACACCGGGGCGGAAGTATTTATTATCCGCCCGGATCTGGTCAGGAGTTCACTTTTAGATTCACCTCCCGGAGTTTTGCGGACTGCCACGGGACAGTCAACGCCGATATTAGGGAAGGTAACTCTCGACATCGATGTCGAGAAGTACCTACGAACCACCCATCAATTTTTAGTAGCAGACGTAGAGGACGAGGGAATATTAGGAATGGATTTTCTTCTCGCGCACGATTGCTGCATTGATGTTAGGGAGCATACACTCACTACGCGTAGAATGAAGATCCCTTTGCTGGCTTCAAAGCCCAGAGAGACAATTGCTGAAAATACCGCCCCAAGAGTCAGAGGAATTAATCAGATACCGTCCTTTCTTGAAAATTTATTTACAGAGTTTTCTGAAAGTTTAGACTCCGTCCAGACAGAGAAACTAGAGAGTTTATTGATAGAATTTCAAGGGACTTTTTCCAGCACCCCCGAAGACTTAGGTCGTTGCCACGTTGCGCAACACAGAATTGACGTCGGAGATAGTCTTCCCATTAAACAGGCGGCACGTAGGCTCCCAATTAACGGAAGAGAGGAAGTCGAGAAACTAGTGAGCGACATGTTAGGAAATGACGTTATAGAACCATCCTCGGGTCCTTGGGCCTCACCCATCGTCTTGGTCAAAAAGAAAGATGGGACTAAGAGATTTTGCGTCGATTATAGGATGCTAAATGTCATCACTAAAAAGGATTCCTATCCTCTCCCTCGAATCGAGGATACACTAGACAAAATTGCTGGAGCTCACTGGTTCTCGACTATCGACCTTCAGAGCGGGTATTGGCAGATACAGATGGACCCTGCAGACAAAGAAAAGACGGCGTTCGTAACAGGTTTAGGAGGATTGTGGTAGTTCAAAGTTATGCCGTTCGGGTTATGTAATGCCCCGGCTACGTTCGAGAGATTGATGGAGGCAGTTCTTCACGGATTCATTGGGAAGATCTGTTTATTTTATATAGACGATATAATAGTCTTCGGGAAAACTTTCGATAACGAGGTTTCTAACTTGAGGAAGGTTTTCGAGAGGCTTTCAGCCAACGGGTTAAAAATGAGTCCAAAGAAATGTCACATTTTTCGGAAAGAAGTGAGTTTTCTCGGACACGTGGTCTCTGCCTTGGGGGTTAGGACGGACCCCGACAAGGTCAAGGCAATTCGCGATTGGCCGGCACTCACCTCCAGGTTAGAAGTCCAATCCTTCGTAGGGCTGTGTACCTATTATAGACGCTTCGTAAAAGATTTTGCATCAATCGCCAAGCCACTACATAGCCTGGCGGGCGTGAAGGCTCCATTTCTCTGGACCGACTCTTGCGAAAACGCCTTCCTCGAGCTGAAGGCCCGCCTAACTTTTCCGCCGATCCTCGCTTTTCCTTTACCCGGAATATCTTTCATCTTAGACACCGATGCTTCTCTCACAGGGTTGGGAGGAGTTCTGTCACAGGTTCAGGATGGGCTCGAACGGGTAATCTGTTTTTATAGTAGGGTATTGAGCAGGACCGAGAGGAATTACTGCGTAACCCGCAGGGAATTGTTAGCAATCGTAAAGACCATTTCACATTTGCATCATTACCTGTATGGCAGGAAGTTTTTAATCAGGACGGATCATGCATCCTTACGTTGGCTCTTATCTTTCAAAGCCCCAGAGGGACAAGTAGCTAGGTGGCTCGAAACCTTAGGGACCTACGACTTCGAGATTAAGTATAGGCCAGGAACTTCTCACAACAATGCTGATGCCCTCTCACGAAGGCCTTGTGAGGCATTAGAAAACTGTACCCAGTGCGCTCGCCTAGAGGGACAACGCATCCCCTCGGTAAAGGTCAGGGCACTCTCCCTACAAGGAAGTCCTAGGGAATGGTCAGAACTTCAGAAACAGGATGAGGTTCTCTCTCGTTTTAGGGAATGGAAGGATTCCGGAACTCGCCCGGAGTGGTCGGGTGTTTCTGGAAAGAATCAATGTTTAAAAGTTTATTGGGCCCAATGGGATTCAATTCACGTGTTGAAAGACGTATTGTTTAGGAAGTGGGAATCTCCAAACGGAAAAGAAATTACGTGGCAATTGCTGGTCCCCAAACAAAAGGTGGCCGAAATTTTATCTGAACACCATGACTCTCCGAGCGGGGGCCATTTCGCTGTGAATAAAACTCTAGAAAGAATTAGGGAGCGTTACTTTTGGGCAAGGTGTAGGACAGATGTTGAGGACTGGTGCTCGAGCTGCGTAGTTTGCGTGTCCAGAAAGGGCCCTCGAGCCAAAGAAAGGAGCCCGTTACAGGTTTACAATGTGGGCGTTCCGTTTGAAAGGGTCGCGATGGACATTCTCGGTCCTCTTCCCCTTACCCGTTCTGGAAATCCGTACATCCTTGTAATTGCAGATTATTTCACCAAGTGGCCAGAAGCTTTAGCGATACCCAACCAGGAAGCCAAATCTGTAGCTCGAGAATTCGTAAAAGAATTTGTCTGTCGGTATGGCTCCCCCCTGGAGATTCATACAGACCAGGGGAGGAATTTTGAATCTCTTCTCGTGACTGAGGTTCTTCGAATTCTAGGAATCAAAAAGACTAGAACGACAGCTCTCCATCCCCAATCTGACGGGATGGTAGAGAGGTTAAATAGGACGTTGTTAAAGTACCTTTCCAACTTCGTCGGGGAAAACCAGAGGGACTGGGATGACTGGATCCATTTGTTTTTATTCTCTTATCGTTCTGCTTTGCATGAAACTACGGGTCAAACCCCAGCGAAGATGCTATTCGCTAATAACCTCCGTCTACCTTCCGATCTAGAACGAGGGCTACTACCCGACCAGGACCCTCTACAGACAGATTTCGCTCTTTCTCTCCAAGATAAATTAGAAGCTATCCATAGCTTCGCAAGGAATAGAATCCAGATGGCTTCTGATCGAATGAAAGCCCGCTACGACCTCCGGGTTAGACATTTGCAGTTTAAAACCGGGGACTTGGTCTGGTTGTTTGGGCCCTCGAGGGAAAGGGGGCGTTGTCCCAAACTTCAGAGCGACTGGGTGGACCCATATGTGATTTTAGCAAAAATTAACGACGTAGTTTATCGAGTCCAGCAAGGTAAGACAAAACCTAGGGTAGTCCATCTAGATCGTCTAGCCCCTTACCTAGAGAGATCTGTAAGGAGAAGTATAGTCGTGGGTGAGACAATGGTGTCGAGTAGCGAGGCCTCAAACAGCGAATTTGTGAGATCGGCTAGTTGGTCCCAGGAACTTCCCTTTAACATCGTCAGGCGGGCCTTCGAACCCCTAACAATCCTCGTAGAAGGGAATACAGGCTGTGGGAAGAGTACTTTTACAGAAAGGTTTTTACAGGACAACGAGGTATTGACCCTCCTAGAGCCTCTTGATGAATATAGGAACGTAGGGGGAGTAAATCTATTAGAAAGAATGTATACAGACCCTGTGAAGCATAGCTACCACTTTCAACATCATGCCTTGATGGCCATGAGGAAGAGACACCTCCAAAGGACTGCACTCCCGGTTAAGGTTATGGAGCGATCAATTTATAGCTGTGACTGTTTCACTGAGGCCCGAAGGAGGTTAGGAGGATTCGAGGAGTTTGAATCCAACCTTCTGTTGGAAAATAGTAGGATATTTAGGGAAGGCTCTTCCGATTTCGACGTAGACCTTATTGTTTACCTTAGGGTATCTCCAGAAACTTCTCTTTCGCGCATCAATTCGCGATCTAGGAGCGAAGAAGCCGAGATCTCTCTGGAGTATTTAGAAACTCTGCACGAGGTGCACGAGGACCGGCTGATTAGACAACGGTTTTCGCGACTTCCAGCCCTGGTGTTGATCCTAGACGCAGAGAACTCCGCAAGAAAAGTATACAGAAACTTTTGCGAGGTTATGACGGTGACAGATTAATCGATTGAATTTTGGGGGGAGATCGATATCTCGAACCAACTTCAGAGTCTCCCCCACTTTTAATACTAGAGTCTTGCGTCGTTTTGTTTTTTACATGTCCTTAATGAATGCCCGGTTGCACTCTTGCACGGCGTATCGCGATTTAGTCCTTTTTCTTGTTTGACAAAATGAGTAACCGCTACTTTTTCCCAGGAGTTTTAAGCATTACATAGATTTTCGACCTCCCAAGTTGAATATGGATTCTGCCAGAGGATTAAAGAGCTGATTGGGTTTCAACGAAGATGAGCCACAAACGGGCCCGATTTGTCGCCCCCCCCCCCCCCCCCCCCCCCTTCTCAACACCACTCAGATAAGATCGTTCACATTACTATGGTCGATTTGACCCGTACTCTTAGTTGAATTTCCTTATTTTAATAAACTCATATGAAGTCCCGAGAGCGGAACAAGAAGTTCTATGGTTTCTGGAGCACTCATATTTGTCCTCCCATCTAGGTCGTTTAACCCCATTTGAAGGAGCTGGTCCTGGGTGTTCTTGGTGCGGGAGACGATATACTGGCTGTTTCGGAGGTCCTGTGTCCTGCCACCTCCGATTACCCCCTGTTCCTGTCCTTGTACCCGTCCCGCCGCTCCTCGGTTCTCCGACAGGACTGTTCCCACTTCTCGCTGCCCCTGCTATCCGTTTCCTGTTTCCCGTTTCCCGATGTTTGGTCCCAACTGATTCCTGATTCTTGCCACTTCTCGCTGTCCCTGCTGTCCGTTTCCTGTTTCCCGTTTCCCGATGCTTGGCCCCAACTGATTCCTGGTTCCTGCCCTTGAAGACCTTCTTTTTGTACGAATAGACAATGCACCATGTTGTGAAATTTGTTTAAGCTCGACTATCTTCCTGCGGCTTTCTGTGGTTTACCGAGGAGACCAAAGGTTAGACCGGATAGTGTTAGGGAAGTCAAACTATTAATTTCTCGAGCCACAGCTCAGACTTACCCAATAAGAGCATCTTAAGAAGCACATTTGTTAAACTTGCATCAATTCTATAACTCCCCAGAGTCGGGACGACTCTTCTGCTACGGGGGGGAGTAGTGTTACATCGGGTGAAATGCCCTGTATCGTTAACTAACATGTATGGAGTATAAGATCTAGCAGTTGTGAGGAGAATGTAATATCCATGAAAACATAAGAGCTAGGTTGCTGAGTAAACAGCGATTATTGTAAAACTGGGTTGCGATTCTGAAACCTTTCGCTAACTCCGTTAAATCGCTAACTCCGCTAACTCAGCGAAGGCCGTTGGTTGACTGAGGAGCGGCCAATCGGCGCTCGTTTCGGGTAGTATAGTAAATACTACCGACGTACGATGGCGCTGTGGACTCTGCCCGGCCGCTAGTCGTACAAACGCGAGGCCCACTTACACTTGATATGCATGCATGTGTACCACATGTACCACAAGGATAAACCGAATAAATGAAAAGAAAGAAACAGAACGAATAATCGAATTGAATTAAATCTTTCTTTTTCAATTATTCGGTTCATCCTTTGTACATATGGTACACGTGCATGTCTATCAAGTGTAAGTGGGCCTCGCGTTTGTATACCGGGCAGAGACCACAGCGCCATCGTACGTCAGTAGTATTTACTATACTACCCGAAACGAGCGCCGATTGGCTGCTCCTCAGCCAACCAACGGCCTTCGCTGAGTTAGCGGAGTTAGCGATTTAACGGAGTTAGCGAAAGGTTTCAGAATCGCAACCCTGATCAGTTTTGTCCCAGACTTAATTGGGCATAGACGTGTTTCTTTGAATAAATCTATTGCTTTTACCAGACTTCTCGTTTATCAGCCTTTGCTTTTTCACGCCTTTCTCCACCGAGAAACCCACGTCCCCTTACTTTATTACAATATAAAGATCATCTATACTCCACACTCCTTAATATCAATGAAGTATTAGAGCTCGCTCTTTACAACACTGGGTGTACTTTCGATTTTGAATGAAATATGATGTTTTTCACCTTGTACCAGCATGACGTATACTCGTTACTCGTTACTCGTTACGTGTGCTCGTTACTCGTCATAACCATAATATTATCAACTGTATTAGTAATTTCACCTACATATAAATACTAATTTTTCTATGTTCGTCAACCTTGGACCGCATCAATCGGTATGCCTTTTTTTATTCCACTTCAATACATCCTAATTGCATCGAAAACGCAGAGGCATACTGGGTAAAAG
Source organism: Rhogogaster chlorosoma (assembly GCA_944452935.1). Lineage (NCBI taxonomy): Eukaryota > Metazoa > Arthropoda > Insecta > Hymenoptera > Tenthredinidae > Rhogogaster > Rhogogaster chlorosoma. The sequence goes on along the minus strand of OX101800.1, from coordinate 12,261,221 downwards.
CACATAATTTTTTTTTTTTTATTCAGCAACTTTTGTTGCGTATGCCTCTAGTTTGTACCTTCTCAAACGGTATGCCAATGTCACGTTCATCATAAGTTATCGCAAACTTCATGAAAACGAAAGGGCATACTGGGTAAAATCACGGAAATTTCTTCCGTAAGTGTGTCACATTTGTTTGATTATAAACAGTACTTGGACGTGCGCAAACGGTATGCCATCTCGTTTTCGGCAGTTTTACAACGAGAAATTGTATAATTATCAATGGCAGCCTGTGTGAAAACGCGGAAAAAATTTTCATTCACGTACAAGTTCACGTGACCGTTTCAGCCCTTTGGGCACACCCTAACGGTATGCCTATGGTTTTCCAAGGGTTTTTCATTACGAACTTCATTACGAACCACATGGCATACGGAGTAAAATTGTGGAAAAACTCGTTATTTACGAACAAATCATCAATCATTTTTTAATATGAAGAACACATGCAGGCACTTTAATTTTATCATTTTGTTCATCGGAATATACGTATAATAATGCCCTGTGAAAGGCATACTGGGTAAAATCACGGACCAAAATTGGTCACTAGCTCCCGGACTAAGATAATTGGCTACTTTATCTTAAGGCCAGCTTACTCCAAACAATTTTGAAAAATCGAAATTTTTTTTTCATAAATTGCTACTGTATACTCATAGAAATAGTATAGAATTAGTCCCGAAGGTCAGCAAGACCGAGAAGCAGGTATAAAGGAGTGGGGAGCGGTGCGGTAAATCCGGCCGCTCGAACGCCTTCGGTAGCGGCAGCTGCTGCGTGCCTTCGGATCGTCTTATTGTTTTGTTCCCCTCTATTTCTCGAAAATATTCTGTCCTTTACAATCAGAATGATGCTTACGAAAACCAGGAAGGAGTTGTGTATGAAGCTGGAATGGATATGTGAGTAAAATTCACTTTTTTAACGATTTTTCACGAATAAAAACTTTAAACTGATTTTTCTCCGAACCATGTTTTTTCGCATGGATGACACTCTCATTTCAAAACTATTACACTTATCGATATGAACCAAACGGCATTTTACTCTTTAGATGTTTGGCTATGGCCTCAAGCAGAACCAGAAATATTCATTATTATTTAAAAAAGTTATAAACAATTCAAAGTGAAAAAAAAAGGGTAAGAAAATTCAAAATTCCGCCATTTCGTTTTTTTTCATTGAAAATGTTTCATTCTGCTTGAAGCCATAGCCAATTCGATACAGAACATGAAACCGTTTTGTTTTTTGCTTTCAGATAATTCGTTTCCAAGAAATGATGTCATCCATCTACTAATCAGATGAGAAAAAAAATACTACGAATACTATGAATAAATACTACTACTAATACTACTAGTACTATGAATAAAATTTATTGAAAAAAATCACGTTTTTTGGGGTAACCTGGCCTTAACGTACTATAGAACAGAATATTAGGACTTGAAAAAACGCCAAGGGAGTGGTCTAACATAGTCATCAAAATGATTTATAAAGGAAAAGGTGACGTACACAATACATCCAGCTATCGACCGATCGCCCTCTTAAACTGCATTGCAAAAGTATTTACCCAGATCTTGAACACATTTTACCGGAATGGCAGTCGGGATTTTGACCAAGACGCGGGTGTTTAGATAATATCTTCATTCTGAATTTTATAATACAAACGCAAGTAGAGAGGGTGCAGTATACCGTTTATGACCTCCCCCCCCCCCGGCCCGGCCCGTCGCCATTTTTTTTTCTTTTTCTCTCTTTTGAACCCAACCTAACCTAAGCTAGCGAATTGAACCTAACCTAATCTGAACCAGCGATTTTAACCTAAGTGGAGCTTATTCATTTTTACCCTGGATGAATTCTGTCGATGCTAACTTATGTGAATCCTATTTATTCATTTTACCGTGGGTGAATTTCGTCCATTCTAACTGATGTGATTCCTATCGAGCTCTACTCAGGCGTCGCTCCGTTTCCGACCAAGTGTGACGACGGTTCACCCGCTACTGCCGTGGTATACCTGACGGCGGAGAAGGGTGAACAAGCGTCGTTGTCAATGTTCGTGCTTCCTCCCCCGTTTTGGCAGTATACCGTTTATGGCCTTTCCGAATATATATAGATATACATTGTGTTGTCAGCATGCCGTTTATGGTCTTTCCGAATATATATACCGAGAGAATCAGGTGAAACCACCCAGTCCGTCCGCCCAGCCGGCGGATAATTCCTATTTTATGGGGGATAACCACTCGTTGCGCAGAAAAATCCCTAGGGTGATTTTGGCGCGCGGTCGATAGAAATCAGCAGCCATTGTAGATAGAAGCCGGCTGACTGTCAATATTTCGCGTAAGGTTGACATGTGTGGTTATGTTCGTTTATTCGAAGTAAATGATAAGTAAAGTGAATATAACCCATGGAGATTTATCAAAAATCGGCTAATTAGTTTCAAATAATGACTCAATACAATCAACGAACTAACACCAACGGTTTCATCAGTTCACGAGAGGTTGTGTTCGAAGCTCCAGCTGACTGAAAATTGATTAGAATTAACGAGTTCATCGAGAACAACCAATTTGAATGAAATGATTAATTGTATCCTGGGGTTGCGACTTTAATAAATTAAACTAGGTAAGCGAGAAAAACTTTATTAAAGCCAACTCAAAGTTCATTCAATGCATAACAAGGATAAGTGTCATGTTGTAATAAATTAGTCCTCGTTGCAGCAAGTAGCGCACTTTGAGCCGCCACGTCGTGGAGTGTTCGAGAAATGCCCGAATCCTAGACTGGGCACCATGCCTGCGCCTGTAAGTTCAAGGTAAGAATTATCACACATTCAATGCAAGATATCATAGTTATAGCAAGGTCATCTAACTCCAAACCTCACCATCCGTGGATAAATCTAAACCACTATTAAGCAGTCGTTACGACACGCTATTGACATATTTCCTTGGTGTGCACTCTTGCACACGGAGTGCGGTTTTCACAGTTATTAATTAATCCGAGTGCCAATAGGCAGGAAAAATTGCACGAGTGCGCACTAGTCAAGTTCTGGAACATACCAAAGCTATAGCATTCAGCGACCAATGTGATTAATAAGAAAGCTACATGATTTGATAATACGATACGATACGATACGAATTTAAGAAATAAGTGCTATCAATTGCGCTGAGACTGATGACAATCACCAATATTGAAACGGTACGCCCCAGTCACAATATTCAAAAATGTTGTCTAATCATCAATCGTCAGAGTCTGCAAAACAGGCTTAGAAGGAATCATAGTTTAAACAAAAAACAGAGATGAGAATCAGTGTTTTACTTTGAATTAATGCGATTTGCTTTCCCACATTTGCAAATTGTAGTCAACATTGAAGCAGAAGTAAAATAAAGCTTTCAGTGTTTTAAAATCTTTTCATATTCACACAGCTTCGGGGCTCCTATTTAAGGAGTAACACCACTCTAGCGCCAGCAAAAAGGCCGAAATTTGATATATTTTTTTTGAAGATATGGGTAACGGGATCGGGTTTATTTATTCAGGGTTTTTTAAAAACATATTGAAGTACGTGAACAAATTTTTTTATTGTAGTTTTTATACAAAATGGCTGTGTCAGAGCCAGTCTCCAAAAAGGTCATTTTTTTTTTATACCTCCACGGGCGGAATCGTAACTCCGAAAGGATGAAAGCTAGAATGAAAGAAAAAAGTTTCTTAAAGTACATGTTATTGGCTGAAGAAGTACATAGGGTTTTATTTTTAAATCAGTTTTTACAAAAATGGCACAAGTTCTCAGAAATGTTCACGTTTTCGACGTAAAGATCTGCAGTAAATTGTCGATAAAAAAAGTTTTCATTAAATCCAAAAACGGCTATGTACTTCTTCAGCCAATAACATGTACTTTAAGAAACTCTTACTTTTATTCTAGCTTTCATCCTTTCGGAGTTACGATTCCGCCCGTGGAGGTATAAAAAAAAAAATGACCTTTTTGGAGACTGGCTCTGTCACAGCCATTTTGTATAAAAGCAGCAATAAAAAAATTTGTTTACGTACTTCAATATGTGTTTAATAAACTCTGAATAAATAAACCCAATCCCATTACCCATATCTTAAAAAAAAAAAATCAAATTTCGGCCTTTTTTGCTGGCGCTAGAGTGGTGTTACCCCTTAAATAAAGATCATATTTCAAGTGCAAGACATGAGTAAGAACACCAAAGTGAGACAAACCCTTTCATAATTTGAAAACAAAGAAATCGATTGGTTTTAAAAAGTTATTGAAATGACACCAGTTCTGCTACATAAGCCTACAGCAATTCGAGAATTCTGAAACTCACCAGCCTAGCTAGGCTCTAACTACAGTCAACACAGGCAAACATCAATGGTCCTTGATCTTGGAGGAGTGTTGCGGTACAAGTTACTGGTACTTGCTGGACTACAGACCTACAGTGCCTCCGCAAATACTGGAGACAACATTCGTTGGGTATTGAGCCAACTTTGAGCAGTCCAGGCAATCGTAACGCCGGAATGTTTCAAATACTTGCTCGCAGCTTTAGAAGGTTTTCAATCCTGTCTCTGACATGTGCATCTTATAGGCCCACAGACTGTAATCGAGTAGTCATGCTTCAGATGAATGAGCAGAGCTCCAGATTGGACGACCGCTTAATTTGTAGAAATTTAAAGACACACGAATTCATGGTAGTTAAACCTGGACAGCAGCAGCAGAATACAACAAGGTTCACCCTGTTAATACAAAAGGGTAGAATTTTGGGCCACTCCGAAAAAGGGATGTTTCAATTATTACTAATTAAAATCGTGTTGTACTTGCGAACAAAGAACAGGTGATTTTCGATCAATAAAATGCACGTATGCCTCTTTTGATAACTTTGATAGCTCTCAAGACACCGACAGTGTGTTCTTGTATGATGCGCAGATACTTCCTTCTGAGTCGGCTAGACATTCTCATATGCAATCACATAAAGTTACATCAGATTGAGACTACTAGTTTCTGCTTCGTCAGACCAGTAACGAGTGAAACCATGCACTCGTCCACGAAGCAAATATTATGGAGAACTGTGTTCAGCTAGTCGATCGTAAGCTATGATGGTCTGCCTGCAAATCCTTCGGAGAAAAAATCATGGCAGAAGTTCATCTCAGTCTTCGTGCTTGCTAATTTTAGAAAATTTGAGAAAAACATAACAGCGATTATAACCTCCTACGCAATTTTCGAAGCGCATTTTCGCAAATTTTTTATGGGGCATACATTGCCTCATCTCTGTGTCAAATTGCTCAATGCCCAGAAGATTTCAATGAAATTAATAACAAGTTTTTCTATTTCTGTAAATTTCATAACCGTATTCATAACCTTCGAAATCAAAAAAGCCTATCACTCGGATTTGCCGATACTACCGAGGCCCAGCTCTTGTTGTGTGTCGATCTCTGTCATTTCTGTTACCACTGTAAACAAGTATCTGGAATGTTTATCTATTATTGAATTTATAAATTTTTCGGGATGCGCAAAAAATTATCAGACTCTGTTGACGAACTTTCTGTTATATCCTCTGCGCACGAAAAATTATTAAATTTACAGTCAACGAACTTTCTGTTGGATACTTTTACGCGCGAAAAATTATGCGCAGACGACTCGTCATTGGCCGACACCCACATTTCCGAGATGATAAACAAACAACCATCATTTCGGGCAACGAACATCCTGTTAGATACCACCTAGTGATCAATTACGCGCGAAAAATGATACATAGACGAATCGTGATTGGCTGGCACTCATACTTCCGAACCGATAAACAAAAGGCCTCCCACGTTTCCGGGTATCGAACTTTCTGTTCGTTATTACGTAGCGAATTGATAGCGTCGTTATTGGAAATTAAAAAAAAAAATCGCGGAGAAGATGCCTAATAACAAGTATACGGTAGCGGAAAGGACCGAGATGGTTGAACGGCACTTGGGAGGTACCAGTTACCAACGTGTTTCCGATCACTTCGCGGCGGAGAATCCGGATCGGCCGATTCCCTCAACTGCAGCGATACGCGACATGGTGTCGAAATTTCGGGCGACAGGTAATCTGGACCCGAAAAAAGACGTTGTGTGCCAGCCATCGAAGCACCTCAGCGAGGGAAAGAAGGCTGAGATCTTCCTCAAAGTTGTGGAGCCGGGAAGGAAGTCAGCAAGGATCATCGCCCAAGAAGTAGGAGTATCCAAGGCGTCGGTCCTTCGGGTACTCAAAGAGGATAAGTGTCGCGCCTTTAAATTACAGAAACACCAAGAACTCAGGGCTGGGGACTCCGATTCCCGTTTGATTTTTTGTAGGGAGATGATGGACCGCTTCAACGCAGATGAGGGTCTTCTGAATCGGATCTGTTTCACAGACGAATCCACGGTCCAACTCGTTTCTGCGCCAAATACGCAGAATACGCGAGTGTGGGCTTGGAAGAATCCTCATGAGCAGGTCGAGGCACAGACCCAATATCAAGAAAAGTTGAACTTGTGGCTCGGCTTGTGCTACAACCGTCTCATCGGACCGTACGTCATCGAGGGAAACCTGACCGGCGCCAAGTATCTAAACTTGTTGCGTGACCAAGTCGTCCCTGCTTTGAGAGCCATCGAAGGGGATGTGAGGACATTTTATACGTTGACAATCAATGATTGTTGTCAGAAAGCCGACTCATTTTAATTGGTATTTGGTAAATCAAATATTGCTTTCTTCAACTATCAGGGTCCCGTCATCTGGTTCCAACAAGATGGAGCACCTGCACACTACTACGGAGAGGCTAGGGCGTATCTGGACGCACAGTTTCCCAATCGCTGGATTGGTCGACTAGGTCCAATCGCGTGGCCTGCTCGCTCACCTGACCTCACACCGCTGGACTTTGGACTGTGGCCGTGTATGAAGAACGCCTTGTACACGGAGAACCGCATCGCCGACCTCCCCGAACTGGAAGCTCGCATTAGGGGAATCTTCGCGGATATGAGCCCCGAAATGCTGAGCAACATAACCAACGGGTTCTACAATCGCCTGGGCGATTGTATCAGGGAACAGGGTGGACACTTCGAGGTCAATCGTCATGGACAAGACGATGAAGATGAGTGAGCGTGCGGAACATGTGTGGTGTAGCTCTGTCTGCGTTGGCGCCAAAAAATTTGGAGCAGCTGTGGACTTCGATAAATCCCCAGAGTGCTGATGGTTTCATCACGGGAAGTCAAGTTTGTTTACTTATGTTTTATGAAAACTTTGGTGTTCAAGCGCCAAGGTAACGATTAACAAAATTCAAACGTTTGCGGCTCACTACATGTTGCATCGTTCATTATTAATTGTAACTTAGACAATGTGTTTAGTACGACTGGGACGTACTTTTTAATATTCGTGTACCTCAACAACTTAATTCCATTAAACAGCACTTATATTTTTACAGGAACATTGGCAGCTGCTTGTGGCTCTCCGTGAAGACCAAAGTTTGAGGGATCAAGATCAACTTTTTCAAGTATTTACGAAAGTTTTATAAGACACTTTGGATGAGGTTCAATCACGTTAATGTCACAGTTGTTTTTGCATATTTTATCTTACATGTTTCAGCCAACGGGAAGATCTTGTTGAAGCAAGAAGCAGAAGCTGGTATCGTTACGGAGAGATGCCAACTAGAGCTACGGCTCTTTCACTACCCCACCAGCAAAAGAGAGACATCAACACACCTAGGAATCTGAGAAGAGAGTTTGTTAGGATTCATACGACTTTCTTTCACTGTTATGAATTTCCACTTTTGTTAATAAATTGTTTTTTTACCTACCTGGTTCAATCCACTCGCCCCCTACCTAAGGAGACACTGTGTTGTTTTCATTGAACTATTTGACTTAGTCAACAATTTATTATTAACGTGAATTAATTGCAGAATTTCGTATAGCGTTTGTATCACTTTATTACAAGTCAGAGCTGAAGGAACGAACACAACCTCCTGCGTCCTGACAAAACCGCTAGATTTAGTTATTTTATTGTATTAAGGTATTAATCTTAATTGAAGTAGCTATTTTTAATGAACGTTGAAGATTGATTCATATGGGTTTCAGTCGCTTAATTTGTTATTTGCCTCAAAAGACGAACATAACCATAGTTGTCATTATATTACGCGAAATATCAACAATCAGCCGTTCCCCATCAATGGCTACCGAAATTCATATTAGTACAGAATAAATAATCGGCCGACGCGCGCGCCAAATCTAGGGAGATTTTTCGCTTGTTGGCTCCCGCTGTAAAAACGCTAGTAAATCACCGGCTGGGCGGACGGACTGGGTGGTTTCACCTGATTCTCTCGGTATATAGATATACACTGTGTTGGCAGTATGCCGTTTATGACCCTTCCGAATATATATAGATATACGCCGTGCGGATTCTCAACTACCGTAGGGGGTAGGCGGTTTGGGAGTGCAGGTATACGGGACCGTAGGAAAGGACAGGGGCTGGTAAAAGACGAGCAGGCGAATATGGTTACAATGATTATTTATTCATATTATTCAAAATTTACAGAAATGCAGTTTCAAACTTATGTCTACTGATATTTATCGAAAGGTATTTTGTATGAAAACTATTACTAGTTACAATGATATGCTGAATGCTTGAATTCTAGTGTTTACAAGGTAAGCAGTGTTGAATATACCCGAGTACACAGCCGTTATCTCCAGCACATATTCCTTTATACTCGCAGGTTATCCGTTTGTAGAAAGACTGGGCCAGTCTATCATTTGACTCTAGGTTTTCACTGAAGATACTTGTAAACTGTTGAAGTGTGAAACCTTGACACATATAGTGCAGAAACATGATGCAGAATTGTCCGCATACGCGGGATGAAATACTCTGAAGTTGTTTGTCATTCCAGCGGTAAGTCGTACAGTTCCGTCGTAGGGCCCGTAGATAATGTGGTATAAGTGGTGGTAGACCCATGCTATCGAAGTATACTCCATTACTAGAGTCTGACACAAAAAAAGCGACCCAGTGGGATCCTTGTTTGGTATGCTCATCGGTGTTCGCTACGATGGTTGCCGGGTACGACCATGGCAAGGGTATCTAGTCGGCTGCAAACACCCCCTTGGAGCGACTAGGAAACATCTCCAGTGTTTTGTAGATTTGAAGACTGTTCATTCTGTATTAAGGGTGACTGTAGGATACAGACGGACGACAGTGAACTGGTATCTACTTCGTCGCAGTATGGGAATGTCCTTGCCCGTAGTCTTTTATTCTCCTGCTCCTGTCAGTAGTGACTATCCTTGACAGTGATGGTATCCTTCTGGCTACGAGTCTCGATGCCATCTGATTGACGATTCGTGTACAGCATCCTAGCACGGAAAGGCATCGAAGCCAGCTCCTTTTCGGAAAACCCCTGTGACTGTAGCCACTTTTTCAATTTCATAGCATTACATAATGCACAACTGTGGGTTGTATTACCGACGTGAAGGAAGCATGACGCGTCCGATGACATGTTTTTGAACGCTGGACATTCGTGTTCACCACATTCTAGGTTTACGATTTCACGCGACACCACTTCTTGAAGAAATTTAGCTTTTTGTATTCCGCGACAGAAGATATTTTTTGCCGTGAGTGTGATCCTGCGTAAATTCGCATGTAGCTGTTGAAGTGTCACATCACCCTCGAACCATTCTATCCCAAGATGGTTGGCTGTCAGCCAATTGTTTTGTGAGCGCGCGTTTGAACAGAGTTCGGAGATGGAGTACGGCGGAGCGATGATCCAGTGAGCTATGGTCTTACTCTCGTAGCCAACAACTGCAACTTCTTTCGGTACGAATTCGCCATTTTCACCACTAAACCCTTGTATGTCGATGATGTAATTCATGGTAACTTGAAAAAGCAACTGAGTATCACTTTGAAACGTTTGGGCCGCTACCAGTAGACTGTGCCGGAGGCTGGACAGGTCGAAGTATTTAAGCTCTAGTGTTTTATGGTTACAATTCTACCCCTCCGCTTTCAGCGAAGTGGAAGGGATGAACACGTTCTAGCAAGTTTTATAGGCATCACAGGTCGTTCGACTAGAGGGAAGACTCAATTGCAGATTATGATATACAGGTTTCGACAGGTTTCGACAGGATTCCACGACGTCACATAGCTTGATTTCACAACTAATTACCAAAATCTGTAATGACTTGGCGCATCGAATCGATTTCTATTACGTTAGAGAATTCGGCATACACAATACAGTTGATGGTTGTGGTCAGGGGTTCCTCAAAACGTGTCTCGATCCGAACACTGCCGTGCTTGACGAGATTCCAGTGTCCGTTATCACTGGCTGAGAGGTCAGGGGTGAGATCGAACGCGGTGAGGCAGTATCCATTTGCATAGTCCTGACGAGAAATCGAGTTTCGATCATTGAGGAAGTGTATACCAGTCCCCGTGAACAGGGTGTTGTAGGAATCCACAAATAATTTATTTTTGAAATTGGGTTGTAACGGCTTCGAGGGAATCTGACTACCCTCGACATACAAGGATAGGTGGTTAAGTCCAAATGATGAGAAGTTAAACGGGTTGAGTTTTTTATCACCGTTATAGGCTTTGTTATCGACAAACCCGATGATTAACCGCTTCGGCAACTGACCAAGGAAAACATTATCGAGGGTCTCTGCCTGCACTCCGCTATGTATTGTCATTGTTTTGATCTCCACACGTGTCATAGGGTATTTCGCAGTTGTCTTGGCTAGGGTTCTCGCATGTGCTAACAGAATACCAGGACTGATTTTTACACGTCGTACGAATAAAGTCACGTCCATAATATCCACTTTATGATCATCTTTAGACTCTATCAAGCAAAACGCGTCCCGGGATCTGACGAGTCTCAATCTGAGCTCCACGCCATTTAACAGAAATTTTTCTTGATTGAAGACATCGCAATGCAGTCGACCAATCATATCCACGGGAGCGGCCCCAGAGGTATATTTACATCTCGTTGCGAATCCCGTATTGTTAGTGCCCGTGGTCTCCTCAAAATGTCCGGGAGTGTCGGCATACCATAATCCCGATGTGAGATGTGACTTTTTAGCTGCATCACCATAGGTTAACAAGGTTTCGATGTAAGCTCTGTATGCATATGAATTGTTACTCGGAGAGACCAGTTTTTGATTGAAGTGTACATCCGTCTGATTGAAGAGAGTATGCAAGAAATTGTTAACCGGGGCTACTATTGCTGCTGCTGTTTCTTTTCCGGCATTAAGTACACGTGCGCACACCCTAAGCATCGTGTGTGAAAGATCCAGGTACTCGTCGCCCTGACCCGGTACGACAAATTCAATCGGTGAGTCATCAGTTAGTGCAGACACGGGTTTGTACTGTACCCATTGCCCGCCCTCGATAGAAGTCTGTGTAGGCGGCAGAATGAAGAGATTCAATTCAGATTTCATGCATTCGCAGGAATGAGCATGTAGGTAGGCCATCTTCGTAGTTAACGCGGATAAGACTATTCACTTTAGATTTTTTCTTTACAGAGGCCCGAAAATATCCGTAATGCCCCTTTTCTTGCAACACTTTTTCTTTCTCCCCTTACCAGATGATTTTTTATTAATACCCGTTGACTTTTTCTTGGAAGTGGACTTAGCCGTCTTCTTTTTCTTTATATTCTTAGCGGCCTTACGGGTTTTGAGAGAGATTCAGACGATGTAACTGGTGTCGATAGTCGCGGTGCACCGCCAAGTCCAGACTGGCCCAGCGTTCCTCCGTACCTGCGTTTATAGCCCTCTCCTTTCATGACCTTTTCAATTCCTTCCTGGGCCTTCCGCTTCAGATTCTCCCGTGTCTCAGCGGCTTGTGTTTTAAGTGCCTGTTTCCACGGTACATTGCTGTCTAGGTCTGACATGAAATTCATACCACTGCGCAAAACCTCTTTACCGAGTGCACGTGCTCCTCTTTTTATCAGGGGAATAGCTCGTCGGAATAGGCCACCAAGAAAACTACCGATACCATGTCCCTTGGGTGCTCCAACGAAAACACGATCAATTCCTCCGCCTACTTGTGACTCGTACTGCTCTATGTAGTGAGCCATGATGTTAATTCGTTCTTCCCGTTATTCCCCACCTCATGTGCTAAACTAGTATACTTTCTTGAAGTGAAGTGTAACCGTCAAGGTCCCGTGATCAAATGGTATAGATTTACCCTGGTGATCTCTTATAGATATTTCGATCGTCCGAAAACTCGATAGCAGTAAAGGCAGATAGTGTGGCGGTGAAAACGTTTTTACTTCTGTACCCTTGTTATCGGAGCTTCGTCTAGTCTGTAGTATACGCAGAAGCGGTGCATATACGTCTCCCACGATGCGTGGTTCGATGATATCACAGTAGACGAACATAAGTGACGGTACCTTTTGTACCTCTTTAACGGCCTTTTCAGGTAAGAATACCATCAGTGTATCATCGGATTCAAAAATTTCACCCCCATTCGCAAGCCTATTTATGACAGCGTTTACACCTCTATCTATATTATTCGAAAGACCACTGCCGGCAGATGAGGCTGAAACTAGCGGCCAGAGTTGGCGTCCAAGTGAAGCGCGTGAGTGAGAACCGCTGCGCGCCGTACGGCTGAGCGCGGAAGACTGGCGGCCGATCGCTCAGCGACTAAAAATCAGAAAAGAAATTGTTGCAGGCTGATTTTGAGTTGAAATTTGAAAGATGAACTCATCAATGATATCCGAAACTGAAAATAATTAAAAATCCCCGGGGACGGCCTTTGTGAAATTGTTAAAAATGCATAACTAATCGGAGACGCGCGGAGGTACGAACTACTCGGAGAAGTTGTTGCAAGCGAATTTAGAGTTGAGATTTAGCGAACGTACTTAGCAATGATACCCGAACTTGAATATATACGACAATCCCAGGGGATGGCCTTCGTACAAGTGTAAAAAAATGTTAATAACCAATCAGAGACGCGCTGAGGTACGAAGACTAGTCGGAAAAGTTGTTGCAAGCGAATTTCGATTTGAGATTTACCAAACGTACTCAGCAATGATACCCGGACTTGAATATGTGCGACAATCCCAGGGGATGGCCTTCATAATATCGTTGAAAATTGTTTATACCTAATCGGGGACGCGCGGAGGTACGTAGACTGCTCGGAAAAATTGTTGCAAGCAAATTTCGAGTTGAGATTCACCAAACGTACTCAGCAATGACACCCGGACTTGAATATATAGGGGAGAGTAGGGTATATCGTACCACTTTGGACGTTTTCATCTGTCAAATTTTAGTTTTTAATCAAATGGCTTTGGTAATAGTATATTACTCACCTAGGGAGGAAAGTATGACTTCCCGTGGTGAGTATACGATTTTTTATCACGCCGGGATCGAAAGTTCGATTGAAATTAAAACATATAAAATTTAATATTTAGATGTTAGTACGCATGCTTCAAATGTTTAGCGCATGCGAACTCGTTTCATTCAACCACGTAACTTAGCAACGAATTATAAATAATATTAATACGAGTTATTCATTTTGAGTGAATAATCAAATAATTTCGTGAAAAAGAAAATAAATTAAATAACAATTCTTCATACTATTATTGTAAGAAAATCAATAAAAATTAAAACATAAAACTAAATACTTTCATTGTGCATAACTAAAAATAAAAGGAATTAAAATTTAGAAAAGTTATTAATTTTAACCTGAAAAAATTCAACATTGAATATAAATTTAAAAAATGAGTTCAGATGAATTATCTGAAAATGATGAATTGAGTGAAGAAGAAATACTTCGAAACTTAGATGACGAAGCTAAAATAATTACGCATGATTTGCTTCCTAAAAAATCGAAGGCACGATATGAATTGTGCTATAAAGAATTTTTGAATTGGAAAATTGAAAATAAAACTGATTCATTGGACGAGAATGTTTTTTTAGTTTATTTCAACGAGTTATCAAAAAATCTCTCGCCATCAAATTTGTGGAGTCGATGGTCGATGCTCCGAAGTACAATCCACCTTAGATATAACGTCAACATTAATAACTATTATAATTTAAGAACATTTTTAAAAATTCAAGCGAAAGGGTATAAACCAAAGAAAGCACAAGTTCTTACGCTAACTCAAATAAAAGAATTTTTAAACTCATCCGATGACCATATTTACTTGGCAACAAAAGTGAGTAGTACAATTTATTTATAATTTAAATAGCTGCAATTCAAATATAATACAATTATAGAATATACAATTATTTGTAAATTAATGATTTGTTCATGAAATTTACTAATCCATTGAATATTTACATTTCAGGTTATACTCATTTTTGGAGTCTGTGATGCTTTAAGATCTTGCGAATTCTGCGATCTATTTGTAAAAGATGTGGAGGACACGGAAACACAGTTTATTGTCACGATTAAAGACACAAAAAACTACTATCCTTGTAATTTTGTGATTGGCAAAGAGTTCTACAGCACAGTGAAAAAGTACATTTTACTCAGACCAACCGACATAGAGACACAAAGATTTTTTATCAATTACCAAAAAGGAAAGTGTTTGCGCCAAGTGATTGGAAAAAATAAAATCAGTGAAACGCCTAAAATTATTGCTAACTATTTGCGTCTAGAGAATCCTGACCGTTTCACTGGTCATTGTTTTCGTCGCACTGCTGCAACATTACTTGCCAATTCTGGGGCAAATTTGACTGCAATCAAACAACTTGGAGGATGGAGGTCAAGTACGATAGCGGAAGGATACGTAGAAAATTCATTAGCAAACAAAAGAAAAATTTATGATCAAATTTTAATGTCAGAAGAACCAGTGGCATCCACTAGCTATCAAGCTCCATCTGAAGATCAGCCTAATATTGAACTTCTTACTCCTGAAATTGAACAAAGCTCATCATCTGACTCAAAAGAAGAATCGAAGACGAATGAAAATTCAAAGATATCCAAAGAAAAACAAATTTCTGGATCTTCGAAAAAAAATGATCAATTGAGAAAACCTCTCCATAATATCGACAATTTTGTGTCAAAGAACTACCAAAAATAATCAACAGCTAAAAAACATACCAATGAAAGCAAACTCGAGAATGAAATTATTGACTCCTTGACAGTAAACTCCCCTTGCGTCACGTTTAAGGGGGCTCCAGCGCGGAGAGTTCCGAGGTCAATTAGGGTATTTTCGATTAATTAAAATGCGCTGAATCCAACGGTACCCTTATTTTACCCTGTAATCGTGGAAAATTTTGAGATATTTCATCTCAAAGTTTGGAAATTTAACATAGCCTCTTATGGAGTGAGCTGCGAATGAGGTTGAAAATTGATCATTAACCAAACTTACTCGAGGAGTTCCGCAACAAAAAAACTGATATCTTGTAGATAAAGAGTTAAACTTTCAGATAGCATCATGCAAAATATGGGTAACCGTGAAAAATATAGAGGAAATTCGTGAAAACTGAACACGAAATTGAGTACGTCGTCGGATATCCGGTATCTTATCGGCAGCCATGTTTGTCGTGTTACGAGTGTGAAGCGCGCGCTTTTTGGATAATTCATAATTTCAGTTAGAGCATTCTTTCAATTACACGATTTTTATTCTGATAATAGGTTAGGTACATATATTGACTCGTTGAAAAAAGGGCAAATTGGTGACTATTTATTTAAGTATACTAAATAAAATGCAATTTTAGATCGGAGTATTTTGTAGTATCGTTGCTTCAAAAATAATTATAAGATTTTTCAAGATGAATATAAGCTTCAAAATACAAATTTATTTTTCGACGGTATTTGACTTCGGCCGAAGTCGCTGGAGCCCCCTTAAAAAGTGCAAAATAAATCAGTTGATCATTAACAATAATAAATGAAACATATATATACTTATACTTAATACTAAAGAACAAACAGACAATAAATTATGATGAAGAAATAAAATTCGAAAACTTATAAAAAAGTTTATTCAACTATTTATTATTACTAATTGTTATTATTAACTGTACCTATTTATTGAATATAAATCTTAATCATTATTCTTATTATTCTTATTTATTTCTGGTTCTTTTCTTGTTTGAATGGGGAAATTTGTCATTATTATTTTTTTATTAAGAAATTGAAAGGAATCAACAAAGATGTCAAATCGTGTCGTTAATAATAGCAGTTGTTAAGTTGTCATGACAACCGCTAACTATATGGCATCAGAAAGTTCGAAGCGCATGCGTACTAATTTATCAAAACATTTAACCCGGAGAGTAAGTGCCACATTCGCCCCTAATAATAGGTTTCGAAAGCGAACTTTCGATCCCGGTGTGATAAAAAATTTTTTTTGTGTTGGGTATTCCTTTACGGACCCCCAAAAAAATCGCTGTTGTTCTAATTTGAAGATAAAGGTCCGAAAACATTTGTTTACTAAACCTCTGCAAACGGTACGA
This sequence comes from Rhogogaster chlorosoma, assembly GCA_944452935.1. Classification (NCBI taxonomy): domain Eukaryota; kingdom Metazoa; phylum Arthropoda; class Insecta; order Hymenoptera; family Tenthredinidae; genus Rhogogaster; species Rhogogaster chlorosoma. The sequence goes on along the minus strand of OX101800.1, from coordinate 12,244,850 downwards.
TATAGCCGACTGGTAGGGTAAATCGTACCACCTTATATAAATACAGAAAAAACCAATAGTAGCAAATGATTGCACGCATTTATTTATAACACAGTAGGTAGTACGTGTGTATCACATTATTTTTGTTATTATAACTATATAGAATACCTACGTTAATTATATTATTTAGCATGAGATCAGTTTATGAATAATACCGATTCAGCTCTTTCATAATAATTACGAGCCGTTTTGCAATATTGATATTAGGTACAATATACCATACTATTATCACGACACTTTGATCTTAATAATAAAATCCTTCAACGTTTTATAGTCTACAACTTTTTGGTGAAATAATTTGGCATAGACTTGAGCTTATGCCTGGTCGTACCCCGGTACGATTTACCCGACCAACAGTGGTACGAATTAGCCGACTACGCGCTGTTTTCTTAAAAAATTGCTCACTGCACAAATATCAAAGATAACCTCAATGTTAGGGTATGAAAATAATCGGAAAAGATCACACTCTTATACCAATATTCATACGATGTATCATTTGGTTCATCACTAACTCAGTAGCCTTAGGCCTGACTCACGAAATCTACATCAAGTACTAGTGAAATAAGTAATTGTACGTATCTTCGAGACAAGTTTTCCCAGTCGCGTCTAATTTCGTGTCGGCGTTTCATGGTATTGAGACTTCGTGTTTCTATCATCAAGTGTTGACTATTCGTACTAGGATAAAAGATACGAAGGTGGTACGATTTACCCGGTGGTACGATATACCCTACTCTCCCCTATCTTCCACCGAACGTCACAGCGCTAATCCAGCCCATGGATCAGGGAATAATTGAAAAAACCAAACGCTTGTACAGAAAATATTGGCTTCGAGAACTTTTGTTACAAAAAGACGAAGAAAGTATTTATGCTCAAGTCAAAAAACTAAGCATAAAAGATTGCTGCCACTCAATTGCAAATGCATGGGACCAGGTTACAGAAGTCAATGCACAACATGCATGGAACAAATTATTAAAAAATCAAAATTGGACTGAAAATCCCGAAGCGTACCATTTTGATGTCATGCAACTCCTATCGATTCTAAACAGACTACCTGGATTTCAAAATTGTTCCTACGCAGATGTCAAAGCATGGGTAGAGGCAGATCAAAGAGACAATGGATGGGAAGTTTGTAGTGCCGACGAAATTTTGAAACGGTGAGGGGAATGACAAATTTATAATACTATCTAAAACCACATTAAGATCACTACATTGAGACGGAATTATTTTCCTTCACCTAGCGCGGTCGTGGTCCTAGCGACTGCTAGGGCTCTAGCAATGTTTTATTTATTCTTTCGTTGGGCGCCAGCTAGTCTGGTAGACTAACAATTATAATTTACTTAATCAAGACAATTGCTCAGGGTAGGTACAGTTGGTGGACCAGGTAATTTGCAAAGCTGATAGATCATGCACAGAGGAAATAAGATAGACAACAGCTCAAGATAAAGATATATAAATTTATTTAAGACTTACGTTCGTCGACAAGGTTATTATAGACGTAACAGTCGCCTCTGGATGTCTATGCTTTGATATGTAATTAATCCCTTCTATTCCTTGACGATTCACAGTGTTTGTTAACACTTAATTTACTAATTGACGATAATTTTAACAAGATATAACATAATATAATAAATTGGCGAGATTTGATATACGACGAGACTCCTCGAGGGTTGACTTCGCTAAATAGCAAGATATTCACACGAAGTCTTTATTTGACCGAAGTCTCTGACCGAAGTGATAATCCTTTTCGACAATTGACCGAGGATCTATTCCGCTCCCCACTCTATCGTCGCTAGATCTATAGTTACCGAAAATCGATGTATTCGCGTTGACGTGTCAACCCTCGAATTAGCTTTGTCTCTTTCTGAAGCCAACTACTGTTATTTCTTTGTCGAGTGGTCGCAAATGATAATATAGATTGAGATTCAGCCAACCCGACAAACTTCTCATATAATTAATAAATTAGATAAATTAATAAATTAATATAACACCTAAGACTAAGGACATTATAATTTAGGACAACACAGTGACGACACAACTTCGGTACGCTCGAGGAGTCAGTCGAGCGTTGATGTCGAGGGAATATTATTTTTCCTGTCACAACATATACTTTGAAACCCCCATACAGAAAGTGAATCTTCATTCGTCGAGTCAAAATCTGTATCAATAGTTTGTATGCCGACATATTTTTGGTTTACTTATTTTGTAAAAGAAATCATTTTCTCTCATTTACAATAGAATTGAAAGCGGTTCACTACACGCCAAAGATTCTACGACCGATGAAGAATCATTATCTGCTGATGATGATTCTACGGATAACTTTGACAATTCGTCTTACCCAACAGTTCCAGCAGTTCCAATTATTGAAGAAGCAATTCAAGGGCTTAACACCTTTTTCGAATGGTTTGAAACTCGTTGGGAATGCGAAACACAAGATTCGGTTTATCTGCAAAATCTTCGCCAAAGAAGTTTCGACCTTTTAGAATAGTATTAGTTTTATAATTTTACGTCATTGTTTTGTTATTAACCTTTGTTTTGTTTTATTATTATTAATATATGTTGTAACGCAGTTTTCTATTAGGAAGAGGAAAACCTTGGACTCCGTCACAATTCGGCGCTTCCCGTGTTAATTAACTGAAACTTACCTAATGTTGGGTGCCAGACGCTTGCGCGTCGTTTCCTTACCAAATTTTTACGATACGATACGATAACTAAAACATACGAGATGCGACGAGCGACAACTCAACTAGCTCAGTTTTCCAAAGCCTTAGATAGAGGGGCAGGGTACACCATTTACATAAAACAATATTCGATATTTTACTTGAGATCGCATCAATCAGATTTATTTCCTTACTTTCGAAATTAGACAGATTCGATAGAATCGATAACAGAATCGGTATTAACTTCGTTTATTACGGCAGTCGATCTAAATAACGGGACAGAATTTAATTCTTTTACGATATTAGTGAGAGGCGTGTGTCAGAGACGACTCGATATAAAACAATTTGACTAGACTCCAGACTTGGTATCACAGAGCGATACTTCGTACCCAAATGCAAATTTAATTTATCATAACGCAGCCAAACACTATTATACGACTTTTAGCCGAGATCAGATGACGATACTCAATAATGAAACGATACAGGTTCCCTAATTATTAATTAGTGGCACGCTGAGCCTTACAATAAGCGATATCTCGAGGTTTATTATAAGATAGGGTCATTCTAAATACGCAAATTACTTACTTCAGCGATAACAGATTATTTCAGGAACGATAGAGAGATAATAAACCAGATTCTACGATATCTTAACGAAAGTTTCGATACTAAATTTCACATAGCCGAATTTACTCAAGCGATGGAAGAGAGATAATTACTAAATTATAACAAACGATAATAAAACTCAACTATAACAAAGTTTCTGTAACGCGAGGCCTAAGCCCTCGCGGCTAACTTCGCTCAGGGTACTCCAGGAAAGGTATTTTCTACTAATTTCATGCACAAGCAATATTAACGATACTAGAAATGCTGAATTTACAAAGCCATACGATAGGTAATAGCCAAAAAGCAATATAAGATCTACGTAATTCAGCCAGACTCGAGGTTGTTTGATAAATTAACCATAGACGAGCTTCTTAGCTCAAAAATCAAACGATAAACCAGACTTTCACACGAACCACCTCGTGTCTTCACAAAAAGAATCAAGACCTTACCTTAATCGACTTCAATGATTATATAACACTATTTAATCTATACTCGATACGATATTCGATATATGCGATACTCGAAGGATCTAGTAGACAGCGTAGCGTAGACTGGAGCGAAGAATAGGCTGAGTGACCAGTGTGTCTTCCTTATATAGCCTTTATTTCTACGCGTCGGATCATCCCTCTAGTAAATAGGTCACGTGACGTGTCAGTGACTTTTAATTGGCTCTCGGTACTTTTTGGTAGTTTCGACGGTTGTCAGGTGTTCTGACGTATTCCGGGAGAATCACACCTACCCCTCCGTTGCTGTAGACCACTCCTATTCCCGCCTTGGGTTAGAACTCCCTGGTGCTGGATCTACCGGAAATCTCGCTCACCAGAACTATTCGATAAATTCCGATAGGGCCTTACAGGATTCGTCAATCCCTACGGAATGGGTAATAGCCTCGCGCTGGATCACAAGGATCTCGCCTACGATAAAGTCCCTCAGGTCGGAACGCTGATTCGGGGGTTTTCTCGACCAACCACGGCCGCGGTAACAGTTTCGGAGATAGTGCAGATGATCGGTACCTGTTGTCGACAGTTCTTCGGGTAGGAGGCTGTGAATATGCTCTCGCATAACCTTGTACGCCACCCTCAGACTGGCAGGTGATGCAGACGGTAGCTTCGCCGGATGACGGGAGGATTTTTGCCGTGCTTCTCGCACTTCCCTGTACGCCGTCAATCCGTTACGTTTGGAGCAGTGCGTTTTCCGGCTCTAGTGGAGGCGCTGGCCTTGCCGCTTTCTTGGCGAATCTAAGACTTGCACGCCGATAGGGCCGTCTGCGACGATACGAGAGGTTCTTTAGGCTGCATTTGCTGTACTTTCCATCGGTAGTTTCCACGTCGGTAGAAACCTCGTGATGCATCGTGATCGAGATTCATAGATTTTACAAAAATAAAAAGTGCATTAGTTGAAGCTAACCATTTTCCCTAAATTTTCCTTTTCCTGGAGTCCCTGTCCACGCTACGCTGTGCTTTTTCGAGTTTTTCCCCTTGTAACTGGGATTTATCAAAATACCACGTTACAATGTATATCATTTTTCTATTATGGTAAACGAAACGAATTATGGTACATATGTATACAGTTCATGTATATACCTATAGGTAACCTAAAATATGGTGAACGAAATTTATAATGCTTTTTTAAGACAATTGAATACTTGATATGCAGAATATAAAATGCTTGAGTGAAAACCCCGAATTTATTATCATTTCTAGTACACCAAAAGAACCTTTCGTATTCATAATAACTACAGACCTGAAGCTTCGCTTTCATTGGTTTGTGAGGTGAAGAGTGGGGAGTAATAGTGTCAGGGGTGCTCGGTCCCGAGACTGAACAGTGCCCGAGGTCGGACTGTAGATCAGAAATTCGGTAGAATAATACTCGTTTGTCACACCAACCGTGTCATTGAATTGTTTTTTCTCACTGTTGTATACAGTTATAAAAAAGGTATAAAATGGCGAGCCAAGACGTAATGTGTGCGTTGTCTTTAATTCATCGATCGTAGCCTCTATGACTGATTCTATTTCTGGCGATTGATCTGAACCCAAATCATTATCGCTGACGTATTCAGTATTTTGAATCTCTTTTAGGATGGTGTGAAAATTATGGCACTTTTCCTTGGACCCAAATATACATACTGTTTTACGGAACATTTCTTTTGCGGTGAGCATATTTTGACAATGAATGAGCTGTGTTATTAACGCAGTACACATACTTCGCTACTGTTGATCACGAAACAGATTCTTTACCTTTCTCATAACTGTACGCAATATATGTGTCGAACAAACATGCACCTGAGTCAAATCTGGCGTGCCGATCGATTCATCATTAATAACGTTATTCATTGTTTTTAAATATTCTTTCAAAGACATGTTAAATAATTTGAGAATCGAGTCTCGATTTTGTCTACATCTACACAGCGGTTAGTCATCTGTTTAATTGTGTAATTGAAAACAGTCAAGAACATTGTAATCCACGGAATGGTATGCACACTTGAAATAAACTCTGCGATTGGTAACGGTGCACATTCATCGTTGCCAGGCACAATCAGGGCATAATAGTAAACTGGCTTAGATACGCCAGGCGGACGTGCAATAATTGAACCTGTCGCATCTAAGTTACAGAAAACAGGCTTTGGCAAAGATAGCAGGTATTGAATTTGTTTGTCTGTGTACAGAATAACCCAAAACGGATCCGGACAGCTTGCCTGTATATATCCATTGCAAAATTTTTCCGGCCACGACTCCTTAAATTGTTCTTTCAATTTGGTTAAAAAGATGGCGATGTCCTTATCTAAATCGTCATTGGTATTATTCTCGCTAGACATTTTTTGGAGTAACATTAAGCTTGGAGCATCGTTTCGGTTTCCGGAGACTAAAATGTCTTCTGAAACATTTCCGAGCATTTTCGATTTCAACGCGCTCGGCGCGTTTCCTTCTAATTCTTTGCAAAGTAATTTTCTTTTGTCACCGCTAATATAGTAGTAGTACTAGTATTTATTCATCTCTTATGTCTGCCTTTACGGCTTTACATGTTTTGTAACATTGCATGTTACAAACTGCTCCTCGCCCCTAAACGAGACCTTATTTAAGACGGGGGATAGCTGGAATGAATGACGTGTGAATGTGTAAGATGACCCCGAGGTCCGAAATACTCCCGAGAGGCGACCGTGACCGACTCAGATCATGAAATAGATTATTTATTCTTTTGATTTTTTTTTTACACTTTTCTCTGGCGTGTGGGCACCGAGGCATTAATTGTTGGAGAAGACCTAAAGACCACCACATACACCGACGAACGTCCACGGCTCGGCACACCGAGGGCGTGAATTTCCAACAAGGCGCCACCGAAGCTCGGGAGATTAGCAAAGGCCCTGCTAACTCCCCAACCAGCCGAGGATGCGGGAGAGTGTCCACGACACTCTGCAACGAGGGATGAAGGTGGTGGATGAGATTCCCGCCACCGATAAGAATCTACAACCCGCAGTCCTCGGCCTAGAAGAGCTAAAATCACCGTGGTGGCCATTTAAATAATTCGCGCCAAGGATCGAGCGCCACCCCCTGACGTCACAGCGTGGTCGATACCAGAATCGATAATTGCGGGACTAACGAGGTCCTTGCGCATCGGCACGACGCCGGTGGTCTCACTCTGCGTTAGGCTATTGTCGAGAGCACTCGTTTTCTTTTTCCTGCGCACTGAGCCTATTGGTTTGGGGTTCGAGCTTATTTTCTTTTAAGAATCTGTGTGTGTGAGTGAGGTTTCCCCGAGGGACGAGTCGTTTTTTTTGAAGTCCCGATGGATTTTGCCCGAGAGGGACTTCTTTTTATCCGGTGGCTGGAGAACGGTAAGCACTAAGCAATCTAACCCGTTGGATAATTTGAATCCGGCAACGGCCTTCCGCCGCGTGCGTGTTCTCAGCCACGAGGCTATTTTACTGATTCTGGGATCAAATTAAGCCGGATTCCGAGTGAAAGCCGTCACCAGTGTCCCATGCCATTATTTTGAGTTTGAGCCTCGCGATAAAATAGCTAATTATTGAATAATTATTGAATTAAGAAATTTTGTACGATTCGCCCACGCGGGGCAAGTGAGACAGTTGGTCACTGTCGCGCTCTCTTCCTCCTGCGAGGTAGGCTTTGTACCGAGGCCGAGCCTCGTGTATTGTTAAGAGATTTCGAGTCATAAATAGAGAGAATCGATGCTAGTCGAAGTTTGTAAATTATTTTGTCGTCCATTTCGCAGAGTTAGGTTAAGTTAGATTTAAGTGATTTAGTTAATTTGTTAAGTTTGTGCCGTCGGCCCATAAATAATCCAAATTCTAGGCCGCGGAATTAAGTAGTTTGTTAATTAGAATTAATTTCAGGCCGCAGGCCCGACTAATGCATTATTCAACCGATAGGTGATTTATTATTAATTGTTATAACCGTTGTTATTTGTTACTGCATGGCTTGAGTTTAGTTTATGGTCTCACGAGGACTTTATTTGGCGAGTCATTTATTAATTTTCTTTTCGTTCTGTTATTGCCACCCTACGTGGGAGCGTTTATTTAATTCTTTTTTTTTTGTAAGGCTCGTCAAATGTAGCCAGGTCGCCTATACACGGCCTGTAGTCAATTTATACCCGAGGGGAAGTGCCCCCGGGTACCTCATATTTTGTTATATTTTCCATATTTTTCATATTCTATTTTTTTTGAATAAACGCACGTTTTTGTCTATTAGAATTTAATTACTCGAGTAATTACTTTATTCGCTAATCCCTCAATTTAATCCTGACCCCTCTCCGCGGTACTGCAGCTAGCCGCCGCATTATCTATCGTAGTCTGGGTTATTTTGTTCAAATTTTCAGTTTCGTGGCGAAGTAGTCGCCTGGCGCCCAACTTCAAAACCATTATTTTTCTTCTAAAATTATTATTTATTCTTCTCTCGTGGTTGTTAATTGTCGACTGGACTATCCCTCGGAATAGCGATCCGGTATATTCCGAGGGATAAAAAGAGTCCACGTCACAGTTTATACATTTTCTCTTAACCTAGTGCTTATCTCTATCTGTTATTCCTTCTATTGTTTACATCACTTAACCTATGTCCATGTATACCTATCTCTATGTTTATAGTTCTGCCCTACTTCCCTACTCTTTCTACCTCTCTTTCTTTTCTATCTGTTGTTTATCTCCTTCCTCCCCTTTTCCCCCTGCCTGTGTGTCCCTATACTTTCCTAGCATCTTATCCTGGCAGTAGTTTTCCCTGTCTCCTTTTAACCTACTTCTTCCCTCCCTCTTTCCTTCTTCCCCCACTTGCCTCCTCACCTCCGCACTCCTCTCTTTCCCCTTCCTTACTTCCTTTTCCTTTCCCCTCTCTTTCTTCCTCTTCCTTTACTCTATTTAACTTATCAAGTTCCTTCAGAGCCTCAATTAATTTTTTCCCCCATTCTTCCCTCTTCTTTTCCCTCTCTCTTCTCTCTTCTTCCTTCTTTCTCTGCATTTCCCAATCTTCTCTTCTCCACTCTTTCTCCTCTTCCTGCCAGGTCCACCGTACTCCGTTAATCTTCAGCCTCTCCCCTTCTCTTTCTATTCTCGCCTCTTTCTTCCTCTCTTCCGCCTCTTTCCTCTTAATCCTCCATCTTAGCTCTCTCTCCCTTCTTGTTTGGTCCTCCCATATTTTAATTCTCTCCTTATCCTCCACCTTGTCTTTCCCTTTCATCACCTTCTCCTTGTCCTTCACACTTTCCAGCTTTACCACTATCACCCCTCTTTCACTGTCTTCCTCTGTCGTTCCGCATTCCCACATCTTTTCAATCCTCACTTCTTCCCCTCCAGCCTCCTTTATTACTCTCTTCACTTCCTCTTCCCAGTTTTTCTTTTCTTTAATTCCTTTTATTACCACGTTCTTTTTCTTCACTTCCTTTATCTCTTTTTCTGACAGCTCTTCCCTTTTTCCTTCTTTCTCTTCTCTTTCTTCCTCTACTTCTTCTTTCTTCCCTTCTGGCTCCCCAGTTCTTCCTTCTTCCTTTGCTACTTTCCTTTCCCTTCTCAGTTCTACTAACGTCTCTTTCATCTCTCTTAACAGCTCCTTCATTTCTTCCCTCAGTTCCCTGCACACTCCCGTGCACGTTTCTTTTTCACCTGCCATCTCTTCTACTCTTTGCTCCTCAGATACTACTTCTTACTCTGCTGTGTTCTGAGTGACTGAGCTCTGTACTTCCTACTCTCGCGTGTCTCCCCCTTTTTCTACTCCTACCCCCTGTTTTACCTATCTTCCGATTACTTCTTCCTTACCGACTTATCCCAGCTCCCGTCTCTTCCGTAAGATGCCTCTCTCTACCTATTTTTGCTCCTTTCCCCTCCCCACTACTCTAGTATTCTACTCTCTATCCTTCCTGCCCCTCCCTTCTCGCTTCCTTCTTTCCCTTTAGTCTTCCCATTGTTCTCTCTCTTCTCTTTCTATCTTTGCCCTTCTCTCCTTTAATTCTTTGCCCTATATTTAAAAAGCGATTGATTCGTGCGGGACGTCGCGCGCGGCTGTCTACGCAGGCGCGCCGAGACCGAAGCTTGTTCTCTTCACATGCAAGGAATACAGGGGGGCTGTTATAGGTCTGAATTCATCAAATCCATTAATTCATAGAATTATTTATTCCATTTCATACTGAATATTCTACTCAAAACAATAAAAAATATTAATACAGAACTAAAACGCTTAATTAAAATCTTCAAACACATCACAATTTCGAAACTAAAGCTCCTATAGTCATCAAAAATAAGTGGTAAATATAAAGTACTTTTTGATTCCATCAAATGGAATACGTGACAATATCATCATTCAATTAATTACGTACTAAATTAATCAACTAAAACCTATATTAAAAATTTCCGAACTATATTACATATAAATAAAATCTTAAAGTGAGCCGCAAATTTGAATTTCTACTAATAGTTGATTTACTTGGAAACCAATGCTTCTACTGACATCTGTGGGGATCATTCTGTGAGGATTATAAAAAAGAAACTGTTGTATTACAAGGTCGATTTGAGAAAGCGAAGTTAGTACGTGGAACATTGATATTCCATTGTATAAAACCTATTTCAAAAAAAAAAAAAAATTGTTGCCAAAAGATATTCGAATGCACAGAAGTCAGTAGAAGCATTGGTTTCCAAGTAGATCAACTAGGTATTAGTAGAAATTCAAATTTATGGCTCACTGTAAGATTTTATTTATATGTATAATAAAATTCTGAAATTTATAATATCTAGTAAGTTTTAGTTGATTAATTTAGTACGTAATTAATTGAATGATGATATTGTGACGTATCCCATTTGATGGAATCAAAAAGTACTTTATATTTACCATTTATTTTTGACGACTAGGAGCTTTAGTTTCGAAATTGTGATGTGTTTGAAGATTTTAATTAAGCGTTTTAGTTCTGTATTAATATTTTTTATTGTTTTGAGTAGAATATTCAGTATGGAATAGAATAAATAATTCTGTGAATTAATGGATTTGATGAATTCAGACCTATAACAGTCCCCCTGTATTCCTTGCATGTGAAGAGAACAAGCTTCGGTCTCGGCGCGCCCGCGTAGACAGCCGCGCGCGACGTCCCGCACGAATCAATCGCTTTTTAAATATAGTTTCCATCGGAGTTCCATTTTGAAACTCACAGATTTCGTAGAGAATGAATCAAGGAACACGCTCTTTTTTTTCAGAATTTTCGAAGGATGTAATCATCTCGAAAATCACGTTTAAAAAATATAATTGTTTATAACAAATAGAACATTATTTATTAGGTTAATTAAAAATTGATAGCGTGGAAGTGCGATTCAAGAGCTTTAAAATGAGTTTTTGTCGATGTCTGTACGACAAAGGAAACCGGAGATATTAACGTTTAAAGAAGACAGCGATTCCGGTTTTTGGTGCTTTTTTCGAAAATTCGACCCCTTGTAACTTCTAAGCCCTTCGAGTTAAAAAAAAAAAAATATTTCATTCATTTATTTTACCCAGAGATTGTGTAAAAAAAATACAAAAGAATCAGAAACATCGAGGGAAATTTTTGGCCAAATCCGTCCCGCTTGACGTGGACTGACTCATATGAGCGGATCCACGTCACTTCACTCAAAAAAAAACCGTCAAGTCACGGATCTTTGCGCCATTCAATACATCTGTAGTACTATGGAAAAAAAAAGTACAATTCGAAGGATTTTGGAAAATTCTCAAAAATGGCGGAGTTAGAGGCATGTGAATTTTTATGCACCGCTTTGTTTGAAAATTCATATCTCCGAAAGTATTCATCGGAGCGAGAAGATCCTTGAATCGTTTTGTTCGTAAAAGAACGCGCTTTCACATAAAAAATTATGTTTTCAAAAAAAAAAATTCTTTCAATATTTTTTGGCGTTCTTATTTTTAATTTCACTGCCATTTTCGGAGAATGGGTAACCTGGGTTAGTAGAGAAGCATCATATGACATCTCCACTACGTAAGACAGCGAGCTTGCGGGAGTAGCGCGGACGTGGATCAGCGCGCGCGGTGACGAGCGACGGCACGTTCCATTTTTTATCTCCGGCCCAGGTATTTTCTCCATAAATTTTTTTTTTCTAGGATTTAAGAAGAAGGATCCAGGTATCCAAAAAAAATTATCTTCATGAATTTCTGTAAGTCCTGTGGAAATAGCAGCGAAATTAAAAATAAAAACGCCAAGAAAATATTGAAAGAACTTTTTTTTTTTTAAATATAATTTTTTATATGAAAGCGCGTTCTTTTACGAACAAAACGATTCAAGGATCTTTTCGCTCCGATGAACACTTTCGGAGATATGAATTTTCAAACAAAGCGGTGCACAAAAATTCACATGCCTCTAACTCCGCCATTTTTGAAAATTTTTCAAAATCCTTCAAATTGTACTTTTTTTTTCCATAGTACTACAGATGTATTGAATGGCGCAAAGATCCGTGACTTGACGGTTTTTTTTTTGAGTGAAGTGACGTGGATCCGCTCATATACCTTCATTTTTTGGGTACTTCAACAATCTAGGTATTGTAGGAACAGCAATACGGACCGAGTTGCTCGGAAATCCGTACTGGTCGAGGGACAATCAAAAGAGGCTGATGTATAAATATATGGTGCGATTCTGTGGAAAGTTGTAAGCCGTGTGGGTAGGCAACCCGCATATTTACCGAAACGGCAACGCTGTCGTAGGGGCAGTCGAACGTCTGCATCTACAGATGACATAGCGGCAGCTTTCACGTCGTTTGGTCAGAATCAAGTGACAGAATGACATATTTCAGGTTGTTCATAATATAACTAGTAAGACAAAGGGAATCGATATTAATTCGTAAAGAACCCAATGAACACAGATCTGTAACATTTATAAAGCATTTACGGATCTTCTGATCCGTCCAATATAAAAGTTATGTAACCGGTTCAGTTAAATTACAGCGCCTGAACTGCGATATGTCCGGATCGCGGCTCATTTCAAAATATAGAACTGTTACAAAACTTTTTGACGTCACCGTTACAGATCATTGTAGCGTAACTGTGTGATCCAGATTACAGAACAGCGTACGTAACCTTGACGTCAATATGACATGATACTTTATATGATTGTGACGTCCCTATAGTAGAGAACAGGTATATAAGTTAGTATGTGACTGTTACAAAACATATATACAGCAGTAACAGAACCACAGCAGATCAGTGGTCTTCACGTGTTATGGAGGTATGATATCACTGGGATATAACAAATGTGACTTAAGTCAGTAGTATGAATATTATTAATAAAAAATTTGGAAAAAATGAGTGTGGGTAAAATAAATTGAAGATTATACAACAATGTATTCATATGAGATCAGTTTTATATTTAATACACATAAATATAATTTATAATCAAATACTATATGGGTCATTCTCAGTTAAGAGGTAAATTCGACGTCCACGGTGAAAAATCACCTTTTTTTTTTTTTAAATTCATTAAAAAGAATGTAATTATCTCTTAGAACTCGTGCTCATGTAAGTGGTCACTCAAATTCATTTCTTAATTTTATTTGATTTAGTCACAATTTCATCTCAAAGTCGGAAAACATCTCTCCCCTGGCGTGTCCCCGGGCCGATTCTGTTTATGTAATAGTAATTTAAAGTACTTAGAAATCAAATATATTATTTAAATTATATATTTCAACGAAATAAATCAAATAAATTATCGTAATCAAGCAAGTAAAATTGAGTGATATTTTTTTTATTGACAAAAAATTACGTTCAAGTGTGTATAATATGTACAAATGTAAACGTAATTTTTTATTAATAAAAAAAAATATCACTCAATTTTACTTGCTTGATTACGATAATTTATTCAATTTATTTTGTTGAAATATATAATTTAAATAATATATTTGATTTCTAAGTACTTTAAATTACTAATACATAAACAGAATCGGCCCGGGGACACGCCAGGGGAGAGATGTTTTCCGACTTTGAGATGAAATTGTGACTAAATCAAATAAAATTAAGAAATGAATTTGAATGACCACTTACATGAGCACGAGTTCTAAGAGATAATTACATTCTTTTTAATAAATTTTTTAAAAAAAGGTGATTTTTCACCGTGGACGTCGAATTTACCTCTTAACTGAGAATGACCCATATAATATAATATTATTGCAAACAAATAGCTTATAAGTTAGGGTGAATTAAAACTTACATGACTATACTGATTACGTATTATTATGTATATGTATCACCTGGTACATATTAGCTATTAATATTATAATTAACGTTTTTTTTTTTTTAATACTTAACAATTTCTAACAAATTGCTTTGAACTTATTGATAGGTTTATCACATTTGAAATATATATCATATAAAACTGTATAGGTATTTAGGAGTACGAAAAACTTATCGTTAGCTATTTATCACATTTAAAATATTCATCATTTAAAACAATATATTTAATATTACAAAGAATTATATCAACTCTTCGTAAGGTAACTTTGAATACTGTAACTTATGATAATGGATTGATTGACTAGTCCACTACCATTCCATGACTATCACTATATTATTGCAAACCGATATTTGTTTTGATTTCATAATTATAATCTCACAGCTTCTGTCATAGGCCAGTAAAAATAGAATTCAACTTTGCACTAAATTGCCGATCCAATTTTTTTCTCTTACAAGGTTCAGGACCACTTACTGAGTATGAAATCACAAAATGCTGACAGATTCCGGTGGAGCTTCAGGCGCCATCTTGAAATAAAGTTTTTGGCCGATATCTCGGCAACTATGCACTTCAAGGCAAAAGTCATAGAGACTATTATTGTAGAGACTAAAATTTCGCATCTTTTGTTTCTCATAAACTATTTTGTAAAACTTACCGTTTACGATTTATGGCTCATTTAATGAACAGGTTTTATTGATTAATCCAATATTATAAAAGTTATCGGCCGAGATAGAAAAACCTGTTCATTAAATAAGCCATAAATCGTAAACGGTAAGTTTTACAAAAAAGTTTATGGAAAACAAAAGATGCGAAATTCAATTTTCTACAATAATGGTTTGTATGACTCTTGCCCTGAAGTGCATAGTTGCGAGATATCGGCCAAAAAGTTTTTCTCAAGATGGCGCCTGAAGCTCCACCGGAATCTGTCAGCATTTTGTGATTTTATACTCAGTAAGTGGTCCTAAACCTTATAAAAAAAAAAAAAAAATTGGATCGGCATTTTAGTGCAAAGTTGACCAAAAAAAACGTCTATTTTTACGGGCCTATCAGGGAATCAGTACGTTGTTATGCGTGTATTTAATATTTATATTTTATGTTTGTGGTTTTTTTCCTTCTCTTGCACATCGTTGCTTGGCCACACGGAACCACTCAGCCACAATTTCGTCAAATTCATGTTCAGTATGTTTGAACGATTTGGAAACTGCCGCTGTAACATCAACTTTGGTAAATTTATCGGACATCGGATAAGGGTTGCATACTAACACTTTGCTAATTTTATAAACATAAAGTATTTGTTAAGTTTTTCAAATTGCATAATGAATAATTGCATTTTATAAACATAAAGTATTTGTTAAGTTTTTCAAATTGCATAATGAACAGCATTCTAAATTTTATGAATATCACATGAACCATGGAATAAATTGTAATGATGTTACAGATTGAGTTCATAATCATTGATTCATACATCGTCCCCTTTCTACGTTAACCTCGTAACTACAAAAGTAAAATTTGACAGAAGTCAGCAAAAAAGTGTATTTTCACTCTAAGATCATGTAAATAGATTGTAATAAATATGCAATTCATACTTGTTCGAATTTCGTTTATGAGAATAAACATGAATTTTACTTATTATAACTATTTGAACTTAGTAAAATACACGGTTTTGTTGATTTGTGTAAAATCATCTTTTTGTACTCACGAGGTTAACGTAGAAAGGGGACGATATGTTGTATGTTACCTCTGATTATAGGAAGAAATTTCAAATTGTTGATCTTGAAATTGTCACGTTTCCCGCACCAGGTACATGCTTTGGCGATGTTATTTGTGAACATTTTTCTTAATATTCGGGTAGTGTTATCACGGAGCCCGTTGCCACCGATTCCAATTCAATGGACATGCTGTAATTATGAATACGATATTAATATGTAACATCAAGTATCTTGTATTTAAAGGGGCAGGAAGAGACAGTTTTTGAGGTCAAAAGTTTGGTACACGCACCAAGGTTGACAAACTATAGGTATCTTGACGACCATGTAAGAAACTTTATTCATATATACCACCATGAATCGAGGTATGCTTTTATCCTCAAAAACAGCATGCAGCGATTGATTATGATTCGATGTTGTGGTACTCACAAGTTTAGTCGCCAATTCTTCCTCTACTTCTATTCTCTCGTTGAAAGTCTTGATGGATTCAATATCATCAAAAGGCAAAATATCAGTAATTTCTTTTGTCAAATTTTCGTTATTGCCAGCAGACAGACTGTTAGCTCCACCGCATGTTTCTTCAATTCTCCTCACACGTGTGTCAAGAATTTTTAGATTAACTTTTATTACAGCCAATGTGGAAAATACTTTTGTGAAATTATCTGAAATAATATGAGTATGATATATGAATAAATGAAAATTCTTTTTGGATGGATTGATAATAACTTCGGATGTATACCTTCGATGAGTTTGGTAAGCAGTTCAAAGTCATCTATAAAAAAGGAACGATGAGAAAATGTAAATATCATGATACTATTATACATTCAGAATTCAAGAAGAATAATTTAACTACTCTGACTCGAAAGTGGTGTACTTGCAGCAGATGCCTTCGGTGTTTGAAACAGAATACGTGGTCTGCTCTTTAACGGTTGAGCTGAAAATACGTTAATTGCGAGCATTTTGATGTTGATGTAGCTATTTAGAACTTACATGAAGTTTTCAGTATGGTCAGATATTGATGTAGTTGTTCTATACTTACTTGAAGTTTTCGGTGTGGATATGATAGGTTCATCTGACTGAAAAGATTCTACAGTTTGTGAAGGAGTATTTAGTTTTTGCTGAGATTTCTCATTCGTTTCAACACCTAATAATGGATCGATTGGTGAACTGACGTCATTAATCACTCTTGAAGTGGATGGTATTATTGCATTACACATATCCAATAGCATTGTATCGCTAAATAGATTCGCTGTAAAATCAGGTCAGTAAAATTAATCGAATGAATAACGATTCACAACATTTTTTGAGTTAGTTGAAACAATATTTTGTAACTTTCAAACGCTATCGCGACTTTTTAACTAAGTCTTTCGAAGAAAACCCAAGACACTACTGACTATTCATATCTAAGAATATCCCCTTTCTCTTACTGTGCAATTTAGTACTATTATACTTTTTGACGGTAGAATAAATTTAACAATGACATCCAGGTGAAACTTTGAAAAAAATTCAATTTCAATTGTTAATGACTGAAACAAAACAAAAATAAATAAAAAAATTGCAATATGTAAGCTGACAAGAATTTCCAACCTCCATCGATGAAATGGTCTGCGCAGGGAACCTCTCACAATTGAATTTTAATTCTTCGCTGTCAAAAGTTCCCTGCACATACCATTTCATCGGAGGCTGAAAATTTTTTTCAGCGCATATATACTGCAATTGTCTTCCTATTTTTTGTTTGAGTAATTAAAAAAACTGAAAATCAATTTTCTTCAAAGTACCACCGAAGGTTCGGCTTATTGATGCTAAATGTATTGCTGAATCCCATAGTAACTTACATTCTAGGTTTTCTACATCTTGAATATTGTCAATGATGATCGAACTCAGGTTTGACAAATTATGAATTTCCTTCGATATATTAGGTGGATCAGGGATTGATTTTTTTTTTGTAGTGAGACGATCAGGAATCATTTTGGTCTTCGTAGTGTTCGATTCCTCCGCAGCGTCAGAGGATTCTTCAATAATTTCTGGAATTGATTTTTTTTTTTTTCTTAGGCGACGTTCAGCGTTTTGAGGCCCGGCTTCATCAGTTGACGATTGAATAACGCTAGCTTTTTCGAGCTTTCTCCAATGTTTCTAAACAAATTGATCGTCATTCAATCGATTGAACTTCACACTGATATGATTGTAAATATGGCAAACCTAGTATGGCTAAATGATATAAAAACACATTATGAGAATGTTAATTGTTTCAGAGAAGCTGCGGTTTCAATACTCTGATAAACCATTTTCTACCATTTAGGCGTTAGTTAATTCAATAGTTACGTTTAATTGAACATTATTAGGTCACAACTAGCTCAACATTGGGACATGTAAGTAATTATTCATACTTCTGAATAAATAGACAATAAAGATGAATATATGACTCACCATGATAGCCATGAAATTCTACCGAGTGTTGTTCCCATTTATTACTTTTTGCATCTGGTAAACTACGTTTCACAAAAAAAGAATTAATCATTTTTGTTTTGGGCCACCAACATTTTTTTTTTATCGGCTGAAAGCCAACAAGATGGTACTTCTGATGTGATTTCTTCGTCGGAATCCAAGTTGTCATCATTGAATGATACGACGGCATATAGTTGCGGGTCCATAATATTTTCTAAAATAAGAATTGATTTTGAAAAGGACCCCGCACATTTCTTATGGGAAGTGGCTTTCAGTCGATTTATCCAAAATTGAAGTATGTTTTAGTCGACGACCTACTGATCAAATGTTCTCATGGGCGCAACTCAAAATAATGGACCAATTTTGAGATATAGGCCCTTGAAGTTAAGGATTTTTGGGGGGTGGATGGAAGGTGCGAGTGTGTCTGCGCCCGTGTGTGTGTCTGTCTCGTAAGTACGCATTATTATTAGGAGAAGCCATGTTTACAAACAGAATCTTTTTATTATTAAAGTAGAGCAGACTCAAAGGTGGTGAAAATATCTCCTTTCTTTCACTTTTATATGAACGAAATACTCGATACTGGTACGATACCATCAGCATAAAAATGAATGCTTTTCCTGAAATCTTTAACCAACGAATGATGATCATTTTTCAATAAAGTATCCCAATGCGGTGATTGTCCCAAAACTTGCTTGTCGTTGATCCTGGGTGATTCAAAAATTGAGAAACATAATAATGCGTACATACGAGACAGACACACACGCGGGCG
This sequence comes from Rhogogaster chlorosoma, assembly GCA_944452935.1. NCBI lineage: Eukaryota > Metazoa > Arthropoda > Insecta > Hymenoptera > Tenthredinidae > Rhogogaster > Rhogogaster chlorosoma. The sequence goes on along the minus strand of OX101800.1, from coordinate 12,225,942 downwards.
CGGACACACTCGCACCTTCCATCTACCCCCCAAAAATCCTTAAATTCAAGGGCCTATATCTCAAAATTGGTCCATTATTTTGAGTTGCGCCCATGAGAACATTTGATCAGTAGGTCGTCGACTAAAACATACTTCAATTTTGGATAAATCGACTGAGAGCCATTTCCCATAACAAATGTGCGGGGTCCTTTATCGCAGTATGTAAAATACTTGGTGTTAAAAACAAAATATAAAAAAAAAACTATCTATAAAAACCGAAATTATCTTGGTCGCCTTGCATATCTAAAGCTAAAATATGCACTGCGTTGGCTCACTCGAGTAGTTTCTCTAAAACCACAAGGAAAAAAAAAAAAAAGAAGCTCAAAGTATGAAAAAAAAAGTCAAAATATAAAAAAATAAAAAGTCAGGTTCGGCGGAAAAAAATTTTTCCATCAACTAATTGTTTCAAAAATTTCTATCATGTTACAAAAGTATTACTAATATTTCTCAAAATTGATAATAAACAGGAAATAAATACTAATTTTTCAAAAAATAACAAATTATTAGGAAATATCTACTAATTACTCTATAAATAAAAGAATTAGATTGAAATAATGAATAAATTTTTCACATATCAATGGTTTGTAATAAATGCGGAAGTTTTAAATGTTGATGAATTCATAAATAAAATATTAGCGTAAAGTTATTACAAATTTTTCCAAAAATCAATGGTTTGTAGTGAATTTATAAATATGAATTTAAAAATATATATATTTATAATTTATAAATTCATCACAAACCATTGATTTCGTAAATTATCAATACATATATTTATGAATTTATAAAATTACAAAAATTGGTAATTATTATTTTTTTTTTATTTTTTGAAAAATCAGTAATTATTTTCTGATATTTTTTTATTTTTGAAAAAATTAGTGATGTAAGATATAATGTTAAAGAAGTAATCGATAACGATCGGTCAGGTGGTTAGAAATTTCTCTGACCCATTTATAGATTAAGTTGGGTTAAGTAAGATTATATATTTCAAGTGAAAGTCTTAATCATGTACACGAATTAATGTCAGGCAATAGAAATCTACTTACCTCAATATGGCGTGTGATAATAACTGAATCTAATCATTCCTTATTGCAGTTTATAATAATAATTTCTTGACGCCGGGAACACGTGTGACTCGCGTGGCTGAGAGCGTGGGTCGTGAAATTGCGCGCGAAGCATATATTAAGCGCCATTTCACCGGAAGCACGATTTACGCGCCATACGCTACTATTCGAAAAATATATGTACTGTGACGTGGATTTTGTCAGACCTCGGATCTAGACCGGATCACTAGACCCCGAGGTCGTCCAGTCTACAATTGGCCAAGAAAATTATAATTATTTATTACTGTTGGGCGCCAGGCGGATAACCGCCACTTTCAAAATTCTAAATTCACAATACAATTAAACTACAAGTACTCGAAGCGTCGGCTAGCAGCAGTACCGCGGAGAGGGGTCAGGATTAAATGAGGAATTAGCTAGGCGTTGAATAACGTGTGACGTCCTGGTTTCGTCGCTACCGAATCGTCACAGATAGGCATAGCTGTCACCATTTGTATCCCGTTTTGCATTTTAAAAGTAACTGGAGTGAGGAATGATTTTATGGGTGATTCGTATGAATGATTGAAAATTATTGGTAAACTTTAGTTTATTGAAAATTATTGGAGAAAATTGGAGATTGAGTTGTCTTGAAGAGGAAAGGGGGTGGAAGAGAGCCGACTAGTCGGGAATAGAGAAGTGGAGAGGTTGAAGGTTGACTTAGAAGTGAGTTAATTAGGAAGAAATTATGGTAGCTTGGCTAGGAGAGGTAAGGTGGGAGGCCACGTGTGCCTGAGATGCATCGTACCACCGGATGCATGCTCAGCAGTTATGGTGTGGGAAAGCTACAGGCTGCAGGTAGAATGTTTTACTTATAGGATCGTGCCTTATCGGCTATGAGGGAGGGAAGGTGACGTGTGGACTGAAGGTCCAGACGTTACAAACGACTCGGAAAGTTTCAAATTTAACAAAAATAATACTGAATTTATTCAAAAAAAATGAGATATAAAGAATCCACGTGCTTTCACGTACCTGGGGGTACTTCCCCTCGGATTTAGGACGGCTACAGGCCGTGTAATAGCGACCTGGCCGTGATTTGCGAGTTTTACAATAATAATACTGGATAAACACGCTCCCACGCAGGGTGACAATAACAACTCAAAATTAACTAATCAGTAACTCGACAAATCGGTCCTCTCGGGACAACAAATCAATTTTACAATTAACAATGAGACTTAACAGCTAACAAGAAGTAGCCTGCGACAATAAATAACAAAATGATAACAAAATAATGACTCGAATACTCGATAAGCAATAATATAGTCGAGCCTACGGCTCGAAATTAACAACAAAATAATGCCAGCGGCTAGAAATTCAACAACAGAATTAACAATAACGACACCGACCGTGTACGGCGGTCGGCACGCCTTCGAGAGGCGAAGCCTCTCGGAAAGAAATATTTACAATTTAATAAATAATAAATTAAGTTAAACTAACTTAAACTAACTCTGCGGTAAATAAATAACAAATGCGGCTTCTAAATCGCAGCTATACGATGAGCGCGAAACAAAAGACTCGAGGTCTCGACAACAAGCCTCTCCCTACAGGAGGAAGAGAGAACGATAGTGACCGACGGTCTTTGTCGCACTCGTGTGCGAATCGACTATACTCAATACACTCAATATATCACAAAAATCCTCAATAAATGAACTCGAAATATATTTCTCTAAAGCATGTGGACACTGGTGACGGCCTACCCGTCGGAAATCGGTTTAATTCGATCCCAAAGTACGCTAAATAGCCTCGTGGCTGCACAAAGCAAGGCGGCAGACGGCCGTTGCCAGATTCAAATTACTACAGGTCAGAATGACTAACGCTTACCGTCTTCCAGCCACCTCAAGAACAAAATCTTTTCTTTCTCCAGTTCCATCGGGGATCAGCAATACACAATCCCTCGGGGGAAACCTCACACACACTTGCTCAGAATTCCAAAAGATCTAACTGAATTATCCAAAAGGACCTCGAGGGCAATCAGAATCTCTAATTCTGACTAAACGAAAATCTACACAACGAACTCAAAAAGAAACCTCAAGACACACAAGTGCTCGTTACGCCGATCTAACGCAGAGTGATCTTAGACGGCATGGCGCCGATACGCAGGGGTGTCGCTAGGCCCTCGAATATCGATTTTCGAATCGACCGTGCGGCTGACGTCACACGGATGGCGCTACGCTCCTCGGCGCGAATCCTTTTGAATTTCGCCACGGGGTTCTAGCTCCTTCGTCGTTCGAGGAATACGGGTTGCAGGTTCTTGGCGGTGGCGGGAATCTCCTCCACCACCTTCGTCCCTCGGTGCAGAGTGTCCTCGACACTCCCCCGTATCCTCGGTTGATATGGGAGGCAGTCTGGCCAGGACTAGCCTCACGAGCTTCGGTGGCGTCCATCAAAAGTTAACACCCTCGGCGTTTTCCGATCGTAGGCGTGCGTCGTATATTGTGTGTTCGTCGGCGTGCGTGTTTGTCGTCGCTTAGACCCCAAAACTTGGCCTCGTCGTCCACATGTTAGAGAAAAGTTTTGAAAAAGGAAAACAAAAGAATAAATAATCTATTTCATAGTTTTGAGTCGGTCACGGTCGTCTCTCGGAGTCAGGAAAGGCCTCGGGGCCATCCTAATAGTACGAGAGCCCACGACCAAAACCATGTCTCATAGCAACTCGGCTAAAACCTTATAAAATTGATAGATGATATGACCCTGAACCCGACTAAGAGGGTAGTAATGTTCAAAAGTGTAGCGTCTTCGTGGGGGGCCATTTCTGCTATGTCAAAAAAAATAGGCAGTCGGATGTATAGCATTTCGTCTGATATTGAAAACGTACATAGTGATTGTCATTTTATTTCAAAAAATTGAGTTTTCAGACATTTTGCGCGTAGCGTGCGACCTGGATAAATTTTCAAAAATGTCAAGAAATTGAGCCAACCTGATCCATAGCAACTCGGCTAAAACCTTTTGTAATCGATAGATTATACGACCCCGAACTCGGAAATGCAGTTTTCAGACATTTTGCGCGTAGCGTCCGATCCAGGCGAATTTTCAAAACTGTCAACAAATTGAGCCAACCTGATCCATAGCAACTCGTCTGATTTCCAGAACGTAGTTAGATGGTGCTCTTGAGGTACCAAAATCACGTTTTTCAGACATCGGTAGCGTAGCGTATGTCCAGTAGACCATTTTGAAAAAAAAAAAATGAGACAAAAAAAATGGATGTATAGCATCCCGTCTGAAAATCATTTTTATAAGTACAGTGGCGTAAGTTGATGTGGAAAAAACAATTTTCAGACAAAAATCGTGTCACCACATGTGTTCGGAGCATTTTGAAAAGCAACGCTCCGCGGTCGTTTGCAATGCTCCAACACTTGTTACGGTCCTATGTCAAAATGGGCTATCTATTCACTTATTACGCTCCTGACTCAACTACGCTACGACCCAGCGGATCCCCACTAAACTTTTGTGACCGTTAGAACTCCGATCGTGTTTGCCAGGTGCGGTGTGTTTTACTAAAAATTGTCTGATAGGTTAGCTGCTACACTCAATTCGTCTGATAATAATTTTTTCTATGTCTAGGTAACTTACTTTATCATGTGCAACAGTTTTCAGACGAATTGCTATGGATCAGGCTAGCTAAATTTGTTGACAGTTTCGAAATGCTCCGAACACGTGTGGTGACACGATTTTTGTCTGAAAATTGTTTTTTCCACATCAACTTACGCCACTGTACTTATAAAAATGATTTTCAGACGGGATGCTATACATCCATTTTTTTGTCTCATTTTTTTTTTTTTCAAAATGGTCTACTGGACATACGCTACGCTACCGGTGTCTGAAAAACGTGATTTTGGTACCTCAAGAGCACCATCTAACTACGTTCTGGAAATCAGACGAGTTGCTATGGATCAGGTTGGCTCAATTTGTTGACAGTTTTGAAAATTCGCCTGGATCGGACGCTACGCGCAAAATGTCTGAAAACTGCATTTCCGAGTTCGGGGTCGTATAATCTATCGATTACAAAAGGTTTTAGCCGAGTTGCTATGAGACAAAAATCTTGGTCGTGGGCTCTCGTACTATAACCATTCATTCGATTCACATTCATGCTTCACCCCCGTCTTAATTAGGGTCGTGTCAAGGGGTGAGGAGCGCCTTGCAACATGCAATGTTACAGTACAAACGGAGAATCGACTTCAAATAAACGTGATTATGTTAAAAAAAATTATGTAGATGAAATTATGTGATAAAATGATGCTGAGAAAATTAGGTTGAGATGAAGCGATAAGTTTACGTATGTATAAGAGGGAAAACCACACTTTGCCTTTCTGTCAACTTGAATTTTACACATTTGCGTTTGATCCGATTTACGTCAACGTTGATACTACTGTACCTGCTCTCTGTTATTACGTGTATACCAAGTTTTGAAGAACAACAAGGTATTTTGAAAAATGGTTCAACTTCCAAATAATTTTTTGCTTCTAAAATTATGTTGTCGTTTGGAAGTTGAATTATTCGACTTATGTTTACGATCGTTCCGTCATCCAAAACGCAGCAATTATTAGGCATTTTCGAATTCAAGAAAAATCCCATGTACTGAAAAGATTTTATCGTTCGTGCACTATGTATTTCAGCCTCCTTGCTGTATTTAATTGTTGGATTTTTAGTAAGAGATTTGTGCGTTAAAATACTTTTACTTTGCTTTAGTTCCATTGAACGATTTATAAACTGCTGTAATGGTCTGCTAGATGCTTTTACCATCTTTTTAATCCGTTGCATATGGTTCTCAAATTTAAAAGTACTAAAATTATCCAATGGTCCGAATAATTTTACATCATCGCACAGATGTACGAGGTTATGTACATTGTATGATACATTATGACGACCATACAGCGCGGAGTAATTCTCTACGAAATATAGCAATAAATCGCGTGCATAATCGTTCATTATTGTACAATACTCGGGAGAAGCGAGAATTCGAATACTCACGCTTAAAGCGAGGAAGTGTTTATATTGGTCGGGTGAGAGTGTTTCTGCAAATACAATTGGTCCGGTATACAATAAAAACTGGCGGAATTCAGTAGCCTTAAATCTGTCTGCTTCCTCAAGTGATCTAGGCTTTCTTGCAAATTCTCTTGGTATGAATTCTTTCAGTGACAGTAACAGTTTCGAGGCCATTGATTTTTGTGCATCCAACATTCTCACATCTCGCTTTCCTTTCATTGTGAATTTAATTATTCTTTTCATCACGCCCAAGCAAACTAAATGTCCGTAATCAAGAGGAAATTGTGAGACCATTCCAATATTCATGTTTTCAAGTATAGAGATGCTTTTATGATGTTCTTCTTGAATTTTGAATTTGAATGAATCATCCGTCCTCAACGTAGCTTTTGTTTCAGGAAACGTGACTCTATTCTCCACATATTCCCCTTCCTGTATACATTTGCCACATCCGAAATAAGCATTGTGTCCTTTAGTTCCGGTTATAAATGCTTTCGCTGGAGCATCACAACTGATAGCATTAATTTTTATCGAAAATGTGCGATTTTCGATGATTAATCCGGTATTTGATATATTCTCAAATTCTTCCGTGAAACATTTAAGGAACGCATTGCTATCTTTCGGTTTTGTGTAACCGTGGTACATTCCAACTACAAAAGGTTCGGTATAAAAATCTTCCACCAGCGCTGCCAGAATCGGCCAAAATTGGCTTCCCGAACTCTTAGTCAATGGGAGTCCATCTGCATTGATATTTAATTTAATTTCGGTCGGGCGTTTATCAACTGAATCATAATAATTCGTTAATGATTCGATTATACCACTACGCAAGCCAAAATGATAATAATGTCCTGGTTCTAAGCAATCTAACACTTGAGTATTTCTCGGAGTTTTTAAAAGGGTTCTGGAATCAGATGGTAAGTCCTCGTGTCCATGATTACGTAAGATTTTTAATAAATCATTCAAATATGCCTGATTTATCGCACATGTGGAAGCCCAATTTTGCAGGTCCTCCCGAAGTGTTGATCTATTTTGAAGACTGTCCCCATTAATCGTATTATCATTATCTGTAATATTATTTATATCCTCAATATCAGGTACGTTATCAGAGTCAATATCACTAAGGCAGCTATTCGTAATTTCTCCAGAGTCAGATACGTCAAAAACATCTGTTGGTTCATCATAAGCTTCAGGAAACCGCTCATTCATGGGACTTATTTTAACATTGAGTGCAGGCGGATTAATTACATCAGACGTTGAGATTGAAAGTGTATCATTCGAGAAAAACTGATCAACTAATGCGATTTCCTCTTCATTCACAACGGCATTGGATTCTATATTTGAATTTATATTTCCTTGGATGATCTTCAATTCTTTTTGTACAAGTCTTCGTTGATGTCTTTTCGAAAAACCACAACAATCTTTACGCACTTTAGGCATTTTCGACAACAGTTTTTTTTTTCTTTTATTATAACTACAATAACCACAGAAATCCACCACGATTACACTGATGATTATATTATTATGATGTAAATTTGAGGAAATATACAATTATATATTTCAATTGCATAACCTCAAAATCAGAGAACAAATACTACATCAATATACAGAAACCGCAGTACTATCCCAATATAATGTATGGTTAATACAAACGTAATTGTTACGTGAAACTTATATTTGTGACAATTATTTTACAGAATACCTATATATTTTAGGTGACGTAACGTTGACAGATTCATGTGATATAAAAAATTAATCGATTCAATAGAACATGAAATAACAGAACTTTGTGATATAAATTTTACACATTTCATGTGCTTTGTGAGTGACAAAACAAAGTTATGTCGTCGTTATGTAACAATGACGTAGCTTTTGAGCATAGCAAAAGTATGAAACTCGGTGACATATATTTTACGTAAGACTTGTTTCATATCTATGATGTATCACTGCTACAAAACCATTACATCCCTAGTGTAAAAGGTTGATCTGTTACGTCGATGTTATGTAAATGTTACAGAACCCAAAATATGTCATAGTGATTTTAAGCTGTGATGTAACAGTTACACGCATGATCCAAATGTGTTCATTGGGAAGTGGTAACGAATTAGCGAATTGATCGCAGATGTCGATTTCTGTTTATTTGCAACGTTATTTGCGTCTAAACATCCGTCGGGGTGAAATTTACGAATCATTCTAATAAAGGTAACCAACAAATGTCAAACGATAATAATTCGTAATAAAGTCGTGATAAAGTTACGAATTGATCGCAGATTCTGAGTTATGTTTACTTGCGAAATTATTTACAAGCTAGCAGTTCCTCGATGCTGGACTGACTCGTCGCATCACTTCGACAACTACGGTCAGGAACACAGCGATATAAATTCGATTCAACGAGCAATCTACGAGGCATCTCTGACGTAGCAGCAAACCCCAAATTTTTTCACCTCCTAATAATTTGAATGCACAGTTTTGCGTAAATACTGCGCATAGTTCCAGAAGACGGTCAGAAGCTTATCTCGAAAGTTGCTCAAGAAGTCGGCATGTCGTCGGCACAACGCATTTAGTTTATTGTTATTGTACTACGTTTAATGAATAAAAAATGTTATTACATGATAGAAACTCATTGTAATGTAATCATTTTTACAAATATGCGACGCTTTATTTCATTCAGCTATCAAAGGCGTAATTACGTTTACTTACAGAACAATACTTTCAATTAATTCATTTCTCACTGAGACTTCTACAACATTATCGGTAGGCAAACAGGTGATCTACGTAGGTCTGTTTCGAAGCTAGGCTGACAGCATCGGCTGTAGGATTTCCGCAAGACTGTACTTTCAAACTTCTTGGGCGGTGAAGAGATTTGGAGTTTTGTCTGCTACGTCAGAGATGTCTCGTAGATTGCTCGTTGAATCGAATCTGCATCGCTGTGTTCCTGACCGTAGTTGTCGAAGTGATGCGATGAGTCAGTCCGTCATCGAGGAACTGCTAGCTTGTAAATAATTTCGCAAATAAACATAACTCAGAATCTGCGATCAATTCGTAACTTTATCACGATTTTATTACGAATTATCATCGTTTGACATTTGTTGGTTACCTTTATTAGAATGATTCGTAAATTTCACCCCGACGATTGTTTGGACCCAAATAATGTTGCAAATAAACAGAAATCGACATCTGCAATCAATTCACTAATTCGTTACCACTTCTTTACGAATTAATATCGATTCCCGTTGTCCTACTAGTTATATTACGATCAACCTCAAATATGTCACTCTGTATGTTGATTCTGACCCAACGACGTGTCAGCCGTCGCTACGTCATCTGTAAGTGCAGACGTTCAACTGTCCCTACGACAGCGTTGCCATTTCGGTAAATATGCGGGTTGCCTACCCACACGGCTTACAACTTTCCACGGAATCTCTCTGTAGAATGGCTACGACAGCTAGACCTAATGTGTAGCATTGTCAATCTGACAGGGTGCTTTGGACTTATTTCTTAATTATCCAAAGATTTGGGTATTGTAAAAACAGGCATCCGAGTATGTCAAGTTAACCGCACATATTTTGGAAGATCAACCATGCTTATATTGCAACTTTTCGGGTTATTTAATAAATTAAATAATGCGGTAATGAGCGAGAGTCAAGGCGTGGTTGTTGCATTAAATTTAGTTTGAGTTGTTCTAGGCGGCGATACGTTAAGATTCTATGCGTTAAACAAGCTAACTAGCTTTCTGACTTGTTACGCCACGAAGGGGGTAAAAAGCAGATAATTTTACAGACAAGTTCTGTTCCCTGACAGCAATAGATCAGGAAATCTATGCTGTTTACCGGAATTAAGAATGTTCTGAGTGACAAACACGAATCTATTCGATTAGTGAAGACACCAGTGCACCTGAATTCGGTTTCCTATCCTTTTAAATTTTGTCAACACAAGGAAATAATAACACGCTGAAGTTGAGAGCGTTCTGAGTGGCAAACACGAATCTAGTCGATTAGTGAAGGCACCAGTGCGCCTAAACTCAGCTGTTTAGACTGTCAAATAAATATCCAAGTTTTTACCACTTATTCTATTTATTTAACAAAATCGATATCGTTTGCGGTATTGAAATTATACAAAAATAATACAAAAATAAAAGTCTAATTCTAAGTTTTAATTCTAGTTTTGCTATTCTAAGTGTTCTTTGATTTTATCCCGACAGGCGATAATTTTCTAAGTTCGAATATTTGAAATCTATTCCGACAGGCGATAATTTCTAAGTTCAATTTTTGATGCCGCTTTTGCGATATTCTATGTTATAAATTTGCGAGATCCCGACAGGCGATACTCTAAGTTTTGTTCTAGTAAATGACTCTAACTAGTATGAGCTAAGTGTCCCGACAGGCGACAAATGCTATGATTTTACGTGATTTCGAGTCAAGTGTCCCCACAGGCGACAAATGCTGATCTACCTGGTCAGCTGTGCCATATTTATACCTAAATCTGACGTCACGCTGGCTATCGTCGGTCGCGTAAGATGGTGCGCGCGCCGCTTCTTCCTCGGAGCTAGCCAGATATGTTACAATATATAGTATAGTATAAATATACTATACTAGTATAAATATACTATACATATATTATAATGAACGGAAAGGAAAGCAGGAAACATCCTTTTTAGCTAGTATAAAGAAAGGAAACAAATATATTTGTATGGTTTGTGACGTGACTTTTTGTCAGGCCTCGAACCTAGACCGGTAGCTAAGCCTCGAGACCAGCCACTCGACAATTGGCCAAGCAAAAACTCTTAATTTTGAATTGGTCGGGCGCCAGACGAACTATCTTCGCCACGAAACTGGAAATTAAGGGGGAGGTAAGGGTTTGCACTTTCGAAAATTCGAATTTTTTTTTGTCTCATCTTATTGTTAAACATTTCAAGAATATATTCCCAAAATTTTAAGTCGATTTGAGCAAAACTCTTGAAGTTATTGTTAACACTATAGCTCTGACAGCAGCGGGCGTTCGGGAAGGCAGTGCAGCTGTCGAGCAGATATACAGCTTATTCATTTCTATTCTTGTGGTCAATTATCCTGTTTCGAGAATATTTTATTTAATAAAGACAGGTAAGTAAAGCCATAAAGACATATTTTATATTTGTACGTATACTTGTTTCTTCACTTTTGTAGCTCATAAACTTTTAAACGCGTTTTTCTCAAAACTACTTTTTCAAAGTCCGTGTTCACTGCCATTTGAAAACTACTTGACCGATTCAATTCAAATTTGGTACACATTTTCTAAATATAAAATACCTCCCCCCAACGCTTAGTTAAAATTTTTTTTTTCACATTATGATGTGAAATGTTTTTTTTCACATTATAATACCCACAAAATGGTGTAATTTTCCATGGAAAACAGCAGTTTACACTTCAGATGGCCACCAAAAATTTTTAAATGGAAAAAAAAATAATCATAAAACGTTGGGGATTTGATGATACTTTGAGTAAATTTCAATGGTTTTTGATTTCAGATAATTTCCAACCGAGATATAGTGAACACCGCAAATTGTTATTTTTCTAAGACGTTCTCGGGCAAGCTCTGTCACCGGCTTGTTTTTCAATATTTCCGCATGAAAAAATTAGAGAATATTGTTAAAAGTATACTTAATAATGTACAAGAGGTTTAAATACATTTGTTCAATCCATACTTCTAAAAAAAATTCACAAAAAAGGTGTTTTTTTTTACGCTGAAACCCTTACCCCCCCCCTTAAGAAAAACACCAAAACCTGACGGAAACTTACCCGCAGAGGCTAGCGACAGTACCGCGGAGAGGGGTTGGGATTAGTGCGAGGGATTAGCAAGGCGTCTAATAACGACTCGAACACTCAAATTTTATAAAAGAAAATATAACAAAAAAAAATTTATTCAATAAAAAAAAGGAATAATTCACAATGCTCGGGCAAATCAGGGCTTCCGCGTGGGAGAGCAATAACAAAAAAAAATAGTAAATACTAAATTAACTCGATCAAGGTGAGGCCTCGGGCCACAATAAACTACGCAGCACAGTAAAGTTCAATATTCTTAGGACCTGAACGCAAATCAGAGTTACCGACAGATAGTAAACCGGCGGAAACAAGAGGACGGATGGTACAAGGACAATACTGCCAGCGGCGTACCCACAGAGAAGAAAGAAGAAAAGAAGAGAGGAAGGCCCCCGGCAGCGGTTAAACTAACGAGGCTGAGGACAAACAGCACGGGAGCGATACATGATTTCCTGAAAAGGAAAAGAGAAGAGAGCGGCAAGACCAAGGCACAGGAAGAACTAGTGAAGAAATTCGAAAAAACGAGGAAAGTCTACCGGTCACCGCCCAAGGAAGGAAAGCAGACAGAGACCGCGACAAGAAGTAGGAAGGAAAGGACAGAGAGTGAAGACATGGCAACAAAAGAGCAAATGGATAAACTGATGTCAATAATGTCCGGAATACGAGAAGATATTAAAGAAATAAAAACGGAGAATGGACAGCTCAGAGAGGAAATCAGACAAGTGAAAGAGGAGCTAGGACAAAGAGGCAAGGAGAGAAAGGAAGCGAAACAAAAAACAAACGAAAGAATCGAAAAATTAGAGACGAAGGCGAGAGAAACCGAGGCGGCTCTGAAAAGAGCAGAAGAAAGACAGGAAACGAGAAAAAGGAGGGAAAAAATAAAAAATATACTGATAAAGGGTTTAGAAGTCCACGGAGACAGAGTAACAACGAGTGAGGTGGCCACCTTTTTGTTCGAAAAACTGCAGATACAAGGAACGGTAACGGAAGCTTACTGGAACAAGAATGGAAACCAAGGAAAGGGAATGATAGTGGCAAAGCTGGGAGACTGGGAGACAAAACAAGAAAGAATGAGAAGCAAGAGCCAGCTAGGAAACAGCAGAGTGTACAATGTACATAAAAAACGACATGACACAAAAAGAGAGAGATGTACAAAGGCAGATAGGAGACATAGCCAAAGAAGAAAAAGCCCAAGGAAACACCGTGAAGATAGAATACAGGAAGCTAACAATCAACAGACAGATATACGAATGGAGGGACGCGGTGGGCCTTCAAGAAAGGAAATTTCAAGACAGAACAGACAGAAGAGGACCAAGATAGAGTCAAACAAAACAAGGGGAGACCACAAAAAGAAGAACAGCGCAGTAAAAGAAGAGGAGAACAACGAGAAGGCTAAGGAACAAGAAGACACAGAAAGTGAAAAAATAAAAGAGAGGCTCAAAGTAGGCTTCTGGAATATAGCAGGCATCCTGAATAAAGACAAACAATTCTGGGAATATGTAGAAGAATACGATGTAACAGGCCTAGTGGAAACGTGGCTGGAAGAGAAACAGTGGGAGAAAATCAAAGACAGGCTACCAGAATCACATACATGGAAGAACTCCCCAGCGACACGGGATACAACAAAAGGAAGAGCGAAAGGAGGAATACTGACGGGAATTAAAAGACAGATAAGAGAGCTAAGCACAGAAGGAGATACAGAAGCTATGCAAGAAAGAAGAATAATAATAAACGAAGCAACGTGGAGAATAATCACAGTATATAGCAGAGATAGCCGGAGAGCTAGTAACACACGTTTCATGAAGTGTTTGACGCACGTTGAAATTTTCTCTCATAGTATCTACTGGATAGATGAGCAGGTAAGCAAGTGTCGGTTTGCCCTACCTGGGGACACCAGGTACTTCGCATAGGAGAAAGGTGTAAAAAAAATGTGCCCAAAGAAAGTGTTTGATTCAGAGGCCAACAAACAGAAATTGAAATTTACCATCACTAAGAACACAAAAATAAATTGGCAGACACTTCTGAGGGGGTTAACGTGTAATAAAAACACCCCCAAGCTGTTTTTCAAAAAATACAAAATGAAGTGTTTGATTCACGTTGAAATTTTAACAGTGTCTTCATTTCATATAATGAAAAATAATTACAAAAAGGCAGACACTTTGCTTGGGGTTAAGTATCGGAAAACATGAAAAGAAATAATAACTTCAATAGAGAGAGATAGGCAGCGCGTAGTCGTGGATGTGAGTGAGAGCACCGATTACCGGCCTAGCTACGGTCTTTCTCTGCGCTCTCATTGGCTGTTGGTCACGTGTTCTTGTACAGCTGTACTGGCTATACATTTTCAGTAAACAATTCACCCGTTGTTGTGAGCACATGTTCTTGTGATTTCTTTTAATGCGTGTATAAATTTGTTGAATTATTATTAATAACAAAATATATAAATTGGATATCTTTGAATGTACAGTACATTTTGAAGTAAACTACTCTTTTATAAAAATGGAAGAGGAATGTGAGGAACGCGAGTCTGCGTCATTATATGCAAACAGAAAGATGCTGGAACGGTTATTGTTTTCTCTGAAACAACTTTAAATAAATGTCGAATATCATTAAAAATTCGTCAAGAATATAATTTGAAATACAGTGGTGTAATTTTACCATCGGTAGTGTCTACTAAGGAGGATTATCATCGGCAATGTTACGCGAATTTTACAAGTATTAAACAACAATACAAAAAGAATTGAAGACACGAAAAGAGACGAAGAAGAAGAGGAAGGAGGATTCCTTCTTCGTCAGAAGAAATTGTCTTCTTTGTCTGGAGAAATTGTTGACAAATTCTTTTTGTATTGTTGTTTAATACTTGTAAAATTCGCGTAACATTGCCGATGATAATCCTCCTTAGTAGACACTACCGATGGTAAAATTACACCACTGTATTTCAAATTATATTCTTGACGAATTTTTAATGATATTCGACATTTATTTAAAGTTGTTTCAGAGAAAACAATAACCGTTCCAGCATCTTTCTGTTTGCATATAATGACGCAGACTCGCGTTCCTCACATTCCTCTTCCATTTTTATAAAAGAGTAGTTTACTTCAAAATGTACTGTACATTCAAAGATATCCAATTTATATATTTTGTTATTAATAATAATTCAACAAATTTATACACGCATTAAAAGAAATCACAAGAACATGTGCTCACAACAACGGGTGAATTGTTTACTGAAAATGTATAGCCAGTACAGCTGTACAAGAACACGTGACCAACAGCCAATGAGAGCGCAGAGAAAGACCGTAGCTAGGCCGGTAATCGGTGCTCTCACTCACATCCACGACTACGCGCTGCCTATCTCTCTCTATTGAAGTTATTATTTCTTTTCATGTTTTCCGATACTTAACCCCAAGCAAAGTGTCTGCCTTTTTGTAATTATTTTTCATTATATGAAATGAAGACACTGTTAAAATTTCAACGTGAATCAAACACTTCATTTTGTATTTTTTGAAAAACAGCTTGGGGGTGTTTTTATTACACGTTAACCCCCTCAGAAGTGTCTGCCAATTTATTTTTGTGTTCTTAGTGATGGTAAATTTCAATTTCTGTTTGTTGGCCTCTGAATCAAACACTTAATTTGGGCACATTTTTTTTACACCTTTCTCCTATGCGAAGTACCTGGTGTCCCCAGGTAGGGCAAACCGACACTTGCTTACCTGCTCATCTATCCAGTAGATACTATGAGAGAAAATTTCAACGTGCGTCAAACACTTTATGAAACGTGTGTTACTAGCTCTTGGACTAAGACATGAGGAAAACAGCAAGAGAGCTGAAAAACAAAACACAAGGCCCAGAACAGAGGAAACTGGTAATCGGGGGCGATTTTAACGCAAGGATAGGAGAAGGCGGAAAAAAGACAAACGAAAATGACGACAAAGACACGCGAGAGAGACAGTAAAAGTTAACGAAATGGTAGAGGAAATGGTAGAAAAGCTTAACGACGCGGTGCAAAAGGTAAGAATTAAACAAAGAAAGTGGAAAATAGGACAAAGCAGATGGTGGAACCAAGAGTGCTCGGAGAAGAAAAGAGAGGCGAGAAGAGCGCTGGGGAAGTGGAGAAGAGGATCTGGAGATAAAAAAACGTACATGAAGAGAAAGAAATAATTCAGGGACAAGTGCAAGGAAAGGAAGAGCGAAATGCAATAAACAGAAGAACAAGAGATCCTACAGGTCAGAAACGAGAAGGAGGTATGGAAATACGTCAACAGAGGGAGGAAACAAAGAACGGAGATCTCTAAAAGGATAAAAATAGAGAAATGGAGAGAACATTTCATGCAGCTGCTAGGAGGCTCGGAAAGACCGGAGGAGGAAGAAGAGAAAAGCACCAAAGAAAACGAAGAAGAGGAAGCACAAGAAGAAATCACAGGAGAAGAGATACGGAAACAGATTGCAAAACTAAGGAGAAGGAAAGCACCAGGAGAGGACAACCTTGAAAACGAAGTGTGGATTAACGGTGGCAGAAAGACCATACGGAGACTGAAGGAAATACTCAACAGAATATGGAAAGGGGAGGGACTGCTGGACAGGTGGAAGGAGGGGGTGATTGCACCCATATACAAAAAAGGAGACAAGGAAAGTATCAAGAACTACAGAGGAATCACACTCCTTAACACAGCCTACAAAATATACGTGATGATACTAGACGACAGACTGACTAAGGAATTAGAGGAAAAGAAGAGTATCCCAGAGACACAGGCAGGATTTAGAAGAGGAAGGAGCACAACAGACAATATCTTTATACTGAACTACATCACAAATAGGGAGCTGGTGAAAAAAGGGGGGAAAATCTACGCGTTCTTCGCGGACCTCAGCGCAGCATTCGATAAAGTAAACAGTAGAAAACTAGACAGAGCGATGAGGAAAACGGGGGTGAATCAGAAGCTAAAAACAAGAATAACGGAGATCTACAATAGGCCAGTCAAATAGAACTTGAAAATGGCAAAACGGATTGAAGAGCCAAATTTTTTAGGACAAGTAGAGGGTCATCTGAGATGCCTAAAAACACCAAAATCCAACAAAATTTCCTTGTGCATCGGCCGCCATCTTGAAAAACAGGTAATCCTCGATATCTCGGCTCCCATTGGTCGGATTTTGGTTTTTTATATTATTGTCTACAACTTTTATTCGAAGTATTTTTTGATAGCTGCGAATGAAAACGTTTTACGATAAAAAAAGTGCCACAAATTGATGTCTAATAATGTTTATTAGGGTGGGCCGAATGAACCGACTATTTTTTTTTTTTCTAGAGGCACCTTCGACAATTTGTTCTTTATGCTCAAATAACGAGCCTCGAAAAAAATTAGCTCTAAATATTAACATTTAGAGGTAGCTCATCGCCATTTTTCATTTTCCATTTGAATAACATAGGAAATGTTCTTGTGGCGTCTGTCGATTTTTATATCTTGAGAAGTGATCTACTTAAAAAAATTCTGCATGGCTATATCCGTTCAAAATTAAACGCTTTACAAAATAGGTCTCTTGGTCTTTTTCGATGAGTCTAACCGTTTCGAAGTTTCTCTGGCGATTCTGGTCATTTAATGGCAAGGCTAACTTTGAAACGGTTGGATTTATCGAAAAAGACCAAAAAACCTTTTTTGTAGA
Source organism: Rhogogaster chlorosoma (assembly GCA_944452935.1). Classification (NCBI taxonomy): domain Eukaryota; kingdom Metazoa; phylum Arthropoda; class Insecta; order Hymenoptera; family Tenthredinidae; genus Rhogogaster; species Rhogogaster chlorosoma. The sequence goes on along the minus strand of OX101800.1, from coordinate 12,208,382 downwards.
GCGTTTAATTTCGAACAAAAATAGCCTTGCAGAATTTTTCTAACTAGATCAGTTCTTGAGACATAAAAATCGAAAAGTACCACAAGAACATTTCCCATGTTATTCAAACGGAAAATGAAAAATGGCGATGAGTGACCTCTAAATGTTAATATAAGGAGCTAATTTTTTTTCGAGACTCGTTATTTGAGCATAAAGAACAAACTTCTGAAGGTACCTCTTTGAAAAAAAAAATTGTCGCCTTATTTGGCCCACCCTAATGTTTATTCTCAATTATAAAAGTGAAAAAAAAAAAAAAAAAACTTATAAAACATTATAAAACTTATTATTAAACTGAAAAATAAAGAATAAAATTGAAACAGTAGAGCCAAGATATCGACGATTATATGCAGCTGCTCCGTCGCCTATTGTGTCCGTAAGCTTTACAGGCAGAATGCGGACAGAGACAACTTTGACGGTCTCTATTTCAGGTAATAGTCGAGTAATCGCAAAATCGTATGCACAAAAATTATTCAGAATTTAGTCCTCTGCAACTTTTATATGAACAATTTATTGATAACATCGAAAGGGGGCAATATAATTGACAATAAACATTATTAGACATCAATGTATGGCACTTTTTTTATCGTAAAACGTTTTCATTCACAGCTATCAAAAAATACTTCGAATAAAAGTTGTAGACAATATTTTTCTCTAAAAAACTAAAAAAAAAAACCAAAATCCGACCAATGGGAGCCGAGATATCGAGGATTACCTGTTTTTCAAGATGGCGGCCGATGCACAAGGAAATTTTGTTGGATTTTGGTGTTTTTAGGCATCTCAGATGACCCTCTACTTGTCCTAAAAAATTTGGCTCTTCAATCCGTTTTGTAGATATTAGCTACTTTTCGGTCTAATTTGACTGGCCTACAAAGAGACTAGAAACGTGGTAAGAGTGCGTGGAGAGAGATCCAACAAGTTCTGGACGAACAAGGGCGTCAGGCAAGGTTGCCCACTAAGCCCGACCCTATTTAACCTGTACATGGCAGATCTAGAGAAAACAATGAAGAGGGGGCAAGACGGAGGAATCGTTATAGGCGGGAAGAAGATCTGGACCCTAACATATGCAGATGACATGGTACTGCTCGCCAATAGCCCGGAGGAACTAAGGCAAATGATACACAGATATAAGAGGTACCTGGAGAACAGAGAATTGACTCTCAATGCAGACAAATCCAAAGTAATGTGCAACTTTCCGGATTATTTAATATAATTAAATAAGACGATTTTTTAATTTCTGAAAGCAGGGCGTGGTTGTTGCATTAATATTTTATAGTTGTTCGAGGCGGCTATTTATTAATTCGGTATAGAAACAAATGCTAGCTTCACTTCTGACTTGTATCGCCACTTAGGGGGACAAAAGCAGAAGCTCAACAGAAGAAATATCTGTTACTATCGGTAATAGATTAGGAAATCTATTCCGTTTATTGAAATCGAGAGTGTTCCGAGCGGCAAACACGAGCGTTTTACGGCTAGTGAGGACACCTGTGCACCTAAACCCAGTGAAACTACTGAAACTGGTTTAGTCAAGTGAAAATTCAAGTTTTATCTAAAATTACGTTTTATTTTAACAATGTTTAAGTTTTAGAAAAAGAGAGATGAAATACAAAAATAATAATACAAAAGTAATAGTCTAATTCTAATTTTTAAATCTACGCTTTCTGAATTTATCTTAAACTGACAGGCGATAATTTTTATACTGAATTTAACTTCGAATATTCCGACAGGCAATAAATCGATCTGATTTCTGATTTCTAAGTCGCGCTTTGCGATATGCTAAATTTATAGGTTTTCGAGATCCCGACAGGCGATACTCTATTTGATTTCCGAAATTTGATTCTAAAGGGAATCGTTCCAAGTAGGCCTTGGAACGACTATGCCTAACAAAGAAATGAGCCAACTTGTCCCGACAGGCGACAATTGCTAAATTTTTATCTAGTTTCGAGCCAGATGCCCCGACAGGCGACAAATGCTAAATAAAATGACGCTATGATGAGCCAAATGCCCCGACAGGCGACAAATGCTCCTGAAGCTGGTCAGCTGTCCTCTATTTATACTAGAATTGGACGTCACGTCGTCCGTTGTCCAGCGCGTAAGGGTGTGCGCGCGCCGATCCTTGCTCGGAGCGAGCCTGATATGTTACAAATGATATTTAAAAAGGGAAGAGGTAGAAAAGAAAAGGAGGAGTGGAGGTGGGGAGAGGAAATCTTAGAGCAGGTCAAGGAATTGAAATATCTGGGATTCGACTTCCAGAGCAATGGCAGTCATGACAAACACATAAGAGAAACAGTAAAAAAGGCAAGAACGGTGATAGCCCAGGTCTGGGGGATACGGCAAAGAAGGTTCAGAAACAACTTCGATAGAAGAATGAAATTATTCAAGAGCCTAGTGGAAAGCATCCTGCTCTATGCAGTAGAAGTCTGGGGTTGGAAGGAACAGGACAAGGTAGAGAGCACACAAGAGAAATACATCAGATGGACATTAAGACTGGATTTCAACACACCGGCGTATCTAATTAGGGAAGAGACCAAAACGAAGAAGATCAGGACAGAAGCGCTAAAAAGAGCACTGAGATATGAAGAAAAGACGAAAAGACTCAGAACGAACGAAATAATAACAGAATGTTGGAAGGAAATAAGCAAGAAAAAAGAGGAGGAGAAAACGAAGTGGGAAAAAAACCGAGAGACGTGCTACCGAAGGCAGGGAGGCGGGATCAGAGGAACGGGAATAGAAAGAGAACAAGGAGTAAACTCGGTAGAGGAGATCCTAGAAGCAGACGTGAAAGAGCAGGAAAAAGAGAGAAGCAAAAAAATAGAAGAAAGCAGGTATTGCCCCAGATACAGAACTATCAGAACAGAAGAAATGCTAAGATACCTACGAAGAGAATACGAAGAAAGAGACCAGAAAATGATAGCGAGGTTCAGATGCGGAAACGAGGAGGAAGGATCAAAGTATTGGAGGAAAGAGGAAGAAAAGGCAAGCAAAATATGCAACAACAAGAAAGAGACATTAGAACACATTTAAGAGAGTGTGAGAATATGCTGAGAGACGATAGGAAGCTGGAAAAGATACTGAAAGATACAGGAGAAGGAACGGAGTGGATGAAAAAAGTACTGGACTGCAGGAGAAGAAAAGAAGAAACAGATGACATGTAAAATAAAGCTATGTTAACGCAAAGAAATGTAAATAATTAAATTTATTTAACCACACAAATGTAACCCCATTCAAAGGCCGAAAGGCATAAGAAATAAACGCTATATATATATGGGTCATTTCATGTCAATTCAACGATGTTGCGACGGTGACCCTCTTCGATTTTTTTTGGATTTTTTAATATGTTTTCATAGACGTAGAAAGAAGTCGTCAGCTAAATTTTGAGCTCTTTATCTCCACCCATTCCGGAGTCATCAATTTTTGCTTAAAAAGTGTATATCTTTGACTATAATTATGATAATCTTATTTTATCGGGGGTCATTTTTTTCATTTCCAACGCACTTTCTGAAAAAAAATACAAAAACTGAAAAAAAAAAATGTCCAACTTTTTGATGCTTTTTCGGCCATTTTTAGTCAAAAAATGCGTTTTTCGTTCAATGGGACACTTTTGATTTTTTTCGAAAAAATTCACAAAATTCTACGTTAAAAAACAACATTTTTGAGCCATAACTCAAGATGGGCTGCAAATAACTTCTAGTAAAAAAATTAAAAAACAATTTTTTTTTCTGTAATTCTGATTTATTATACGGGGAAAAAAATTGTTTTTTATTTTTTTTTACTAGAAGTTATTTGAAGCCCATCTTGAGTTATAGCTCAAAAATTTTGTTTTTTAACGTAGAATTTTGTGAATTTTTTTGAAAAAAATCTGAAGTGTCCCATTGAACGAAAAACGCATTTTTTAACTAATAATGGCTGAAAAAGCATCAAAAAGTTGGAAATTTTTTTTTTTTTCAGTTTTTGTATTTTTTTCAGAAGGTGCGTTGGAAATGAAAAAAAATGACCCCCGATAAAATAAGATTATCATAATTATAGTCAAAGATATACACTTTTTAAGCAAAAATCGATGACTCCGGAATGGGTGGAGATAAAGGCTCAAAATTTAGCTGAAGACTTCTTTCTACGTCTATGAAAACATATTGAAAAATCAAAAAAATCGAAGAGGGTCACGGTCGCAACGTCGTTCAATTGACATGGAATGACCCATATACTCTTAGGACCTACTCGGTGGTGGTAGAGAAAAAATAATAATAATAGAAGAAAATAATAATGAAATAAAATAATAATAATTTACGAGACGCGAACAAAATTTGGTTGTTGCTAGGCAACTACCGAGCCTACGGGAGACTAGGCCTCGACGTTACCGACCACCTTTCTTATTTAGGATCTTATTTAACTAACTTATCCTAACTCTGCCTCGTGGGCTATTTCTAACTCAAACGCTAAAATCCTAATAATCTCGACACGAAAATCGTCAATAATGCCTCAGACGGCTGATTCTCCTCGCGGGAGTGAGCGAGAGAGCGACGGTGACCGACTCGCGCTGTCTCTTTCGCACTCGTGTGCGGAATTACGGAATTCTATAAACTTCGACGCGACTTCCGGTCTGGACATCGAACGTAACAGCAGGAGTGAAATTACAGAAAGTAGAAAACGTAGAATACGGTGAACCTGGGGATCGGAAAGAGAAGAAGAATCAGGAAAAAGGCAGAAAGGAAGGAGCGAAACGTAGAGGAGAACAAAATAAGGGAAGAAAAGATAAAAGTAGGTGGAAGAAAGGAAAGAAAGTACTAACCTAAAATATAATAAGACAGGGAATCAGGGCGCAGGAGCGAATGGAAGAAGCAATACACTGATCTCTATTATACACTGGATAGGGTAAAGGCCGAAATTTCTGTGACGATTAGAAGCTAGCGGCAACGCTGGTGGCTGGTGGCAATTTGACACCCAATATGGCGGCGTTTTATTGAATCGGCGGTGAGAGCAAAACGTGCAATTTTATTTATGCCACAATGGTAATGGATTGTAGCTTTTGTGGTAAGAGAGTAGATAAGAGTGCTGCGGGTAGAACATTTCATCAGTAAGTACACAAATAAATTATAATTGTGGTCGTTATTTATTTTTCCTAATGTTAGGGTTAGGTTACTTTGTTTACGATGCACTATACTGCTAGATATTTCTTGAGGAAATTGAATATCACGTACAGATCAGTATTATTTATTAGTATCCATTTATTTATATGTATAGAATACGGGTGTATTTACCTGATCCTCTGGATGAAATTGATTGTTGTTCGCTTTGTACAGCTTTCCATTACATCAACCTGAGCTGCTATGTTCGTGGCTTCAAAACATTAATCTGGGTTCGAATTTTACTCCTACCAAGACGATGAGGTTGTGCTCCGACCACTTTCGAGAAGAATGTTTTGAAACAACAAAGACTGGGGTTAAATTAGTTTCCGGAAGCGTCCCAACCATATTTGGAACCTATAAGTCATTGTGTGCATACTGTTCTGCTGTGAAGACCAACAAAGATCAGCGTTCATTTCACAAGTAATACACATTTGAAATTAATGAATCAAGCATTTTGCTGTATGAAAGAATGGAATATTCGTAAGTTTCATTGAACATACAGTTATAAAGTATGTTTGCTCTTAGATTTCCTCTGCAAAATCCAAGGCTGCTGGAAAAGTGGATCGCGGGAATTGGAAAAGAAAATTATAAACCCAGTGAATCAAGTCAACTTTGTTCTCATCATTTTGCAAGCGCATGTTTCCGCCCTTCTGGTTATGGGACCTCCCAGCGACTCAGGAAAAATGCAGTCCCAACAATATTTTTGCCTGCAATACCTGAAGATAAGAGTAACTATATTCACTGTATTACTGGAACGTCAAACTTTAATCATGTCCATTAATTCAAAATATTCATGGCAGGAATGGCTGTGATGACGGAAAAGAGAGCCCAAGATTCATTACAGGAAGGACCGCCTGTAAAATATGCACGAACAGACAGTCAAAGGGTATCAGCTCCACACACGAAAGACGATTTTCTCTTTACCAGGCATTTGACTGATGTCCCAGCTTTGGAGCAGGAATGTGAACCTATGGATGAGTCACATCCAGTAGAGCCAGTTCCTGCGGCTGTTCCAATGGAAATCCCTCCATCCGTTCCAACAGAAAGACCAACTCCAGTACTACCAACTACACCGACGCACAATGGGCAACCAGCAACCTCCGGCACTGCGAAACATATTGTTAACCACGATCACCATTACGAGACCACACCAAAGACGCTGCGGAAGAAACTTGCATTAGCGAGAACCAAAGTTGAGACTCTACAGAACGAAGCAAGGATTCATAAGCAAAAAATCACCAGAATGGAAAATAAGATTTCCTCGCTCAAAGATATCGTGAGTGAATTGCGTCGAACTCAAGCTCTCCCAGATTCAGGACTCGCATGTTTAGATTCCATAGCTGACACTGATGTGAGTCAATTCCTAAAACGTTATGCAAAAAATCAGAAGAACATGAGCGAGAAGGAACCACTTGCCAAAAAAAAGCAGTGGAAGTCCAAAACTAGGAACACTAATTCAGGCATATCTAGGGAAAAGTATCCACCTGCTCTTAGATCGTTTGCCATTACGCTCCATTTCTGCTCGCCAAGAGCATACGGGTTTGTACGACGAAAGTTTTGTAATGCGTTACCAGATCCATCTACTTTGAGGTCGTGGTATTCCACTATTGACGGAGAACCAGGTTTCACAACTGAAAGCTTCGAAGTTTTGAAAATTAAAGTATCTGAGGCAAAAAAAGTTGGGAAAGAAGTTATAGTTTCTTTTATGTTGGATGAAATGGGCATCAAGAAAGGTATGCAAACTACTCCGAAAGGTGCCGTTAGAGGATACATTGATTTAGGCAGTGACATCGGAGCGTCAGGCTTGATACCATTAGCGAAGGATGCCTTAGTGATGATGGTAGTTTCCCTAGATTGCAGGTGGAAAATTCCCGTCGGATACTTTTTTATAAATGGAATTGACTCACATACCAACGCAGGCCTTGTGACTGACTGCTTAGTTCGTCTGCATGATATTGGCGTTAAGGTCGTCTCGGTAACATTGGATGGTCCATCGAGTCATTTTTCAACTATGAAAATACTTGGTGCTCAACTTAGCATGCCAAATCCTAAGCCTTTTTTCCCACACCTTTCCACTGGTGAAAAGGTAAACGTAATTTTTGATGCATGTCATATGCTAAAGCTTGCACGAAATTGCTTGGGCGATGCGAAAATAATGAAGGATAGCGAGGGAAATCTAATAGAATGGCGGTTCATTAGGGCTTTAGCTGAGTTGCAAGCACGAGAGGGGTTACGTGCTGGAAATAGACTCCGGATGGCTCATATTCGATATCAGAAGATGAAAATGAAAATGAAAGTAGCCTTAGCTGCTCAGACTTTGAGTAGTAGTGTGGCAGACACGATCTCATTCTGCGATACGACTCTCGGTTTGCCAGAGTTTGTGGGAAGCCAGGGTACAGTACGATTTACACGATGTATAGACCGATTGTTTGATTTTCTTAATTCGCGCAATCCATTTGCTAACGGGTATAAGGCTCCTTTACGTCGAACCAATGAGGCCTTTTGGCGACCGCAAATTCACCTAGAATTGGAATACTTGAAAGGCGTAACAGATGTTGCTGGTAGACCAATGTGGAGTACACCAAAATATGTTGCTTTCATGGGGTTAATAACAGGAGTAATGTCTGTCCTCGACATTTTTGATACATATGTGAAGCTAGAAGATTCCCAATTGAAGTATCTTCTGACCTATAAGTTGAGCCAAGATCACTTGGAACTTTTCTTCTGTGCGGTGAGAAGTTGCGGTGGGTGGTGCCCAAATCCAACATGTACTCAATTTGTTTCCGCATATAAACGACTGCTGGTACACCATGAAGTGACTACCACAAACGGCAACGTTGAAGCAATGGATAGTACAAGAGTTCTAACCGTGTCTTCTGGGATGTCGAGACAAAATCAAGTGGATCGATATGATCCTGCTGTGTATGACAACATGGACAATGTCAGAGTTGAGAAAAAATATGGTTTAGATAATGAAGAAGAGAATGACACTGATTGTGATGAGTTTCTCAACGAATTCCTCCACTTTCACCGCAGACTTCCTGATTCTCTCTCTCAATTCTCTCGAGCCTGCGTAGCCAACGTAGGCGGCTGGGTGGTAAAGAAATTGGTTGACCCGAAAAAACCGAAAGTAAGATGTGAAAAATGTCGTGACTCTCTGTTTCAAAACTTTCAAACCTTCGCCGAATTTGACGATAACGCTCTTGTGGAAGCAAAGACTAGAGGTGGCCTAATTTTTCCAAGCGAATCTGTTGTCCTAATTTGCCAACGTACTGAACACCTATTCAGGCATGCTTTGAATAAAAATAAGTGCATGACACCTAAAGAAGCTAATTTTCCAGCGGTGCTTTGCGCAAAAGTCATGGAAGATCTCCTACAGACTCCTGGAACTTTATTTCCAAACTTAAACGACCATTTGTTCGATGACGCGGTTGAAGAACTATCTAATCACGTATATTCATTGACGAAACAGGTTTGCAAAACGTATCTTCAATTGAGACTCTATGCTGCGACAAATTTAGCATCAGAAGCTGCTATCGGAACAAAGATCAGACATCACATGACTCGCCAGATCGTTTGGAGCAGTCAGTAGGCTTTTTCTGCAATTTTACCAAAGATAAAAATGTTTAAGGATGCATGACGTTAATATAATCAAATATTGTGATTAATAAGTAATGAATAATAATATAATTTTTATTAATAATGTGATTAATAGTCATAAGTACGTACATAATAATGTGATTGATAATGATAAGTAATCTAATGCTAGTCTTTCAGGAAGTATTCCCATACCTGATGTTATGAGACCAAAAGTAATCTTACTGTGATTCAAAATATTGTGATAAATACATGAATAAACAAATCTCAAACATTACTGTAACTGAAAATTTCACAATTAATATGTGATGGATGACAATACTCTATTCTATAGTAACTATATATTTTATAAAAAATAATATGAAATATTGAGTCTTTTCTGTCTACAGTTTGTAAAATTTGGAATACCTTCCCACTTGGCAGTTATGGAGGATGAAGAGGACGAAGAGGAGACCGCGCAGGCCTACACGTTACATTAGAAACATGAATCATCAAAATCGAATTATAAATTAATTTTACAACGAAATTGCATGTTGAATGATGTAGCTCCTGGAGCTATCAAATTGTACAAATAATCGTAAGGTAAAGGGCCCGATTATGAGACATGTTTGAAGGTACGTCGAACATTTTCACTGCTTGAAAGTGTATTTAAGAGAAAAATACCATTTGAATGGTATAATACAATTTCTCTATGATTATTGGACTGGTATCATATATTTAAACTCAATTTTAACTGAAAAATAAGTAAAAATAAACAATTTTTGCAAACAGCCTTCATGACCCCTTTTATGAGACAGTTTAAAGACGTATGACCCTGATGTCTCATGAAAGAAGTCCCTATTTATGAGACAGCTGAGAAATAAGTAAAGCGATTTTTATATTATTTTTTTATTAATATCATTTAAGATCATTTTTTATATAAAATTAGTAATATAAATGTTTTAAAAACAGTAAATTAGAATATTTTCACAGTTTAAACGATAAATTATCACAAAATACCAAATAATTTATTTCTCGACTTTCAATCTATTTTGAATTTCTTTAACTTGTTCCTGTAATTTCTTTTTTTCGTTCAGTAATTGTTTTCTTCTTTGTTTTTTTTCCTCTTGTTGCTTTTTACATTTTTCTTTCTCCAATTGAGACTCATACCATTCATCAGAAGTCCCAACTGAAGGTAATTTTGATTTACCAGATTTTTCAACTCGAGACCTTTTTTTTTTTGGTAAATATTCGACAGGTAACGTAAATATCTCTTTGAATGGCTTTTTAGGCGAATTATCTAAGATTAAAGATCGCAAAAATTTCATTAAATAGTTTTTTAATAAATAATTATTCTCTAAACTAAAAAAAAATTCACATTACCTTTTTCTACAGCTTTTGGAGAATTTTTCTTTACACTCGAACTTTGTCCATCAAGTGATTTACAAATATTCTCTTGATTGTCTCCACGTCCTAAAACTTTAAATTTTTTATTAACGAAACCAAAACAACACGTGAAAGTTACATACCTTGCTGATAATCCTGTTTATATGGACAGTTTTCAATTGTGAGTTGTACGTTGATAGGATCATTTTGATCTTCTAATTGTGAATTGTTATCAGAAGAAACTACCGGATATGTAACGGTCGGAGAACAGTTGCTAACTGTAACTGGCGTGTGATTAGTATTACCCAATGATTCTTCATTAATTATCTGAACTGGCAGATCACATACAATTTCATAAATATAATTATTCCCGCCAACACCATTTTCGTCGCAATTCGTCATGTTCAGATGATCATCCAAAATAATGGGAGGTTGCCATCCTTCATCACTACTCACTGTTTCAGCGCGTGCTTCGAGATTTGTTAAATATTCTTGACTATGCGTAGGTCTATTATTAATTAAGGGATTAATCCCTGGGTCAACACCTTCAAAAAAGTTTTCTTGACTAGTACGCGGCCTATATTTTAAAGTTTCAAGAATACTAGGGTCGTGTAAAACTTCATTGCTCCTGATTACTGGCTTCTGTTTTGGAGTTTCACCTATTATTGAAATGATTCATACGTGTATAATAAAGATAATTTATTTAAAATTATTCAAACGGATTTCTACAAAAAAAGTTGTTAATATATATAGTATAATAGATCAAATTTATGTTAGCTGGAAAATTAATTTTGAATATAAAAAATTTGAAAAAAAAAATAGTACATATAAAATTTGAAAAAATCAATAGTAAATATAAAATTAAAAAAAATTAATTGTAGATTATGTAAATATTTGTTTTAAATACCCGTTGATTTTTTGTAAATATTTAACCAGTAATCAAACAAGGCTTTTTTATCAACATCACCCGTCCATGACCCATTATTTGCTGCCGTTTTAAAATCCAGAAGTATTTCTCCAGGTAAATTTTCTTCAAACTGGTTTAAAAATCTTTGTTGTTCTGTAATCTCATTGGACTTATTGGTGTTATTATTTTCGAGAGTCCGTTTAGATTTCTTTCCCTTGTTCAAAACATCGTAATCTACAGCTTTTGAGTCAAATGGATGGAGCCCTGATCCACGAAAACCACTCTGAACCACCTTCTCTGCGTTAGGCATGTTATCTAAAGTATACTGAAGAACGAGAGGAAAATATTCTTTCGTTACTTGTGTAACTCCCTGCTCATTTTTCCATTTCGGGACACATTTTCTCCATGTTTCCTTAAATGGATGAAAAAACGAAATATCAAGCGGTTGCATTATGTGAGTTGAATTCGGCGGTAACATAATCAACTCAATCTTTTTTTCTCGACAAAAATTCACCAATGGTAAATTAAGATGTGAGGAGTGATTATCCATGTACACTATGACTGGAAATTGTGTATTTTCTTTCACCAGCCAAGGATAGAACACATTCGTAATATACTCATAGAATGTCTCGGTTGTCATCCAACCATTGTCGGATATACCAATACCCCAACCGTTTGGAGTATTTTCAATTATTTTTTTTGGTACAGTTTTCTTGTATGAATATAAGAGCATTGGGGGAGCACGAATGCCATCAGCTCTGTACATGAATAATACTGTCAAGGCTTCTTTACCGCCATCAACAATCTTGTAGACTGCACGAGTTCCCTTCGCAGCAAGCACACTTTCAGCATCAGGACATAATTGAATACTGCTCTCATCGCAATTGAAAATTCTGCTACGAGGAATATTTAACAGATTTTTCTTTTCTAGATATTTTTGGTTGTTTTCAAACCAATTTTGAAGATCTTCTTGAGTAACTGCCGCTCGACTCGTACTCAATTGCTGTGGTTTTCGAATCGAGAGTTCTGGGTGTCTTTTTCTGAACCTTTCATACCAATGTCGACTAGGACGATCATCTTGAAACGAAGTCTTCTTATCAATATTTTTAACGTACCTCTGTACACTATCCAATAACTCATTTTTCGTAACAGGTGCTCCAATCTCAGCTCGATGTAATATCCACGTGACTATCTCATTTTCTTCATTGGTGGTCAAAACTGTTCCTGGGCCAGTTTTACTTTTGGTTTTTCCTGGTTCCAGATTTTTTTTCCTCCCTAAAGTTGCAACCGGTATTCCAAAAGCAGTAGCAGCCTTCCTCACAGACATTCCGGTCTCTTTTATAGCTTTTAAAGCTTTCTCAACACTTTCTGTACTATAATTTAATCTTTTAGATTTTCTTTTCTTTAAATTATTAATGGTTACATTTTCAGAAGTCAACACATAATTTTTAACAGACTTTTTTTTTTTTCTCAACTTCGATTCAGTTGAACTTTTAGCCATGTTTTGAAGAAATTTTTATATAAATATTTTTCGTTTTATAATCTGAAATATAAAACAAATTAATATTTATAATAATGTTTGAAATATTATACAAATTAATAATAAAATCTAAATAAAACAACTAAAAAATGAATTTGGTACATCAGCATGCTGTCATATTTGTTGGTTAGGTTCATAATTTCACTCAAATAAATGTGACATACTCACGTAAAAATAATAATTTAAGGTCTTGTATTCTAATAATGTTCTTATTTATAGGTACACACTGTTTTTTTTATAAATTATTAATGATTACTTATAATTATGATTGTAAACATTCACTGTCTCACTAACTGGGACTACGGATAAAAACATATGTCCATGTTGTGCGATACACCTGATGAAGTGTCTCATAAAACCGTACATGCAAGCAAATAACTGTAGGTATTATGAGACACTCAAAAATTAAATACTTTTGTTATAAATAACTTAAAAATACTTATACTTACTAAATTTACTACTCATTAGCTTTTAATTGATATATAACATGCGTATACAAGTCGCAAAAACAATGTTTTTTGACCAGGCTAAAAAATTGGCTAGTCATCGCTGTTTCACTCCTTTTAGATGTCAGTTTGAGTGCAGATTATGAACCAAGCAATTATGAATATTTTTTCAATTATACCTATTAAATAAATTGAAAAATTAATGTAGCAGCTTAGAAACTTAGTCAAATACGCACTTATTATAATTTTTGTATTCAAGTTTACTTGATCTTTTTTTTTTTATTTATCGCATAATTCAATTGTGTATCATGAATATGGACATTGTCTCATAATGGGGCCCTTTACCTTATTCAAGAATACATGTGAAATATATACTAACATATATGTTGGATATACGCGAATATCGGTCGAAATATACGAAAAAATATATGTGAAATAAACATTGAAATATATTTTCGAAAGCATGCTGAAATAAAATAGAAATGTACTTCGTTGAGGCTTCAAACAGAATTATTTATTTAATAAATATACATACAGGGTGGTCCATTTAACTCTGCCACTCCGAATAACTTAGTTATTATCGATTGTACAGAAAATCGTTGGATAGATAAGTTGTTGCATTTGAAGGGGTAAAATGAGTTTTGGAGGTGAAAGTCACCTGAAGGTCATTAAATAATGCTTTTCATTGATTTCATCTATTTTGTAAATTTATGATAGTAATTCGTATCGGTTGGGGTGTATACATCCTATATATGTCCTTGTTTGGTATAGGAACAACGGTAAATTTTTCTTTTATCATGTGAATGTCGGTTGCTGCATAGTGAGTCAATATCGTGTTTTTCTTTAAAAAGATTAAATATTGTAATCTTTTTTCTCGAAATAAGCTCGGGTTGCATTTTTCAAAATATCGGCCTATCGCATAAGATTTTTGTACATTGTTTACTTGTACTACTATAAATAATTTGATTTCGAAAACTTCATCATTTGTTAATAACACTGTATAATATTTCGTTTCGTCACTCGAGTATACTTCATACTATGTATAACTTCATTATTTATTACGATACGACTATATACTTTTTTCAAACTATTTTTGTCTGCTGTTACATTTATTCGCTGCAAAGCTAGATCATATGCCGTTGGCAAATCTTCTATCAGTATGGCACTGCCTAAATAGCCAACGTCATCAATTACAATCGAGGGCTTAGACTTTTTTTGGAGTTTCAAATGTCGTTTAAATATTTTAGCTGATCAACTAATAATTCGTCCTCTAACAATACAAATAATTTGTCGAAAGCTAATTTTGATCGAAAACATTCCAATATTTGTAAGTTTGCTGCATTAGAGCTTTTGACGAAGTTTAGTAATATTTGATAGTAATCTTCATAAATAAACGCATTATGCGTCCACAACGGACCCCAATTTAGTACACTTTGTGCTAGATGTGTCAGCAGATGAACGTTGAACGAAATATGTTCAACTCCGTATAAAATTTCAGTATCTTTAACAAATCTGAATAAACATTGTCGTGCATAGTATACATCAGGTTCTCGAATAGATAATTTCAACAGAATGGAAATCGCATCAACTAGCAAACTCCAATGACTTACGAATATGAATGGAAACAAAGATCTTAAAATAGGCAAGCTATAGTATAGGAGCCAAGCAACCCACTCATGTGCTTTCCAATGTGCTCTTTCAGAAATTTTTCGTGGTGTCCTTGAAATATCCTTGGATGATTTCAAAGCCAATAGATAGTTGTCAATTTCTGGCAAGAACTCATTGAAATAAAACTCTTTTTCATGAAAAGTTGAGTCAAACCATAATTTTGCGAACTGTCGACAAACCCCAAGTGCAACACAGTGCATCCAATCAACGTCTAGATTATTAATTATATCAAAATTCAGAATGTCATACAAATTTGATCGACGTTTTATTCCTTTAGCACTTGTGATAGCATGTTGTAATGTTTTAGTATGACTTCTAGGACCTTCTCCGAACGCATTGCCATCATCATCAATAGGATAAATCCGTATATATCCTTTACCTTCGGCTTTCATTTCTGCTTCGTGTGTACACAGTCCACAGCCATATGCACCACGAAATAACGAAGAACATCGAAGTTCGGGACGTTCCACGAATCACATATCCCGAATAGAATACGGCATTTTCGGCGATACTTTAATCCATTAAAAACATATTCGAATCCTTGGTTGTTTAAAGCTGTTGCTTTCGCTACGAAGGGTTTAATATATTCGTTCATGTCGGGTTTTTTTGATCCAATATACAAATTACATAGTGTGACAGGAAAAATAATATTCCCTCGACATCAACGCTCGACTGACTCCTCGAGCGTACCGAAGTTGTGTCGTCACTGTGTTGTCCTAAATTATAATGTCCTTAGTCTTAGGTGTTATATTAATTTATCTAATTTATTAATTATATGAGAAGTTTGTCGGGTTGGCTGAATCTCAATCTATATTATCATTTGCGACCACTCGACAAAGAAATAACAGTAGTTGGCTTCAGAAAGAGACAAAGCTAATTCGAGGGTTGACACGTCAACGCGAATACATCGATTTTCGGTAACTATAGATCTAGCGACGATAGAGTGGGGAGCGGAATAGATCCTCGGTCAATTGTCGAAAAGGATTATCACTTCGGTCAGAGACTCCGGTCAAATAAAGACTTCGTGTGAATATCTTGCTATTTAGCGAAGTCAACCTTCGAGGAGTCTCGTCGTATATCAAATCTCGTCAATTTATTATATTATGTCATATCTTGTTAAAATTATCGTCAATTAGTAAATTAAGTGTTAACAAACATTGTGAATCGTCAAAGAAGTACAAGGGATTAATTACATGTCAGAGCATAGACATCCAGAGGTGACTGTTACGTCTATTATACCTTGTCGACAAACGTAAGTCTTAAATAAATTTATATATCTTTATCTTGAGCTATTGTCTATCTTATTTCCTCTGTGCATGATCTATCAGCTTTGCAAATTACCTGGTCCACCAACTGTACCTACCCTGAGTTAAGGTAAAAGTACCTATCACGGAACAAAATTTCATGGGTATATTAGATTCATCGCTAAATTTAATAATTGCACGTATGTTTACGACTAATTCATACAAAATATTGAAGCTTGAACCTTCAAGAACAAAATGAGATGTTTTAAGTTGATTTTGAATAAGTTTATGCGAAGTAACATTGAAAATACGATTTTATCTTTATGTACACAATTTGGAACAGCTGAAAGGTGCTATGTACGCGTGTTCCATTCTTCTTGGCCATATTTTGGAACAACGTTAATACTTGCATCTTTTCCGATTTTATCTATTTTTTCAATGGGAAAGCGTGTTTATAACACAACAAAAGCACACAATATTATTATCGTTAGAAAAACAAGTTTATTAGTTATAAATATATCAATTTATTATAATATTTTTAACAATATTAGAACAATACTGGTAACTTTGGTTAAACAAAAAACTTATTTCATAAATTAGATTTTTTCTTTTTTTATTTTTTTTTGAATTTCTTTCATCTTTGCATCCAACTTCTTCTTCTCTTCAGCAATTTTCTTTTTCTCTTCTTGTAAAATTTTCTTCTTCTCTTTTTGTTCTTCTTTTAGACGTTTTTCATTTTCTTTTTCCAACTGAATTTTCAACCAGGCATCCGATGTGCCAGCAGAAGGTAGTTTTGGTTTGGCAGATTTTTTCACTTGTAATCTTTTTTTCTTGGGTAAGAAATTTTCTGGTAACATGAAGACATCATCAAACTTTGTAGCATTAGTTTTAGTGTCTGGAATAAGAAGACTACATCAATCAATGTTCTCTTCATAGAGTAAACCAAATTATCTTCTATTATTTATAATTCAAATCAACTTACTCTGATTGAGAAGAGTCTTATCATTCTCATTATTTATTTGGATGTCTTTGTGTACAGTAGCATCATTCTCATTATTTATTTGGATGTCTTTGTGTACAGTAGCATCATTTTCATTATTTGTTTGGATGTCTTTGTGTACAATAGCATCAGGAGCATCATTCTCACTGACATGAGTAGGATAATGAGTTTCTGAAAATCATAAAAATATTATTAATGATAAGTTCAATTCAATTTCATAGGAAAAATATAGTACGAACCTGATTGATTCATATCAGATGGTATGGAATTGACTTGTTCTGATTCACTTGAAAGGTGAACTTCCTCATTCGTTGATTCATCAGGTATTACATGTAAAAGGTCTTTCATATTCAATATTGAACTATCTGAACTAATTACATTAAAATTAATATCGATGACGCTTAGATTATCAAGTGATAAAATTTTGCTGTCTGTTATAACACTTTCTTGACTAGTATTTCCTATTATAATTGGCAGTTCCATCATCTGCTCATGAGAAATTGACTGTACGATACTAGTAAGCTCCATCGCTGAATGCTGGTTTTCAATATCCACAATTATTGGATTATCTAACGATGATTCTATTTGTGTGTCAGAAGACTGAGATATCACCATGACCTTGTAATTTTCTAGTGGATCAAGGCTCTTTATTCTTGACTCAAGTCTAATATTTTCTTTGTCACTTATACTTTCATCTAAATGATAATAAATCGTATTGTTAACGCAGAGAAAGTGTATAATATAAAATAAGTATGTAAATCTTGTAAATAAATCAAAATTATTCGTCTTGTAAAAATTTTCAAGAACTAATTAATCAAAATATGCATATTCATTTACAAATTATAGGTATACCATGATTAAGATTTTTTATACGAAGCCAGTACTCGAATAATCCCTTCTGTTCGATGCTACCAGTCCATACATTGTTTGATTGTGCATTCTTGAATTCTTCCAATAATTGTGGGTTGAGAGTATTTTCAAAAGCTTCTAAATAATTATTTTCTTCATTTTTTTCAACCAATTGTTTTTCTATTGATACCTGTTCGTTTTTTTCAGACTTATTCGATGATTCAGTTTTCTTTTTTTTATGTAGCACATTATATTCAACAGCATCTGGATCAAATGGTGCCAATCCGCAAGCCTTGAATGCATTCTTCACAATTTGGGATTCATCTTTTAATGAGTCTAATGCCATTTGTAAAACTGCTGGGAAATATTCCTTTGTCAATCTCATGACATTATTTTCTATTTTCCATTTAGGAACTATTTTCTTCCAGGCTTCTTTGAATACGTGAAAAAATCCAATGTCTAGTGGTTGCTGAACATGAGTTGCATGAGGATGAAACAATAACAATTCTATCATCTTATCTCTACAGAATTGCACTAATGGTAAAGTGCAATGAGACGAGTGCCCATCCATGTAAACAATGACTGGGAATTGCAAATTTTGTGTTAATAACCATTTGTAAAACACATTAGTAAAATATTCGTAGAAAGTTTATGTGGTCATCCAACCACTTTCAGAAATTCCAATTCCCCAGCCACTAGGAAAATTCTCTAAAATTTTTTTTGGAATATTCTCTTTATACTTATATATCACCATTGGAGGAGCTCGCGAACCACTTGCACTGTACATGAACAAGGCTGTTACACTCTCTTTTTCATTTGCATCCACTACTTTATAAACTGTACGGGATCCTTTTTCTGCAATTACCTTCTCTGGTTTTGGACATAACTGGATATTTGTTTCGTCACAATTGAATATACTTGAATGATCAATATGCATCAGATTCTTACTTTTCAAATATTCTCCTACATCACTGAACCAGTTTCTCAAATCATCCTCAGTAACAGAAGCTCGAACAAGAGTCAGGTTTTGAGCTGTACGAATTCTTAAGTTTGGATGACGTTTACAAAATCCCTCGTACCAGTGCCTGCCTGGTCTGTCATCAGTAAATGGGTTTTTCTTTCCTAACTTCTTTATATAAAGTTGCACACTATCCAAAAGCTCGGTTTTTGTCATTGGAGAGCCTGTCTGAGCTCGATACAAAATCCACTTGACTATTTCATCTTCTTCGCATTTATTTAATACTGTTTGGGGTCCAATTTTACTCCCTATGAGTTCTGGCTTTTTACTCAGTCTGAAAATTGTCGTTGAAGGCACACCAAAACTTTCAGAAGCTTTTCTTATAGCAATACCAGCAGAAACAGCTTTCAAAGCACGTTCAATTGCTTCTTGTGAATATTTCTTACGTTGTTCTCTTTTTCTAATACTTCGTTTTGTAATGTTGACACTACTTTTCTTAGCTTCTAAGACTTCATTATTATTTTTCTTCACAACTTTTTTGCCATGCTTCTTTACTTTAGATTTGGTTTTTTTATTACTCTTTCCCATTATTGAAAAGAAATTGGAACTATTTACTGATCTGAAATGAATGAAAACACTTGATTTTACTAACTTATATTGTATTTCTGAAGAATCTTTTATTTTGGAGCAGCTAACTTGGACTAAATTTTAGGTTAGTTTCATAAGACTTACCATTTACATGAAACGATTGACACCTACTCATCAAAAATGACACAAATGAATGCTGTACACTATCTATTCCACTTAAACTATTATATTTGGTATGGATTATTAATAAAAAGTATATCTACACTAATAATTGCAACCGATAAACACGTGCGTCTACATTGTTCCATAGGGCGAACACGAACGAGAGAGTCACGCGCGCATTTTGGAACAGGCTCATTCCGCTGTTCCATTTTACGGCACTACAAGAAATTTTTGTACATGAAATGGAACACCTATTTTTTTTATTAAATGATGTTAAAACCGGAAAAACGACTTGAAAATATCATCTATGATACTTAAACTTTTTAAATTGATATTTGCAAGTACGAAAATTGTGTGTACTCAAATAAAATTACAAGAAATAAAAGTGCTTAAACACGTAGTCTTCGCATTGAAATGAAGCCTCGATACTCACGAAATCGACAGTATCTTTTTGAAATATTTTTTTCGAATGAAATATTTTCAAATATCATATAAAACTCATATTGTTATAATATTGAAAGTTCGATTTAATTAATGTAATTTTTTTCAGATTTTTATATCAATTGCTTCCACTTATAGGAGTAATATTTCATTAAATTGTCCCAAAATAGGGCGTGTCCCACGATAGGTACTCTTACCTTAATTGTCTGAATTAAGTAAATTATAAATCGTTAGTCTACCAGACTAGCTGGCGCCCAACAAATTAATAAAATAAAACATTGCTAGAGCCCTAGCAGTCGCTAGGACCACGACCGCGCTAGGTGAAGGAAAATAATTCCGTCTCAATAGAAAAATGTACTGCTTTCGGAACCGAACTTCTAATTCATTTATCGTACAGACAATAGGTAGCACGGACGTATTTGAACTTTTGAATAGAGGAGCTCCATCAACGCTAAAATTGACACTTATTGTACTTTCGTAATTTTGTTCTGGAACTGGAGCTTTATACAGTTTACCGTCGGGAATATCCTCGATTGCATATGAACACAGCTTTCTACGTGGATTCTCACATAGTAAGCTATTAGAAAACCGCCCAAAAAATTCTTTCAGCTGTTCTGTCAATGATAAATACATAAATATATTACTGGATTGACGATTATCTTTGATGTTAACATTTACTTCACAATTGGGACACTTGAATGTTTTTTCGGCTTCATCATGACCATCAGCAGACATTTTAAGAATCGACTCCTCTCCGATATAAGACCGACAATTTGGACATAGGTGATGGATTCGAATGGGTATAGAATAATGATCGATAATCTTTTTTAAATGATACAATGACGTAAATCCTGAATGTTTACCGATCAATGGCTCTGTAAGTTTGATTACATTTTCAGCAGCTTCGTTAGTAACGTTGAACTTTAATTTGAAGCCAAGTACAAGTAGGGGAAAGTGGGGTAATTGCGAACACTTAAGGGAGAACTGAAATAAAACAAAACCAGATCAAGTGACCAATATTATTTATTCCCCAAAATCTACTTAAACTAATCAACTTTACGTTTTCATTAACAACATACATAAATTTTCAAAATAAAATCAAATTTTAACCGTTCAACAAAACCCTAGTGTCCGGGATTACCCCACAGCGCGTGGGGTAATTACGGATGATGCGTGGGGTAATCACGGACATGAGCGGATCCACGTCACTTCACTCAAAAAAAAAACCGTCAAGTCACGGATTTTTGCGCCATTCAATACATCTGTAGTACTATGGAAAAAAAGTAAAATTTGGAGGATTTTGAAAAATTCTCAAAAATGGCGGAGTTAGAGGCATGTGAATTTTTGTGCACCGCTTTGTTTGAAAATTCATATCTCCGAAAGTGTTCATCGGAGCGGAAAGATCCTTAAATCGTTTTGTTCATAAAAGAATGCGCTTTCATATAAAAAATTATATTTTCAAAAAAAAAAAATTCTTTCAATATTTTTTTGGCGTTTTCATTTTTAATTTCGCTGCCATTTCCTTAGGACTTACAAAAATTCATGGAGATAAATTTTTTTGGGTACCTGAATCCTTCCCCTTCAATCCTAAAAAAAAAATTTATGGAGAAAATACCTGGGCCGGAGATAAAAAATAAAACGTGTCGTCGCGCGTCACCGCGCGCGCTGATCCACGTCCGCGCTACTCCCGCAAGCTCGCTGTGTTACGTAGTGGAGATGTCATATGATGCTTCTTTACTTACCCAGGTTATCCATTCTCCGGAAATAGTTATTTTACCACCTTAGCCCTTCCGTATCCGTCTACTGGTCATGTTTTCTCGGAGTTATACCATTGTATACGTGTATATATGCCTGTTCTGAAAATTCCAGTACGGTTATGGTTCGTTGAACATAACCCCAAATTTCAGGGCTCCCAAAATATTGCACAAAATCCATCAGTCATATAGCACAAACCGAGTGAAATGGAATCAAACTTAATTCCAGCACCGGTATGTTCAACGAACCATAACCGTACTGGAATTTTCAGAACAGGCATATATACACGTATACAATGGTATAACTCCGAGAAAACATGACCAGTAGACGGATACGGAAGGGCTAAGGTGGTAAAATAACTATTTCCGGAGAATGGATAACCTGGGTAAGTAAAGAAGCATCATATGACATCTCCACTACGTAACACAGCGAGCTTGCGGGAGTAGCGCGGACGTGGATCAGCGCGCGCGGTGACGCGCGACGACACGTTTTATTTTTTATCTCCGGCCCAGGTATTTTCTCCATAAATTTTTTTTTTAGGATTGAAGGGGAAGGATTCAGGTACCCAAAAAAATTTATCTCCATGAATTTTTGTAAGTCCTAAGGAAATGGCAGCGAAATTAAAAATGAAAACGCCAAAAAAATATTGAAAGAATTTTTTTTTTTGAAAATATAATTTTTTATATGAAAGCGCATTCTTTTATGAACAAAACGATTTAAGGATCTTTCCGCTCCGATGAACACTTTCGGAGATATGAATTTTCAAACAAAGCGGTGCACAAAAATTCACATGCCTCTAACTCCGCCATTTTTGAGAATTTTTCAAAATCCTCCAAATTTTACTTTTTTTTCCATAGTACTACAGATGTATTGAATGGCGCAAAAATCCGTGACTTGACGGTTTTTTTTTGAGTGAAGTGACGTGGATCCGCTCACATAGTCTAAATATTGCAAGAGTCACAGCGAAATCCCTTTGATGTGCTGGCACCACTCGTACAGTTTTCGTGGGCTCATAAACGACATTTGTAACATCTGATTCAATCTCCTTTGGGCGGATCTTCATACTTTTCATCACAAATTAGGCAATGATATTCATTCTCCTTCGTAGCTCTTTTATTGACTCCTTTTTTCTTGCGTGGTATGTTTTCATCTGCGAACGCTTTAAGATTCTTTACACCTTTCTTCTGTTTAGTGGTACTTACAGTCTTTTCACTTTCTTTCACCTGCTCCTTATTTTTCTTTTTTTGTTCTTTTGCTTCTAAACTATCTTTCATAGGAGAACTGGTTATTATAACTGAATGTTTCTTTCTGCAATTTTGTTTACTTTTCGGTTGTGGCAGTTTGGGAACATTAACAATATCTTCAAGTGGAATTGATTTGTTCAACACAGCTAACGGGGTTACTGGTCTCTGCTGCACATTTGATGTCGGTACTATCTGTACATCAGGTGTCACTGCTCTTTGCAAATTGCCAATGGGATTTTCAGGTGGTGATGTCGCATCTACGAATTGTTCATCAAATTTAGTTGTGTCTAATGGCCAAATACCAGCTGCCCGGAAACCATTTACTGCTTTCTCTATATTGCTGATGCGATTGAAAGCTTTCGTGAAAAGTTCAGCAACTTCATACTGTGTAATTCTTCGCCCTACATTTGAAGCCATGAATAAGTCGCATTCTCTGTTATATGCAGTTTTAAGGGGCCCAAAATATGTTAAGTCCAGTGGTTGCTTACGATGTGATGTATGGGGTGGAAGGGACAATAATATTATTCCATTCTGGCGACAAAGCAGATAGCAAGCAAGGCTAACATGACTTTCATGATTGTCTAGAATAAAGAGAAGTGGTTTTTCAACAGTTGGCTTAGCATAACAGATGAAGTGATGTAACCAATCTACGAATAGGTTCTCGTTAATCCAACCCGAATCGCTAACTGCTGCTATCATATCAGCATTGCTTCCTCGCAATAGTTGAGCATTCATTCGCTTCCTCTTAAAAATAAAAAACGGAGGAACATACTTTCCTGAAGCACTCATTGCACAAACAACTGTTGTTGTAGTGCCTCTTTCACCACTTGTTGCCATGCCGACTTGTTTCGGGCCTTTTGGTGCTAAAATCCTTGAATTTCTTTGGACATTGGAAATGCCTGTCTCGTCAATATTGTAAATATGATTAGCATCAAAGTGATGTTTTGCTTGCAAGGCTTCCAAGTTATTGAAAAACATTTTCACTTCCGTTTCATTAAAAACTGTTATTCTATTGATAGAAGTGGCCTCGGGCTTACGTAGCGAAATGTTAGGATGCCTTTTTTTGAATCCGTAGAACCATTCTTTTCCTGCCATTTGGGATGTTTTGTTGAAATTATGCTTCAAATTATTTACTTCAGCAAATTGGAAAGCTATTTTCCGCACCATCTCTATGGTTAAACCATAAAATAGTTTACTGCATTTCATGATATGTTCTTGTAATTCCCTTTCTTGTTCCTTAGTAAATATAGCCTTTCGTCCGGTTTTTGGTTCAGTTATAACATCTTTTTTGAGAAAGTCGTGTATAGTACTTTTTGGAACAGAATAAGTGGTAGCTGCTTTTCCTAATGACAGTGTTTTGTCTTTGACATCCTGAAGGGCTCTTTCTAAGTCTGCTAATTTGTATTTGGTCTCGGTCTTTCTTTGGTACTTTCGTGGCATCTGAAATAGGTATATTTGAGTTAGTATATAAATTTTGACTTACCATACAAGTTCACGTACAGTGCAGGTTATTTGCAAAAACCGATTAAAACAATTAAAGACTGCTGGACATGAATTATAAATAAAAGATAATAATTTGATTGTTTAGGGGTAATTACGGACGTTCGAGATTACCCCATTCAAATCGTCCGCCATTAGCCGATACAGACAAAAACGCAAAACTATATTTTTATTTGAGGTTAGAATCGCGAGATCCACGCGGCGAGTAGATGAAAACGTTGTTGCATTAGACATTAATTTACATAGGAAACGCCGGATTTCTATGTTATACCTGAAGGATTATACACCTATTCAACTTTACTCTGAAATTAGATGAAATTGTTCAAAAAAATTAAAGTTCACATTCCTTGTACAGCGAGCGCGGCCTCACTTCACCACTCACTGTCCGGCACTACGTTTGGGCTCGACTTGCCAATAGCAAAATTGGGAATATCTCCATTCTTCTCTAACACCTCTAACCTGGCGTGTCCGCCATTACCCGCCGTCCATGATTACCCCACTCTCCCCTAATGTTCGAATCATTACTTTTATTGGGTACTTATCAAACATAAACGTTTCAAATGACGATTCGTCATCATTTTTCTCTTCCATATCTTTTTCTTTTTCTTCTTCTTCCTCTTCTTCCTCTTCATCGTCGGAAATAAGTTTATAAAATTCATCACAAAGTGTATTAATCGAGTTGATATCATGATCACTTGATTCGTCAGATTCATCACTTGACTCATCATAACTAGAAAACAGAATATCTTGATCACTTGAATCTTCATGGTTGTGTTCCTACAATAAAAATATACATATATATATATTAGGGTGGTCCAAATTTTTTTCGAAATTCTGGGTTTAGGCTTCGATGAGTTAAGACTCCACCTAAGTAATTAGCTCAATCGATTAAGTTTTAGAGGTCGCGGTAGGCCGTTTTATTTTTACATTTAAATAACACGGAATTTATGATACTTACAAGATGAACAACTAGCTGATCAGGTTTTAATTCTGTATCAGTATACGTGTGTTATGTCACAATAGCTGAATTAATGCCAGTATCACTGTCGGTATCCTGACATAATATAAAGTTAACAATAATATCATAAGTATCACTAAATAGAATAAAAAATAAAATAATCGTTTCATGAATATTCCAATCAATTAAAATGTAAAAAAAAAGTGTATACCTCAGATGATATTTCATTATCAGCAATGGCTGGTTCCTCAACATTGAAATGTCTGTTAAGTAAATTAATTTATCGATTAAAATAAATTTTTCTTAAATCACACATCAAAAAATCTTACGTATGACTGTGTTGACTGGCAGTTTCTTGAGCTTTCCAATAATTCAAAGTTCGTTTGGAGATTTTTTCAGTACTACCATGATAGAGATATCTTTTATACGGTCCTCTTTTTCGTTTTGGTAAAGGATTGTCCATTATTACGAGGACCGAGACTTATACCTAATCAATAATTATATGTCACAAATCGCTGCTACCCAAGAGTAAAAAAACAAACCAAATGTATATACTGAGAGGATTCCGTGAAAGTTAACACTCAGTCAGAACAGACTGGACAGTTTCCGTGTTATCGTCTGTTTATGGCAGGCTGGTCATCCGGTCATCTTGTCAGGCTTTTCGGGAAACTCAACTCGAACATTTATGAGAAAAAAACGGATGGCGAGTCTGCAACGAACAGCCGAAAACACGAAAAGTGTCTAGTCTGCTTTAACTGACTGTTAACTTTCACCGAATCCTCTCTGTATGTAAACAACGACGTTTTGAACGTTATCACGGAATGAAAAGAGCGACTGTTGATCACAGTTACGGACATAGCAACGAAAATAAAACCTGAAAATAATATTAAAAGTTACATCAATAATTTAAAAATAATCAATCACGTTCAAAGTAAGTTTTTATGTCCAGTATTATCTTTCATATATGCTTATCTATTAGATCTGAAGATTATAACTTTTATTAAAATCAATGTCTGAGAATTAATAAGATTGGATTGAATGCTTAATATATATATATGGTAAAATAACCTAAAATAATTATTATAACTTTATGCTGTTTATTTATACATAAATTTTGATACATGTAGATAATTAAGATGTCAAAAAACTTATTGGCATTGATAAAGTGGATTGGTGGACCCGACGATGGAAAATACACCGTTGGCCTTGATACAAAGTGGATTAAAGAGTTTAAGGTGGAATGAAACGTTTCAAGGCCACGGCCGGGTTCCCTTTCACCGCGGTAAAGCAGAGGTACACAGTTTGGTACCTCTGCATACCGCCAGATGGCGCAGCACGCGTCTTCTAACCGGCTTCAATAGTAGAAGCTCGGTTAGCTGACGTTCGCTACACCAGTATATATATTGTAACGTGGCAAACGTTCGGACCTCCTCCTTCCCAGCCTTACGGACGTACTTAGTCCCGCACCCGTCTAAGTATCGGTCCTGGCGATATAAATTCCTCGCGCCATCGTCCAGCGGAGCCATTTTGTTTGCGAGTCGCCACTTGCCGCTGACCGGCAACAGTCAGCGCCCGCAGGACGACTGGCCAAATTCCGAACTAAGCGGAAGAGGAAAAATCGCCACTTCTTATCGTACCGTCGCGTGAGCAACAGGTGCCTTTAGCTAATTTCGATTTTTCGTGAGTGAGAGTGAGAGAGAGAGTGTATTCAGAATTATTATAACGACCCGGCTACCCTACTTTGACTTGTGCGACTTGGACCCTGGAATATTGGACGATCCTTTGGATATTACGACGACCTAGCACGACCCCGGACCACGAGTTGGATTTCGGATTGATACCGGCGTTGTACTTCGTCCCTCTACCAGACCGTCAGAAAGGTAGGATCCTTCCATTTTGCCCTTTTGCCATTTCCCCGCCGTATTTTGTGTATTTTCAGGATCCTACGAGTCTCGCGATACCCCAAAACCTCGCCCGCGCCCACGTGCCGTTTTCCCCGCGATCCGTTAGAGTTCAAATTGCCTAGTTCCCTTTTAGTTCGTCTAGTTCCGTCCCCCAGCGCCACCGTCGCGACTCTTTTGACGTCACGCGTCACAGCGCCACGCTGCTGGGAGTTCGAGAGTCCGAGGTACCCCAGTTGCGTTTCCCCCACCCCTCCCCCGCGACAGCTGAGCGATCGCCCAGCGCAGTCAGCTCTCAGAGACCAAGCTGAACACTTGGTCTCGTCGAGTTTGACAGCTGGTCGCGAGGCGTCTAGTCGGAGTGACTTGAGGAGTGCCTAGAGCCACCTCGTCACTCCAGTCGAGTCACTTTCTTTGTTAATTACTTTTAGAATTTCCTTATTGTTATTTTGAGTTTATTTGAGAGTGTTATTTAATATTTAGAGTAGAGTGTAGAGTTAGAGTCAATATTTTATACCATTTTTTATACCAGACGCCAGGTAGCGGGCGGTAAATCGCGACCTTTTTCTTTTTTTCTTTTTTGAATAAACATTTCTCGTCAAATTAATATAATCGGTGTCTTTATTCCTCGCCCCCACGGAATCCCTCTATCTAGACTTAAGCTAGCTGTAAGCGAGAGAGTGAGAGGACTCCGCGCCCGGAGTCTGGCGCCCAACTACCTACCCGAGGAGGCCAGGTTTGTATTCGGCTTACCCCTAGGCGACCCGAGTCTAGGACGAGTTACCGGTTACAATATATATGTATACTCGCGAATATATCGCGGCAATGTTCATGAGAATCGCAATGCATGCAAATAATTGCACTAAATGATAACCCGAACAAATCGAGAATTATTTATGTACATCATGTGTACTAACACTGTATTCGACAAAAGTAGAAGTGTTGAGCAACAAAAGCGGCTTATTCTAGCTCTCATGCAGAGCGGTATATATGAGTGAAAAATAATTCACTATAATAATTCCAACGCAAATTTAGGCGTGAATAACAAATACAGAGAAAATCCTTCTTCAGAATTTCCATCTTTAGGACGAGCAACCATAGTTGTCCCCTTCATTCTTATGTAGTGTGACGTTGCAGATTTGCTGCCGTCACAGGAGCCCTTCTGGCTACCGATTTCTAGTAGTTTTAGTAGAACTAGAGGAATAATACCGCGAGAGAGAGACGAGACACGTCTCGCCCTCGGGAAAACAGCGACACACCACAGACAAACAGTAGCTTTCCGAACAAATAGTAATTTGAAGTGCTTTTTTGTTAATGTACCGCGAGATTGATTGATTGATTGATTAAACTGTATTATGCCCTAGAAGCCATAGGGGCAAATGAGGAAGAAGCAGGCGACAGTTTTAATACAAATTAAAAATACAAAAATAAAAGAAAAACAATAAAAGTACAGAAAAGGCCACACAGAGGCAGTAGATAGAATGAAGCAGAAAAATATAAATAAAGCAAGAACAAAAGATAGAAACACAAGCAATAAAATAAGCGGTAACAATAGCAAAACAAGGCATAGAGTAATAAAAATAAAATAAAGCAGCACGCTCAAGAATAATAAAATCATAGAGAAAGCAAGTCACATGCACAGTAAAAAGCAAGATAACAGAGGTAAATAAGAACTAACTATCAACTAAATAAAACTAACTATAACTAAAGTAAAATAAAGTAAAAATAAAGTAAAAAATAAAAATAAAAATAAGGGAAACAACACACGCAAGCCTAACCAAAACAGCAACCAAACTGCACAAGGAAAATCACGTTGAATCCAAATCGAGGGAGAAAAGATGCGCACGAAGCATAACCTTAAAAACACCGATAGAAGACGCAGAGACGATGTCAGGAGGCAGCGAATTCCAGAAGTAGGACGCAGACAAAAGAAAAGAATTGCGGTAAGTAGCAGTACGGTGAGCAGGAATACGGAAAAACCCTAACGAGCCAACGCGCAATGAGCAACCAGGCGGAGAAACAGCACGCTGAAACAACTCAGACAAATACCGCGGCGCAGTACCATGATTAATGTTAAAAATCATAATGCCCAGAAAGTAAAGGCGCCTACAACGAACCGATAGCCAGCCAAGTTGCCTGCGAAAAGGCGTGATATGCTCATCCCTACGCAGGTCAAAAATAAATCTAATGGTGCTGTTGACAAGACGCTGAAGAACCAAGTTCAGCTCACCCGATAGATCATTGAAGACTAGACAACAATAATCTATAAGAGGAAAGATAAGTGACCTAATAAGCATAGTCCTGAGTTCGGCGGATAGGGCATGGCGATGGTGCTTTAAACGGTGCAGCGCGAAATGGACCTTGTTGGAGATTGACATGACATGGCTACGCCAGGAAAGGTTAGAGCTCATGATGACACCCAGATTCCGAACCTCATCAACATAGGGTAGCACAGTACCCCTCACCGAGATACGAAGAAGACTATTGAAATCAAGGCGATTAACAAAAGTACCAGTACCCAGAATCAAGATTTTAGACTTGCCAATATTGAGTTTCAGTCCTTTAGCCGTGGCATAATTAGCGATTACGTTCACATCATGTTCAATCTTGGCCAGCCCTGCTTCAAGGTCAGATGGCGGGCAGGCTAAATAAATTTGCGTGTCGTCGGCAAAAATAAGATGACGGGTATATAGCAAATCGCGACCTATATCGTTAATAAACAGCGAAAAGAGTAACGGACCAAGCACGGAACCCTGCGGAACGCCAGAGGTAGTACTTAACCAGTTGGAGCAAGTGCCACGGTTATCAACAACCGCCTGCGAGCGACCAGACAAGTAGGAAAAAATCCAGCGCAACATAGCATCAGAGAAGCCATATTTCTTCAGCTTGGCAAGAAGCGGGAGATGAGCCACCGTATCAAACGCTTTACTGAAATCGAACAGGACAAGAACCGTAATACACCTATCGTCAACAGCACGCCTAACATCATGCGATAATCTAAGCAACGCAGTCTGAGTACTGAAGCCCACCCTGTAGCCCGATTGATATGGATTAAATAAGTTATGTGTCGCTAAGAAATCCCGAATTTGTGCATGAACAACGCGTTCAAATATCTTTGAGAGCTCGCAGAGGTTAGCTATAGGACGAGTATCGGATGGAGAATGCGGCGGATTAACCTTAAGAAGAGGGCGAATAAAAGCACGCTTCCAGCACGAAGGAAAGACGCCATTCCGTAAACAGGAATTAAACAACGCAGCAAGATAAGGCGCAAGACAAGGCAGGGCATTGTGAATGATAAACAGCAAAACAGAATCAGGGCCAGCAGCGCGATTGGGTTTGGTGGTAGCCAAGATCAGTTTGGTAATTGAGTTGGCAGCGAGAGAGAGAGAGAGAAGGAGTAATGACGCTACGAGGATTTCCGCCAACTACCGATACCGAGATGACCTCCAATTTACGCTACTGCAGAAGCCGCCACGATACGCAGCCCAGGACCTGCAAGCCACGGGTAGTATCGCAACACCTGGAGGGAAGGATGTCGACCTTGGAAAGATTCTCGCTGTGAGATAGGGGTCGCAGACGGCTCCACGCCAGGAGAACTTATCTATCGCCAGCAGCGGATTGCGACGACGGCGTATAGGGTTGTACGCTAACGCTACAATCTCCCGTCACAGCAGCCGAGAACACCATACCGCTCCTGCCAGTATCGCCAGGGGACGAGCCACGAAAGAGAGGCCAGGAGAGCCTTCTTCGTGTTCCTGGCAGACCAAGAAAGGTGGCGACCCAGAATCGGGACACCTAGGTTCTGTCAGGGAGTTGCAGCGAGGTCGTCTTCGTGTGAGTCTGCCGCTGCAGAGCAAATCCCGCAGGGATTATTAAAGTCAGGAAGGTACCGCATTTTAGAGTCCAAGGTCGCGCCTTCCCGAGGTCATCCTGCCGCATTTACGGCCGAGTATCGCATCTGTACCGCCTGCCGCTTGCCGCACGGCAAGGATCAGCGCATCGCACGCATCAGCTGACGAGCCGATCGTGCGAATTACCGTCGAGTAATTAGAATAGCCAATAGGGTACGGAGAGACGTCTCATAGGGTCCCCCCTCTAGACCATGCAAGGAGCCTCGTTACCGAAAATCAGGAAGACTATCGTCACTTCTACGTTCCGCTATTGTAGCAACCAGACGTATTTCAAATCATTCTCGCTCTCTCGCCGTTAGTTTTCCGCCTATTTCTTTCGTATACCGCTGTGCGGAAATTAAAGTTAAAAGTTAAAAGTTAAAGTTAAAGTGTGTACGAGCAGCAGAATCTGCAATAAGGTAAGGTCTCTAAGATCGCTTAGTAAACCACGAAAATTCCGCTGAGCTTCCTTCATATCGTATCTCGTAGTCTTTAGTTCGTACGTAGCCTACGGGCTATGTCATTGTACATTTATCGTAGGAAATTATCGTAGATTAAGTATCGTAGAGTAAGTTAGGTTAAATATCGAAAAAGGAAGTTCAGCGAAAGAGTTTCGTGTCTGATTGGCTTTGTTTGAATATTTCTGCTTTTAGTTGCTTTTTGAGTTGTTATTTGCTATATTTCGCTTGCTTATACCGATTTGCTAGCTCGTTACGGCTTATTACGCATGTAATCTGATTTCGTTGATATTTTTGTGCTATTTCTTTGATTTTCTCTTGATTTATGTGATATCTTTGATTTTCTATGATTTCTGTGCTTTTCTTGTAATATTTTCTTGTATGGTGTGTCGCTAAACTATTTTCCAACTCCCCGAGGGTTGGCTGAACGTAGTTGTCATAGTTGTTTAAGATTTTGTTGTTAATTTAGCTTATCTTTGAATAATATCGCGTATCTCCCGCTCGATATCTTCTATATCGAGTTAACAGTAGTTTATCTTTGCGAACCTTCGGGTTAATTAGTAGTTCCTCTTATTTGTTCTATCGCTACGCGATCCCTTGTTAACTTAGCTTCTTTTGTTGTAAATCTCTCGAGTCAAACTAATTTATTGAGCCAAATTATATTAGATCTTTTATAATACCGCTAGTGCCGCCAAGTATAGGATATTTTGCCTGAGTATCGTATCGCTCGGTGATACGTGCCTAAAACGTAGTATAATAGCTTGTTTTGTATCGCTTCAACGGCGCACTAACTAGCCAGCATTATTATCGTTTTTTTTCTACCGCTACGGCGGACCCAGGCTCAGTAAAATAAGTATTTTCCGTATTATGAATTATTATTCCCGAATTACCGTTGTTCTATTATCTTTGCTATCTCGCCTAGCGAGCTCATGACCTTATAAATTATCGTTGATTATAATTGTTTGTACCGCGTGTACCATTTAAGTGAAAAATGTAATATACGGAATTGTTAAAAAGGTTTATCTGGTGTTCAACATTTATTTTGGATAATCTAATTACCTAAGTAAGGTGTACCCAACCCCTCTACCATTCTCGCTGTAAATTTGAGCCAGCTGTGCCTTCGAGGCCGTCGTTCCGTTCTTTAGTTGAGTTTGAGTTGCTACCGCTGAATTTTCTAGTTGTTATTTCGTAGAAAAATTGACGCATTCGCGTCTGGCGCCCAACACTCTATCTGGTATCGCAGAAAATTATCTTTTTCGTCAGGAACGCCGTAGAGCGCGGTGAGAGCTCTGAACCACCGTTGCAGTAGATAGGGATAAATGAGTGAAAATCAATTCACTATATTATATCCAACATAAAGTTAGACTTGTATAATGAAAAGAGAAAATTCTTATACAGAATCCTCATCGGAGTGACGAACAACCAAGTTGTCGCCCTCGCTCTTGAGCAGAGCGGTAGACATGGCTGAAAATCAATTTATTATAATATATCCAACATAAAGTTAGACTTGTATAATGAAAAGAGAAAATTCTTATACAGAATCCTCATCGGAGTGACGAACAACCAGAGTTGTCGCCCTCGCTCTTGTGCAGAATAGTAGATATGAGTGAAAGCTCATTCACTCAATTATCACTAAAAGCAGAATAAAGTAATGTAGTATCGGGAATAGTTTAGGCTAGACGTAAGTTTATTTTAAAAGAAAGACTGTAGCACTTAAGATTTAGATTTACCATAACTAGAATAAGCTGACAGTGACCAGGCATGACCTGCAAAGCAACCCCGAAATTCATGGGAACGCGTGTTGCCCACGCACCATAAACAGAAAGCGTGAGAGAGAAGTATGGCTGATTTATGACTGGAGAAGGATGCAAGGGCTGCAGTCGGGGGTTGCATATTCGTAAGAAAGACAGTTTAAGAACGACGGTTAAAGACGAAAGACGTAAGACGAGAAGTATCGGAACGACGACCGAATACGAAAGACGAACGACGATATAACGAAAGACGCTCCAGACGAACATTATACGAGACGACTCTTAAATACTAGTTTTTGTAAAATAGGTTTATATTAACAAATACTTAATAAATAGTCATTTTTATCTGTTCAATATTCGACGCCAAACACCATTCATTTATACCCTCGCAAGATCCTACATACTACAGTAATAAAAATTAATAAGGAAGTATAGCTAACACGCGGTGTCGAGTTTCACAGACACCTTGTTGAGCTGACTAGCAACAAAAGTTTGAATCAAAGTTGAGGAATCTATTTGTAAATGAAGTTACTTACAGGTTGGGATCTGGCGGAATCGTAAAAGGGAAATATTCACTTCTGTTTTTCGTCGTACATAGTACCACGGTGTTTTCAAACATACTCGCAATGAACGAGTAGCACATGTTTGTGAAATTTTTTTGAGGTTAGGTTCTCTGGCGGAATGAGCTACGCGCGTAGATACTGGAAATGAATTCAGTACAAATAGTCATGAGGTCGGCTAACACATTACATATCTGCTGTGTTTGAAAATGTATTATTGAATTGTTTTTTCAATTATTATATTTCACTCACAAGTTCGGACAGATCTTCACCAACAACAAGCGTCCCGTCACCACGTGCACTATCACGTATTTCTATGGTCCCTAGCGGCGTTTGGCGCGGACGAACCCGAAGGCGGGGGAAATGATTTTATTGCAACATATAATCTCGTTGTTCAAGAACCAGACGACTCACGATGAACATTCTTATTTGACTTCATCCGTGCCCTATAATTATCAATCTTCTAATCATTGATAAGGCAT
The DNA here is from genome assembly GCA_944452935.1 of Rhogogaster chlorosoma. Taxonomy (NCBI): domain Eukaryota; kingdom Metazoa; phylum Arthropoda; class Insecta; order Hymenoptera; family Tenthredinidae; genus Rhogogaster; species Rhogogaster chlorosoma. Next base: position 12,173,959 of record OX101800.1, on the reverse strand, counting down.
TTTACGTTACAGCAAGCATTTTCAAGGCGGTGATGACGATAAAATTTCAACATGGAATGTTTTGATATAAAACGAATTCATGGAAATTATTGAGTATTCGACAATTTATTCCTACCGCACAAAGAAAACAGCAGATTCATCGCATTCATAATGTGTTATCGTTAATGAAATTGGGTTTTATTTATCGCACGCAAAATAATATACCTTTTCCTTGAGTATTTTTAGGACAACAATAATTTTCAAGGAGCATCTCAAAATCGTAGCTTATTCAAAAAGGGGCTACCGAATAATGGATGTCATAAATGACGCGCGAAAGAGATCGAAATGAAACTATCGATTTTGAAATCGGTAATACCTATCTTTTACATATTTGACATAATATTTTATCAGACTATCGTGATTTTTATTCGTGAAATAAATTATCACTCAGAAACATGAACAACAATCGGAGAGCAAACCCATGTTGTGGATTGTTTGTATTCAGGAGATGGGCCCTAGAATTTTTCAAATGTACAACCAATCAACGCTTCAGAAATATATGCACGCGATACGCGAAAAGCCATTGTCCTTAGAGTCCTGTTGGGGAGCCTAAGGCACAAATCGGGCCCACCCTCTTTAGGTGTCATTACTAAACGCATCATTGACAAGACAAGAAGAAGAAATGGCAACCAAACGACCATCAGGTAAGTGCGTATAATCTAGTTATACATCGTACAGATTAGCTCGTGTTGTTCGATGCAATATTTTATTCACAATTTCATTTTCGCAGAAGAAAACATTATACTTTTTCCCGTGTATTTTCTATGCGCGCAGAGATATTCGATTCTTTTTCAAAATTAAATATTCCGCAGTGTATTTCGTAGACAAAAACATATAATTATTTTTCCCGTGTATTTCCTATGCGCGCAGAGATATTCGATTCTTTTACAAAATCATATATTCCGCAGTGTATTTCGTAGACGAAAACGTTTGATTCTTTTTCCCGTGTATTTCCTATGCGCGCAGAGATATTCGATTCTTTTACAAAATCATATATTCCGCAGTGTATTTCGTAGACAAAAACGTGTAATTCTTTTTTCCGTGTATTTTCTATCCGCGCAGAGACATTCGATTCTTTTTCAGAATTAAATATTCCGCAGTGTATTTCGTAGACGAAAACGTTTAATTCTTTTTCCCGTGTATTTCCTATGCGCGCAGAGATATTCAATTCTTTTACAAAATCATATATTCCGCAATGTATTTCGTAGACGAAAACATTTAATTCTTTTTCCCGTGTATTTTCTATGCGCGCAGAGATATACGATTCTTTTTCAGAATTAAATATTCCGCAGTGTATTTCGTAGACGAAAACATTTAATTCTTTTTCCCGTTGTATTTACTATGCGCGCAGAGATATTCGATTCTTTTTCAGAATTAAATATTCCGCAGTGTATTTCGTAGACGAAAACATTTAATTCTTTTTCCCGTGTATTTTCTATGCGCGCAGAGATATACGATTCTTTTTCAGAATTAAATATTCCGCAGTGTATTTCGTAGACGAAAACATTTAATTCTTTTTCCCGTTGTATTTACTATGCGCGCAGAGATATTCGATTCTTTTTCAGAATTAAATATTCCGCAGTGTATTTCGTAGACGAAAACATTTAATTCTTTTTCCCGTGTATTTACTATGCACGCAGACATATTCGATTCTTTTTCAAAATCATATATTACGCAGTGTATTTCGTAGACAAAAACATTTAATTCTTTTTCCCGTGTATTTCCTATGCGCGCAGAGATATTCGATTCTTTTACAAAGTCATATATTCCGCAGTGTATTTCGTAGACGAAAACATTTAATTCTTTTTCCCGTGAATTTCCTATGCGCGCAGAGATATTCGATTCTTATACAAAATCATATATTCCGCAGTGTATTTCGCACGAAAAACTATTGAATGTCATACAGCGCATAGAACAACATCAGTTTCAGATTATTTCAACTTTCATTCTTTGGGAGAAATTAATTTTCAATGATGGTTGATTGTTACAGAGAGAAGCGAAGAGGAAGGCGACCCCGACAGCCCACCTCCACGACGCCAAAGCGTGAGGCTGCAGGGTCAGGTGTGTATTTTTCTGTTATTCTTCTTAGCTGAGGTGTGTAACTCACGAATCGCGGTTCAAATTTAGTTTTTCGCATGCGTTATGCAATTTTGAAAATCCTAAATTGAGAATGCTGCTTCATTATCCATATTGTTCGGACGCTCTTTCATCGAATTTGAGCCATATAGTATATAAAGAACATATCCGTTTAGGTTTTTATAGAACATTCGTGAAATCATGATTAATATTCATAATATAATTTCACATTACAGAATACGGGGCAACAAATAACGGACGAACGACAAAACGCACACAGACCAGAACCACGACTACCACGAGATGCACTACCACGACGACGACTACGACCTACTCTACAACAACCGCGACAATTCCCAAATAGATTAGGACCACGACAACCAGCACCGACACAACAGCAACAACACGCACAACAACAACAACAACTAGGACAACAACGACAACAGCAACAACAGCAACAATTACAACAGCAACAGCAACAACTACAACAGCAACAGCAACAACTAACATAGCAACAGCAACAACAGCAACAACAACAACAACAACAACAACAACAACAACAACAACAACAACAACAACTACAACAACAACAACAACAACAGCAACAACAGCAACAGCAACTACCACCACCACAGCTGCTGTGGGTGCCGCAACAGCAACAGCAACAGCAACCACCACCACAGCTGTTGTGGGTGCCGCAGCAGCAACAGCAAGAACAGCAACAGCAACAGCAACCATCACAGCTGCTGTGAGTGCCGCAGCCGCCGCGATACGAACAACTACAGCCGCCTCAGGATTTGGTTCAGGAGTGTTCAGGACTGCTGCCTGAACAGCATGGTAGACTCCTGGACCAAATTGCTTTTTACCACAGCAGTCTGCTCTGTGGTAAACTGAACACACGCCTCACACGAGAGCAGGCGCGTGGTGAAAAGCACCGCAATCAGAAGAATGCGATGATCCGCGATAATCTGGTTGCGGCGAGGCGGCGAATCGAAATGCGGCTGCGGCGTTTCAAAGAGCCACAGCTGCAACAGCTCCATTAAGTTGGAACCCGCCGATAACCAAATGAAATCGGACAGCACTCAATATTTTGTACTCGTTTCGTACTGTTTTGTGCCACAAAAAAAAAGTTTTGTACCCGCATTATTACCCAGATTTTCAAAAAAACGTAGTGGGTTACAACTAAACGTTGAGTTGGCAGAGCAGGTTGTGGGACGTGTAACTCAAGCTTTATTGAATTAATTTCAATAAGAATGTTACATTTACGGCTTTTACAGATCTAGCATAAAAAAGAAGATAATTATATGTAACAACAATATTTTTATTAAACTGAATCAAACTCGACCATATACTTATTATTCTAAGGTTTACATAGTATTGTTTCTATATTACGTTTTTTCAGTATTTGATATTTTTCATGAGTACTATAAGTTTATATTTCCATGAGACCAAGAATAAAGCCCAACGCAAACATATTTTATCTTGTATTATATAGCACCAACAGCTGCATATAGATTATATCTCAATTACGTCGTGTATATAATCACGTGGCAGAGGACTTCTTGGTTCTGATTACAGTCAGTTTTTTTAGAATCCAAGTCGTTGTACTTTTCCCAAGTACCATCATGACGTCTGCAAAGGGCGACGTAATGTCCGATAGCCCCCAGAGGTGGAGAACTCTTGCTTAGCCCGAAACACGTCTTGTCTTCTATACTTTTTTCACCTGGTAGAAATTGTATTACACCTCGTAGATGGAATACGATATTTTGAAGTTTCATGTACTGCGGTATTTTCGACAACTGCAATACGCATTCGATAAGTAAATGTTTTTTCTTCTTGTCGTGCGTTAAAATTTCAACAAATACATGTTTGCCCTTGACGGTCGTTTTTCTAGTTCGGAAGCCCTCGCAGTGAGATCTATTTTTTGTGTCTCTTTCACCACAGCAGGTACATCTATCAGCGATCTCTTCAGATATTATTCTCTCAAGTTCACCAATTGATCCATTCTTGATAGATATTGTCATAATAGGTCGCTCATACTCTCTGGTCGATTGTGGACATCGTGTGTTTGAGCACTCGTTTGTTTCCGTGATGCTGCAATGACCTTGAATCATTTGCGATATCAAAGTTGATACTGGTGTTTCACACTTCATATGCATCACCTCATTTGGTAATCTAACACACCGATAATGACTGGATAGTATTTCTGCTCGACGCTTGTATGATGTGGCAGAGATACCATTTTTTATAATATCAGCAGCAAGTTTGCCTATGGGATAAGTCAGTGCTCCATCAATATATTCTTTATACGCATCACTGTCGCAATACGCGGTACACAATATTGATATCAACGAATCGAAAGCACAAGTATTGGAAAGAATTGTCTTCTTCCCGTTCAGGACAATAGGTTGTAGATTGCGGATGTGGCCATTTTTTAATAATCCAATTGGGATAATAGGCTTGACTTGAGAAAGATCGACGTGGAGCCATTCAGAATTTGGTTGTAGATAGGATTTACGTTTCCGCTTGGTCTTTTCTATACCTAATTGCCGCCAGTTTTCAATTTCAGTCATCTCTGCGTTACGATGACATAACGGGTCTATCTGATTTTCAGTAAGGGTCGACCCCGTAACAGTCTCATCGATCGATGTTGAGACTTCAACTGACTTTTCACAGGCAAGCAGATGTTCTGTGTTATCAAACTCATCATTTGACTGGAGAGTCGTGGCTGCACTGATTTCAACTGCAGAGTTTGTGCATTCTTTCTCATCGATAAAATCTCTCTGAACTTCTGTGTCGCATAGTCGTGGGTCTTGCTCATCTCGCACGGTATCTGCTGCGGCGAGTTTCATGGAGCCTTCGATTGATTTAATGTGATGTAGGATAAAATCGTCAACTCGCAAGGGAAGAATTGTATTTTTGAAAATTCTGTTTTTCAAGTCATTGAAGTACGATTCTACCGAAGAACTGGTTGCCGTTGATTTTCCGTAACCGTAATGTGGCACCATAATGGCAGTAAACAATGGTATTAAATGTGCTACTCTTAAAAGGTCGTCGATAAATTTGGGCAATGCTTGTTGATTCCCCCTTGTGCCATTATCACTGATACTCCTAACATTACGGATGATTTCTTGTACGCGAGTGGTAAATGGATTCCCCTTAGACAATTCGATGTCTGAAAAATTATGCTCTTGGTTCTCATTTTCGGGAAATTCTTGGCCGTCGGTAGAATTGATTCCGCCGATTCTTTTCAGGAGAGCATTCTTACTAACTTCACAAGGTGTAGGTAGACCTGTATTTTCATCATCTCCCTCCGTAGCATTGCAGGCAACGGTAATAATATCTGTTAATATTCTGAACAGGTCATCTACGTCGTCTGATTGTATAACTTGACATAAGCTTCTCAAATAAAATTGCCGAGTTCGCCGAAACTGTCCACGCAAACTGGGCCACATTGTCATTAGCTTTACAACGTGAGCAACGTCGTTTCTGATGAAGCAAACAGGTAGGTTCAGAGCCGTACGACCCCCCGGAAGTAAAACCTTACCGCATTCTTGTGAATAAGCATTTAGAGATGAGAAGGGTGTGAACGCTTGAACACATGCTGACATTAGGGCCTTGGACATGTCGACCACTACCTCTTGAGGTGTTGGAGCCCCGTCACGTTGCCACATGGCCAACCAATGACGGATGGACTCTGTATCATGTCGCTCTGAAAGCATTGAACACACAGGGTAGATTTTTCGAGACGCAGTATCTCGCACTACGGCACTGTACAAAAAAATGTGGCCGGACTTTGTGCTATCAGCTCTTTCAAGTCTCTTGACAACTCCACCAGTTGCATCGATCATAAGGCTATGAATTGGATTGGATTTACAATAATTTCGGTACACATGTAATTGGGCTGTACTATGGTACCATACGTGGAATTTATCATAAGCGACGTCTCGTATAATTCCCTGATATGGTGCTGTATACATTGCTTTTGCTATCGCTAATATAGGATGAGCATGGAACCGCAGATTTTTCAAAGCTTCACATTTTGCGACTCTGAGTACGTTGATCGAAGGTAAGTGACTTGGTATTGGGTCACCGAATTCCATCAACTCATTCGCAGATAACTTTTGTAATGCACTTGCTGACATATTCTCGCAAGTCATTCTCTTCACAGCTTTCTCCCTCGCGGCACCAGATAACTTGGATTTCAAGTTCGAAGGATGGACTCTTGAAAACACCCCTTTATAAATACAATGCATGTGTACACCTTCGTTTGCATGTGGCTTACGATCCACGCAGCGTCGATTTTACCAATAGGCAGATTAGGCATTTGCCTAGAGCGGCAGATTTTGAAGGGCGGCAAATTTTGATTTTTTTTTCTCTTTATCAAGTCACTGATCGCAATTTGGCAGGCTTATCGTTGTTTTGTCGCGAGTCTAGTATGGCCGATACTGGAATTCAGCACAAGACGCGCCGCCTCTTGGTGAAATCTTGAACTCTAATGTGATCTATCGAAACATTATCGCGTATCGCGATGATGCTAATCAGTCTTTTGTTTTGAATAATGGCAGACGGTAGGAAGAAATTGAGTGGTGCCGCATATAAAGCTATAGCAAAAGAAAAAGCTCGTAAGCACGATGAAGCTATAGCTAAGACTGTAAGATTAGAAAATTATTTCAATCGAGGCAAGCCAAAAGAGACCCTAGATGAAAAACTGGTGGCACAACGTTGCGGTAAGTAACGAGTTTTTCGGGGTAGTTCACACATGTACCTATGCAGTATGATGGTCGTCGGTCATATTATTGGTAATAATCAAACTAAAAAAACAGACATCTGTGGATTATAGTAAATCTGCCAATCTACTTATCAGCGTATCCTGAGTATTTTTGTTATTCTCATTCTTATATTCATATACCGTTCGTGCAAACAAATCATCTCGTGATATATATTGGTTTTGTGATTTGCAATTGGGGCAGCTCAACAGAATTTTTAATCTCACTACAATTTTGACAATATTTACAGAACAATTGAAAGATATTCCCGAATCTTCCGAGGATACCGCTAAACACAAAAATCCTGTGTGACGTCGGGGTTTTATCGCTACCGAATCGTCACAGATGGGCAATGCTGTCACCTTATTATTTGGAACTAAGTTCCGGAGTTGATTAAGTATTGGAATTCTTACTTTATTGGAGCGGGTCTTCGGGCGAGCGGGTAGGTGGTCCAGATGAAGGATCCTCGAGTAGATCGTTAATCACAGTGATGATTTGGGTTTCACCTTGATATTCCAAAGAGTGGTGTGTAAGATTATCCGTTTTGGTCGATGCACAACACTGGGGTTCAAGGATGAACTCACAAGTTTTAGATAACTAGTGTATTATGGCTTGGCGCCTCCTTTCACGTACGTCCTTTCCGCCGCGGTGCCCGCGCTGTCGCTTACCGGTACGCCAGGGCATGAACTTGTATGGTAGGATTTGGAGAGGACGAGTGCCAAGACACGGCACGCTCGTCTATAAGGATGTTGGAAGATAGTGCGAATGCCAAGAAAGGCACGCTCGCGGGATTTGAGGTTCAGAATTGGGTATTGCGAATGCCAAGAAGGGCACGCTCGCAAGATTGAAGGGTGCAATACTCGAACGTTAATTTCGTGATTAAAGTTTATTATTTTGTTGAATCGCGAGGAGAAGCCAGATATAGCACAGTGAATGAAAATGATTTTAGTTTTTGAGTAATAAGAAGTACGCGACTTGCTGGTAGCAGAAATAAAGGCACTGCCTTATTGTTTGGTGGGTCTTTTATGCCTTCTTACTATCTGTCTTCTCCTTTTCGAGGCAGACGACGGCTGCCTGAGGACTTAAAACTGCTAGATTGCAGTTCTCACCAAGCAGGCAGTCGCCGTTTTCTAGAAGATCCAGTGTTTCTTGCGTACATGTGTATACTAGGGTGGTCGTTAAAAATTAAATTTTTTGCGACGCCCCCTAAAAAGCTTCCTTTTGATGAAAAAACACTGGGAATTTTTTTTTTTTTTTTTAAATTCAAAACAACACGTGCCTCGAGACGATCTAAGTTAATTTTTGGGTATAATCTTTTTTGGGAATTTTTCAGGAAAAATACAATTTTATTCAAATAACTCATGCTGATAGACGTATAAAAAGCCAAAAAATAGAAGAAAAATTGAAGCATGAGCTTGAATGACGAAGTATATTAAGCTTCTTATAAAGCTTTAAGTTAAAATTCATAACTTAAAATGATAACACTGAAGGTGTTTCATTGTTAACTATTTTCAAATCTCGAAAAAATAATTATTTCAAATTTAATAAGATACTTTCAGGGAAAAAATGATTATACCCAAAAATTAACTTAGATCGTCTCGAGGCACGTGTTGTTTTGAATTTTAAAAAAAAAGAAAATTTTCCCAGTGTTTTTTCATCGAAAGGAAACTTTTTAGGGGGCGTCGCAAAAAATTTAATTTTTAACGACCACCCTAGTATACACATGTACGCAAGAAACACTGGATCTTGTAGAAAACGGCGACTGCCTGCTTGGTGAGAACTGCAATCTAGCAGTTTTAAGTCCTCAGGCAGCCGTCGTCTGCCTCGAAAAGGAGAAGACAGATAGTAAGAAGGCATAAAAGACCCACCAAACAATAAGGCAGTGCCTTTATTTCTGCTACCAGCAAGTCGCGTACTTCTTATTACTCAAAAACTAAAATCATTTTCATTCACTGTGCTATATCTGGCTTGAAACAATCTTTTCCGATCATCTTTCTTTCTTTTCGTAAACTTGTTGATTGTTTCAGGGGCGTTTAAGACTATTATGTGAAGAAAAAACGGCTGTATAGTGCTTTTTAAATTTATTTCCCTGGGAACAAATGGTCGGCCCATAACGAGATTTATAGAGCAAAGTTGGGAAATTGGATGGATGATTTGTGAATTTTTTCATCAAAATCAAAACGGCCCGAAGATCTCAAAACACCATTTTACTCATTTTTTTTGCGCTTTTTTGGTTTTTGAGCACTTTTTTTTAATTAAAAAAATTCGAAAATATTTTCATCGAAAAGCTGAGGAAAAAACACGTTTTTTATGTATTTTTAATAATTTTTTTTTTTCATGCCAAATAGATAGATATAGAGAATGAAAAATTGCACATGTTTCTCATATCTAGGCTACGAGCAGTGCTACAAATCTGAAAAAAATCACAAGAGGTCCTCAAAAATAGGTTACTCCCCAGAATAAAAATCAATTAAATTTGAGACCATGAAAAAAAAGGTGGCTGGGTTGACAAAGAATCCTTCATATGTAAAGTATATGGGTAATTCCATGCCAAATCGACCACTTCTGAACTCGACCCCTTTCGATTTGGCTGAAACTTTGTTATCTTTTTCTACCCCACTAAAGACGGTTCTCATAATTTTTTCAAATTTTTTTACCCAACCCAAAAAAAGTCGCTCTTTTTTTTTCAAACAGCCATAACTTCTTCAAAAATTGACTAATCGGGATGTTTTTTTTTTCAAAATTTTCGTTTTGGAATGTCCTTTCTAAAGAAAAATACAAATAAACTTTCAGATGTCAAGTTCTATGGAATATCTGACTTTTTTGAGAAAAATCGTCAGTTTTCGAAGTTCGCCATTTTTAATTTTTTTTTTTTTTTGATTCCCAAAAAAACTTTGATTCATTCTGCGAATAATGCCACTAGGTCCAGAGTGGGCCGACTTTTCCTTCTATTTTTTTTTTAAGAAAAACAAACTTTTCATTTTTTTTCAGTCGTTAATTTTTTCGATTTTGAAAACGAAGCTTGTAGAAAGATTGTAAAACAAAGGCTTGTAAAATCGAAAAAATGAACAGTTGAGAAAAAATGAACATTTTTTTTCCCTCAGAAAAAAAAAAAATAGAAGGAAAAGTCGGCCCACTCTGGACCTAGTGGCATTATTCACAGAATGAATCAAAGTTTTTTTGGGAATCAAAAAAAAAAAAAATTAAAAATGGCGAATTTCGAAAAACTGACGATTTTTCTCAAAAAAGTCAGATATTCCATAGAACTTGACATCTGAAAGTTTATTTGTATTTTTCTTTGGAAAGGACATTCCAAAACGAAAATTTTGAAAAAAAAAACATCCCGATTAGTCAATTTTTGAAGAAGTTATGGCTGTTTGAAAAAAAAGAGCGACTTTTTTTGGGTTGGGTAAAAAAATTTGAAAAAATTATGAGGACCGTCTTTAGTGGGGTAGAAAAAGATAAAAAAGTTTCAGCCAAATCGAAAGGGGTCGGGTTCAGAAGTGGTCGATTTGGCATGGAATGCCCCATATATAATAGGATCTTATATTCTAATAATTACATGTATATTTCTATATAATGGTGCAAGCCGGAGACCATAGGGTCTGCCGACGTCACACTTAAGTTTCCTGAACCTGAAATCCAACAGCCTGCAGTCCCCTTCTCAAAAGATCCTGCTGACTGGATAATCAATGATTTGACTCGAGATCACGTGATATCCCATGGCGTCGTTCAAAATAAAGATGCTGATTTTACCAAATCTTCGCGTCAATATGGAGATATAACTAGGTTCATGAAATTGAATTTTTTCACCTACACGGAGAAAAAAAAGGGAGATTCTACCATTTTCGCATAGTAAAAATTCCTATGTTGACATAGGAGTTTTTACTATGCGAAAATGGGAGTTTTTCCCATGGGAAAATGGTAAAAATACCTATAATTTATAGGAATTTCTCCCATGTAACATAGTAATTTCTCGTATAATCACATAGGAATTTTTACTATGTCAACATAGGAATTTTTCCTATGTTGACATCGTAATTTTTCCTATGTTAAAATAGCAATTTTTCCTATGGTGACATAGGAATTTTTACTATGTTAATATAGCAATTTTTCCTATGCTGACATCGGAATTTTTCCTATGTTAAAATAGCAATTTCTCCTATGTTGACATAGTAAAAATTCCTATGTCAGCATAGGAAAAATTCCTATGTTACATAGGAGAAATTCACATGTAACTAAAATCTACAAACTACCCAATATTTGATTTAACGGTTGGATTTGAATCATGACATATAAGTGAAACGATGATGTGCGGTTAATTTGAGTAACACAGTAATGTTAATTTAAAAACATAGATTGTAAAAAATCGGGAGTCAATTCGGAGTCAATTTTTACTCTCGCACCGTTGACCGACATTACCAAGCATTTGAAGTGTTGCACCATTGTGACAATTGGCATAGATTCACCGTTTCGGATCTCGAAATTTGTACCGTCACATCTTTATTGTTAAACACAAATGGGAAAAAATATGTTCCTAAGCGGTGGATATAATAGATTTATCATTGTTACTGTATATACATTAATTAATAATACGTCACGTCCATTGAAAATGAGAGTGTTTTAATTTACTGATCCATAATACCGTTTTTAGATAAAATCGTTAATTATTGATTGGTTGAGTTTTTTTTTTTTTACAAAAAGTGTGACATTATATACCCCGAATCCCTTAAACAATGCAAAATTTGACAAAATTGAATTTTTGTATGCATAGGAAAAATTACTATGTTGACATAGTAAAAATTCCTATAATAACATAGGAACTTTTCCTATGCTACCATAGGAAAAAAACCTATGTAAAAATAGGAGAAATATCTATGTTAACATAGGAAAAATTACTATGTTACCATAGGAATTATCCCTGAAAACAACTATGTTACATAGTTGTTTTTCCAATGTTACCATGGTAAAAATTACCATGCCAACATAGGAAAAATTCCTATGTCAACATAGGAAATTTCCCTATGCGAAAATGGGAGAATCTCCCATTTTTTTTTCTCCGTGTACACGCTTCGGAACGGTAAACGCAAGAACCGAGCTTGGCTTGTATATTCCGAACGAAAAACCGCTTTATTCTGTGCACCTTGTCTTTTATTCGGAGGCACAACGCAATTTGCTACAGACGGTTTCAATGACTGAAAGAACGCTACCGCCCGTTTAAAAGATCATGAAAATTCTGATGGACACAAATCATGCGTTATTGCACTCCGCGATCGATCTCACTCTCGCGGGCGAATTGACGAAAGCCTGACAATACAACTTCATGAAGAAGTAGCTTATTGGCGAAGTATCCTGAAACGTGTAGTTACTGTTATTAGGGCATTATCATCTCGCGGGCTAGCATTTAGAGGTAGTGATGAACATTTTGGGTCTTCGTCAAACGGTAATTACTTAATGTTTCTCGAAGTTACTGCCGAATTCGATCCATTTCTAGCGGATTATATTGCACGATATAGCAATAAAGGACCTGGGACCATATCTTACCTGTCGACCACAATTTGTAATGAGTTCATAGAACTAATGGCGGCAAAACTATCCGGAATAATTATAAGTCAAATTAAGGCATCAAAATATTTTTCAATAAGTGTCGATTCAACGCCGGACGTATCGCATATCGATCAATTGAGCCTCATTTTTCGATATGTTATGCAAAATGGTCAGCCCGTCGAACGGTTTTTCACTTTCATCTCGGATCCAGGGCATAAGTCGGAGCTTCTTGTGCAAGCGGTCACGAAGGTTCTTGATTCATACAATTTAGATATTTTGAATTGTCGAGGACAATCATATGACAATGCGAGCAATATGGCTGGCTGTTATTCCGGTCTTCAGGCTAGAATCAAGCAATTAAACCCGTTAGCCGTGTATATACCTTGTTCAGCCCATTCGCTAAATCTTGTCGGGACATGCGCAGCCGAATGTTGCCAAGCAGCTGTTTCCTTTTTCGGGGTGGTTCAGCAAATATATAATTTTTTCTCTGCTTCAACTCACCGATGGGATATTCTAAAATCTCAATTGAAATCAGGTGCTTCTGTTGTAAAAAGCTTATCAATTACTAGATGTTCAGCGCGAAATGAAGCCTTGCAAAGTCTCAGTAAATCTTGGAATAAAATCATCCAAGCATTAGAAACGATCGAGCTCGATAACTCAGAAAAACCAATGACAAGAAGTGAAGCCAGCGGCATACGAAAAAATTTACAAAGCTTGGAGTCGGCTATTTTGGTGATATTCTGGAGCTTTCTTCTAAGACAATTTCATTTGACTAGCAAACGCTTGCAAAGCGTAGATATCGATATTGGAACAGTCGTGAATCTTTATCGTGACTTACTAAAAATCATAGAGCAAACCAGAAATAACTTTGAGTATTACGAAGATCAAGCGAAGTTACTCACGGGTTTAAGTGAATATAAATCAGGCCGTCAAAAGAAAAGGAAACTTCCTCATGATGTTTCTCGTCAAGGAGATACAGAGATGAACCCACGTGAAATATTTCGAATAAATACGTTTATATTCATCATCGACAAATTGAACAGCGAATTATGCCGTCGTGGTCAGGCTTATGAAGAATTTCATAAAAAAATTTCTTTTCTTGAAAATTTGACAAATTTGGCCTGTCGTGAGATAGAAGAACACGCAACCAACCTATCTACATGTTATTCGGAAGACCTAGAGAAAGATGCGCTTATCGACGAATGCCTACACCTTCGAGCGCATTTAATGACAAACCACAAGACCGGAAAACCTATGCTTTGGCTTTGTAGATTTCTCCGCGATGAAGAACTTCATGACATCTATCCGAACGTAGACATTGCCGCACGCATGTTTGTATGTACACCAGCCACAAATTGCACGACAGAACGGTCTTTTTCGTGTTTAAAACGTGTGAAGAACTGTCTTCGCTCAACATTAAGCGACGAACGTCTGAATGCCCTAACGCTCCTTGCAATTGAGTCGGAGTTACTCAAAACAGTTGACTACGATGATTTAATTGATGATTTTGCACTTCGTAAGGCTAGGAAGAAGACTCTGATGTAAATATATAAAAATGTGAATGACAATTAACCCTAGAACCGCGTCGTTGTTTTCAGCATCCGTAAACCGTGAACATGTAAATTCATGGGTAATCCCTGAGGTTTTAATTATTAAATAACCAATATTATCAACTCAATTTGGAAATTGTTAAATTTATTGTTGAAGAGAGGCCAAGGTCAGAATATGGTCGACAATCGCAAAACGCCGAGGACGTCAACGACCCATGTTCACGGTTCTAGGGTTAATACTTTGAATTTTTGTGTACTATGTATGTTATTTCGAATTTAGTCCAGCACCGAGTATTCTTGCTATTAATTTTATAAAATATAATTCTCACCAATATTGTCAACATCATGTTTTATTTTCCAAACCCATAAAGATTTATAAGAATTCGTATTTTGCTAACCAATAAAGATTATTCTGTTTTTGGCCCTTCAGTACGTAGTAATTAGTATAGGTAGAATACGGATTGAACGGATTAGTCAATACTTTTATATCAAGTAAGCGGCGGAATTCTAAAAGTGCCTAGGGCGGCAAAATCGTAAGTCCGGCGCTGGATCCACGTATGCCAAAAATGTGGATTTACAAAAAGTGCAAATACCTGTAATGGACAAGTATTTTGTCTTCGAGGACAGGGTTGTCTTACCTCCTTTATAACGAATCTTGCACGGTAATTTCGTGTGTTTCCAAAATTGAGCGGTGATGACATGTGTCCACTTACCACGTTTTAGCACATTGTATTTTCGTAAACATTTTCTGCGGCTGCCTTTATAAGTTACTACTTCAGGGGAAATAGTTTCCCACTCATTTGGCGAAAACTTGATAATGAATTTTCGTTCTTCGAAATCCTTTGGTAGGTTGCGACAATCGTTTCGCTTCACGAAACTATCGTTATCAGTCACATTTGGGCTAGTATCGACTGAAATACTTGTGCTGGGGATGCTTGTGTCAAGTGTGTTTGTGCTTGTATCAAGAGTACTTGTACTAGCGATTGATAAATCATGTGTATTTACCGTTGAAGCTGGTTTATTGATGCTAAAATGTTCTAGCAAATCGTACCTACTCTCCTTGACGATGGTGTAGCAGTATAGAGGAGAAACTTTTTGTCCTTTCATTCCTTCGCTCAGCCGTCGCCATACGTCAGAAGTCTTTCCTGCTACATTACCATTACTTAAATATGCAGCATTAATTTCAGTAGCAAGTAAAGTACGAAATTCTTCAATGGGAAATGTGCGCGGCCTCCCCATATTTACGCAATATTTATATACTCTTTAATTTATTTCTACTGCTCGGACTACGGAACTCACGAGACGCACATTAAATGAGTTACGCGCATGGGCCGTCTAGTTCTTATGTCAACCAGACGCTGCCTGCAAATCTCCCTGCATATACTTGAGCGCGGCCGCTGCGCTACCACGCCATCGTCATGGTAAGCGAGATATAGTCTAGTCAACAAACACTTTTTTTACGATTTTCCGTCAGAAGACTTCTAAAAATATGGTCATTCGATTCGGAATCGCGTTTAGAAACTTTTTGAAAATATTCAAGATCCGGAACAAAAAATTGCAAAAGTAATAAACAATTTAGTGAAAAAAAAGGGATTTAGTTTTTTTCAAATGTCTCGAAAACCATTGCAGATATCGCAAATATAAAAAAAGATTCTTAAAAAGCAGGAAATCTTCAACGAAAACGTCGCGACTTCCATAGCTCTACCACTAATATTAATAATTTTGATTTGGCGGTGAAAATAGGGCTGAAAACGGACGATGTGACAACCGTGAGCTCGTCACGATTCGCTCATATTTACAACAAAAATCTTTTCAACCCATTAAATATGAATATAAACGGAAATGATAATGACTATCTTATTGTCAAAAACGAATTTTCGGTAATGTCATAAACAATGCATTTGTTTATAACAATGTTTTAAACAATCGGAATGAAAATTAAAAAAAAATATCCTTATATAGTTTTCAGTGATTAAAAATTGAAACAATCGAAGAATTAGCAAAAAAAGTTTTTCTTGGTAGCTCTATTTGATTGTTTAACATTTTCATTCCTTATTCGTGATTAAAAAATGAAAAATCGATATTGACAAAGTTTATAAACGGGGATCTCTTTTAAACTCGTTGAAGAATGGATTCCAGAAGTTAAGAAAATTAGCAGGTTTTTCATTTGAAAATGACAGAGGTTTCTATGTTGATTAACACATTGTGAAAATGACTCGATTAACAAGAGCATGATTAATTGAAAAATTGGGGAAAAAATTTGTTGTCTACGGATGATTGTTCATTTATGTATCTAAATGGTACCTGCATTTTTTTGGTCCTTAATATTCATATTTAATGGGTTAAAAAGATTTTTGTTGTCAATATCAGCGAATCGTACCGAGCTCACGGTCGTTACATCGCCCGTTTTCAGCCCTATTTTCACTGCCAAATTAAAATTATTAATATTGGTGGTAGAGCTATGGGAGTCGCGACGTTTTTGTCGGAGATTTCATGCTCTTTAAGAATCTTTTTTATATTGGCGATATCTGCAATAGTTTTCGAGATATTTGCGAAAAACTAAATCCCGTTTTTTTTTTCACTAAATTGTTTATTACTTTTGCAATTTTTTGTTCCGGATCTTGAATTTTTTTTTAAAGTTTCTAGACGCGATTCTTAATCTAATGACACCTCACCATATTTTTAGGAGACTTCTGACAGAAAATCGTAAAAAGGTGCTTGTTGACTAGACTAAATAAGGGCACAGTCTGCAATTTTGTACACACGTAAGGTTCAGTTTTGTCGAAGGATTACTCCACCTTAACGCTCGAAAAAACGGGTATAAAAATTTGAAAAAATTTGACCCACCGATCAAACATGAAATCATTTTTATTTTACACAAATACACTGTAGTTCTACAAACATATTATGAGTTAGGGAGGAGTTTGTTGAGTTCGTTGAGTTCGTGTCCTCGTTTTTACACCCTAATGATAACGGGAACTATGTGATATGGAATTGGAGTGAATATGATGCGTAATCACTAAATCATTGTTTATTAATGAGAATATAATAATGGTTGAAACCATACATGGATTAATTATAAGTTTAGAGTTACTTAGTTGAAGATATATTGATTTATGAATTGAGTAGTTATGATTTTGAGAGTTGGAGAGTATAAGTAGTCGATTGATTTTGAGTTTGCGAGCAAGTGTCAAAAGAGTGGATCTGTCTCCCGGGCGTAGGCGTGCTTATTGTGGAGTCAGCGTTTTTCTTTGAAAGGGAGTTGATCTTAAGGTACGGGTGATATTAATTGGAACGGAAGGTTCGGACATCCTTTGATTAGCGACCGTGGGACAGGATGCATGCTGGGTAGATACCTGAGTTGGAAGTGTGAGTTACTGAGCACGTAACAAACAATTAAAAACAAAAACGAATGAAAAAAACTTAAAAATGGTGGAGATATGAGCTGTCAAGTAGGACTCTTTTTTGAAAATCCTTGCTCATGGTGGAATTTTTTTCTTTGATAAATGGAAAATCTCATTCATAAAGGTCATAACTACAACGTAGCATAAGGAGAAATTAAAAAAAAAAAATTTTGTAGAAATGACAGCTGTTTGAAAAAAAAACCTCTAATTTTTACGACGATTTCGAGTGTAAGAATTTATAAAAAATAAACGCACTATTCAATAAAAATGCAATGTTACAAGTTAGATAATATTGTAAGAAATATGTGGTTTGAATTTCTTCGAAATCGGTTAAGTAGATCTCAAGATATCTTTTGCACCGTAGTTTGAAAAAAGTAGTTTCGAGAAAACGCAAAAGAACAAGTAACTCTTTGCCGCGCTCATTTCTAATTGCTATAACTTCAGAAATAATTTGAATTTTGGAATGGTTAAACGCTTAAAATATTCTTAATAGCATAAACAATTCATCTAGCCAAAAAAATGTTGATTTTTTGTAAATCTCCAGGTGGTGTAACCCTTTAATAAAATACTGGAAAGTTTAGGCAGATTAGGACACTGCTATGTGGTTTAGTTATAACAATACGAACGAAAATCAGCTGATACATAATTCAAGTCTGTTCTATCTCTACGGCACAAGCAGCACAAAATTAGTGAAAATGGTGTAGCCTCGTGGGCTCCGTTTATTCGGCTTCGCAATTTGTCTTCTGCAAATATACCAGTGGCGTAGCTAGGGGGTGGCGGCGGGTGCGGCCCGCACCGGGTGTCACCCGTTTGGGGGTGACACCCCCAGTGAGAAAAAAAATTCTCAAAAATGCTATAAAATGAAATTACCGCTAAAATTGAACGATATCGTGTGACTAATGCCATAAAATCGTAAGCGCGAAAAATAAATTTCGTTTTTTTTAGTGGCAAAATCTTTTTCATACAGTATAAAATCTGGTCATACCCGCAAAAAGAAAATTTTTCGGCGCCTACGACCTTATGGCACTAGTTACACGATATCTATGTACTACGTACTAGATGGCGCTAGCGCAACACCAGTTTTCGGAACATGCTGCTTCTCTATAAACGTGCTGGCTTATGGAATATATACGTCAATGCGAAAATTGAATAGCTCAATGGCTCGGTCGGGGATTCCCACATTTCTCGTTTTTTTTCGTGAATGGTGATTGGCGTGAAGTGAATCGGTGTTATTTCGATAGTGCTTTATAAAAGAATCGAAAAGATATCTTCTTTAAAGCTAAAACCAACTTGGTTTTAGTTAATCAAGGTAAATGGATTGATTAGTTAAATAATTTGTAAGTTTAATAACGTGATAGTTATCTATTTTTTATACAAACCGACTCTTAAGTAATTTTTTTTTTTTTTTTATTTAGTCGAAATTTTGGTTTTGAATTTCTGGAAGTTACTTATCAGATTTAGTTTAGTCGCGTCGATTCTGTTGTAATAGTATTTAGATTTTGTGTTTATTTGTTAACACAGACGGTGTATTTATTAGTTACCCAGGAAATCATATAGCCGTGCGGAAACGCGAATTGCTATAGGTTAAAAAAGTGTATTTATTAGGAAATGTTGGTATACCTATGATCCTACCAATAAATATATTTAAAATTCATTACGTCAATGATATTAAGAAGGCTGGATAAGGATACTTGAAAATAGTACATTTGTAATTAATTTCATCAGGCGATCATCTCTCTTTGGATATTTATAATTATTACATTTATTTACTTGTAAACTACTTCTACTTCCATTTAAACCACAATGCAAAACCGTAAAAATTAAACAAATTCTTAGATTTAAATATATCATTTAGAAGCGTTTTAAAATGCATAAAAATCTATTAGATTCGGTCGATTTTATTTTACGTCTGCTGATTTTGTTTAGAAACCCATTACCTACAACTTCACCTTTACAAATTTTTTTCAATAATATTTTACTGTCGAGTATTTAATTTCATAATATTGCAGCGATGTAGATTTTGAGCCACAAATAGCAATATTTTACTAACTATTGAGAACCAATAAATTTTATCATGGTAAAGTTGTAGATAATGGGTTTCTGAACAAAATCATTAGATGTAAAATAAAGTCGGCCGAATATAATAGATTTTCATGCATTTTGAAACGCTTTCGAATGATAGTTTCATATCTAGCATTTGTTTATAATTTTCACATTCTTTGCACAGGAGTTTAAATGGAAGTAGAAGTAGCTTACAAGTGAATAAATGTAATAAATATCCAATGAGAGATGATCGCCTGATGAAATGAATTACAAATGTACTGATTTCGAGTATGCAACCTCTTTAGATGTGAATATTTTTTTAGAATACGTGTACCAAATACCCAAAAAGAGAAAAATGCCTCGAGGGGTTCATACATCTAAAAGAAAAAGTGGGTTTCAGCAGAGAAAAGCCAAACAGGCTAAAATTGATGTACTTCAGAGCATGTCTGGATCCATCTTTAAATATGTCACAAAAACTGATCATGATGATATCAAAAGTTCATCAAAAGAAACGAATTCTCACGTAGATGCAAGGACTGATTCAGATAATATCAGCTCATCGTCGGGAAGCAACAGTGACAATACAGAATTAATGATAACAACCCATCAAGAAGATGAATCAGACAAAGATACTGATAATGACAGTGATGATATTGGTAATGCTATCACTATGAAAGACACGAATGAATCATTTCAGGACTTGAGAGATGTGTTACATTAGAGTATACCCGTTCCTGATAATGTTCGTATTGAGATCATAAAAAATGGAAGTGAACATTTCCAAAACAGAGAAGGGCCGATAAACGAAGGGCACGGGTTAAACATAAAAGGTGATGTTCGCCATCTTTCAAAAGAATGGTTTTATAAAGTGATGCCTGATGGTGAAAAAATTTTGCGCTCGTGGATGGTTTACTCTCCTATGACTAATAACCTGTACTGCTTCTGCTGTCGTTTATTTGCTGTCACCAATAGTACTAATACGAGAGCTACATTTACGACTGGATTTCAAAAGTGGTGGAAACTAAATCCCAAAGTGGCTGACCATGAAACTTCAAATCAACATCTAGAAAATTTTGAAAAGTGGAAAGCTTTGGAAATGAGGCTAGAATGGCATAAAACAATAGATGACGCAGCCTTGCAATTAGTGGATACGGAAAAACAAAAGTGGAAGCATCTTTTATCTAGAATATTGGATATAACTTTATTTCTGGCTAAACAAAATCTGGCATTTCGTGGACATGATGAAGGACAAGACTCTACGAATAAAGGCAATTTCTTAGAACTAGTCAAACTACTGTCGAAGTATGATGTAGTGTTAAAAGAACACATCTTGAACTTGGAGCATGGCAAATCACCAAAAGTATCATATTTGTCGCCAGATATACAAAATGAATTCATAAATGTTTTAGCGAACCACGTAAAATCTAAGCTTGTCAACGAAATTAAATCAGCCAAATATTTTGGTATTATGTTCGATAGCACACCTGACATTTCACATGTTGATCAAATGTCTGAAGTGATTCGTTATGTGAAGATTGATAATAGAAAAGTGGAAGTCAAAGAAGTATTCCTTGGATTTTTTCCTTTAAAAGGAAAAAAAGCCGCTGATCTAAGTGATGAAATTCTTAGGCAGCTTGAAAATGACGGTTTAAATATTATGATGTGTCGTTCCCAAGGTTATGACAATGCAGCTGTTATGAGCGGCGTACACGGAGGAGTACAAGCTATCATTAAAGCAAAAAACAATATAGCAATTTTTGTTGGATGTATTGATCATTCAATAAATTTATGTGGCCAACACTCATTTGCACAAAATGTATCTTGTGTAACATTTTTCGGAACAGTAGACACAATTTTTACATTTTTTTCTGCTTCCACTAGCCGTTGGGGGGTGCTTATTAAACACAGCAAAGCATCTGTTAAAAGACTCTCAACAACGCGTTGGAGTGCTCACTATGCTGCAGTAAAAGTACTGGCAGAAAATTTTGATGGGGTTGTGGCTGCAATTGAGGAATTATGTGATCAACGAGAAAACTTAGACACCAGAGGTGCTGCACAGAACCTTATGCCTGCTGTGTGTAATTTTACATTTCATTGCTATCTTTTCTTTTGGAATGATGTGCTAAGGGAAATAAATTGTACTCAGATTGCATTGCAAAGTAAAGGCTTGAGTGTTGATCAATTAGCTATAAAAATAGATGCACTTCGTCTTTGTATTGAAGAAAAACGGGATCATATTGTAGAAGAGGCAATGGGTCTTGCTGCGAAAAAATCGGAGGACTATGACATTCCAATAGAAAGACGCGTTCGTCGTAAAAAACGAATGGCCGGTGAGTTGGCCACCGATGCAGGTCTCACACTGAGAGCTGAACTTCAGAAGGATATGTCGGAATGTCTTGACCGATTCAGTATTGAACTCCGAACTAGATCAAAGTCCGTTCAAGATGTAGCTTCATTGTTCGAGGTTGTGCAGACAAATACTTTGCTTTTGGCGAACACTGACGTGTTGAAATTAGCTATATCAAAATTTACTGGTTTTTATGATGAGGTATCAGAAGCAGAACTCCTCTTAGAGATACCAAGGTTGAGAAGCCATTTAAAAGCGGCCAATGTTACAGTTTCTGATTGGGTATCTCTAGACGTTTTGAAATTCATCGTGGAATGGGATTTTATAGAATCTGTTCCAAATCTTGTAATCGCACTGAAGTTATTCATGACAATTTGCGTATCAGTTGCTTCGTGTGAGAGGAGTTTCAGCAAACTGAAATTAATAAAAAATTACCTACGGGCAACAATGACCCAAGCGAGACTCAACAATCTTAGCATATTGACAGTAGAACACGAGGCAACACAAAATATTAATTTTGAAGATGTGATTTCCGAGTTTGCAGCTGTTAAAGTTAGAAAGAAGAGATTTTAAGCAATTCCACTGAGTTGATTCTACTATTCACTTCCATGTATCAATAAGAAAGAATATATATATATATATTGTGACGTGGACTCTTTTTATCCCCCGGGAATAGACCGGATAGCTATCCCGAGAGACAGTCCAGTCGACAATTGACGAACGAGAACGAGAAAAAAATGATTTTAGAGTTGGGCGCCAGGCGACTACTTCGCCACGAAACAAAAAGATCGAAATAAAAAAAAAGACAACTACAAATAAGCGGCGGCTAGCTGCAGTACCGCGGAGAGGGGTCGGGATTTAGAATGAGGGATTAGCAGGGCGTCTAATAACGACTCGAGTGCTCAAATTTTATAAAAGAAAATATAACAAAAATTTATTCCATAAAAAGAAATAATCTGGCAAATCTGGGCTTCCACGTAGGAGAGCAATAACAAAAAAATAGCAAATAATAGATTACCAACCAAAATGTAAGGCCTCGCGGCACACTAAACTACGTTACAAAATAAATTTAACTACTCTTAGGAGCTACGCGGTGGTGGTAGCGAAAGAAAAAAATAATAATAGCAGAAACTAACAATAATAAAAGAAAATACTAATAATTGACGAGGAACGAACAAAATTCGGTTGTTGCTAGGCAACCACCGAGCCTACGGGAGGCTAGGCCTCGACGTTACCGACCACCTTTTCTTATTACCAATTTTCTTAACAAATAACTTATCCTAACTCTGCCCTCGTAGGCAAAACAAATTCAAAACAAAATACAAAATTAATAAGCCCACGGGGGGTGGTAATTTATTACGTAAATCTCCTCACAGGAGAAAGAGAAAGCGACAGTGACTGACTCAGGCTATCTCATTTGCACTCGTGTGCAGAAACTAAAAACGCGAACTCAAATGACGTTCCTCAAAACTTAACAACCGCGAAACTAGACTCGAAATTCTCTATTATTTACGGGAACCAAGTGACGGCCTACCGACTCGGAGGTCGTCTTTATTCGAATCCCAAAATTGCGAAAAAGCCTCGTGGCTGCTAATGGCAATATGGCAGACGGCCGTTTGCCGGATTCAAATCAGAAGACGGGTAAAATTTGCCAGAGCTTACCGTCTTCCAGCCACCGAACCAAAAATGCAGTGCCTCGCCAGGAAGTCCTCTAGGACACAGCCACACAGAGATTCGAAAAGTATACTGCCCTCGAAGGCCAAAGATAAAAAATAATACAAAATACAAGAATGAGCGCGAGCACTAACGCTCGACGCTCTACCTGCGAGGCAGGCCTACGGCAGAGTGTCTCTCTATCGCTAGGTGACGGTCGTTACCGCCCTCGTTAGGCGATCGATTATTGATTTGTGTATCGACCGCTGTGACGTCATGGGGTGGCCCTCGATCCTTGGCGCGAATAATTTGAATTGCCACCACGGTGATTTTAGCTCTTCTAGGCCGAGGACTGCGGGTTGTAGATTCTTTTCGGTGGCGGGAATCTCATCCACCACCTTAGTCCCTCGTTGCAGAGTGTCGTAGACACTCTCCCGCATCCTCGGCTGGTTGGTGAGTTAGCAGGGCCCTTGCTAATCTCACGAGCTTCAGTGGCGACTTGTCGAAAATTCACGCCCTCGGTGCATCGAGCCGTGGACGTTCGTCGGTGTATGTTGTGGTCGTTAGGTCATCTCCAATATCCTGAATAGTCTGTAGTCGGTACGTACTCGTTGCACTCCCACATAATAGAGAAAATGTCAAAAAAAAACAAAAGAATAAGAACTAAATTCGATAGTTTTAGGTCGGTCACGGTCGCCTCTCGGAGATTTTATAGCCTCGGGGCTATCCTAATGCACGCATCCTTCCTCATACATTCTTTGCCCTACGTAATTATGGCCGTCTAAGGGTTCGGGAGTCGCTTGTAACACGCGTTGCAAAATGCAATGTTACAATATACAAGGTCATTCAAAAACCTATGTCAAAAATGTAACAGCGGATTCGTCTCTTCGCCCTGATCCCAACCCTGTTTTCGGTATTGAGAAATTTTGATAACAGCCTGAGTAATTAGCAATTAAAGATAATGCACTTTTTGGAATGCCAACTCGCAAGTGCATCGTGTTGCTACGCAACGCTTGACTAACGGCGCGATGAATTTTTGTGTTTATTCATTTTTTTCATACATGGCGAGCCATATTTGATAAATTATTTCAGAGATGGCGTTAGAGTCTGAAATTTCAAAGGTGATCGAATTTATTGCCTTGATGCGAGTAAAATTCTCGTGATTAAGTTGGAATTGAGAATTGCGATGAAATGCTGTGATGCTTGTAACCTTCAACGGAGCGTCAAGCCAAAAAACTACGACGAAATAAAACCTTTTTTTTTACACGCAACTTATTCGTAAAAATTGTTATTTCGAGGTGCCAGGTTATAACCCATGCTCTGTCCGTCTACCAGATTTTACGTATTCCATACCTACTCTATACCTATCCCATACTCTTCTCTACCCCCATTCTCAATATCCAAGACACAACACCCAGCATGCATCCTGTCTCACGACACCATATCAAAAGATGACCCAACTCATCCCAATTCGGTCAGCGAGATGGCCAGCGAGACGGTCAGCGAGATATCCAGCGAGATGGCCAGCGAGATATCCAGCGAGATGGCCAGCGAGATATCCAGCGAGATATTCAGCGAGATGGCCAACGAGATGGCCAGCGAGATATTTAGCGAGATGCCCAGCGAGACGGTCAGCGAGATCTTCAGCGAGATGACCAGCGAGACGGTCAGCGAGATATTCAGCGAGATGGCCAGCGAGATGGCCAGCGAGATATCCAGCGAGATATTCAGCGAGATATTCAGCGAAATGGCCAGCGAGGTGGTCAGCGAGACGGTCAGCGAGATATTCAGCGAGATGGCCAGCGGGATGGCCAGCGAGATATCCAGCGAGATATTCAGCGAGATATTCAGCGAAATGGCCAGCGAGGTGGTCAGCGAGACGGTCAGCGAGATATTCAGCGAGATGGCCAGCGAGATGGCCAGCGAGATATCCAGCGAGATATTCAGCGAGATATTCAGCGAAATGGCCAGCGAGGTGGTCAGCGAGACGGTCAGCGAGATATTCAGCGAGATGGCCAGCGAGATGGCCAGCGAGATATCCAGCGAGATATTCAGCGAGATATTCAGCGAAATGGCCAGCGAGGTGGTCAGCGAGACGGTCAGCGAGATATTCAGCGAGATGGCCAGCGAGATATCCAGCGAGATATTCAGCGAAATGGCCAGCGAGGTGGTCAGCGAGACGGTCAGCGAGATATTCAGCGAGATGGCCAGCGAGATGGCCAGCGAGATATCCAGCGAGATATTCAGCGAGATATTCAGCGAAATGGCCAGCGAGGTGGTCAGCGAGACGGTCAGCGAGATATTCAGCGAGATGGCCAGCGAGATGGCCAGCGAGATATCCAGCGAGATATTCAGCGAGATATTCAGCGAAATGGCCAGCGAGGTGGTCAGCGAGACGGTCAGCGAGATATTCAGCGAGATGGCCAGCGAGATATCCAGCGAGATATTCAGCGAGATATTCAGCGAAATGGCCAGCGAGGTGGTCAGCGAGACGGTCAGCGAGATATTCAGCGAGATGGCCAGCGAGACGGTCAGCGAGATGGCCAGCGAGATGGCCAGCGAGATGGCCAGCGAGATCTTCAGCGAGATATCCAGCGAGATGGCCAGCGAGATTTATTTATTTATTTATTTATAACTAACGCGCAGCATTTTGTAGGGCAAAGATGAGAGCGTGTAATATGTATTAAGGGACATGAAATTGATGTGGAAAACGTGTGACAACATTAACAACATCGATTGTTCTTTGCGGCTAGGTCATCTATTTCTATTTATCTCTCAGGTTTATTTGCGCATTTGCTGGATACTGAAGATGCTCGTCCTTAACTTTAA
The DNA here is from genome assembly GCA_944452935.1 of Rhogogaster chlorosoma. Taxonomy (NCBI): domain Eukaryota; kingdom Metazoa; phylum Arthropoda; class Insecta; order Hymenoptera; family Tenthredinidae; genus Rhogogaster; species Rhogogaster chlorosoma. The sequence continues at coordinate 12,147,702 of OX101800.1, read as the reverse complement.
CTTCACTTCTCTTTCTTGCGGCTCTTATCTGTTAGGTGTTGGTTATTTCTAGCTTCTGGTTTTTTCTTTTGCTCTTGAGTACTCATGTATTGTATTTTTGTACCTTTTCTCTTTCACAGTCACAGGGTAAGTTATTTTGTAATACTCTGTGACTTTGCTTGTCTAATATTGCTATAGACATAAATAAATCTATCTATCTATCTATCTATCTGTTTCGTAGTCATCGGTGGCCAGAATTTCCTGTACGTATTTCTCAGCGAGGAGGTCAACCGCTTCGTAGTTATCGTTGTCTAAGTCTTCCTCTCCATAGTTATCAGTGTCCAGGTCATCCGCTGAATAGCTTTTGATGTCGAATCTTACAGTTCGCAGTTCTGTGCACCGACAACTACAAAGCAGATGACCTATCTACCAAAAACTATAAAGCAGGTGACCTGTGCGCCGATACCCAAGAAGCGGACGACCTGTACACCGTGAACTACGTGGTAGATGACTTGTGCGTCACGAACTACAGTAAGGAAGACCTGGACGCCGAAAATTATGATGCAAATAACCTGGACACCAAGAACTACGATCAGGAAGACCTGGATGCCAAAAACTACGAAGCGGAAGACCTGGACACCAAGAATTACGATCAGGAAGACCTGGATGCCAAAAACTACGAAGCGGATGACCTGGACACCAAGAACTACGATCAGGAAGACCTGGATGCCAAAAACTACGAAGTGGATGACCTGGACACCAAGAACTACGATCAGGAAGACCTGGATGCCAAAAACTACGAAGTGGATGACCTGGACACCAAGAATTACGATCAGGAAGACCTGGATGCCAAAAACTACGAAGCGGATGACCTGGACACCAAGAACTACGATCAGGAAGACCTGGATGCCAAAAACTACGCCATGTATAAAAAAAAAATAAATAAACACAAAAATTCATCGCGCCGTTAGTCGAGCGTTGCGTAGCAACACGATGCACTTGCGAGTTAGCATTCCGAAAAGTGCATTATCTTTAATTGCTAATTACTCAGGCTGTAATCAAAATTTCTCAATACCGAAAACAGAGTTGGAATTGGGGCGAAGAGACGAATCCGCTGTTACATTTTTGACATAGGTTTTTGAATGACCTTGTATATATATTGTAACGTGGCAGATTAGCTGCCGCGTAATGACCATCGCCTCTTCTCCCGGCGACAGCGACCCTCGCGTTAAAAATTAATTCCGTATCGAAGCAAGAAGTACCGAAGCTCAAGTTCCCAAGGTCCCGTTTGTAACCTATAACCCTGTATATTAATTCCTATCATGTTCCTATGTCTCTTATGTAATATCGTCGTGACTCTACCGCCGAGGGAGATCATCCCTTCTTAAGAAAACTACTGGCAGGTAACCTGGAAGTCTCAGAGTCAGTAGCGAGGAAGCAGAGAACGTCGTATCCAGAGATATGCCTGGAAGAGCGCTGCAAAACTGTCTCCCCTGTCGCCCTCCTCTCCAACATCACTCACCGGCCTCGTCCACCGGTTATATGCAGAAATTCCGCCTTCCAGGATATCGAAAACGTCAGCCCGCCACCTTACGTCATCCTCGCGAAAGCTCTGAGAACCAACGGGCCCTGCCAGGCCGCGATCCAGAAGAAAGAACACCCACAGCGTCATTTGAAAAGGACCAATAATGATGTCTTCGCGAAAACCCCACCCCTCTTGTTGATTCCCTTAACGACGGGCGCAAGCCCGCCACTTCTTGCTTGGATAGCGTTACGTTAAGATCCATTTGTTGTCGTATTGAGCATTATTGCTAAATTACTTGCGTTAATTTAATTTAACTGTTTAAAAAATTTCCCCTTGTGATCGAGTCATCAGCTCAGTTTGTGTTGTGTACCTGAGTACGTCTAAAAGGTAGGCTTTCGCCCATATATTGATTGATTTAATCGATTTCTTGTTGCATTGTGTGATTACGTAGTTGGGTCAGGCCTCCACGAGGGTGACGCCATTCGCATAAAATTGGGATTTTCGTGTTTTGGCTTTATTGTATCGGGTTAATTGTTTAGTCCTATTACTTTTGTGTCCCCTGTTGATATTATTGTGAAGAGAGAATCGATTTTTCGCGAATATTAGCTTCTAAAATAATTATTTCATTGATAGCGTCCTTTTTCCCTTTGTGATTTTTCGTCCCTGATTTATTGAATTTATCGGTTTAAATCGTCCTGGGGAAACCCACACTCATCCTACCCCGGTTTATTTGATTTGTAGACGTTGATTATGAGATAAAAACCCCCCGTTAATTCCTTAATAATTTTCCCTTCGGTTCAATCGAAAACCGAAGCCACGCTTCCTTGTCCTCAATTCCGCCATAATTTCCAGAAAGATCGATCCTCTCAAAATTAATTAAATTTTCCTTTAATTACTATAAAGCCTAGGAAGTTGATTTTAAGAGTCTGATAATATAAATTCTCTTAAATTAGTGGGGAACTTGAGCTGGTTTATTTTCCGTCGTAGATTTATTATTTTACAAAACCTTTATAATTCGCCATTTGTTTAATTAGTTAGTATTACATAGTTGTATGTTGTGTTTCTTCTTCAAATATTCGGGAATGTTCGGGTGAATTCGGATCGAGTCGTTTGTTCGCGTCTTCCACGCTTTGTACTTTCTTTAGAAAGTTCTACATTATCGATCTAGCCCTCATTGATTTGTTCGAGTCCCATCCTAATTGATTCCGGATCCTTCCGCATTACCCGACATTATCGACCTGACGTCACGCTTTGTTACCACGTCATTGTTTTCTACGTTATCCTAAGATATTTGTTTTATTCTATTTAAGTTATCTGTTCTATATTACCCTATGACCTACTATTTCTTTTGTGACCTACATACCTGCTAGTCTATCAGCTGTTTCCATTGTCTCGTTTTTCTCGGTTAAGGCCTTCTGTCTGCCGACTTTTAATTTACTGTTGAATATTATTTATTGGATTATAACTTCGTGATTGATCATTCGATCGTCTTAATTTGTTCGTAACGATATTTTCCCTATATTGAACGGGAAAGATCGTATTGTTTTATTTCAAGAAAATATATTGGTTTCTTTGTTGAAATTCCATAAACCATAAATTGTTCGCTTCGCCCTAATTATTTCGCCCCCATGTTCCCCTCACCCTGAGCTAACGCGGAACTTGTGTATTTTCGGACATCATTTAATTTTTATTGATTTCAGTTTTGATTATATTATTCTTTTGAATTATTTGGGCTTGTTTTCTTTTGGGTCATTGATTTATCGCGGTACTATTCGGTACCTGGCGCCCAACCCTTACGTTTTCTCGCGAATTTAATATTTTCTAAATTATAGCATTTTGTTTTTCTAAATTAAATTCACCCCAAGCAATCCCACCGAGGATCGTCCTGTATTTGCTGGCGTTGCCTGTCACGGGAGTATCCCCACCGTCGGCAGTGCACGTCACAATATATATATGTATAATAAAACGATACTATTATCATATGATAATATTCCAATTTGATTATTAATGACCTTCCATTTGTATTATTTGAATTAAGTCATACTTGGAGTTTATCGGATTTTTATTGCTTTCAACAGTTTCAATTTTTGGGGTGACACCATCGATATCCGCCCAGGGTGTCACCCATGCTAGCTACGCCACTGTATATACATAATCAATAATGCAGATACAAAACTTTTTTTTTGTGGCACGAAACAGTACGAAACGAGCACAAAATATTGAGTGTTGTCAAATTTCATTTGGTCATCGGCGGGTTCCAACCTAACGTTAAGTGAGAACCCGCTACGTTTTTTTTTTTTTGAAAATCTGGGTAATATTAAAGGCACAAAACTTTTTTTTTGATGGCACAAAACAGCACGAAACGAGTACAAAATATTGAGTGCTGTCCGATTTCAATTGGTTATCGGCGGGTTCCAACTTAATGGAGCTAGGAAACGAAACAGACGAACAAGTACAAGAACAACAGCAATCGGACGACGGAAACGAAAGAGACGAACAAGTACAAGAACAACAGCAATCGGACGACGGAAACGCAACAGACGTACAAAATAATTAACATTCACTACAATAAATTATCATAGGGTAATTTCGGGGGAGATTGCCATACGGGAGAGATGGTCAACAATGATATTTCTCATGCTACTCGATATATGGCACTTACTATATAGAGTAGATCGGTAGAAGTACTCTGTACGAAGCGATCTTATCCATATAGGAAGTGTCATATATCGAGTAGCATCAGAAATATCATCATTGACCATCTCTCCCGTATGGCCATCTCCCCCGGAATTACTCTAGTCATTATTCTAACCCTACACGGGGAAACGGGGGTCTCCCGGTACCCCAAGCCTACTTTGAACTCCATCCATAACCTATCAGACCACAGTTGCGGAACGGGACGCTATCCATAATTCACTTTGACGTTTTCAGAGTCAAATAAGATCGGAAATAGCATCAGTGCTTCATTGTCTGTGGCTCAGTAAACACTGCAGTTGCGCTTGGGGTCCTACGGTACCCCAGTTTCCTCTTAAGGGGGGGGGGGGGTCCAGTCGATTTTGACCGATCCATCTAATTACTCAAATATCTCCGAAACGAGGGTATCAATCGGATCGTCCTTTTGGCAGCCGATGTTTGAGGAGGAATGGGATCGAGCGAATATAAAATGAAATAAAATTGTTGTTGTTTTTTTTTTTTTTCCTGTCGCAAAGTGTGGCCGTGTCACTTATTTCGACTTATATCAAAGCCTATGCATCGAAAATGCAAAATCGGCCTCCAGAGCCCGATCCTGTGAGAAATTCCGAACACGGGCATCCCAAAACATCTTTGTTTCCAACAACGATGTAGGCCACGGTTGTATTCTACGAATTTGTGGTAATTAGCGATTGTGAAACGGCTGGGAACGGCCATTAGTATTTATTATATGTATCAGTCCCCAGAACGGCCGCAAGATATCGCCACGCGCGAGTTTTCTGCTTCTTCTTCTCCCACCGCTGTTACGTTGGTACACCTGGTTGGTACCACGTGACTCGATCTGCAGTCAGAGATGATTTGAAGACTAATAAAATGTATATTCACGATATGATACTTTTCAATAATTTCAGTATTGGCTTGGTAAGTAAAAATATTTATTCGATTCATAATTGAGCATTTTGTTCATTTATTTCCATTATTCTACAATTATTCCATGGGTTCTCAATACAATTATATGAAATAACACGTGAACAGTTTTACTGAATAATTATAATATAATTTCATTTCATCAGTCGTATTATCCATTACATAAAATTATATTAAAAATACATAAAATATATGCTTTACATACACAATATGACGATGGTTAGTAGAATATTCGTATCTATAGATTCGTTCCAGAGAATTGAAAAAAAAATATTTCACAAATGTCAGCTCTTCTTCTCAATTACACATTACCAAAGTAATCGGTAATGAAATGAACATTTAATTATACGTTACCAAAATAATCAAATATATAGAAGAACTAATGATATTCAGACAATGATTCTTCTCTGTATATGATTATTTCGGTATATATTTATTTAATTACCCATTACTCTGGTAATATACCATACCCAATTGAATTACGCATTACAAATGTGATTGGTAAATGAAAATTGAATTACACATCGTGAAAGTAATGGGTAATTATCACAATTTTCACAACACTGTACTCAACTATGAATTACCCATGCTCGATTCGCCAGTAACATTGTTCTTTTTTTTTTAAATAAATACTTGTTATTGGTTTGCAAGTTGGCTCAACACTTGAAAAATCGCAAATACAGCATAATCATTCAGGGTGTACGAGAAATTTCCATTTATAGATACCAGGCATTCGTCATAAGTTCCAGACTAACATTCATATCATCAATGCTATCTAAAATCCTTTGAATAAATCAACTAAGCTGAAGCACGTATGTATTTTGATGTAACGTTGAAAGACCAACAAGTTGCCTTTTTTTCTGAATTCGATGCATAGGTGAGATGAAAAACATTTTTGCTAGGCTTGTTGAAAAAAAAAAACTTGGAATTTCGCAGGACTAGAGATTTTTTGAGTACTTTGACGATACTTGGAGACTTTGAATGAAATTTCAGAATATTTCAGGAGTTTCAAGGCTGTAAAAAAAAAATCAAGGCCAATTCCATGTTTGCCAGGATTTTCAGATCCTGTGAACATCATGTTGACTCAGAATTTATCGAAGCTAGTCGTCGACGTCTCTCAGCGATTGGTTACGGCAGATGCTTTACAGGAGATGCTGTCTCTTGATCCAGTGGTGATGATGTACAATCGAGGACTATCGTCTGTCTCTTTGCCATCGCCCTGACGTTTCTATTCTTCTCTGGTAAATTCATTGTCGCTGTCTTCACAAATGATTTTCATAAATCTCTTGGGATCTCCGAAGGCCCTCCGTCGAGGCTCAGGATCATCATCTGTACAGGATAAAAATAAGATTTACTTTATAGTTTATACACTGCGGGTACAGTACATACTGAAATATACACTCATCTGCGTTCTGCAAGCATGGTCACTGTAATTATTCGACGAGACTCTCTCGGCGTTACAGCTGTTACGTGACGTCTGATCTTTCCCTGTCGTTGCGACTGCATTCTTCCCCGACACCTTCTCTGTTATCTGTCAAATGAGTAGATTTACAGATTCCAAATGAACAGATGAAGTTAAATCGAACTCGGCACATGGAATTATCTAGGAGTTTGATTCGGTTCTTTGAACAAATGGGACAAACGTTCATTTTCAATACCAAAAAATGTGATCAGCGACATGAATGTTCCACGACAAAATCCAACAAAAGGCCTCTCGTACTGCCTATGTTCATGCTCTATCCTCTTCTGACCTAACCGAACCTCGTGATTCAATACATGAGACACGTATAGCAAGCAACGCCTCTGGATAGTGATTTTGCATTTTGAAATTTCTCTCACAGCTTTGTTTGAAAACATAACGCCAAAACATTACCTCACCTGAATGTTTATGAACATTTACCTTTCAATCCTTGTGTGAATGCACAACAGTACGACCTCGACTCCCGCAGCCGTATGTTGTACCAAGCAATAGGGTTTGCTGCCGTCACAGTAGATGTAGTCGAACACATGTTATTACAAATTGAATACATCCAGGAGACGTCTTCGAGAAATCCTGTATAAAATTCCGGCAGCGCGCCAAGCACAGGCGTCCGCTGGCAGAGCACGTGAGTGAACAGATCTAACCTTGCCCGACACCCGCCGAAAGCACGGCTCTCTCTCCGAGTATTACCACGTGACACCACGAATCGCGATGCGGGCTGCGCGGGACGATCTATCGGTGTGCTGAAGAGACCAGCGAATACGAATATATTCTACAACGGAGATGAAAAAAAATCAAAAATAAAATTAAGAAAAAAATCATCATCTTTCTCTTCTGTTTTAAAAATTATTCTCTTTCTTTTAATCACTCTTCATCGTTGGCGAACTGAGAGTCGCTGCACCCATACTGTCGCTGTAACCTACGCGCGCGACAGGCAGGCGGTGGTGAATGAGAATGTTCACAATTTTTCAACCATTCATCCGATCGAAGTCAAACTTTCCAGAAAACTTATTTGTACCTCGATGAACAACTTTCTCACTGGAAGTTTTCAGTCGCTCGAAATTCGTTCGACTTCCGAAGCGTTCGAAGATATCGATAAATGATTTTTCTAATGTCTCGGAAACAAATTTATGACTCTCTTGGTAAAACCAATATTACCCTTTTTCTTCGTTAATCAATCATGAAACTCCGTCTTTGCCGTGAATGCCGTTTTCTTTACACACCACAGACGACGTATTTTCAAAAAACCACGATTAATAGTTTTTTCCCTGTGATGATTTTTTTTATTGTTCTGATAGTTTTTTTCCCTGCTACGAGTTTTTTCCATTGTTTATTTCCCAGGACTGAACACAGCACCTTTTGTCCTGCTTTACATGCAAAACCCGCAGTTTTCATGCATGTGTTGTAGAAATTAATTTTTCAAAGGTGCTTTGGCCGATGGAAGAAGAATTATAAAAAAAATAAGTAAAAAACCAATGTATTCTGCATTTCAAATTTCAATTGCTCGGTGTCACGCGTTGATATCATCCAAGACCGCCCAATCATTTTATTGATATTTTTGTTGAAATATATTTTGATTCTGTTTTTGAGGTGAGATTAAAAAAATCAAAACAAGACCGAAATAACGGCCACGCTGTGCCACCTATATATGCTGTTCGTGAATGAAATATCATAATTTATAAACAGTGTATCTCGGGCAAGCGGGAGCTTCTCGCCCTGGTGCGCTCTGGCTACAAATCGTTCAGCCGCGCACATATTGTAGGTAGCGCGCGTTACTGCAGTGTTTGTTTTCAGCGACTGATATTAGTGTGGAACTAATAAGAAGCAACACTGTGTCGTCAAAACAAAGTTTTGCTAGCACTCAACAAGTATCCACGAAGAAAATTCTTATATTTGCACTCTGTGTTAGAACTGGATTTCTAGATTATAGAAATTTGCACTGCAACGAACTTAGTAGATCGTTTGTTGTTTTGTTTACACGTGCATATAATCGAGTGCTATTGTGATTGTGTCTTTCTGCTGCAAAAATGGGAAGAAAGTTGTTGCGAGTAAAACAACCTCGTCTGTTCGTAAGACGGAAGTCATCCAATAAATTGGCACAACGATTGTAAGTACATATTTGGGATTTTCGTATTAATTTTTCACGATGCATCACGATGTATCATAATTCTCCAGCTATATAGCTTTCTCATTGAGTCGAATGCTTTACATATTTTGGTCTAACACTTTCGCGATACAAGTACAGTTCGATAAATAGTTCTTCTGAGCAATACTCTTCTCTATACACAGCGATTGTGGACGAAGTTATTTTCCGTACAGGCCAGCCCGTTTTTTTCTGAAACTAGCAATACGTCTGGACGATCGCATATCTGCCGACGATGTAGCGGTAGCGCCGGTAGCTGCCATGTCGTTAGGTTATGAATAAACAAGACGGAAAAGACAGTGTTTTCCGCAGTACTTTTCATCACCTTGGATAAAATCCAACGTATAATTACTCGGAATACTATCAAGTAAATACAATCAACATTTTTTTATTTGCATTGCTTTATAAAACGGTCTCTCATTTTTCATGACACTTGTTCTTTCAATAGCAAGGAACGTTCGAGGCAAACGAAGTGTGTCAATTACACCAGTCAACGAAAAAAAAAAAATTATGTCTAGACTTACTTTATGATTTTTATACTTATCATGCATCAAATCAACAAAAAAATGTTCACACCCCTGTCAAATTTAGCTTTTAAATTCTAGGGAGAAATAACAACGAAGAGGAAAAGGCATCATCTATAAACTTTTTGTTGTTTCATTAACTAATTTAATGATTCAAGTTAATTGACAGAATTTACAAAAGGATTTGTTTAATTTTCTTATTAGCTGAAAAACTAAATCATGAATTTTCTTGAAACTAATAGGATTTAAAAGCTGGCTGCCAAAGTAAACTTTATCTATGAAAACCATTTTGTCTTTCATTAATTACGTGGAAGAAATCAAAATTTGACATCTAGAACTTAGACTCGAAATTCGTTTTGACCGGTGTTATTTATGCCCATTGTCTTCGAAAATCCTGTACATTGCAGATTTTTCGAGCTCGCTGTTTTCTAGATCATACGGCGAATTCAGAATTGTAGTCTAAACATCGATAGAAAATATTCTTCAACACAGAAACGTACTGAACACAGGAAATAAAAACATTATCTTTAATTTTGAAATATCAAAAAACAAACATTTATGTACCTTATAGCGTGGCCCAAAGAAAAAGAATATTTTTTTTCGAATCCCTTACGAAAATATGTTAGTTCATCATGTTTTAGGAGCCTCCTCCAAAGCGCAGCTCACAAAAAAAATCTTAGAGGTCGCTCAAGATCTTCAAAAATTTCAAAAAACGTCGAAAGCCGACTTTTTTTTAAATTTGTTTTTTCTCGTTATTTCACTATTGTCCACTATAAAAATGATCAGGATCCTGAAATTTTGAAGTCGATATTATGATATTCAAAGGTTGCTCAAGATTTTTTTAAGTTTCCAAGCAGAGTACCTTAGACCTTTACGAGCGACTTCTGAACATGAATATTAATGACCTACTTTTTTTCGGGAAGTTGACATACTAAAGAATAGAAATAAGGCTAGAGAGATGCAAAAAAAAAAAAAAATTTCGAGACGGTTTTCACTATTAAAAAAAAAGTTATAAATTTCCGTCAATTACATTTTAATAGCGAAAATCGTCTCGACATTTTCTTTTTTGCATCTCTTTAGCCTTATTTCTATTCTTTAGTATGTCAACTTCAAGAAAAGAAAATAAAAAGGTCTTCAATATTTATGTTCAGAAGTCGCTCGAAAAGGTCTAAGGTACTCTATTTGGAAACTCGAAAAAATATTGAGCGACCTTTAAATATCAAAATATCGACTTGAAAATTTCAGGATCCTGATCATTTTTATAGTAGAAAATAGTGAAATAGTGAGATCAAATTTTTTTTGGAAAAAAAGGCGATTTTTTTTTGGAAATTAAAAAAAATCTTGAGCGACCCCAAGATTTTTTTTTTGAGCTGCGCTTTGGATAGGGCTCTTAAAACATGACGAACTAACATATTTTCGTAAGGGATTCGAAAAAAAAAATATTCTTTTGTTTTGGGCCACCCTAATGTGCCTACATAAAATTGAAGTCAATCTTTTGCGACAGAAGAGAACGTATAAATTTAATGGAATATGGCGATTTTCCATTCCCATCATTCCAATGTAAAGTTCTCTAAATTTCTTATTTTTTTATCGAGCTGTTTCCGAAACCATCACGCGAGTTTGACGGACAAACCGACAGATCGACGGACCAGCGGACCAACGGACCGACAGACAGACGGACATGTTTTTAAAAAAACTTTTCTTCGGACTCTATAGGGTCGAAAATGTAGAGATTCGGCGAAATTAGTAAAAGTCATTCTTTGGCCGATACCAATAGTTTTCTTGTATCACCATGGGTGATGAAAAGTGAAAAATAAAAATAATAAAAAAAAACCTTGCCAGTTTCTGAAAGAAACCGAATCGCCTGCATTGCCTGCCTCTCAAGAAAGCAACTTTGTCCAGGATCGAGCGTACATGCACAAATTTATCTGAAAATTCACTTGTTTTCAAAATCGTTTCTTTGCGCGTACATTTAGGCTTTTGCGAGGTGGAAATAACTCTAACCTAAATTGACAAATCAATTTTTCAGTTTGAATCAATTCACATCAATATTTTCGATCCAACTTAATCCTTGCAATTCGAATTTATTCATCATAATTCAAATTAATTCACTACAATTCGAATTGATTCATGTCAATTCAAAATAATCGATTTCATTCGCATTAATTTAGACTGATTTGTATTGATGCACGGACCATTGCATTAGCACGTCAATACGAGTTTTTTCACCCTCGAGCGCCTCTTATCCTCATTCTGTAATTCGTCAAAATGTAGTCCTAGTGTAATAACATTTGCAAGCAAAATTCTGCTGATATACATACAGTAGGACCCCGATTATCTGAACCACGATCGCTCCGAACCCTTTATCATCCGAACTTGCTGTTTTTTTTTTGTTTTTTTTATGCACCTGTTTTTCGTCTTTTATTGAATGCACATTTAGACATTTGACACCTGAACAAAATTTTAAACCACATGTTAAATGTTTATAAATGTTAATAAGTGATACATCAATATTATTCAATTAATATTATACCATATATGAAGGATTCTTCGTCAAGTGGGCCACCTACGTTTTTCGATGTCTCCGAAAATTCCAAAATAATTTGAGTATAGCACATAACGTAATAAAAAAAAATCTGAATTACTTCAGCTGTTTTGGTTGCGTAGATTCGAAGATGAGAGAATCCGTGTGCACCTACCTTGATAAATTGAGATTCGTCAAAGAAACATTCCATACGAAAGTTTATTGGTTTTTCTTCGGCTTTTCATCAAAATTATTTTAGATTTTTTCTCGCCAGATTCGAATGCATTTAATCTAAAAAACACGGAAATCTGTGTTTTCATCATTTCACACAATTTTTTTTTTTGTCTGAAAAAATATAACAATAATCCACATAAGAAATGGTGTTTAAAAAACAAAAAAAAATTGACACTTCAGATGTCGACGAGAGGAAAAAAAAAAGCTGGATTCGTCACAGAATTTAATTCATATTTCTCATAGCCACGGTCTATACATCTCAAGTCTGCACTCAAATTTTTTTCAATCGGAACACCATTTTACATGTGGATAATTTTTTGGGTTTTTTTTTTGTTGAGAATTAATGTGTTTAAACGCGTTTATATATGGCGAGAACAAATCGAAAATAATTTTAACGAAAAGCCGAAGAAAAACCAAGAAACTTTTGTATGGAATGTTTCTTTTACAAATCTCAATTTATCAAGAGTAGGTGAACATGACGGATTCTGTCATCTTCGAATCTACGCAACCAAAACATCTGAAATAATTCACCAAAAATTTTCTCACGTCAGGTAATATACTCAAAATATTTCGGAATTTCTGGAGACATCGACAAACGTAGGTGGCCCACTTGACGAAGAATCCTTCACAAATGAGTCACAATTTTTCGAATATTTCCCAGCGCCGAACATCGTGTCTGCTAACATTACTCTTAGGTTATCCGAATTTTCGAATATTTGAACTAGCCTCGATCTCAATTGGTTCGGATAATCGAGGTTCTACTGTAATTTTGGAACAAAATTTTTTATTGCCTAACTACACTAGCTTTGGCAGACTGATAAGGATATGTATGTTATTGATGTAACCAGTGGTCGGAAAAGACAAGCGGCATTTGTCGCGCAGCAGAAGCAAACAGCGGAGGAAATTTTACAGGTCGAATCAAACCCTCCGTTTGGTGAAGAGCTCCAAGATGAGTTGAATTCAGATCAATCTGAAAACAGATCTACAACCGGTTGCATGCTCGGAGAAGAGGAAGCATTGAAAGGTCGTCACATTGTTGACATAGCTTACATGCTAGAGCAGATCCATGAAAAGTTCGATAATCATGATCCGCTGTCAATTTGCACGTTTCGAGAACTGAAAGAAACTAAGTCGCGCCGCCATGGGCTGCAAACGCAAATCTTCTTCCAGTGCCAGGTGTGCAATTATGAGGACAGTATTTGGATCGATCGCAAGGACGGAGCCACGATGGATATTAATCGGAGTGCTGTCGCAGGGACTATCGCCACGGGAATAGGATTCGCACAGATAGAACAACTCTTCGCCTCCATGAATATTCCCTGCATGTCTCACGAGACATATAGGAAATACGACCGGGAGATGACTGCGGCATTTGAGAAGGCGGCTATGACTGAAATGCTGCAGGCCGGCGAAATCGCTAAGAAACTGGCACTTGCAAGAGGGGATTTTATCACACACGACGGCATGAAAATTCCGTTCATCATGGTTGTAGCGGATTGTGGTTGGATGAAACGGTCATACAAAACAGGAAAGTACGATTCCCTGTCTGGTGTTGGTGCGATCGTCGATCATCATACCCAAAAAGTAATCTTTATTGGCGTCCGCAATAAATTTTGCTGCATTTGTGAACGGGCTGCACGACAAGACGTTGCACCCAAAGATCACGTCTGTTTCAAAAATTGGGGCCGTGATCAAGCATCTACAGGGATGGAGAGCGACGCACTGTTGGAAGGTTTCAAAACGAGCATTGAAACCCACGGACTGATTTACAAAACTTTGATAGCAGACGGTGATAGTAATGTTTACAAATCAATTGTAGACAACGACCCGTATTCAAAGTATGGCATACGCGTTGAAAAAAAAGAATGCGTCAATCACTTGCTGCGCAACTTGGCACGAAAAATCAGAGACGTAGCCAAGACAAAAGGGCGCAACATTACCAAGCCGAGAAAATTAGTAAACGGCACCGTACTAAAATTCAGGAATGCAATTGAAGCGGCAATATTGCATCGCCAGGCGCATGGACAAGATGATCCCGCAGGTTTGATCAGAGTTGAGCTCCTGAGAAACGACGTCCTAAACTCACCGTACCACGTTTTCGGTGACCATAGAAAATGTCAAGAGCTGAACAGTTTTTGTCATGAAGAGACTACTGAAGAAGGAATGAACGTCGTAAGGGATCTGAAAAACGCAGGACTTCTTCAGCAACTGGACGAAGCAGTGACATATTTGAGCTTACACGCCGATAGCTTGTTGTATCACGCGACTAATAATGTTGCAGAATCGTTCAATGCGATAGTGTGCAAATTGATTGCTGGAAAAAGAATCAACTTCGGCCAGAGGGGATCTTTCCAAGCAAGATGTGCTGGCGCTGTTCTGGAGCACAATACCCAAAACATCCTGTCGAAGCTACACGCAAGCGAGGAGAAACAGCCACCAAGCAGTATATCTGCTTTAGAAGCTCGGCGCCAGCGTAAGGTACGCTACAACGCGCAAGTGAAGAAATCGCAAAAAGAATCTAGGGACCGTTTTTGCGATAAAAACAACGTACACAGAGGACAAGATAAAAACTATGGCGCAAATGCAGCGAAGCCTGATTTGCCCGATTACGTGTACGACGATCTCGCTGATCTACATCAGAGCCGGCTGCTGGACTATCAAACGGATCGTGCCGAAATTGAAGTCAAAACGAGAGGGCAAGCCGACAATGCACTGTGGCAAACCGTGCGAAGAAAGCTATTGACTGCTTCAAACTTCGGTAGAGTCTGTCGAATGAAGGACACTACATCCTGTTCTGCTACAGTGCAGTCCATACTGTACCCATCTGTCAAGAGTACACCAGCTATGGTATGGGGTCGGTCGAACGAAGCCAAAGCCATCGTAGAACTACAGAATAAATTAGCAGAAGAAGGAAATCCTGTGACTGTCAAGTCATGTGCATTGTTCATTGATCCAAATCTCGAATTTTTGGGAGCAAGTCCGGATGGTATTATCGACAATACCACCATCGTCGAAGTGAAATGCCCTAGATCCTCACAAGACTACCACCCAGAAGATGCGATTCAACAACGCGTCACAGAAATACCCGAATACTCCGACAAGAGTGATCCATCGAGGATGAACACGTCTCATCATTATTATTACCAGGTACAGGGACAATTGCACGTAACGGGCGCCGATACATGCTACTTCGTAGTATGGTCACCATTGGGCCTGAAGTACGTCAAAGTATCACGAGATGATGAATTCTGGAGTGCTCGAATGGAACCCTATCTAACTAGATTTTACAAAGAGTGCTTGCTGCCTGAAATAATAGACAGCCGTTACGTTCGTAAAATGCCTATTCGAGAGCCAAAATATGTCTTCGAGGCAAGACAATCGAAGAGCCAGACTGTCGAAACATCCAGAACTGGGAGACTCGTACAGCGCAAAAGAGCGATGGCCACACCTGATTCCGATATAACACCAGCAGAAGAGGGCGACGAGAGTTCACTTTCGCAAGCGCAAACTGTAAACAGCGGAAGCGAATCGGAAATCACTGACATTCGCCAGTCAGCGAAAATCGCACCTTTGAAGCTGACTAAAAAAAATCCGAACGATCCAGATTCTTGGAGCCTAACATCGGATGAGGAACAGGCACGTGTTTCAGAAAAGGAATCGAAAGTACCTCCTCTGAAACTAGTGAAACGTACTAACGAACATGGAGCGTCTTGGGTTGTATTATCTTCGGATGAACAAGACGATTCATGCAAAAATAAGCCACGAATTCCACCGCTGAAGTTACTGAAACGCAGTTCTGTGCACCGAAGTTATTGGATCACATCGTCTTCAGACGAGCAAAAGTCTACACATCGGAACCAAGGAGAGTGTAGCACCGTATCCGTCGCGTCGATAGCGCGACCGCCGACACCAATTAAAGCGGTAAATGAACGGAGCATTGGAATTCCATGGGTAACTGTATCAGACGATCGTGTAACAAGCCCGACTCAAACAGAAATTGCCATTCTAGAATCGGTGAATAAGAATGTGAACACCGACGATGTTGAAAAAGACGTATCAACACAAAATTCTTTGCTAAATGATACGTCTATCGATCAATTTCTATCAGTTGTGAAGGAGACATCTCAAATTGACACAACAACTTCGCTATGGTTAGTACATCCACGGTTCATGAAGCCTTCGCGGACGTCGCAAGATATCCACATTATCGGTGGCAATGCATTCAGGCATTGGCGATGTTTGCATTTTGATGGAACCCAGCTGTTTGTATACGACAGCCTAGGATGTGAAGGCTATCAATCATTGGAAGCAGAAGTAAAGAGATTTATTTCTTTACGCTACCCAAATTTGAAGCGTGAACATGTTGTTTTTCCAGCAGTGCAGAGACAGCCCGACAATTTCAGCTGTGGAGTATTCGCAGCAGCTTTTGCGACCACGGTAGCTTTAGGAGGAAACCCATCAAATGCTGCATACTCCACGGATGTGATGAAATTGCGAAATCATCTGATAAAAATTATACGGAGCAAAAAATTATCTGCCTTTCCGAACGCCTAGTTCACAAGGCATCGATGTAGTTTACGAACTAGAAAGATTTCCAATAATTGTGTCAATAATTTTCTCGTATACAATATTTGGTTTATTACTCGGATTAACGATTGAAACAGTTCGCAGCTCTTCGGAGCGGATCGAACAACAAGTCACAGTTCGCAGCTCTTCGGAGCGGATCGAACAAGTGACGGTTCACCGCTCTTCGGAGCGGATCGAACAACAAGTCACAGTTCGCAGCTCTTCGGAGCGGATCGAACGAGTGACGGTTCGCATCTCCTCGCCGAGATGACGGAGATGACCGAAATGTTCGACATGAAGGAAATCTTATGGGAGACAGTGTCAATTAGCCTCCTCGCGGCGTTTCCTGGAAATACTCGTGATTACACGAGTAGCTAATAATTGACGTATATCAATTGTGAAACCACATGTTCTTTTTTTATCAACAACATTAATGCCCGGATTCATAAACGCTGGGATCCCAGCGATCACTGGGAAAATTTATCCCATGGGTTTTCTGTCAAATGTTTCATAGCAATTGTATCCGCTCTATGGCAGCAGAACTGCGCCTATCTTCAATTGTACACGCGTCTGACAATAAATTGATATACATTGATTATATAAATTGATTATTAGCTGGTCTAACGGTTATATAGGTTTATATAAGGATTTATAGGTTTATATATAGGTTTTCTAGGATTTTATTTGCAACCATTTTTTTAACGAATTTGAAGGCAAGTGTGGATATATTATGTTAATCCGCGCGGCAATTGTCAGACGCGTGTACAATTGAAGGTAGGCGCAGTTCTGCTGCCATAGAGCGGATACAATTGCTATGAAACATTTGACAGAAAACCCATGGGATAAATTTTCCCAGTGATCGCTGGGATCCCAGCGTTTATGAAACCGGGCATAAAAGCATAAAAATTCTAAATAAAAACATTTCTCTAGTTTCTCATTCGGTCACGCATACCCTTTCAGTTGTTCCTCTGAAGTCTAAGAAGTCTAAATTCTTTTTTTGCTAATTTTTACAAACAATTTTTCATTTCATATTACATCATCCATTAATACAAGTGATTTAACGTTGTAACGAAGAATTAATAATACACTGCTGGCAATATAGTTATGCATCTTCATTGCTTGGATCAAAGATTGATTCAGTTTTCACGTGGAGCAGTATGTATAACCAAATTGAATAAAATAAGACCAAAAGCCGTCGGAATTAGCATTACCAATCACGGGGTTCATAATCGTTCCCCTGTTGCCCTTGAGCATTACTTTTCACAACTATTTTACTTCATTTCAATATGTTAATATGTAAAGTTTACCTTCATGAACCCCTTCATATTACAATTATTATATTTTCCATATAATAAAGTGTGACTTCATCCAATGATTGTTCGTAATAATAGTGATGCCGGAATAATTACATACATATACCTTAACTCATACATGAAGGATTCTTTGTCAACCCGGCCACCTTTTTTTCATGGTCTAAAATTTAATTGATTTTTATTCTGGTGAGTAACCTATTTTTGAGGACCTTCTGTGATTTTTTTTCAAATTTTTAGCACTGCTGGTGGCCTAAATGTGAGAGACGTGTGGAATTTTTCATTTTCTATATCTATCTATTTGGCATGAGGAAGAAAAATGATTACAAATACATAAAAAAACGTGTTTTTTCCTCAGCTCTTCGATGAAAATATTTTCGAATTTTTTTGATTGAGAAAAAGAGCTCAAAAACCCAAAAAAACGAAAAAAAAAAAAATGAATAAAATGGTGTTCGGGCCGTTTCAATTTTTCTGAAAAAGTTCACAAATCCTCCATCCAATTTCCCAACTTTTCTGTAGAATTCCCGTCATGGGCCGACCATTTGTTCCTAACAAAATGAATTAAAAAAGCACTATGCAGTCGTTTTTTCTTCACATAATAGATTTCGAAGACAATCTTTTCCGATCATCTTTCTTTTTTTTCGTATGTTGATTGCTTCAGGGGCGTTGACTAAAAATAGCTGAAATCGTAAAATTAAGATCCATATGGCAATCGGTATAAAATATACATCAATCAATCAATCAGAGCACATTGCCTTATGCGCTTGTTGCGTGTTCGATTAGGTGAAATGAATAAAAGAGATATAAAACGTGTATTTTATAAGCGATTTATTTTAAATTGAATACGTATTTTGTTCCCCCCGCGCCCGCGCCTCCTCCGCCCCTGCCACCCTTCCCGCCTCTGCCCTTCCCACCGCCACTCTTGCCACCTCCTTTTCCACCGTCCTTCTTCGCGCCTTTCTTCTTCGCTCCTTCCTTCTCCGTTCCTTCCTTTTTTGCTCCTTCCTTCTTCCCGCCACCTTCTACTCCCTTTTCGCTCCGGCTACTGCTGGGCGAGGCGGACCAATGCCGCCGGTTCGACCACCTATACCTATAATAGATGTTAGTAGTTTTTAACAATAGTTCAGCAATTTTTCAACACACAAACAAACAAACAACGAAATGCATCTCGAAAAACCCATTTTTTCAACGAGAAATTTACTTTTGGCAATAAAGCGCGATTATTTATGAATATTTTGGAATGATCATGTGTAAGTTGATGATTTTACAATAAGAAAATGAAATCTCCACATTGACAGTGATGTCAAGCAAACACTACGTCTATTATGAAGGTTTGGAAATGATACTCTACTTTTGCGAACATTGTTATCGTTAAAAATAATGATTCTTTAGAATGTAGAGTACTATAGTGGAACTTATCTTTCTCCGAAAACAAAAAATTTGCTGAAATTTATGCGGTGAATCCAACAGTTTTAGCAGGGCTTGTTTGATAGTCAAAATACGAGAAGGATCGAATTATTGTTCTTGCGCAGTTTCATATCGTGTAAGGAGAATCCGATCGGACTCTGATTGTAGCCGTAAAAATATGCCCTTTCAAAATCCTGTCGAATTTATTCACTGCCGTGTATGTGATGATAAATTTGGTTGTAATATCATTTTATACTCACTTCTCATTGTGAGAGTGCCGTTCCCGCGACACGGTCCGCCCCTCTCGCCTGCTTCTCTTTGGTGAATTCTAGTGAATAAAATGTTGAGATGAAATCTTGAAAATCGTAAAATTTTGTCAACATCTGCGATATCAATGTACTACTAAAATCATGACAAAGGAAAACTTCATTCGTAACACAAATATATCACTTGTAATTGACTAAATTGGAATAACAAACACGGAAGAAGTCAGCATCGACAAAAAACCAGTATTTACAACTACTCCAATGATATACCTATCGAAGTGATGTAGTTGAATCGAATCGACAATGGCTCAGAATATTAGCATCAAGATCGTAGAATATTTTATAAAAAAAAACCGCACGCGGAAAAAATATGCAATAATGCAATTTTTCAAATAAGTAATAATTTTTTTCTGTTGCGTAATATTCTTGAGAATCTATGTTGTTTTATTATTCAATAACATGTATGCGTTGACAATAAGACAAGTTTTCAAACCATTGATAAAAAGTAAGAACGTTTATAGGGATGATCATTTTTTCGCATACTAGAGACTGATAAATTCGGTACAATATATTATGTAATTACCTGACTACTTCCCCCGTCCTGTCTTTCCCTCTCTCGCCTGTGCTCCACCCGCTTGTCCGCCTCCTGCTGTTCCTTCTTCCGCTTCGCTTCCTCCAGCTTCTCAATCGCTTTCCCCCATCTCTCTCGCTTCTCTTCTTCCGATTCGTTCCTATCCTGCTTCTCCTTTTCACTTTCTTCCGCTTCCTTCTCTTCTTGCAACTTCTCCATCCCATGTCTCGCTTTTTCCAACTCCTTCTTCTCTTTCGCCACCCCTTCTCTCTCCTTCTCGAGCTCCATGCGAACGAGCTGGATCGCCGCGAGCTCTTGCTCGGTCTGCTGCCGGGCCTTCCTCAGCGCGGCCAGCTCCACCTCGATTTCGGACATTTTCTAATTCAGACGCAAATAATACAGCGAATTATTATTTATCGACTAGTACATAGATAGATTGATAAATTCGACAGATTTTGGATAGATCGTTTATTAACATGCTTATAGCAATGTGAGGCATCAGCGTATAAACAATCAAATTAACATTACAGATGATATAAAGTATAGAAAGGAACAGACGTAAGAGATGCACGATCGTATACAGAATAGGAGGAAAGGTGGATTGAGAAAGTATAAGTCAAGCGAGTCTGAATCCATAAATTTGCTACTTACCGCAACGGAGGTTTCAGGACGAATGTAAGGCAGCAACAGAAGAAACTGATGTATAATCGCAACAAACTGTTGTCGCCACGCCGCGCCGCCAAGTAGTCCAGTCGGTTGGGAAATAAAAGCGGGTTTGTTTACGACTTCCAAAGAAAATGTGCCGAATTGAAAATTTCTTTTTTTAAATACTCAGAAAAATATATAGATCATTTTTACAAAAAAAAATTCGCGGAAATTCAATTGTTTAAAAAATAGCCATTTTGCAAGTAGCTTTGGATTAAAATATCTCGTAAACTATTGAAAAATAGTCGAGACATGCCGCGTATGAAATTTAGAGAAACGAATAACGAACAAAATAAAAAAAAAAAAAACATGTCTCCACGACCAATAGTTTACGATATATGAATTTTATAACAAAAAATTAAGGAGTCGCGCGCGCGCGCGGACAAACAAATAGCTCTAACTTCGAGAAAAGTTAATCGATTTTGAATTTTTTTTTTCTAATTATAGCTTTCATCAAGTATTATTTGCTGAATTTTTCCGAAATGATACTTGATGAAAGCTACAATTTAAAAAAAAAAAATTCAAAATCGATTAACTTTTCTCGAAGTTAGAGCTATTTGTTTGACCGCGCGCGCGCGCAACTACGAAATTTTTTGTTATAAAATTGATGTATCGTAAACTATTGGTCGTAGAGACATGTTTTTTTTCTTATTTTGTTCGTTATTCTTTCCTCTAAATTTCATACGCAGCATGTCTCGACTATTTTTCAATAGTTTACGAGATATTTCAATCCAAAGCTACTTGCAAAATGGCTAGTTTTTAAACAATTGAATTTCCGCGAATTTTTCTTGTAAAAATGATCTATATATTTTTCTGAGTATTTAGAAAAAAAATTTCAATTCGGCCCATTTTCTTTGGAAGTCGTAAACAAACGCGCTTTTATTTCCCAGCCGACTGGACTAAAGGGCGTGAACGAGCAGAACGAACTTGGCCGGCGATTTGTTGCCTGGGACTCTCGGAAACGCACGTGGAATATGGAAGTTTACATCCAAGCAAAATGCATGAACAAATGCATGTTCTGTCGATATAATAATCAGACGGAATAATGACGGACAACGAAGATTGTCGGCTCGTATAAAATAATTTTTTGATGTCGTCTGTGGTGTGTAAAAAAAACGGCATTCACGGCAAAGACGGAGTTTCATGATTGATTAACGAAGAAAAAGGGTAATATTGGTTTTACCAAGAGAGTCATAAATTTGTTTCCGAGACATTAGAAAAATCATTTATCGATATCTTCGAACGCTTCGGAAGTCGAACGAATTTCGAGCGACTGAAAACTTCCAGTGAGAAAGTTGTTCATCGAGGTACAAATAAGTTTTCTGGAAAGTTTGACTTCGATCGGATGAATGGTTGAAAAATTGTGAACATTCTCATTCACCACCGCCTGCCTGTCGCGCGCGTAGGTTACAGCGACAGTATGGGTGCAGCGACTCTCAGTTCGCCAACGATGAAGAGTGATTAAAAGAAAGAGAATAATTTTTAAAACAGAAGAGAAAGATGATGATTTTTTTCTTAATTTTATTTTTGATTTTTTTTCATCTCCGTTGTAGAATATATTCGTATTCGCTGGTCTCTTCAGCACACCGATAGATCGTCCCGCGCAGCCCGCATCGCGATTCGTGGTGTCACGTGGTAATACTCGGAGAGAGAGCCGTGCTTTCGGCGGGTGTCGGGCAAGGTTAGATCTGTTCACTCACGTGCTCTGCCAGCGGACGCCTGTGCTTGGCGCGCTGCCGGAATTTTATACAGGATTTCTCGAAGACGTCTCCTGGATGTATTCAATTTGTAATAACATGTGTTCGACTACATCTACTGTGACGGCAGCAAACCCTATTGCTTGGTACAACATACGGCTGCGGGAGTCGAGGTCGTACTGTTGTGCATTCACACAAGGATTGAAAGGTAAATGTTCATAAACATTCAGGTGAGGTAATGTTTTGGCGTTATGTTTTCAAACAAAGCTGTGAGAGAAATTTCAAAATGCAAAATCACTATCCAGAGGCGTTGCTTGCTATACGTGTCTCATGTATTGAATCACGAGGTTCGGTTAGGTCAGAAGAGGATAGAGCATGAACATAGGCAGTACGAGAGGCCTTTTGTTGGATTTTGTCGTGGAACATTCATGTCGCTGATCACATTTTTTGGTATTGAAAATGAACGTTTGTCCCATTTGTTCAAAGAACCGAATCAAACTCCTAGATAATTCCATGTGCCGAGTTCGATTTAACTTCATCTGTTCATTTGGAATCTGTAAATCTACTCATTTGACAGATAACAGAGAAGGTGTCGGGGAAGAATGCAGTCGCAACGACAGGGAAAGATCAGACGTCACGTAACAGCTGTAACGCCGAGAGAGTCTCGTCGAATAATTACAGTAACCATGCTTGCAGAACGCAGATGAGTGTATATTTCAGTATGTACTGTACCCGCAGTGTATAAACTATAAAGTAAATCTTATTTTTATCCTGTACAGATGATGATCCTGAGCCTCGACGGAGGGCCTTCGGAGATCCCAAGAGATTTATGAAAATCATTTGTGAAGACAGCGACAATGAATTTACCAGAGAAGAATAGAAACGTCAGGGCGATGGCAAAGAGACAGACGATAGTCCTCGATTGTACATCATCACCACTGGATCAAGAGACAGCATCTCCTGTAAAGCATCTGCCGTAACCAATCGCTGAGAGACGTCGACGACTAGCTTCGATAAATTCTGAGTCAACATGATGTTCACAGGATCTGAAAATCCTGGCAAACATGGAATTGGCCTTGATTTTTTTTTTACAGCCTTGAAACTCCTGAAATATTCTGAAATTTCATTCAAAGTCTCCAAGTATCGTCAAAGTACTCAAAAAATCTCGTCCTGCGAAATTCCAAGTTTTTTTTTTTCAACAAGCCTAGCAAAAATGTTTTTCATCTCACCTATGCATCGAATTCAGAAAAAAAGGCAACTTGTTGGTCTTTCAACGTTACATCAAAATACATACGTGCTTCAGCTTAGTTGATTTATTCAAAGGATTTCAGATAGCATTGATGATATGAATGTTAGTCTGGAACTTATGACGAATGCCTGGTATCTATAAATGGAAATTTCTCGTACACCCTGAATGATTATGCTGTATTTGCGATTTTTCAAGTGTTGAGCCAACTTGCAAACCAATAACAAGTATTTATTTAAAAAAAAAAGAACAATGTTACTGGCGAATCGAGCATGGGTAATTCATAGTTGAGTACAGTGTTGTGAAAATTGTGATAATTACCCATTACTTTCACGATGTGTAATTCAATTTTCATTTACCAATCACATTTGTAATGCGTAATTCAATTGGGTATGGTATATTACCAGAGTAATGGGTAATTAAATAAATATATACCGAAATAATCATATACAGAGAAGAATCATTGTCTGAATATCATTAGTTCTTCTATATATTTGATTATTTTGGTAACGTATAATTAAATGTTCATTTCATTACCGATTACTTTGGTAATGTGTAATTGAGAAGAAGAGCTGACATTTGTGAAATATTTTTTTTTCAATTCTCTGGAACGAATCTATAGATACGAATATTCTACTAACCATCGTCATATTGTGTATGTAAAGCATATATTTTATGTATTTTTAATATAATTTTATGTAATGGATAATACGACTGATGAAATGAAATTATATTATAATTATTCAGTAAAACTGTTCACGTGTTATTTCATATAATTGTATTGAGAACCCATGGAATAATTGTAGAATAATGGAAATAAATGAACAAAATGCTCAATTATGAATCGAATAAATATTTTTACTTACCAAGCCAATACTGAAATTATTGAAAAGTATCATATCGTGAATATACATTTTATTAGTCTTCAAATCATCTCTGACTGCAGATCGAGTCACGTGGTACCAACCAGGTGTACCAACGTAACAGCGGTGGGAGAAGAAGAAGCAGAAAACTCGCGCGTGGCGATATCTTGCGGCCGTTCTGGGGACTGATACATATAATAAATACTAATGGCCGTTCCCAGCCGTTTCACAATCGCTAATTACCACAAATTCGTAGAATACAACCGTGGCCTACATCGTTGTTGGAAACAAAGATGTTTTGGGATGCCCGTGTTCGGAATTTCTCACAGAATCGGGCTCTGGAGGCCGATTTTGCATTTTCGATGCATAGGCTTTGATATAAGTCGAAATAAGTGACACGGCCACACTTTGCGACAGGAAAAAAAAAAAAAACAACAACAATTTTATTTCATTTTATATTCGCTCGATCCCATTCCTCCTCAAACATCGGCTGCCAAAAGGACGATCCGATTGATACCCTCGTTTCGGAGATATTTGAGTAATTAGATGGATCGGTCAAAATCGACTGGACCCCCCCCTTAACGTAAATATTTTGTAGCGCTGAGTAAAATTTACTTTCGCTTGGATGATTAGTTATTTTGATTATTAATTGCATATAAGGTGAGGCATTTAGATGTTTACATT
Organism: Rhogogaster chlorosoma; assembly: GCA_944452935.1. Lineage (NCBI taxonomy): Eukaryota > Metazoa > Arthropoda > Insecta > Hymenoptera > Tenthredinidae > Rhogogaster > Rhogogaster chlorosoma. Next base: position 12,122,360 of record OX101800.1, on the reverse strand, counting down.
TTTTTGAGCATTTTTCGAATAAATAATGGTTCAAAAGTAAATAAACATCTTATATTGAGTAAAATTCGTCAGGGTAAAGTCAGTCAGTCAGTTCGTCAGTTTTCGAATAAACAAATAATTGTACTTTCTGGAAAAAATAAATTAATACACCATATTATCTTGAAGCTCAATGTGTTCCCTTTCAAATTCCGTTGGAATTTTGAAAATCGGTTGATTAGAAAAAGAATGAGACTATTTTGATTGAAAAAAGTCATTGTCAGCTCTTCGCCGCATTTTTTTACTTCAAACAAGTTTTTCTCGATTTTATTTTGAAGGAAAGGGCTTTCAATATATATCATCGTCTTCTACATTCAAAAACGAAGCAAATGACATATAAAAATCTTATCTTGTCGCAACTAGAAATAGGCCAGTCAAATTAGACTGAAAAGTAGCTAATATCTACAAAACGGATTGACTTGCCAAATTTCTTAGGGCAAGTAGAGGGTCATCTGAGATGCCTAAAAACACCGGAATCCAACAAAATTTCCTTGTGCATCGGCCGCCATCTTGAAAAACAGGTAATCCTCGACATTTCGGCTCCCATTGGTCGGATTTTCGATTTTTTTTTTTTAGTTTTTTAGAAAAAAATATTGTCTACAACTTTTATTCGAAGTATTTTTTGATAGCGTGAATGAAAACGTTTTACGATAAAAAAAAGGCCATACATTGATGTCTAATAATGTTTATTGTCAATTATATTGCCCCCTTTCGGTGTTATCAATAAATTGTTTATATAAAAGTTGTAGAGGACTAAATTCTGAATAATTTTTGTGCATACAATTTTGCGATTACTCGAATATGACCTGAGATAGAGACCGTCAAACTTGTCTCTGTCCGCATTCTGCCTGTAAAGCTTACGGACACAATAGGCGACGGAGCAGCTGCATATAATCGTCGATATCTTGGCTTCTACTGTTTCAATTTTATTCCTTATTTTTCAGTTTAGTAATAAGTTTTATAATGTTTTATAAGTTTTTTTTTTTTTTACTTTTATAATTGAGAATAAACATTAGGGTGGGCCAAATAAGGCGACAATTTTCTTTTCAAAGAGATACCTTCAGAACTTTTGTTCTTTATGCTCAAATAACGAGTCACGAAAAAAAATTAGCTCTTTATATTAACATTTAGAGGTCGCTTATCGCCATTTTTCATTTTCCGTTTGAATAACATGGGAAATGTTCTTGTGGTACTTTTCGATTTTTATGTCTCAAGAACTGATCTAGTTAGAAAAATTCTGCAAAGCTATTTTTGTTGGAAATTAAACGCTCCACAAAAAAGGTTTTTTGGTCTTTTTCGATAAATCTAACCGTTTCAAAGTTAGCCTTGCCATTAAATGACCAGAATCGCCAGAGAAACTTCGAAACGGTTAGACTCATCGAAAAAGACCAAGAGACCTTTTTTGTAGAGCGTTTAATTTTGAACGGAGATAGCCTTGCAGAATTTTTTTAAGTAGATCACTTCTCGAGATATAAAAATCGACAGACGCCACAAGAACATTTCCCATGTTATTCAAATGGAAAATGAAAAATGGCGATGAGCTACCTCTAAATGTTAATATTTAGAGCTCATTTTTTTCGAGGCTCGTTATTTGAGCATAAAGAACAAATTGTCGAAGGTGCCTCTAGAAAAAAAAAAAATAGTCGGTTTATTCGGCCCACCCTAATAAACATTATTAGACATCAATTTATGGCACTTTTTTTTATCGTAAAGCGTTTTCATTCACAGCTATCAAAAAATACTTCGAATAAAAGTTGTAGACAATATTTTTCTCTAAAAAACTTTAAAAAAAATCGAAAATCCGACCAATGGGAGCCGAGATATCGAGGATTACCTGTTTTTCAAGATGGCGGCCGATGCACAAGGAAATTTTGTTGGATTCCGGTGTTTTTAGGCATCTCAGATGACCCTCTACTTGTCCTAAAAAATTTGGCAAGTCAATCCGTTTTGCCATTTTCAAGTTCTATTTGACTGGCCTAAAAGGCTTACATCATTTGGAAACGCTTGGGGTACTCCAGTACCCCAGTTGCCCGCTAGAAGGTACAAAAAATAAGTTGCCCTGTCTAGGGCTAATTATTATCCCTATTCTTATTATTCTTATTATACTTATTATTACCATTATTTTTATTATTCTTATCATTATTATTAATATTTGTATTATTCTTATTCTTATTATTTTTATTATTATTGTTATTATTGTTATTGTTATTATTATTATTATTATTATTATTATTATTATTATTATCATCAATATTATTATTACTCTTACTATTATCAGTACTATTATAACTATTACTATTATTGTTATTATTATTATTATTATTATTATTATTATCAATATTATTATGACTATTACTATTATCAGTATTATTATAACTATTACTATCACTATTATTAATAATATTATTGTTATTATATGTAGCATACCTATATTAAAATATATTGAATTAATATAACTTATATATGATTGTATTTTTCATCTTATCCCGCATACTTCTTTTCAATTCATAGTTTATACTGCTATATTATATCCAGTTTTAAATATTTTATCTCTAATATGGGCTTATTGACAAGCATCATTATTTTGTGCTTGAGAGCTTTGATCATAGATCGATGAAATCTAGGAGAAGTAAATTTCGAGTAACATTATGGAAGTTGTGATAGATCGATAGCACATGTCTGCAATGAAAAAGTTTTCTGATTTTGTCATGATACATGATAGACTGTGATTTATTTATTCCGAATATAAATTCTGTTTTTATGTATCATGTCATGAGTTCTTTTTAATTCGTATATACATGTCGATATTTTTTTTATAACAACTATTAAAATAATTTGATCTTTGCATCAGTTTTGAGATAATAATCTAGTAAATTCATGCCTATTTCGTTAGCACAAAAAAAAATTGTAACTCAAATCTCCAGATATAGGTATAGTTTTATTTCATTTAACTTGTCCTCTGTACCTATTTTCAATTCAAACGCTGTGTAACCTGAATCTGCTGGATGTGACGTTTTATATTGCATTCAGGCCTACCTGCTCAGTACTACCATGAATAGTGACAATCTGGTAAAACAACTTTCAGGAAATGAAAATTCGCCGGCGTGTGCAATTAGTTTGTTTTCTATAATAGGGGGGAGGATTTTTCCGAAAATATCAAACAAATGATTCCTGAATAATGATTCAAACTCTTGGAACTCAAAGAAATTAATAGCTAGATTAATTAAATCACTCAAACCTGGATTGTCAAATTTTCTTACAGACACATGAAGTTTTACGCCAAATTTGAAAAAACATTGAAGCTACACATTTATAGACTTTTCCAGATGTGCTTCATATGTAAGTATTGTTATTTTTATTACTAATGTTATTTCATAATACAAGCAAAAAATGCTGCAGGACGAGAGATCGTCAAGAGAGAACTTGCATGCAATTGAATTTACAATTAGTCTTTTGGACATTTCGTTGTCGTGAATCATTCAAATGTTGTATAAGAATACTTCATATTAGTTTCACGTCATCCAAATTAAAAGTTCGATTATGATGGAAATTTAGTGTAATGCAAGTTCCCTGCTGCTTCCGTCATTTCGAAAGCTGCAGTGATGTTATAAACGGCACTTTTAAAGTGCCTAGGAAACACCCACCCACTCTTACCCACTTACACTGCAGTGTAAGTGCGTTTCCTTATGTTACCGCGCTCAAATCGAGCAATTTTGTGTCAACATGGACTTATATGCGTGTGCACACATGAAGTTGCAGCACTGTGATTTATTCACAGGGGAATGGCGCTAAATTTCGAGATTTTAATATCGCTATTAGATGATCTCTCATTTTTTTAGCATCATTTTTTTAGCAGTCAATAAATTCCCGGGCGACGATATGTTCGCCTCGACTTGTTCGACCGTGATATTCCGGCGTACAATTTCGAGCATTTCGATAGCCTCGTCGGAAGCCTCATTGTCACCGTCTATTTCGATTGCTACCCAATCGGCGATGACGGTGTCCTCATGAGTCTTCGAACTTGGAGCGGCCACGTCTACGAAATCAACCGATGCAACTGTCATCTCTGCAGAAGGTTGCAAGGAGATCTCAGCTGTCATTCTCGTAGAGATTTGTACATCGTCAGGCTCGTCAATGGACCGAACACGCTTTCTTCGAAGCGCTGCAGCCTCTTGAGCTTGAAGAATATATGCAGGATCGCGGATCCGCATATTTCTATTCCGACGACTGTCTACAATTTCTGGAAGTAAGCATTCCATGTAAAATCGACAGAGAGATGGCTTCATTTTAGAATCCCAGAATCCATCGTCTCTGGTGACTTTGACGAGTTTCATTTTCGTCGAGGACCACAGCGCAAATATGCAATAATTACGCTTCGATACGTGTAACTGACCTTGTATTTGGTAATAATACACGTGATTCTTATTGAGAAGCTTCTTGTCCTTCTTGTCGAATATATTCCGAAGATTCGGCTTTTCGGTAATGGCCTTTTCCAAGTCAGCGTTCTGTGTTGAAAATTGACATTTTATTTCGACGATTCCATCGTCGTCTATCAGACCGTCTGGAGACGCTCCGAGATAGGGTAACTCTTGATCGATGAAGAGACCACAAGGAACGATTTTTACCTCCAGTTGTGCTTCAATGTCTCGTCGAGCGTTTTTCTCATTTGCAAGCCCAAACTGAGTGGCAGCATTGTCGATTACCTTTGGGAACCGAATGCTTGCAACCATGTTCGCGCACGAAGTGGTTGGTAACATACGACATATCGGCCCGAATTTCGACGCTATGATAATCTCAGTACGCAACTGATGCCACAGCTCAGAATCGCTTTGCGATACCGTATCTCGCTCAATCTGTGTAGCATTTTTCTCGTACGACTTCAATTTTTCAATATGTCGTTCAGCAAGAACATCGAATACCTTTTTGTCGATATCCGGCTTTCTGGCAGACGGACCGTAGTCCTTGTCAACGCCGCGATGAATTCGCAGCCTGCGGGTGCGTTTTTGTAACCTGCGTAGGCAAGTACCGTAATTATTGCGATGCCTATCCCGCTCCATTTTCGCTACTGCGGTAGGAGTATAGTGTGTCACGTGGCGGTGTAACTTAGATAACACTGAGTGCGTGTTATACTGTACAACCGCTCCGTAACATCTCATCTCGTACGAGTTTTTCAGACAGTGATTAATTCTCTTTCCAGAATTTAACTTGTTCACTATAGAATTGCACGCCTCTGCCGCATTATTGGTAACCTTCCTGAATAAGCTCTTGGCGCGACGACTCAAATAGCGCACTGCCTCGTAAACGCAGGGATAAACCCCAGTTCGGTGAAGTTCCGCCAGCACATTCTTACCGTTAGGCTCAGATACACAGTCAAATGGCAGTGTATGGCAATTGGAATGGTCACCGTATTCATGAGAAAATATATTTAATATATCTATACAGAGTTTCGTTATTTTTTCGTCCTCTGATATGTTCTCCGCATTGCGAAGATCTCTCGCTTTCTCTACATCGAGACGAATTTTCAACCCGCTCGAAAGCACAAACTGTCGGAATTGACTTACGTTGAGCACTTCTTTCTGCGGAGGTTTCGCAAGCTTCACCAAAGGAGCAGCTCTCAACTTGCGACACAAGTTTCGGAACAAGTGATTGTTACACTCGATTTTATCGACGACAACTCCGTATTCAGCGTACGGATTATTATCCCGTATAGCTTGATGTACGCTGCTGTCGCCGTCCGCAATTAGCGTTTTATATATCAGACCGTTGCACGCAACGCTATTCCGGAAACCTTCCACGATAATGTCGGTTTCCATAGCGTTTGAGCTGCGGTCTTGTCCCCAATTTTTGAAGCAGGTATGAGGGGGAGGCTCTTTATTCAACTGCTCCGCTCTTGCGTAGGTTGCACAATACTTGTTGCGTACACCAACGAATAGAGCTAACTTGGTCTCACGACCAATGATCATGGCTGCACCCGATAGTGCATCATGTCTACCACCCGCATAGGAGCGCTTCGCCCAACAGCCATCTGCAATGACGTCGATGTACGGGACACCGTTTATAACATGTCCCTTTTGTATGGCGATTTCTTTTTCAATGACAATAGCCCTTTCCCTTTCAGCTTCGACAACTTCATGGAAGTTGTCAAACAGGGTATCCCGATATTTTCGGTAGGTGGGCGCGGACATAACCGGGATCGCCATCGCGGCAAGTTGTTCTTGCAGCGTACTATGACCGGTACCCGAAGTGATTGTGCCGCACACGGCACTTTGGTTTATCCCCATAATATTTTTGAAGTCGGTATCTGTCCAAATGCTGAACTTGTACCGACATTTCTGACATAGGAAATGCAGGTGGGTCCGCAAACCTTGATCCCATGAACCGACCAATTTTAAGTCGCGAAAAAAACATTCCGACGAAACAGAATGTTGATCGAATTTTTCGTGCAATTTCCGCAGTAGATAACTTATATCGACAATATGCCGACCTTCGATTGTGATCTCACGGATATACTCGTTATCCGTAATATCATTTTCATCGACAAGCGTATTGTCGTCACTCGCCGGTACCGGCAAACTATTCGTTTCCGCGACAATCGCGATCTCGGAGGCGGCAACCGCGACGCTGCCTTGGCCATCCTGTTCATCAGGCGAAACGATGGCCTTCTGGCGGCTAAAACAGATCGTAAATCCATAAGTATATTCGCAGCAGATTTATAACGGGGTGTGTCGGAACGCGTAACCACGGGAGGAGACTTTGAATTCATATTAATTACACCGGTCAACACGAATTTTGAATCTGGGTTCTAGATGTCAAATTCTGAATCCTTCCACGTAACTAATGAAAGAAAAAATAGTTTTCCTACATGAAGTTTGCTTTTGCAGTTAGGGCAATTCTATAAGAAATGTTGAGAAATTCTATGATTTAGGTTTTTCATCTGATAAAAAAATACAACAAATATTTTTTCAAATTCTGTCAATTGACTTGAATCATTAAATTAATTTCCGAAACAAAAACAATTTTTGAAATTACGCTTTTTCCTCTTAGTTATTATTTCTCCCGAGAATTTAAAAGCAAACTTTGACAGGGGTGTAGATGTTTTTTGATTGATTTGATGCATGACAAGTACAGAAATGATGAAGTAAACTCAGACACAAGAGATTTTTTTTTTTGTTGATTAGTGTTATCGATTTTAGATGAAACAGTTATAGAAAGGTCGGAAGAACCGTTGTCCAATTTGGAGACAATTCTGGATTCCGAATAAAGCAAATTTTTCGCTTCGAAGACCGTCTTCGTGATCTCTTAGAACTGGTTTATTGTCTTCGCAACTTGATGAATTTGACTCACATATATTCATGCCACCTTATTTCGGATTTCGACCAATTTACGATTTTCAGAAAGCATAAATTACGAAAAATAATAATAACGTGTACCGCGCGTTTCATAGATGGCATGTTACAATGTATTCGACGTCGTATGTATAGTATAGAACGCTCGACCTGCACTGTAGCACGGTTTTCATGAAGATTCTCGGTATATGAGAATAGAAATAGAAATTCTAACGAAAAATTGCGTATTTAGAAAGAGTACATGAGCAATCGTACTTACCTCGAAACAACAAAAATTCGCTTCCGCGAGTGTTTTTTTTTCTTGTTACGACTGTTCGCCATACTTATTACAACCACACGTGGGTTGACTTCTATTCACCGAATAATAATGTTATGTGAAAATTAGTAGTTTTATTATTCACACACACTGAGACACACACGCACGCAATCAGTAACAAAATGTTGAAAATCAATCACATTCACTTATCACTGTCACAAACGAAACGCGTTGAACGGCTAACGACACGTGTGCTCTTGACTGAATATAGTTGGTAGGAAATCGCAAGCAGAAGATAGGCGCGCGCGGCACACACTCAGTATAGGTCCTTCCGCGCTTACATGAATTAGGTTTTTACAGGCGTTGAACTACTGCTAAAGTAATTTTTGAGGTGAGCAAACACTAGGGCCACTGGTCACCTATAATACCCATTAATTGACAATCTTCATGGACTTTGTTTGAAAAATAGACTATGGTTGACTGCAGTTTTCATAATTTGATGAAACGAGCAGTAACTTGTCGTTTGAGAGTGAGCTGATAATCAAACTTGACACTTCGTTATATTCAATCACTCCGTACCATATCCGCGTAAAATGAATTGTTTGAACAATACGTACCTGGTACTCCGCTTGTATGCGCTCATTACTTTTTGCCATAAGGGTAACCAAAAAAGGAAACTTAGTGGGGTTGTCATGAAAACTCCGTTGAATATATTTCGCGTCATTTCGTCGTTTGGTCACTCAGAATCAAAAAGTTACTGTCCCATGGATGAAAATATAAGAATCGCAGTCAACTATAGTTTTTTGCTCAGACAAAATCCAGAAATATTTTTAATTTATGGGTATTCTGTGTAACAAACGTGACCCGTGTTTGCTCATCCTTCAGAAATTAATTTACACTCAGCAGTCGTACAACGCTTGTTAGAACCTAATCCATATGAGTGTGTGAAAACATCCGAGCGCATATTTTTCGCTTGCAATTTTCTGCAAATTACATCTTCATTTATCTCTCTCTCTCTCTCTCTCTCTCTCTCTTACCGCAGGCAGCTGGGTTGGCTCTCTGTAAGATCTAGACGTCTTTATTTCTTGGGCTCGATGGTGTACAATATCTTGCGGGGAGTAGTGCCGGCTTACTTGTCCGACCTTTTCACTCCACCTAGGCCACGTGGCTCTCGTCCTTCGCGTCAGGCCTCCCCTGCTGTTTTCCATACGCCGTTGCATCGGACTTGTGTATTTAGGAATTCTTTTCTCCTCACTGCCGTCTACTTTTGGCATTCTTTGCCGCCTGATATCACCTCCTCTTCATCCATTGGCTCCTTCAAGAGGGCTCTGTTTGCTTATTTATTTTCGCTGGACACTGAATCCTACTGAGTGCTTCTGGCTGGCTGCGGTTGGGGTCTTAGTTTATTATTGTTCCTGTGGGATATGCTCGTACTCTGATATGTACTTTTAATTTTTGTGTAGTTTTTAAATTTTAATTGGCCTTTCTTTGTTATTCTATTTTTTGTTTTTTATTTTAATTTAATTTAATTTTATCACTATATCTTATTTTATTTTATTTACCTATATTATTTTATTTTATTTTTATTTTTATTTTATCTTCTTGTACTACTTTATAGTTGCTTTTCTTCTGTCTCTGTACTATTGCTATGCCTACGCTATTTCTATTCTTATGCTTTGCTGATTACTGCTATGCTCTTCTATTTATAAGGTCCGCCAAAACATAATAAAACCATCTATCTATCTATCTATCTCTCTCTCTCTCTCTCTCTCTCTCTCTCTCTCTTTCTACGTGAGTACTGCTACACGCTATCTACTTCTACTCCTAACTTTTTGGGCTGGTTCTGCTGTTTTCTGCCTCCGGGCGACTTCTTCCAGATCTCTTTGCATGCGCTTTTTTGCAATCTCTGTCTGGACCTGTTTGCGGCCTGGTAATTTCTTTCTACTCCTGGAATTTCCTGTTTTCCCGTTCGGATTTTGGCTGGGGAACATAACCTACAACTGTCATAACCGTCAACTTGACCGTCCTGCTGCTCTGCTGCGCATGCCTGCTGGGATATCGACGTCCGTCATCGATTATCGATCATCGATTGTCTTCTCTCTGGTGGATCTGACTGCGCCTGCTCAACTGTCTCCGCCCTCCTGCTGTGACGTGCCAGCCTGCTGATCGTCTGCTGCCGTGTCTGCGTCAACTTTGTTTTCTCCGACTGCGTCCTACCTTTAATTATGTCAGGTGTTTTTAAATGTGCGTTCTGCGGTAAGCTCATTGCCACGAAAATCAAACGGTGTCAGTTGTGCCAGCTCTGCTATCATCCTGGCTGTTGCGATACTAAATTCCGTCGTGATAAAGTAAAGTCTTGTTGCCCCGGGGCATTAATTGAAGAATTTTCTCGTGTCACAGTAGCTGCGCCTCTTAATTCTAATTCTTTATCTGCGGTTAGCGCTAACTCTGCCACCTTCGTTTCTTTAGAGTCTCAGCCGTCGAGTTCAGTGGCTCCTGCTGCATCTGTTGCTAGTTTGGCTACGCGTTTGGACGAGCGTTTTGATCTGCTCGCGGGGCGGCTCGCTCTCTTGACCGCCTTAGAGGAGCGTATTGCTGCCGCCGAGGCCCGTATTCTCGTGCTGGAAAATGACAACCGCGTGCTCTCCGAAGATAATGCCGCGCTGCGCTTGGCTCAGCAGGATCAATTTGCTGACTTAACCGCGTTCGATGCGACTGCGGCTCGCGTCGTAGAACTTGAGGAACGTTGTCGGGTCCTCTCCTCTGATACAGTCGCGCTTAGACAGGCCCAACTTAATCGTCGGTCTGGTCAGTCGGGTCCTGGTCATTCCTCGGGTCCCGCCGAGCTGATAATTTCCGGTGCTCCTTGTTCGTCGGCCGATTCTGTACCGCAGACTGTCAAGCAAGTTCTTGCCTCGTTGAATTCCAGCCTTGCTGACGGGGATATTGTTGACTCTCGGTTTTTTGTCACCCGTGATAAAGCTCGTAAGGCCACGCCGCTCCCGATTGTTGTTAAGCTTCGCAGTCGTGCTATTCTTTCGCGTGTCATTGCAGCTAAGAAGGCTAAGGGTCGTCTTGCGACCTCTGATCTCGTCCCGTGTCCTGCGGGCCCGGCCGCCACCATCAATCTAAATGAGGCCCTTCCTCCGGATATTTATAAGCTCTTAATTGCTACTAAAGCCGCTGCCTCAGCCGCTGGCGTCCGTTTTGTCTGGCACTCTGGAGGCACAATCTTTGTCCGTAAGGCCCATGGCACGCCGGTTCTGCGCATCTCGTCCTCCGCTGATCTTGCCCGTCTCGCGTCGATTTGACGGTGTTCTCAACAGCCGGCCCAAATTCAGCCCCTGCATATTCGTGGAACTGTCAACTCTCCCGGCTCCGCCAGCTCGCCCTCTCTTTGCCTATGTCATCTTAACGCTAACTCCATCCGCGGCCACATTGATTTGCTACGCTTTCATTTTTCGTCTCGCTCAACCCATCTCATTGCTATTAGTGAATCGTGGTTGCATGCGCAGGTTTCGGATGCCTCGGTCTCGCTGCCGGGTTATTCTATTTTGCGCAATGACCGAATTGGTAAAATTGGGGGTGGGGTCGCGCTGTATGTTCTCCAGTCTCTTCGGGCCAAGCTGCTTGCTGTCTCTCCGGGTCCGTATAGTTGCAGCCCTGAGTATCTTTTTGCGGAAATTCGCACCTCGCGCTCCTTGCCGTTTCTTGTTGCTGTCGTCTACCGTCCACCTAAGGCGGCTAACTTAGCTGCCTTTGAGGCTGATTTCGACCGTCTTTGTGTTGATTACCATCTCTCCGTCATTTTCGGTGACTTCAACGCGAACCAGCTGGGCCAGTCGTATGATGCTGACAATGTTCGCGAATTTTCTTCTTCCCGAGCTCTCTACCTGGTGCCCTTCGCGGCTACGTGTCACACTCACACCTCTGATACGCTTCTTGATCTGTGCTTGCTTAGTGATCAGAACGTGCTTCAATCCTTTAGCCAGTCTCCTGCACCGTTTATTGCGGGGCATGATCTCATTTCGATCAACATCTCGGTCGCTGCTCCGCCACCCTCCTGTAAGATAGTCAGAGCTCGCTCATTTGCTAACTTCTCTGTCAACTCTTTTGAGCAGGATCTCGCGGACTGCGATTGGTCACCTTTTGAAGCTCGGGTTTCTATTGATGAGCTGCTTTCTTGTCTACAGGGTAATGTCACTGCCGCGCTCGACAGGCATGCCCCCTACGTGTCTCGTGCCTTTAAACCTAGCAGGCCTCCTTGGATCACCTCGGAGTTGTACGCTCTTACGCGTGCCAGGGACTCACTTTATCGGGCTTATAAGCGCTCTCGCTCGCAAGTCGCTCTTTTTCGTTACCGAGATGCTAGGGATGATCTTCATAAGCGTGTTTCTGAAGCTCGTAGTGCATTTTTTGCGGATCGACTTTCTTCTATTCAGGAATCACGGGTTCTTTGGCGGGAGCTTCGTTCTCTTGGTATTGCGCCGCCTCGAACTAACGACTATGGCGACTTTGCTGTGGATGATCTCAACCGTCATTTTGCGGCTGTCTCTCAGCGTCCGGCTTCTCTAAATGAAGTTGCTGAGTTCTTCGCAACTCTCCCGCCGTCTTCCTATTCTGATTCTCTCTTTCACTTCCGGGATATCTCTCCGCCTGCGCTACTCCGGGCCTTTAAACATTTCAGTTCTCAATCGCGAGGCTTTGACGATCTGTCGCTTCGTGACGTTCATCTAGCGCTGCCGGTTATCTTTCCTTACCTCTTGGCTCTCTTCAACCAGTCTCTCTCTTCTGCTGTCTTCCCTGAGGTCTGGAAACGCGCGCGTGTGTTGCCGTTGGGTAAGGTTAAGTCGCCCTCTTCCCTTGATCAGGTCCGTCCTATCTCCAACCTCTGTGTCTTATCTAAAGTGCTGGAGCGCGTCGTCTATGAGCAGATTTCTTTATTTCTCGAGGATCAGCAGCTGCTCAATCCTCGTCAATCTGGCTTCCGCCGCGGTTTTAACACGCAGACTGCCCTCCTTAGGCTCACTGAGGATGTTCGCAGGGGTATTGATAGTCGTAATTTGACTGTTTTAGTTCTCTTTGACTTCTCTAAGGCCTTCGATACGATCCCACATGCGGTCTTGCTTAGTAAGCTCCTTGACCTTGGCTTCTCGCAACACGTCATCCGTTGGGTCGCCTCTTACTTACAGGGCAGGATGCAGGCATTTGCGTCTCGGGATGGCCACCTCTCTTCCTGGGCGTCTCTCGATCTTGGTGTTCCGCAGGGTTCAGTGCTGGGCCCATTGTTGTTCTCTTTGTTCATCAATGACATCTCTGTAGTCCTGAAGCATTGTAGTCATCTAGTTTATGCAGACGACCTGCAGGTTTACTACCAGTTCCCGCCTGCGAATGCTGTGGATGCTGTTGCCTGCGTCAATGAGGACATTCAGGCTGTCCTAGACTGGTCTCGTTCTTCGTGTCTTCGTCTCAATGTCGCGAAAACTCATGCGTTGATTCTTGGCAGTGGATCCTATGTCTCTAGACTTGAGCTCGGCCTTCTTCCTGCTGTGTGTCTCGATGGACTTCCAATTCCCTATCTTGACTCTGTGCGTGATCTCGGGGTCATCCTCGACTCTAAGCTGTCCTGGACAGCTCAGGTTAATGCTATTTCGTCCCGCGTGCATGGTACTCTCAGGCAGCTTTCGGCGTCTCGTCGTCTGCTTTCAAAAAATCTACGTCGACTCATGGTGATTTCTCTGATATTCCCATTGTTTGACTACTGTTGCGTGGTCTTTGCTGACCTCCAGGCGGGTCTTGATAGTAAGCTTCAGCGGCTCCTGAACACCTGTGTCCGCTTCGTCTGCGGTGTTCCCCGTGATGCGCACATCACACCGTTTCGTAGGGAGCTTGGCTGGCTTCGGGTAAGGGATAGGAGGCTTTATTTTCTCCTTACGCAGCTTTTTGTCATCTTGCGTTCCGGGCGTCCTACTTACTTGCGCGAGCTGTTTGTTCTGGCTGATCGTGGTCGCGACCCTGCTACCTGTCGCCCTTCGCGTACACCCAGGAGTGACTTTGTGACCCCGTGCTGTCGCACCAACGCGTTCTTTAACTCCTTCGCGGTTGCCGGCGTACGCTACTGGGACTCTTTACCTTCCGAACTCAAAGCAGCGCCTACGTTAGCCTCGTTTAAGCACGGTTTATTTGCGCATTTGCTGGATACTGAAGATGCTCGTCCTTAACTTTAACTTCATTTCTCTCTCTTGCGGCTCTTATCTGTTAGGTGTTGGTTCTTTCTAGCTTCTAGTTTTTGCATTTGCTCTTGAGTACTCATGTATTGTATTTTTGTACCTTTTCTCTTTCACAGTCACAGGGTAAGTTATTTTGTAATACTCTGTGACTTTGCTTGTCTAATATTGCTATAGACATAAATAAATCAATCTATCTATCTATCTATCTATCTCTCTCTCTCTCTCTCTCTCTCTCTTAAACCCAATCGCGCTGCTGGCCCTGATTCTGTTTCGCTGTTTATCATTCATAATACCTTGCCTTGTCTTGCGCCTTATCTTGCAGCGTTGTTTAATTCCTGTTTGCTGAACGGCGTCTTTCCTTCGTGCTGGAAGCGTGCTTTCATTCGCCCTCTCCTTAAGGTTGTAACGCCGCGGCTCATATCCAATAATTTAAATTCGGCGCGGCCTAGCGAGCCCGCCATCTCTGAGTGAGAATGTGAACTCCGTCGTTGCCGCCCGGCGCGGGCCAGCCTCGCCGCGCGGCACGACTCAGCGAAAACCCTTCTCGCAAGTAAAGTAACAACCGTCCGGTTTATAAGACGGGCCGTGCGCCGTGTAAATTCAGAGGTAACTTCAGAGGTAAACTGTCCGTCAGGATCGCTATTGATATTTAGCAACGCAGGGAACGCTTCGGCCTCCCTGCCTGTCTCAAATATTAAATAACGCTTCCTTGGCTTTTCGTGTGGCAACAAAGCTCCTAAGAACGACTTCGGTCCTCTTGGCTGTCCGCGTTCCACACAGTATAAGCATTGTTTTTATGTTTTCTAAATTCACATAACATACCATTCAGGCCTAGATTCAAAATTTATAAACATACCTCTCTTGTAGAGTTTTACCGATACAGAAATAATTCATATTAAAATATCATACCTCTCAGAGCTTGACCAAAATAGAAATAGGTTCGCCATTGTTAATTATAGGCAATAGTTAAGCAATATCATTATAATTGTCATTGTTCTCGCGTCTTCTCCGACACAATTCTTATTAAAATAAACCATATTATTGTTTTTTGTACTAATATCTGTTCTCGAGTCACACGCACCTTCCTCACTTAGCATAAAGATCTTTAGATACACGTATTTAGATACGCCCGGGGAGCTCTCCCAGCCCCCTGAGAATAGGAGCAAGCTTCGAATTATTAGAACGAATTAAAGAATCATCACAAGGTTAATCCGCCGCATTCTCCATCCGACACTCGTCCCATAGCTAACCTCTGTGAGCTCTCTAAGATATTTGAACGCGTTGTTCATGCTCAAATTCGGGACTTCTTAGCGACATATAACTTATTTGATCCGTATCAATCGGGCTACAGGGTGGGTTTCAGTACTCAGACTGCGTTACTTAGATTATCGCATGATGTCAGGCGTGTTGTTGATGACAGGTGTATTACGGTTCTTGTCCTGTTCGATTTCAGTAAAGCGTTTGATACGGTGGCTCATCTCCCGCTTCTTGGCAAGCTGAAAAGATACGGCTTCTCTGATGCTGTGTTGCGCTGGATTTTTTCCTACTTGTCTGGTCGCTCGCAAGCGGTTGTTGATCACCGTGGCACTTGCTCCAACTGGTTAAGTACTACCTCTGGTGTTCCGCAGGGTTCCGTGCTTGGTCCGTTACTCTTTTCGCTGTTTATTAACGATATTGGTCGCGATTTACTTTATACACGTCATCTCAGTTTTGCCGATGACACGCAAATTTATTTAGCCTGCCCGCCATCTGACCTTGAAGCGGGACTGGCCAAGATTGAACATGATGTCAATGTAATCGCTAATTATGCCACGACCAACGGACTGAAACTTAATATTGGCAAGTCTAAAATCTTGATTCTGAGTACTGGTACTTTTGTCAATCGCTTTGACTTCGATAATCTTCTTCGTATCTCGGTTAGGGGTACTGTGCTACCCTATGTTGATGAGGTTCGGAATCTGGGTGTCATTATGAGCTCTAACCTTTCCTGGCGTAGCCACGTTATGTCTATCTCCAACAAGGTCCATTTCGCGCTGCACCGTTTAAAGCACCATCGCCATGCCCTATCCGCCGAACTTAAGGCTATGCTCATTAGGTCACTTATCTTTCCTCTCATTGATTATTGCAGTCTTGTCTTCAATGATCTGTCGGGTGAGCTGAACTTGGTTCTTCAGCATCTTGTCAACAGCGCCATTAGATTTATTTTTGACCTGCGTAGGGATGAGCACATCACGCCTTTTCGCAGGCAACTTGGCTGGCTATCAGTTCGTAGCAGGCGCCTTTACTTTCTTGGCATTATGATTTTTAATATCAATCATGGTACTGCACCGGGGTACTTGTCTGAGTTGTTTCAGCGTGCTGTTCTTCCGTCTGGTCGTTCATTGCGTGTCGGCTCGCTAGGGTTTTTCCGTATTCCAGCTCACCGTACGGCTACTTTCCGTAATTCTTTTCTTTTGTCCGCGTCCTACTTCTGGAATTCGCTGCCTCCTGACATCGTCTCTGCGTCTTCTATCGGTGTTTTTAAGGTTATGCTTCGCGCGCATTTTTTCTCTCTTGATTTAGATTCGACGTGATTTTCTTTGTGCAGTTGGTTACGGTTTTGTTGGTTAGGCTTGCGTGTGTGTTTCACTTATTTTTATTTTTATTTTTACTTTATTTTTACTTTAGTTATATTTAGTTTTATTTAGTTGATAGTTAGTCCTTATTTATACTTCAGTCATCTTGTTTTATTCTGTGCTTGTAACTTGCATTCTCGAGTACTGTATTATTCTTGCACGCTTTACTTCATTGAATTTTTATTACTATGCCTTGTTTTACTATTGTACTGCTATTTTATTTCTTGTGCTTTTATCTTATGTTCTTGCTTTATTTATATTTTGTTATCCTTCTTTCTCCTACTGATTGTTCTAATAGCTTTCTTTCTGCTCCATTTATCTTCTGCCTCTGTGTGGCCTTTTCTGTATTCTTATTGTTTTTTCTTTCATTTTTGTATTTTTTAATTTGTATTACTGTTGCCTGCTTCTTCCACATTTGCCCCTATGGCTTCTAGGGCATAATAAAGTTAAATCAATCAATCAATCAATCTTTATCTCGACTACCAAGAGCAGCGGCGCACGGTGGTCGGAAATGATCCGATATGCGCGCATGATTTTCAAATTTCTTGATAATCCTATAAGGCGTATGTTCTCTTCGGAACATCCGCATCCTGGAATTCGGATGATAATATCTCCGCAATTGAACTTGCTAAGGAAATTTCAGAAATCGAAAAATTCAGCTAATTTTAGTCTACGAGCTTGAATTGCAGACCTTGGCATAGTCAATATACGAGATTTCGATGGGTCATATGCATTCAAATGTTTGAAAATACCGAACCAATATATTTATCACCATCTCATAATCATACGTATTACGAAGCAAACATGTTAAGGATAACAAACTGGCTGAAGAAGAATTTTGCATTCTTTCGCTTTACCGCAAGGAGTTGTAGGTTTCATCTGACAACAAGACCTGGCGAGACGTGGGCGTCACGCTCAGAAATTCAGAGGGTAACAGATAAGTTATTTTTTTTTATCCGTTTTGTTGACAAAGGAGTAAATCCTTTTTTGTGTTTCTCGTGTTCCTTTTTTGTATTTTTTGTGTTTCTATGCCATCTATGCATATCTTCGATATTATGAACTATATATAGTATGTTATGTATACACAGAGTGGCGTAGCCAACATGGGTGGCACCCGGTGCGGATATCGATGGTGTCACCTCAAGAATGCAAACTGTTATCGAATTTTAAACATATTATGGAATCTTTGTAAGTTTTGATTTTTTTTCGCGGTCGGGTGTCACCCCCGAACGGGGGTACTTGCTGCGGGCCACCCCCGCCGCCCTTCCTATCTACGCCACTATACAGCATCTATACAGTACATCCAGGACTTCATACTCGACAAAAATGTATCAAGGACCCAACATCCTATGGCCAAGCGGTTAAAAAATTGCGGGTGTTTCAGATACCCCAGAGGAAACCCCTTACTCAATTAAATTTGTTCCTGCAATTCCAGAATTTCTACCTTTTCGGCATTCTCATTTGAATTCATTTTCATTGTTTTAATTTTTGTCCAAAAAATCTGGGGAACTGCGAAGAACGTGCAGAATAGATGAACGAGTCAGTTTCTCTCGGCAACCTTAACTCAATAATATCCCATATTCGAATCTTATGCCACCTGTCAGAAGTGTAATATAGGCGTGTTTCGGAATCACAATCAAGAGAGAGATAGCTAGATTGGCAAATTCACAGGCGCGAGAAGGAAGCAAGGACAAATTGCGATACGGGGAGTATATTCCGGAACATGCCCCATGACGTCTGGGATCCAGTATCGATTGTAGAGTTTATTCAAATTTTTGTCCAAAACACCAGTGGCGCTGAGAGAAACTCATAAAATACATGAACGAGCCAGAGTCTCCCCTAACCTCAATTCTGAAGTAAAATCATACATTCGAATGTTAGGTTAGCTGTCAAAAGAGTGAGGTTATGTCGTCTGGGACCCAGCATTGATTATTCGAATTTCTTTCTGTTAATTTTTTCTCAAAAGATCTAAGCAAATGAAAAATTCGAATAAGATAAATAAACGACCAACATTGTTTTCGCAACCTCAACACTGAAATAAAAACTTGTTTCCCACGTAGTTATATCCCATATTCGAATCTTTGGCTAGCCGTCAGACGAGTGACATACCGTCTGCGATCCTAAATTAATTATTCATACACACATCGTCATTCAATACGAATCAGAATGAACAATAGGAGTAGAATGAATAAAATAGTCGTTTGTATTTTAGGTTAGCTGCCCAGCAAACACAGTTATATTGCATCAACGTTATATTAATATAACCGAATATAACGTATAATATAACGTAGATGTTACATGTATGCTGTAGGTAAGTTATTAGTTCACACTCAACAATTCATCTGTGTTACAAAAATATACTGCATTAGTATCATTGTCGTTATGTAACAGTTGTGTAACGAACTTGTAACCACAATAAAATTATTATGTGAACGTGATTTTGATTGGGAAATATATATAGCTAGGGCCGTAATAGAAGGGGTCCAGCTGAGTAAATTAACCTGAAGCTTCAGGTTAATTTACTCAGTTTGTTATAATTTATAATGTATCAAAAATGCAGTCTTATCAATTTATATTTGTACCACAAAGGTAGATAATGCATCGTATACAATATATATGTGTAGGACAAAAAGAGTGTAAATTAGTAATAATGTATGGTGAGAATAAAATATAGTTATTATAAGTAATGAAGGCTTCGCTTCATGCAGTCTCGATCGAAAATTAAAAGTAAAATCATTGGTATAATATCAATAAATATTCTTCCCGTAGGATGATTTTTCAATTCGATGATGAACCGCGAGTACGTATACCCACATTCATCGCTTAACCTCTAAACAACACGTGTTATGCATATGAGCATGGTGAAGATAAGAAATGTAAGAATTATGAGATTAATCCTTCGCGGAATTACTATAAGTTTTTCTACAATTCAATAGAAATAATGAATGCATGACTTACCTATTTGGATGACTGCAGTATTGGAATATAATAACTGTTATATCCCATCCACTAAACTTATACAAGTCTACACTGCACTGAACACGTCCACGTTACGGGTAAATAGGCGGGAATCATTAGCAAGTATGGCCGTATATTTTCGTTTAGTCCAGTCAATAGAGGGAAAAAAAGGCTGTTTCGTGACAAAACTCCCACTGGCAATTTGACTGCGCCACATTTTTGAAGCCAGTTCACAGATGAAAACTAACATGTTTCCAACTCCTAATTTTAGGTGTTTTTTTTTTAAACAATGTTTAAAAACGAAAAAACACGTTTTTTAGTAGTTTTTCGCTTCTGGGATGGAAACTGGTAGAGCAATCTTGGTACTCCAATGAGAACAGTTGTAGAGAATTGAACAACCTTCAAAACGAGCTCTGGATCGACTCGATCAGAGCATTTTTGACCGAGAAAAATCGAAAACACCCCTAAAAAGAGGTGTTTTTTCAAAAATTCATAACTCCGCCATTTTACAAGTGGTAGAATAGGCCTTTCGCGTGGTAGTAGTGAATAACATGTAGATAACGTGTGCACAAAATGGGCACTGTCGGATTGGTAGTTTTTGCACAATTGCAAATTGAATTTTTTTTGTTTATCATTTTCGATAAGCCACCCTTGCTCGAGAAGTGGTCGGATCGTAATTTTCTAAAGCGATTTTTAAACTAGACTATATTCACTACAAATCGTTCATTTATGCCGAGTCGTTATTTTGCGTTAAAATAGGTGAAAAATGCATCCAAACATAGGCATAAACGCCCGATCGCAAGAAAGTAGGCGAGTGGTGGGGGCACTCGACTGCGGTGGGGAAGCGTATATATATAGTAATAGAGGCGCACGGCGAATATTGTCGATCATTTGATTCGTTTATCTCGGCAACTAGTGGACCGATTTCGATTTTTTTTGTTTTTATTTTTAATAACTCAACACGCGCTAACTGGATATGTCGTCAGATTCCATATGAAATCAATACTGAAGGTGCTATTGAAAAGTTTTTAAACAAGAAGTAGAGAAACTTTCGCTGTAGGGTATCTGTATGAAATCTGACGACATATCCAGTTTGCGCATGTTGAGCTACCCAAAATGAAAAAAAAAAAAAATTGAAATCGGTCCAGTAGTTGCCGAGATAAACGAATCAAATGATCGACAATATTCGCCGTGCGCCTCTATTACTATATATGGGGGATTCCACGTCAAATCGAACGAAAAAACGAGATTATTTCCCTGACCACTCTTGATGTCTTCGCCCTTTTACCCATTTGAAGTTTGTATTGAAAGCATCAACTCTGAATTTTTCAGATTTTTCCGACCAAACATTTTTTCACCACAGCTGGTGGAATAATTAGCTTTTAAAGATTTTTCGATTTTTCAAGTTAACATAGTTTGAAATCCAGATGTCAAATGGAAAAAGTTCTAATACAAAAGCTGCACATCTTTCTGTGAAATTTCTGAAAATAATTGTTAGTGGTTTTGCATGTCCCGTTAAAGTGTAGTTTTGATGAAAAATCTTCGAAAATCTTCTGTTACAAAGAAGTGCCCCAATCGAATTGGCTGAAATTTTGACACAGCATGTCTTTTTCAATACCAAAGATTGTCTGTAAGTTTCATAGTGGGCCGAACATTAGTTCACAAGTTACAAGTAATAGTTTACATGGAACTGTGGAATTTTTCAGCCATCCATATGGCGGTATAAATGTTAAAAGTTATACAATCAGTATTACGATACGCAACGCATATTTGAATCCCTACCTTGATATATAAGCTGCATGCATGGCTTCACTCTCTATTCGTATAAACAGTGGAGAAAATGAATCTTTATTGAGGAGTGTGACAAAATTTTTGCCACACTATCATGGCGTCGAAAGCAAAGGTTGCCATGCAGTTGTCATGAAAAACAGTATGTAATACGCGTGAAGACAGAGACCTTGCACTCGTGTGATGTTTTCAGCTGCACTCGTGCAAAGTCCCTGTTTCTCCACATGTATCACAATCTACTAATCCGGCAGTTTGAGACTCACATATCATGTCAGGAATTGTAATGAATGATAGACTGAAGTACATAGAATTCTCAAGAAAAAGTTTTATTAAGGTAATATTTCCTGGTATTTCAACTACCTATTGATAATTATTGACCAGAGTTGCCAGTTTTTTAAATTTTATGTACGTCTGACTCTGTCGCATGAGAGAATATTTTGCTGCTCATAACACCTTCAGCACCAGGGACAGAACAATGTTTTTTTTTGCGTACCCGGAATCGACTTTGCATTTTTGAATCTTTTCAGACATTCAAACATCGCGCTCGAGTTTGCAGCAGTGCCACGCGCAGAGTAAGCAAATAACTTGCTACGCCGCGAAATTTAAATCGAATAATCGCCGAATTCTTGGCGACGCGCGAATATTTGTTGATATATCTTCTGAACCACTACTCGGCCCACTCTGAAATTTTCAGACGATCTTTGTCATCGAGAAAGGCACGTTGTGTATAAATTTCAGCCAATTCGATTGGGGCACTTTTTTGTTACAGAAGATTTTCGAAGATTTTTCATGAAAACTATACTTAAACGGGGTATGAAAAATGCGAAAAAAATACTTTCGAAGAGTTCACAGTAAAACCTTCAATTTTTGTACAACAACTTTTTTCATATGTCTTCCAAGTTTTGAGCTACGTAGGTGCGAAAAATTGAAAAAATCAAAAAATCAATTTATTCGATGAGCTGTCGTGAAGAAACACTGGCTCAAAAAAATCTGAAAAAATTCACAGCTCATCCTTTCAACATGTACTTTCATTGTGTCAGAGGGCAAACAAATCGAAAGGGGCGAGGGAAATCGACCGTTCGATTTGACATGGAATCCCCCATATATACGCTTCCCCACCGCAGTCGAGTGCCCCCACCACTCGCCTACTTTCTTGCGATCGGGCGTTTATGCCTATGTTTGGATGCATTTTTCACCTATTTTAACGCAAAATAACGACTCGGCATACATGAACAATTTGTAGTGAATATAGTCTAGTTTAAAAATCGCTTTAGAAAATTACGATCCGACCACTTCTCGAGCAAGGGTGGCTTATCGAAAATGATAAACAAAAAAATTCAATTTGCAATTGTGCAAAAACTACCAATCCGACAGTGCCCATTTTGTGCACACGTTATCTACATGTTATTCACTACTACCACGCGAAAGGCCTATTCTACCACTTGTAAAATGGCGGAGTTATGAATTTTTGAAAAAACACCTCTTTTTAGGGGTGTTTTCGATTTTTCTCGGTCAAAAATGCTCTGATCGAGTCGATCCAGAGCTCGTTTTGAAGGTTGTTCAATTCTCTACAACTGTTCTCATTGGAGTACCAAGATTGCTCTACCAGATTCCATCCCAGAAGCGAAAAACTACTAAAAAACGTGTTTTTTCGTTTTTAAACATTGTTTAAAAAAAAAACACCTGAAATTAGGAGTTGGAAACATGTTAGTTTTCATCTGTGAACCGACTTTAAAAATGTGGCGCAGTCAAATTGCCAGTGGGAGTTTTGTCACGAAAAAATCTCTATTGACTGGACTAGTTGGCCAAACCTACGACTGACAGCAGCGCCAATTTGAATATAACAATAATATTGATACTATGTAACATCTGTTATATTTTTATGTAGTAACTATGTTATGTAACTTTAATATCACGTGTGTTATATTAAAAGAAGGACTCGATGTTATATAACTAACATACGTTGTGTTTGCTGGGTGTTGCTTGGGTGAGACCAGCCGTCTGCGATCCGATATCGATCATTTGAATTTTCTCTCGAGCGGGAGCAGCCATGCACACTTCGCGTAAAGTGACAGAAGAAACCTCCACTAGCGCCGCCGCTCGGTTTATAAGTGTACGAAGCGTGATGTCGGTAGAAAGTATCACCTCAACGAAATGTCGGTTTTTCAATTATGAGTAACGGAGAATCGTCAATTCTCAGCCACTTCTTCATCAAATGACACGAGTTTGGTCTCAAAGTGTTCGGGTTTTCATTGCGGAGGGCCTGATTATCACGAGAATGCGATGATCTACGGCAATAGTGAATAAGCGAACGATATATGTGGTTGGTAAGTCATTCTACAAAAATTTTTACAAAATTTCGAAAAAATAAAGTAATCAGGCCCTTTCTGCCAAAATAATGCGTGATTCGCCAAAGTTTCATTGCGATTGAATGAGTAATTTCGGAGAATTGATTATTTCCGTTTTCGAGGCGCTGACAAACGTTTCACTTCACCTTAATTATGAAAAATATAAAGATGAAACTGAAGATCCTGACAAGGTTTATGTCATTGAATGGCGTAAATAAAAAAAAGAACCACTTGGTAGATGGCCATGTGAAAATGGGATAATTGTGGCTGTATTAGGTAAATTTGCTAATTTGTTTCTCATCTCAACCAATTCTGATTGAAATAATATTTTGATTTTTTTTTTCTCAATGATAAAAAATAAAAGTATTATCCCAGTGAACACGTTTTATTGTGGCAATATAACACGGAAGTTACAAGTAATGTCACAATGTTATTTTAGCGATACATAGCTGGTATATAACGTGGAAGGAACATGTTATGTACCATTTGTTATATGCTGGTTACATAGCTGGTATATAACGCTTTGACGTCGCAGTAATGTAATAAAGTTTTGTAGCCGTTACGTAACATGCTTGTAACGATGTGAGTGTACCTTCGGTGATATTTATGTAACGTTAATGGGGTGTAACGTAATAACATTACAGTAATGTAAGATGACTCTGTAACGTTTACATAACATCCTGGTAACGATGTGAGTGTACCTTCGGTGATATTTATGTAACGTTAATAGGGTGTAACGTAGTAACATTACAGTAATGTAACATGACTCTGTAACGTTTACATAACATGCTTATAGCACTGCTTGTGTAACAAATCGGACTGCTACTTAATATATATCGTATGGCGTTGTGAATCAGAAGCTGCTGCCATCAATCGTTTGTCGAGGAAAGAAAAAGTTTATAAAGAAAGAAAAAAGATATAAAAATTAAAAATTACCGTTTATTTATTGATTTTTTCTAAAAAAAAAAATTTGGTAATTTTTAATTTTTCAATTTTTTTTTATATTTGTTTAGAATTAAAAAAAAAAATTTAAGTGAAAAAAGAAAATTTTTTTTGCATATTTTTTCACCAGAACTGGTCGTAGCAGTAAGCCATATACAGCATATGATTGTCGTAAAGACGTCATAATTAGAAATACGTCGTATATACAGACGTCTTGAAACGTAGAAACGCCTATACGACCAACGAAGATGTATAATATGTTATATATCTTAATTATTTACACATAAATGTATTATATTATAATATACATTATTCCTCGGTGCTGGAACACGCGATTCCGCATTGAATGAACCGCCGCCACGGTCTTCGTGAACTGCCGCATATATGGATATATGCGCGCATGTTGTTTTGTGAAACGTGCTCTTTTCATTCGCGTGGTTATTCCGATATTCCGCTTCCGGTTTTCGGCCTCGTTCTTCAATTGCATTGCTTGGATAATAAGGTACGTTCATTTATTAATCTTTTAAAATCTCCACCATCATAATCATTAAGCATTTTTGAGTGATAGTTTTGTAATCCCACGAATTGTTTCGAAAAGGTAAGCTGCAAAATATTTAATTGTACGAAATATTTGCGGTGTCCAATTGTTATTTAATTCGTACACACGTGCTAACCTCACTTCTAACCTCAATTCAGGTGCATATAATTTTTTATTCTCATTGAACTTTCACATTGAAGTTGTTTTGTTTCCCTTTTACCATTTTATGCAGTAATATAATTAACTGTTCCTATTCAGCTTTCCATAACTCTAGGTTGCATATTTATTTATTAAATTCATTTCTATCTATTTTGCGAGAGGGCATAGCTATCATCAATCATCATTGACATCAATAATTTTGATTTTTTATTTATAATCTAATCTAGTTGTTGTATTTACAGATTCTTCACTTCCATTAGCTTCCTAAAAATCTCAACAATAGTGGTTAGAGAAATCTGTAAAACATCGAATACTCGAACAACACGCAAGCTTGTGCTCGACTGCGTCAAATGAGTGAGTATGATTAGCCGATAATAGACTGTTGAGTTGTTGATGAGATCATACACACATACGTTGAACAACTTGAATATTTTTTCCTTATAAAGGATTGTTGATGTATTCAAAATACATAGATATCAAAATTAACATCGATGATTAATTAGTCCGTATTGTAACTTGTAGTTTTATGAAATAAACATTTTTATAAGTCAAAATTTGTCTTGATCAAAAGTCAGTTGTGAAATGAATAATCTCAAATGAAGTAAAGATTTTTACATACTGTGCATGATCTCACTAATCATTAATATAAATAGTGGACGCAATATTATTTAAGGAAGCATCGGTGGTACAATCAGGTCAATCGAGTAGAGAAATTTCGTTTATCCTAATTTCGTTTATCCTAATTTCGTTTATACTAATTTCGTAGCGGATCGACCTTATTGTACCACCGGAATCTTCAACCAGATAGAAATTGTCGAGGAGAACACTCCTAACTATAGCTTTGTTCTCAATTCCTCTAGGTCGTCCTCTGAATCTCTCCTTTATCAGCCTACTGAGTTTATAAGTTTGTTCCTTTTACCCAAGAGTAATTGTTGAGAAAAATGCCGAAACATATTTCTAGTTTATTGAAGCGTAGACAAAACCAAATAGTTCGTCAATGAATCGCACGGTACACGAGAGTTTTTAATGAGCAGTATACTGTTCGTACGGCAATTTCGGTGCATATTAGTCCTATTTATCGTACTGATCGTCTCAACAATTCAATCGCTAATCATGCACATGATAATCACGTCGCCACGTCTTCGGCAATTGTTGACTGCTCTGCGACTCAAAACGAGACCGTTAGTCAGACGGACGACGTCAATAGTAATAGTGCAAATTGTGCACTGCAAGCAAGTAGTTCGATGAGTGTAGAACCTCACCGATATTCCTCGAGTAGTTCGAGTTATGAGTCTGACGCCGTGAGTAATCCTTGGCATGTTCAAATTCAGCGATATTCCTCAAGTACTTCTAATGATGAGTCCCGCGTCGAAAGTGCTTGTGACACTCCCAGTACGGTTCAGCTCCCAGTGAGTTTAGCAGAAGAGTTACGCGAATGGACCGATCAAAATGCTATAGCTCACAGGCCTGTCACTGCGTTGTTGAAAATTCTAAGCAAACACGGTCATACAGATCTACCTACAGATGCTCGAACTCTTATGAAAACTTCTCGAACCACATCGCAAGAAATTCGGTCTATGAATGACGGTTTCTACGTGCATTTCGGACTAGTAGAAGGATTAAAACCGAGGGGGTAACCGCTCGTGAAATAGTTGGGACAGTCAACCTTGAAATGGTATGAAATACTCTTGAAATGGTTGTGAAATGGTATGAAATGGTATGAAATGGTATGAAATAGTATGAAATAGTATGAAATGGTATGAAATGGTGTGAAATACTAGTGAAATACCATGAAATACTTATGAAATGATCATGAAATGATGTGAAATACTTGTGAAATAGCGTGAAATGCTTGAGGCATGGATATGAAATGGCATAGCATACAATGTTTGGGATTGTGCGTAAAACAAAAAGCGAAAGCGCCGCCACCTCTGAGACCTCTACAGGATCCATAGGGCTGTGAGTAGGTCCACCAGTTCGGTATCATAACCTAGTAGACAAAATCACCGCTATAAGCAAGGGCGGTTGCCTGAGTTGTTGTTTTTTTTTGTTTTGAAGTTAGCTGGCATCCAGATAAGTTCGACTATCTGTATCTTCATCTATATTTATATACAAAGCGGTATACTTAGTAAAATTAGTGAGTGCAATTAATAAGTTCATCAACATGGCAGAATACGGAGAAGAAGGCCCAGAGGACCCTGATCTAAATATTTCACCAGGGATGAATATCATCAAAACTACGAAAAAAAACAAGTTTTGGTCGATTGTATCTACCGAATTGGTACTCGATTTACCAGTATATTTAAAGCACTTATGTGCATTTTTGGGTCTTGATTCGGTAACTGCAATGAAACGTTTTGATGAAAATTCTTTCGAAGAAATGGAAAAGTTTGCGAAAACGGATATGCTCAGTCTACTATCTGAATCAGAGGTGAATCATAATTTTTTCGGTATCTATTTCCAAAATCCAGAGAATTTTCGAATTCTGCCAGGACACCGGAACGTTTTGTTGGAAATCAAAAAACTTTGTCTAGATGAGACAAAATACGCGAAATGGGTTGACAAATTATCATTCACCAAGAGTGTGTGCAGTCAATCTTCATCAAGATTCAGTCGGAAATCAGGAAAGCAAGGTAAAGAAAGCGAAACAAATTTTGATCGAAATAAAAACCCTGCCTCGGTATCCCTTACTTCGGAAGTCGAACACCAAAATCAAGACATTGTAGCCGAGGAAAAAGTACTACACAATTTGCTAAAAAGCAGATATCGTGAAATAGAAAACGGTGAAAAAATATTTCAAGATTTTTTCGACAGTCCTAGAAATACATTTATCAGTGTATTTGTCAAAGAAGATTCGAGTGATAATGGCGTTACGTATACTGCTAAGATAAGGTGCTGTCTCTGTAAAAGTCAGATCGCTGCTCACAAAGGAGAGTATGGTAGTAAAATAAATACACCGCGTAAAACGAGATGGATAATTTCCAACTTCTTGAAACACACGAATGATAAACATATCTCAAAGGTACAAGTTAACCAAGAATCAAGTACGATGGACAGCAAAAGTACCGGAAAATCAGATAATCAACGGAAGATTAACATCATGTTTCCCACCGTAACTACTGAGTTGTCTACCATCGTCGAGGGTATTGCAGGTACGAGTGCAAGCAGTTCTAGAGACAAGGAAGACGATCATGCGAGAGAAGCACATGTCAGCCGGGATAGAAATACGAAACAAGCGAACACCGAGAGCAAAAACACCACTACACTGAACAGTGGAGCTAAAAAACGAAAAAACATCGAACGTATAAGTGACTCGAGTGACTCTGACATTGAAGTTCATGGAAATATAGAACAAAATCCAAAAGTTGATTTTGTAAATCTGACGACCACTCACGAGAGTGATAAATTTGATAAACCAGAAGGCGAACCAATTTCGGGGGAAGCAAGCCTTGGAAGAATTTAAGGATGGGTTGTTCCAAGGATATGAAAATCATCCCAGGTGAATCTAACCAATCAATCCCTACTGGAATCAGTACTAAAGTTGACGTTCGAAAAAAAGATAACAGGTCAAGACGAGATAAAAGTATCACAAAAAGGCTAAAAAGTATTACTACTGAAAAGACGATTCCCTGCTACTATCAGAAGTTGAATAAAATGGAATCTCTTCTGAAAGATAATCAAGATCTTCAAGAATGTATCAGATCGATGCTGACTGAAAGATGTACGAAACACACCGAGAAAGTTTCAGTAAGCAACGCAAATTCGAATGAAACGACTTATCTTTTAAATTTACTGATGGAAACATCGAAAAAGCAGTCGAAAACTAAATCAACTGGTACCCGATATGATTCTACGATAAAAAAATTTTCATCTTACTTATACATGATCGGCGGGAGATTATTGTATGAAACTCTTTGTAATAATTTACCTCTACCATCGCCTTCATCCATCTCAAGGTACTTGTCTGAAAATGGACCCACGACCATAGAAGGTGAACTACGTTTACAAGAACTGAACGAATACTTGACTGCAAGAAATTATCCATCTGTCGTTTGGATAAGCGAGGATGCTACTAGAATCACCGGTAGAATTCAGTATGATCCTAAAAGCAACCTTCTTGTGGGGTTCGTATTGCCGATTAATTCGACTACTGCAATGCCTGTATCATTTTCATATCTTGCGACGTCTGCTAAACTGATTGAGGAATGTTTTCATAGCGAAAAAGTTGCATCACTCGTCTACGCCATAATGGCACAACCACTGATTGATAATGCACCTCCATTCTGCATAAGCGTTTTTGGCACAGATAATAAATTTACAAGCACAGATGTTATCAAGAGATGGAATTATATTGCTGCAGAATGTGCGAAGATCGGTATAAGGGTAATTGGATTTTCCTCCGATGGCGATCCTAGACTACTCAAGGCAATGCGATTACAATCTCGTTTAGGTATCACAAATACAGAAACAGCTGACTCGACTGATATTAACCATATTCAAAACTGGCCGTGGTTCAATAATTCAATAAATAATCAATTCGACTACGTACAAGATACAATACACATTGGAACCAAAATTCGTAATAAACTAACGAAAGCTTCATCTGTACTACCACTAGGTAATAGAATTGTATCGGTCACGCATTTGAAAATGTTGATAGAAAATACATCAAAAGATAAACACTGCCTAACTCAACATGATTTGTCTCCCAAAGATAAGATGAATTTTAAATCTGTCGAAAAAATTTGCGACAATCGAGTTTTGACAAATTTATCTAGAGCTGTACCGGATTCAGAGGGTACGGTGATTTTTTTGAAAGTTCTGAACTCCATTCTAAAGTCATATTTAGATGTCAGTTTAAACTCACTGCAAAGATTATACAAAATTTGGTACGCGATCTTTTTTTTAAGAATTTGGCGGAATTGGATTTCGAATAATATCAATTATAAGCTTGGGGACAATTTTTTAACGTTAAACTGCTACACTTGTATTGAAATGAATGGCCACTCCATGGTAAACTTGATAGTACGATTAAGAGACAAGAATGAATCTGAGTTATTTTTACCATCTTTGATGAGCAGTCAGCCATGTGAAAGTTTTTTTAGGCAGATCCGATCTATGTCTTCGACATACTCTACCATAGTTAATTGCAGTATGCTAGATATCATACATCGTCTTCGAAGAATTCAAATGCAGAACGATATTCTGAATGAAGAGTCACATAACATTCATTTTCCGAGACTTGAAAGAAATGTTAAAACATCTTCAAGCAGAAAACTTGCTACTTTGCCATCCAATGTGGAGATTTACGAGGTGATCAGCAGAGCAGAACAGGATGCCATCAACGACATAGGTAGTTTTGGTATCAAGTCTGGAAATGATACCACATGCAAGTTGGATATTGCAACAAATGCACCAATTTATTTCCCAATTGATGAGGTATCCGATGACGGATCGCAAAGTGAAGACGAATCTCCAGAATCTTCCGGAGAATCACTCAATGATCACGGAAATCAAGACTTATTGGAGGACATGACTACTCTACAATCGGTCACAGGAAATTTGGAGCTAAAAAATTATTCCGGTGATGGCATAAAGTTGAGTGAAACTAGTCCATTCACCGTTGTCAAAGATTCTGCAGGAAAGGAATACGTAGTAAGAAAGTCGTCCGTATGCTGGCTTCTAAGCAAAAATTATACTCACTTAAGCAGCGATCGTCTACAACGAGTTAAGGAAATTGATTTAGCCCGAAATTCAAGCAAACGAAATGATAAAAATCAAAGTAATTCCGGAATGGAAAGAAAAATTATCAACGAAAACGAAATCAGCCTCGGCGAATGGGCAATATTTGAAGTTGAAGAAAACATAGATGAGAATTTCGCAGTAGGGTTGATACTCGATTTTGTTTACCTCTCTGGGAAAACCTTAAAACAAAAAGAGTACTCCAAAGGCCATGCAGACACGTGCGATTCCAGAATTGGAGTCCTATGTACCTGGTACAAACTGACTGATAACGTTCTTAACTCGGTTTCATTTCAAGCCCATAAGTATATAAACGTTTCCCATTACAAATATACTCTTCCTGCTCCTACAATTTCGGACCATGGAATATCTTACTCGAGGAATGTATGCGCCATGATAAGGAGAGTCATGGGAAACGATGATGAATACGAAAATCGGGTTGACAGCGAAGAAGAAAACCTATCGGGTATGTACGCATGCAGAAATCTGTCGATTCATTTCGAAAATCTCGTCTGTAGTGTCCTACGTTCTCCTCTACGCCCTATTATATACGTATAGTTTTTATATTTAATGAATGCTCTTTATTTAAGTTATCCCTTCGGACCGACCGACGGACCCGTTATCGCGGAGACTTCCATCATTTGGAAACTTTGTCGTTGTGGAATTCACATCCAAAAAAAGGTGTCTTCATTACGTAGGCCAGGTTTTAGAAAAAGAAGGCCAAGAAGAAGAACAAGACAATGAAGAATTTACCATTAAATTTTTGAAAAAGATAGATCCGTCGAGCAATGTTTTCATATTTCCTAAGCGAGACGACGTATCACTTGTTAATATCTGCGATATAAAAAGTATTTTAAGCCACCCAATTGTTAGCAATAGATTGCATCACACTTTTAGTGAAGATTTAAAGAATTACAATATGCATTAGAATTACAATAAGATTACCAAATATTCAGTACTATTACGATAACCTCATAATTCTACTATACTATATATCTCTTAAGATTGAGGATTTGTCACAATATTATTTCCTAATTTTTGTTTTAGTGTCTTCTGTATAATTTTAATTAGATATCAAAGATGATTGTCTGTTACATTTAACTAGATATTTTATTCGAGCTTTTATGTCACTTCATTTGATAAATGGGAAAAGTATTGTTTGAGTTTTATTATTCTTTTCCTACCAAATACAAAATCACAAAATCCTAGTACCATCCATTTTTTCATTAACAAAGAAAGAGAAACCTAAAGAGATAGAATAAGTACTTACTAGTGTGAAATGCATGGGGAATACTTTGAAATGCTTGTGAAATGCCAGTGAAATAGTATGAAATAGATGTGAAATGGTATGAAATAGATGTGAAATGTTGTGAAATAGATGTGAAATAGATGTGAAATGTTGTGAAATAGATGTGAAATGTTGTGAAATAGTATGAAATGGTATGAAATGGTATGAAATGGTATGAAATGGTATGAAATGGTTGTGAAATGGTTGTGAAATATGAAATGGTTGGGACACCGATATTTTGAGTGGTTACCCCCTCGGTTGGACTCCACCTTTCGAAGCACAATGACTACTGATTTGATAGATGAGTCCGCAGTGCTTGATGCTGACATGAAAAAAGTGAGCAAAAATAATCCTGCAAAAGTTGGTGAGGAAAAAATTAAAAGAGCGATCGCGCGATCGAGTAAGACGATTCGTGCAAAATATAGGGCACTGAAAGTTGGTCAATCGGAGGTTGAAGATGCTCTAGAAAAAAATCTGGCACCAATCGTGGCACCGCTGAAGATGTTAGCTGAACGTGGTAACATTGATGATCTGTCGGAACGAAAGTCAATGATACAGGTGAAGCGAAAACTTGAGCTAGACGATGAGGAGGATGATGTGGAGGAAAATCGAAATATTCGTTTCAAACCGTCGAGCACCCCGATCGCAAAAGATGTTCGAAAGAAACGACTGCAAAGTGCGCCTGCTGCAGTTGAAACCGGATCGCCATCGAACAATGATACCGTTTTCCCGAACTCGGAAACCATAGCCCAGTCACATACCGACGAAGCATCAATGCGTGAAATCTTGGAATTCCCGACCGGTAGGGCTACTGCCGAACAATACATTGACCAGAATTTTGGTGAATTGACTAAAATATATTTCAAAAGATTGATTTTTGATACAGCCAATATATATGATTCAACCTACGGGATTCGTTTCGTGAATGGATCATGGATGATTGGTGATTCTCCCATCGAGATCGATAAAAACGATAAAATCATAGTTAAAAATGTAACATACAAATGTACGCAAGGATTATTGGAACTGATTTTCAAAAGAATTCCCGATCCGGAAATTTTCACTGATACTGATCTGGCAAAATACAAAAGCATATTACTTGCAACTAATGCTCACAAGCGTGGATACACTGCGAGTGGTCAATTAAATGGAAATAAAAGTTACAAATGGAGGTCCATAATTGCACATTTATTCAATACTGCCGCACGCAGCCAGTCTTCTGGAAGAAGTTTGATTCCCAGTAAAATGGCTGTCACAAATAATCCCACGGATTACGTGTACTGGGGCAACCCGAATGAACTTGTGGAAAGATTGCAACTTTTGATTGCTTCCAAGACTGCCGGTCACACGGGTCATGACAATGAAGTCCATCATAGAGGAAATTCGTGAGGCCGGCTTTATTGAATAAATAGGCATACTTATTTTATTATTCATCAGTGTAGAAATGTCAGTCGATAAATTCGGAAGACATCTCGATTCTAGACGTTTGCCTATATCGCACACATCCAACAATAACGGCGGTGGTAATATTTTCAAAATAACTGGTGACGTCAACGTTCACGGTAAAAGGTTGATAAACGCAGCCCTCCCAATCGAGTCAAGCGATGTTGTGACTAAGGCGTACGTCGATGGGAATTTCTTAACTGCTAAAAATGGTGGACATTTCAATGTAAAGAACAGGCGATTGAAACAAGTTCATGCACCGCTGGCTGAAAACGATGCCGCGAACAAACAATACGTTGATGCCATAAAAACTGACACGCTCCAACTTTCACACTACGACGAACTGACGTCTGAACAGTTTGATGCGCAAAATCATCGGATAATCCGTGTTGACACTCCTCGGGCTGATGACGATGCTGTTACCAAGAAATATATTGATGCACTATGCAAAAATGTGTTACAACCTGAAGCCGATGGAAGTTGGAATTTCAAGAAAAATCGTTTAAGAAACGTTGAAAATCCGGTAAATCAACTCGATGCGGTAAATAAACTATATGTCGATGAGAAAAACGTTACATCGGATGGACATTATCACTTTGCTGGTAAAAGACTAACTATTGTTCATGACCCCATTCACAGTTCTGACGCAGCAACAAAATCATACGTTGACAGAACTACCGCTTGAACGCGGTGTTATATTGATACAAAACCTACTGTGAAACGAGTGGGTCTCATGGATGACTTTGATTTTGAGAACAGGGCGCTACATAACGTGCGGATTCCTACTCAACCGACCGACGGCGTAAACAAAGAGTACGTCGACTTTCTACATGATCAAGTGAAAAATGAACTCCAAATACTTACCAATCTTGTGAGGGGTCAAAATTAAAAAATGAGCAAAGAGAAGCTGCGTTTGGTAAAAGAATTGCATGCACCTGCGCGACGTAATTACTCCCACCGAAGGGTCATTACTTTGTGACGTCGGCAGACCCTATGGTCTCCGGCTTGCACCATCATATAGAAATATACATGTAATTGTTAGAATATAAGATCCTATTATATATACTTTACATATGTATGCACATGTACGCAAGAAGCATTAGATCATATAGCAAACGGCGACTGCTTGGCGACGGCTTGGTGAGAACTGCAATCTAGCAGTTTTAAGTCCCCAGGCAGCCGTCGGTTGCCTCGAAAAGGAGAAGACAGATAGTAAAAAGGCATAAAAGACCTAACAAATAATATTATTTATTATTATTTCTGCTACCAGCAAGTCGCGTACTTCTCAGTACTCCAAAACTAAAATCATTTTTATTCACTTTGATATATCTGGCTTCTCCTCGCGATTCGACAAAATAATAAACTTTAATCGCGAAATTAACATTCGAGTATTGCACCCTTCAATCTTGCGAGCGTGCCCTTCTTGGCATTCGCAATACCCAATCCTGAACCTCAAATCCCGCGAGCGTGCCCTTCTTGGCATTCGCACTCTTTTCCAACATCCTTATAGACGAGCGTGCCGTGTCTAGCCACTCGTCGTCTCCAAATCCTACCCTACAAGTTCATGCCCGGCGTACCGGTAAGCGACAGCGCGGGCACCGCGGCGGAAAGGACGTGCGTGAAAGGAGGCGCCAAGCCATAATACCCCAGTTATCTAAAACTTGTGAGTTCATCCTTGAACCCCAGTGTTGTGCATCGACCAAAACGAATAATCTTACACACCACTCATTGGAATATTAAGGTGAAACCCAAATCATCACTGTGATCAACGATCTACTCGAGGAACCTTTATCTGGACCACCTACCCGCTCGCCCAAAGACCCGCTCCAATAAAGTAAGAATTCCAATACATAATTAACTCCGGAACTTAGTTCCAAATAATAAGGTTCCTGCATTGCCCATCTGTGACGATTCGGTAGCGACGAAACCCCGACGTCACATAAAAGTCCTTTCCAGATTTCTTGCCGAGGATAAAAACATTGATAGACAGGGTATTCATTTTCTCAAACTTTGGTATTTGTTTGAGCGTCATGGGAAACGAAATGCTTGTCAAATTTAATACCGTTGAGAAGTGGGGGTGAGCACATGGTCGATCCGAATGCTGTGTTGTGGGATATAAAGCTGAAACAACTGCCCAGGCAAAACATGCGCCGTCTCGCACACGTACATTAATTACAGCTTTTCGCGCTTTGATGATGTTTGGTAATTCTATAAAACTGGCTCCGTTTAGTGGTTGACATTGATTCACATTGACCTCCAAATTGATGAGTCTCGTCAAAACCCATCCGCTATCCCTCTCCTGGAATTCTTCCATCTGAGTTATTATGGGTGTGACAACGTAATGTTCGTACCAGTCTTGTAAATTTGTCGTCAAAAGCAGCTGCTCATTTGCAGTATTAAAACATTTTAAATCACTTTTGTCCTTTAACGTAAATTCACCATTCAGGGCTGTATTCACTTTAACGCAATTGTGTTTCTTTAGCGCATTTTTGATGCGAATTATGACCAGATATTTTGCATCTTCCAAGAATTGTTTTGGATCAATATGCTGTTTGTTGATTACTATTCCGGTCCGAATTCTTCCTTTGAACGCTGAATTAGAGTCCCGCCAGCATACTCGACTGCCTCGTTGTGTGACATCTCCAATTCCTCGACCAGTCGTAATCTGTTGCTGAACTAAAACTCTGAGACTCTTCAATCTACCGATTCTTGACTCCAAACTGTGTTTACTTCCACATGACACATTTAATTTTTTCAACGCTTTACTCAATAAACGTGTGGTGACATCGCAATTTCTGATCCATCTTGCAATCTTTTCAACACTTCTTGAAGATTGTATTAATCGGAACATATCAATCAATTTTTCCTCCATCGCAATTGATAAATCCAGTGCCAAGGCCATTTTTCCCCGTCTCTCCGAGACGCGGCAAATTGCTCACGACTCCTGCTGAATGTCGTAGAACCTTCGAGAGTTGCCGTATATATGTTACCCCAAGCAATGGAAGTGGTTATGAAAAAAATCTGAGGAATCTAAGAATCTTGTTAGGCGAGGGATGAAAAATCCCTAGGGACATTTATGTAACAAGATATCATAAATCGGTCACACGCCTCACGGTAGAAGATAGTGGTAAAGGTATAAGGGACATTTATGTAAAAAGATATCATAAAGCGGTCACACGCCTCACGGTAGAAGATAGTGGTAAAGATATAATTACACACATCTCGCGGCAGAAATAATTATCGATGCAACAGTGTTGCAACGGGTTTCGTCGATAAATGCGAAAAAATGTCAAGATTTACGATGTTAAAACAGGTATCGTTGTACCACCTTACCAACTAAATCTGTCACACATCTCGCGGCAGAAATATTTATCGATGCAACAGTGTTGCAATTAGATCGGAAACGGGTGTCATCAAAAAAATGTTAGTGTAATTATATTGAAAAAATGTGAAGATTTACGATGTTAAAACAGGTATCGTTGTAGCACCTTAAATCTGTCACACATCTCACGGCAAAAATGATTATCACTGCGACAGTGTTGCAATTAGACCTGAAACGGGTAATGACCTTCGACGACCTTCGCTGATCGATGCGACAGTGTTGCAATTAGACCGGAAACGGGTAATGACCTTTCAATGCGATGTATAATTATAGCGGAAAAAAATGCGAAGATTTACGATGGTAAAAGGTGGGGGTTAGAACTCCTGAGATAAAAGGCGGGGGCAAGTGACGTCACGCGAACTGAATATGCAAATTGGTCTAGAACCCGCCTTACTTCACTACTTAACTGGTATGACTTTTGTTATATTACCTGGTAATATAGCTGTTATATAACGCGTACATAACACGTTATATAACATGTTATATTACTGAGTAGGAAATTTTAACTTACATGTAACTTACATGTAACGTCGAGGTAATATTACTGGTTACAATCGGTAACATTGCCGTTACATTGCTGCAACATTACTGTGTCCACTGGGATATGTACATAATACAATAATAGTATTAATATATTTTTCATTATGAATAAAACTATCTTTATTGTATTCTTATACAGAATCCATTCGAGTTTTGAATAAAAAACTCGAGATTTTTGATGGAATTAAATCTCCATCAAAAATTATTACTGGTGATAATTGTCCTGAGAATAAAAATGAGGAAAACAGAAACTCAGGGAATGATAGAAAACGCTTAGCAGTTCAGGTATGCTTGATAACCAGGGCCAGGAAGTTCGCGGATTGAGGTTAACAAGAAAACTCATAAAACGACTTCGGGTATTTCCGTGAGTCAGACAATTTCGTGTATGTCGATAATCGATTTGATATCGCTTTACTGCGATCTAAAGTTAGCTAATTAAATTTGGCGCCAATTTGTTGCAGGGTTAAGTTAGCTGCCTCGATCTTTTAAGGGGGTATCCAAGTTGATTTTTTTTTTTTCATCGATTTTCAGGTTTTGACATTTTATTATAGTCCAACCTTTCAACTTTATTTTGGTTTCTGTCCGACCCCGAAAATCTCAAAATTGAGAAAGTTATAGCCTGAAATGTAAAGAGCCGCAACGTCAGCGCTAGTGATGCCGCCGAGCTGAGACTTTTCTCGTCTCGTATCGTATCGTATCGCGGCAGCCCTAGTCAGCGCTTGCTCACTCCTGCATTATGCGCGTGAACCCATGATCTACGAGTCGATACAGTGGCGAAAACTTATTTTTGTATTCTCTATAATAATTAAATCTTCTAGATAGAGGGATATTTGTATAGGATCTATTTTATCATAATTGTAAATATTCTCGGGCGACATTTCAGTGGCATAATAAAATAACCGCTCAGGTGCGCTTTTCTTTATCTTGTCACAATCGCTCACAGTGTTTTCTTGTTAAAATAAAATGGATCCTCCAGTTCCGAAAAAACCTGGTTCAAAGAAAGGTTCCCGCGCGATACCACTTCGTGCTTCGCGAATAAAAAAAAAAAATTCACTTGGAAGCGATATGTAAAAGGTGCATTAAAGGAGATATCAACAGAAAACTCGAATTCAACGAGACGAAAACTCCGTAAGAGTGAGGAACTAATAGTACCCGTGGACGGCAATATAAAATATCGTATTCTAGACATTGATAGTTTATTTAGTGAACTCAGGTCATACGTCAAGTGTAAAAAATGCAATTCCTCGGTCCGATTCGAAGAAAGTGATGTCCAAGGGCTAGGTTTCAATCTGCACATTGTGTGTGAAAGCTGCGACCGTAAGGTAATTCGATCAAGCCCTGTATCGGGAGTTCGAGGATATGAAATAAACACACGAAGTGTACTTGCGATGAGATTGTTGGGAGTTGGTTTCGCGGGACTCCAGACGTTCTGCGGAGTAATGGATTTGCCAAAACCAATATCTCACACTACATACGGAACAATAGTGAAGCTCATCCGCAGTGCAGCTAAAGACGTCGCCGATTTTTCGATGGCTGTGGCTGCGAAAGAGGAAATTGAGAAGAGCAACGTTACTGGAATCGAAACGCCCAGGATCGTCGTTTCAGGTGATGGTACTTGGAGAAAACGGGGATTCTCATCATTGCAAGGCGTGATCACCTCGATTGGTAACAAAACCGGGAAAGTAGTCGATGTCAGCATCAAGAACGCTTATTGCCACGCGTGCCAGTGCTGGGAAAAGTTTATCGGAACGAATGCATATCTCGAGTGGCTTGATGAGCACGTCTACGAATGCAAATCTAACCATGATGGAAGTGCCGGTAAAATGGAACCCATGGCAGTGCTTGAAATGTTCAAAAGGTCGGAAACTCTTCACGGAGTGCAGTACGAATCCTATATTGGGGATGGAGACTCAAAAACGTACAAGACAATCGTGGACGCCAGGCCGTACGGTGATTTCAAAGTTAAGAAGAAGGAGTGTGTTGGCCATGTCCAAAAAAGGATGGGCACCCGCTTACGAAATCTGAAGAAAGAAGTGAAAGGATTAGGAGGGCGAGGAAAGCTGACCGCACGCCTAATTGATGAATTGTCCGTATATTATAGGAAGGCAATTCGAGAACATAAAGAGTCAGCCGATGATATGAAAACAGCGATATGGGCAACTTACTACCATAAAATTTCTACCGACGCCAAACCACAGCACCGCTTTTGCCCGAGTGGCCCAGATAGTTGGTGTGAGTGGGCGAAAGTCCAGCATACAGAGAACGAGTTTCATCACAAGCCACCGCTGCACCGAGATGTAGCAAAAGCGATTAAGCCGATCTATGAAGCTCTCACCAGTGATGTACTCTTAGACCGATGTGTGGGAGGGTTTACGCAGAACCCAAACGAAAGCTTAAACGCCAAAATTTGGAAACTTGCTCCAAAAACAGGTTTCAGTGGCATTGAAACTGTGGAAATAGCGACATACGTAGCTGTGGCCTCTTTCAATGATGGAGCTATAAGCATCCTTCAATTGATGAAGGGCTTGGGGCTCACTGTAGGCCCAAGCGCACGTGTGATGGCCCAACAACTGAACGAGCGACGCGTTCGTGCCGCCGATCGACAAGCTGCCAAGGCAACCAAAGAAGCGAGACAAGTTCGAAGAAAGAAGCGGAAAGCGGCAGAAGAGGCGGCACATGACGCAGAAGGTGCCTTGTATGGCCCTGGATTAGACCAGCCATGGTAAATTTTAAATTACATCGCAGATCTTTAGAGCGCGTTTTCTCGAAATCACCTTTTTCGAAACGGTGACCATGATTCCTTCGAAACGGTATATTCGATCGATTTGAGATTTATACACCATGTTTATACTATTAATACCTAAGCTCTCACAGAACCGATTTTCCATTTGACTCTCCGTTTTTTAGAAAACAAGCGAGAACATAGATTAGGATCATGAAATAGTTTTTTCTCATTGTCAAAATCGATATTTTGACCAAAGTACAATTTATCAAAAATCGGTTCTGTGAAAGCTTAGAGGGTTCAATTACAAATAAAATTCATTTTAGTATTTGTGTTTCAGACACTGCGTTTGGCTGCAATCGTGGTCACCATTTTTTCCGGCGCTCTGCACAGCCTTTACCTAAGCGGCCTACGGAGAGCACAGTCTTCAAGATAAATGAATTATTTATTTTTTTTAAATAAAGCTAAAGTTAAATACTTTCAAACCCTGTCGGCCGATTTCATTTTCCTCCATTAGTCCCAAAGTTATTGTATTTTGAAGACAGTATACATATTATTCTGTTTTAAACTTGGATATCCCCTTAAATATCGAGTGACAAATGCAGTAAAGACATATCCTAAAAATGAATACTGTGAAATACATTTCATACACAGAGACATTTCGATAGATATCGTTAGCGAGAATTCGAGGAAGCGAAAGTCAGAGAAAATTCTATGCTAATGTTTATCGAATCTATCGCTGATTCAACGCGGATAATTTTCGAATATCTCGCTGACGATCTCGCTGACGACCTCGCTGACGATCTCGCCGACGATCTCGCTGACGATCTCGCTGACGATCTCGCTGGCCATCTCGCTGACGATCTCGCTGGCCATCGCGCTGACGATCTCGCTGGCCATCTCGCTGACGATCTCGCTGACGATCTCGCTGACGATCTCGCTGGCCATCTCGCTGATGATCTCGCTGGTCATCTCGCTGACCATTTCGATAGATATCAACATGAAACTATTGTCCGCAGGCTGTGAATACTCTCATTAACTTATTCACTTTATAGTTAGTCTCTAAACTTTCATAAGGCGCCATTATACATTTCTAAGCCTGTTTAAGATTGAAGAATACACAAACTCGACAATATTATGCAACCGCTATTTTCAATCGACTAATGCCTGAATAATACGATGGGTAAAAGACCAAGACCTGCAACTGCCGAGTAAACGTTGTAGAATTTTATCGCGTGAAAAGAACGATTTCTTAAAACTCTTCAGCTGCCAAGTAACAATTCCCTGTGCAATTCTTTCACGCTAAATTTGCTACAAGTGAAACTTCTAGGCTAATGTTTATCGAATCTATCGCCGATTCAACGCGGATAATTTGCGAATATCTCGCTGGTCATCTCGGTGGCCAAAAAGATCAAGAGATCAAGAGATTTACCATCTCCCTGAGATTGTCGAGAGATAATAAAACATGCAACTAAGATTTTTTTAGCATTTATTAGTTATTTAATTATTATTAAATTTTCAATAGACCAAGCAAGTATGTAGGCATTTGAAGACAAAAATTTAGTTCAAATAATTTAAATATTTTATTTAGTTTGTAAAACGATTCAAGGATCTTTACGCTCCGATGAACACTTTCTGAGCTATGAATTTTCAAACATAGCGATGCACGAAAATTCACAGAGCTCTAACTGCGCCATTTAGTCTCTCTGGATATAGCAACGTGAGAAGCTAGCGGGTTGTTCTACAGTCGAATGTTAGACCACCCACACGGCACGTAATATTTCAGAAATGTGTCAGAAATAATTCATTTAAAGTATGAAATATTTCATTGACACATTTCAGAAATATTTCAGCAACATGTTTATGTCCGCGAACATATCTAACGAAATGTTTCTGACATGTTTCTGTCACGTTTCGGTAACATATCAGATATATTCCAGTAATGTATTCAAAATCTTTCTGAAATATGACGGGATACATTTCAGTGGTGTACCAGAAATATGTCATTGATATTTGTATCAGTGTGTTCTGAAAGGTTATAGACATGTTTCTGAAATATTTATGGCACATTTCTGCAATATTCCTGACATGTCTCTGGCTTGTCTCTGAAATATTAACGACACATTTTTCTGTTATGTTTCTAGTGCATTTCGTGAAATATTTCGGGTACATTTCGTGCATTATGTCAGATACATTTCTGAAATGTTTCGCGACATATTTCTGGAATATTTCTGAAATGTCTTGCGACATATTTCTGAAAGGTTTCCTGATATATTACTGGAAAACCCACAGAAATATCACCCCCAAAAAATAAAATGTGGTAAAAGGAGTAAATGAAGTCCAGGATCTAAATAAATTGTGTTATTTTCTCACACTTATACTGCGAGTTTCTCTAACTATGGAACGATCCGTATGCTTTACGTGGTGTTCAAATGACCACCGTATCCCTCTACGACCACCCCCAACCTGAACGATTGTTTGTCAAAATACCCTAAATATTAGTTTATTTCTACAAACAATCTTTGAGGTTGGGGGTGGTCGTAGAGGAATACGGTGGTCATTTGAAAACTACGTAAAGCACACGGATCGTTCCATAGTTAGAGAAACTCGCGGTATGTATATATATTCTTTATATACTTTATGGAACAGTACATATATACTTTCTAGATAACTTTAATAAATTTTTCGAATCACACTTTTTTCCATGATACGTTTGAAGATATCATCATTATATAACATCAATATATAATATCATTTTTGTTTTCTATGACTATCTTATACTGCCGTGCTAAGCACAGAAGTGGTAACTTGTATTTTGGCCATCTTGAGATATTAACAGTTTTCAATTTTCACCTTTCACAGTTACTGAGAATTATATTCATAGTCAAACAATTTTCAAATTTCATTTGAATCAGAAAATTAAAAGATTATATTATATGTTAATATTATATTAATATTAATGAAAAATACGGCTAATTGTTGAAGTAATTGACAACTTTAACGAAGATACGGTAACTTTAATAGAGTAATTTAGGTATGAGAAAATAAACTAGATCGTTTAATAATATGATGAATATATTCATCGATTGTTGTTATATCATTTCAAAGTCATAACTCGTTTTTGACGAAAAAGTAAGTTACCACCTCTGTGCTTAGCACGGCAGTATATTATACTGGTGCAAAAACCTTTCGCCTAGTTATATAAATGTGATAGTCACCCACAAAAAATACATTTTCATGCCAAGAAAACATTATACAGTTATTATTTTATAAAAAAATGATTTGAAATCAGATGCTATTGCCTAGTACCGATATCACGTTGACTTTTTTCGAATTGACAATTAGGCTTCTCATAAGATGGTACATATTGACAGTCTTCTTGAAAACAGAAAACATAAAAAAATTAAAAATAGAAAAAAAAAAATTAAAAAAAATTTGGAGTACGTGGTACTAGGCGGGCCAGTATTTCGTGTCACTATATTAGGATTATTGACATGGTTCAATCGCAGTTTCCTTGTACTTATCTAGAAAAGGCCCGCCTAGTACCACTACCTCCAAATTTTTTTTAATTTTTTTTTCTATTTTTAATTTTTTTATGTTTTCTGTTTTCAAGAAGACTGTCAATATGTACCATCTTATGAGAAGCCTAATTGTCAATTCGAAAAAAGTCAACGTGATATCGGTACTAGGCAATAGCATCTGATTTCAAATCATTTTTTTATAAAATAATAACTGTATAATGTTTTCTTGGCATGAAAATGTATTTTTTGTGGGTGACTATCACATTTATATAACTAGGCGAAAGGTTTTTGCACCAGAGGTGCTTTTTATGGGGATATCACTACTTTTTGTAGAATTAGATTAATCAAGTACAATCATTCTCGTATCGATAATAAATTGCATAAATTGTAGACCACTCTCGATGTGGAAGGTATACATAGAATCAAGAATTTCCTACCACGTCTAGCGTTCTATTGTCTACTAGATCCCGCGAGGCAGAAGTCAATTGCCCTGTAACCGTAACGCTAGAAAATTTCTAAATTAATTCCACATGAATCCAAGAAATATAATATTAAAAGCTGTTAATTGTCCTCGTTCGCTCGCTTCGCTCGCTCCCTCGTTTGGTTTTGCGTTATTCCTCACTCGCTACGCTCGTTCGGTTATTGGTGGTTTTTGCGTTATTCAATTTTTGGGATGTGTGTGTATGTGTACGTGGCTACCCAGTGTCAAGTCCGAAAACGGATAGCTCACTAAGAACCAATATCATGAAACACGGTACTTCT
The DNA here is from genome assembly GCA_944452935.1 of Rhogogaster chlorosoma. Classification (NCBI taxonomy): domain Eukaryota; kingdom Metazoa; phylum Arthropoda; class Insecta; order Hymenoptera; family Tenthredinidae; genus Rhogogaster; species Rhogogaster chlorosoma. The sequence continues at coordinate 12,077,744 of OX101800.1, read as the reverse complement.
GGATATCATATCAGATAGATATACAGATGAAATAAGAAACCCTTACCTATGTATACAGTACAGTACAGTGAGTACAGTAAAGTATACAGTAAGAAACACACAACACGTATCTACGATCTGTGACGTCATTTGTGACATCCGCACATCCGAACTGTACTTTAATATATAGATTACAGCTCATCATCAATCGAATAAAAATTTGAGCCACAGGCTACCATATAACAATTATTCAACCATATATTTTATAGAAATATACCCATGCAACCGTACTGGAAAGTGTCGTGTGCTGAATTATATAACACTGAATATAATACCCTATACTGTATATATACCCTATACTGTTAACGAAGATAAAGATATTGTTGAATAATTGCTGACAGCCCTTGGTACAGTTGAAAAACTTTTATCACTTTACGCTCTAATATGGAAAGCTATGGGTAACATTATCCCTCCATTCCCTATTGCCTCTGCGATGAAAGAGACTCGGTCAAGTTTCGCGCCGCACTGGAAAAAAGATTTTAACTCTAATTTGTAATTGATTGCCGATGGTATGTTCAAATTTGGCGGCATGGTTTCGAATAGAATGTATACAGAAAGACTCTGAGTAAACCCCGAGGTAAACCCAAAACTACAACGGTAGGCGATTCGGTTTTTTGCAAAATTGGCAACGCTGTCCATATCTACAGCGTCGGCTATGAGATTTCCGCAAGATTATGTTTTCAGACTTCTTACGCTGTAAAGAAATTTCGAGTATTATCGGCTACATTAGAGATGTCTCAGAATCAAATTGTCTCGTTGAATCAAATTTACATCGCTTCATTCCTGACCGTCGTTGTCGAAGTGATGCCATGAGTCAGTTCATAGTCCTCGAGGAACTGCTAGCTTGTCAATACTGTCGTAAACGAACAGAAATTTACATCTGCAATCAATTCATTAGTTTCTTACATATTATTTACGAATTAATATCGTTTGACATTGGTTTATTAACTTCATTATATAGTTGTTTATAATTGAATAATATTGCAGATAAACAGAAATTGCCATCTGCAATCAGTTCGCTAATTCATTACCACTTCTTCACGAATGTATATCGATTCCCGTTGTCTTATTAACCATATCTGACTCTGACAGTTAATTCTAACCTAACGACATGACAGCTGTGGCCACAGCGTCTGTAGAAGTCTGTAGAATCATCAAAAACTTGCATTTATCTCATATTATACGACCAAAAATAAATTGACACGATACATCATACTCCGCATGATCGGTATGATACCGTACTGTAGTTGGTGAAAATAAAGAACTAACCACAGCGCCATCTGGCTACGTCCGTATTTGGTGAGTCCTCTCTACGTAGCCTAGCGAAGGCAACTCTACACTAATTTTTATACACCTGGGAAATCTGGCACAAGTGAGTGACGTCACTGACTGACGGAGGAGGAGACGATGATGAACAAAATAAAGTCTCGTCGAAGCACGTATAAATTACTTGCATCGAAACTTCGAATAATCATATCTCAGCTCTACGTTCACCGATTCAATCGAAATAGGGCTTAAATGAAAGCTCTCCTCGGCCACATCCTATAATAAATATTAGAATTCCGTATTTATAGCGAGACGAAAGATATTAACGATCATAAATTGCCGTAACGGTCGCTCAGTTGCCGCTCGGGTATATAGACTCTGTCGAGTCTCGCGCGGCGCGAGCGAAAAAAAAATTTTTTTTTTTTATATAACTAGGCGCGAGACTCTACCGAGTCTCTTGATAATAAACAATATTATCGACGGATTCTAAGGAAATAGACGTAACTCGCCGTGCAGGATAAAACAGACTCAGAATACTCTATTTCAATTCTATTGTCATTTGTCGAGTAACGTCTATTTTATTCTGCACGGCGAGTTACGTCTGGTTTCTTAGGAGCCGTCGATATTATCTATGAATAGTACGAAGTAAATATAGGAACTTAAGTTTGGTAGAAATTATATGTATCACACGTTTGAAAACTAGATAGAAAATCCGATCACATATAATCGTAATACTATAATGAGCGACAATGCTTATTTTTTCTGAAAACCGATTTTCTGTCAGTTATACCCTTTTTGTACCAGCTCAGTCTCAGTCTTTATTTCCCCGTTCTCTCTCTTGCTCTGGAGCTAGTGGCTCAGGCAATCTTACATTTCGTTTAGCCCTGTGCAATGGAAATCAAAAAATTTTCATAAAATCCTTCAAAGAAATCAGATAGTGGTCCACAAGGAAGATGATATTATATTTGTTTCTTACAATTCTCTGTCGTGTCTCAACGTTGCCCCTGCGAGCCAGCCGCTGACGATTTTTCTCACCTGATCCTCATTAGTGTCTGCAGGTTTATGCAATAGTGCAGCTTCTGAAAAAAGAACCAATTTTTATTTGATAAGTATATACAGTGAGTATTCGTGGATGCGGGTCAGTTGGGTCCGCTCCACACAGCTTTTGACGCTTACGGCACTGCCATTCCGCCGTTCCTTGTTCCCGCTGCTTGTCTTTTTTTTTTGGTACAGACAATCCTAACCGCAATCCAACCATAAAATCGTACTCCGCGCGCTTTGCCCACCTGTCAAAGTAGAAGACAAGCAGCGGGAACATAAAGAACGGCGGAACGGCAGTGCCGTAAGCGTCAAAAGCTGTGTGGAGCGGACCCAACTGACCCGCATCCACGAGAGCGTATCCACGTCACTTCACTCAAAAAAAAACCGTCAAGTCACGGATTTTTGCGCCATTCAATACATCTGTAGTACTATGGAAAAAAAAAGTACAATTTGGAGGATTTTGAAAAATTCTCAAAAATGGCGGAGTTAGAGGCATGTGAATTTTTGTGCACCACTTTGTTTGAAAATTCATATCTCCGAAAGTGTTCATCGGAGCGGAAAGATCCTGGGATCGTTTTGTTCGTAAAAGAATGCACTTTTATACAAAAAATCATATTTTCAACAAAAAAAATTCTTTCAATATTTTTTTGGCGTTTTAATTTTTGATTTCGCTGCCATTTCTAAAGGGCATACAAAAATTCATGGAGATAATTTTTTTTGGATACCTGAATCCTTCCCCTTCAATCCTAAAAAAAAAAATTCATGGAGAAAATACCTGGGCAGAAGATAGAAAATAAAACGTGTCGTCGCGCGTCACCGCGCGCGCGCCGATCCACGTCCGCGCTACTCCGGCAAGCTCGTTGTATTGCGTAGTCAAGTTAAATTTCATTTAATGCTTTTCTACTTACCCAGGTTATCCATTCTCCGAAAATAGTTTTGTAATTACCTGAGCCCTTCCGTATCCGTCTGTGGTCATATTTTCTCGGAGTTATACCTGTACCTGTGTATTACCTATATCGGTTCTGAAAATTCCAGTACGGTTATGGTTCGTTGAACACACCTGTGCTGGAATTATATTTGATTCCATTTCACTTGGTTTGTGCTACATATAACTGATGGATCTTGTGCAATATTTTGGTGGCTCTGAAAAGGGCCGATGTTTTTCACGGTGGTTTGTTGGATGACATTTACTAGGAAACCTCTGTTTAAAATTAATTCATAATTTTCATCGTATCGAATTTTTCTGAGGCGGAAAATAATTTTGTTCCGACGAGTTTATGAGATATTGGAATGACCGCATGCAATTTCAAAGTGCCACGAACCGTCAATGCTTTATCGAATCGATTTTGTAAAATAGATTCTTCCGCTTGATGTTCTGCAGACGTACAGTACGCAAAAGATATACTTCGAAAATAAGAACATGCCCAAGTATATAGATCCAGCGGTGTTTGAATAGGATCGGAATTGCCAATCAGTTGTAAACTTGCACGTGAAGCTAATCTCTTAACAGTTCCGCCAACCCCATCACACGGTCCTTTTCCATGTGATGTAGCAAAGAAATGCCACTCGGCTTGGCATTGAAAGTCTTCAAAGTGATGTGTTATGTTTATAAAATTCTTTTTGTTCTTATATTGGGAAGCTGCTCCATCAGAAAAATAAATTATTTTTTCTATAGGAATTGAATTTTGAAACTTCTCTTTCATAAAGTTTATCAACTTTTTTTGAAATAAATGAACCGCAACTGTATTGTGTTTCAGATGCTCTGAAATTATTACAAAACTAAAATGTCTCAGCTGGTCATCACCGTCACTTTTATAGTAAACAACGATAGGATGAATAGTCGCCTGATTATTGCTCCAGTGAAACCCTTGCGTGGAATCTTGTACAACAAATGCATAATTCTCTGCGAAATCGCATACTACTAAAAATTCGCCAACTTTCAAGCTTTCTTTCATCTTCTGCCAATAACTACTTTGCTGCTTCGCAATGAAATCATGTGCAACCAATTTTGACAATTGATCACAGAAGTTATCTATAAAATCCTCGGACTTTTTAGTGAGTGTCTCCAAAGTCGTTCGATCCACAGATATCCACTGTTTATAAGTAACATCATTGATGAAGTTATTTGCGAAGGCTTCTTGCAAAGATGTTTTGATGATATCTACACCAGGACAATTTGAGCATGCTCCTAAATGACACTGTGGCTGTGATGGATTGCAAACGATTTGAGCTAAACAATGTTGATAGGTCGGAAAGTTCACATCTCCTTTCTTGACTAAATCACTAAAATTTGCACCAATCATCATCAGCTTTACATTCTGATGATAGGTACAGACACACACGGTGTGTGTGCCACTCGGTCCTGCTAAAATACATTCTTTCGGGCGCAACTCTGCAAATTTAGAAAAACCGATTTTTTTATCCGGATAACGATCACGGAACAATCGATACAATTCTCTCAGATTATTCAACATCAGATGCTTTTGAACCGATACTTTTTCACCATTTCTTTCAACGGTTACGCAGCTTTTTTGGCCTGGTGTTATGCGACTGACCTCTTCACTTCGATAAAATTCTACCACCAGTGACACAACTTCAGATGCTATTGTCTTGCCAGGCCTCGGATTTGGCGAGGATAATATTCCTTTATCTTCAGCTAACCTTTTCGCCGTGCGAGCCATATGATTTGTAACGTTGAACTCTTCCTCGATTTTCCTTACGCTCCAACTTTTTGGAAGAGCAGTAAGAATGGTCAATTTGAATGCCTTATCGTCTGTTTCGTTAAATCTATCTTTCAACTGAGTTAACCACTCGTTATAATCGGCACCCTCGCTATTCGTGGGTACACAATCCGAAAAATGTTGTTTGAATGCAGTTGAAAGTTTTCCGAGTACCTCTACTTTTTCCGAAACCGTTTTGATTTTTTTTACGGGTATCGGTGATTCACCAACATTTGTCAATGATGTATTGATAGCAGAGATTATATTTGTTTTATCAACCTCGGGAAAATTAATACATGAATTTCCGGATTGACCTTCGCTTGACGACGATGTCGAACCAATTTCTGTAACAGTTTGGTTCGACGTACTGGGCACTGCATTGTCCTTTAACATTAGCCGACAAGTATCACAAATAAAACTACCGTGTGTCATCGATGTCACTTTATCGCGCATCCACTGTGTTACCGGCCTTAAATTTTTCGAATGCCTTGGCAGGCCGAACGGATCACAACACTGATGTTTTGGCATTTCTATAGCGAAAGAGCTGTATTGACTGTTCAATTGCGAGTTTGTCGTAAGACTGAATTAATGAGAGGTGAACTTGGTCATTTATAGGGCCGTTGTGCGGGGTCTAAGGTTGAACAGGTGTATTCAACGAACCATAACCGTACTGGAATTTTCAGAACCGATATAGGTAATACACAGGTACAGGTATAACTCCGAGAAAATATGACCACAGACGGATACGGAAGGGCTCAGGTAATTACAAAACTATTTTCGGAGAATGGATAACCTGGGTAAGTAGAAAAGCATTAAATGAAATTTAACTTGACTACGCAATACAACGAGCTTGCCGGAGTAGCGCGGACGTGGATCGGCGCGCGCGCGGTGACGCGCGACGACACGTTTTATTTTCTATCTTCTGCCCAGGTATTTTCTCCATGAATTTTTTTTTTTAGGATTGAAGGGGAAGGATTCAGGTATCCAAAAAAAATTATCTCCATGAATTTTTGTATGCCCTTTAGAAATGGCAGCGAAATCAAAAATTAAAACGCCAAAAAAATATTGAAAGAATTTTTTTTGTTGAAAATATGATTTTTTGTATAAAAGTGCATTCTTTTACGAACAAAACGATCCCAGGATCTTTCCGCTCCGATGAACACTTTCGGAGATATGAATTTTCAAACAAAGTGGTGCACAAAAATTCACATGCCTCTAACTCCGCCATTTTTGAGAATTTTTCAAAATCCTCCAAATTGTACTTTTTTTTTCCATAGTACTACAGATGTATTGAATGGCGCAAAAATCCGTGACTTGACGGTTTTTTTTTGAGTGAAGTGACGTGGATCCGCTCACGAATACTCACTGTATATCTATGTGGTTGATTCAAATATAGTTAATTTTTTTTTCATTCAAAATGTAATTATTCTAGCATACAACGCCAATACTTACTGGTGATGGTCTTAAAAAAATTCGTAGGCTTGAACGGTTTCTTTTTTTTCTTCCCGTCCATGCTGTAATTGCAGGCGAGTTCGTTTTTGAGGCAGCGTTTCAAAGCATTGAATAGGAAATCGTATCCTTTCCTCCTAGCGTTTTCAAGAGCTGTACCTGAAAAGATATGAAGAGAATATATATAGTTTTTTACTTCATTTAATGTGGTACAGTGCTTATACATTGTACGCTGCACAACTAAAACAAAAAATAAGAAACCGTAAACAGAAGAAAAATCACAACAATTTCGTCACTTCATTTTTGGTAATTCCAACCATGCAGGTATTGACCATCACGTGAATTCCCATTTCAGGATTCCCTCACCAGTCACATTAGCAAACAGAATTCATATTGTAATGAGAGAAAACGTTAGAGAGGTTCTTATGATGTGGGTTAACGAATTAGCGAGATAGAGGCCTAGGATGAGTGACTTTCGGGAAAAATGATTAGAGAAGGCTCACACTGATTTTTGTCTTTAATTAAAACTCGTGGTTTATTTCGTACTCACGATTAGAGATACATAAAATACATTGTAACGTCCCAAATTGCCCGTCCCTGGGATAGCTGGTGTAGAGCCTGTGATTTGGGAGTTACTTTTCTGTTTTGTACACGTTTGTGTGTGTGCTTGTATAGTTGTGTCGCCGAAATCCTACAGGGAACGATTACTGTACTATAATAGTCAGTAGAAATCGCCTGTAGAACCGGGTTTGTGGGTGATTGCTACCGAAATCCTCCAGGAAACGATCACCGTACTATAATAGTCGGTAGAAATCGCCTGTAGAACCGGATTTGTGTGTGTGTTTGTTACCGAAATCCCACAGGAAACGATCACTGTACTATAGTAGTCAGTAGGAATCGCCTGTGGAATCGGATTTTGTATATTCTGATTGTTACTGAAATCCCCCAGGAAACGATCACCGTACTATAATAGTCGGTAGAAATCGCCTGTAGGATCGGATTTTGTGTATTCTGATTAGTATCGATCTTATAGGGAACGATCAACGTGTCGCAATAACCGGTAAATCGCCTATAAGACCGAGTGTATGCCGTGTTTTATAGTGGATGCAGAAATCTTTGCAAAAACACTGAATATAAACAAATATATGATTTTATTTATCAATAATAAATTCAAACAAAAATAATTAATAAAATAAAGAAATCTATGTAATTTGGAATGTCGTGAAATGAAACTCTTTGTTTTATAAGAAATACTAGCTATGCTGAGTGGCGCTTTGCCGACTCGCGTAAGGATGAAATTAATATAATATATCGGGATTTTACCTTTACTTTTAATATATTGTTACACGGGGTGCGTCCACCCCTTGTATTGCTTTATATTCACTCATTTCATAGCCACCCGAACTCCCATGTATTAAACATAGCAGTAATAATTATCAAACATCTTTTCACAAAACAACCAACTGATGTTACCATAGGACTCTTGTTTATAACAGTCCTGTCTCAGACGCTAAACGAGACACTTGTATCTTACTGAATATAATCTAATCTGCTTTTCCCATTAATTTGTGTCTCCAAGTCTGCTTATTTCACTCAGGGACTCACTAGCTCAATTTAAAGGTAACTCCTAAAGTTACATTTGGTGTCAGAAGTGGGATCGTTTCTGAGTCCGATAAGCTGATTTGTTTGGTGCATTTCTTTTGGTTTTTGCCGATTGCTTGTATTCAAAAGCTATAAGCTTTCGTTGCCTTATTCGCAAAAAGAATCCTACAAATCTGCTCGCTATGAGCAATCGACGTAATACTCGTCGCCAAGAATCCCCTGCTGCCGCTGCCTCAAACTTGAATCAAACACCACGGGCGGAAGAAATGGAGGCCAGCCCGATTACCGCCCTGGTACAACTTCTGCAGCAGCAGGCTGCTCAGCAAGCTGCCCAGCAAGCCGCCCAACTGGCTGCTCAGGAACGACAGCAAGCCGCTCAACTGGCAGCACAGCAAGCAGCCCAAGCTGCTCAGGCCGAGCAGCAAGCCCTTCTGTTACAGATCCTCCAGGATCAGCGGCGAGACCAGCAGGCCGCACGCGAGGAACGGGAACGAGCCGAGGGACGCCTTCTCGAGGAACGTGAGCGATCTGAGGGAAGGCTGATCGGAGTTCTTCAGGATCAGCAACAGTCATTCACCCAGATCCTATCCACTTTGAGGGACGACCGACGAGGATCTGGAGACGAGCCCCAGCCTAACCAGTCCTTGACAGAGCCTATCCCCTCTACCTCTTCCTGCCTGCCGACCCAAACTCCAGCTTCTTTAAGGTCTGTGCCGCCAATTAGGGAAATTGCTCCCCCACATATGCTTGCTCCTATTTTGCCGGTCGAGCGCGACCAGTAGAGTGATTCTGTAACTCGATAACGCGACTTGCGCTATCGTTATAATTTTTTCAACTGCTACGCCAATGCATTTCCCCGCTAATACCCGCGCACCCCCGCTGATACCGATGTGTTGTTAAAAATTGCGAATCTAGGGTCGCCTCGTAGCGACAATTATATAAAAGCGGCCCGTATTGAAAGTTATTTAACGCGTAGCAGACTGAAATTCGCTAAATCATAACGCCAGCCACAGTGCGACGTTATGAGAAGCTTGTTCCTAAATCTCGCCGGAGCTTTCTGACATTCGTCAAACGGAAATATTTGGTGGGATTCGCCTTTTAATTCCACGAATCTTTACTGGCATATAGCATGAATTAGAAGATGTACGAATAGTTTAATCGATTTTTCGGCTTCATAAATTATATCATAAACTGTTGCTAATCATTATTAGTTGATCCTATCATCCGACTCAATATTTATCAAGAAATTTCCAATCTCACTTCTCGTCTGCAATGAATACTTTTTACGGAATCTTACCGTTTTACCGATTACCTTTATCCATCTCACAGTGCGACGTTATGAGAAGCATTCTCTTCTTCTTAAATCTAACCGTAGATTTCCTACATTAAGATACGAATTGTTCGGCTTGTTAAATTATATCAAAAACTCTTGATAATGACTTTTTTGTTGATCCGATCGTTCGACTCAATATTTATCAAGAAATTTTCTATTTAACTTCGCGTACGCAATGAGTGCTTTTTACGACAAACGTATATCATAGTTTTGAATCTTTAGAAATTTGATAGAATGAAAAGCTTTCTGGATTTTTTTACGTTTTTTTAAAACCGACGGTTTCTGAAATTTTTATTTTTTTAGCAATTAGATGTATTTTCAAAACCATTTGTAGCGCGAAGAATCGATGGTAGTGTATATTTGTTAATTTTCTAGCCAATTCCCAATCGAATTATAGCCATAAGTTTCATATCGCGAAAAAGACTTTTTTTCAATTCAAAAAGTGGGCTAAGATAATTTTTTCCTGTAGAAGACCCACAATTGATTTTGATTTAAATTATTCAAAGTATTCGGTATGGTAGGCAAAATTTACTGAAAAATTCATCCATTGGTTCCTGCAATAGTTGTATAGTAAAATTATGTAAACAACGCAAAATATTAATTTTATAGTGTACGAAGACGACTGTTATATAGCTGTAAAATTTTCATATTATACGAGCCTGCGGCAACTGTAAAATTTTTCAGCAAGATACAACTTGGATTCTAGCAATTTCGCGTGGTTTTTATTAACTCAATACCAAGCTATTGTAAGTACCGTTCTGTTTATTTTTTGACAAAGTCTACAGGTCATACCAAATACCGTGGGAAATGATAACCAAAATCAATGGCGTGGTGTGTCTTTGGAAGAGAAAAATTATTACCTTTTTTTTTGTTGTTGTTGTTGTTGTTGTTTTGAAGAGAATTTTTCAATTGTGATATTCGGTAAGACGCACATCTGTACGTATATAAACCTATTAGGCCCACATTGGTTATAGCGATATACCTTAGTTGAATTGAGTTTCATGTTTCGCACGATTATAGCAATTTTTATATAATATAATGGTAGTGTAGGTATTCAACCAAAATTTTTTTTCCAAGCAATGAAATAGTGCGCGCCAGTCCTATTCGATTTTTTTTTTTTTTTTTAGCAAGAACTATCTGCGCAATGTATTTCATATAAAAAGATGTATGTATTCTATAGTGAGCACCGAAACTACTATACTACATATTTGAAAAGCGGTAGTAACGATTCTTTCTTAGAATTGTTTCATTACTTTCAAAGAATGGAATAAATTTTCTTTTTTTTTGAATTCCACCTATAGGTTTCGAAGAAGAGAATGCTTCTCATTACGTCGGACTGTGGGATGGGTAAAGGTAATCGGTAAAACGGTAAGATTGATTCATAATTATGATAGACGTATGTCGTAAAAAGTATTCATTGCATACGAGAAATGAGATTGGAAATTTCTTGATAAATATTGAGTCGGATGATAGGATCAACTAATAATGATTAGCAACAGTTTATGATATAATTTATGAAGCCGAAAAATCGATTAAATTATTCGTACATCTTCTAATTCATGCTATACGCCAGTAAAGATTCATGGAATTAAAAGGCGAATCCCACCAAATATTTCCGTTTGACGAATGTCAGAAAGCTCCGGCGAGATTTAGGAACAAGCTTCTCATAACGTCGCACTGTGGCTGGCGTTATGATTTAGCGAATTTCAGTCTGCTACGCGTTAAATAACTTTCAATACGGGCCGCTTTTATATAATTGTCGCTACGAGGCGACCCTAGATTCGCAATTTTTAACAACACATCGGTATCAGCGGGGGTGCGCGGGTATTAGCGGGGAAATGCATTGGCGTAGCAGTTGAAAAAATTATAACGATAGCGCAAGTCGCGTTATCGAGTTACAGAATCGCTCTACAGATTGTCCGCGATTCGGGCTTAGTCGATGCTCCTTCCCAAAGACCGGGTAATTTCTCTACAGATCGAATTAACTTAACCTCAAACACTGACAGCAACGCGGACGGTTGTCAAAAACGCTCAAGTAATCTGAAACCGCCTACTTTCGAAGGTGATAGGCCCTGGGCCGAATTCGAATGTCAATTTCAAGTAGTCGCGCAACTGAATAATTGGGATTCAGTTACGAAAGCCGGAAATTTAGTGAATTGCCTTAAAGGCTCCGCGGCTAGTGTCCTTTCTACCTTGACCCCGACGGAAATCTACGATTTCGAAAAGATCAGCTCCGCCTTGAGACTCAGGTTCGGGAACGAGCACCTGACTAAGCTCTTCCTCACTCAATTTAATACGAGACGACAACGGAGGGACGAGGATCTCGCCACCCTCGGACATGACATAGAACGTTTGTCGCGTATAGCTTTACCCTTGAGTGACGAGACAACTCGTGAAACACTAGCTACAGACCGATTCATAAACGCCTTAATTGATGCTGAGTTAAAACACGCCCTGAGCGTGGCGGGACCTTCCACCCTTCGTCAAGCCATAATCAAGGCATTAGAATTAGAAGCCCTAAACAAACAATACTTAGGATCCGGCCGCGTTCGGCAGGTAGAGGCGGTGAAACCGACCCCCGACAAACCTAAGATCGAAGAAAAAAGGTCCTCTTCCTTGCGGCAGGAACGGAATTTAAATACGAAAGACAATTCCAGGAATAGCGTAGAATGCCGGTATTGTCGGAAGCGCGGACACTCACTAGAACAGTGTTTCGCGCGACAAAGGCGAAACCGAGCTAATAACGACCAGAGATATCCTCCCAACCAGCTTTCATGGAGAGATAACGACCGCGGCTTTAACGTCAATTCCAATCAGGGCCAAAACCTGTTCCCCGGACTTAATCAAACTCAGGGTTTTAATCCTGCCCAGGGGGAGAGGATGCTTCCCTTCAATAACGCTAAGACAACTTCAAATCAACAAAAAAACTAACGATCGATGATTGCGGGGGGCGGGAATCATCGCCTGTAGCGAGGGAGAATAGCCCTGAATTACCTATATTGCCTGAATTACCTATATTGCCTGAATTACCTATATTGCCTGAATTACCTGTTCTAATTAGAAGTCTAAGACAGTCCGGTCTCTACGCTCAGGGATCTGTCAACGGTGTTGACTGTCTCTGGGTTGTGGATACCGGAGCTGAGGTGACCGTAGTTCGCTCGGATCTCCTGAAAAATCTTCCCTTTGACCATCATTATGCCACCTTAAAGACCGCGACAGGGGAGACCACCCCTGTTTTAAGAGAAGTTTCCGTCCAAATAAACATCGCGGGTCAAATCAGTTCTCCCCATAAAGTTTACGTGGCTGATATCGAGGATGAGGGAATTTTAGGGATAGACTTCTTGAGCGAGCATCAGTGCATAATTTCAACGGTAGGGAACTCGCTACGTATAGGTCGGCATACGATTCCGCTGTTAACTAATAGGAGCAAAACCCCGAACCCCCCAACTTTTCAACTCGATCAATTACAAACTACTAGGGAAAACGAGATTATAGATTCTTCGCCTCGAGAGATTTCTGAACAGGTCCCCGATCATCTGAAAGACCTTTTTGAGAGGTCTTCGATAGAGCTAGATTCTCCTTGTAAACGTCAATTTTCGTCTCTCCTACGAGACTTTAGCGATTCTTTTGCAAAGACTAGCGGCGACAAGGGGAGGTGTACCCTTGCTCGCCATAAGATAGATGTGGGGGTCAATCTCCCGATCAAACAGCACGCCAGGCGGATTCCCTTCAATGGTAAAGAAGAGGTACAGAAAATGGTAGACGACATGCTCCTTAACGACGTCATTGAGCCATCTTCAGGACCCTGGGCCTCGCCAATCGTCATCGTTCCTAAGAAGGACGGAACAAAAAGATTCTGTATCGATTATAGAAAGCTGAACGAGGTCACCAAGAAAGATTCCTACCCCCTTCCACGGATTGAGGATACTTTGGATATGTTGGCTGGAGCTCAATGGTATAGCACCATCGACCTGCAGAGTGGCTACTGGCAGGTCGAGATGGATGCAGAGGACAAGGAGAAAACGGCTTTCGTAACTGGACTGGGAGGACTCTGGCAGTTTAAAGTAATGCCCTTCGGTCTTTGCAACGCTCCAGCCACCTTTGAACGGACGATGGAAGTCGCACTGGAAGGACTGACGGGGAGGATCTGCTTGGTGTACCTGGACGACATAATCGTTTTTGGTAAGACCTTCCAAGAAGAGCTAACGAACCTAGAAAAGGTCTTTGAGAGGCTTCAACGGACAGGCCTGAAGATGAGCCCCAAGAAGTGCCACCTACTCCAACACGAAGTTACCTTCCTTGGACATGTCGTCTCAGCCCAAGGAGTCAGAACAGATCCCGCGAAGATCGAAAAGGTGCGAGATTGGCCCCGACCATCGAATAGGGAGGAAATTCAGAGTTTTATAGGTCTCTGCACGTATTATAGGCGCTTCGTTTCGGGCTTCGCCTCGATAGCTAGGCCTCTTCACAATCTCACCGGGTCTACCTCTGTCTTCGAGTGGACCCCGGATTGTGAAGAAGCATTCAATCATCTAAAAACTTGCCTCATTTCTTCTCCAATCCTGGCTTATCCGCAGACCGACACTTCTTTTATTTTAGACACCGATGCATCCCTGTATGGAATAGGCGGGGTTTTGTCTCAGGTTCAGGAAGGATCGGAGCGGGTGATTAGCTACTTCAGTAGGGTTCTAAAAAAACCAGAGAGGAATTATTGCGTTACGCGACGAGAACTTTTAGGGATGGTAGAAGCTATAGAGCATTTCAAGCATTACCTAGTAGGAAGGAAGTTTTTAATTCGTACAGATCACGCTTCGCTTAAATGGTTGCTCTCGTTTAAATCGCCGGAAGGCCAAGTAGCTAGGTGGATCGAAAGGTTAGGGCGGTACGACTTCGAGGTTCAACATCGTGCAGGAAACCTCCACGGGAACGCTGACGCACTATCGAGACGCCCGTGCCAGGATCTCGGCGACTGCAAGCAGTGCGCCAGGATGGAAAAAGGATCGAGTACCATAGACATCCGGGTGATATCCCTCGGCGAAGACCTAGGAGAGTGGAAGAGAGCCCAGGAAAAGGATGAGATCCTGAAAAAGCTACGAGCCTGGAAGAGCTCAAATATACGCCCGGAGTGGCAGGATGTTTCCCCAGCTGACCAACAGCTCAAAATTTACTGGACTCAGTGGGACTCCATCTTCTTAATAAACGAAATACTGTACCGCCGATGGGAATCCCCGGATATGAAGATCATTAGGTGGCAACTGCTAGTCCCCAAGGAGAAGGTCAACGAAATCCTCGAAGCGTACCACAATTCTTCGTCAGGAGGCCATTTCGCCTCAAACAAAACTCTAGAAAAGGTTAGGGAAAGGTATTTCTGGGCAAGATGCCGTTTAGACGTGGATGAATGGTGTCGAGTATGTGCAGTATGTGTGGCTAAGAAGGGTCCTCGTGCGAAAGGTCGTAGTCCGTTACAAACTTACAATGTAGGCGCGCCTTTTGAGAGGGTAGCCATGGATGTCCTCGGGCCTTTACCAGTCTCTCATTCAGGGAATCGTTACGCGCTTGTAATAGCTGATTATTTCACAAAATGGCCCGAAGTCATCCCGATACCCAATCAAGAGGCTCAAACTGTAGCTCAGGCTTTCATTAGGGAATTTGTATGTCGGTACGGAGCCCCGCTCGAACTCCATACCGACCAGGGTCGCAATTTCGAGTCAGTCCTTGTCAGTGAAATAACCAAAATATTAGGAATCAGGAAAACTAGAACTACTCCTCTTCACCCCCAATCCGACGGGATGGTTGAACGTTTGAATCGGACTCTTCTTTCTTATCTTTCTTCTTTCGTGGAAAGGAGTCAGAGGGATTGGGACGAATGGGTTCCCCTCTTTCTTCTTTCCTATCGTTCTTCTGTCCATGAGACTACAAAACAGACGCCGGCTTCCATGCTCATGGGAAGAGATCTTCGGCTACCCTCCGATTTGGAGAAAGGCCCTCTTCCCATCCAGGATTCTCTCTGCTCTAACTTTGCTTCGCATCTAAGGGAAAGGTTAGAGGAAATACATAATTTTGCTAGGGAAAGGATTCAGGTAGCTTCAGATAGGATGAAGGCACGTTACGATGTGCGAGCTAGGGATTTGACATTCAAAACAGGAGATTTGGTATGGCTCTTCCAGCCGAGGCGAGAAAGAGGACGTTGTCCAAAATTGCAAACTAACTGGGAGGGTCCTTATACGGTAGTAGATAAAATAAATGACGTAGTCTACCGCATCCAACGCTCTCTACGAACCAAACCAAAGGTAGTTCACTTGGATCGCCTAGCACCCTATGAGTCTGAAGAAGCTCACGTAGACAACAGTAACCTCCTCCGTTCCCTTCAATTAAATCAGAACCAACAGGTTCTCGGGGATCTTTCTCCCCAAAGTCAGGAAGAAATTCCCTTTTCCTTCTCCGATTCTTCCAGGTGGTCCAAGGATCTGCCTTTTGGAATCAAGCGGAGGAGCGATCGCCCTTTTACCATACTCGTTGAGGGGAACATTGGGTGCGGGAAAACCACCTTTACAAGTAGATTCCTAAAAGATAAGAACATTCTCACTTTATTAGAGCCTCTAGAGGAATATAGAAACGTAGCCGGAGAGAACCTCCTAGAAAAGATGTACAGGGACCCTTCCCGTTACGGTTATCACTTCCAGCACCACGCCGCGATGACGATGAGGAATAGGCATCTAGTTAAAACTTCACTACCCAATAAACTCATGGAAAGGTCGATTTTTAGCTGTAACTGCTTCGTAGAAGCACGTAGGAGGTTAGGAGGGTTTGAAGATTTAGAAGCGCATCTTTTAACAGAAAACGTTAGGGTTTTATCAGAGAATTCGACAGATTTTGAGGTTGACATGATAGTTTATTTAAGGTTATCACCCGAGACGTCGTTTGCCAGGGTTAATTCACGCGCGCGTAGCGAGGAAGAAAACATTCCTTTAGATTATTTGAAAGCTCTTCACGAGGTCCACGAGGATTGGTTAGTTCGCGGAAAGTTTTCAGCTCTTCCAGCACCAGTTTTTATCCTAGATGCAGAAGCTATAGCCGACGAGGTATTCAACGAATTTTGTGAGGTTATGAGGGAATAGACGTTTGACAGATCGCCCGCTTCGCGTTAGGCTTCACTCGGGTACGTTCGATTTTACTCGTGAATAGTCGGCTTCTTCTGACCGAGTTCACGACGCAACAACTTCGGAAAAGTTCGTTTTCGCTCGACTATGTCCGGCTTTAGGCTCGCCAGGAAGACTTGTACGCGTCTCCCCGGATCTTCGGAAGCGCTCGGGTTTATACGTTTAGGTTCAAGAAGCGGGGGAGACTACGATCTATTTCAATAAGGAAATCGACATCCATTTATAAAAAAAAGAACTGAACATCAGAGGCTTTATTAGCATGGGATATTTATAAAACATAAATCAAGGAGAGAAGTAGGGAAAAGAGTCGGGTGTAAATGGCCTCAAAAACGGTTTGTCATTCTCTTCTCCGCCACGAACTTGACGACTTCTTTCACTCTCGCGCAGTCGCGACAATCGTCCGTTGCTCGCTCAAAGATTAGAGCCGTTCCGCACGAGTCGCAACGAACGAAAGGCCCACGGGAGTCCAGGTCTCCCACGTAAGATCGGTGAATCCTTTCGACCCTGATTGCATGCTCAATGGGAATACTAGACGATGGAGAAGGAGAATAGGAACGCGATAAATAAAGGAATAAAGTTTCGAGGGAACCTAGACTTACCGGACCACAAAACAGTGGTTGCAGACTAGTCGGGTTAATTGCCCAGAGATACGGACGGCTTCACCCTGAGCACATCTGACCCTCGCCCATTGGGTCGCGAACCAGTTTCTTAGCCGCTCTGGGTCCATATCTCCGATGGAATCCCAGTCTAGTTGTGACAAAACAATTCCGGCTCGGATCGCATCCTCGTTAAAGGAAGACATGGTGGCGAATGACGCTTTAGATTATTGTTTCTCTAATAACGAATTTTCGCTCGGTTTTGTTTTGATTCCTCGAAGCTAATTGGATCGATAAATTCCTCCGATCATTTATTAATAAGGGGCGGGATTTTTCCTTTTGTTTTCAAATAATAGCTTTCGCGCCTTCACAAACCCGCGCCAGACTTTTGAACCCTCTATCGATTCCTTGTATCGATTATCTGTTCTTCGCGCCACCATAGAATCGTGGCATAATTTTCAACTCCCCGTCGTTTCTTTCACGTCTTCTGCTCTGGTTCTCTCCTGTCGCCGATCATAACCTCCTCTTATAATTTTACGAAAAGATCCGAGCGGCTTACTCTTAATTATCGTGTAGGGATAAGAAATAACCGCTTCTTTTGAAAGCTTTAGGTCTTTCTCCCAAATAATTTCAAGAAACGGCACCGAAGATGCGGACCAAGAGGGAGTTCAGCAGACCTAACCCCAGAAATTTCCATAATTTTCACAGGATAAAGATAAGATCGTTCCTCTTTACTCCTTGTCTAATCTTCGTTATAATTTATAATTCACTACTTTTTACTCGTTTTATGACGAAATTCCTTTTAATTCAATGAAAATAAAGTAATTAAGAGATCAGAGCTTTTAAAGCTCCTCATACTTCGCACACTCACGTCCGTCCTCCAATCTAGGGTGTGCTGTTTCCCTATCTTTTGGACCCGCCTGGGAGCAGTTCGTGATCCCTGATTCCTGTTTTCCTGCCGCCGCCTCACCTGATTTCCTGACTCGCATGATTTTCCTGACTTCCCTGACTCTCCTGACGGATCACAAGCTGACTTCATCCCCAGACGGTTTCCAGTTTTCCAGACACCCCTTCTTCTCCAAGGATGGATTCATCTACAACTCTTCACTTCGGCCTGACTGGGCGAAGACCTTTTTTTTATACCAAATATTGTTGTGAATTTGTAACCAAACTACCTTCTCAGGTTTCCTTGGTTTCCCTCGAGGCTTAGGTTGGAATTACAGGTAGTTTAGGGAAGATTTCAAATACTTTAAGAATTTTAAAGTCTGATCCACAGCTCTCAGTCCTCTCTTCCCTTAGCAGATCACACACTCGCTATTCGCTTTCTTAAGAGTCGGGTCGCCTCTTCCCTTCAGGGGGGGGCAGTGTTACACGGGGTGCGTCCACCCCTTGTATTGCTTTATATTCACTCATTTCATAGCCACCCGAACTCCCATGTATTAAACATAGCAGTAATAATTATCAAACATCTTTTCACAAAACAACCAACTGATGTTACCATAGGACTCTTGTTTATAACAGTCCTGTCTCAGACGCTAAACGAGACACTTGTATCTTACTGAATATAATCTAATCTGCTTTTCCCATTAATTTGTGTCTCCAAGTCTGCTTATTTCACTCAGGGACTCACTAGCTCAATTTAAAGGTAACTCCTAAAGTTACAATATTATAAATCGGATTTTACCTGTGATTTTAATGTACTTCCGACTCAGGATTTTATCTGTAGAATTTATTATGCCAAACGTTTTGCTTAGTGGCGCTTCGCCGACTAGCTTATATGACTGAATTTTAATATAATTATACTTTGAAGAATAATATTAAATTGAATTAAGCTGAGTTGATTTGAGAGTATTCGAAGAGATCTGTTTCGCGTAGTGGCGCTTTGCCGACTAGCTTAAATAACTGAATTTTAGTAATTATTATACTTTGGAGAATATTGAGTTGAGTTGAGTTGAGAATATACGTATATATGTAGCGAACTTGTAACGGTAACAAAAAAGTTATATTTTTGGTATGCTACAGTTATGCAACGAATATTATCATTCACATTTTATAACTTTTTCCTCATGAGAATCGACTAGCATTACCAGTTCGCTTAGAAAAACGCTATCAGATTTTTCGACCTAACTGGGATTTGAACCCAAGTCCGCTCGCATTCGCTGTATTACTAGTCGCACGCTCTACCAACTACGCCAAACTACGCTATGGATATTAGTCCAATATTTTCCGATTTGTCGGAGCTCATGATTAAGGTGCCAAATTAAATTAAAATAAAAGGTGTTAGAAAATTGAAATTTTTTTTTTTTAATGGCCGAGGAACTTTCGACCCCAACTTTTGACAGGGATTCACTCCGTGAGAAATTCGTCACGAATTTTGAATCTGCACCCTATATATTATACCCCTATGTATAGAAACATAACACTGATATTAATACCATGTATCATCTGTTATATTAGCATGGCCTAAAAATGTTACGTAACTTCGATATAACATAGGTCATATTACTAAATAGTCTTGAAGTTATAAAACAAATGCACGTTGTGTTTGCTGGGTAGTAGGGAGGACTAGAAGAAGTCTTCATTCAAACAGATATTCGACGTTCTTGAGAAACGTATGTGTAAAACGTTTAGTATTATTGAATTCTGCACGTATAATACATGAATATTTTTGAAATTATTCCGTTATTTGTATTGGTCCTTATTCGTCGTATGCACGTATAATGGATATCTATATTATACGTTTCCAGTTACTATTGAATAAACGTGAGATAATTGTAATCTTTGTACGCGCAAAGTTTGCAATGAATTATACGTATATTATTCTGTAACTCGGATAATCATGGAAATATCGCTACACTAGAACGTGTATTATACGCCTTCGATTTTGAATGAGTAAACGTATAAAACAGGTATTTTCGACACATCTGAAATTTCCGACAAAATACGTGTATTATACTGTAACTCGGACGATTGTGAAAAAATCGTAAATTTAGAACATCTATTATACGTTATCAGGTTCAGTTGAACTAACGTATGAAATACGAATTTTTCAAACGTATAAATGTTCCGTAACTTTGAAGTTGAATCGACGTTTAGGTATCAGTTTATTCGTTCGAAAAACGTGTATAACTAACGTATAATACAGATTAGTGCACCATGTTCGTACCGTAAACTAAGAACATTTATTACACGTATTTATTTTCATTCAAATCAACCTGTATGCTACGTATGCGCGATACGTAATAATTTCCCAAAAATTGAACGTATAATACTCGAGTCAGCATATACGTTTTCGTGAGATCCAATAAGAACGTGTTATATTTGTATAATAATGAATTGAAAAGACGTATAAATCAGGTAGTTACTATACGTCAGAATGATACGCTTTTTATACGTGTATAATTGAGAATTAGTCAACCATGTTCGTACCGTAGAATATGCACATTAATTGTACGTACATATTTTCGGTCACAGAAACCAATATTCTACGTATACAGTATACACACTTATTC
Organism: Rhogogaster chlorosoma; assembly: GCA_944452935.1. Lineage (NCBI taxonomy): Eukaryota > Metazoa > Arthropoda > Insecta > Hymenoptera > Tenthredinidae > Rhogogaster > Rhogogaster chlorosoma. The sequence goes on along the minus strand of OX101800.1, from coordinate 12,057,026 downwards.
TTCACAACTGAAACGTATATTATTCATTGATCGGAGGATTTATTCGACTAAGAAACGTATATCATATACGTATTTTCTACGTTTGTCAATAAACGTAAGTCGTAAACGTGTAATATTAGTACGATCATATATGTATACCAAAAATACACTAAGTATACGTATATGATGCACGTAATATACGGACTGGTGTTTATTGGGTTAGTGGCGCTTTGCCGACTAGCTTATCCAGCGTAGCGTGTCGCGGTTTATATAGTCGCGGCGCGCTAATCCGCATTTTTCTATGAGCTTCTATGTGTTCCAGAATTGCAACGATGCATTTTTCGATATACGTGTAGTATATATTTTCGTCTTCTATTTTTCTGATCTTTAATCCTATCTAAGCAGATTTCGAATCCGATGACTTTGAGGTTTTATGGTAATGTTCCATGAAGTTCTATGGCATCTATTTTTGGTATTTCTCGCCGTAGAAATTCCAAAAATAGCTCATAAGAAAGCTTAGGATTTTTACTCGTGGTCTGCATCTTTGGAAATCAAGATATGATAATATTTAGGTGGTATTTGCCATGTTTAATTATGTGAGCGCACGTTAAGCGTGGGCTCACGGCGTATATGTATATACTCGGTGATTCTAAGTTTTGGATACATCGTTGCGTTTCTTAGTGTGCGTTTTTGAACGTCACAACATATAAGACCACGAGGCCGATAGTTTACAATGTATTCCACGGGGAATGTCGAGACACACTGATCTATATGGACTTCGATCTAGTCCGCAAGGATACATACATATATTATACATATACATAAGATAGTTCGCGCGCTCGGTGCGCGGTAGGACTTCATAGTCAGATTTGAAGTAAACACCACACGGTGGTGTGTGTGCGAGCGATAGATACTGGCCGTCCAGCTGATCTACGCGATCGCACACTTTGCCCGAACACATATGATAAAAAAAAAAATTATTGAAGGAAAAATATTTCAGAATCATCTCAAAGAATTTCAAGAGATTTCACAGGACTTCCAAAAATGTCGAGGATTTTTAGAAGATTCAAACAATATCATAGGACCGGTGCATACTGCATTTCACAAGTAAATATAACCTCGCTGTACAAGTGTTGCTAAATCAATGTGAAAATATTCAAGTAATTCCCTTTCAGAGACACTATAAATGAATTGGTGAGGACTAATTTAGTAAGTATACCAAATACAAATCCCAAATAATGATAGTCACTCGATTCTCTTACCACTCGTGATGCAAATTCTTTGTTGTTCAATTTCTTTTCAAATTCCTCGAATTGATTAACAGTACCCAATGGTAATACATCATCAAGCGGGTCTCGCTCCTCAACTTCATTGTTATTTTGCACATTCCGGGGTTTTGTAGTCAACGATACAACTTTTGTTTCAACATCCTTAAGTCGTTTGTCGATCTCGTCGACTGTGCTAGAAATTTTGGTCATAACACGTAGAAGTTCTTTGTGGAATCCTGGAATAAACAATCCGTATTCAGAAAGTGTGATAAAATTCATCTTTCAAAAATAACTTTCGTTGAAAAAATTACTATAACATTGGGAATAGTGGGCTACGAGCTCTAGGACAATTTATTCATATTGTAACCTAATTTGACTGAATGATGATCCAATCCTTATGCTAAATATTCATTATTGGTTGCATTTACCTTCTAGGCTGATCATTTCAGGGGCATCGCTATGAGGGTCCTTTAGAGGTATTGAACCATCGTTTCGATTTTTCTCGCTATCTACAGTTTTGTCTGCATTCATTTGCTGCCTATCTTTTTCCTTTGCTGACTTATCTCTTGCAGCTATTAGATGTGTAAAAAAATATACACATTTTATACACAAAAAGCATGGAGTGATTCATCATATAAAATCATGATCCAGTCCTGCAGTTATTAAACCTCACCAGGTAGTGGTATAGCACCCGTAGATGGTGCGCCATTCTTTGCCAATAGCTGCCCGATATCAACAACTCTTACATTCTCTGTCACAGTAACAAAATTAGCCGGTTTCTGCGGCAAGGCTGCTGGGGGCTTTTTTCCATTTCCACTGACACTTGGTTTCTTATTGTTGATTACTTTTTGATTGATTACTGTTGATCGAGTGCACCGGTTTCTTCATCGTCAGAACTAGATGGGAATGCCTGTACTCTATGTCGCTTAGCCCTCGTTTTTTTAGTAGACTCTTCGGTTGCAATATTTTCTAGATCCGAAGCATCCTTAATAAGATTCAGTTTTTCTACAGCGTCAGGATATTTATCTGTGTACAACCAAAGTTTACTATAAATATACAATCATCACTCATCATACTATGTATTGTGATGAACTATCGATTATTATGGAGGCAAGCAAAAATACATGTTTCAGATTGCACAGAAAATCTGGTTTGATATAAAACTTGAAAGTAATGTCTGAATAGCACGCCTAGCCGGTCCTCGAAACGCCATGAGAAAATCAGCCTTCAGTTTTCACTTGCCTAGTTCGATCAAAACCCTAAACCAAGGAGTGTGAAAGCCTAATCATGAATTGAATAATGGTAATTTCAAAATTGAGTTCACTTCTTATTCTAAAGTCAGTGCAATGAGAAATATGCATGACAAATATTGTGGTAGAGCACAAAAAGATAATTTCTCCTATCATATTTCCTATATTATTAATTTACCTGTACTTCCAAGTATTGCCTTAACGTCTACAAGATCCCAAACATCTTCCACCGGGGTTTCCATGTTTACTACTGCTTTACACATCCTAATTGTGTCCTGGTAAGGAGGCCAATAGGATTGTTTGTTGTCGTCAGTGATCCAGCCAAAGGGAATAACGTGGAGTCCATCGTGAAAGTCTACAACGTGGAAGTTCATGGTGCTTCAGGGTATTGAAAACGACCTGAAATTAGAAGTTGTTGCAGTGAAGTTAACATATACAGATATGTTTGACAGAATATGGATTGATGAAAATTCCAGACATCTGTGTATAAAGAATATATACGTCAAACGATATTGCATATCATAACTTATCTACGAAAATGCAACACATTTCGATGACCATATAGCTATTTAAAAAAAGCTGTTAAATTGAATCCACGAAATTTTGGAATTTATAAAAATGCGTACTATTATGGTACAGGTATATCGCTTACAGTGTCCTCAATTTTATTCCACTCAGTGGCCGCTAGATGTGTGGAGTACTGGAAATACAGCTATTTTTGTGTTATTAGGAGATGTCAAATGCTCCAAAGGTATCTTCATTAACTTGAGACAGATATCAGCACATGGCCATGATTTCAAGGCGTTCACTTTTTCAGCAACGTGAATGCTGAAGGTCTCAGATGCACAAGGTGATGAATATACATTTCCTATTCGAACCAGTTCGTAGCCGATTACATATGATGTCTTTGGAGTCTTCACAAAGTTGACGCATTCTATTATTGTTCCATTTTGAAGCATGCAACAGTTATTCTTCGAATCGTTACTACTAATATGACAAGAGGACTGACACAGAGCCTTGTATTGTTTGCATTCTGTTATATCTGCAGTTAAAGGGCCTTCGTAGTGACGTTTTCTGAAACCATCACCTATTCTTGCGTCTTCGCTTGCGGTATTAGTAGTCGATAAGTAATCATATTCTGCTACTCTACGAGCAATCTGTTGGAGAGGTTTCTCACCTTTTCGACGGAGTTTTATAATTGTCGACATATCATTCTCGAATCTAAATGCACTGAACTCATCTAAAGGACCAAATTTTCTAACATCCTCCGCAAGATGTAATAAATTGTGCACATTATGTGAGATATACTTAACCTCATACACATTTCCAAAAGATTCTACAAAGTGCTTCAAAAGTTCTTCGGCATAATATACGTTTTGAGGATGCTTAGACATAACTGGGCTTACGAGAATGGTTATTGCAGCGTGCAGAATCAAGTAGTGTTCATATGGGGCTTTTTTCAATACGTCTTTCAGAACAATAGGACCCAAGTACAAGAGAAATTGGCGATATTCTGTGGCTTTCCACAAGTGAAGAAATTTCAAAGCTCTTGGCTTGCGCACAAAATCTGACGGTATACAGTTTCCAAACCTAATTAATGTACAAGAGATGAGGAATTGATCATCAGCCGGTATTCTTACTTTAAGAGGTCCCCTCAGCCAGAGCAAGAGTAATTTTTTCATCATTCCTAAGCATACCAAATGCATGTAATCTAATGGCACGTTCGTGACTAACCCTAAGCGAGGTATTCTACAGAGGTTTGTCCTTCCGATTTGATAGTCATCCTTATAAATATAATTTTTAAAATTTTCATCAGTCCTTAGAGTTATATTTTCACCTACTGTTGCCGGAAAACACATAGTACGATCCAAATATTCTCCCTCAATATTGCATTTTGTACAACTGCTGTACCCGTTGTAATTTTTTACTTGTAAAACAAGCGCTTTAGCAGGTGCATCGCATATCAAAGCTTCAATTCTGACATTGAACTATTCATTTTCAATCTGGAAACCGTTGTTTACTAATCCTACAGCTTCGGTGATAAACATGTCCAAAAACTGGTTAGAATCATTTGGCTTTCCCTCGCCGACAAAAGCACCAACGATATGAACTTCTTTCAAAATGTCATCCGAACATAAGATTGGCCAAAGACTATATTGTGATGATTCTCCCAAAGGAGCGCCATCAATGTTAATCATCAATCCGACATTTTTAGCATCAGGTCCAGCTTTCTTTCTTTTTTGTACAATAGATTTAGCTGCCTTTTCCAGTCCATTATGCCAGTATTGGCCACCGGCGAAAGAACGTATTTCCGTAGACCGCGGAGTTTTCAAAAGTGACCTATAGTCTTTGGATAATTTTGTTTTCGTATGTTTTCTTAAAAGACGTAATAACCCATTCACTGAATTTCTCGGTGGTCTATGCTTGGATATCCACTGACAAAGGTCGCTAGAGAGATCATTACTACTGGTCGATTTTTATGAGGTTGTTGATTGGTTTGATTGAATTGAATCATTTAAATCGTTCGAGTGATTTGGGTCATCATTTTCTATAGTACTCATATTTGGTCCACTTTGAGCCTCGAGATGCGTCTCCATATCTAAACGTTCAATAGTAATATCGGTGTCGTTACCGCTACCCATTACAGAGTTACTTGCACTATCCTGACAATGATCTACGTTACTATTTCGTATTTCTGTTCGTGACAGTACATTTTCAAAGTCCTGATTATTACTTGTAACATCAACATCTTGGAAGCCTGAGTTGATTTCTGAATCTTCGACTATATTTTCTTCGCGTTGGTGAGATAAGCATGTCTGTACAAGTGGCACTTGCTTTATTCTAGAAATACACTCTTCAGTTTCTTTTTTAACAAGTCGACGCTTATGTCGCTCAGAGTAGCAGTGATCGCTTTTTCTTTTGCGCGTCATTTTCTGAAATAAAATACGTATCTAATTTTGAAAAACAAAAGGACATCCAGTGGTTTAAAATTGTATTTATAATTGGATGCGTTGTTCGGTACCCAGTTGTTCGGATCTACCCTACCCTATAGACTCTATAACCAGGCCTATAACCATCTGAGAGAGGTTAGGAAACAACTTGTCGAGTCGACTATAAAACTTATCAATAGTACTCAAAATCAATTATCCCCATCGTTTTATTTGATACATAGATATCCATTTTGAAAACAAAAAATTAAAAAATGACTTCATCCGTGTTTATACAAATGCCGGTATTTGAGCTGCATGGCGTCCACATGTGGTCAAAGATAGCCGGCATCACCGATATTACAAGCAAACTAGAGAAATATGTAGCATTTTATGCTTAGCTACTGACCCCAAGTAACTAATGATGCTACATTTTGGTTTGAATCTCTACTTACTTATTGTGAACAAAACATTTACTTACCAAACCTCCAGTATCAAAATTTGTAGCTGCTTTTATTATTGTTGTTCGAACGGTCAGCAAAGTACGATCGAACTTGGTGAAAATATCGCGTGGCTTGTAGAGAGTCTGAAGAGAGGAACAGAATAGAAAAGAAAGATGAAAGACTGCGCGACCGTGATGCGTGTAAAATTGGCGCGAATGAGGTTATTAGAGGTTAGGATTACGTTTACACAAAATGCAAACATGAATAAAATATAGACGACGTTTAGTTCACGTAATTATTACTCACCCAAAATAATTTATATCCTGAGACTGCAATAGTTCTTCACCATTCTTCACGAGAACTGACGCAAACTAGACCTATGCACACCCACTACGATCACACGCCAGACGCCGTTATCGACTTGTCGTCGTCGATCGATACAGATCGATAACGCGCTCCACTGGCTTGAACGTGGCTTGAACCGACGCCATTACTCAGCAGACGCCAAACATGAATCGCGCGCGTGAATTTGAATCACAGAAGCGTAGGAAGAGAGCGTCGCGAGGCGTGCCACGTCTCTGTAGGTCCTGGTTAGCGCATAGTAGCAGTTCGTCCCGCTTGTTACGTGACAGAATAAGAGTATAGAATATGAATTCCTATCGACTTGTCAGTCTGAAGTTATGGTTAGTATATACATACATATAGTATACTATATATATATATATATATATATATGTACGAGATTTAGCCATTTCGGTGACACTATTTTTTTTTCATTGAAAATACTGTAAAATGACCTGAACTTTTCAACCCCGCAAACCAAATTAGATTTTGAAAAACCATGTGGATTTGAGAAACAATTTACTATGAATTATACATTTTGGTGACACTATATATATAGATTTTTTCTGAGCATTTGTGCATTTCCGTGACACTGTATATACAACCTTATATATATAAATTATATATATACATTAGATATAAAAGTCTGGATAAAAGCGTAACAACGATTTCAACCATAAGGATTTCAATCATGCACGTCAATTGACACTGATTCTGAGCGTCAAACTAATAATGTATGTATAATTCATAATTTTTGACACTCGAAATCAGCGTCAATTGACGTGCATGAAAAAGCACCTTAACATTATATATAACACGAGGCCAGCCACGTATGGAAAATATAGGCCTTGGATATAGTTAGTTAGTTAGTTGTCTGGAATATAACAGAATTCCCGATGAATAAATAACAGAATGCACTGTTTGTATTCCCAATAGGACACAACGCACGGTATAAGTATTTATCCGTTTGTGCATTAGTATCCGCTATTTATCCGCTGTATCCACGTTCTGTCCCGAGAGCTAGATAGTGATTTGTGCAATCACTAAATCGATCGTAGAAAACGTCTGACACGTATCATTTTCATCGGTGAAACTGAAAAATCGTACGCAACATAACGTTCATTATTAACTGGAGAATCTATACTGCGTAATTTGATAGCGATTGTCAATCAATAATCAGTCACCATAAATATATACATACATATTTAGAAGCGAAAGATTTCGACGACATCACGGAAATGAACAATTTATCATTAAAAGGGTCACTGAAATAATTCTACTAATGATTGTTTGTACATTTCGGTGACGCTTGTCTATATTTCAGCGGTGCTGATACATATCGAGATGTGATATGTGTATATTTGGAAGCGAAACATTTTGATGACGTCGTGGAAATGTACAATTTATCATCGACAGAGTCACCAGAATGATTCTACTAATGATTGTTAGTACATTTCAATGACACTTATCCGTTTCCTGCTATCATGATCCAAAGATCGGTAATTTTTATAATTCTGCAAACGATTTCAGTTTTTAACCTTTGCCAGACTGTCTGAAATCACAAACTGAAACGCAGTTAGAGGGACCGATGTTAATCCACTATACCCACGTTTCGTCTGGAGGGTTTGATAATGATTTACACGATCCCTGAGTAGATTGTAGAAAGTATCTCATTTCTGTTATTTTCATCGATTGTCTAATAATAATCAGCTGTCAGGAATCTATGTATATATACATATTTGGAAGCGAAACATTTCGATGACGTCACACAAATGTACAATTTATCATTAAAAGGGTCACCGAAATGATTCTACCAATGATTGTTTGTACATACAATTCGGTAACACTTATCTGTACCTCACAATCAGCGTTATCGATGCGAATCTAGCTCATTATTATGATTTCGCAAACGACTTCAGATTTTTACCCTAAGCTCAACTTAACTTAGCCACCATGAATATATACATACATATTTGGAAGCTAAACATTTCGATGACGTGACGGAAATGAACAATTTATCATTAAAGGAGTCACTAAAATAATTCTACTAATGATTGTTTGTACATTTCGATGACGCTTGTCTATATTTCAGAGAGTCACCAGAATGATTCTACTAATGATTGTTAGTACATTTCGGTGACACTTATCCGTTTCCTGCTATCATGATCCAAAGCTCGCTCATTTTTATAATTCTGCAAACGATTTTAGATTTTTTACCTTTGCCGGACTGTTTGAAATCACAAACTGAAACGCAGTTAGAGGGACCGATGTTAATCTACTATACCCACGTTTCGTCTGGAGGGTTTGATAATGATTTAAACGATCCCTAAGACGATTATAGAAAGTATCTGATTAATGTTATTTTTATCGCCGAAGGTGAAAAACCGTCCGCAACAACATTCATTAGGTATTCATTCGAAAATTCGAACCACGTATTTGAACGGCGATTGTCGAATAATAATCAGCTGTCAGGAATCTATGTAGGTATATATATATATTTGGAAGCGAAACACTTCGATGACGTCACACAAATGTACAATTCATCATTAAAAGGGTCACCGAAATGATTCTACCAGTGATTGTTTGTACATACAATTCGATAACACTTATCTGTAACTCACAATCAGCGTTATATTGATGCGAATCTCGCTCATTATCATGATTCCGCAAACGACTTCAGATTTTTACCCTAAGCTCAACTTTAGCCACCATGAATATATACATACATATTTAGAAGCGAAACATTTCGATGACGCCACGGAAATGAACAATTTATCATTAAAGGAGTCACTAAAATAATTCTACTAATGATTGTTAGTACATTTCGGTGACACTCATCGGATTCCTGCTATATCAGCGATGCTGATCCAAAGCTGGCTCATTTTTATAATTCTGCAAACGATTTTAGATTTTTAACCTCTGCCGGACTGTCTGAAATCACAAACTGAAACGCAGTTAGAGGGACCGATGTTAATCTGCTATATCCACGTTTCGTCTCGGGGGTTTGATAATTATTTACTCAGACCCTGAGTCGATTGTAGAAAAGTATCTGATCATGAAAAGTAGAAAGTATCTGATTTCTGTTATTTTTAACGATTGTCTAATAATAATCAGCTGTCGGGAATCTACGTATATACAGTGAGGTTCACTGGAAACTGGATGAGCCTGACGTTAGGCAATTCGTGTAAACACGAAAACGGCAACGCTGTCGAACGCATAGAGTTCTCAAACGACATATCCACAAAGACGGACAATTGCAGACTGCAGCTGTCACGTCGTTGGGTCAGAATTAACTGACAGAGTGATATATTCGAGGTTAATCGTGAAATAACTAATAAGACAACGGGAATGGATATTCATTCGTAAAAAATTATTGGTAATGAATTAGTAAATCGATTGCAGATGCCAATTTCGCTTTATTTGCAACATTATTTGGTTATAACTATCGGGGTGAAATCTACGAATCTAATTGTAATAAAGGTACATAACCAACCAATTTGGAACGATATTAATTCGTTATATTAAGTCTTGATGAAGTTATGAATTGATTGCAATGTCAATTTATGTTTATTTACGACATTATTTACAAGCTAGGAGTTCCTCGGTGACTGACTGACTCGTGGCATCACTTCGACAACTACGGTCAGAAACACAGTGACGTAGATTTGATCCAACGAGCAATCTACGAGACATCTTTGACGTAGCAGACAGTACTCCAAATTTCTTCAACGCCGCCGCCTAAGAAGTGTGAAAGCACAGTCTTGTGGACACCTTACAGCTAACGCTGTAAACCTTACTTGGAAACAGTCCTGCAGAGATTTTCAGTTTGACTATCAGTTCGGGTATACCTTTCTGCGAGTAATGAATTAATGAAAAGTATTGCTTATGGTGTAAATTAATGTAATTGTGGTAGGATGATGGACTGTTTGGTGAAAAATATCCTGCGGATACCTTCATCTTCCCTAAGTCAGTTCCGCAACGTATCAGAGAAGATTTTTCGACTGCCACTATCTGGTGACTTAAGCTTCTGTGCCGTATCGCGCTTGGAGGGTATAACATGTGCGACCTTGATGATCCGTTGTACCGACAATTTCAAAATCCCAATCTCTCGCGCAACTCTTGAGTCTGGTTTGGATTTCTTCGCAAATTACTCTCCCCCCCGTATTGCACACCGTACTTATTTCAACACGCCCATGTATAGGCCCTTTTTTCGCATGTAGAACGGAAATTTTAGAAGATTTCATCCTTCATAGAGTTTCCTCTCTTTGGGAGGAAATCGACTCATTACCTAGAGAGGTAATAAAGACAATGCTAGTCATGAGGAATCTTCCATCCACTCTACATGCGAGAAAAAGGGCCTCTACACGCATATGTTGAAAACAATAATCTTGTATTTTTATTGTACATTCGTTTCTTGATCCCCTCGGAGTTGCAATCTTCCTCATAATAATTCTCTACATTTTCTTACCCTATTCCAATATTGTATTTAAAGACAAAATAAATCATTTTAAATTTATAAAAATATTGCGAATGAGCTTATCTTCAGAAACAGGTACCGCTTTATTCTACTCCTCACACACCACAATTACATTGATTTACACCATAAGCAATACTTTTCATTAATTCATTACTCGCAGAAAGGTATACCCGAACTGATAGTCAAACTGAAAATCTCTGCAGGACTGTTTCCAAGTAAGGTTTACAGCGTTAGCTGTAAGGTATCCACAAGTCGTCTAAGGCGGCGGCGCTGAAGAAATTTGGAGTACTGTCTGCTACGTCAAAGATGTCTCGTAGATTATTCGTTGGATCAAATCTACGTCACTGTGTTCCTGACCGTAGTTGTCGAAGTGATGCCACGAGTCAGTCAGTCACCGAGGAACTCCTAGCTTGTAAATAATGTCGTAAATCAACATAAATTGACATCTGCAATCAATTCATAACTTCATCAAGACTTAATAACGAATTAGTATCGTTCCGAATTGGTTGGTTATGTACCTTTATTTCAATGAGATTCGTAGATTTCACCCCGATAGTTATAACCAAATAATGTTGCAAATAAACCGAAATTGGCATCTGCAATTGATTTACTAATTCATTACCACTAATTTTTTACGAATGAATATCGATTTCCGTTGTCTTATTAGTTATATCACGATTAACCTCGAATATATCACTCTGTCAGTCAATTCTGACCCAACGACGTGACAGCTGCAGTCTGCAATTGTCCGTCTTTGTGGATATGTCGTTTCAGAACTCTATAGAGTTCTGAACGCATATATGCGTTCGACAGCGTTGCCGTTTTCGTGTTTACACGAATTGCCTAACGTCAGGCTCATCCAGTTTCCAGTGAACCTCACTGTATACATATTTGGAAGCGAAACATTCCGACGTCGTCACGGAAATGTACGATCTATCATCATAAGAGTCACCAGAATGATTCAACGAATGATGACGCCGATCTACATGAATTTTGAGTCTGGGTTCTAGATGTCAAATTTTGATTTCTGACACGCAACTATCAAGAGAAAAAATAGTTTTATCAAATATGGTTTGATTTTGCAGTCAGGGGAATGCTATTAGAAATTTGAAGAAAATCTATGACTCAGGTTTTTCAGCTGTTAAAAAAATAAAACAAATATTTTTGTGAATTCTGTCAATTAACTTGAATCCTTGAATTAGTTGAAAATGTGGTGGTTGTCAACTAATAATCAGCGATCATAAATATATGTATGAATATTTCGAAGCAAAAACATTTCGGTGACGTCATGGAAGTGTATAATTTATGTTCAGAGAAAAATCATTATTTGGACATTTCGGTGACAGTAGTCATTCCGCACGGATACATATGATAAAAATCAATCTATCATCGTGACAATCAAGACTGAGACCTCTAATTCAATTTCTGGTATGATAGCAATCGATAGCTGCCAAAAAATTAGTAAATATCGTGTGAAAATTGAAATTTAAATACTGTCACCGAAATGTCCAAATGTGATATATAGATGAATATGTATTATATGCATTTTGATGACTGTCATCAAAGTGTACAAATTAACCGAAAAACATTTCGGTGACGTCACGGAAAGGTTCCGAAGTCACGGAAATGTATAAATTATCTTCAAAAATGTCACCGAAATGGCTAAATGACATACATATATATATATATATTAGGGTGGTCCAAATTTTTTTCGAAATTCTGGGTTTAGGCTCAAATGATAGTTTTCGATGAGTTAAGATTCCACCTAAATAATTAGCCTAATTGATCAAGTTTTAGAGGTCGCGGAAGGCCGTTTTATTTTTACATTTGAATAACACATGGAAATCGTCAATTTTTACTCAATATGAGGTTTCGCGAAAACTTGGTGGAATTCGGAGTCGCTTATATCACTTTCTTGCAGTCACTAGATTACTTGAGAATGTAACGCATGTATAATCCCGACCAAAAATATTTTGGTGAGAATTTCAAGTACTTCTTGTTGAGTCAAAATTTGCAAAAAATCACCGATTTTTTCACTAAATCACGGATTTATCACTTTCTTATAGTCAGTAGATAGATAGATAGATAAGTAATCTATTGACTACAAGAAAGTGACGAATCCGTGATTTTAGTGAAAAAATCGGTGATTTTTTGCAGATTTTGACTCAACAAGAAGTACTTGAAATTCTCGCCAAAATATTTTTGGTTGGGATTATACATGCGTTACATTCTCAAGTCATCTAGTGACTACAAGAAAGTGATATAAGCGACACCGAATTCCCCCAAGTTTTCGCGAAACCTCATATATTGAGTAAAAAGTGACGATTTCCCTGTGTTATTCAAATGTAAAAATAAAACGGCCTTCCGCGACCTCTAAAACTTGATCGATTGAGCTAATTATTTAGGTGGAGTCTTAACTCATCGAAAACTATCATTTGAGCCTAAACCCAGAATTTCGAAAAAAATTTGGACCACCCTAATATATATATATATATGATATATATATGATATATATATATATATATATATATATATATATATATATGGGGCATTCCACGAAGTATCGATCAAGATCGGAAATCGATGTTTCTGATTAACTCCAAATTTTTTTCTGCGAAAGTACTGGTCGAAAAACAGAGCCCTGATTTTTTTGAATTTTTTTCAACCATCCGTATCAGAGATATTGCTATTCCAAAACCGAGCGGATCCCCCATTTTCTAAAATCTGAAAAAAATCACAAAATTCTGGGAAAATATAACAAAATTTTTGAGCCATGTTCGAAGATGGACATTTCATCACAGCAAAAGTTAGGTTTCAAAAGTGATGGAAATTTCGAAAATTATTCTCGGAAAGCGTTTTTTATGTGAAAATGAACAGGAAAGTTCCCAATAACATTGGTCGAAAAAGATATAATCACAAAGTTACGGAGAATGATGTGAATTTATTACATTGAGAGTCAGAGACAGAGGAGGGATGAAGGAGTGATTTTAGTGCCGGTGTAACAATACGCAATTCTCTGTACTTTGGTGTCTTCTGTGTCCTTTCAAGTTGTACGGATTACAGCACCGACCATGATGTCTCGATGTGGATTGTATTGTTACTAGCTTGCAAGTCAATCATGAGATGCACCAAAAAGTATGAGGTTTACTTTTATATTGTATGTTATGGTATTGTTTGCTCACGGTACGTTCCGCGGCGAGTTGGTAGCAGCTGCTTATGTAACACTTCTCACAAGCTTCGTCTCTGTAACTTTGTGATTATATCTTTTTCGACCTATGTTATTAGGAACTTTCCTGTTCATTTTCACATGAAAAACGCTTTCCGAGAATAATTTTTCGAAATTTCCATCACTTTTGAAACCTAACTTTTGCTGTGATGAAATGTCCATCTTCGAACATGGCTCAAAAATTTTGTTATATTTTCCCAGAATTTTGTGATTTTTTTCAGATTTTAGAAAATGGGGAATCCGCTCGGTTTTGGAATAGCAATATCTCTGATACGGATGGTTGAAAAAAATTCAAAAAAATCAGGGCTCTGTTTTTCGACCAGTACTTTCGCAGAAAAAAATTTGGAGTAAATCGGAAACATCGATTTCCGATCTTGATCGATACTTCGTGGAATGCCCCATATATATGTATGTCATTTAGCCATTTCGGTGACATTTTTGAAGATAATTTGTACATTTCCGTGACTTCGGAACCTTTCCGTGACGTCACCGAAATGTTTTTCGGTTAATTTGTACACTTTGATGACAGTCATCAAAATGCATATAATACATATTCATCTATATATCACATTTGGACATTTCGGTGACAGTATTTAAATTTCAATTTTCACACGATATTTACTAATTTTTTGGCAGCTATCGATTGCTATCAGACCAGAAATTGAATTAGAGGTCTCAGTCTTGATTGTCACGATGATAGATTGATTTTTATCATATGTATCCGTGCGGAATGACTACTGTCACCGAAATGTCCAAATAATGATTTTTCTCTGAACATAAATTATACACTTCCATGACGTCACCGAAATGTTTTTTCTTCGAAATATTCATACATATATTTATGATCGCTGATTATTAGTTGACAACCACCACATTTTCAACTAATTTAAGGATTCAAGTTAATTGACAGAATTCACAAAAATATTTGTTTTATTTTTTTAACAGCTGAAAAACCTGAGTCATAGATTTTCTTCAAATTTCGAATAGCATTCCCCTGACTGCAAAATCAAACCATATTTGATAAAACTATTTTTTCTCTTGATAGTTGCGTGTCAGAAATCAAAATTTGACATCTAGAACCCAGACTCAAAATTCATGTAGATCGGCGTCATCATTCGTTGAATCATTCTGGTGACTCTTATGATGATAGATCGTACATTTCCGTGACGACGTCGGAATGTTTCGCTTCCAAATATGTATATATACATATTTGGAAGCGAAAAAGTTTCGTCTTCGAGAGTAGATTTTTTGGAATTTTTTCGAGAAAAATCAAAATGGTCCAACTTTGCGAAATTTCGATTTTTCCACTTTGACGTTAAAAATATCGTTCACAAAGGGGTCGAAAAATTTTGGCAATATTTGCACATGAAAGTACGTTTCAAGACGAAGAATTTGATATGCTTTTTTTTGTGATACGATGCATGCGTCCAAAGATACAATCCTTTGAAAAATCTTCGACATGACAAAACCAAAAATGCTTCAAAATTCATAAGGCAAAAACAAATACATATAAAATTCTGAAATAATTCAGGGGTACTCTGAGGGGTGGGGTCAATCTAAGAAAAAAATATGAATCGAATAGAAGATGGTGAGGGTCAGGCGCTGGTCGAGTTCACGTGGAATTCCCCATATATATGTAGATTCCCGACAGCTGATTATTATTAGACAATCGATAAAAATAACAGAAATCAGATACTTTCTACTTTTCATGATCAGATACTTTTCTACAATCGACTCAGGGTCTGAGTAAATAATTATCAAACCCCCGAGACGAAACGTGGATATAGCAGATTAACATCGGTCCCTCTAACTGCGTTTCAGTTTGTAATTTCAGACAGTCCGGCAGAGGTTAAAAATCTAAAATCGTTTGCAGAATTATAAAAATGAGCCAGCTTTGGATCAGCATCGCTGATATAGCAGGAAACGGATGAGTGTCACCGAAATGTACTAACAATCATTAGTAGAATTATTTCAGTGACTCCTTTAATGATAAATTGTTCATTTCCGTGGCGTCATCGAAATGTTTCGCTTCTAAATATGTATGTATATATTCATGGTGGCTAAAGTTGAGCTTAGGGTAAAAATCTGAAGTCGTTTGCGGAATCATGATAATGAGCGAGATTCGCATCAATATAACGCTGATTGTGAGTTACAGATAAGTGTTATCGAATTGTATGTACAAACAATCACTGGTAGAATCATTTCGGTGACCCTTTTAATGATGAATTGTACATTTGTGTGACGTCATCGAAATGTTTCGCTTCCAAATATATATATATACCTACATAGATTCCTGACAGCTGATTATTATTCGACAATCGCCGTTCAAATACGTGGTTTGAATTTTCGAATGAATACCTAATGAATGTTATTGCGGACGGTTTTTCACCTTCGGCGATAAAAATAACATCAATCAGATACTTTCTATAATCGTCTTAGGGATCGTTTAAATCATTATCAAACCCTCCAGACGAAACGTGGGTATAGTAGATTAACATCGGTCCCTCTAACTGCGTTTCAGTTTGTGATTTCAAACAGTCCGGCAAAGGTAAAAAATCTAAAATCGTTTGCAGAATTATAAAAATGAGCGAGCTTTGGATCATCATAGCAGGAAACGGATAAGTGTCACCGAAATGTACTAACAATCATTAGTAGAATCATTCTGGTGACTCTCTGAAATATAGACAAGCGTCATCGAAATGTACAAACAATCATTAGTAGAATTATTTTAGTGACTCCTTTAATGATAAATTGTTCATTTCCGTCACGTCATCGAAATGTTTCGCTTCCAAATATGTATGTATATATTCATGGTGGCTAAGTTAAGTTGAGCTTAGGGTAAAAATCTGAAGTCGTTTGCGAAATCATAATAATGAGCTAGATTCGCATCGATAACGCTGATTGTGAGGTACAGATAAGTGTTACCGAATTGTATGTACAAACAATCATTGGTAGAATCATTTCGGTGACCCTTTTAATGATAAATTGTACATTTGTGTGACGTCATCGAAATGTTTCGCTTCCAAATATGTATATATACATAGATTCCTGACAGCTGATTATTATTAGACAATCGATAAAAATAACAGAAATGAGATACTTTCTACAATCTACTCAGGGATCGTGTAAATCATTATCAAACCCTCCAGACGAAACGTGGGTATAGTGGATTAACATCGGTCCCTCTAACTGCGTTTCAGTTTGTGATTTCAGACAGTCTGGCAAAGGTTAAAAATCTGAAATCGTTTGCAGAATTATAAAAATTACCGATCTTTGGATCATGATAGCAGGAAACGGATAAGTGTCATTGAAATGTACTAACAATCATTAGTAGAATCATTCTGGTGACTCTGTCGATGATAAATTGTACATTTCCGCGACGTCATCAAAATGTTTCGCTTCCAAATATACACATATCACATCTCGATATGTATCAGCACCGCTGAAATATAGACAAGCGTCACCGAAATGTACAAACAATCATTAGTAGAATTATTTCAGTGACCCTTTTAATGATAAATTGTTCATTTCCGTGATGTCGTCGAAATCTTTCGCTTCTAAATATGTATGTATATATTTATGGTGACTGATTATTGATTGACAATCGCTATCAAATTACGCAGTATAGATTCTCCAGTTAATAATGAACGTTATGTTGCGTACGATTTTTCAGTTTCACCGATGAAAATGATACGTGTCAGACGATTTCTACGATCGATTTAGTGATTGCACAAATCACTATCTAGCTCTCGGGACAGAACGTGGATACAGCGGATAAATAGCGGATACTAATGCACAAACGGATAAATACTTATACCGTGCGTTGTGTCCTATTGGGAATACAAACAGTGCATTCTGTTATTTATTCATCGGGAATTCTGTTATATTCCAGACAACTAACTAACTAACTATATCCAAGGCCTATATTTTCCATACGTGGCTGGCCTCGTGTTATATATAATGTTAAGGTGCTTTTTCATGCACGTCAATTGACGCTGATTTCGAGTGTCAAAAATTATGAATTATACATACATTATTAGTTTGACGCTCAGAATCAGTGTCAATTGACGTGCATGATTGAAATCCTTATGGTTGAAATCGTTGTTACGCTTTTATCCAGACTTTTATATCTAATGTATATATATAATTTATATATATAAAGTTGTATATACAGTGTCACGGAAATGCACAAATGCTCAGAAAAAATCTATATATATAGTGTCACCAAAGTGTACAATTCATAGTAAATTGTTTCTCAAATCCACATGGTTTTTCAAAATCTAATTTGGTTTGCGGGGTTGAAAAGTTCAGGTCATTTTACAGTATTTTCAATGAAAAAAAAATAGTGTCACCGAAATGGCTAAATCTCGTACATATATATATATATATATATATATATATATATATGGCAGGCATGTAACGGGGACAAATTTTCAAGCGAACGCATGATTTGGGGACATTTGTATACTTTGGGGGCTGGTCTCGAAGTTTTCACATAGTAAACGCATACTTAGAGGACATTTCGGGAGGTATATTAAACGCATAGTTTGAGGCCAAAACGTTATTTTAGACGCTCTCGGTCATATATAACAAACGCATGGATTGAAACCACCGAATTCACAAATGAAACCGATGATTTGGAGACATTTTTGAACATATATCAAACGCGTAGTTTGGAACCACCAGATCTATATATTCAACCGATGATTTGGAGACATTTTTGAACATATATCAAACACGTAATTTGGAACCACCAGATCTATATAGGCAACCGATGATTTGCAGACTGATGAAATTAATTCTTCCGTACTTATTATTATTTTCTTTGTCTCCGGCCAGCTGGCCTTGAAAATGGACTCGGTTCATGATTAGTCTCATCACTCTCATCCATTCATTCCTGATTTTCACCATTGCTCCTTTACTTTTTCCCGTTATAGATTTTCTTTTCCTTTGCCTGATCTTTCGGTTTGTTTTTTTCCTCAATGTACTATTTTCATGAAAGAATAGACTCGAAAGTGAAAGAAATCATACTCTTGTTTTTCTCATCATCATTTTTCACTGACATGAATTATAGGTATTTGAAATTGTCTGGGGTCAAATTGTCCGAAAATTCGGACTCGACAATGAATTGAGGTTAGAATCTGGAAAAACTCACAAAACCTTCCTTCAGTTATTTATTATTATTTGAAACCTACCTTCGTGAAAGAATGAGAAACTTCGCTTAGTCAAAAATGGCTAAGGGTTCGGGTCGTCAGTTTGACGTGGAAAGACTCATGTATATGGGTCATTCCATGTCAATTCAACGACGTTGCGACGGTGACCCATTTAGATTTGTTAGATTTTTTAATATGTTTTCATAGACGTAGAAAGAAGTCTTCAGCTAAATTTTTAGCTCTTTATCTCCACCCATTCCGGAGTGATCGATTGTTGCTTAAAAAGTGTATATCTTTGACTATAATTATGATAATCTTATTTTACAGGGGGTCATTTTTTTTTCATTTTCAACGTACTTTCTGAAAAGAAATTAAAAAACTCAAAAAAAAAACTTAAAAAAACTTTTTGATGCTCTTTCGGCCATTTTTAGTCCAAAAATGCGTTTTTCGTTCAATGGGACACTTTTGATTTTTTTCAAAAAAATTCGCATAAACAATTTTTTTACTATGTATAATAAATCAGAATTACAGAAAAAAAAATTGCTTATTAATTTTTTTTACTAGAAGTTATTTGAAGCCCATCTTGAGTTATGGCTCAAAAATTTTATTTTTCAACGTAGAATTTTGTGAATTTTTTTGAAAAAAATCAAAAGTGTCCCACTGAACGAAAAACGCATTTTTTGACTAAAAATGGCCGAAAAAGTATTAAAAAGTTTTTTTTTTCAGTTTTTTAATTTTTTTTTCAGAAAGTGCGTTGGAAATGAAAAAAATGACCCCCTATAAAATAAGATTTTCATAATTATAGTCAAAGATATACACTTTTTAAGCAAAATCGATTACTCCGGAATGGGTGGAGATAAAGAGCTAAAAATCTAGCTAAAGACTTATTTCTACGTCTATGAAAACATATTACAAAATCAAAAAAATCGAAGAGGGTCACCGTCGCAACGTTGTTGAATTGACATGGAATGACCCATATAGATCACGCATGGTGAAAACCATTATGTCTCCAAACTATCCCGTATAAAATCAAAGATTATTGTATAATGCGTATAAATTACGTATGGTTCGGGGCTATTATGTCTCCAGACTATGCTTTATATGAAAAGTTATAGATAACACATAACGCATGGTTTAAGGTTACTACGTCTCCAAACTATGCTGTATACAAATCATAGATTGTTGTATCTATAGATAACGCATGGTTCGGGGCCATAATGTCCTCAAACTATGCCCTATGTAAAAAATTCTAGATTAGATTATAAGGTATTGTAGCTCATTTGGGACACTCTTCTGCGCATAGGTCACCGCTCCTACCGTAGAGCATCTTTCAGTAAAATTTGGATACAATAATGTTCAGCCTGTCTTATAAGATATTAATAAATTAGACGCCGCGCCAATCTTTCATATTTTACCAGAAAGATTGAAATCTTTCGCTTCGATTTCTTTCATTCCAAAGTACAGAAGAGCGTCGATTGTCCGAATGGCGGTTTGGGTTATGTCTGAACAGTCGATTATCCGAACAATAACTTTGTTCATCCGACTGATAGGTTTTCGAAGGATTACGCCGTATATATTGTTGCATGACGTTGCGAGCTCTTCGCTTTTTCGGTCGCCAAGAATGAACGTTAGTCCAGTCGAAATATGATTTCACCTGGAATTAATTTCGGAAAGTGATTTTTTTTCATACTTTGGGTGGGCGGGTGTCGCTAGTGTAAAATTCGATTTTCGGGAAAATATTTCCGTTGCATACCTCGCTATCTTGATTTGAAGGGTAAATTTTCTTGTTTCTCGGAAAAATCGCTTAATATTTTTGACATCAGAGTGTAAATGATGGGATTCAAAATTGTAGGAAATCTGGTTTTCCACAATTAAATCGTTATAATTTTCACTTTAGAATTGGTATTCACAGAGTGAGACTGAAAATAGGGGTAAAAGACTGTTTTTTTTTTCATCATCTCGTTTATTACCAAGTTTAACGTGCAAATTGTGTTGGATAATCAGGTAGGCAACTTCGATTATCACCATTTCTACCAAAGGATCAATATTCAAAATAAAAAATATAAACTCAAAATGAACCTAAACAAACTTGATAACAAACGACATAATTGAAAATAAAAAACTTTCCACCTGTAAATTCAGTATAAATCTGTAAATATTTATCCTACGATAGATATGATAATAATCAAAGTGGAGAAAATAAAATTTTCCACCTAATTCTCCATTACAATTTTTACGTTGAACTTGATAATAACCAAAGTGATGAAAAGAAAAACAGTTCTTTACCCCTATTTGCAGTCTGACTTTATAAATATCGATACTACATACAGAGAAAACAAAAATAAATCCCCCTTTAGAGTGAGACGGCGGTGAACACAGTGGATCGGGGGGGGGGGGGGGGGGGGGGGGAATTTCCCGAAAACCGAAATTTACATTACCGATGCCCCCTCCCCCCCCGAACAAAAAAAAACAATCATTTCCCGGAATTATTTTCAGGTGAGCGAGAATACGGAAGACGCATAAAACGCAGGCGTGTCTATAGGTAGATACTATAGTAGGTCTATCTTGTGCCTGTCAGTGTCTCGGGCCCGTGTATTGTCTCGTAGAGTACAGTGGTATTCATATATGCATCACACTTCTGGATAACTGTACCATTACCATCGCCAGTCACATTCATTCAATTCTCATGGAGTTAGGCTACATTCCTTTTTGAAGAAAAGCCAAAGGTTAAACAACAAATTCTCATCGAGTGGAAAATCGTTTCGAATTCAGACCGTGAAATAGTTATCCGGAAGTGTAAAGGCATATACCACAGATCAAAACTGTGTGGAGGGTGGTGGTTCTCTCGGTGATCACAGTATACCGTGACTTTCCGTGGATGCGGAACACCACGGATACCAACCCAAAATCACGCGTCTAGTGGATTGCGTCCAACCATACCCCGTTCGTGCTAATTCCATTCTGTTCGAACTCAAGAACAGCGCGCGTAGCATTTGAAAGTTAGGCGCTCAATTTGAAATAAATCAGTAAATTGTGCGATGAAGTGGAGTTGCGGGAACATTGGGCCGGGTAAGGAAGATGATTTAAATCAATGGAGTTAACTTGAACAGGGTATGGTTGGATGCAATCCACGCGTGAGTTTTGGGTTGGTATCCGTGGCGTCCCGCATGCACACAAAGTCACGGTATATGAATACCACTCTACCATCTATAACACCCCATAGTCTGTGTTCATGTACTTCCCGTGCACGTGTTCTGTGTTCTGTGCAACGCTTCTACTAAACACGATTCTCGCTAAGATTGATGGCGGTATGTATTCCTTTTTATATCTTATTTCAAACGTTCAGCGTCTATCTGAGGCTCACGCATTTAATTTATACCCTGTTCACCGAGCGAACGGTCAGCTTTCAACGAGTGTGATAGCTCGATAGCGCCTTCGCGATCGAGGTGAATAGGGTATAAAGTTCTATCATGTGCACGTGTTCTTTGCCATGACTCTGTAAATTTGATTGCGTCATTTATTGCTTCTCATTAATTTTTTTTTCGATACTCATTGGAAATGAAATAATATCTGTTCTTCCTTTATCGATCATTCTTATGATTTTGCATATTTATAATGAAACGTACGTATGAGCCGTTTTACGCACTCTTGATTCTTTCTCTCATCTCATTGAGGTCACAATAAAGAACGTTTCATATACAGGGTGATTCAAGTTATATTTAGGTTATATATTAGGCTGGTGTATTCCTCTCGAAAATCTTAGACTAAATTTCCTTTACCAAAACTACGAGGGACGAATAACTTCAGAGCTAGAGAAGATCTTAGTTGTCCAATCACAGGGCTTATAAACGACCGAAACAGGGCCGGTTCAAGAGTGTAAGACGAACAGTGCCCGCGGCGGATCGATTCTTATCGTACAAAGTTACAGTTCGATTTCTGGATAAATATGACGGCGTCATTTCTTGGAGATGTCTTCGTACGGCATACGCCTCTGTTTTCGTTGTCCCGATCCTCGGCTTCATAGCTCTCGTCGTCGAGATCTTCGCCTCTGTAGTTTTCGTGGTCGACGAGTTATTCTCATTCAGAAATCGAACCGTAACTTTGTATGATGAGTATCGATCCGCCACGGGCACCGCTCGCTTTACACTCTTTCGGCCCTGTTGTAGTCGCCCTGTGATTGGTCAACTATGATCTTTTGTAGCTCCGAAACTATTAGTCCATCGAAGTTTTGGTGAAGGAGATTTCGTTTTAGATTTTCGAGATGAATACACCAGCGAGATATGGGTCGCTCAACCTGAATCACCCTGTATGTTGAGATACATTAATTTATCAAAATAATTAGTCCTTTATCAAGTTGAGATAATAATTCGAACTTGTTTCTTCTTTCCTCCGCTTTAGAAATCATGTTTTCGTTGGTCCAGTTTGACGATGAAAAATATTTCATCACAACATCTCGTAACATCAATATTTTACAAAACAACGATTGTCTTGTCAAATTTAGAGGAGCCAGATATCATGCAGTTTTAATTCGTACCTGTGGTAAGTCTTTCTCAAGTTTAAATACAACTCATGGATCAAATACAAAATGTTAACGCAACAAGATAGTAAAAAAGAATTCAAATTCAGGACTCAAATTTTGTAAGATCACCAAATTAAAGTGCATAATTAACTAACAAGGAGAGGCTACGACTTTTCTGTCACTGATTTCGATGAAATTTATGGTATATGCAGGCCCTGACTAGAATTTTAACTGGTCAAAGCAATAAAACCCAATATTCAGCGATCTCCAAAAAAATCCAGTTTGAGAAGTCCGAGTGCATTCATAACACCTGTATGTTCGCGTCATGCCCAGCAGCGGTGTGGCGCAAGCGCTTGGTCTCATAAATGTGGGGTCGCTGGTTCAAGTCATAGACTCATGAGAATTACACAAATAAATAGGTAGATATTCAATAAGCAGATTCTACCAACAAAAAAAACACGCTTTTTATTGTTCTATTTATGAATTCATTTATTAGTTATTTATTTATTTAATCATTTATTTATTCATTTTTTTTTTCATTAATTTTTTTCATTCGTTTATGGCCATTGTGTCAAATACACCTATTTATTACATATTTATTTGTATAATTTTCATGAATGTACAATTTGAATGATGTACAAAAATTAAAAATGAATTTAATAGAAAAAAAGCAATTTTCTGGAAACTTGAACCAGCGTCCCCACACGCATGAGATCGAGAGCTTGCTGATCGCTCCGCCACGCTGTTGCTTGGCATGACGCAACCCCACAAGTTTTATGAATGATCTTAGAGTTCTCAAACTGGATTTTTTTAGAAACGGCTGAGTATTGGGTTTTACTAATCTTTTTACAATTTGGAATCAGGACTCAACCATAACTTTTTGATTTTTTGTAGAGTCTAAAGAAACATTAGAATTGCTCCACAAATCCCTGCAGTACGAAACTTCTGTAGTACTAAGAAGTATTGATGTGGAATCAAAGGTACAACATGTGAATAAAGAAGCAACCGATGCTGCAATAAAAATTTCATGCATTGACACTACTTATGAAACACGCAGTATTGGTTGCTCCACACCTGTTAGTGAAAAAACACCACCCCCTAGAGATCAGCTCACGTTATCGAGCATCAACCTTGGCAATTCCTCTGCAGCTAGCAGTGCTGCTCCGAGCGGTTACACAGACATTCTTGATAATATCGGAGATGACTGGCTTAAGGACTTTGATCAGGCACACGGACTTGAAGATGTCTTACAAAAATTACCAGATTCTAATGGCAATTATGCCATTAACCTTAAGCACACAAGTCTTATTCAGATCGAGGGAAGAGAAAGTGAAAAACAAGAACAAGATAACAAGAGAAGAGACAACAATCTTGATGAACAAAACAACAATATAGAACATGATAAAATTGGAGGTAATAACCAAAACAGTAAAAGTAACAATGAACAATATAATGAGGAACAAGAAGATGTTGGCGAAATAGAAAATAATGAACAAGTTGATGAAGAAGTTGACAATCTCGGAAGAGATAATAGAGTAGGACGAGAAGATAAAGACGCTGATGGGTACATCGAACAGAATCAAAATGAAGAGTTCAAGGGCTTACAAGTTGGAGAAGAAATTGATGGCGACGAAAATATTGGCAAAACACAATATAATAAAGAAGATGAAGATAAAGAAGTAAACGATGTCGGAAAAGACAATGACGAAGGAGGAGTGGAGATTAGTGTGCACATCGAACAGAATGACAGTAGCCAGCCTGATGCCGCGCAGGATGAAGAAGCAAGTGATGGCGAAGTTGGTAGTGACGATGCTAGTCGATTTGAGAATGATGACGAATGGCAAAATGACAACAATGAGAAAAATGAAGTACAAGACGACCCCAGTGAAGAAAGTAGTGATGATGACATTGAGAATGATTCCAATTACCTACCGGGTTCAAGCCTTTCGAATATGACTATTCAAACTTCTCAAATTAATTCTACCAAAATCCTATCGAAATCATTCACTGCTGGTCCACCTATTGACACCCGATCAGTAAGTATTCCTCCGTCTAAAAGCGAGACAACCAGACCTCTACCTTTAAAAAAATACTTTTGCCCGTTTTGTAAAAAACTACAAACCAAATTTGCACGCCATCTAGAACTGAAACATAAATCAGAAGCGGATGTGAAGAGATTAATGAAATTCCCTAAAGGTAACTACGAAAGAGCTAAGATCATTGAAACAATTCGTAAATACGGCAACTTTCTGCATAATACAAATCGAGATTTAAACACTGGTATTTTAATAACTTGCCGACGACGTCAGCTAAAATATGACCGGACTGCCGAAGATTATGCCTGTTGTTCCAACTGTAAGGGGTTTTTTTCGAAACAGACTTTGAGACTTCACTTCAGCAAATGTAATATGACGCATAAGAAAGGCGTAAGAGACATTTTAGTTATGGGCAGGCGTTTAACAGGCTACATTCATGAACTCGCGAGCGAGACTCTTCGTCACGTAGTCGTTCCTGTAATGAGGGATGATGACGTCACAAGATCATTCCAGTATGACGAGCTTCTGATTTTATTCGCAAACAAATTGTGCGATAAGTATAGTGCCCCGCACGAACATGATATGATTAGAGCTCAATTGAGACTTCTGAGCCGTTTTAAATCTGCTATTAAGGACATCAATCAAAAAATTGATGACTTCGCATCAATCTTTCATCCTGCGTTTTATGATTCAGCAGTATCTGCAGTTAGAAGGTGTGCAAACATAGATCCGAAGACACTCACACTGAAAACACCAGCTGTCGCTTCTACGCTTGGCACATTATTGAAGAAATGCGTAAAACTACGCCAGGCTGAATGTATCAAAAAACAAGATTATGAAGGCAAACAAGCTGCTGATGATTTCTTGGTGCTTTTTGAAGATGATTTTCCAATCAGCGTGAATAAAAAGGTTGTAGAGGCTCAGACCAAGCAGAAACGCCAACAAAAAATTGTTCTTCCTTCCAGAGAAGACATACGTCGCTTGTACGATTTTCTGATAAAGAAATGTGAGGCTAGTTTGAAAATATTAGAAAATCAATTTGATCTTTCAGCATGGAAAACCTTAAGTGAATGCACTTTGATTTCAATTCAGATGTTTAATCGTAGAAGGGCGGGAGAAATTGAGAGATTATTAGTAACGGATTTTCAAAATCGAACCGAGCTTGACGAGAATGTTGATCCAGATTTATATCGTAAACTGTCCTGCGAGGCAAGAAAACTCGCAAAGCGTTTTGCAAGACTGGCAATTCGTGGAAAATTAGGAAGAACAGTACCGGTTATACTCAATCCATCTCATGTTTGCTGCATTGAAACAATATTCAAATATCGAGCTGAAGCAGGTGTACAACCTGACAACGAATATATCTTCAGTATCCCCTCT
This sequence comes from Rhogogaster chlorosoma, assembly GCA_944452935.1. NCBI lineage: Eukaryota > Metazoa > Arthropoda > Insecta > Hymenoptera > Tenthredinidae > Rhogogaster > Rhogogaster chlorosoma. Next base: position 12,030,026 of record OX101800.1, on the reverse strand, counting down.
CTTAATCCTACAAAGAAAAAGTATTTGAGAGCCTGCGAACTCATGAGAAAATTTTCACATGAGTGTGGTGCGGTATTGCCTTCTTCACTGCGAGGAACCACATTGCGCAAACATATTGCGACCTTTTTTGCAATGGAAGGACTTGGGGAAAGCGAAGTTGCAGATTTGGCAAATTTCATGGGACATAATCAGCAAATACATAAAGATATATACAGAGTGCCAATTGCTATTAGAGAGGTGGCACATGTTTCACAGTTATTACAGCGTGCAATAGGGCAGGGTGAAGAGGAAGCAGATGACGGAGTAACCAGTGAAAGCGACGAATCGAATGCTGAAACCCCTTTGAAACAAACAGCTCAACCAAATACTCGTACCCAAAGATTGGCCAATACCATTGATACCAACGTACCTACGACTGAGAGTAAGGACACTCCTTCGGATGGTAGCGATACTGAAAATACGTTTGTCATGAAGCGACGAAGCAGTAAGTCAACAAACACTTTACCACTCGAGCATATATATTTTCCTTTGACATTGAATGATTTTTGTGTGCTTCCAGCTTCTCCATATGGCAAAACTAGACGCTTGAGATGGAGTGATCAGGAGAAAGCCGCAGTTACAAAATTTTTTGGTGATCCAACGACGTTAAAGAAACTGCCATCGTTGAACGAGTGTCAAAAAGCAATTCAAAATTGTAAAACACTCACAAGCCGAAAGCCTCAGATGCTCAAGACTTGGATCGACAATCAGAGAAAGGCATTAGCCCGGCGACGCATGTCTCTATGCCACTCAGAAAAGTAGAGGTTGGCCTCTACCTTTCGTTTATGATTTTGCTATTATGTAGGTACGAGAGGCTAAAAAAAAAAATATATCTTGTAAGCAATATTCGAACTGTTGATATGAAGGAGCGACTCCGCAGGTTTTGTTGAAAATACCACGTTTTTGCTCCTGAAATCACAGAAAAACATTCAATCGAAAATTCCTGACAGCAATTTTTAGATTATAATATTACGTATCTTGAAAAAAAAATGTCAACCTCTTGCAATGATAGTGTATGCGCAGGGAACCATTCGCAGCGAAGAGACTGCGAAGAGATTGCGAAAGGTTCTCTGCGCATACACTTTCATTGCAAGAGGTTGACATTTTTTTTAACATACGTAATATTATAATCTAAAAATTGCTGTCAGGAATGTTCGATTGGATATTTCTCCGTGATTTCAGGAGCTATAACGTGTTTTTTTCAACACAACCTGCCGAGTTCCCCCTTAAGAGAGGACCCTACTGAAATAGTGGAAAAAAGCAGTTTTTTATTTTTCAATTGGCGAAAAAAAAAGTTCAATCTGAAAAGTAATACTACCAATTGTAGATTATGATAGAATATGTTTTTAAAAAAAAATTCAGTCTTCTGCAATAAAAGTGTATGCGCAGGGAACCTTTAGCAGTCTCTATTCTGCGCAGCGCTGGGAAAGGTTTCCTGCGCATACACCTTCATCGCAGAAGACTGACATTTTATTTTAAAACATATTCTACCATAATCTAGAATTGGTAGTATCTCGTTTTAAATTGGACCTTTTTTGGCCAATTGGAAAATAAAAAACTCCTTTTTTCATTTTAGTAAGGTCCTCCGTTAAACTGGCTTGCAGGACATAGTTTGAGTGAGATTTCATCATAAGTATGTAAACATTTTTCATAAGTGCAGAAATTGCACCATGAGTAGAATTTATTTCCCAGTATTTTTATTTTCATTTTTGCACGTTACCTATTTTCTAAAAAATGTGTTTGGTAATAAGTATAACATGTGATTTAGTATTAAGCATTTATTTCGTTATTTCGATTGATACTTTTATTTTTAAGTAACTGGTATAGTACACAAATTGAATGTCAACAATAATGTAACTATTAAATATCATATACTCAAAGACTGATTGAAATTGAAAGACAGCACTAACATAATTCAAACCTCATTTGAAATCCGAAGAACAAATACAGCAAGAATTTATGTTACATAGTGTTTGTCTAAGACAAGTCGTCAGTAAGGCTATGACTATTAGAAAAACCACGTTATATTTAGTGGGACATCAAGTATTTACAGAAATGTATAAGGGTACAAAATATTATTGTTATTTTGTTCATGTAATGTTTATGAATAAGAAGTCTACTAAAGAAATCTATCATCCCGATTCGGATAAACTGTGATTTGTGTCCTGTTTGAAATATTACTTAACATAATTGAATAATAATAAAAAAAGATATGTCTTTGCTGCTTGATAAATACACGACTTATAAAATATTTGAACAAAAATTTTTGCTTTCTAGTTTTTGGTGTCCAGGTTCTCCGCTCTCCTCCGCTTCGTTTCTTTCGGGGTCCAGGTCACCTGTTTCATGGCCTTCGTATATTCAGTCGATGGTCCAGCTCGTCTACTCCGATGTTCGTGGTGTCTAGGTCCTCCGCTCCTAGGATTTCGATGTCTGATATTCCCTCTCTTTAATTTTTTGATGTTCAGGTCATCCTTTTCGTAGATTTTGGTATTCAAGTTCTTCCACTGCATAGGTTTTGGGGTCTAGGTTTTTCTTTCCGTAGTCCTTGGTGTCCGCAGGTCATCCATATCCGATGAAATAAAATCTATGAATTCCAAAAAAACGGTAAGGTAGTCGGATTTTTTTAAATTTTGTTCCTTATGGTACGTGTAGTTGGGACCTTAAATAAGTGTTTCCCAAAGTAGTTCGACGAAGTGTCCATAAATTACCGAGATGATTGACTTTGAGGTTTTATTGACGAGTTATATCCACCAAACGCAACTGAGGTCTTAACGACACGCGTAGCTTGGTTGGTAGCGATCGAGTCTCGTAACAGCGAGATCTTCGGTTCAAGTCTCGCCGCATGAATTTTTTTTCAAAATGCACCTTATATTTTTTATTCTTTTATTCATTCTGAAAATTGTGAGCAAACGAAACATAATAATAACTATATGCAGAAATATTCTTCAAGTACTTGGTAATAATACATAATTGGTTGTTAAACAATATTTATTACAAATTAACAACAAAGTTTTTTTTACAGAAACTTTATTGTTCATTGATAATTTTTTTTACAGAAACTTCATTGTTAATTTATAATAAACATTTCAAACATGTGAATCTATCAGACAAGCCGAACCAATTAAGTGCACATAAATGCAAGTGTCTCCAACTGAAGTAAGATTCTTCCTCTATTCGAGCGTGCAAACCTCAGAGAGACCGAAAAAAACCGAAAAGAACATTCTAAACGATTTTTAAGTAAAAATTGCCTCGGCCCGGGTTTGAACCGGGACCTTCGCATAATAAACATTGTTTATCAACCAATTGTGTATTATGACCAAATACTTGAAGAATATTTCTACATAATAATTATATAGTTATTAGGATGTTTCGTTTGCTCACAATTTTCAGAATAAGATAAAGAATAAAAAAATATAGGACGTGTTTTGAATGGAAAAAAAGAACTATCATAGTGCAAGACTCGAACCCGCGATCTCGCGGTTGTGAAACTCGATCACTACCAACCGAGCTATGCGTCACGTTCGAACACGTTTTGCGTTTGGTGGATATAACGCGTCGAAGGAACCTCATAATCGACCGTCTCATTGTCAGTAATATATTGATACTTCGTCAAACTACTTTGGGAAACGCTTATTCAAGGTCCCAACTACACGTATCATAAGTATCAATTTTTTTTTGAAATCTTACTACCTTTTCATCTCCTTGTTATATGTGAAGGATTCTTTGTCAACCCAGCCACCTTTTTTTTTCATGGTCTCAAATTTAATTGATTTTTATTCTGGGGAGTAACCTATTTTTGAGGACCTCTTGTGATTTTTTTCAGATTTTTAGCACTGCTCGTAGCCTAGATATGAGAAACGTGTACGATTTTTCATTCTCTATATCTATCTATTTGGCATGAAAAAAAATATATATATTAAAAATACATAAAAAACGTGTTTTTTCCTCAGCTTTTCGAGGAAAATATTTTCGAATTTTTTTAATCAAGAAAAAGTGCTCAAAAACCAAAAAAATGAGTAAAATGGTGTATGAGATCTTCGGGCCGTTTTGATTTTGATGAAAAAATTCACAAATCATCCATCCAATTTCCCAACTTTGCTCTATAAATTTCGTTATGGGCCGACCATTTGTTCCCAGGGAAATAAATTTAAAAAGCACTATACAGCCGTTTTTTCTTCACATAATAGTCTTAAACGCCCCTGAAACAATCAACAAGTTTACGAAAAGAAAGAAAGGTGATCGGAAAAGATTGTTTCAAGACTATTATGTGAAGAAAAAACGGCTGTATAGTGCTTTTTAAATTTATTTCCCTAGGAACAAATGGTCGGCCCATAACGAGATTTATAGAGCAAAGTTGGGGAATTGGATGGATGATTTGTGAATTTTTTCATCAAAATCAAAACGGCCCGAAGATCTCATACACCATTTTACTCATTTTTTTGGTTTTTGAGCACTTTTTCTTGATTAAAAAAATTCGAAAATATTTTCCTCGAAAAGCTGAGGAAAAAACACATTTTTTATGTATTTTTAATATATATATTTTTTTTTCATGCCAAATAGATAGATATAGAGAATGAAAAATCGTACACGTTTCTCATATCTAGGCTACGAGCAGTGCTAAAAATCTGAAAAAAATCACAAGAGGTCCTCAAAAATAGGTTACTCCCCAGAATAAAAATCAATTAAATTTGAGACCATGAAAAAAAAAGGTGGCTGGGTTGACAAAGAATCCTTCATGTATAAAGTATCGTTAAGGGATCATCTCAGTGTGACCGCCCGAAAAATCACTGATTTTCGCGATTTTTTTTTTCATGGTTAGGATATACTAATCGGTTTGGGTTTTTTTTTAATAAATTAAAGCAGCGATGAAGAATACAGAATGATTTTTGTTGCAGTGATTATTGAGTTTTTTATTATTGTTATTAATTATCAAAAATGTTGTGAAAAAAAAAAAACGGTGTCCGCTGCCGAAAGAAGAGTTTTCAAGCTATCGATTTCAAACTTCTACAGAACATTCTTCTTGTCATTCTCTATCGTCCTATGGAAGCTTTTTTTTCAATTTTTTTTGACAAAATGGCGGCGATTTGAACAAAAAGTAGTGAATTTGGCCTTTTTTTTCGACAGTTTTTCGAGAAAAAAAATAGGAAGTTTTTTTAAAAAAAAAAAAGCTTCCATAGGAGGATAGAGAATGACAAGAAGAATGTTCTGTAGAAGTTTGAAAGTGATAGCTTGAAAACTCTTCTCTCGGCAGCGGACACCGTTTTTTTTTTCACAACATTTTTGATAATTAATAACAATAATAAAAAACTTAAAAATCACTGCAACAAAAATCATTTTGTATTCTTCATCGCTGCTTTAATTTATTTAAAAAGAACCAGACCGATTAGGATATCCTAACCATGAAAAAAAAAATCAGTGATTTTTCGGGCGGTCGCACTGAGATGATCCCTTAAGGGGGTATTCTACTCTAGAGGCCCGAATTTCGAGCGTTTTTTGGCGATTAATAAAAAAAAAGCAATTGATATTTTTACCGTCCATTTTTTTATCATTTGTTTATTTATATTTAAAGTTTACACAAAACAAATTTCAAAAAAAAAAAAAAAATTTCCTTCGAGTTATGTGTCTTTGAAGTAGAGGGGGAAAAAAAAAGGCCGCGTCCTCGTATCCATAATTTCTACCCTTATGGTCATCTGAAAAATAAAACAATGGTGAATTCTTAATTAGTACGAATGTCGTTATCGTAAGAAGCGGCAAAACTGAAAAAAAAAAATTTTTTTTCATAAAATGGCGGCTACTGAAATTAAAGGTCGTTTTTTTCACCAATTTTTCAACTTTATCAAATTTTTTAAAAATATTACAAATTAAAATTTTCATTTTTTGTCGGTTCATACGATAAAAAGATATTGAAAGAATATTCATGCCAAATTTCAATTAAATCGGTTAATTAGAACTTGAGATATTGTGGACACTGCATCGAAAAAAGTTGTTTCGAGAAAAACGCGTTTAAAGTTTTACGTTAAGTTTCAGGCAGCGTAATTGATAAAATAGTATGTATTACTTACATTCTCTTAATCAGCCATCCCAGCTTCATACATTGGGCCTTACGTTACAATGACCTTCAAACCATCGATGTAGTATACTGGAAGTATTATAGAAAGAAGGGGAGAGAGCTATTCATACTCAGGTAGCCTGGGCCTCCGTCGCCTATTGTTACAGTCGTCCGCTCAACCGGTCTCGTTGCCACGACACTAAAACCGCTATAACTTCGGAAATAATTTGAATTTTGAAAAATCCTTTCAGGAGGATATTTTTGAATATCTAAACTATCGGATTATGAAAAAAAATTTTTTTTGATTTTTTCAAATTTGTAGAGTAGAATACCCCCTTAAGACATAATAGCCCCAAACTATGCGCGATACTTATATACACGTGATATTCAATAATGTCATACATGAAGAATAATTTGAAGACATAAGGGCTTCAAACTATGTCTTATCTGTATATATATATTAGGGTGATTAAAAAAAAATCGATATTTTTTAATTTCGAAAATCCCCTATTCAAAAGTTGTTGGAAGGTGAAAAAAGATCCCAGTTAAAATTTCAGCCCGAAAAAAAAATATTTAAAGGTCGCTCATTGAAGTTTTCTATTTCCCATTTAAATAACATGGGAGAAAACATTTTTTTTTTTTAGAATTTTCTAGCTCACAAGCCAATCGATGGATTTTTATGTGCGATGAAGATTTTTGTAGGAAATTAAACGCTCTACAAAAAATGTCTCTTGTCATTTTTTGATTAAACGACGAGTTCAAAAGTTAACTTTTAACTTTTTACCTTAACTTTCAAAAATTAACTTTTGAACTCGTCGTTTAATCAAAAAATGACAAGAGACATTTTTTGTAGAGCGTTCAATTTCCTACAAAAATCTTCATCGCGCATAAAAATCCATCGATTGGCTTGTGAGCTAGAAAATTCTAAAAAAAAAAAATGTTTTCTCCCATGTTATTTAAATGGGAAATAGAAAACCTCAATGAGCGACCTCTAAATATTTTTTTTTCGGGCTGAAATTTTAACTGGGATCTTTTTTCACCTTCCAACAACTTTTAAATAGGGGATTTTCGAAATTAAAAAATATCGATTTTTTTTGAATCACCCTAATATATATATTAGGGTGCTTTTATTTTGACGACTATTTTTTTTTTCGCTCCCGTACTGAAATTTTGTTGGTAATGCAAAAAAAGAAATTCCCTTAAAATATGAGCCCTTAATATTAATATTTAGTACTCGCTCAAAGCGTGTGAAGATTCCCCATTTAAATAACATGTAAATTTAGATTTTTTTTTTAAATCCTTACAACTCAGCGGCATTTTGTGCTATCATCTCGCCCATAGTCGCAATATACTCTTGATGAAGCCCTCTACGAAAGTGCTCATTGCGACGTAACTGTAACTCACACCGGTGAGGTAGCACAGGTCAATTTTTGTATAAATTTCTTGTTTTTTGTTATTCTTTCATCAATAGCTAAACTTACAGAAAAAATGTGGATGACATTTTCATAGGAAATTCAATTTCCTACAAAAAAAGTCCTTTGAGCCAAATCTCTAAGATTGATATTTCTCAAGTTAATGAGCTTTGACTTTTTTGTAGTATGAAATTTTAATGGATTATTGAATCAACTTTTTGTAATTTACATTGATTTTCCATTTCCTATCACCACATTCTTGAGTAATTATCTATTTTTCAAGTTGCGAGTGAGGAAAAAGATGAGTAATGTAATGTAATTAGTAATGTAATTTCATACTACAAAAAAGTCAAAGCTCAATAACTCGAGAAATATCAATTCTAGAGATTTATCTCAAAGGACTTTTTTGTAGGAGATCGAATTTCCTATAAAAAGTCATTTACATTTTTTGTGAAGTTTAGCCATTGATGGAATAACAACAAAAAAAAAAAAACAAGAAATTTACACAAAAATTGACTTAAGTGACCTGTACTACCTCACCGCTGTGAGTTACAGATATGTCGCATTAGACACTTTTGTAGAGCACTTAATCACAAGTGATTTGCCACTATGGGCGTTATGATAGCACAAAATGCAGCTGAGTTGTAGGGATTTGAAAAAAAAGATCTGACTTTACATGTTATTTAAACGGGAAATCTTCACACGCTTTGAGCGAGTACTTACCATTAATATTAAGGGCTCATATTTTAAGGGATTTTTTTTTTTTTTGCATTATCAACAAAATTTCAGTACGGGAGCGAAAAAAAAATAGTTGTCAAAATAAAAGCAACCTAATATTTATGTATAATAATCCACAACTTTGGAGCCATTCTGGCCTCAAACCATACGCCATACCGACGACACCATTTTCTGATTCTCTTTGATTCGACCGGATTTTTTACTATTTTACTAAGGGGGAAAGGGGTCTGAGATACAAAAAAAGAAGCATGTTTTTGTAATTTTTTTTCAGAGTACCTTATTTATTAATATTTCTATAATTTTTATGCATTATTAGGCATTATTCTAAGAATATTCTGTTGAATTTTCATAAAAAAATATTTAAAATTAAGCCAGTGGTAGTGGTGAGAACCGAGTCACCTCAAAAAAAAGTCTCCATGCGATAGTCAGAATAACTCATGATTGCTTCATCTGAAATTGAAAAACTAAAAAAATTTATATATATATAAGTATTAGAGTGATTCAAAAAAAAAATTTTTTTTCTTTCAAACAGGCTCAAAAGTTTCGTTTTGATGTCAAAATACGCCTGTCAAAATTTGAGCTCTTAATATTGATATTAAGAGTGTCCTCATCGCACTTTTCTATTTTCCATAAGAATAACATAGGAAAAATCATTTTTGCTTATTCTGATTTTCGTACGCTACAAAGGACTGCTCAAACAGTAAATCGCTATACATATTCTTGTAGAGAATTGAGCGCTCTACAAAAAAGGTCCCTTGGTCTTTTTCGATAAATCTAACCGTTTTGAAGTTTCTTTAGCGATTTTGGTCATGACTAACTTTGAAACGGTTAGATTTATCGAAAAAGACCAAGAGACCTTTTTTGTAGAGCGTTCAATTCTCTACAAGAATATGTATAGCGATTTACTGTTTGAGCAGTCCTTTGTAGCGTACAAAAATCAGAATAAGCAAAATAGTATATTGTGCAACACGTGCGGGAAGTTGGCGATTACTGACGAGTGGGAAAGTTGCGGTACGAGCCGAAGGCGAGTACTGCAATCACACGAGTCAGTATTCGCCAACTTCCCGCACGAGTTACATATCCTATTTTATGTGACACCAGCATGGGAAGTGAGACTTTTGGTTGTAAAACTGTCAAAATCGTCAGGTTAGAATAATAACACAACACGCTCGATTGCGCTATTTGCCTAGTTACGCTACTAATACGCTGTAATAAACATAATCGCACTGTTTTGCGTGCGGTAATAAACATTACCGCACGCTTCCGGAACGGATGGGTAATCGGTCATTTGGCGCACCACTTTTAGTGCGCGAAGTCAAACTTCCCATGCAGGTGTTACATAAATGATTTTTCCTATGTTATTCTTATGGAAAATAGAAAAGTGCGATGAGAACACTCTTAATATTAATATTAAGAGCTCAAATTTTGACAGGCGTATTTTGACATCAAAACGAAACTTTTGAGCCTGTTTGGAAGAAAGAAGAAAGAAGAATTTTTTTTTTTTTGAATCACTATAAGTATATATAAGTTTATCTCGGTTCCGAACGAAGGAATCAACGGAATATTCATTTTTGAATTTTTGGTAAAGGTGCAACTAAAAAAAATCAGATTTTTTCCAAGAATTGCTCTTTTTTTCAATTAAAATTTAAGTTGTAATTGAAATTAAAAAAAAATCTTTCGTTCAGAACCGAGATAACAATACTAAAGAAATCTTCTCGGGTTTTTTAATTTCCGATGGAGCAATCATGAGTCCTGACTACCGCATGAAATGACGTGACTCGGTTCTCACCACTACCACCACCACTGGCTTAATTTTGAATATTTTTTTATGAAAATTTAGCAGAATATTCTTAGAATAATGCTTAATGATGTACAAAAATTATAAAAATATTAATAAATAAGGTACTCTAAAAAAAAATCACAAAAATATGCTTCTTTTTTTGTATCTTAGACCGCTTTCCCCCCTTAAACCACGAATGATCCAAAATGAATTTTGTTTTCTGACCTTATAATTATAAGGATCACCCTAATATCACATTTACCGATAGCACTTCAACAAAAACAAAATGAATAAGGCTTTGCTCCGACCCTCTGTGAATCGGTCGCCAATTCCTTCCTGAAATCTGTGTCCTGAAATGATTATACGTTAATTTTTATAGATATCTCCGGAAGCCTTTCGAAAGTTATAATTTTTGCGCTGCTTTCGCGATACTCGAAAACTTTCACGTCTGAGCGTGAAATAGTAAAGGTACAAATTGGTGCACCTTTTATTTATCTACGGTTGAATTTTCACAGTATAGAGATATTTCCAATGGAATAAAGATAACAATAAATTTTCCTTGAGAATTTCATTTCAAAAAAATTTCACATTCTTTCCGAATTTTTTCGAAAACAAATGAATTCTTGTTATTGAAGGTCAGAAATGAGCTCTCGTTCACAATATTCCCACAAGGGAACGTCGCCAAGTGTCCCCGTCCGATTTGAATGAAACTTTGGGAGATTGTAGAAGGAGTGAAAATATTTGACACGTATTTTTTTATATCGGCGGAATTCCACTCCGAGGGGGTGTAATCAATTCCTGAAAATCGCATATTTCGATATTCGAAAGCTGGCGAATAACGACCGGCCGAAGATTTTCGGCTGGCACGGTGCTGCCGGAGGTTTTCGGGGTCGCTGATTTCAAATCTGCAGTCGAAATTAAAAAATTCAAAGTAGCTGACCGAGAATGGCGGACCGAATAGCGAAATCTGCGATTTTCAGGAATTGATTACACCCCCTCGGAGTGGAATTCCACTGATATAAAAAAATAGGTGTCGAATATTTTCACCCCCTCTACAATCTTCCAAAGTTTCGTTGAAATCGAAGGAGGACACTTGGTGATATTCCCTTGTGAGTCAATGAATTGACATAGAGTATTCTATGCCAAATAGGAGAGAAAAAAGCCCTAATTTTGGTTAACTGGGTGGAGGCAACTTGTTGCTAACAGTACGTAGATACGTATCTTCAGGTAAGATCGTGCTGTATGCAGAGGGAGCTGTACGATTGTACCAAATGTGGATGGGTGAATATTATATTATATTATATTATCTGTATACTTTGAGGACAAGTAAAAAATCTGTCGTATATTTTATAAAGTATGGTTTGGAGACATGACCCGAGATCATGCTTTGGACATTTAAATTGCATTAATTAATGAAATATTCCATGTATATCTAATCGACGAATTATCTGCTCTTAAACGGCTATCACTGCATGTTTGTATACGTTAAAAAAGTAAGTTCTCAATCTATGCGTTTAATATATTGTTATATAGATGTATGTTAAATTGTGCAAGGCATACTTTGAAGACAGAGCCTATATTCTGCTATCAGGTATAAAGCACGGTTTGGAGACATGTTCTCAAAACATGCTATACAAATAAATGACCTGAAAACATGCATTGCTCACTGAAACTGTCATAAATCTTAAAATTTGCTGCACACAAAAAAACTACGAAATGGTATTGCTTAAAAAGCTTTTTAGCATATGCGTATGCTTTAAAAAAGTAGGGTCTCAAACTATGCGCCCCATATATATATATATATATATGTAGATATATGTAGATATATATATTAGGGTGGTCGTTAAAAATTAAATTTTTTGCGACGCCCCCTAAAAAGCTTCCTTTTGATGAAAAAACACTGGGGAATTTTTTTTTTTTTTTTTAATTCAAAACAACACATGCCGCAAGACGATCTAAGTTAATTTTTGGGTATAATCATCTTTTTCGGGAATTTTTGCGACACCCCCTAAAAAGCTTCCTTTTGATGAAAAAACACTGGGGATTTTTTTTTTTTTTTTTAAATTCAAAACAACACGTGCCTCAAGACGATCTAAGGTAATTTTTGGTTTTAGATCGTCTCGAGGCACGTGTTGTTTTGAATTTAAAAAAAAAAAAAAAAATCCCCAGTGTTTTTTCATCAAAAGGAAGCTTTTTAGGGGGTGTCGCGAAAATTCCCGAAAAAGATGATTATACCCAAAAATTAACTTAGATCGTCTTGCGGCATGTGTTGTTTTGAATTTAAAAAAAAAAAAAAAATTCCCCAGTGTTTTTTCATCAAAAGGAAACTTTTTAGGGGGCGTCGCAAAAAATTTAATTTTTAACGACCACCCTAATATATATATATGGGGCATTCCACGTCAAATCGACCTGGTCGTGACCCTCGACCTCTCAGATCTGGTCCGCGATTTTTTGTAAAATTCTTCAGACCTTGAGTAGCAATCACAATTTTTTTCAGATTTTTCAAAATAAATTTGAGTGAGTCATGAATTTTTGAATTTTTTTTTCCAGCACCTCGATGGCCGTGATCGAAAAATCTGAAAAAATTCTCGAAAATTTTGTTTGAGAAATGCAAATTTTCGAACTAAAATTCAAAATGTCTGGGCTCTTGCTTCGACCTGTTTTCTTTTTAGGTTTTTTTGAGAATATCACTATGAATCCGGAAGTTGTTCCGATATTTTTTTTTTTGACTTAGTCAAGTATAGTTGATTCATGACCGATCACGAACAGTGATCGCTCTCAATTAATCACAATTTCACGTTGAGATTCGAGAAAAAAAAAAAAAAAACGCTCGAAAATCAAGAAGCAAGAGCCCAGACATTTTGAATTTTAGTTCGAAAATTTTCATTTCTCAAACAAAATTTTCGAGAATTTTTTCAGATTTTTTGATCACGGCCATCAGGGTGCTGGAAAAAAAAATTCAAATATTCATGACTCACTCAAATTTATTCTGAAAAATCTGAAAAAAATTGTGATTGCTACTCAAAGTCTGAAGAATTTTACAAAAAATTGCGGACCGGATCTGAGAGGTCGAGGGTCACGACCAGGTCGATTTGGCGTGGAATGCCCCATATATATTATATGTATATATTATATATATATATTGTGACGTGAACCCTTTATATCTCCCGGGAATAGACCGGATAGCTATCCCGAGAGATAGTTCAGTCGACAATGAACAACCCCGAGGGTTAAATAAATAATAATTTTACAAGAAAAATAACGATGTTGAGAGTTGGGCGCCAGGCGACTACTTCGCCACGAGACTCTAAATTTGAAGACAAGAAAAACAAAAGGCCTAGATTACTATAGAAAATGCGGCGGCTAGCTGCAGTACCGCGGAGAGGGGTCGGGATTAGGTTGAGGGATTAGCGAATGCAGTAATTACTCGAGTAGTTAATTTATAATAGACAAAAACGTGCGTTTATTCAAACAAAAAAATAGAATATGAAAAATATAAAAAAAAAGATAACAAAAGATGATGTACCCGGGGGTACTTCCCCTCGGGTATAAATTGATTACATGTCGTGTAGAGGCGACCTGGCCACGTTTGACGAGCCTTACAAAGAAAAAGAACGAAATAAACGCTCCCACGTAGGGTGGCAATAACAAAACGAAAAGAAAATTAATAAATGACTCGTCAAATAAAGTCCTCGGAAGAATAATAAACTAGACTCAAGTCATGCAACAACAAATAACAGCGATTACAAAAATAGATAATAAATCACCTATCGGTAGAATAATGCCTTAGGCGGGCCTGCGGCCTGAAATTAATTCTAATTAACAAAATATGTAATTCCGCGGCCCAGAATTTAGATTATTTCTTTGCCGACGGCTCAAACTTAACAATTTCGCTAAATCACTTAAATCTAACTTAAATTAACTCTGCGCATTAAACAACAAAATTCTCTACAAACTTCGACTAGCGTCGAATTATTATCTGGACTCGAAATCTCTAAACAATACACGAGGCTCGGCCTCGGTACAAAGCCTACCTCGCGGGAGGAAGAGAGCGCGACAGTGACCGGCTGTCTCACTTGCCCTCGTGGGCGAATAATACGAAATTTCTTCTTTCAATAATTACTCAATAATTGACTATTTTAACGCGAGACTCGAACTCAAAATTATGGCATGGGACACTGGTGACGGCTTTCACTCGGAATCCGGCCTAATTTGATCCCAAATTCGTGAAATAGCCTCGTGGCTGAGAACAAGCACGCGGCAGAAGGCCGTTGCCGGATTCAAATTATCCAACGGGTTAGATTGCTTAACGCTTACCGTTCTCCAGCCACCTCATAAACAATAGGCTCTCCCTGGCGAAATCCATCGGGATAGTCCAAATAACAGCTCGTTCCTCGGGGAAACTCACTCACACAAATTCAAAAAAAAAAAAAAGCAAAAGCAAGACTCAAAAGATAGCTCGAACGCAAAGGGGGTACTCAGTACGCAAAAATTGTCACAGGAGTGATCTCGAGAGTAGCCTAACGCAGAGTGAGACCACCGGCGTCGTGCGGATGCGCAAGGACCTCGTTAGTCCCGCAATTATCGATTATGGTATCGACCACGCTGTGACGTCATGGGGTAGCGCTCGATCCTTGGCGCGAATTCTTTGAATTGTCACCACGGTGATTTTAGCTCTTTTAGGCCGAGGACTGCGGGTTGTAGATTCTTCTCGGTGGCGGGAATCTCATCCACCACCTTAGTCCCTCGTTGTAGAGTGTCGGGGACACTCTCCCGCATCCTCGGCTGGTTGGTGAGTTAGCAGGGCCGTTGCTAATCTCACGAGCTTCGGTGGCGCCTTGTTGAAAATTCACGCCCTCGGTGCATCGAGTCGCAGGCGTTCGTCGGAGTATATCGGGGTCGTCAGGCCATCTCCAATAATTAATGCCTCGGTGCCCACATGCCAGAGAAAAGTGTAAAAAAAACAAAAGAATAAATAATCGATTTCATTATCTAAGTCGGTCACGGTCGCCTCTCGGAAGTATTTCGGACCTCGCGGTCATCCTACACACTCATACGTCATTCATTCTAGCGATCCCCCGTCTTAATTAAGGTCTCGTTTAGGGGCGAGGAGCAGTTTGTAACATGCAATGTTACAATATATATATATATATATACTTATATAATTGTAAAATGTATCTTGAAACATAGGTGAATGACTGATGTACAACATCCCTTTTAAGAAATAACCGAATACTTTATTATGAGTTCTTTGGAATTATAACTTTAATAAACCTGACTGGTGGGACACTAAAAAATCCCCCTCTCTGACCACGGTGTACTTGAAGACGAATTTCAGTTTGGCCACTTTACTTCCGAGTGAGATGTGTTTCTTAATATAAAATCTATTCTATATGCTTTCGTTTTTATCAAATATTAGATTGATAGTGTAACGAAAAACCTATATTCAAATTTAAACGCCCTATGTTTACGACTCAAGTAGTCACCAAGCCAAGCATCAGCTAGGTGAAGCGACGAGAGAAGTGAGGGATAGCTCTCTTGGCTACGAGCGCTCGACCCGATCAGTCGTGTCTAACATTTCTTCTCATATTATATTTCATTTACTTGTAACGTGTGTAACTTATTATTTTAATTCTCTATATTTCACCAATATCTCGTGCTTACTTCAATATCTATTTGACGATTATAATTTGACAAGATCTCCATGGGACGATAAGTTGTCGAAGCAGTAACATCGAAAATATAAGTATATTCACACACATGGCGAAAGCCAAATAAATTGACTGAGTAAACTTTTAGTATCATTTTCACTTTTAAATAATAGCTCTGGAGAAGATATTTTAATTATAATTTTAACTGTGCTGTCCTTGTGCTGTCCTCACGCCTCATATATTGTTAAATAATCAAGACTTGAAGGCTATTGCCAACTAATGTAAATCGAACTCATATAAATTATTATAATCAGTGGTATTTTTTTAACTCTTTGAGACCTGTGTCTACATTTTTATGACTTATTGTTCATATCACTGGTTTGTTGCAAATCTAAATCACTTGTTAACAAATGCTAATTGTCTTTTGATAAGGACGAAATAAATATACACATTTATACTGTTCTTTGATGTTTATTTTTCTTTTACTTAACTTTTAAATTCCTACGTAAAACAAATATAAGTGTTACAATAGCCTATGTAGAAACAATTAAAAAATTTTTTTAATTGTGACTGGTGGGACAAGTACAAAATATATGAACATAATTCTTTGATAAATCAGTTTTATGGCTTTTTATACCTAACAAACGTTGTTATTCATTAATTTTACTATAAATTATTTAAAATAATTAAGAAACTAGAATCAAACACAACGCAAATGACGGATCAAACATATTAATAACAACATCTTAATGAACTTTAGTTGCTTATAACAAAAATATAAGAAGCTTGTTTTTTAAACTACCATAAAAGAAAATAACGATGTCTTATTTGGAATATTAGATTGATAGCCTATGTAGAAACAATAAAAAAAATTTTTTTTTTAATTGTGACTGATAGGACAAGTACAAAATATATGAACATAGTTGTTTGATAAATCAGTTTTATCGCTTTTTATACCTAACAAACGTTGTTATTCATAAATTATACTATAAATTATTTGAAACAATTGAGAAACTAGAATCAAACACAACGCGAATGAAGGATCAAACATATTAATAACAACATCTGTAGTTGTTCATAACAAAAATAAAAGAAGCTTGTTTTTACTACCATAAAAGAAAATGACGATGTCTTATTTGGGAAAATCTATAACTAATAATTCAGTTTCTCAAAAATATTAACAATTGAAAAAAAAAAGTTTGAAAATAGCAAAAGTCCGGTTTTCATTAGTTTGAAATTTTGTTACTACACATTAATGAAATATAGACTTTTAACTATGAGTTAGTACTAAATTAGGAATGATTGAAGGAATTTAAAAATTTATGTCATTATCCTCTTTTACATGGAATGCCCCATTAACGTTACGAACTTCAACCTCATACTGTATGAGTCAAAATTGAGTTCTATTTAATAAATCATTTATGTTTGTCACAGTTGACAATTGAAATGAATGTGTTTGTCTTTTACTGAATGTTCCTTCCCTTGCCTGAATTCCGAATGTATTTTTTGTAACGATCACACTATACCTAATACCGTATAGCCCTGCTGAAATTAAATGAGCAATTCTTCTCAATTCTCGTACTTGCAAAAAGTAGTGAAATCTCACAAAAAACATCGGAAGATGTAAAAAAAAAGCCGCCAAGTACCCAAACGAAAATCACAATTGCTTGAGAAGCAAAACGTTTCGCAAGTCTTTGTCGTGAAATCAAGGAAAAAGCCAAGCACCGAACGTACCCCTGCGATCTCTCAGCAAGTCTACGTCGTGAAGTCGGAGTTTCGTGTGAGGATATCGAAACATCATTCCAAGAGCTACGTACTTGGCGGGCACATTCGGTTACTTAGAGCTATACGGACAATCCAGCTTCGTTCTACGCAAAAATTGAGTTTTCAATGCGACAGCAATTAAATACACTAAAAAACTAGTTACCTCAACCAATAAATGTATCAGAAAATGCTTCTACGGGCACTTAATTATGTATATGACTTTACAGACGTAAACACCTTGTATAATAAATAAAAATCCTGGTCGTTCCACTGTCATTCAATTATCAGATCGGACTCGGAATTCTGGAATCACGTACCTCACTATGGAGCCAATGAGCAATGTACTACGGTAAGTTCTTTCATATGATAGATGACATACCGTAAAGCTTGAGTAGATAATATTCATTATGGAGGACTGAACTTATTCACTTGCAAAACTATGGAATTATCGAGAAAACTCTACTTTACTATTCCGGTATAAAACCTAAAACTTGCAGCTACGGATATACGTGTATGCTATAAGTAGCATAGAGGATGACAGTTTGATATAATGTTGAATATAAAATTCAGTTGCTGAACGTCTTGGTGTACAGGCCTGCACATTAATGGTGTATCCAAAAAAATCAGCGTCATGTAACATGAACTAAACTCTACTAGCGTCACCATGCGCCCACAGTCGATATTTAGCAGACGGCATGCGCCATCTGCTAGGGATGCAAGGAATAAACGAATTGTTGTCATTGTTGCGTTGTGTGTTGGGCACGCATACGCTCGTTCAGCGAAATAGCGTCTGCTTGTCGTCTGCTCCGTGGTGCGAGTTGGAACCACGATACACGATGCGAAAATCTAACCGCAGCTATGTTCATGTATACACCATTAATGTGCAGGACTGTACCTATACTAATGTAATACAATCTTGCTCACAATGCATGCGTATCCCTGCTAAAAATTTCGTATAGAGAGGGATATAATCGCAGAAAATGCTATAGAATCTGGTAGCTCGCGTATCCGTTTCCATCCATTTCCATCTGTTTCTTTAGCGTTTTCTGCGCATTCTATCAGTCTATATACGGAATTTTTATCAATCTGCAGGTGCACGAGCGTATACACGTAGTGGGAAGGATCAATTTCACTACCGGAAACCCATCCTTGTAACAGTTCGGCCCCACTTGAGTGTAAATATATTTTGTCGCTCATTCGCTTGTGAGGCATAATCATTCGCAACTACACACTAGTGCCAGAAGATTAGCGCGTGCGAGTTTACGGAAGTGCTTGCGCGCGGGCGCCTGAAGGCGCCCCCGCTGCAGCAATTCCGTAAACTCGCACGCGCTAATCTTTCGACTGCCACGACAAAGTCGTCCCACAAGATCGGAAGATGCATTTTAAATAAGTGTGTATAAGACCAATGTTATCTGCAAATTAGACATTACTCCGAGACATCCATCAGCCACCAAGGAAAACAGTTGGAAAACAAATGGTTCGCAAACTACGATAAAATACTATCAATCCAAAGCGAAAACAACAAGCACAAAAAAAAAAACCGAATGTGCCCGCCAAGTACGTAGCTCTTGGAATGATGTTTCGATATCCTCACACGAAACTCCGACTTCACGACGTAGACTTGCTGAGAGATCGCAGGGGTACGTTCGGTGCTTGGCTTTTTCCTTGATTTCACGACAAAGACTTGCGAAACGTTTTGCTTATCAACCAATTGTGATTTTCGTTTGGGTACTTGGCGGCTTTTTTTACATCTTCCGATGTTTTTTGTGAGATCGTAATATAACACGCGCCTATCAAGTTTTTTTAAATAAGAATATAATACCAGTCTTGCCTGTGCCGTCGTATACGCTGCTATGACTACATTCGCGAGGATAGATGGTTCTATACTTTGGTCTACGTAGGACCATCGGGCGTACAACACATCATCGTTGACGGGCACTAGATCCTCTAGTGAAATCGCTGGGTTTGTCAGCAGAGATAGCAGGGCCTCCCGTGTATTGATGACCGTCGTCTTTGACATGTTGTCCCTCTGGCCAAACTTACCCCAGAATGAGTTTAAACACAACTTCGCCACAGAGCGAAGACCTGGATTTTTTTCAATTTTCTGCTGATTTAGCTCTACACCCTCTACTAACTTATACTGTCGAATATAGTCTGTCCGTTCGTCGTCGGTGTTACAGCCAGCTGGCCAACCGCTAGCCTCCTGTTTGAGTTTAAGAAAAGTACGAATATAGCCCGCAAAGTGCCCACCCTCGCCTGTCTCTGGATTGTATTGAGTGACCTCGTACTGCCAGATTTCCGATACAGATATCACTTTATACCCATTTGCTACAGCTTCTTTCAGTTCGTCCGAAACCCATGTGCCGGATAGATATCGTTCGCCCTCGTCATTATGTGGACACGGTGATTGTATCAAATCGCGACAACAGGTGTAACAAAGCGGGAACATCAGCTTATTATGCATCCGGAAAGGCAGTACAGGGTGATAAAGATTTCGCGGTGGCAGCACGACACATTGAACTAGTCCCTCGACCCTGGTAAGATCTACGCCCTGCATTCCTATTAACGACTCACATTCTTGCCCTACATATACCTTTGGGTGACCACGCGGGTATTTACCTGTCGCGTTGACGTACGGGTACAACGAGCAAACGTCAACGTACTGTATTTGCTCACTACCCCCGCCGTCCACTTCGTAAAGCCTCGAAGCATTTCCTGTCCGACCGCCGAAAAAGGCTTCACGGGGATTCAATTTAGCTATACCTAACCCTGGAACAAGTCCATTACCTTCGATACACGCCCGCAAAGCCGCATCTGTTTCTACCATTTGGGTGAATTCGCACTCCCACATTTCTTCGACGATGATCCCAAAACGCCGCAGTCGTCTCGTCTTGGCCAAGGTCTGCTCGAGTCGTCGGTCCATACTCTCTCCAACCGCTGGCTGCTTATCCCGATTAATACGGAAACACCGCGGACACCCGTGCCAGTAGCAGCCATGGAACTCCAGTACATGCTCGCTGCCATCGGGCCCCGTGTAGTAGCCGTCTACCCTGCGTCCCTGGATCCGCTTCTCTCTTCCTCTACCAGCGTGGTCGATCTCGATCCCAAGCTCATGCTCCCTCCACACCAACCACTCGACGGCTCTACGCGATTGCTTATCCCCCAGTCTGTATCCAGCAGGAGGGATAATTCCAATCTCGTTATCGCGTAGAAAGTTTTTTCGAAAAACCATCGAGCAAGCTGATGCTATGGTTGTACTCTCGGTGAATGGACAAACATTACCTGTACTCAGGAAGATCTTCCGAAAGGCTAGGCAGGCGAGACGCAAAATTGCAACATCTGACTGGCAGTACTTCAACAACTCTACATCAAAATTAAAAATATAATTTTCCCTCACTAACCTATCGTACCACTTGAAAAAGTTTTCCCTAGCCTCATTCGTCATACTATCAGGTGAATAAAACTCAGCCGCGGGTAACGGACCCTCATACCCCAAATTAGCCGGAGTATTGAACAAATGCGGGAATAATCCTTTTTGTGTAGACTCGGGTAAACCAAAAGCCTTCGGCAATGCTGACAAAGCCATCGGCATGTATGCCAGCGAGTCTAGGAAACGGGTGTTATTCGTTTCCAAAAGTATTATTTTACTCCCGTTGAGTATCACCCGCGGTGGTTCATCACCTTTCTCTACTAAATACTTCAGAATAAACTGGGCGTCAAAACCTTTCGCGTTGTGTGCTATGCATATTACCTTCCTATAACCATCGATTTTCCTATCTACCAATTCTACAAGTTCTCCCACGGGATCCCTACTGAAAACAAATTCTCGTTGAGCACCGCACCCTGCACAACCCTCGCTAAACGAACTATCCATACACCGCGTGCAGACCCGCTGCGCCACGCACAGATTTGGCACGTGGACATTCACTGTCTCGTCTCCGTCTAGAATGTCATTCTGTTGAGTCTCGAAATCATAAAAAATAAATATGTAGTTTGCAGGCTCCCCCGTGTTGGGTTTAACAGGTCTCATATAGCAACTATGATCTATCTTTTGATTTGAACGACAGGTCTTGCAGTATATTTCCCCACAGATATGTCTACCCTTGGAAGTATCCATGTAAATGTCACAGTTTTCACAAATCCGTAGGGTACTACAGATTGACCGTTTTCCACTAAACGAACCGTGCTTCTTATGGTTTTCAAGACACCCGATACCGTAAAATTCACGTCTACAGGAGGCACATTCCATTCTATCAGCCCGCGTATCGCAAGCGGGTGTCGCCAAGCAACGAGGACATATGTTAGAGCACCTGTGTTCCCTACCACGAGAATAGCCTACGTTACATGGTTCACAAAAGAAATTAGAGGCGGCTGCTGCACTGATATTCAAAATTGGATTATAATGTCTGTTTTGTTCGTCATAAAGAATGTTGAGTCTAAGAGTTGCAGACCGCCCTAGACCCAGCACAAGATCCTCACCATTGAAAAAACATTCCCCGCCTTTACCAAGAGTGCTTCGAAAATAAACCATTATGACCGTGTCCTCCCGTGCCAAATACTGTTGAAACTGCAGAAGTTCCTCGTACCCACATCCCTGTTCAGGTACCGTGACATGTGCCTTCCTAACCAATTCCTGAGCCCTTTCCCTCTGATATTTCTCACTGTCCCTAGCCCTATTCCAAATGCTCTTGAAATCCGGATGAGTCTTTCGAGCGTGCACCCCAGCTAAAAACAAAGCCCGCGGTAAACATAAATTATCTGTATTTTTTAACGTTAAGATCGACCGCTTCCTCAATATTGCCTCCCCATCCAATCTTAGACGTTTACCCCTCCCAACAGGCGAATTGACTGTAAATATATTAATTGTGAAAGGTTGATCTAGCGCAAACTCACTCGCACTCTGCGTGACTCTAAATACAAGACTCCATAGATCCTCAAAATGAAAATCGCGAGCCGGTCGAAAGTTTAGACCAGCGGCACCCTTCGTGAACCCATCCGTAACAAACGTTATACCCATTAAATCATCCTCACTACACAATGATCTGAAATAGCTATGAAGATCCCTGAAAGCTTCCTCTAACCAACGAAGTGTATTTTCCGTCTCCGGCGGAATTACGATTTTCACCGTGACCTGATTCCCTGCCAGTCCAAAACGGGGATATCTTTTATTTAATCTCTGCGTAATTCTAAACCGTCTTGACCCATCCTCTACACTTTCTATTTCTGAATCTGATCCTACAGCCTGAACCGGTATACTAACTCGCCTGTCAATCTCCGGTTGATCTTCCTGCTCAAGTACATCGTTTGACGGAGCATTCCGCTTTCCTGGGCGACGTGCCGCTCCACCTTCCATCGCCGATGAAGTGCTGGCACCCTCGTTGACCGCGAACCGTGCGGACGCAGGTTTCGCCCTTAACATGTCTCTGGTATCTGTAGAAGTATTCAAAAATTATAAAAAACAAAGTAAAGCTGAACGGGGAAGAATATAACCAAACGAATTTCTGGTCAGTGCGTGCCCGTGACATATTCTATAATTCTACTCACCACTCGCAGTTGTATACCGCGTACTATCGTCGGATACAATCGTCGCATTTTGGTGCAACTCAGCCGCCGTTTCAGAGGCCATCTCTGTCTCGATCGTCTCCTCCTCATCTATCATTGAGACCTGTGATAGCCGCTCCGCAGCCTCCTCCACCGTTACCGCGCGATCAGGGCTATTCCTCGGTTCTTCGCTACCATCTTCACGGAGATTGCTTACGTCTGACTGATCCTGCGTACACATCGTCACGTTTTCCGCAGCCAGCTCATAAGCCTCGAGAGCCTCTATAGCCATCGCTTCTTCCCGTGCTATCGCATGGGCACGTTGGCGAGCTGCCGCTACTGCCAACCGCTTTCTTCGTTCAAGTACGGCACATAGATTTTTCAAATCGGTCGGTAAAAGAGCATCCATCACGATTTCCCTCATTCTCGTCATCCAAGTAGGTCTACTCTCCAGGCTGGACATTGTCATAATTTCTATGACTGTAGACAAATCAAGCATGCCCATGATGTTCCGCAACACCACAGTCACTTCCCGTGTCGTACACATCTCCTCGACCCGTCGATACCACTCAAGAATACGAGGATTCAGAAAGGTTGGTTCAGAACGTTTCAGGTACCGTATCACCATCAGGATTAATCCCTTGGTGA
This sequence comes from Rhogogaster chlorosoma, assembly GCA_944452935.1. Taxonomy (NCBI): domain Eukaryota; kingdom Metazoa; phylum Arthropoda; class Insecta; order Hymenoptera; family Tenthredinidae; genus Rhogogaster; species Rhogogaster chlorosoma. The sequence continues at coordinate 12,006,404 of OX101800.1, read as the reverse complement.
CTGATAGTGTATGTTTATCATGAATACGCATCATCGTGAAAATATCTCTCTAAAAATAATTCAAACACTCGATGAATAAGGACTTGCCAAAATTTTCTCGAAGCTCAATTTCGCTCGCTTAGCAACAACACCTTTCACGAATGAAAAACAAACGTAAGAGTAATTGTTAAACCACTCGAAATCAGAAGATCACAATCAGCAGAGTTTCCTCTACTGAATAGTTTTTCAGACTGATAAAATTGCATGCTTTTGGGTCATCTATATATGTTTTGGTTGACAGCTTGTTCACTCCCACGCACTGTGAACAAGCCAATCGGTGACATTACCGCCTCCTACTAACCACTGGCCATTTACACCCACACAGCCATGCCACCTTCATATAGCGGTTTACCGTGGACACCCCTGCGTCCGCAAGTCGGTACCTGCATAGACAGTACCTTTTAATCCCCAATCGGACCTTTGCACTTGAGACAAAAGAATGTACGCGCGTACCGATGGTAAGTTTTATGACGCAAGTAGCCGGAGCGTAAACGCGGTCATAAAAATCGGTATTTCCCGTGACGTCCCTTATTTCCGCAAATCTATACTTGCATAGTCATTATCTTTAATCCCTAATCACACCGTTGCTCACAAAACAAAACAAAATGCAATCAAACCCACGCGAGGATGGTCGGGTCGTAAACTTGAAAATAGAAAACGACTGATTACTTTTCGGAACTGCCAACGGCAAGACAGTTGCACCGTGCCATTATCTATTTTCTTTCATTGTCCCATGTTACCGTGGTAAACGCAATTTTCAATGTTTAACCGTATACCTGTTCCACGTTCAACTTTTGAGTAGCTTGAGTAGGGCGTATAATACAATTGTATTGTCCAAGAGATAATGAAATCGCTTATTACTTTACACCAAGACCGGATATTTCTTTAGACAGGCTGAGACCTGTAAACCTAAGAAAATGAATAGCTTTCAGCACAAAAGGGCTTGTTTTTCCAACCTTCGAATTTGACAACTTCGTGGCAAAAGCGAAATGACCGTAGTATCCGCATTGGTTTTTCAGCCTGTGCACATAGTTTTACAACATGCGGTGATTCATCTCGAAGTACTTGCTCAAACCTATCTGTGCAAGTTATCACCAAGCAAACCTCTTCTTCTACCCTCAGTCCCAAACCAGCAGTAACCTGCAAACTCTGTACCATAAATTGTTTTTTCTCTCCCATGATGAATAGGTGTATTTGAACCGATGGTGGGGATTCTTGTTGAAATATTGAGATGTCTTTCCACAGCCATCTCAGTATCTAGAAATCCGTCGTGGTTAAAACAGTGAACAACGGTTACTCTGCATCAATCCTACTCTTCAGAGACGAAATTATAAGTAAACCATGTCTAATTCTCAAACTGTGCGTGCATTACAGAATGCTGATCCATCCGAAAGGTCCGTCATAACCGATCCTCTGAGACCGACAAGGCGTATGTTACTTTCTACCATTTACGGAATAAACAATTCATTTTCTACAACAGTGTCGGTCGGGTATTCTTTAGTTGGAAAACGTTTCGAACCTATTGTACAGTTCAGCGGTTACGGCGGCTGTGTTATTGCTATGAGAGCAGACATTTGGTGCAAATTTTTAAACATCTTTAACGAAATCAACAACTACATCGCTGAACCAACGGGTACAAGCTACAGTTCTACCCATCCTGCCATTCCTGCACCCATTGACGTGAGCGGATATACTGTTTCGTTCGTCCTCGCCCATGGATCAAGAGCCATCAAGCTCACAGAACCAGCTGAAGTATGGAAAAAAGAAGAGGACCGAACCACTGATGATGAGTCAACCGTCTACAGTTCGCCCAGTCCCAAGAAACGAAAGCTGTACTCGCCGTCTATAGTATTACAGAAACCATCAATTACTGGTCTAAGTGCTATAACCCCATGTGTCAGTGAACATTTATGTCGTCTATCAAACCATACGATTGCTGTAAACCAGTGTAAACACGATATAGTCAGGGAACTCGCTACGTTGGCTAACGCGTTTGCTTTCGTGGATACCTCTATCGAACGTTTCACAGAACTTATCTTGAGGGATTTTGACGAGATGCAAGAACAGCTGAAGCTTAACTTCAAACCGAGTTTTGTGACAGACATGTATAAGCTTGTTATACTTGAACTGAAAGCACAGTTTGATCTAGTCATTGCCACCGAAATTAAAGAAATCATAGATTCGACACGTGAATACATACGTATTTATGCTACGGTCTGAGAAAGACTGTTCGCGGTAAGAAGTGAGTCTTCCCGAATCTCGTCTAATTTAAGCATTCAGCATATCATTGTAACTAGTCATAGTTTTCATACAGAATACCTTTCGATGAATATCAGTAGAGATAAGTTTGAATCTGAATTTCTGTAAATTTTGAATAATATGAATAAACAATCATTGTAACCATATTCGCCTGCTCGTCTTTGACCAGCCCCTGTCCTTTCCTACGGTCCCGTATACCTGCACTCCCAAACCGCCTACCCCTACCGTAGTTGAGAATCCGCACGGCGTATATCTATATATATTCGGAAGGGTCATAAACGGCATACTGCCAACGCAGTGTATATCTATATATATATACTCGGAAAGACCATAAACGGCATACTGCCAACACAGTGTATATCTATATATATATTCGGAAAGGCCATAAACGGTATACTGCCAGAACGGGGGAGGAAGCACGAACATTGACAACGACGCTTGTTCACCCTTCTCCGCCGTCAGGTATACCACGGCAGTAGCGGGTGAACCGTCGTCACACTTGGTCGGAAACGGAGCGACGCCTGAGTAGAGCTCGATAGGAATCACATAAGTTAGAATGGACGAAATTCACCCACGGTAAAATGAATAAATAGGATTCACATAAGTTAACACCGACAGAATTCAGCCGGGGTAAAAATGAATAAGTTCCACTTAGATTAAAATCGCTGGTTTAGATTAGGTTAGGTTCAATTCGTTAGGTTAGGTTAGGTTCAAAAGAGAAAAAATGGCGCCGGGCCGGGCAGGGGGAAAAAGGGGGAAGGCCATAAACGGTATACTGTACCCTCTCTACTAACGAGAAATTTACTTTTGGCAATAAAGCGCGATTATTTATGAATATTTTGGAATGATCATGTGTAAGTTGATGATTTTACAATAAGGAAATGAAATCTACACATTGACAGTGATGTCAAGCAAACACTACGTCTATTATGAAGGTTTGGAAATGATACTCTACTTTTGCGAACATTGTTATCGTTAAAAATAATGATTCTTTAGAATGTAGAGTACTATAGTGGAACTTATCTTTCTCCGAAAACAACAAATTTGCTGAAATTTATGCGGTGAATCCAACAGTTTTAGCAGAGCTTGTTTGACAGTCAAAATACGAGAAGGATCGAATTATTGTTCTTGCGCAGTTTCATATCGTGTAAGGAGAATCCGATCGGACTCTGATTGTAGCCGTAAAAATATGCCCTTTCAAAATCCTGTCGAATTTATTCACTGCCTTGTATGTTGCAACCTGCCGTATTACTGAGGTCTCTAAAACGAGGGCGAGGCCTCAGTAACCGGGTGCACCGTGGCCTGCGCTTAGTTTTGGGCGCCACCTAATTTGATAAATTAGGAAATCTCTCAAATCTAATATCTACTGTTCTGATACTCGTTTGCCAGGGAAGCTGGTTGAGACTCTCAGGGAGAGGTTCGGGCACGTAGGCCCTCGTACCTATTTTACGTTCTAACGCTGAGGCGTTCTTAATTCTTTTACATAAGTTGATACAGTCAGCGCTATTATGCTACGTCACCGGGTGAAGTTCTAGATGAGCTGATGTTCTAGGCGACTTATAGCTTCTCCGAGGAAGAATGTCGAACACAAGGTTGAATAATTCAGACTCGGTAATTGCACTTAATATCAGGTCTATATTTAACTCAATTTGTCTTTCTTTAACATGTAACTTTCACAACACTCTCTATATCGCTTCGGATATATCACACACACGCACACACACGCGTGGGATGATTTAATTCAATACTTCTTAATAACTTTAGTATCAATTCTGGATGAACTTATGAAATTTCTGAGTAGGACGATTATTAATCGCGGTAAAGACCCATCTGTCTCGTTAGAGAGGAGATGCCATACTCTAAGCAGATGGCTTGATAATTTCTGTATGAATTCTGGATAAATTGATACTATTTATATATTCTGAGTAGGACGATTATTAATCGCGGTAAAGACCCATCCTTCTTATTTGAGAGGAGATGCCATACTAACGAGTGTAGTGTGATTCGGGTTAACGCGGTACGCGTGGGAATTAAGAATATCGATTGTGATCTGAGGGATGGCGTTAGTGGTATGATTTTACCTAAAATGTGGGCTAAGGAGCCTAAACTCGTATAGCCGCACGGCGGTAATTCAAATTATGTAGAAATGTGCAGACACATTGTCACAGATCCCCCCACTAGACGTAGGCTATATGGTTAAGGGTACGTTTTCTCATTCAGCAATGCGTTCTCTCATACACATTTCAGAAATATAATTGGTAATTCAGAATAGAGTAATATATGATAATATAGTTTTATTGGTAATGACGAGCAGAGAGCGAGTGTCGGTGAGTATAGTTAGCTTAGTGCTATGTAGCATAATAAAGTAACAAAAGAAATCATGTAAAGAAAAATATCTTTGGAAACTTATATAAATGGGAGTACGTTACTCAGGATATTATCCTACAAACAAAAAAATATAATTTTCTCCCTTTTGTTTTGACTTATTTTTAGATTATGTCGTTATCGAGGAAGATTTGAATCTTAACTCTTATAGCGGGGTATAACAATTCATTGAACTAACCTTTTAACGTGGTTAATTTTGGGATATAGCTTAAATAACTAGGAGGACAGTGAATACTGTTTAGGTTCTCTTTGGTAACTTAAGTCTAGAGTAAATAACAAAACTAAATGTAATAATCAGAACTAATCGAGCATATGCAATCATAAGCTTAAAGAGGTTCTATAGGATTGTTTTGGTCATGATCGGGTTAGTTGAGAAAAAACTTTTTTTTGTTTTTGGTATAGGATAGTGGAGGACTCCACGACTAGTTAAAGCGGCGCCTCGCGGATCTTCCTTTTAGGTGAAGACGAAGGTCGTGACTTGAAGTCTGTGTGGACGTCGATGGTTTTGGTTCGGATTCGTCGTTGCTTTCGGGATATAAATCCTGGAGAGGAGTTCTAGCCATATTTGGGAGAAACTTCGTTGACATACTGGTAGAGGCAGTTGCCTGATGGGTAGGTATAGGTCCTTTGTAATGGTTCTTCCACTCTTGATGTTCGGGGAAGCGATTTTGGCACTCGGTGCAGTTCGAGTTTAGTAGATTAAGATCTGTTCCACAGCGGTGACAACGTCCTCGTATAATTTCCAACTCTTTATCGTGTGCAAAAGGACAATTGCTTTTCGAGTGGTGTGGAGCTCCGCATCCGTGGCAAAATCCGCTTCTGTAAGGGAAGGGGCATTGTTTGAATTTGTGTTGTATGGAGCGGCAGTTTAAACATCCTTTCTCCATTGTCTTTGGCCTATACGTGAGGAAGGTGTTGGTGTTGGCATTCCGTAGTGTGGTCTTGGTTGTGGGAAGATTCTGGTCCTGGACATATTCGTTTAAGATCCTTGACCAGTCATTTCCGGAGATGCGTCTGACGGAGTTGTCATTGGCTTGAATTCTAACGGTGTCGGTTGCTGACCGGGGAGCAATCGGTGCGCTCAAGAGTCGTTCTAGCAGAGATTGACGTGTTCGAGGTGCTTTGGGTAGCAAGGCATTTGCATATTCAGCAAAAGAACATGGTAGTGAGATCTTCCGGGGTTCCTGGCTTCTTATCTCGTGAGGTTTCGCATCCCATTCCTGGATCTGCGTACTCCGGTCTATTCGTACAGGTCCTGGATTAGGAGGTGCTTTTCCAGAGCATTCCTGTGTTGGTGGGAAGAAAGGTTTCAGTGTCTGGTCTCCCAAGGAGTCAGGTTTGAATTTTGGTTCTGGAGATATCGGCTTCTCATCTGGTGATTCGGAATCGGATGATGAATAATCTGAAAGATTTGGTGGACTGTTCGGTGGAGTTTTTGGTTCTATCACAAGTATTGGATCGTCGGAATCCGAGTTCTCGGTAGACGGTGATCGTGGTCGCTTGTGTTGTGTTTTTCTTTCCGGTGTAGGAGTTGTTTCGGTGTGAGTCTTGGTTAAGTCAAGTGGCCGTTCTTGAATAAGGCATAGTGGTGTACTGATAATAAGCGAGTCACCACCTGATGACAAATCCAGTGGGTGTGCTGGTGTCGCGTCGTGTACAGAGATACCAGGTCTCAGACTGGTGATACGGGCTAATACGCGTGTATCAGTTAAATCTGAGTCGCGGAGGCGGAGGAGTCTAACGACGGGAGAGGTTTCCCTAGGACTGGAAGATTGACGTGCTCCTCGTCTGGCGACTTGGCGAGTTTTGTTTTTGTTTTCCATGTTGCAGGATCGTCTTTCGTATTGTCTTGGAGTGGTAACCTGGGTAAAGAAAGGACTGGGATATCAGTTCGTGCGTCGAGGATTGCGACGAGGGAATTTTAAATCCTTAATGTCATATTTCCCTATCATTTTCTTATCTTTATCTACTATCTCTACGGTGGTAGGGGAGAAATATTTTGATACGTAAGCTGGTCCGTCATATTTTGGAGCAAGCTTAGCGCTGTAATTTTCTCCTTTCTTACTTAACCTTTTCCGTGGGAAGTACACCTCGTCACCTTCCCGAATATCCGGAACATTTGACGGGATGTTCGCGTTATGGCGATTTGTTTGCCGGAATTGTGCTTTAAGTAAGTGTTTTTCAGCTAAGTGTCGTATGACATCGAGAGTGATCATTCTGCGAGCCCAGGGGTCTTGTGAATCTAAGTTAGTTAGGTCTAGATCCTTATCGGGTGAGCTATGGCAGCGGGTCTCTCGACCAAAGTTTAGGAAATGAGGAGAATATTGAGTAGCAGCACTCTTAGTTGAGTTGCAAGCAAATTGCAGATCAGAAATGAATACAGGCCAATCTGTTTGCCTGGGTGAAGTGAATGCAGCTAGCATTGGTTTTATGGTTCGGTTAAGGCGTTCTACAGGGTTTGCGCAGGGGTGCGCTAACGCGGTAGTCTTATGTTCAACTCTGAATTCGGCATTTAAGTGGTTTACCTGTTTATTAATGAACTCGGTTCCATTGTCAGTAATTAGGGTAATAGGATTTCCCCATCGGTTATAAATACGACGTAATTCTCGAGCTACTAATTTTCCGGATTGTTCGCGTAAAGGAATTAGTTCGATATATTTTGAATATAAATCTTGTACAACCAGGATGTATTGCATTCCATCCGTTGATCGCGTGAGTGGTCCGACAGTATCCGCTGACACGACGGCCCAAGGAGCGATTGGTGGTCTTATATACATCTGGTGTTGTACCTTGTGTTGATTAAATTTGACTAATCTACATGTTTCGCAATTAGAAATGAATTGTCGGATTTCTTCATGCATACCGGGCCAATAGTGTTTTTGACGAATACGGTCGCATGTTTTATCAGTACCGAGATGACCGGCTTGTGGGGTACAATGGTAATTGTTCAAGATATCCGTGATTTGATCGCGGGTTGGAATAAGTTTCCATGCGTCGGAATCGCCTATATCGGATTTTCCGGGGTCTGGTCGGTAGTGATGTAATTGATCGTTTTCTAATTTCCAATCAGTTAAGATATTGGCATGCTTTTTAGTCATAGCGATTTTCTTTTTATACCATAAGGTATGTGAATCAGGAGGTGTGGTAGGAGTTTCGATATTCAAGACTGGACTTGATTCTCCTGTAGATTCATATTGGCGTGATAGAGCGTCAGGGGCTTCGTTTTCCGTACCTTTGCGATGAATTACGGTAATGTCGTGAGACAACAATTTCATAGACCATCTTGCCAGTCGGCTAGTTGGGTCTTTATGTGAGTACAACCATGTTAATGCGGCGTGGTCAGTCACGACGGTAAAGGGTGCACCTTCGAGATAACATCGCAGTTTGTCGACGGCCCATATAATTGCGAGACACTCCTTCTCGGAAGTAGTGTAGTTTTTCTCTGCAGGGAGTAATGGTCGACTAAGGCACTGAATGAAGTATTCGCGGTTATTGTCTGGTCTATCGATTTGCGTGAGTACTGCACCTAATCCGGTATCGCATGCATCGGTGTACAGGACGTAAGGTAAGTTCGGATTCGGCGTATGCAGAACCGGTGCATCTAATACGCGTTGTTTTGTTTCTTGGAAAGCCTTTTCTTCAACTTCAGTCCATCGCCACGGGACGTTTGGACTGGAAAGTTTGTTAAGAGGACCCTGAACTCGGGCAATGTTTTTCATGTGCCTATGGTACCAATTAACTAGGCCGTTGAAGCGGCGCAGTTCTTTTCGGTTGACAGGTCTTTTGAATTCGTGTATGGCTTTCAATTTTTCGGGGTCGGGTCTCAATCCGTTTTTATCGATAATATGACCGAGGAATTTTACTTCAGAGCGCGCAAATTTGCTTTTGTCGCGGTTGATTATTAGGCCTGCCTCGCGGATTACTTCGAGGACTAGTCTGAGCATTTCGAGGTGTTCATCCAAATTCCGGGAAACAATAACCCAATCGTCAAGGTATGCGAAAATACAATTTTCCCAGTGACGGGGGAGTTTTCGATCTCGGAGTTTTTGGACTAAATTGCGTTTAAGCGCATCCATCAGCATTTGAAAAGTACTCGGAGCTCCAGTGAGTCCATAAGGCATACGTTCCCATTGGTATAACCCGCCATCTTCGAGAACGAAGGTGGTGTATTGTTTACTACTCTCTTCCATCGGAATTTGGTGGAACGCTTCGCTAAGATCGATTGTTGAAATTACACAAGCTTCGTGTAATGCAGAAAGAATTCGGTTCATATTTGGTAACGGGTAAGCTGGTTTCGCGGTTTGTTTATTAACGCGGCGGTAATCTATACAGAACCGGTATTTTCCGTTAGGTTTAAGAACCATGACTGGTGGACTGGCCCAGGTACTACCTTCACTGATGGTAACGTATCCTTTGTCTAAGAGCCTTTCCACTTCTTCTTTCATTAGTTTATTTACGGTCGGACTTCGTCGATAAGGTTTGAGTCTAACGGGTGTCTCATCGATGAGGTCGATCTTATGCGTAATAAGTTGGGTACGTCCTTGAGGATGTTCAGATTCCTTTGCAAATTCACTATCTAGAAATTCTGTTAGCCGTTGCTGATCAGTCAGAGTTGCCTCGTGGAGTGATAGCAAGGCTGAGACAGTATCGCGAGGTTCGCATCGCTTGTATCGGATGGGATAGGTCATATCGCTACCGCTCATCTTCCATACTCGATTTCCCATATCGACACTGACCATGAAATTTATCCAGAAGTCCATGCCTAACAGGGCATCGGTAGCTAAGCCGTCCAGGACTGTGAACCATTGTTCGCCATATTTATCTCCAACATCAATTAAGAAAGGAGCACCGTACTTAGGTTTTAAAACAGTACCGTTGGCGAGTCGAACGCCTGTGGTTGAAGTGCCATCGGGTCGGGCAGATCCGAGACTTAGTTCGCGGACGCGTTCAAAAGCAGTCGGGCTAAGATACGAGCGTTCGCTTCCACTATCAATAATTCCTGTTAACTCTTCTCCGTAAATCCAAATTTTAATAGGTAATTTCGCTGTTACTTCCGGAGGGGAATCGCCGGTTCCTCGCGTGTAGACGCGTCGGTTTTCGATTCGGTCGATTATGTCGGGGTTGTTTAAACGAGTTTTCAACTTGGTCGGTAAGTGATATTTACGCTGTAAAGCTCTAGGCACTTCCGGGTTTTCCGTGGAATTATTCGAAACAGTGTTAGTGGATGTGAGGACGTATAGGTTAGTCGAGTCATCTTCGGGATCAGGCTCGTCAGACAAGTCTGAGTGGTGATTGTCCATAGGATTAGGCTGGGGAACGCTAGTTGAACATTCGGTTTGATCGAGTTCCGTGACATAGTATGAATCGCAGACGAAGTCAGAAATATCGTCATAGTCGTCGTCAGATTCGTCATGTAAGTCAATGTCACTATCCGGTTGTGAAGTGGATTCAGGTTCGAGAACTTGACTAGATAGTTCGTTGAGTTTGGAAGCATTTTCGTTTTTTACTTTATTGAAATCGCGAGTGGGCGTTTGCGTTTTTACTGGTGGTGTAGTGGCGGTTGTTTTGTTAGAATCGTTTGGGTCAGAATTCTTTGTTCTTGGGTTGTTACGAGGACATTCGGCATTGCGGTGACCGAGGCCGCGGCACACGTAACAGACAACTCGGTTAGGCTTCGTACAAGTACGTGAAAGATGTCCGTATCTTCCGCAGTTAGCGCAGAAGGTAGTGCTTAAGTCTCTATTCGCGTTTGGGGTGGAATTAGAATTAGGCCGAACGTTATCGAACGAAGCTTTCTTCGGGGTATTATTATTATTAGAGCGTTTTGGAAAGTTTGAGTTGCTATTTATGGTATTAACTCTAGTGTTCTTGTTTAGCCGTTCAAGTACGCGTTCTACAAGAATATCGATAGGATCTTTCTTATCGCTGGTACTTAGGCTTTGACACTCGGTAGGGTTAGAAGCTGTGATGTCTTCGCTATCAGAGTCTTCGATATATTCATTTCCAGTGGTAATTGAGCTTGCGACATTCAAACGCGATGTACGTTGCGACAAGTGACGTTTGTCTAGGTTGTTAGCACTACTTCTCGCTTGTCGGCGATACATGATAAGTTCGTCATATTCGCGTGTAGCTTTTAAGAGATTCAGGAAGGTTTTGAACGTTCCTCTATGTGATAGGAATTCTTTATAGCGTATATTAAATTGCTTTTGGATCGTACGGATTTGCTCTTCCTCAGAAGGAGGATTATTCATTGTTGAGAATAATTCGGTTATCTTGGCTATGTAATCAAATCCGGTTTCAGAAGGTCCTTGCTCACAGAGCACGATTTGTCGGGGAATTTCAGAATCAGTTCCTTCGATACCGAATGCTGCGGAGAATTCTTCAATGAATTGACTCCAAGTGTGCCACTTATGTAGTCTGGATTCTAACCAGATCAAAGCGGTGCCTGTAAAACATTCGGTTAGAACTAGCAGTTTGTCATCGCCGATAATACCTTCTTGTTGGCATTTTTGTTCTAGAGCTTTGAAGAAAGCACGCGGTTTCTTGTCAGTAGGGAACTTTAGTTTCCAAAGCTGAACACGTTTAGTTAATCCGTATAAGGAAGGAGATCTTTGTGTTTGATTTGAACGAGGGGAATCGTCCGAAGTTGTAAATGGGTTGAACGATCTGTTAGGTATATCTCGCTCGAATGATTGTTGAGGCGGAATTCTATATTGTTCATTCCGAGAAGCATTGAGTTCCAATGAAGCTAGAGGATTACTCTCAGAATGAGGAAAAGAATTCGCTTGAGGTATATGATTTGGGGAATTATTTCTATTGGCATTTAATCGATCGTTACGAGGCGGTAAGGTAGTACTAGCAGTAGAGAGGGACCTAATGGGCTCTCGTTGAGTTGAAGCTTGATGCATTGCAGCGGGGACAGAAACCGATTCGAAAGTATAGCCTTTCGCTTGGGCTTCTAGTATAATTTTTGTAAGATATTCATTTACCTCAGCGGAGTGTTCGCTAACTTTAATAAGATCGGCTACTTGGTTAGACCAGGATGGTGCTTGTAAACTAGCGGTTGATTGACTTGAGGCTCGAGGAAACGCGGTACGCGGTATCGTTCCGGTAGGTGGGTGATATGAGTTATTCATTCGCGACGGTGGAGAAGGATTTTCATTCATAGCTCGTGTAGCGTTTAATGCAGCTTGTCTAGCTATGCGATTACTTTGTCTACGGTCGCCGGTAAGGAATGGTGTATCCTGTGGGAATCCTAAGAGTTCTAATAGACGAGCCCTATCGGTTTGGTAAACTGGGAGAATATCATTAATATCTTGTTCAGTACCATGGGTGTCTGAATTTACCGGGTGATTCGCAGTATGATCCATCTCGCTTTCCTCTATAAGAGTTTGTAAAGGCGGAGAGACTGAATGTCCTGCCGAGTTTTCCCTTGTTCTTAACTGTGAGAGTTCTCCAGGGAATCCAGGATTCGCTGGTAATGGAAACTGGTAGTTGTTCATGGTATCAAGGTGGGTTTGAGGTGTACCTCCGTGGGAGCTTTGTTCGTCTTCCATTTGAAGAATTTGTTAAGTGACGGTTGGACCAGCTTGTACCAGAGTATTTCTCGAGACACCTGATATGGTGAAATTTTTTTCGAATTCTTTCGTTATGATAATTTAATTTGAGTTTTTTTTTTTTGAAATAAACATTCACTTATTATTGTAAGTTAATATCGGCAATTTAGCCGGTTGGATAAAGCCTTGTATATTGTAGACCACGTGTTGACTTTCAAGCACGGGTACGTGCAGCTAAACTTTGCAATTTAGTTGCGATCAATTTAGAAGTCTTTATTCAAGAATATAATAGGTTAGTAATATTGGCTTATACAATAAATTATGCGATTCTTATCCGTTATTGTTCGTTAATAATTATGTAGCAGATACGAGAAATAGCTGTACCTTTGTTAGCGCGTGGTATTCGATCCAAGATGGAAGTTGGCTTTGAGAAATCGATTCGGGGATCGATAGTTGAACCGTAAGTGACGATAGCGCGCCTTGAGGCAGCGTTCGTTACTATTATCGAATTTTCGCGATAGTTTGAATTTGAATTCAAACCGTGAGGTCTCGTATCTACCGTCTCGCTCTCGCTCTCTGTTTGTCGCGCTATAGTTATGACTAGGTGTTATGGATGTAGCTTAGTATACAACATATCTATAGTACGTCAGAACGAAGAAGGCCTCAGCGACTGGAACTATTGTTGATTGTCGTATAGGGAGGTTATCCTTTGTATTATTCGTCCTATTGTATCTGAATGACGTGATGTCAGAAAAACTGAGCTAGAGGAGTGGATTAGGCTAATGCCTAAGAACAATAATTATAACGGCTGTAAAGCGTCCGTTATAACTAGAAATTTCGAATCTAGAATTCGCGATATGTACAATTTTAGTATGAGAAAACTCAGGAAACAGATTTTACGAAGAAATGTATAAATTAGACGATACGATATAAATTAACATGCATTAATCCTAGTGTGAGTATGGCTACTCCCTATCCTACGTCTTATCCTAGTTTTCGTTCGCGTGAGTTCTCTCGTGTGAGGTTTTCCTCTTCTCTTTTCCGCGCCGGCCCCACGTTGAGCGCCAAGAATGCAACCTGCCGTATTACTGAGGTCTCTAAAACGAGGGCGAGGCCTCAGTAACCGGGTGCACCGTGGCCTGCGCTTAGTTTTGGGCGCCACCTAATTTGATAAATTAGGAAATCTCTCAAATCTAATATCTACTGTTCTGATACTCGTTTGCCAGGAAAGCTGGTTGAGACTCTCAGGGAGAGGTTCGGGCACGTAGGCCCTCGTACCTATTTTACGTTCTAACGCTGAGGCGTTCTTAATTCTTTTACATAAGTTGATACAGTCAGCGCTATTATGCTACGTCACCGGGTGAAGTTCTAGATGAGCTGATGTTCTAGGCGACTTATAGCTTCTCCGAGGAAGAATGTCGAACACAAGGTTGAATAATTCAGACTCGGTAATTGCACTTAATATCAGGTCTATATTTAACTCAATTTGTCTTTCTTTAACATGTAACTTTCACAACACTCTCTATATCGCTTCGGATATATCACACACACGCACACACACGCGTGGGATGATTTAATTCAATACTTCTTAATAACTTTAGTATCAATTCTGGATGAACTTATGAAATTTCTGAGTAGGACGATTATTAATCGCGGTAAAGACCCATCTGTCTCGTTAGAGAGGAGATGCCATACTCTAAGCAGATGGCTTGATAATTTCTGTATGAATTCTGGATAAATTGATACTATTTATATATTCTGAGTAGGACGATTATTAATCGCGGTAAAGACCCATCCTTCTTATTTGAGAGGAGATGCCATACTAACGAGTGTAGTGTGATTCGGGTTAACGCGGTACGCGTGGGAATTAAGAATATCGATTGTGATCTGAGGGATGGCGTTAGTGGTATGATTTTACCTAAAATGTGGGCTAAGGAGCCTAAACTCGTATAGCCGCACGGCGGTAATTCAAATTATGTAGAAATGTGCAGACACATTGTCACAATGTGATGATAAATTTGGTTGTAATATCATTTTATACTCACTTCTCATTGTGCCTTTCCTGCGACACGGTCCGCCCCTCTCGCCTGCTTCTCTTTGGTGAATTCTATTGAATAAAATGTTGAGATGAAATCTTGGAAATCGTAAAATTTTGTAAACATCTGCGATATCAATGTACTACTAAAATCATGACAAAGGAAAACTTTATTCGTAACACAAATATATTACTTGTAATTGACTAAATTGGAATAACAAACACGGAAGAAGTCAGCATCGACAAAAAACCAGTATTTACAACTACTCCAATGATATACCTATCGAAGTGATGTAGTTGAATCGAATCGACAATGGCTCAGAATATCAGCATCAAGATTGTAGAATATTTTATAAAAAAAACCACACTAATTTTTTTCTGTTGCGTAATATTCTTGAGAATCTATGTTGTTTTATTATTCAATAACATGTATGCGTTGACAATAAGACAAGTTTTCAAACCATTGATAAAAAGTAAGAACGTTTATAAAGATGATCATTTTTTCGCATACTAGAGACTGATGAATTCGGTACAATATATTATGTAATTACCTGACTACTTCTCCCGTCCTGTCTTTCCCTCTCTCGCCTGTGCTCCACCCGCTTGTCCGTCTCCTGTTCCTTCTTCCGCTTCGCTTCCTCCAGCTTCTCAATCGCTTCCCCCATCTCTCTCGCTTTTCTTCTTCCGATTCGTTCCTATCCTGCTTCTCCTTTTCACTTTCTTCCGCTTCTTTCTCTTCTTGCAACTTCTCCGTCCCATGTTTCGGTTTTTCCAACTCCTTCTTCTCTTTCGCCACCCCTTCTCTCTCCTTCTCGAGCTCCATGCGAACGAGCTGGATCGCCGCGAGCTCTTGCTCGGTCTGCTGCCGGGCCTTCCTCAGCGCGGCCAGCTCCACCTCGATTTCGGACATTTTCTAATTCAGACGCAAATAATACAGCGAATTATTATTTATCGACTAGTACATAGATAGATTGATAAATTCGACAGATTTTGGATAGATCGTTTATTAACATGCTTATAGCAATGTGAGGCATCAGCGTATAAACAATCAAATTAACATTACAGATGATATAAAGTATAGAAAGGAACAGACGTAAGAGATGCACGATCGTATACAGAATAGGAGGAAAGGTGGATTGAGAAAGTATAAGTCAAGCGAGTCTGAATCCATAAATTTGCTACTTACCGCAACGGAGGTTTCAGGACGAATGTAAGGCAGCAACAGAAGAAACTGATGTATAATCGCAACAAACTGTTGTCGCCACGCCGCGCCGCCAAGTAGTCCAGTCGGTTGGGAAATAAAAGCGGGTTTGTTTACGACTTCCAAAGAAAATGTGCCGAATTGAAAATTTCTTTTTTTAAATACTCAGAAAAATATATAGATCATTTTTACAAAAAAAAATTCGCGGAAATTCAATTGTTTAAAAAATAGCCATTTTGCAAGTAGCTTTGGATTAAAATATCTCGTAAACTATTGAAAAATAGTCGAGACATGCCGCGTATGAAATTTAGAGAAACGAATAACGAACAAAATAAAAAAAAAAAAAACATGTCTCCACGACCAATAGTTTACGATATATGAATTTTATAACAAAAAATTTCGTAGTCGCGCGCGCGCGTATACAAACAAATAGCTCTAACTTGGAGAAAAGTTAATCGATTTTTAATTTTTTTTTCTAATTGTAACTTTCATCAAGTAATATTTGCTGAATTTTTCCGGAATGATATTTTTTTTTCGTAAAAATGATCTATATATTATTCTGAGTATTTAGAAAAAAAAATGTCAATTCGGCCCATTTTCTTTGGAAGTCGTAAACAAACGCGCTTTTATTTCCCAGCCGACTGGACTAAAGGGCGTGAACGAGCAGAACGAACTTGGCTGGCGATTTGTTGCCTGGGACTCTCGGAAACGCACGTGGAATATGGAACTTTTCATCCAAGGAAAATGCACGAACATAATATGCATGTTCTGTCGATAATAATCAGACGGAATAATGACGGACAAAGAAGATTGTCGACTTGTATAAAATTATTTCTTGAAGTTGTCTGTGGTGTGTAAAAAGAATGGCAGAAAATGCCGACAGTGATGATTTTGGAGCAGACAGTTTCCTCGGTGGAATGCACTGACTCTCAAATTTTGGGATTTATCGCCATCAAGTTGTTCATTATTTAGTAACGTCACTTATACTGTGTATGTGAAAGCGGCGTGAGCGAGGGAGTAAGTCCACGCATCAGATCGTTTCGGCAGACATAGATATATGTATATACAACTGGTGTTACTCAAAATTGGTTAACACAGTGAAAAAATTTTGATGGTTGAAATTTTTTCTGTATAGTACACTTCAGTCATTGATTTGTCATTCATTTTTCGATTTGATAATTATGTCATGCGTATTGTAAATATTCTTCACTTCACTAGACTATTTCTTAATTATTCATACTAGTACTCATCTATATACACATATATATGTGGCATGAAAATGAAAATGATAAATATGTCATTTTATACGATTTTAAATGAGAACACACATACATAATTATAATATATAATTGTACGTGGAATCGCGGGATGCAAGAAGGGGATATATTTTTATTTCGCTCCGCAGAGTGGGCCACTGGGCAGTTAGAAAAGAGATCACAAATGTGTAATATTAAAACATTTATCTCTGCGGAGATTACAATTCAGCATCTGTTTTACTCGTCAGAAAAGTTGTGGCTTTCGTCGTTTTCGGGATATCTACAGAAAACCTCTTTTTTTGTGAGAGAAATTCCCGCCTTCTATCGCTCCGACTCGCTCTGGATTATCCAATTTTTATAATTTTTGAACGAAATTTGTAGAAATCATATATCATAGTATTTCATGATTGATTAACGAAGAAAAAGGGTAATATTGGTTTTACCAAGAGAGTCATGAATTTGTTTCCGAGATATTAGAAAAATCATTTATCGATATCTTCAAACGCTTCGGAAGTCGAACGAATTTCGAGCGACCGAAAACTTCCAGTGAGAAAGTCGTTCATCGAGGTACAAATAAGTTTTCTGGAAAGATTCACTTCGATCGAATGAATGGTTGAAAACTTGTGAATCTTTTTATTCACCACCGTTTGGCTGTCGGGCGCGTGGGTTACAGCGACAGTATGGGAGCAGCGACTCGCAGTTTGCCAACGATGAAGAGTAATCAAAACTCGGTACATTCAGAGTCACAGTTTATTACTCATTTTTTTCTGGATATGAAGGAAAGATACCAATTTATTAGATAAAACTTTACAAAGCAAACGTTTTATTATTTTATTTCTAATTCCAAATCAGAAAATTTTATAAAATTTTATATAGAAATGCCAACGTTATATCAGTAAATTGAAGATGATTGTTTTTTCTCAATTTTTTTTTTTCTGTCTCCGTTGTAGAATATATTCGTATTCGCTGGTCTCGTCAGCACACCGATAGATCGTCCCGCGCGGCCCGCATCGCGATTCGTGGTGTCACGTGGTAATACTCGGAGAGAGAGCCGTGCTTTCGGTGGGCGTCGGGTAAGGTTTGATCTATTCACTCACGTGCTCTGCCAGCGGACGCCTGTGCCTGGCGTTCTGCCGGCATTTACAGGATTTCTCGAAGACGTCTCGTGGATGTATTCAATTTGTAATAACATGTTTTCGACTACGTCTACTGTGACGGCAGCAAACCCTATTGCTTGGTACAACATACGGCTGCGGGAGTCGAGGTCGTACTGTTGTGCATCCACACAAGGATTGAAAGGTAAATGTTTATAAACATTCAGGTGAGGTAATTTTTTGTTGTTATGTTTTCAAACAAAGGTGTAAGAAAAATTTCGACATGCAAGATCACTATCCAGAGGCGTTGCTTGCTATACTTGTCTCATATATATTGAATCACGAGGTTCGGTTAGGTCAGAAGAGGATAGAGTATGAACTGCAACGGTGACTCCAGAGCTATCACCGCGCTCTACGGCGTTCCTGTGGCTAAGCTAAATTTACAACAATAAATTGCGATATTCGATAGTTTGTTGGGCGCCAGACGCGAATGCGTCGATTTACGAAGAAATCCACAAAAAGCAGCGATAACAGACAAAAACGAAGATATCGGAACGACGGCCTCGATGGCACAGCTGGCTCAGATTTTCAGCGATAATAGTAGAGGGGCTGGGTACACCTTATTTTAAATACAGTAAATTATCGGAAAAAAATTTGGAACACCAGATAAATCCTTTAAACAGTTCGTATAATATATTCTTTCAAAAGATACGGTACACGCGGTACAATCAGATATAATCAAAAAGATATTTCACAATAATCAGATACGCTTAGCGAAATAGTAAACATTATAAGACAACTGAACTGCGGGAATAATAGTTTTTAATACTCAAAAATACCTAATCTATTGAGTCTGAGTCCGCTTTAGCGGCACGAAAACAAAGTTAAGCTGGCTAGCTAGCGAGCGCCGGAGAAGCGATACAAAACAAACTACTATACTACTTTTTAGACTGCGTATCACCGAGCGATACGATACTCAAGCAAATAAGCCCTACTGGCGACGCTAGCGATATTATAAAAAATGATCTACGATGTTCAGACTCAATTAGCGGTAACAGGAGAAATAATGATCGATAATCTAAATTAACAAAAGGTTCGTCAAAGGAAAACTGCGCAAAATACTACTAGAATAACCCGTAGGTTCGCAAAAGATACTCTACTGACTCGATACAGAATAATTAACTCGATACAGAAGGTATCGAGCGGACAAGCGTCAATAAGCGATATTGACCAGAAAAATACAAAATTACTTACTTAAACAACTTAATCTATGACAACTACGTTCAGCCAACCCTCGGGGAGTTGGTAAAATAGTTAGCGACACACCATACAAGGGAATACGAAATATAAGATACAGAAAATCATAGAAATCAAGATATAATATATTTAATTTTATTTATATTTTAATCAAGATATAATACTCTCAATATTTAATATCAAACCCAAAAAGCAACTAAAAGACACCAAAAGCTCAATCAGACACGAAACTCCGGCGCTGGACTTCCTTTCTCACTAAACTAACTTAACTAACTTAACTAATCTACGATACTACTTAATCTAAGGAAATGCGCGAATGACGTAGCCCGCCGGCTACGTATGAGTCTAAAAATCGACGATACGATAATTTAGGAAGTCCAGCGGGAATTGCGTGACTCGGTAAGCGGAAATTACTAGAGGCCTTACCTTGACGATGAGTTTGCTGCTCGTCGCACTTTAACTTAACACCCGCTAAGCGGAACAACGATATTGGCGATAACTGCGAAAACTAGGCGAGAGAGAGCGGTATTACAATACGTCTGAGCGATAGGAATGCTGAACGTAGAAGTGACGAACGTCTTCCCGATTTTCGGTATCGGGGTGCCTAATGCTGTTGACCATGGGGTGGGAGGTCCTACGAGACGTCTCTCTATGCCTGATTGGTTTCCTAATTACCTGACGGTAATTCGCACGACCAGCTCGTCAGCTGATGCGTGCGCGGTATCGACTCCTTGCCGAGCGGCAAGCGGCAGGCGATAGAGTTGCGATACGTCGCCGTGTATGCGGCATGATGACCTCGGGAAGGTGGGTCCTGGGATTCTAAGATGCGATATCGCACTTGTGCCACCAATCTCTGCGGGATTTGCACTGTCGTGGCCCCACGGCACATGTGGCAGCCTCCTGACAGAACCTGGATCCTTTTCGGCCTGCCAGAAGCACGTGAGTTGCGTCTCTCTCACGAGGCTCGTCCTGTAGCGATAAACCGAACGCCGTGGCCATCCTGGCGTCGGCGATAGCGGCAGGTGTGGTGATGTTCTTGGTGCGGTAACCGGAAGCTGCAGCGATGGCGTGCAGCCCTATACGCCGTTGTTGCAAGGCCAGTCGCAAGCGGTAGATGTACTCTGCTCGCGTGGAGCCGTATGCGACCCCTATGTCTCACAGGCCAGAGTACTCCCAGGATCTACATCCTTCCCTCCAGGTGTTAGCAGTAGTACACTACTCCGGAGTGCGTACCATGGAGGTCATCGCGGTATCTGAAGTTTCCTTGCGGTAGTTCTCGTAGCGGCATGTCTTCTTCTCTTTCTCTCTCTCTCTCGCGGTACATTAACAGAAAAGCACTTCAAATTACCAACTATTCAACAGTCTACTAGTTGCCTATGGTGTGTCGCTGTTTTCCCGAGGGTGAGACGTATCTCGTCTCTCTCTCGCGGTATCGGTACTCTAATTCTAGTTAAATTGCTAAAAATCGGTAGCCAGAAGGGCTCCCGTGACGGCAGCAAATCTGCAACGTCACAGAACATAGGCAGTATGAAGAGGCCTTTAATTCGATTTTGTCGTAGAACATTCATGTCGCTGGTCACATTTTTTCGAATTGAAAATGAACGTTTATCCCATTTGTTCAAAGAACCGAATCAACCTCCTCGATAATTCCATGTGCCGAGTTCGATTAAACTTCATCTGTCTATTCTGAAACTGTAAATCCACTTCTTTGACAGATAGCAGAGAATGTGTCGGGAAAGAATGCAGTCGCAACGACAGGGAAAGATCAGACGTCACGTAACAGCTATAACGCCAAGAGAGTCTCGTCGAATAATTGCAGTAGAGGTAAGAGAGCGGTTGGAAAAATTTTTGTGGACGATCACAGTAACGTTGCTTGCAGAACGCAGATGAGTGTATATTTCAGCATGTACTGTACCTGTAGTGTATAAACTGTAAAGGAAATTGAATGAATCTCATTTTTATCCTGTACAGATGATGATTCTGAGGCTCGACGGAGGACCTTCGGAGATCCCAAGAGATTTATGAAAATCATTTCTAAAAACAGCGACAATGAATTTACCAGTGAAGAATGGAAAAGTCAGGGTGATGGCGAAGAGACGGACGATAGTCCTCAATTGTACATTATCACGACTGGATCAAGAGACAGCATCTCCTGTAAAGCATCTGCCGTAATCAATCGCTGAGAGACGTCGACGACTAGCTTCGATAAATCTTGAGTCAACATGATGTTCACAGGATCTGAAAATCCTGGCAAACATGGAATTGGCCTTGAATTTTTTTACAGCCTTGAAACTCCAGAAATATTCAGAAATTTTATTCAAAGTCTCCAAGTATTCTCAAAGTGCTCATAAAGTCTCTAGTTCTGCGAAATTCCAAGTTTTTTTTTTTCTCAACAAGCCTAGCTAAAATGTTTTTCATTTCACCTATGCATCGAATTCAGATAACAAAAGGCAACTTGTTGGTCTTTCAACGTTGTATCAAAATACATACGTGCTTCGGCTTGGTTGATTTATTTAAAGGATTTTGGATAGCATTGATAACATGAATGTTGGTCTGGAACTTGTGACGAATGGCTGGTATCTATGAATAGAAATTTCGTGTACACCCTGAATGCTTATGTTATAGTTGCGATTTTTCAAGTGCTTAGCCAACTTGCGAACAAATAATAAGTATTTATTAAACATCGTCATATTGTGTATATAGAGCATATATTTTATGTATGTTTATATAATTTTATGCATGGATAATGCGACTGATGTATATAGCATGAAATTATATTATAATTACTCAGTACAACTGTTCACATGTTATTTCATATAATTGTATCGAGAACCCATGGAATAATTGTAGAATAATGGAAATAAATGAAAAAAATACTCAATTATGAATCGAATAAATATTTTTACTTACCAAGACAATGCTGAAATTATTGAAAAGTATTATATCGCGAATATACGTTTTCTTAGTCTTCAAATCATCTCTGACTGCAGATCGAGTCACGTGGTACCAGGTGTACCAACGTAACAGCGGTGGGAGAAGAAGAAGCAGAAAATTCGCGCGTGGCGATATCTTGCGGCCGTTCTGGGGACTAATACAAATAATAAATACTAATGCCCGTTCCCAGCCGTTTTACAATCGCTAATTACCACAAATTCGTAGAATACAACTGTGGCCTACATCGTTTTTGAAAACAAAGATGTTTTGGGATGCCCGTGTTCGGAATTTTTCACAGAATCGGGCTCTGGAAGCCGATTTTGCATTTTCGATGCATAGGCTTTGATATAAGTCGAAATAAGTGGCACGCCCGCACTTTGCGACAGGAAAAAAAAAAAAAAACAACAACAATTTTATTTAATTTTATATTCGCTCGATCCCATTCCTCCTCAAACATCGGCTGCCAAAAAGACAATCCGATTGATACCCTCGTTTCGGAGATATTTGAGTAATTAGATGGATCGGTCAAAATCGACTGGACCCCCCCCCCCCCCCCCCCCCCCCCCCGCCCCCCTTAACATGTCCAGAATACGGCAGTAAAGTGATTTTGAAAAATTCGAAGTCGTTTTAAAGATACAGCAGTTAGAAGAAGGAACTGTTCGGAGCGCTGAGTTGGCAGACGGAGTCCGGGCCTATTGTGTACAGTCGGCTTGATACCTGGCACCCTTTTATACATATATTGTAACGTTCCGGGCTATTCCGGCAATTCAAATTATAAGGAATACACCGCCGTTATGTGAGTTCTTTGCTCAAATATTGAACTTTCTAGATTTTATGAGTTTTGGGCACTTTGTAACTAGGTCGGAGGGGAGAAGTTGGTTCTGCCACAAAAAGCCTCCTTTCTAGATTTTCTAGCTAATTACGGACTCGGAATCAACAAAGCCGTTTTTCGTGGACTCAACAGATTGCTCGGTAAAGCCACTTCCCTATGTCAGAACCGATGCTTTCGCATAAGCCTGACTCCTGCGCTTGCCTATCTTTTCTAACTATTCCCTGCACTCAGATCCGGTGTTATGCACCCAAGACTGTATATCCAGACTCGGAAGACTGCTCTTCAAAGCTGTTTCCTGAAAATACACTATCTCGGCTTGTTGTAGCGTGCAAGAGTTTTTTATAATGGAAATGAGCGACGGAAATGTCGGACAAAGATACTGCGTTGATTTGATTTTGTCAAACTGACAGTTTTAATCAATTAATGTTTGATTGCTGATTCTACAAAATAAAATAACAAAAAATTGTCCTTATTCCTACGTTCTTATTTTCTACCTTATTCTACTTGGCTCTTTCGTGTCTTTGTTCGATCAATATTTTTTAGTTTATTTCGAATTTACGAGTGCAATTTCAGTTTATCGATAATGCCTCTATTTTATTGGAATCTATTCTCAAAGCTGCAGCAATAGACTTTTGTGAATTTGATATTTGAATCAACAGCTGTTTTAGCCTGTCGTTCTATGCAATTTGATTTTAATTTTATTATATTGAAATTTGTATTCTGACTTTCTAAGTGCTTCTACTGACTCTAACGAGGGGAACACATGAAGTGTAACCCTCCGATTTTTCTGTAACTTCACAGGGTGAAAGAGGGATCAAAATAAGCGGACACGTATTTCGGCTTATCCGTAGACACTCGACCGTTTTCGAGAAAATGGCGATTGAAGTTTTCGACGCGCTTCAATAGCCTGCGAACGCGGCAATTGTTCAAGCGAGGCGGTAGCGCAGCGGACAACTGCGCGGCTTGGAGATTTTGCACCCCGGGTTCGAGTCCCGTAATTTTTTTTTTTTCTTTTCTTGTTTCTGACTTTCATCGAAGTTTATTACATGCATGTTTTTGTCATCTGTTGATAAATACAATGACGTTATATTTGTGTAAAAACAGTATTTGTTAAAATCAGGAATTAGATTTGACAAAAATTATAATTAAAGACGTACTGGATTTTTCAGGTATTTCAATTGTTTATTATTACATACAAGTACATATTTTACAGTTCAAGGGGATACGGTATATTCCCCGGGGTGGTACCTATCATACAAACATTCGAAACAGAGAAATTCGTAACACTACGAGCATCGCGCAAAGGCCATTTTTCCACAGTCACATTTCTCGGTGTGAACGTTGTCTGGAAAAGTAATATCGTTGACATTGTTGAAGACTTCGCGGTCTGTCGATAATTTTGAAGCAAGCCGCGTATACCGAATCATTTTTCCAAACGATGGTGCTTGCAATTGATTATGGATCAAGGTGTGTATTTTAATTTCCAGACAATGTTCACACCGAGAAATGTGACTGTGGAAAAATGGCCTTTGCGCGATGCTCGTAGTGTTACGAATTTCTCTGTTTCGAATGTTTGTATGATAGGTACCACCCCGGGGAATATACCGTATCCCCTTGAACTGTAAAATATGTACTTGTATGTAATAATAAACAATTGAAATACCTGAAAAATCCAGTACGTCTTTAATTATAATTTTTGTCAAATCTAATTCCTGATTTTAACAAATACTGTTTTTACACAAATATAACGTCATTGTATTTATCAACAGATGACAAAAACATGCATGTAATAAACTTCGATGAAAGTCAGAAACAAGAAAAGAAAAAAAAAAAAAATTACGGGACTCGAACCCGGGGTGCAAAATCTCCAAGCCGCGCAGTTGTCCGCTGCGCTACCGCCTCGCTTGAACAATTGCCGCGTTCGCAGGCTATTGAAGCGCGTCGAAAACTTCAATCGCCATTTTCTCGAAAACGGTCGAGTGTCTACGGATAAGCCGAAATACGTGTCCGCTTATTTTGATCCCTCTTTTACCCTGTGAAGTTACAGAAAAATCGGAGGGTTACACTTCATGTGTTCCCCTCGTAAGTTATTATCTCTGGATGGCCCAGAGTATAATAGTGCAATTGAGACGGCTACGAGTTCTGACTGCGTATCGCTGATGAGGCTCGTCCTCACCAGCTTTTATACCTATCGTCGCCTTCTTCGCCGACGCGAGTACGTCGTTTGACGTCACAGCTTGGTGGTGGGACAATCACGTGATCCGTCGATCACGAGATCGTTCTTTCTTACCGGCCGGCTAGCCGATACGTTACAATATATACGTTTATACAAGTTTAGACAAGTTTCTACAGGCTTAAAAAGGAAGGAATATTCTATGGACCAGGTATCGCCGATTGAGGGTAAGTTGAGATTTTCATAGTTTTAAGAGGACTTGGAACTTTAAACGCGTTTTTCTCAAAACTGTGTTTTTCAAACTTGCCTCCATCGTATCTCAAAAACGGCTTGACCGAATGACTTGAAATTGGTAGGGTGCACTTAGCACATGAAAACGCATGGAATGAACTATTATCAATCAAAAATTCCCACAATTACGATTTTTTTATAGCAAAAAACAAAAAAAAAAAAAACGCAAATTTCGCAACTTTTTTTTCAAATGTCTACCAAAAGTCCAATTTTTGGTATATTCATTTGATAATAGTCCATTCCGTGCATTTAGGCTTACAGATTGAAACGCCGTAAAGTTTTTTTGTTTCAGATAAGCCAATCAGCCGGAATCGTGGAGGAAGTGCGAGCCCATTTTTTCGAGGCGGGGTTGTCCAGAACGCTGTAACTCATGTTCTACACAATATTTTTAGCTTAAAATTTATATTTATACTGTCGAAATATATGTTAATAAATGATAATAAACTTAAAGCTCTATCTATTTACTGGTCGTAGAAAAAAAATCCTAAAAAATCCCTGAAAAACAGGCCGTCACATGGGATGACCCCCTTAAGATATTCTTTAATTTCATCATTCTCGAACTTCAATGCTCCTACGTGCTAGAACGTCTCCGAATATGTTGTAACGTTTCTGGATATGCCGGAATTCAAAAAATGGAGGTATATCCGTCGTTAGTGTGAGTTCTTTGCTCAAATCAAGGTTTTAGGTTAATTATGAGTTAAATTGGGCACTTCACGTTACTAGGAGGTGGGGAAAAGTTGGTTATGCCACAAAAAGCCACCTGACCTAGGTTTTTGTTTTTTATCTGGCTAGCTACGGACTCGGTTAATTGCTTAACAAAGCCGTCTATCCTCGGACTCGATCGATTGCTCGACAAAGCTTCGGATCTTAGCAGACTCGGATGTTTTACGATCAAAGCTGCTGCTCTAATGCAGAACCGGTGGTTTTACGCACAAGCCTGCCTCCTAGTTCTATCCTGACTTCTTTACTATTTCCTACGCTCAGATCCGGGGTTTGCACCCAAGACTGTACACCAGACTCGGAAGATTGCTCTTCAAAGCTGTTCCCTAGTGTAGCCTATCTCGGCTGTTGTAGCTTCTAGAAATTTATGAAACTGAGTGGCGGAAATGTCGGATAAAGAACTTTAAGCAGTCGCGATTGTCAACATTGATTTTAATTAAATTGAATGTTCATGTTTCTCTGTGAGTTTGACAAAATAAAATAACAAAAAGTAACAAATTTGGATCTTATCAATTAACTTAACCTATTGGCTCGTTTTGTTCGGATTTCCTGAATCTCTGAAATTCTATTCTGATTTATCGAATGTTCAAGCAATTTTTAGTCAAGACTTCGTACAATAATTTGCTATCCACGGTAAACGCGCAGCGATAGACTTCTAAATTTTATTATTCCTTTTTCTATGTAAATTCTCTATTTAAATTTATATTGCTAAATTGAATCTATAAAGAGTGGACTGATCGCTTTGATACAAGTCCCTCGACTATCGTAGTGAGACGCCTACGAGCGCTTTGCTTCGTATCGCTAAATTTTATCTATCTTTTGGTGAGACGTCTACGAGCGCTTTGCTTCGTATCGCTAAATTTTATCTATCCTCTGTGAGTCGTCTACGAGCGCTTTGCTTCGTATCGCTGGTGAGGCTTGACCGCACCAGCTTTTATACAAAATTTGACCGTTTGTGACGTCACAGACGCTCGCCGCGAGCATAGGCTCGAGAGTGGGGATTCGTCCGTTACTCGGCCGATTGTCGTCCGTCCTTGTCTTACTCCTAGCCTAGCCGAACCGTTACAATGTATACAAAAAAATGGAGCCAAAACCTCAGGTTCCTATCTCAACTTTGAGTATCTCCCCATTTTCCAGTTTCCCCATTTAAATAAAACATGATTTGGACATTTCGCGATTAATTTTTTTTTTTGTTATTAAAGTATAGCGACGAAAAATCTTAAACTTGGTACACTCCTTACCCACTACTATAGGTAAGAAGCTTGTGGAGTTTCAGATTATTCGGAGTGACAATGCGATAGGACGTAAAAAATAATTTCCAAGAACTAGGGATCATGTGTCATTTAAAAGAAAAAGTTCAAAGGCTTCGGAAAGGTACTTAGAATTGAGATAGAAACTTAGGGTTTTGGCTACATTTTTTGTATATATTTGGAGACGTTCTGGCCCATGAAATCATTGAAATTTGAATATGACCGAATTAAGGACTACCCTGATGTATATATTCATTTTTTACAATGTGTGGGGTGGGAAAAAAAAAGTAAGGTAAGAGTAGCGACTCTGAGTTTTGTTGCAAATTTGAATTTTTTTTGGGTGGATTGGGAGTACACAGGACCCGTTTGCAACAAAACTTAAGGACACTACTCTTACCATTTTTTTTTCCCCACCCCATAACACCTGCACTCACCAGGTACGACCTGCCAGATTGACGATTCACGCAAAAGGGTTCTTCGTGTAAGTATCTCCCTGAGTTGCATTGACGCTAAAATTACCTGACCGTTTTGGTCAGCGGCTCGCCGTCTAATACAGATGCTATACGACTACAGAGCTACCCGTGTGGAAATTTGTCCGGGAACGCCCGGTATTTGCCTAGCCCCCGGATAGGCAATCCCGAAGATAACCCAACTAGTCGGGTGCTATACGGGCAATGCATAGTATAATTGTAACTAATTTTTTCTAGTTCAGCTGTACAGCCCCTGGTTCGGAGGGCTATATATTCTTCCTGCATGCGTTTTCACATCAAAACTTGTCTGGGCCCTGGCTGGGAGAGCCCGAAATTGTCTCTTTCATTTATTATAGCTGTAGTATTTATATATGCTTTCAATTTCGTTTGACATTTATCATTAATTTGATATGTTCGACAGTATACCATATATGTATTAGGGTGATCCAAAAAAACTAACCTATCGAATCTATGGTCTTAAAAGGACCTATTTAGTGAGAAAATAATTCCCTCAATAGGAAAAATTTTTATTTAAATTTTTAGAGGTGTCGGTAGCCGTTTGAAATTTCCCATTTAAATAACACGTAAAAAAATTCTTTTTCATTAAAAATGCTGTACCTATTGAACCGTTTGAGATAAAAAATATTTCCAGGCATATTCTTGTAGGGCATTAAATTCTCTAAAAAATGACCCCCAAATTAATTGTCTAGACTCAAAAATTCATATACTTATGAGCTATGAATTGTGCAATAAAAAATAAATAAGTGGATTAAAAGTCTCTTCTCTTTGACAAATCTAGTTTTTAATCAACATTTTCTACACATTTTATTTCATTTCAGTGTGTTTTTTTTATTTAGCATGAATATTTCCAATTATAAAGCCCTAAATAGGCAGGCTATTTCTACTTTTGTTTTACTTTCGTAGCCCATAAGTATATGAATTTTTGAGTCTAGACAATTAATTTGGGGGTCATTTTTTAGAGAATTTAATGCCCTACAAGAATATGCCTGGAAATATTTTTTATCTCAAACGGTTCAATAGTTACAGCATTTTTAATGAAAAAGAATTTTTTTACGTGTTATTTAAATGGGAAATTTCAAACGGCTACCGACACCTCTAAAAATTTTAATAAAAATTTTTCCTATTGAGGAAATTTTTTTCTCACTAAATAGATCCTTTTAAGACCATAGATTCGATAGGTTAGTTTTTTTGGATCACCCTAATATGTATATGACTAAATTCTCGTTAAAATGTTAATATATGAATCTCGTTTGGAAATCAAAAGAAAACAAAAAAAAATGTTCCCAAAGTTGTTGATAACAATAACGTGATGCGAAAATGCAATTAAAGGAATTATTATTTTTTTCAATTCTCTGTCAAAGTATTAGAAAAGTACGGACGTGCAGTCAATATAGGGCTGCTACGCATGTGATTCCGCTCACGTATACCTACGCACTATAGGTTGAGGTTAGAATCTTCGTGAATACACATGCATCCCCAGCACTTTTTTATATTCAAACTGTTAGAGTGCAATCAAAACTTTCCTGAAATTTTCAATTTTATCATTTGTTTCTTTCTGCTCTAACCTCTTGTTTAATTCTTTCGAGTAATGGTAAATATATGTATTTTTAGTTCAAAGAACTTCATTTTTTATTAAAGATTAACTAACTGTTTAACTTCACTCATCTGTTTAAATTGACTTGGTTATTATAATACTAACTGTGATCAATCAACGTCCTTATATCTACTATTATTTGCAAGTTAATTTGCTGAGCCACTGAAAATAGTAACAGAGATTAGATTGTGATAGATATTATTACATATATTTATTGTAAACTTCACAGCGAGTCAGAACTGTCGGAACTTCAGGGGAAAATTGCATTAGAAAGATATTTGGGTTTCGGATGGTCAGTTAAGACATCTTAACTGCATCAAAACGCTAATATCATCAAGAGAAACACCAAGTTCAAAACAAATGCGAAAAAATGATGAAATATTTCAGCGAATAGTTTAGCGTAGTCAGTAGAGCGTGCGACTAGTAATGCGAGCGAATGCGTAGGTCCCGGATCGAATCCCGGCCAAAACAATGCGATGTTTTTCTAATCTAAAAATCCTTAATTTGTATCAGTATGCGGTTGGTTACAATTGTAGATGTTGCTCAATACATCACACATTGTGATAAATTCATTGTAAACATCTACATTTATTTTTTCTGCGTATCAAAATCTATAGCATTTGGTCAGAAATATTAGACGGGCGCTGGCTAACTCAGGCTGTACAGCTCAGCGTTACATGCTTTGCCGGGTACTGAGCAGCCTACCCGTTCGGCGCCCGCCTAGTGAATAAGAAAACTAGGCAACACCTAGTCAGCCCCCAGATTAAATTTCCACACGGGTATATTGGAGTCTCTCGTCAGATGTAACGTTATTCCGCTGAGCGATCAAATTAGTTTTGCCGAACGTATGTTTCGGGGACAGCAGTTTTTGTCGAACGCATAATTCGAGGAGAATTTTTTTGCGGAATGCATGTTTCGGGTACAACTCTTTTTGTCAAACGTATAGGTTGAGGACAATTTTTTTGCTGAACGCATGTTTCGAGGACAACATTTTTCTCTTTAACGCAGGTTTAGGGGACAGATGGAGTAATTGTCATTTTCACCCGGACAAAGTTCCAATACTTGGACATGGTTTGCACTTCATGTACTTAAGGGTAGTCTTCAAGTCGGGATAAAAATACATTTTCCAGGCCGCCCCCCAAATGGACTTCAAATGATGAAAAACAAACCCTGTCATTTATTCAGATTTTTATTTTACCATTCAACCCTTGACCACGGAGGATGAACTTCTCCATTTAAAATATACGGTCTTTCCAGTTATTATGTATTTTATTGCAGGGGTAATTATGGGCCTTCAAATGTGAGATTCCCACAAATCAAAACCCTCCTGTCTCAAAAATCTCCGATTGATTATCTCATGCTAATATAGTGAAATTGGAAAGAAACTAACAAATCATCATATTGGCATTGACTGACCCATACAAAAGTTCGAAAGTAGAGTAGTGGGGATTTTGATTCACACAGTAGCATTCTCGTGGACTAATTTGAGAGAATTTAACAGTTTAGGCCCATAATTAGTCCTACAATAAAATAATGACCGGAAAGACCGCGAAATCCCGTGTATTTTATATAGTATAGTCACGGGTTAAATCTTGTAATAAAAATCTGAAAAAATTGCAGAATTAGTTTTTATTAATCTGACATTGATTTCGGGGGTGGCCCGGAATTTGTTTTTAATGACCACCCTAATATACATGCGCACAACGCATGTTTCGGGGACAGCAGTTTTTGTCGAACGCATAATTCGGGGACAATTTTTTTGTGGAACGCATGTTTCGGGGACAACTTTTTATGCCGAACGCATACTTTGAGAACACGGCATAACTCAGGACCTACCATGGACTAAGGACCTACGGTACAGGTAATATGAGTGATAAAAATTAATATGCAACTACCCCCAACTCTACTGCAAAAAGTTTAGTCTATTATCGACGTCGATTCGAGATCGATTCGAGATCGAATCGACGTCTGCTGGGACACCAGAAACTACTTTCAAATATGCGTATGAGCTCCTACTTCTAAAACGATGTATTCTACGAGATATGAAATTGGGATAATAAATGACATCGCTACGGCGTCTCCGACGACGTCTTTTACTACATATTGTCGACGTAATCGTAGATGTGTTTATAAAAAAAAAAAAAACATCCTGTGCTCCAGGACTTGAACTCAGAGCCTCCGACACCATAAGCTCTTACCTTGTCACTACGCCACGACATTACTTATAATGAAATGATTCTTTTACGGATATCATTTCATTTTGAGTCAATGTTCGTAGTCACTCAATATCTGAGAAATTCCGTGTCAACTCGATGAACCAAAAACATTTTCAAAAAATCAAAGCGGTTCAATGTTTGAAATCAAGGAGGTTCAATCACTACGAATATTGGCGCAAACTGAAATGATATCCGTAAAAGAATCATAAACTTATTAACAATGTCGTGGCGCAGTGACAAGTTACGAGCCTACGGAGTCGGAGGTTCTGAGTTCGAGTCCTGCAGCGAAATTTTCTTTTTTCTATTGATTTTGAAATCTTTCATAAAAAGCTGGATTATATTTTCTCCTTGACTATATACATTGCCACGACGCACGGAAGTACCTACCTCAAATGAATATTTGCGACGATTGCATGATAATTGATTTTATTGAATCATTTAGTACACATCTAAATATGATAATATGTGATATTAAAATCATGCAATTTTACAAGTAGTATCTGTCATTACAGTTAGTTTAAGAATTATTTCTATTAAGGATTATTACTTTTACTTATACTTGAGCGCCCACTATTATACCTTTCTATTTCAGCTGAGTGAGTTTCAGACAAACCTAAATCTTTCACATAAATTGTTCTTCCTACTTTTTCAGACTTATTGAAAGCATTAGATATGATATATTATGCCAATATAATGTAAAAACACGAGTAGTAATTTTAATCGCGATCAGTCCGGCAACATCTTATATCGATACTGTGTGAAAGTATACCGTTAGTGTAGTTAAAAGTAGTACAATAATTACGTCTTGGACGTGAGCTTATATCTAATATTACGTGAAAAAATACATCATTATTTGTTAACCCCTTGACTGTGAGTGACACGTATAGGGGCGGAAAAAAGTCGTGCCACTTTTGTGTCATGACACGTATAGGGGCATGTGAAAAAAAACATGTTTTCACTACATGGATTCGACTTTTGTTTGGTGAATTATTGTTTTTGAGGCTGCTGAATCCGAATCTGAAATCAGATTTCCAAAATTCAAAATGGCGGATCCAATATGGCGGAAGAAAATTCGAAAAACAGTTTGATTCCAATGAAAGTGAGTACCTCATAGTTTTCGAGGTCGCTGAACACGAATCTAGAATCAGATTTTCAAAATTCAGAATGGCGGATCCAATATGGCAGACGAAAATTCGAAAAACAGTTTGATTCCAATGAAAGTGCGTACCTCATAGTTTTCGAGATCGCTGAAGACGAATCTAGAATCAGATTTCCAAAATTCAAAATGGCGGATCCAAAATGGCGTGAGAAAATCTGAAGAATAGTTGAATTTCGACAAAAAATTTGTAACTTGAGATGTTTGTGGCCACGAATTTCGAACTCGAGTCCTCATCTGGGTACCACATAAAAATTGAGCAAACCATTCATGACGAACTGTCCATAGTAAAAAATGTCAAAAGAATATTTTTTTGGTTTTCATTCCGCTCTTTGCCGAACCCAGAGTCACGAAACGAGGACATGGTGGTTGTTGACTCCGTTTTTTTTTTCTTGTTTTTTTTTTCGATTTTTTTGTATTTTGATTTTTTTCGGCTTTCTGAATTTCGGAAATCCGATTTCGGATTCATATTCAGCGACCACAAAAACCATATGATACTTTCATCAAAATCAAACTATTTTCAAATTTGCGTCCGCCATATTGGATCCGCCATTTTGAATTTTGAAAATCCGATTTCAGATTCGTATTCAGCGACCACAAAAACCACATGATACCTACTTTCATCGAAATCAAACTATTTTCGAATTTGCGTCCGCCATATTGGATCCGCCATTTTGAATTTTGGGTTGTTGTAATCTGGATCCTTAGATCTTTCAAACAACTACAATTTTATATTTAAGGAGTTCGTTGTCGAATTAATGGTTGGGACCAAGTCGTATAAAAAGTGAAGTTTATTAAGTATAAATTAAAGTCTTTTACAATCAGGCTAAACTCGAAATAATACGTCTCTGTACGGGTCTCGGTGTTCTGACCCCGAGTCCTATAATGGCCGCTTATTTATTAGATTAAGGAGGTCGTGCTGCGTGCTGCGTCAGGGCTTGCACATTCCTTGGTATTACCAAAGTGTGGCTCGACCATCTGGGTTGCAACACCTTGGTATTCGGATTGCAACAATTTTGAAAATCCGATTTCAGATTCGTATTCAGCGACCACAAAAACCACATGATACCTACTTTCATCGAAATCAAACTATTTTCGAATTTGCGTCCGCCATATTGGATCCGCCATTTTGAATTTTGAAAATCCGATTTCAGATTCGTATTCAGCGACCTCAAAATTCAAGATACTGAGATTGTAGGATAAATCCATGAACATTTTTTTCCGACACAAAAGTGGCACGAAAATTAGATTTTCGCATCACTGCCAAGGGGTTAAGATTCATAAGCGTCAGAGCATATATTCTATCAATACCTAGTACTAATTTTTATGTCAATTATGCATTCATATGTCGAATATTATTATCAACGAAAATAATTTATTATACCAGCAATCCTAAGATTGTTTGTTAGCATAAGTCATACGGCGGTCCTTAGCCCTGCGCTGGTTATCAATCCAGGTTTTCAATTGTTGCGGAACTCTTTTTTGAAGCACCTTATATTTTTTAATCGCATCTTGACATTGTTGAAGTGAGGGTAAACGCTTTAAATCTTCCAGTTTTCTGAAGTGTCTAGTAACTACTTTTCTTTCTTCATCACTCCATCTGACACGCTTAGTCTTGCCAAAAGGTGAAGCTGTAATGAAATTATTTTCATTATTAAGATAAATTTGAATGATTTCTCACCACTAGGGAAGTATCAACGTTCTCAATCATGAAAATAGGTCTATTTCAGATGACTTTTTTGGTCGAAACTTGAAGTTTGAGGTTGATCGGACTTCTAGTCTTGACCCAACAAAATCACCTGGAACGGTCCTTTTCAAACATGTAAGCCAGAAGCCTGATACTATCCTTCTGATAAATAGTTTGGAACCCTTACTACTCCGAGATTTTCGTTTGGTTGGAAGTGATGGCCCAGAATCAGACTGATCATTTATATTGCTGCTCTCGTCGGACGCATCGTCATTTGCTGGACTTGGAGCATTCCGAGAACGATGCCGAATTTGATGTAAATTATTATTATATTCTGATCATCAGCATTATCATCGACGCTGCTGTCACTGTGTTCAGCCTCACTTTCGTCTTCAAAACGTTCATCCCCATCCATTGCTGCCACTAAAAGGCAGGATACGTCGGTCATTTCAGCTACTGGCACTGGCATTCGATATATGTTTTTATGAATATCTCTATGATGTCCCATGAAATTTGCGAGACGGTCGACTTGTGTATCCTCTGTATCCAGCACAGCTGTAAACGTAGCAATGTGTTTACGAAGCGTGGTGCCACGAAGTGCGCTCGGAATATCAGCACCACATTCATTTGAGAAGCGTTTTATTAATGGACAAGCTCTTATATATTTTTTATTTAGTGGATTTGTGATCGGCACAGCAAAAACATAATCATTACACTGGTCAACAATGGTTTTGTTGCCCTTGATGTAAGAGTGGTTTCGAATACTTCTATGCCAACAATTCACGAAACAACAGATGGTTTTGGAAGATTGGCTCTGGTTTTTTTTTTTTTTTTAATTTCCATATTTTATTAAAAAGTCAGTAAAAATCAGAAAGAATCAACAAGTATATTCTTGAATATCAACTTTTCATTGAAAATTATCACACATTGTTTTGTTTTAATACTCACTTAATGTACATAGAAGTTGAAAAGGAGAAAAAATCATGAAACTTATGTTAAACTTCAGAAAAACGCCTTTTACTAGCTCTTTTTTTATAATTTTTTTGGGGACAATTTCTATTCCAAGACCAGCAGTAATCTGCCATCATGTGACGGTCCCATCTACCCTGATACCTTTTTTCCATCACTTTTAGATCCTGGTGGAAGCGTTCTCCCTGTTCCTCACCATAATTTGCCAGGTTCTCAGGAAATCTATCCAGATGACTGTGGGGAATGTGTAATTTTATGCTCATGTTTGCTCCCAAAATTTTGAAGTCTTCCAACATCTTCTCCACAATTTCTTTATAATTTGGTGCTTTATAGTTTCCTATAAAATTTTCTACCACCAACACAAAACTTCTCTACGCTTCACGTTCAGAATTAGTCATAACTTCTATAAAGTTTGGATCTTTCATCAATGTCCGAATTTAAGGCCCATCAAATACTCGAGTTTTCAACTCTTACATACTCCGCTTAGGAAATTGAAAAGCTAACAAACGCTTCATAATGATTCATGTTCTAAAGAGCCGACTTGAAGTGCAAATTATCAAAAATATAAAATACGCCAAAATCATAAAAACCAGAGCCAATTCAGTACTTTCATGAATACATTCGCAAACTGTGGACTTGAGAAGATAGAAATCCGCAGAGATATCCAGGGCAACAAGTAATTTTTTTTTTTTTTTTTTGTTGAGCTGTGTTATCAGCTTTTATTCCAGCATTTTTGCGATATTTAAGAAGAGTTTCGATATATCTAGTCACAAAAGGACAGAAACCGTCCGATCAAGCTTACCACTTAGAGTGAGACGTACATATTGCTGGGCATACTTTCTAGTTTCTTTGGATGAATTTTCACATAAATCTTCATTCAAATTGTCATCTAGTTTTTGTCTATTTTCATAAACAGCCAATTTCAATCTTT
Organism: Rhogogaster chlorosoma; assembly: GCA_944452935.1. Lineage (NCBI taxonomy): Eukaryota > Metazoa > Arthropoda > Insecta > Hymenoptera > Tenthredinidae > Rhogogaster > Rhogogaster chlorosoma. Next base: position 11,970,078 of record OX101800.1, on the reverse strand, counting down.
CTATCTCACCAGCTCTTCGCCGATTGAATATTTGTATCAAGACTAACGTGCACTCATTCAGTAATTTCCATGCATCTAAACGAAAATCTTCTTCTAATAATTCACGTGCAATGGTAGCTTCTTTTTTTAAATAATCATACAGTAATTTTATGTCTTGTTTCGATGGAAGTGTAACTTTCTTCTGTCTTTTTTGTAGAATCTGATCCTCTTGAGCTTTCTTGTTAATTAGAACCGGAACTTCTTCTGTCCATAATAAGAAAAAATCCTCAGCATCAGTTTTTTGAGAGTAGTCTTGAACTTTAATACATTCGGATTTCAATTTCTGGCCCATTTTTTTTTTGTTAGAGTTGTTATATTATTAGCCACCGCAGGTGTTTTGAAGCACATGGCCTCAGGATCCTAATGAGCTACCTGACGCAGAGCTAACACTGCTACATCGAATCGTTGCGGCTTAAATATAGATGCGAAATCGGAAACTTCTTTATCAATTTTAATTATGGCCAGTTTAAAGCGTCCCAATAATCTTAAATAAGCCCGTATCATATCATGTTGATGATCAAGTGTATACTTATCACAAAGTTTGTTGCCGTACTGAATAATTAGCTGATCATATTTAATGCACCTTGTCACGTCATCATCCCTGAGCACTGGAAAAATGTTTCGTCGAAGGACTTCATTAGCTTGGTTATGAATGTAACCGGTCAATCTTTTACCAGCAGCAGTGATTTCTCGAACGCCTTTCTTGTGATTGTCGTCACATTTGGAATAATGTATGTGAAGAGTTGCCTTAGAGAAAAAACCTTTACATTTTTTGCAACAAATATAGTCAGCACATTTTTTGAATTTCGCTTGACGTTGTCTACATAAAATAAGGATTCCTGTATTTAGCTCAGCTTCAGCATTGTGAAGATAATCGCCTCGCCTTCTGATTGCTTCAATGATTTTTTTTCTTTCGGGACATTGTGAAGGAAGATGAATGAATTTTTTAACGTCTGCCTCATTTTTGTGCTCCAACGTAAGATGACGAGCGAATTTTGTTTGCAATGTGCTACAGTATGAACAAAAATGTTTCTTGCTTTGTTTGTTCTGATACTTTCCTGAAGAACGAATGTTTAACTCACGTGCATCAACAGCTGGTGCTTCATCTAATAATGACGATTTTTCTGCTTGAGAAATGTTCTTTGAAGTTTGTGATCTATCATTAGTATTAGTAGTAGACTGATCAGGATGGTAATCAGTAGGGCCAGGGACTTCGTATGGAGGGGGTAAACTAATACACAAAAACCACATCTGTGTGAGAACTATGTTCAGGTTCCACAGTGACAGATTTCAGATGTCAACGAAAACTAACACATGTAAACACATCTGTGTAATCGGTAATAATTTCATTCGTTTTCGGTTTCGCAGTGACAAAGTTCAGATGGCAGAATAAAATGTTAAACTTAACCCCCCTGACCAGTCCAATAAGTGTAGACCATGCAAGAGTATGTAGTATACATTTAAGTATACGTGCAAGTTCAAAACTGTCCACGTGTGGATAGCGGGCAGCTCTCCGTGACTTATGCAGTAGATATAGAAAATAAATTTAAGTCACTGCGTATTGGAAACCACTATTCTAACCTCGCTTCGCTCCGTTACAACGCGGTTCTTCGACGCAGCATGCGAAGCCACTGGGCGTATTCAAGAGTGCCTGTGTGAATGAAAACGAGCAGCTCTCCGTAACCCAAGCAATTAAAATTAAAAATAATTATACCATCCGAAATTTCAGAAGATGAGACGCACTTAGACATGTTACAGCTGATTTCTGGGGCTTCTAAGATTTCCTAGCCCATCTGTGCATATTCAAGCATGCCCGTGTGTGAATAAGCAGGCAGCTTTAGGTATAAAAAAAAAAATATACATGAAATTAAAATATTTTATATAAAATATAGTTTAAAATTTTTTTGTTGTTGTTACATAGTCAGATGTGTTTCGACTCATATCGGCAGCTGCTGCGAATTGAATTGAAGTTGAAAATGATTGTCCTGTCGGAAATTTAAGGATGTGACCCACTCTGACATATCTGTGCTGATTTTGGGGCAACTGTGATTTGCGAGCCTACCCTTGCATACCCTTGATTCTCGTCTTATTTTTTGTCTTGATTTTTGTCTTGATTTTTGTCTTAATTTTTATGTGTGTTAATTCGTGACCTCAGCGTTTACTTATAGGAGTTTCGTCGGAGAAGGTCAGGTAATGACAAGAAAAACGACAATTTCGACGTTTCGACTGGGCCCAGCCAGTCATCCTCAGGCTACATTTATTAAAACAAATAAAAAATAAAAATAAAAGACTAATTGTTAATTTTTTAAAGCAGCTAAAAAAAAAAAAAAAAAAACTATTACAAATTAGATACTACAAAACACAACACGCACTGTAACATTGCATGTTGCAAGGCGCTCCTCACCCCTTGAAACGACCTTAGTTAAGACGGGGGTGAAGTGTGAATGGCAGTAGTATGGATGTTTAGGATGGCCCCGAGGCCTTGATTGACTCCGAGAGACGACCGTGACCGACTTAAAATTATGAGATAGATTATTTATTCTTTTGTTTTTCTTTTTCAAAACTTTTCTCTGACATGTGGACGACGAGGCCAAGTTTTGGGGTCTGAACGACAACAATTACGCACCCCGACGGACGCACAATATCCGACGCACCGAGGGTGCGAATTACTACGACGAACGCCACTGCAGCTCCGGAGGTTGGCTACTGCAGGGCCACCTCCACAACTTCGAAGAGGACACGGGAGAGTGCCGAGAGCATTCTGCACCGAGGGATCGAGGTGGTGGATGAGATTCCCGCCACCGCCAAGATTCAACGTCCCGTGTTCCTCTAAATTAAGGAGCAAAAGCCACCGTGGCAAAATTCAAAGGATTCGCGCCGAGTGACGTAGCGTCACCCTTATGACGTCAATCGTAGGATCGATTAGCGAATCGATAATTGCGGGTCTAACGACGCCCATGCGTACCGGCGCGACGCCGGCTAAGATCACTCTGCGTTAGACTAGCGTGCGTAGCACTTGTGTGCCTCTTGTCTGCGTTAAGTCTCTGTTTTTGCGTTCTGTGGCGTTGAGCCGATTAGTTGAGATCTTGCTTGCCTTCGAGGCCGTTTTCTGTTGAGTAATTTTGTGATTGAGTATTGTGCGAGTGCATCTATCCCCGAGGGACTGCGACCTTAGATCCTCGATGGATTTGGAAAGGGAGAAGATCCTTTTCTTGAGGTGGCTGGGAGACGGTAAGCGTTAGCCATTCTGACCTATAGAAATTTGAATCTGGCAACGGCCGTCTGCCGCCTTGCTTTGTGAAGCCACGAGGCTATTTAGCGTAATTTGAGATCAAATTAAACCGATTTCTGACTGGTAGGCCGTCACCAGTGTCCACATGCATTAGGGAATTATATTTTGAGTTCACTTATTGAAGATTTTTGTGATATTTTGAGTTGTATTGAGTTGTATTGAGTTGTATTGAGAATATTCGGTTCGCACACGAGTGCGACGGAGACAGTCGGTCACTATCGTTCTCTCTCCCTCCTGTGGGAAGAGCGTTGTTATTGAGACCTCGAGTCTATTGTTTCGCGCTGGTCGTATAGCTGCGATTTAGAGACTATATTCGTTATTTATTCGCCGCAGAGTTAGTTTAAGTTAGGTTTAGGTAATTTGTTATTTATTAAATTGTAAATATTTCTTTCCGAGAAGCTTCGCCTCTCGAAGGCGTGCCGATCGCCTTGATCGGTAACGTTATTGTTAATAATTTTGTTGAATTTCTAGCCGCTGGCTACTATTATCTTGTTAATTCCGAGCCGCAGGCTCGACTATACTATTGTTTATTGAGTATTCGAGTTATTATTTCGTTATTAGTTTGTTATTTATTGCCGCAGGCTACTTCTCGTTAGTTGTTAAGTCTCATTGTTAATTGTGAAATTGATTTGTTGTCCCAAGAGGACCGATTTGTCGAGTTAATGATTAACTAATTTTGAGTTGTTATTGCCACCCTGCGTGGGAGCGTATTAGTCGATTCTTCTTATTGTAAAACTCGCAAATCGCGGCCAGGTCGCCGTTACACGGCCTGTACCCGTCCTAAATCCGAGGGGAAGTACCCCCGGGTACGTGAAAGCACGTAGATTCTTTATATCTCCTAATTTTTTTGAATAAATTCGTTATTATTTTTGTTAACTTGAAACTTTCCGAGTCGTTATTCAACGCCTAGCTAATTCCTCATTTAATCCTGACCCCTCTCCGCGGTACTGTTGCTAGCCGACGCTTCGAGTACGTGTAGCCTAATTGTATCGTGAATTCAGAATTTTGAAAGTGGCGGTTATCCGCCTGGCGCCCAACAGCAATAAATAATTATAATTTTCTTAGCCAATTGTCGACTGGACGACCTCGTGGTCTAGTGATCCGGTCTAGATCCGAGGTCTGACAAAATCCACGTCACAAATGCAAACAAAGGCAACGTGTGTACAAGAATAGTTGGTAGTTAGTAGAAATAAACCAAAAATACAGTTTAGATCATATAATGTAATAAATATTATAGTTGATGAAAATTCTCTGTCGGATGGATTAATAAAATAAAACCATCAATTGGATTACTCACAATTTTTTGACGACCTTAGCGCATGAGGTGTTATCAGTTAGAGGCTTAGAGAGGAAGTGATAAAAAGACGTGCGAAAGAGATCGATAAAACAGATCAATCGATAAAACAGGAACAAACACAATCGATATATCAAACAGCGACATAGGTAATGACGCAACATCCCTAATTTGATTTGAAAACTTACTCCAATTAAATAATATCAGAATATAGGTGGCTTAAATTCTGTATATCGGTACGTTTGTTCACAGTGTTGTTATTGGAAATATGAATCATTTCTTTAACAAGTCTTTTATACCAATTGTCCTCAGAGTCCACTATTGTTACATTATTAAAATCAAATGTATGACCATTTTCAAGTGCATGTGAGGCTAACGCAGATCTGTCAGGATCTCTAGATTTTATATCATATTTGTGTGAATTCAACCGTTTTTTAAGGTGTTGTGACGATTGTCCAATATAGCATTTATGGCAATCCTTGCATGGAATCTTGTAAACCGTATTGATAGCTTCCAATTTAGGTGTTTTGGATTTCAGTTTGGTAAAAGAGCTACCCAACGTATTTGTGATCTTGTACGTGACATAGATTTGTTCTTTACGAAGGATATTCTTAATTTTTTGAGAAAGACCATTAACAAAAGGAATAGAGCCAGTAATTCTGTTCTTGTTGGTATCAGAGACAGAGTTCCAATTAATAGTATTATACGATCTATAGATCCTCTGTTTTTTTATATCAGAGATAAGATGTTCAGGATAACCATTATTAACTAGAACGTCCTGTACAAGCTTTAAATTTTCCGTCTTAAATTTAGGATGCGAAAGCAGTAGAGCTCTATCAAACAAACCTATGGCAACGCTTTTTTTATATTGTAAAGGGTGGTGAGAATTGAAGTTGATGTATCTCCCAGACCACGTATCCTTGCGATACCAGTTGGTAATTAAGTGATCCTGTTCTTTAATAAAAAGAACATCTAAAAAGCTAATTTGCTTGTTATTTTCTAATTCAAAAGTGAAATTGAATTCAGGATGGAAATTATTAAAAGCCTGTACAAGAACATTTACATTATCTTTGTGTACACATGTGAGGATATCATCAACATATCTTTTGTAAAAAAGCAAGTCAAACGGAAGAGATTTGATTATTTTCTGCTCTAAACATTCCATAACCATGTTGGCAACCACTGGACTAATGGGCGACCCCATAGCCACACCAAAAATTTGCTTATAAAAGTCATTGTTATATACAAAAAAAGTTGATTCAAGGCAAATTTTTACAGAATCTAATAATTCCCTCTTTTCAATCGTTGTATATTTCTTTATTTCAGCCCAGTTTTTTCCAATTGCTGTCATAACCAAATTAATTGGAATATTAGTATATAAGGAAACTACATCCAGAGACAAAAGTACAAAATCAGGAGGAATGCTGATACCTCTTAAATCATTTACAATGGACCACGAATCTTTGACATGATATTTTGTTTTGCCAACCACATTGCTTAAAATTCCAGTGAGAAATTTAGACAGCTTGTATGTGGGGGAATTTATATTAGATACAATCGGTCTCAAAGGGTTGTTGACTTTATGTATCTTAGGTTGGAAATAGATTTTTGGTGGTAGTGAGTTGTGCGTTTTGAGAGATTTAGCAGTCTCAGAGGAAATCTGCGATTTTTTTGCTAAAGAATTGACCAAATCATTGACTTGCTTTTCTACTTTAAGTGTTAAATCCTTGCAAGGTATGTACGTGTCAGTATCATTGAGAATAGATGAAGCCTTTGAATCATATTCATCGCGGTACATAGCAACCGTTACGTTTCCTTTATCAGCTTTAGTGATAATAACATTTTCATTAGAGTTCAAAAATTCTTTGCACTTTTTTACCTCAATGATTTGTTTTTTGCTAGACCGGTCATTACACTGATGCAAGGTTTTAGAAATTTCTTTCGAAACATTAGCCCTGATTTTATCTTTGATGTTTGGATCTACACCGCGGATGTTTGATTCAACAGCACAAATTAAATCATTAACGGGCATATGTTTGTTAGAAAATGGCAGACCATGCTTAGGACCTAGCATAATTGTATCTAAACAAGATTTTGGAAATTCTGTCTTAGTCAAGTTTATGAACCAATTGTTTGGCTTCTGGATGTTGCCTGCACAATTATAAATAAGTCTGTCCAGCTTTGAAATGTTACTATTTTTTATGGATATAAATGTTCTCTCACAAGTTGTAATGTCCAACTGAAACTTATGTATGTCTAACTCCGAAGGATTACTAGACATAAAATCCGAAATTTGTACATTTAAGGTATGAGATAAACTATTAACTACTTTACAGGTCCTGGAAATTTCCAGATTTAATATTGTTTGTTGAAAAACTCGAAAAGCGTTAATGAACGACTTTTCAGATTTTAAATGATCAAATTTATTCAGATGAAATCTAAGAAAAGTAGGGACTACATTATTATTTCTACATTTAAGTAAGAAAATTTTTCGGTTTTTATACCTAGCTAATTTGAGCCTAGTTTTTCTGATGCGAGAAATAACTGTTGAAAGATGATGATTACTCATTGTAGCATTTGACCCAGACGCGGAGACAGCATATGGTGTCCTAGTACGTAGCACTGGCATGTTGGTAGTGACGACCAACGATTATGTCCGTGGAATTCATATGTGTGTTAATTCGTGACCTCAGCGTTTACTTATAGGAGTTTCGTCGGAGAAGGTCAGGTAATGACAAGAAAAACGACAATTTCGACGTTTCGACTGGGCCCAGCCAGTCATCCTCAGGCTACATTTATTAAAACAAATAAAAAATAAAAATAACTATTACAAATTAGATACTACAAAACACAACACGCACATTGATTTTGATAATGTAACAATAGTGGACTCTGAGGACAATTGGTATAAAAGACTTGTTAAAGAAATGATTCATATTTCCAATAACAACACTGTGAACAAACGTACCGATATACAGAATTTAAGCCACCTATATTCTGATATTATTTAATTGGAGTAAGTTTTCAAATCAAATTAGGGATGTTGCGTCATTACCTATGTCGCTGTTTGATATATCGATTGTGTTTGTTCCTGTTTTATCGATTGATCTGTTTTATCGATCTCTTTCGCACGTCTTTTTATCACTTCCTCTCTAAGCCTCTAACTGATAACACCTCATGCGCTAAGGTCGTCAAAAAATTGTGAGTAATCCAATTGATGGTTTTATTTTATTAATCCATCCGACAGAGAATTTTCATCAACTATAATATTTATTACATTATATGATCTAAACTGTATTTTTGGTTTATTTCTACTAACTACCAACTATTCTTGTACACACGTTGCCTTATGTGCGTGTTGTGTTTTGTAGTATCTAATTTGTAATAGTTTTTTTTTTTTTTTTTTTAGCTGCTTTAAAAAATTAACAATTAGTCTCTTATTTTTATTTTTTATTTGTTTTAATAAATGTAGCCTGAGGATGACTGGCTGGGCCCAGTCGAAACGTCGAAATTGTCGTTTTTCTTGTCATTACCTGACCTTCTCCGACGAAACTCCTATAAATGTCTTAATTTTTGTTTTATTTTTTGTCTTGATTTTTGTCTTGATTTTTGTCTTATTTTTTGTCTTGATTTTTGTGTTGATTTTTTGTCTGAGCAAGATTGCCAGCAAGATCACGTGCAAGATCGCCAGCAAGATCACGAGCAACATTGCCATCAAGATCGCGATTTTTGTGCTGATTTTTGGGACAACTGTGATTTGCGAGCCCACCCTAAAACCAAGACAAGAAAAATATAGAAAAAAAAGACAAAAATAAACGAAATGAATGATTGTGTTGTTTCTTGACTTACCGATATCTGGCTAAAACTGTCTATTTCGACGTTTATTGAAAATATCGGAATAAATTTATCAATATTTTATATTTTAATTTGAAAAAATGCATTATTTGGTCATCTGGAAGAAGGAAAGAACGGTGAGCGTGGTCGATTCAGCTAGCATAAATAAGCGTTTGAGAGATAATTGGGTAACTGTTCGGTAGGGCCGCAAATTCCTTGCTGCAAGAATTAGGGTAGATGTACCGTTTGTGGCCACTGTTCCGTTTGTGGCCATTTTGACATTTATAACTAAATATTAAATATTTAGTTATTTTTATTGCATCACGTAGTACATTTATAGGGTTTTTTGATATGTTGGCAATGCTGTAAACTCTTTTCTTTACTCGTTACGAGTATTGTGTGAAAAATAATTTGAAACATATCTGGACGCATGGTGAATCTGAGAAATTTCATAAATATCTAATAAGAATCTGCAGAACGACCCTGGTAAGTAAATTAGTGTTATTTGTCGAAAATCGTAATATCCTTTGGATATTTTTATTTCATTCTATTGAAATAGCTTAAAATTAGGTGAAAAAACATTAATTTACTGAAACTAACCTAAAATGTAAGTAAAATGACCCATGGCCACAACTGGTACAACAAAAACATACAAGTGCTACTTTTGGTCATGCCATGACCACAAGTGGCGCATACATTTTCCAGTTTTGGTCATCATACTTATTTGCTTGACAACTTGAGTTACTCGCGTGTATATCATGCAGTTAGTAATAATAAAATAATTAATAAGGATGTTGATCATTAAACTCATAATTAATTCTTTAATTTTTTCTATTTTATAGATTAAAATGCCTTCGAAAATAAAAAAATAAGGCCGTGGAGAAAATTCCCAAGCCTTCTCAAGTGACAATCAGCAAACCTAGAAGGACGTTTTTTAAGTATCCTGAAGCTGATTTAAAAAAGGCCTTAGATTTAATAAAAAGTGGAACTGCTATTGCATCGGCGTCAAAACAATATAATATTCCTAGAACGACATTGCGTAATAAGCTGAAAGGCAGAGCACCAGAATCTTCAGGTCGCGTTGGTCCGGAATCTGTACTTGGGCACCATATCGAAAAAAAATTGGAGGAGTGGTTGTTAGGGACTAGTAGGATGGGTTTTCCGATAAATAAAGAGTTTTTGATACACTCCGTAAAGCAATCAGTGGAAGCAGAAGGGATGAAAAACCCGTTTAAAAATAATACTCCTGGAAGAAAATGGTTTGAAGGTTTCCTCAAGCGTCATCCACGAGTTGGACAAAAAAGAGCCGAACACCTTTGCAAGGCTCGGGCAGTTGTCACTGAGAGTGGTATACGTTCTTGGTTTTCACATGTGGCCGAAGAACTTGGTGAAGATATTAAGATCCTTGAAGATCCTCGACGGGTTTTTGATATGGATGAAACATCAATATATCTTGCACCAAAGGGTGGTCTTGTTTTGGCCGAAAGGGGAAAGGCTGTCTATGATGTAGCTAGTAATGACAAAGAAAACATAACGACATTGTTCAATGTTAATGCTGCTGGAGAATTCGCACCGCCACTAACAATTTTTAAATATGAACGATTACCGAAGATATGTGTTGATTCTGCTCCCAAAAATTGGGGGATAGGGAAATCGGAAAATGGTTGGATGACGAGTGAATATTTTTATGAGTACTTTACAAATGTTTTTTATCCATTTCTTCAAGATAGTAGAATTGAACTCCCAGTGATTGTATTCTTAGATGGTCATGTCTCTCACCTGTCGATCCACCTGAGTAAGTTCTGTAAAGAAAAACAGATCATCCTGTGCTGTTTCCCGCCTCACTCGACACATATTCTGCAGCCACTCGATGTATCTTTTTTTTTCCCATTGAAACAAAGGTGGAAGAATTTAATCCGTAATTGGCGAATCGAAAACAACGGTGCTGACGTGCAAAAACATAATGTTCCAGCTTTTTTGTCAAAACTCATCAATGAACAAAACTTTGTTAATGTTATTGAGAGTGGATTTAAAGCTTGTGGCATATGTCCATTTGATGCTGACGCTGTTGACTATACCAAATGTGTTGAGATGAAAGAGTCTCAAAATAATCAAAATATTTCCGACGGACCCGATTCACAAAAATTATCACAAGTTTTATCTCATCGACAATTCGTTGAAAGTAGTATTGATGCAGATATTTTACAACGATTCAAGAATGCAAGAGCCGCAGGCATTGGTTGGGAAGCTGATGATAAATACGAGCCTTTGTATGATCTTTGGGTCAAGGCTGTAGAACATGATAAAAATGCAGATAATGAACTGCAATCTCCATCGTCTCTTCCTGTTGTATCTGAAGATCTAAATCCTCCAATTTCCAATGACAACAACGTTATTGTATTTCCGTTTCCTGAGCTTTCAGAGCCTATTCTTGATGAAGGTGAGTATGATTAAAGAAAATAAAAATTGAAACACAACTACTCAATATTAATCGGTTTTCAGAGTCTTTCCATCGGTTTTCAATTTATTTTAAAATTATGTTTTAATTTGATTTCATTTTTTACTCTTTTTTAGTTGATGACGAATTGGAATCCTTCATCTCTCACAGTCCTAACCAAAATTCAGATTCTGGAGTTCCTCTTTTACCTGAACCTCCTATCCCTTTAGATATTGATAACGATTTAACCAGTGTTAGAGCAATTGTTCCTTCCAGTGATAACGCTATCCAATCATCACCTGTTATTATTGAAGTAACAGAACCTAATGCTGTTTCTACTGTTAGCACGGAAAATGTATCTAATTCTAATACAATAACAATGCGTCAAAAATCATTAGGCGAAGTCATGAATCAAATAGTTATGTGGCCTAAACCTAAAAGGCAGTCATCAAAGCGCAAACGTGCTGTCGAACGTTTTCCTTCTGTAATAACAGCTGATAAATGGATAGAACTTATGGAAGCTAAAGAAAAAGAAAAAAATGACAAAGAAGAAGCGAAAAAAATTAAGAGAATTGAGAGAGAGGAGAGAATTGAAAAAAAATAAAAAGATAAAACAAGAGAAATTAGAAGAAAGAGCTAAAAAAAAAATAGCTAAAGAATTACCTGCGAAAAAGTCTGTAAAACCGCGAAAAATGTCTAAAAAATGACTTAAAGTCCCTCAGATGTAACAATTTTGTTGTTTTATGTTCAAGTATGTTAAAAATAAATTGATACTTTGTTTATTACATGCGTAAATATAATTAATATTCCATTCGCCAAAACTATTATTCAGTATGACCACAAGTGGTGCAACCGATGGCCAAAAGTAGTACTTCTATGGCCACTACTGGTGAAACAGCAGGTATGATTAATTATTTCTATTTTTTTAAACTAAAGTAAGTTTATAAGGTATTCGCTTTTAATTATTCAAAAACTAATGCATTAACCCCTTGGCAGTGATGCGAAAATCTAATTTTCGTGCCACTTTTGTGTTGGAAAAAAATGTTCATGGATTTATCCTACAATCTCAGTGTCTTGGTTTTTGAGGTCGCTGAATACGAATCTGAAAGCGGATTTTCAAAATTCAAAATGGCGGATCCAATATGGCGGACGCAAATTCGAAAATAGTTTGATTTCGATTAAAGTAAGTATCATATGGTTTTTGTGGTCGCTGAATACGAATCCGAAATCGGATTTCCAAAATTCAAAAAGCAAAAAAAAAAAAAATCAAAATACAAAAAAATCGAAAAAAAAAAAAACGGAGTCATCAACCGCCACGTCCTCGTTTCGTGACTCTGGGTTCGGCAAAGAGCGGAATGAAAACCAAAAAAATATTCTTTTGACAGTTTTTACTATGGATAGTTCGTCATGAATGGTTTGCTAAATTTTTATGTGATACCTAGATGAGGACTCAAATTCGAAATTCGTGGCCAAACATCTCAAGTTACAAATTTTTTGTCGAAATTCAACTATTCTTCAGATTTTCTCACGCCATTTTGCATCCGCCATTTTGAATTTTGTAAATCTGATTCTAGATTCGTGTTCAGCGACCTCGAAAACTATGAGGTACTCACTTTCATTGGAATCAAACTGTTTTTCGAATTTTCGTCCGCCATATTGGATCCGCCATTTTGAATTTCGGAAATCTGATTTCAGATTCGGATTCAGCAGCCTCAAAAACAATAATTCACCAAACAACAGTCAAATCCATTCAGTAAAAACATGTTTTTTTTCACATGCCCCTATACGTGTCATGACACAAAAGTGGCACGACTTTTTTCCGCCCCTATGCGTGTCACTCACAGCCAAGGGGTTAAAGATGTCATTGATTCATATTCCGTTATTATATACGTTAATTAAGTTAATGAAATTCTAAGTAAAAGATACAAAATCGCTTAAAGTGGCCACAAACGGTACATCTACCCTATAGCAGAAAGTGGTAAATTCTAATTTTTTTATTTATATCAGATCTAGCGTTCGTAATTAGCTATTCTGTCTACAAAAGTGAATATTTATATTGTATCAATATATTTTCTAGGTGATATTGAATTTCTAAAAAAATTAACTGTAAATACTGACGGTACAGTTACCGGATTATCAATCACCTCTGATTCTGACGATGAGAGTACTGCTGGTGGTGATGGCAATGTCGATGATGTTGTTTTTGGTGCTGGCTACAACGAAAACGTCGTCGCTGATCGTGGTGATGATAACATCATTGTTAGTGCTGGTAGCAGTGATGATCATCATAATAACGTCGTTGTTGCTGCTGGTGGTAGTGATGATAACGATGATGATGATGATGATGATGATGATGATGATGATGAGAGTAACGACGACGGCACTGAAGAAGACTCAGATGAAACTGAACTCCGTCAAGGGAGCAATATTTTTATCAAAACCGCCACACTTCACACAATCAATGAAAAATATTCTAACAAGCCCAGAAAAATGGTCACACAATTATTATTAAAATTGGTTGGCCGCAAGAATTTGGTACAGATGACTCTGAAAGGCAGGAATGGAAAGGCTGTGCCTGAGAATATTGTGAAACATGTTAAAAGTAAGCCAGTTATAGATATGCTCAAGACATATTGATTGAATATAAAAAAATTTCACTCATTATTCGACATTTCAAATTTAGTCAACTACAAATATTTTCAACTTTCATTTGCGTTTTTTTAAAAAAAAATTCAGAATATACTTGGACGAAAACTCCTTCAAGACTGAAGCTGACTGAACCGGCATTTAATAGATGTGTGACTCTTTTTCTCGGAAATTTGAAAAATAACCCAAAATAACAAATTCATGTCTATATACTTGTTCTATATACTATTTAAATGATTTAGAAGTAAATTATTAATATATAATAATAATTTAATTGATTAATAATTTTATTAATAATTAATTTTATTAAAATTTCATATATAGACTTGAAACCAATTTTACTAATTTATAACTGGTGAACGGAGAGTTGTTAGTCACATTTTCACAAAAGGGAACAAAGACACGCTCGAAAGCATGTCTATTTATCTTCATCAGAGTCATCGTACTGATGATCTTGATGGTCTTGCTCATGGTCTTGCTGAAGGTCTTGCTGATGGTCTTGCTGATGGTCTTGCTGATGGTCTTGCTGACGGTCTTGCTCATTGTCTTGCTGAAGGTCTTGCTGATGGTCTTGCTCATGGTCTTGCTGAAGGTCTTGCTGAATGTCTTGCTCATGGTCTTGCTGAAGGTCTTGCTGAATGTCTTGCTCATGGTCTTGCTGAAGCTCTTGCTGAAGGTCTTGCTGTTGGTCTTGCTGATGGTCTTGCTGGTCAGCTTGCCGATAGTCCTGCTGCTTACTTTGCTCAATTTCATGCAGGTAGTCTAGTTGGTTATCTAGCGAATAGTCTTTCTGATTGTATCGCTGATGTTCTTACTATTAATTTCCTAAATTTTTTGATGATGATCTCGCTGAGTTGATTTGTCTTACAACAAAATCTGCGAAACCATCAGCGATATATTCAGCGAGATGACCAGCAAGATATTTATTGAGATATTCATCGAGATATTCAGCAAGATATCCAGTGAGATGTCCAGCGAGATATTCAGCGACATATTCAGCAAGATATTCAGCAAGATATTCAGCGAGATGATCAGCAAGATATTAAGTGAGATATTCAGCGAGACATTCAGCAAGATATCCAGCGAGATGGCCAGCAAGATATTTAACACGATAGTCAGCAAAATATCAAGCGAGATGTACAGTAAGGCGGTCATAAAAATATCTAGCCAGACGGTCGGTTATCTCAATAATTCTTGAAAAATAAATTTTCTTCAAGTGTATTAGTATTTCCACCACCATACGAGGTTCCTAATTGACGTACAGCGTGCACAAGCATATCGTTATTTTTGGTATCTGTGATGAGAGAAAACGTTAGAGAGGTTCTTATGATGTGAGTTAACGAATTAGCGAGATAGAGGCCTAGGATGAGTGACTTTCGGGATAAATGATGAGAGAAGGCTCACACTGATTTTTGTCTTTAATTAAAACTCGTGGTTTATTTCGTACTCACGATTAGAGATACATAAAATACATATAAGACCACGAGGCCGATAATTTACAATGTATTCCACGGGGAATATCGAGACACACTGATCTATATGGATTTCGATCTAGTACGCAAGGATACATACATATATACATAGGATAGTTCTTGCGCTCGGTGCGCGGTAGGACTTCATAGTCAGATTTGAAGTAAACACCACACGATGGTGTGTGTGCGATAGATAGATACTGGCCGTCCAGCTGATCTACGCGATCGAACTACTTTGCCGAACATACCGCCCGCCTCGCTGTCGTTCGACGATTGCGAAACTATGATGCACCGCCCGCCGTGGGGGGCTCATTTTGAGTGTTAACCGGTAGCACGCACAATTTTACTATCGGTCGTTTCAAAACCGACGATTTGGTTTTCACTGTCACCACGCGAACTAGTCCATCCGATCCTGGGTGGACGTCGATTACCCTCGCGAGTGGCCAGACTGATGGTAGTAGGTTCTCATCCCTGATGAGAACGATGGCTCTGATGTCGATGTTTCCGTTGATTGATTGCCACTTCGGCAGATGTTGAAACGCCTGGAGGTATTCCGTACTCCAATGTTTCCAGAAATGTTCGAGCATTTGGCGCGAGTATTGCCAATGCGAGAGGCGTTGGACGGGTACGTCCGCGAGCGAGGGTGCTGGCACGATATTCAGAGCTGTGCCTATGAAAAAATGCCCTGGAGTTAAGGCACCCGAGTCGGTTGGATCGTCCGAGAGTGCACACAGTGGTCGCGAGTTGAGAGTAGCTTCCAGTTGCGCGAGAAAGGTTTCAAATTGCTCGAAGGTTGGTTTGGCTTCGCCGATTACCCTCTTGAGGTGGAACTTCACTGATTTCACCCCGGCCTCCCATTTACCCCCGAAATGAGGTGCTGACGGAGGATTGAAGCGCCACTGTGTTCCGTGTGAAGCGAGGATGTCAGTGATCTGAGCGGATTCTTTTGATGATGCCGCGAGTAGACGACGAAGTTCAGCATCGGCGCCAACGAGATTCTTTCCACAATCACTTGCGATAGTAGAACAGATTCCGCGTCGCGAGGTGAAGCGCTTATACGCTGCGATAGAGGCTTCCGTCGTGCAGTCCGAGACTAGCTCGAGGTGAACTGCCGATGTGGAGAAACATACAAAGACCACGATGTATCCTTTGTACGTTTTTGGATTTCTCCCGCGAGAAGCTCGAATTGCGAATGGCCCCGCGTAGTCGACGCCAGAGTGCAAGAAGGGTCTTGCCTGCGAAACGCGAGACTGAGGAAGCTGGCCCATCTGCTGGACGCTAAGAGTAGCGCGTTGTCGAGCACACGAAACGCAGCGATGGATGTGCGAACGGACCGGTACCCTTCCACCGATGATCCAGAAGCGTTGTCGGATAGTGGCGAGAGTGAGCTGTGGTCCCCCGTGGAGAGTCGTTCGATGATAATGATCAATAACCAGCGTGGTTAATGACGATTCACGAGGGAGAATGAGAGGGTGCTTTTCGTCGTAAGCTAGGAACGATTGCTGCAATCGTCCTCCAACTCTTAGTAGTCCGTTCCGGTCCACGAATGGGGCGAGCCGATAGAGTGAGTAGCGGCGAGTGAGACGCGAACCTTGTTTGACCAATTTAATCTCGGCTTCGAAGTAAGCCTTCTGGATTGTCGCGACCCAGAAGATGCGAGCGTTCTCTAGTTCCAACGTCATGATTGGACCGCGCGAGACCTTTTCTTGACGAGATTTCGCGACCGATTTTGATAAGAACAAGTTCGCAGCACGTTTGCAGAGAGCGGTGATTCTCAACAATTTCGTTAACGATGAGTAACGATCGACGAGATCCCATATTGGTGGCGGATCAGATGCCGCGAGGTGATGGGCTGCTACTTGTTTCCTTTCTTCGAGAGGTTCGTCTCCCTTCAATGTGGGAGATGCGGACGGCCAGCTGACTGAAGGCTTGGCTAGCCACGATGGACCACGAGTCCAGAGTTCGGAGGCGCGAACTTGCTCTGGAGAGGCGCCGCGAGACGCGAGATCCGCTGGATTTTCCGAACCCGATATGTGATGCCACCGAGCGCGCGCGAAATCTTGTATCTCGGTGACACGATTGCGGACAAAGTCTTTCCAACGAGAGGGGTGACTTTTAATCCACGCGAGCGCGACCGTCGAGTCCGACCACAGATGCACCGAAGCATTCGTGAGATTGAGAGTGCTTTCCACGTGGCGCACGAGTCTGATGAGAAGGAGCGCGGCACACAGTTCGAGACGCGGAATTGTCACTTTTTTGAGAGGCGCGAATTTTGTTTTTGAACACATTAACGAGACGCGCACTTCGTGAGTGTCGATGTACGTTCGCAAATATATCACTGCCGCGATTGCCTCTTGAGAAGCATCCGCGAACCCGTGAATCTCCACCGCTGAAGACTCTGAGCCGAGCCCGATCCACCGAGGGATTGTGATGAGCACGACGTCTTGTAGCTCTTGTCGGAAGGTGTTCCAGCGCGACGCGAGTGATTCGGGAAGTGGCTGATCCCAGCTGAGGCCCATTGCCCACAGTTCTTGCATGAAAATCTTGGCTCGGATCGTAATTGGCGAGAGCCAACCGAGAGGATCGAACAGCTGAGCAGTTTCTGAGAGAATCTTTCTTTTTGTAAGGATGCATTCACCCTTGAAAAGTTGAGGTGCAAACGCAAACGAGTCGATCTCGGGTCTCCACATGAGACCGAGCGCACGAAAGAATGGACTTTGCTCAAGATTCTGCTGTTTTGCAATTTCCCGATCGCCTGGTGGAATGTCCACAAGAGTTTCGAGGTGACTTGACGTCCACTTTTTGAGTTCGAAGCCGCTCGCCCTGAGCAGCTGATTGAGTTCTAGGATTTTTTCGCGAGCTTGCAGTGGGTTGTCTGCCCCCGAAAGTACGTCGTCAACGTACGTATTGTCAATAATGACCCGATTTGCGAGAGGATAACCTTGCCCTTCGTCTTGAACGAGCTGGTGAAGGACACGTATAGCGAGATATGGAGCACTGGCGAGACCATACGTTACCGTACAAAGTTGATACTCCTCGATTGGGAGTTGTGAGTTTTCTCTCCAGAGGATCCGCTGTAGATCCCAGTCGTCTTGGTGCACCCGAATCTGTCGGTACATCTTGGCGATATCTGCGGAGAAAGCGACAGGATATTGTCGCCACCGCATGAGAACGTCGGCGAGGTCTGTTTGCACTTTTGGGCCGACGTAGAGATTGTCATTTAGAGAGAGTCCTACTTCAGTTTTCTGAGACCCCTTGAACACTACACGTAACTTTGTAGTTGAACTGCACTCGCGTGCGACACCGTGATGCGGTAGATAAAACACGCAAGTCTCACTGTTTGATCCACTGGGAGCGCGACACATGTGCCCGAGGTCACGATATTCGCGAAGGAAGTTCGAATAGGCTTCCTTGAGCTTCGCGTCACTCACGAATCGTTTCTCCACCCGTAGGAGCATTTGATGCGCGGGAATACGCGAGTTTCCGAGATCGACCGAACTGTCTTTGATTGGCAACCGAACGATGTAGCGACCGGTCGAATCGCGAGAAACTGTTTCGCGGAAGTGCTTTTCACAGCTTTCTTCGTCAGGCGTAAGCGCGACTGGAGTGGATACTTCTTCTTGTACCCAGAAACGCCGTACGAGATCGGTTAACTCGTGATCCAAGGAGCACTGCAGCCCTTGAACCGCG
Source organism: Rhogogaster chlorosoma (assembly GCA_944452935.1). NCBI lineage: Eukaryota > Metazoa > Arthropoda > Insecta > Hymenoptera > Tenthredinidae > Rhogogaster > Rhogogaster chlorosoma. The sequence continues at coordinate 11,951,374 of OX101800.1, read as the reverse complement.
GTATGAGAGAAGCTTGTTGCTTCTGACGAAACAGGACCCGATAATACCCATCCGAACTGGGTTTCTTGAGCGATTGGTGTGCCAGGAGCTCCCTTCCGTATGCCTTGGATGAGCACGTGGCCATAAACATCGGCGCCGAGGATGACGTCAATTTGACCAGGTTTAGCGAAGCTTGGGTCTGCGAGAGTGAGACCTTGTAGATGAGGCCAGTCTTCCACGAGAATTCGGAACGATGGAAGGAATGAGGTCACGCGAGGGAGTATGAAGGCTTCCACACGGCACGAGAATTCGGTGTTCACCCGAGATTTTATCTGGAGTGTCGCGACACCGCGAGTTACTCCGGATTGTTGAGCTCCAACTCCGATGACTGGTATCGAAGCGTGGCGCCGAGATGATCGCAATCGCTGCGTCAGTGCCTCGGAGATGAACGAGCTTTCAGAGCCTTGATCCAACAAGGCTCGAACAGTGATGCACTCGCCTGTTTCGGGATTCGAAGCGAGAATTTGTGCTGTCGCAAGGAGAACTGGTGAACACTGTGCGTTCCTCGATTGAGAAGCATGGCTGCTGACCTGTGCTGAGGTGCTTGCCGGAAGCTGAGATGATTGAGCTGCGGTAGCCTGTCCTTGAGGAGCATCGTTGCCAGATGCTGATGTAGGTGCGGAAGATCTTCGATGGAGGAGAGTGTGATGTCGACCTTCGCAGGTACGACATCTCTTGTCCGATTGGCAGTCTTTTACCGGATGTGGACCAAGGCAGTTGAAGCAAAGACTGTGAGACGCGATGAAGTCCTTTCTTTGTTCGAGCGGTTTGCCTTGGAACGATTTGCACCCTGCGATGTAATGATTTCCCTTGCAATAGGAACACGATGATTCTTTCGATTGCACTACGTGAGATTTGGTGGTGCAACCGCTAGGCTTCCCGGGTGAGACCTGCGTTTTGTCGGATGAACTCTGGCCTTGGGCTTGTTCCACAGCCTCGAGAGTGTGGATGCGACCGAGCAGGAATGATTCGAGCTTTTGGAAGGCTGGAGGTTCACGAGTTTCGCTTACGCGCTTTTCCCACTCTTCAAGAGATCCTGAGTCGAGTTTGCTTATTGTCATATGCACTATGATGTCATCCCACTGTTTGACTGGGCGACCGAGCGCTTCCAGAGCGCCGATGGCTTCGCAGGTATCGCTGTGCAGACGTTTGATTTCTGCTGATGAGTTTTTCCCGATCCGCGGAATCGCAAAAACTTTTCCGAGATGAGAGCTTGTGAGTAAACGCTTGTTTTCGTAGCGCGACACGAGAGTTTTCCAGGCACGAGAGAAATTGTCACCGGTGACAGCGATATTTCGGATTAGTTGCGATGGCTCACCGGTCAAGCTAGTTTTTAGATAGTGGAGTTTCTCCACGTCCGAGAGCTGTTCATTTTCGCGAACGATTGAATTGAATAGATCGTGGAAAGGTCGCCATTCAGAAAAACTACCGGAGAACGATGGCAACGCGATAGGAGGTAGCCTTCGTAAAGTTGGCTTGGCGTCTGAGGCTCGAGATGCCTCCACGCGAGATTCGTGTTGTGCGGTTGCCAGTTTGAGTGACTCCAGGAGATCAAGCATGTTTCCCCGCGAGTCTAGGTATTTTTCTTCGCACTGCTCGAAAAAGTCTTTTGAATAATACGATCACTGCTCGATTGATGGAAGCTGCTTTTCATCGGCAGCGGATTTCAGTTTGGCCATCAGATCGTGATTCGATTGGAACTTTGTCCAGTTCGACTCGAGAGCGTTAAGTCGCGATTGTACTTGACCATAGGTCGTTTTTGCCTCCCCGAGCTTTTGAAGATTTTCCATCGTGCGCGCGATGCGCCATAAAAGCTCGGTTTGGCGATCGATTAACTCACTGAGCGACATGATAGCGAGATATCAATAATCACTTTCACGGGAATTTGACTGTTGACACTGCGAGGTAGACACAGACAAGCACGCGACACACTTACTTACACGCACACGACACTCGAATTGTTGTCACACACTGACTACGAGTCTCGATGAGATAATCCGCGCCTTAGATACGAGTTCGAAATTAACCGTTTTCAGTTAGATTCCACTGAGATTTTTCACTTTTAGCGTTTTCCGTAACGCTGCGGATAAGTCTTTTCACAACACTGCCGTGTCACTCACCCACTTATTCGTTACCCGAGATTCGCGACGATTCAGAGATTGTTCAAATCAATTCGCGACCGATCCGGCTCGAAGGACCAAAAAATGTGATGAGAGAAAACGTTAGAGAGGTTCTTATGATGTGAGTTAACGAATTAGCGAGATAGAGGCCTAGGATGAGTGGCTTTCGGGATAAATGATGAGAGAAGGCTCACACTGATTTTTGTCTTTAATCAAAACTCGTGGTTTATTTCGTACTCACGATTAGAGATACATAAAATACATATAAGACCACGAGGCCGATAATTTACAATGTATTCCACGGGGAATATCGAGACACACTGATCTATATGGATTTCGATCTAGTCCGCAAGGATACATACATATATACATAGGATAGTTCTTGCGCTCGGTGCGCGGTAGGACTTCATAGTCAGATTTGAAGTAAACACCACACGATGGTGTGTGTGAGATAGATAGATACTGGCCGTCCAGCTGATCTACGCGATCGAACTACTTTGCCCGAACAGTATCATAAGGGCTACCTGTTAATACTAAAAAAAATAATAAACAATTGTTTTTCAAAAATCCAAAAAAAAAAAGGTTTTTTGTTATTCCTCCAATAACTAATCAACGGATTTGAACGTCCAATGTCTCAAATTGTGGGTTCTTTCGTGGCCTACAACGCGTCCATTCAACTTTTTTGTATAGGATCAACAAATTTCGGTCTTTGAGGGCCTGTGGCGAAAAATCTGTCACCTGTAGGAGTCTTTAGTCTTGAGGGGGTCTTAGAATTTTGTCTTTCATACGATGAAACTATTCCCTACCTTCTAAGAATTACTCGGACTTTATCATTGGTCCATTTTCCTATTGCCTGCCCACACGGCACGTAATATTTCAGAAATGTTTCGGAAAGGTTTCAACGTGTCAGATTCATAACATAACTTGAAAATATTTCTGGAATGTATCTGAAATATGTCAAGTGTTACGTAACATTTCCGATGTTTCTGGAATATATCTGAAAAATGTCAATTGCAATATAACATTGCTGAGCCTTCGAGAATATTTCTGAAATATGTCAATTGGCATGTAACATTCATAATGATTCTGAAATATCGCAGAAATATGTTGATTGAAACACAACATTTTCAGAGTTTTTAGAATATTTCAGAAACATTTCGTATGTAATATAACATTTTTAGTATTTCTGAAATATTGCGGATATATGTCGATCAAATCCGACATTTTCAGAATGTTAGCGATATTTCAGGAACATTTCGGATGAAATATAACATTCTCAATCTTGCAGAAACGTTCCGGAAATATGTGTTTTGAAATAACACAATTCCGGAGTTCTTGCAACGTTTCAGAAACATTTCGTATGTAATATAACATTTTTAGTATTTCTGAAATGTTCCGGATGTGTGTGAACTGTCACACAATATTTTCGGAATTTCTGCAATGTTTTAGAGCTGTACCTAAACTCAGATGCATGAAACTGCAGAAACTTTCCCTACTGAGATAGTGTGAAATATTTATATGCATTTGCATTTTGCGAAATGTATTTCGTATAATTCCGTACAGCGGGGGAGTTGCGTTTTGGGGGAAAAATTAATCATAGTCCATTCGTATAATATATGTAGTATAAAACTAAGTATGTGTGGATTTCAAAGTGAGCGAGGATGTTATAGGGCGAACAATAAATGCAATGATTTTTTAAAAGAGGTAAAAACAACAATTAAACTTTATTTTGGACCGTCGTCGTACAATTGACTCAGCTCCGTACGTAAGTAGATAGGGTGCAGTATGGCTCCGGATTTATGACCCCCCATAAACGGCCCCCCGCTGGGGGGGGGGGAAGGCCGCCATTTTTTTTTTTTTTTTTTTTTTTTTTTTTTTTTTTTTTTTTTCGCAGCTAACCTAACCTAGTTTAGCTTAACCTAACCTAACCTAACCTAGTTTAGCTTAACCTAACCTAACCTAGCTTAACCTGACCTAATTTAGCTTAACCTAAGTGAATATCGTTCATTCTAACCTAAGTGGTTTCCGCCGCTTCTGCAGTATGGGTCCGAGATATATATATAGATATACCTGGCCATGGCTCCGAGGCTTCTGCAGTATGGGTCCGAAATATATATAGATATACCTGGCCATGACTCCGCCGCTTCTGCAGTATGGATCCGAAATATATATATAGATATACCTGTCCTTTGGTTCCGTCGCTTCGGCAGGATGGGTCCGGAAGTATATATATATATATATATATATAGATATACCTACCCTTGGTTCCGTCGCTTCTGCAGTATGGGTCCCAATATATATATAGATATAGCTAACCTAGGATCCTTCGCTACAGTAATTATGAATATAGGCGGGGAAGTTTGGTCAAGGGTCGTGAAAGAAGTACAATTGATTATGGTTTGAGCTCGTGTTTATTCATTTAGCTAAATTAATACTCGTACACTACAGATTTAAAATTAGGTATAAGAAGACTTATTACTAGTTGAGTTTCGTATAACATGAAATAATATTATTACTGAAGAACAGAAGTTACTTATTTCTAATGGTTATAGAAAAAAAAAAGAATTACTTATATTTCAAACAATTAGGTTATCTTTTACGACAACAGCACTGAATACAGCTTACGGTACCGATACTATCACGTATTCTACGCTTTAACTTATTCTGGGTTAAACGTCTGTAAAATGAGCTGACTAGCTTATCGTTCTCCTCTAAATTCATAGTGAAAATACTTGTAAACTGTTTCAAAGTGAAGCCATGCGTCATATAATATAGGAACATGATGCAGAACTGCCCACATACCAGGGAAGAGGAGCTTTGTAGCTGTTTTACATTCCAACGATAGGCTATGCAGTTCCGGCGTAGAGCGCGGATGTGATGCGGTATGACAGGAGGCAGTCCAAAACTGTCGAAATAGACACCTTCTCCGGATGCTGTGACGTGGAAGGCTACCCAGTGTGTTCCGGGTTGCGTATGGACATCTGTATTTGCCACGATAGCGGTAGGGTACGACCATCGCAGAGGTATCTGATCAGCTGGGAAAACGCCCTTGGTCCGAGCAGGTACCAGCTCTAAGGCATCGAGTATTTGGTAACTATCCATCCTCTTCGCCGGTTGTGAGGTCACTGAGAGATACGCTCAAACAGTTGCGAGATTGTTAGTCATGCACTTCGGCAGGCAGTCCTCATGCGTGTTGTCATCTCCTCTATTCCCATGGGTCCGTGGCCACACTCATCCTCACCCCGCTCGAGAGGATTATTTCCACCCTCGTTACTCTCGGGCTGCTCGAGTGAGTTTAACTGCATAGTACGAAACGGAATCGCGGACAACACCTTTTCGGATCGCCCACGAGACTGTAGCCAATTCTTCAATTTCATAGCATTACGCAATGCGCAGTTGAAATTCTTTCGTTCACCAATGTGGAGGAGGCAGGATTTATCCGATGACATGTCCTTGAACGCCGGGCACTCGCACTCACCACGTTCCAGGTTGACGATTTCACGTGACATCACTTCTTGAAGAAATTTGGCCTTTTGCACACCGCGACAGAAGATGTTCTTTGCCGTGAGTGTGATCGCACGTAGATTCGCATGTAGTTGTTTATGCGAGACTTCGCCCTCGAACCATTCTATCCCGTGGTGGTTACTTGTCAGCCAGTTGTTCTGCGTTCGTTTTGATGAAGAGAGCTCAGAGATGGAGAACGGTGGTGCGATAAGCCAGTGGGCTATAGCCTCTGACCCGTAGGCGACAACGGCAACTTCTTTTGGCATGAAGTTACCACTCTCCCCGCAGAAGCCTTGTATATCGATGATATAGTTCATGGTAACTTGAAGAACTGAGTGAGTTTTACTTTTGAGGGTACGGAGCACTGTCGGTGAACTGAGGTGAGGACGAGACTGAGGGAAGTATTTAGACCATCCTGTCCTGCAGCTACAACATCCCCTCTTCACATTTAGCACGAAGGAAGGGATGAACAGGTCCCAGCAAGTTTTATGACAGGGTCCGAGGGCTTACTAAGAGGGGTTGACCCAAGTGCAGGATTATGACGTGCAGGTCCCGACAGGTATCCCGTACTTCGACTAGCTGTACTTCGCAGCTAGTTACCAAAGTCCGTGATAACTTGACGCATCGAATCGATTTCGATTACGTTGGAGAATTCTGCATACACAATACAATTTATGGTCGTGGTCAGGGCCGTCTCGAAGCGTGTCTCGATCCGAACACTGCCGTGCTTGATGAGATTCCAGTGGCCGTTATCGCTTGCTGATAGGTCGGGAGTGAGATCGAACGCCGTGAGGCAGTATCCGTTTGCATAGTCCTGACGCGCAATTGAGTTTCCCTCGTTGAGGAAGTGTATACCGGTACCCGTGAACAGGGTGTTGTAGGAATCCACAAATAATTTACTCGAGAAATCGGGTTGTAAAGGCTTGGATGGAATCTGGGTACCCTCAACATACAAGGATAGATGGTTGAGCCCGAACGCCGAGAAGTTGAACGGATTGAGTTTTTTATCCCCGTTATAGGCTTTGTTATCGACAAATCCGATGATTATCCGCTTCGGTATTTGACCAAGGAAAACATTATCAAGGGTTTCAGCCTGCACGCCGCTGTGTATTGTCATTGTCTTGACCTCCACTCGTGTCATAGGGTATTTCGCAGTTGTCTTGGCTAGGGTTCTTGCATGCGCCAGTAGAATACCTGGACTGATTTTTACACGTCGTACGAATAAGGTCACGTCCATAATGTCCACTTTATGATCGTTTTTAGACTCTATTAAGCAAAAGGCGTCCCGGGATCTGACGAGTCTCAATCTGAGCTCTACGCCGTTTAATAGAAATTTGTCCTGGTTGAAGACATCGCAGTGAAGACGTCCAAGCATATCCACGGGAGTGGCTCCAGAGAAATATTTACATCTGCTTGCGAAACCCGTATTGTTAGTGCCGGTAGTCTCCTCAAAATATCCGGGAGTGTCGGAATACCATAATCCGGATGTGAGATGCGATTTTTTAGCTGCATCACCATAGTTTAACAAGGTTTCGATGTAAGCTCTGTACGCGTATGCATTGTTACTCGGGGAGACCAATTTTTGATTGAAGTAGACATCGGTCTGATTGAAGAGGGTATGCAGGAAATTGTTCGCCGGGGCCACTATTGCTGCTGTTGTTTCTTTCCCGACATTAATTACACGAGCACATACCTTGAGCATCGTGTGTGAGAGATCAATGTACTCGTCGCCCTGACCCGGTACGACGAATTCAATCGGTGCGTCATCAGCTAGTGCGGAGACGGGTTTGTACTGTACCCATTGACCACCCTCGATAGAAGTCTGAGTAGGCGGTAGAGTAAAGAGGTCTAGTTCGGATTTCAAGCATTCGCAGGAATGAGCATGTAGGTAGGCCATTTCAGAGGATATGGTTAGCAGGAGTATATTTTTTACAAGGGACCGAATATATCTGAAACAGCTCTTTTCTTGCAGCACTTTTTCTTCTTACTTTTGGCGAGTGTCTTTCTGGTACTTTTTGTCTTCTTCTTCTTCGAGCGAGTCTTGGCAGGCTTTTTTTTTCTTCGCTGAGTTTTCTTGACAGTCTTACGAGTTTTAGTAGATCTAGACGAAGCACTTGCTATGGAGAGGCGCGGTGCGCGAACAAGACTAGACTGGTCATAGGCTCGCCCATACTTGAGTTTATAACCTTCACCTCTCATAACCTTTTCAAGTCCTTCCTGGGCCTTCCGCTTCAGGTTCTGACCTGTCTCGGCGGCTCGTGCTTTAAATGCCTGTTTCCACGGTACATCGTTATCCAGGTCAGAGACGAAATTCATACCGCTGCGTAAAACCTCTCTACCAACCGCACGTGCGCCCCGTTTTAACATGGGAATAGCCCGCCGAAATAATCCTCCTAGGAAACTGCCGATACCGTGGCCCCGTTGGTTGGCTGCTCCGACAAAAACGCGATCGATTCCGCCGCCTATTTGTGACTCGTAATGCTCAATGTAGTGCGACATTCTCGCCACGTGTATGCAGTGATCTAGAGAATCTTCTTGAAGTGTAGTGTGACCGTCAACGTCCCGTGATCAAATGGAATAGGCTTACCCTGGTGATCTCTTATAGATATTTCGATCGTCCGAAAACTCGATAGCAGTAAAGGCAGATAGTGTGGCGGTGAAAACGTTTTTACCTCTGTACCCGCGTTATCGGAGCTTTGTCTAGCCTGTAGTATACGCAGAAGCGGTGCATAGACGTCTCCCACGATGCGTGGTTCGATGATGTCACAGTAGACGAACATAAGCGACGGTATTTTTTCTACCTCTTTAACGACCTTCTCAGGTATGAATATCATCGGTGTATCATCGGATTCGAAAATTCCACCCCCATTTGCAAGGCTATTCATGACAGCGTTTACACCTCTATCTATATGATTCGAAAGCCCACTGCCGGCAGTGTTTACACTATGCCCGTCTTCGGCTACCTGACGGGTCGGTCTCTCCTTCTTACCCGGGAGGTATGTTAAAGGGTATTGTATTTCGACAATAGCAACCTCCCATTCGCCATGAAGTTCGATCGTGCGTGGTAGTTGAGTAATATAGCAGCAGGTCTTGTTATCCGGATAAATTTGCATCGAGCTATTACTCGGTAGGGTTATGTAGAACTGAGACCTCATCATGGTGTGAGTTCCTGGAGACTAGCTGCGGAGATCCAACTATTGAACTTGTCGGGATAACCTTTCCAGCTGACAAGAAGCTTCTTACTAGGACCACGTCCCTTGCTGCGTATGATTTTATCAATTTGAAACGTAGTACTTTCGAGATCCTTGCTCACGCGCTGTAGTTCGGGTTCGTAGAAATAGCCGTCGATCTCCTCTCCCGAAAGGTCCTCTATCTCGTATACTAGCGGTGAACCTGTTACAACCCGCCGAATCTTGAACAGCTCCTCGCTCCAGTTAGCCTCGTACCCTTTAGCGAAGGTACCTTTTGTCTTACTTATACGCACAAGATCTCCTGTCTTGTATTTTGGTTTTCTGGTTCTGTGTAACGGTTGACTACGTTGAATATTCGCTCGTGCCTCTGCCGCGTTATAGAGTGTTACTTCGGAAGGTGCCATCTTGATGCTCGAGTGTACGGTGTTATTATACGAGCTGATGAGTTTTTCTAAAACATCGATGTAGCGGTGGGTATTTTTATGCGTAAAGTATCTCCACATACGCTCCTTCAACGTACGATTAAATCGTTCAACTACGGCTGCTTTTATGTCGGGGTTACGCACCACGCGAAAACGTATATCATTTTCAGCTAGTAGTTTTTGAAACGCCCCGCCCACGAACTCTTTACCCTTGTCGCTTTGTACAGTCTCGGGACGGCGATCCGTGGTCGATAATATCTGCTTAAAACCAGCAGCTACGTCTCCGGTGGCTTTACGATACAGCGGAACAACCCATACAAATTTGCTCAGGACATCGATGACTACCAGCAAGTAACGGATGCCGTCATTATGTTCCTTTATAGATCCAAGTTCAACCAAATCTGCTTCCCAAAGATCGTCTATATTGGACACATTGTACCGCAGTCTTGGAAATTTCCGACGTACCGGTTTATGTAGAGTATAGGTGTCCTGGGTACCTAGCCATTTTTCTATTGCGCCATCGCTTACACCCCGAGCTGCCTTTTTCAACTTCCTGGCCCCCGCGTAACCTGCTGGGCAGGAGGGATCGAAGTACAGCCGTTCCAACTCTTTCATTTTCGTAGGCCAAATGTTAACCAGCCGGACGGTTGCTGCGAGGATTTCTCAGGTGTTGCCGATGTTCCACGAAATCTCGAAGGTGAGAAGGAATTGTCTTCTGATTTAACGGAATCGCTACTGCTCGCGGTATTTCTTCGCCCGTGTGGAGTTCGGAGTCTTTTAGTCCTGCTCCGTGTCACAGAGAGTACTGCGGTCGAGGGTGATGGCACTTGAACATTCCTCCAAACATTATCATTTCCGACATATTCCCGCGAAACATTGATGCTATGAAGCAAGCGTGCGTACGCATGTCTACCATGAGGCTGAAAACTTTTTCTCGAGCGCACAGTGTCGTTAATTAGATCAACGATATTTGTCCCGGGGATGGCTACGTTGTCTATAGTTACACCGCCTCGGCTATCCCATGAAATCCGTGAAGGGTATTCGGCCAGATGTTTTAGAAGAAGCTCCGCCTTTGACTGGTATTTTTTCGGTACTGTCGAGGCGATTTTCGCTATCATCTGCTGTTTGTCACTAGAAAGTTCATTTCCTTTCTCGGATAACCCACCCGTAGAACTAGATTTATCAGGAATGGAGTGGAGATCTAGGCGTAGCGGTTTTCTCGAGTCCTCGGCGAAATATAGAAAACGTTGTAAAATTTGCTGATAAAGCTTCCACCTCGTCGCGTCATCCAGGTCGGGAGTGTTCAGGATATTACGCAATTCGTTATCAAGCCTGGAGGTAGGTGCAGCTGTACTTTTCTCGTCATTCTCACTGCTGCCTTCCGAGGCTGCTGCAGATGAGGAAATATTGCGTTGAAACCGTTCTATGGTATCCGAGGGTATCAGAACCATCTTCTTTGCATGTTCCATTTTTCACCCTTATTTATTGTCCAAACAGTTGTCCAAAAAGCGTCCCAAGAATGGGTGCTATCAGCATAGGTAGAAATCCGTTTCCACGTTGAACTAGTAATTTTTTCTTGCTCTTCCAGCTACCCTTGTTAGTGGACAGTTTACGAAGAAGCTGCTTATGTCTGGCAAGTCGGGCCTTCTCTCGCCTACTGAGTATGACGTTTCCGCGCACTGTGTTCAAAGCACATTCACAGATATTTTTCACGAGCGAATTATCGGCTGTGCGTAGTAGAGCTAACCTCTGCTGAGGCTTTAAGCAGCACAATGCCTTCAGCGTCTCAGTGTTGGAGCTTCCGAATCGTCTACGAGCCTCGGCACTCCGTCTGGAACCAGCCCTACTTTGGACGGAGTCCGTCCTAGCGTCAATTTGGCCGGCGCGTGGCATTACAAACGAATGACTGGTAGACCCTGCTGAGCGCGTGACTTTATATCCTTTCTTGGGATGTATACAAACTGGTGGTTGTCCCCGGGAAATATATTACTACGATAGCGACAGTTTTCGGGGGTACTTTGTTTCAGATCAAGTAAGAGATAACCGTGGGGACGAGCTGTCGCATCGTGGTAAGCCTCCTGAACAAAACGCGGATCCTCAGGATATACCTGACGAGCTAAATGTTGTACCTGGGCGCGATCTCGGGGGTTCTTGAAGAATATGATATAATTCGCGTTGAGAGAAATATCACGCTGTCCGCGACCCTGATGAAACAAGTTCTGCGTGATGAAAAATACACTCAAATTCTTATGATGGCAGCCTTTGGTGAAAAGATCAACGATTATATTATTGGACGCTTCTCGCATAAGGTCATCTATTATAAGCAACTTGGGTAGCGTGTTTGAGTCATAATCAGATTCTTGGGGTAGCCCTTCTCGATACTCGATGTCACTAAGTGGTGCGGAGTCTCCTTTTTTAATGCCGTGGAGTGATTCTTGCTCTGCGTAATACCATATTGTACGACTGAAGCGAGTGTCACACATATTCTCAATATGTCGAAGGAAATTTTTCACAAAAACTGATTTTCCGCAACCAGAGGGCCCGGCTATTATAGCGGAAAACGGGTGATTCCAGCGGGTATCCATTTCCCGAAATGAATAGAATGCAAAGTTTTCGACCTTTCAACGCGAGCTACTCGACAACTATGCTGAGATCAGGATGAAAAAGCTACTACATCCCAAATGGTATTTTTTATCCCCGCGGTGGGGGGTCCCGTCGACGCGGCGCGCGCCCTCTTCCAGCTAATACCAGACGCGTTGACAGGCTCAGCAAACCGGCGGTAAACAGCTGATAAATAGCGTGTGAACTGCTAGTATGCCCTATACGCCTGAACCAGCCGATATTTAGCGTATATGAAAGAAGCATGAAAAAGATAGCCGCTTGTCGAGAGTCGAACTTTGGTCGCTTAGACCACTATGATTGAGCTTCCAGCTACAAGCAAGAATTTAACGGCGTTACAACTATTTAAAGTCAGAGATATTTCCAAGATTCTGAAGCTATACCTTCAACTCTATTCAGCCTTCGGGAATCATTTCTTACAGTCTAGCAGGGACGTATTTTTTAGGGGAGGGGTAATAAAGGTGTACAACTGTATAAGAAATAATATTTGTTTTCATTCATAGCTTTATTCAACCTTGGGATTTCACCAGTAGGGGCTAGGTAAATGAAAGGTCGGCGAATTAACGATGATGGGAAATACTTCGTAAATTCTTTTATTACGAGTTCCATAATTAACATGAATGCCACTCTCATAGTATAGGATTTCGAGAGGCAGGAGTGTCACACAACAAGTGATATACATATATTTATATTTTTACAATTAAACTAGCTTAACCGATTTTGAAAGGTACAGGTATTTTCCTAATCTTAATAGTATTAGTCTTATTTTGCTAAACAGTTAGGCAGTGCTATATCCTGCTGATTATATTACCCTAGGCCTAGTATAACATGTAACTTATAAGAGAATCAGTTTAAAGACTACGTTATATACTAGTTTACAAACAGTGTACAGCTAAAATACAATAAAAACTAACTTAACTCGAAGCTGGTCGAAGTGTGTCATATTTACACGGTTCGGGTCTCGAATACGTCTCAGGGGCGAATCTGCTACTCGTCTGTATGCCCGTAGGGGAGAGTATCATAGCTGTTCCTGCAACATCGTCTCTTAACAAAAACTGGTCGGCATGTTTTCGTCTGATCGCGAGTCACCACATCATGCATTGCGGTTCGTCGGATCGCACGAAACTTTAATTTAACACTCTCCCCCTCCTCAACTACCATTTCACGTACTGCATTGAAATTTATCTTTTTACGCGTCGTGTAATTGAGGGTAATTCCCTTCACCTTGCAGACCTCTATCTCTTGCCCACCTGGACATACCACGATAAATGCGTAAAACTTTGCCCCGCCGGAAACAAAAGCCCTGATGTAGCTACCCTCGCCGTATTGCTCGAGCTCATCTGTCAGGTCGCCTAGAAAACTGCCTACAGGCGGCTCGTACTCTCCGGGTACGTTTGACCGTACGTAAATGACTGAGTCGGTATCATAATATAACACCCTACGATCCAGCTTCTCTAGATAACCATATAATTTGAGCCGCGCCTGTGCCGTGGTATAAGCGGCTATAACTACGTTCGCAAGACTTGAGGCTTCTACACTTTCATCTTTGTATGACCAGCGAGCGTATACTACATCGTCGTTTACCGGTACTAGGTCCTCCAGCACGATTGCCGGACTTGTCACCAGACTCAGTAGTTCCTCTCTGGTCTTAACTACACTCGTTTTTGAGAGATTGTCTCGCTGGCCAAACTTACCCCAGAACGAGTTGAGGCATAACTTCGACACAGAACGCAGCCCTGGATTCTTTTCTATCTTTGCCTTATCTAAAATGATTCCCTCCACCCGGGCGTACTCTTCGAGATATCGAGACCGAGACTCTTCATTCACGCAGCCTGCGGGCCAGCCACTCGCCTCTTGTTTTATTTTTAAGAAAGTGTCGATATACTGGGCAAAGTGACCACCCTCCCGGGTAGAGGGATCAAACGCCGTGACCTCATACTGCCAGATCTCCGATACCGACACTACCCTATACCCCTTCGCGACGGCCTTCTTCACCTCGTCGGAGACCCATGTTCCGCTTAGGTACCGATCATGCTCGTGCATATGCGGACACGGTCCCTGTTCCATATCTCTACAGCACGAGCTACACAAAGGGAACATGAGCTTGCCGTGCATGCGAAGGGGTAGTACCGGATGATAGAGATTCCTGGGCGCAAGTACTTTACACTTAATTAGTCCCTCGACTCTAGCTAAATCTATACCGTTGGCCCCGGTCAGCCTTTTACAATCCTCACCTACGTAGACGACGGGGTGCCCCTTTGGGAATTTGCCGGTTTTACAGATGCAGGGGTATAACGAGCAAACATCCACATAGCGGATTTCCTCACCGAGTCGGGCGTCCACTTCGCGGTATCTCGAGGTATTACCCGTCCGGCCACCGTAGAATGCCTCACGCGGATCCAGCTTAGCATTCTCCGCACTCGGTAGAAACCCGTTATGCTCGAGGTATGCCCGCACCTCACCCCTTGCATCCAAGAACCGAGAAAATTCACACTCCCACATCTCCTCTACGATGAAGCCATGCGCCCGCATGCGTCGCGTTTTGGCATGAGTCTCCTCGAGTCGTCTATCCATACTCTCGCCGCCTACGCCTAGCTTATCCCTATTTACGCGAAAACACCGGGGACAACCGTGCCAATAGCACCCGTGAAATTCGAGAACGTGACGGGTGCCATCCTCCGCTACGTAATAGCCATCCACCCGACGACCCAGTACCCGCTGCTCCCGAGTCCTACCTGCGTGCAGAATCTCGCGACCTAGCTCACGCTCCCTCCATACCAGCCACTGAATAGCCTTGCCGGATTGTTTATCGGCTAGTCGATAACCGGCAGGTGGAATAATACCGATACTATTATCGCGAAGGAAATTTTTTCGGAACACCATAGAACATGCCGAAGCTATCGTCGTACTCTCCGTGAAGGGACAAACATCACCGGTTCGCTGAAATATCTCTCGGAATGCTATGCACGCGAGGCGTAAGATGGTAACGTCCGAGCGACAGTACTCTACGATTTCCCTGGCAAAATCAAAAACATAACCCTCTCGTACTGCCGCTTCGTACCATGCAAAGAAACGATCCCGTGCTTCGGCAGACATGGTGTCCGGTGAATAAAATTCAGACGCAGGTAGCTCGCCCACATACCCCTGGTTAGCCGCGGTATTAAAGAGATGCGGAAATAGACCCTTCTGAGTGGCCTCAGGTAATCCGAAGGCCTTAGGTAATGCGGATAAGGCCATCGGCATGTAAGCTAGCGAATCTAGAAAACGGACATTACCCGTCTCCAGAAGAACTATTTTACTGCCGTTCAGTATTACCTGCGGGGCCTCTCCTCCTCTCTCTACCAGGTAGCGAAGAATAAATTGGGCGTCGAAACCTTTCGCGTTATGCGCAATACATATCGTCTTCTTATAACCCTCGATACGATTATCAGCCAATTCTACTAGACTACGGACCGGGGCCTCCCTAAATACAAACTCCCGTTGCTCACCGCAGCCGTCGCACGGCTCGAGAATACTCGCCCCTATACAACGCGTACAAGTTCGTTGCGCAACGCACAAATTTGGCACATGAATATTAACCGTCTCGTCACCGTCCACAGTCTCGTCCTGTCTCGTCTCGAAATCGTAAAAAATAAAGATATAATTTGGCTGCTCGCCGGTGTTCCGCTTCACAGGCCGCATGTAACAGCGATGATTAATATCCTGAATCGATCGGCAGGTCCTGCAGTATGCTCTCCCACAGATATGCTTCCCCTTTGAGGTATCCGTAAAGATATCGCAGGTTCCGCATATCCGCAGAGTACCGCAGACCGAGCGCTTGCCTCTAAATGATCCCTGCAGGGTGTGCCGCCTATAACACTCTACTCCGTAAAAATCGCGCAGACACAGTTCACACCCAACTTTTTCGGCCATCTTATTACATGCAGGAGTCGACAGACAACGATTACATTTATTTGAACATCTGTGCTCGTTACCGTGCGAGTAGGCCACATTACAGGGTTGACAAAAAAAATCAGCGGCAGCAGCAGCCCGCATATTTAGGATGACGTCGTAATGACCAAGTCGCGGATAATAAAGAATATTCAGTCTGTGTACAATGTCACGATTACCCATACCCAGTACTATATCCTCGCCATTGTAAAGCGGTCGACCCCCCTTCCCTATTGTCTCACTGTCATAAACTAAAATCGCGAAACCTTCCCGTGCCAAATATTGCTGAAACTGCGCAACTTCCTCGATACCGCAGCCCTCCTCAGGTATAATAACCCCTGCCTCCAGCGTCAGCTGCCGAGCCTTCTCGCCCTGATATCTTTTTCCGGATGCCCTAGCCCTATTCCACTCAGCCTGTAACGGTCCATCCCGTACAGAACCTCTTCTCGCATGCACCGCGGCGGCGAACAATGCCCTCGGTAGACATAGATTATCTCCATTTGCTATGGTGAGAATCGAACGTTTACCGACTAGTTGTTCGCCGTTCAGGGCCACGCGCCTTCCCCGGCCTGTGGGGACAGCTATAGTCATTATATTTACCGTGAACGGTTGATCAGTTGAAAATTCACTCGCGCTCTGTGTTACCCGGAACACAAGACCCCATAAATCCTCAAAGCGAAAATCGCGAGCCGGTCGAAAACTTAACCCCGCGGACCCCCTTGTAAACCCCTCAGTCGTGAAGCTAATACCCATAATGTCGTTCGGAGAGCAAAGCGAGATGAAGTAACTGTACAGCTCGCGGAAAGCCTCTTCTAACCACGTGAGAGGATTTGCTGATTCAGGCGGAGTGGCAATTCTTACGGTGATCTGGCTACCGCCTAACCCGAAACGTTCAAAGCGTCTATTTATTCGCCTAGTTATATGAAAACGTCTCGCATTCGCGTTTTCACCCACCTCTGGCTGCTCCGCGTGTACGTTTTCAGGCACGTCGTCATCCTCCGATAGCCCAGCAGCAGGAAGCTCAGCCGCTGACTGACGTCTACCACCACCCCACTGGCTACTCTGCACCTTCGAGGTGCTGGCTCCCTCGTTCGTCCCAAATAGCCATCTTTGAGAACGAAGCCTCACGGCTGGTTGACTAGCTGCGAAGATGAAATAAAGTCAACGTTTTATTTTATTTTTTCTCCATTGACTCGATATATAGTACTTAATTCTATACTCTAAAGTAAGGAAGCGTACAATAAAAATTACTCCTCCTCGGAGGCTGCGCGGAACCCGTCTGGAAGTTCGCCATAAGGGGATGGTATTATTAATGTTTCCATCGAATCGAAATCCGAAGGAAGATTTTCCCGAAAATCATCTGTACCGACGTTAGCAACTATAGAATTATGAATCTCCTCAGCAGAGATGTCAATGGCATCCGCTGTTTGAGAAGAAGAAATTGTGAAAAAAAAAAGAGAATACGAAAGGTTTCTTGGACTAGAACAGAAAAGTCTACTGGTGTATAGTCTTATTACAGTAAATTACGATGAGTACTTACACTCCACCTGGCTGAATGCGTTGGGGTCGGCAGGCGATAAGGGAGCAGCGACATCGTCGTCTTCTTCTTCCTCAGCTATTACGATAAGAATTGGAAAAAGAAGGTATTAAGAAACGTTTATAAACTTTCCCCACGAATAACAACTGGATAATAACATCGTTATACGTGCTTACGAAGTAATCTACTTACATTCTCCGGAACTAAATATGATGCATACATCATCCTCTAATGCGGGATAGCTGGTCTCACCATCTCGAAGTCTCGGTTGACGGGTTGTCGTGCGCTCCACACTTTTCACCGACTCTGGTGAGGAAGGTTCTTCTACCTCAAGTATCGACACCTGAGATAGACGTTCGACCGTCTCACTAATCATCTCCGCCTTCTCGATGGTTTTATCCTGAGTACCACCGGTGTGTAGCTCTGGATTGGCCTGTATCTCAGGTTTTTCCATCACTGAGGCTGTCGCTGACCGCTCGATCGTTTCGACCGCCTCGACCAGCATCGCGTCATCCTCGCTTCGTTGCTGGAACGTGACCTCCTCTGAAAATGTCAGCTCTGGATGAGTCACTGTTCTAACCGTGAAATAGAATATAATATAAAAATTGAATAACTGTTTTCACTTACCGGGCTGCGTAGAACGAGGCGACTGTAAAGCTCTGAGGCTTTCGAAGAACGGTTGAACCACTGGCTGATCCTGAAGATTCATGAAGCGCAAATGCGCCTCGATCACTTGCATACAAAGTATATTGCCCCTCAACAAATTATTACGGTGTATCAGGGCAATTATTTTCGCGTTACAGGTACCTATTATCTGTCGGAATATTGACAGCAAGATATCAGTAGAGTTTACACGCGGTATACGACTGAAATGCGGCGAGTTCATGCCTCCGTACACGAGTCTCGGCTCTTTGCTTGTCAGATACCGTAGTACCGACAAGGCGACTCTTCTGATTCCGGCTACAGTTTGCGACACCATTATGACTAAAAGTGATTTCAGTAAAACACAAGTTCAGGACACGAGTCAGAAAATCGTCAGTAAGTATAAAATCGAATATTTTCAAAATGCAGAACAGTAATGAGCGAAGTTTCCGGCTCTGAGATTTTTTCGGTTATGGTACGAATTCGGATATGACACCCCGCTATATTTACCCTGTTGGTCACTTCCACCACCACCCTACCCGCGGTGGGGGTGAGAAGGAGCGGGTGGAGGACAGTTCTTACTACGCACCTATCCTTAATTGTTTTTAGACTAGCTCTTTTGCGACAATCGTGGCAGCAATGGCCCACTGATTAAACCGCTAGGAACTAATTGCTTTTTGAGCCCACTGAAAGGGTTTTTCAATTAACGACCATCGTAGACACCGATACAATGCCTCCGGAAAATAATCCCATTGTTCATAGTGCAGAATAGCTCGGTGACCCGTGAACGCGGTGCTACCCTTTCGACAGTGCCGCTACCCCTCAGGTATATCTGCTACGACTGTTTGAACAGGGCGACTACCTGTGAAATGAGTGTATAACCATTTAACTGTAGCAGTGCATGATGATTATACACTGGAACCTTTTTTGTATGTAGCAACCTGAGCATGTGCCGATATTGAGCAAGTCGTGACCTGCTCCCACTGAGGTCCCCTTTTCATTCTACGCGGACTTTGTTTTCCGGTCGGGTAAGGGATTAGACACTCAGTAATACGTTTCTCATTTGCTTGGAATTTTTCCGGAAAAACCTCCAAATAGACGCGAGTATCCGGTGAATAATTACATTTTATTACCCCGGAACACCGTCGCTTAGACTTCGGTGCTCTGCGCAAGTAATGGTCTATGAGAGGTCCAAAGCGGGATTTTTTTGTGACAATTTTACAGGGGTACGATTTCGTGGGACTACCCTTTCTACAGTACCAAGTCCCATTCGGCTATATCTACCACGGCTGATTGAACAGAGAGACTACCTGAGAAATAGGTGTATAATCACTTAGCCGTAGCATTGCATGTGGATTATACATTGAAGCCTTTTTTTTACATGTAGAAACTTGACCGTGTACCGATATTGAACAAGTCGTAGCCTGCACCCGCTGAGGTAAAACCTTTTCATTCTAGTCAGACTTTGTTTTCCGGTCCGGTAAGGGATTAGCCACTCAGTAATCCGTTTTTTCATTTGCTTGGAATTTTTCCGGAAAAACCTCCAAATAGACGCGAGTGTCCGGCGAATAATTACATTTTATTACCCCGGAACACCGTCGCTTAGACTTCGGTGCTCTGCGCAAGTAATAGTCTATGAGAGGTTCAAAGCGGGTTTTTTTGTGACAATTTTGCAGGGGTACGATTTCGCGGGTCTACCCTTTCTACAGTGCCGAGACCCCTTCAGGTATATCTGCTACGGCTGATTGAACAGGGAGACTACCTGAGAAATAGGTGTATATTCACTTAGCCGTAGCATTGCATGTGGATTATACACTGAAACCCTTTTTTTTTACATGCAGAAACTTGACCATGTATTGAACAAGTCGTGGCCTGCACCCACTGAGGTAAAACCTTTTCATTCTAGTCAGACTTTGTTTTCCGGTCCGGTAAGGGATTAGGCACTCAGTAATCCGTTTTTTTCATTTGCTTGAAATTTTTCTGGAAAACCCTCAAACAGACCGGAGTATCTGGAGAATAATTACATTTTATTACCCAAGTACAGTGTCGCTCCGGCCTCGGGGCTCTGTGCCGTTAATAGTCTAGGAGAGGTTCAAAGCGGTTTTTTTTTTGCGATAATTTTACAGGGCTACGTGTTCTCGGGTACTCCTCTAACAGGACAGGACTTGTCGCGGAAGATACTACTTGCAGAAGGAGGGTTTGCGCGTCACAAGCTAAGCTTTTACCCGAAAAAAGATTACAAAAAAAAATTCCACCTCCCTCCGGTTTACCTGGTCCGTACTGGAGGTGGAAACCCTTGAAATAATAGTGGATTTCCTCGTCCATCATCCAAAATCATCTCGAACTCCGAGCCGCTTACACCCGGAACTTGTGAACCACGTAAACGTGCGGTAATCATGTCCACTGACGAATTTGTGCGCGATATCGCCCTCTCAACCGGGATGCACGGTAAACATTTAAAACTGCGAAAAAAGTTACTACTGTCGACTAGGTACGGACTAAATAATTCTTTCTCTAAAACGGCAGTGATCGGTTATATATTAACCAGTGAATATAGTTTCGAGCCCGTTGTGCAAATTAACGGGGCTGGTGTTACTGGGGTTACTCTGCGGATGGCTACTTGGATAAATCTGAGACGAAACGTCGAGACCATTTCTACATACTTCGAGTCCACGGAATCGGACGCTGACGATAGCTCAAAGTACACACCCTTGGACCTAGGAGACCTAACACTGTCGTTTACCACTGCCTGGGGTGAGAAAGCGATTATTCTGACCGAGCGGGAGGGAATACTGAGTATGCGTGAATCAACTCCAGACCTTGAACCATTACCTAAAAAAGCGAAGTCGTCATCATCCTTCATTGTATTACAACACGTGACGTATAATGGACTTGTTACTATCGCTCCCTGCATCTCCGAGTATCTGAGAGACTTATCAAAACGCTCTTCCGAAATAAATCAGTGCAAGAATGAGCTGATTAAAGAGCTCGCTGGGCTAGCTCACAGCCATGACCTCCTGGATGCTCCGTTTGACCAGCTCACCGATCTTGTCTCGCAGAGATTCGATGAGAAACAGCAATTCATCAAGAGTGTTGTGAAACCACGTTTCGCGAAGAACTATTTCAAGATGACAATGCTTGAGTTAAAAGCCTTATTTACTGTTGAACTTGCCGAAGAGATTAAAAGTGTTTTAGAGTCTACGAGATCCTTAAGAAGATAGAGACTGTACATCTAGTTACATAGTCTGTGCTACAGCGGTATTAATTTAGCTAAATGAATAAACACGAGCTCAAACCATAATCAATTGTACTTCTTTCACGACCCTTGACCAAATTTCCCCGCCTATATTCATAATTCCCGTGGCGAAGGATCCTAGGTTAGCTATATCTATATATATTGGGACCCATACTGCAGAAGCGACGGAACCAAGGGTAGGTATATCTATATATATATATATATATATATACTTCCGGACCCATCCTGCCGAAGCGACGGAACCAAAGGACAGGTATATCTATATATATATTTCGGATCCATACTGCAGAAGCGGCGGAGTCATGGCCAGGTATATCTATATATATTTCGGGCCCATACTGCAGAAGCCTCGGAGCCATGGCCAGGTATATCTATATATATATCTCGGACCCATACTGCAGAAGCGGCGGCAACCACTTAGGTTAGAATGAACGATATTCACTTAGGTTAAGCTAAATTAGGTCAGGTTAAGCTAGGTTAGGTTAGGTTAAGCTAAACTAGGTTAGGTTAGGTTAGGTTAAGCTAAACTAGGTTAGGTTAGCTGCGAAAAAAAAAAAAAAAAAAAAACATGGCGGCCCCCCCCCCCCAGCGGGGGGCCGTTTATGGGGGGTCATAAATCCGGAGCCATACTGCACCCTATCTACTTACGTACGTCTTAACAAGTCGCTGGTCAGGTCAATTCTGCCGATTTCCCTTTTTCGTGGGAAGACTCACACCAACCACCCAAGACCCTTCATCTGTTTTTCATCACGCATATACTCATCATTTTCTCCACCCAAACATACTTTTGCCGTCTCTCAATTGCCAACGGTCATACCGGCGCCTAGCCTCTGACCCTAGCTATCCGAGTCCTAAGATTTACAACTTAAACATATCCGCTCTCGCTCTTCATATTGTATCCTAATCTTTAAGTCTAACGTAAACGAACTTTCGTTCGTAAATTCACCCGACACTACATATATATATATTCGTAGATCCTAAATAATATTGTTACGAACGGCCCCGATATCGTATTTTTTCAAATTTATTCTACTGCAAGTAGTGCAGTCAGCGCATTCCTACACGCGCGCGCTCGCCGGAAGACAGAGCAGGAAATGATAGCCGAAACCATCGATTCAGCGATTTGCAATAAACCCCACCATCGATCAACCCGAGGTTTCTTTATCGAAACCGAGGTGATTGCTCGTCAGTCGAATTATTACCGAAAGTTGAGCAAAGTGCTCACCCCTCTAACGCGCACCCTGAACCACGCCTAACCGTCTTCGAGGATTCCTGACAAGGGCTGAGTGTGAAGCAGACCAGAGAGCAGATTCGAAGAAGGTCCATCAAACAGACAGCTGACTCGGATCCGACTACTCGGCATAAGCTGCACCAGCATCATCGTGAAGGAAGTCGCTCAACGGTGGGCTCTTGGAGTTGGTTCGGGTGACGCTCAGAGGTTAATTCGGTAGGCTCATTCCTTCTCTACCTTCCACATTTCGTATTGTATACTATCAAATAACACTTAGAGTAGTATTAGCTATCTAGCACATGATTTAACGTTATAGGGAATTAGTCTCGTAAGTACCGCATTCTCGCAACTATTCCTTTGAATAAACGTATATTTAAAGTAACACGTCAGTGGTTCCTCCTAGACCATTCACAAATTGCGCAGGTGTCCTTAGGACTTTATTCAAGCAAGCCCAAGAGATTGATCTTCAGCCGCTCGGAGATTACTCTCTCTCTCTAATTATATAAGAATACGACACCCGAAGCCTTCAGCTCGGTTGTCCGTAACAATATCAATATAAGTATGATAATATCAATATTAAATAATAGGGTTCAATATAGCTGGTATATTAATAGGGTAAATAAAAATAATTATGACCGTTGCAGTACTCGTTTCGAAAAAAAAAAAAGTTTATGTCAGGCAAAAACCTTCGCATAATATCAATCTTCATGCCAATCCGTTGATTCGTTCCGAAGATATATATCAACAATTTTATTTTATTTATGGCAATTTTGTTATTTAAATAATTGGAAAACTATTTATCTGATCAACGCCAAAATCTAATCAGTTCTAAGTTGAGAAAAGTCGCGTCGATTGAGCCCATGGTTTAATCAAAATCTCCGGTCTCGTTCTCGAGATATCGTCGGGACAAAAATTTGATCACGTGCTTACATATATACGTAGACACATACAGACGTCCAACTGAAAATATAGTCGGAAGTGATTCTGTGGACCTGAAAACATGGAGATCCAGTGAAAACTCAACTTTTCATTTTCGGGGTGACTATACAATAACTTTATATTTTCTCTGAAATCAGAGAAACGGGAAGTTAAAAATCATACATGAATTATAAAAATTCAACAATCAAAAAAATTACAATTTTTTTTTACAATTGTCACTGCTCTTCCCTATACTTACATACCCATGAGATTTTCAGAATTTCAACCGACTTTTTTGTTTGAATGTTTCATGAAGTTTTTGAGGTATTCTACATGCATATATATACAGGGTGTCTCGAAATTCGCGCATGTGCTATATACAGGTGGATTCCTTGCGAAGAATGGATACGGAATATCCAAGTAAAAACTTCCGCGAGGACTTAGTTTTCCTGTAAAAGCACTTATTAACGAACCAATCAGCGTTCATCTTTAGAAGATTGTCTAAAATCCGTATCGCCGTCCGCCTTATTAGCGCGAGCGAAACAATAATGTGTGGTGTTGCCCGCTCGCTTGTGACAACGCGCTCGTATATCTGACTATGTGTCGCGCTCACGTATGCGAGCGCGTTGTGACAAGCGAGCGGGCAACACCACACATTATTGTTTCGCTCGCGCTAATAAGGCGGACGGCGATAGGGATTTTAGACAGTCTTCTAAAGATGAACGCTGATTGGTTCGTTAATAAGTGCTTTTACAGGAAAACTAAGTCCTCGCGGAAGTTTTTACTTGGATATTCCGTATCCATTCTTCGCAAGGAATCCACCTGTATATAGCACATGCGCGAATTTCGAGACACCCTGTATATATATATATATGGGGAATTCCACGTGAACTCGACCAGCGCCTGACCCTCACCATCTTCTATTCGATTCATATTTTTTTCTTAGATTGACCCCACCCCTCAGAGTACCCCTGAATTATTTCAGAATTTTATATGTATTTGTTTTTGCCTTATGAATTTTGAAGCATTTTTGGTTTTGTCATGTCGAAGATTTTTCAAAGGATTGTATCTTTGGACGCATGCATCGTATCACAAAAAAAAGCATATCAAATTCTTCGTCTTGAAACGTACTTTCATGTGCAAATATTGCCAAAATTTTTCGACCCCTTTGTAAACGATATTTTCAACGTCAAAGTGGAAAAATCGAAATTTCGCAAAGTTGGACCATTTTGATTTTTCTCGAAAAAATTCCAAAAAATCTACTCTCGAAGACGAAACTTTTGAGCCCAAGCCCAGCGTGGCTCGAATTTTCCTCAATTTTTTACAGAATTTCAAAGTTCATAAAAATTTTATTCAGGCCAATGCAATGGTATAACCGATCGTCAAAACAAATATTAATAAGAAAAATCGCAAAATCGCCATATTTGCGTGAATAACATGAATTTGTAAATCGTTTATCAGCATAACGTCATCAACCAAACAGGGCAGAATTGGTACGAACAATCGAATAACAGCCGCTCACCCCGCGATTTTGCGATTTTTCTTATTAATATTTGTTTTGACGATCGGTTATACCATTGCATTGGCCTGAATAAAATTTTTATGAACTTTGAAATTCTGTAAAAAATTGAGGAAAATTCGAGCCACGCTGGGCTTGGGCTCAAAAGTTTCGTCTTCGAGAGTAGATTTTTTGGATTTTTTTCGAGAAAAATCAAAATGGTCCAACTTTGCGAAATTTCGATTTTTCCACTTTGACGTTGAAAATATCGTTCACAAAGGGGTCGAAAAATTTTGGCAATATTTGCACATGAAAGTACGTTTCAAGACGAAGAATTTGATATGCTTTTTTTTGTGATACGATGCATGCGTCCAAAGATACAATCCTTTGAAAAATCTTCGACATGACAAAACCAAAAATGCTTCAAAATTCATAAGGCAAAAACAAATACATATAAAATTCTGAAATACTTCAGGGGTACTCTGAGGGGTGGGGTCAATCTAAGAAAAAAATATGAATCGAATAGAAGATGGTGAGGGTCAGGCGCTGGTCGAGTTCACGTGGAATTCCCCATATATATATATATATATATATAGTATATATATAATATACATATACGTATATATATATTTCACTATAGAATGCCTCTAATGCAACTGAATATTCGCCAAAAAATTTTCAAATTCAAGGCTTGAACGTTTCAAATGGATCAAGAACGGTACTTAATCTCTTAAATTGTGTGAAACATGTTTATCTCGCATATTTTGCAATCCTAATAAGATTTGAATCACGAAATATTCCATTTCTTCAACGATTATTCTGTTACGTTAATGTTACGAACTGCAATCTCATTATACAGTTTCAACTTAAATTTAGCACTTAATCAGTCACTTTTCAGCCATAGCTTGGAGGTCAGTGTTGCCTGACGCAGTAACAGGCTCATTTGTGTTCTGCAACGTTGATTGTTCGGAACTCGCACGCTTGTCTACTGCAATCCAATTCAGGTCTCTGTGAAAATCATACAAATCGATAAACGATTAATCATCTCATAGAAATGTCACAGTAATTACTAAAATATATTCCATGTTACTGTGGTGAAATTGAGCTGGGAAACATCGACTCGTATATGTGTATATATATGTACTCGTATACCTTCTGATATGTGATATCCAGATCGATACTTTCGTATCGTTTTGTAGCCATAGCTTGGAGGACAGTGTTGCCTGACGCAGTAACAGGCTCATTTGTGTTCTGCAACGTTGATTGTTCAGAGCTCGCACGCTTGTCTACTGCAATCCAATTCAGGTCGCTGTGAAAATCATACAAATCGGTAAACGATTAATCATCTCATAGAAATGTCACAGTAATTACCCAGATAACAATCGTGCTTCGCACGTTGCCTGCAAACCGTGCGACGCATGCTATGCGAGCGAAAATACAGAGTATGTGCCCGCACTCGCCCCAACTTTATGATAGGCATCTCAGTGTGAGCGTAATGCGTCGCATTATGTCATCACGCTTGAAGGCACGATGTGCAGGCACATGCGAGCAATACAATGATTGATGAGAACCATTATTCAAACGTATTTGGATTTTTATATTCAAAATTTTTTAATAAAACCATAATGTTATTGTACTTTGTTAACGTTAGAAGATTTCAACAATTGTATTTTCGAAAGCGTGGTTACTTATAGTACTTCAACGACTTTGCAATGAAGTTCCTGTCATCAATTTGACTATTCGGCCATGCCTTTCCTTCAGCCTGCAGGCTCGCAACCACGTACCGGCTTTCCGTAAATCGCGGTAAGTATTGATCATCGCTTAAAATCGCAGTATTGAAACATCTGCAGTGTGTTCTATGCTAGTCATCAGTTCTACGGTAACCAGATTTTTCAACTCAATGTTATATTTGTGACTATTATAATCAAGTGACACCATAACCTCACTTTTTTGTATATTTTTCGTAGTAGTGTGATGGACACGTGGGTGCTCTTTCGACTCTTATAGAAACAAAAATATTTATAAAAACCGTGGCAGTTTATTTTGGTACTACGTGACGAAATTAAGCTAAAGCACACTATACACTGCTACGCTCTGATAAAACGTTTGAATGACTCAGTTTCTCTACAGTTGATTAGTAGTATTTTGATACTATAGTTTACGATCTTTCAAGATTTCGTGTCCTCCGCTGAAGATAATAATTTAGTCCATTGAAGAAAAAGTATAGTTGTCGTAGGATACAGATTGTTGCGTTACCAGAAATTTCTTCAAATTTGAAGGAAATATTCTGTATGAATGTAATTTAGGGCCAAACCAAAGATATTCCATGAATTTAATTTTGAGACATAGAAGTTTTTGATTATAAGACATTTTTTGGAAAACGATGGGAAAAAAGACTTGTATGATCAAAAATCTCCATATGTCTAAAAATTAAATTCATTAAATATTATTGGTTTGGCACAAATTTGGTATGAATTACATTCGTACAGAATATTTCTTTCAAATTTGAAGAAATATTATGCAACGCAGCAACTTGTACCCCACGACGACTACTGTTTATTTGATAGACTCAATTTATGTTCAGCGGAGGACACAAAATCTTGAAAAATCATGAACTGTGTATCAAACAGTAATCAACGGTAAAAAAACTGAGTCGCTGAAATATTTTCTTAGAGCGTAGTAATGATGTGAAAAAAGTTATTTTCAGGGTGGTATACCCCCTGAAAAAACAGTTTGATAGAAATATTACATATCTGTTACCTCACAAAAGGAGTATCACGATTCCAACACCTCCGTTGAATATTCATCTACTGCTGGATATTACTACTTAAATGGGGCTCGCCAAGAGAACAAGGGCCTGTTAGATGGAATGGAACATCATGAGTTCAATTTTTTGGACCAAGGAAGCACTTTTTCAAGTTTTAGTCAAAATATAAAGCACGAGATAAATTATCTACAACAGATCACGGTTTGAAAAAAAAAAAAATTGGCACTAGGACGATCAAAATGTCCAAAAAATTCAAGAACTTTGCGGACCTCAGTTCGAGACACAAGCGAAGACGATTATCTGTAGTTCGTGGTCAACGAGACATTCCTGATGATTCTGATAGCAGTTCCGATGAGAGACCAGCAAATGATGTGCCGCAAATTCCTTCGTCGTCTGACAGTGAGTCTAGAAGCGATTTACAAGCTCCTCTTTTGGAAGAAGCTTCTAGTGATGATACTACAAGTTCTAATGAAGACGACGGGGACAGTGATATTGATGAAGCCGAACCAGAGGATGATAACATACCCAATGAGAATGTCGAAGCAGACAATACAAATGAATCCGGAAGTTCGGACGATGAAAATATTCAAGTTGCTCGAAATCCTGCGGATTTAAATAAAAGGATTCTGAAGAATGCTTTCCTTGCAGCTGGTCTAAAGCATCAGCAAGGAAATACATTACTCAAAACATTAAGAGCTTTTCCATTCGGCCTAATCTACCTACCTAAAGACAGTCGAACGCTACTGAACACTCCCACGGCTGTCGCAAGTAGAAATATTCAAGAAATAGCTGGTGGAGAATATATTCACATTGGATTGAAGACTACAATGATAAAAAAATTGGAAGCTCTTCCGGAAAACTTTCAGCTGCCTGAACGTATAATCATCGATTTCAACACAGACGGTGCTAAAGTAAACAAAGGCCAAGATCAATATTGGCCTATCCAGTACCGGATTTTTAACCTACCTGATAGAAGACCTATTATTGCTGGAATATTTAAAGGGAAGCATAAGCCATTAAATCCTTTTGACTTTTTCGAACAATTTATCCAAGAAATTGCCGAATTACAAGAAGCAGGTGGAATCTTTATACGAAACCGACAAATTCCTTTGAATGTAAGATGCTTTATAGCTGATGCGCCGGCAAGAGCATTTGCTCTGAATCATTATGGTCACATGGCGTCAAACGCCTGTTCCAAGTGTAGAGTTGAAGGTGTCCGTTGCACTGTGCCGGGTTTTGCGGGAACTATGGTATTTCAAGGTATTAGGCATCCTCCACGAACAAATGAAGATTACGCGAACCTTCTAGATGAAGATCACCATAAAGGTAGAACTCCTTTGGCTGCGATACTTGGGTTAGTGACAGAAGTTCCATTTGAAGCTATGCATTCGGTCTATTTAGGAAATGTGAAAAAAGTACTATCCGCTCATATTGAAGGAAAGTTTGGACATCGGCGTTTCAATGGAAGAAAACTCAACATTCTTGATTCAAGAATGGTATTGTTGAAAGATTATTGTCCCTCGGAATTTAATCGCCGGCCTAGTGGAATCTCAATGTACAAGCACTTCAAAGCTACTGAGTTCAGGCAATTCTTACTCTACACTGCTGCAGCTATTTTGAAAAATGTTATTTCGGAAGATTATTACAACCACTTAATGATCCTTAGTTTCGTCATGCGCCTTCTTGTTTCAAAAGAGACACCTCAAGAATCATACGTTTTCTGCCAAGAGGCTCTAGAAAGTTATGTGCTTCTGTGTGAACGACTGTATGGGCAACAGTTCATGTCATACAATGTGCATTGTTTGTTGCATATGAGTAAAAACACGTCAAACCGAACGAAATCGAGCAAAAATTTTCATCGATCCTTTCGATTACTTTGAATTTTTTTTAACGGATTCTATGGGTGAAAAAAATTGGTCAAACAATTTTTTATTTTTTTTTTATTTTCAATATTTCAAAAGTTATTCCTGGTTGAAAATTGCCCGAAATGCCAAAAACCGCCACACACGCTCTCCTTCAAATCTTTATATCTCGGATTCTATTTGTCAGATCAATTTGATCCTGGGCTCATTCGAAAGAGCGAAAATGGGGCTTTCATTTCATGCGGCTACAAATTTTTTAATAGCAACAATTGAAGGTTTTTATAAACAATTAACTTTCAAACACGATTTTCATCATTGAAACCGCAGTGTAAAATTCCAAAAAAAATACGAGCGTATTCCTTGATCAATTTCCTATAAGATAGGTGAGTTTCAAAATGGAGAATTAATGGAGAGTATTTTTTAAATATTAATAATCGAGCGGAGGCGCGCGCGCGCGGCTTGGGGTAGGCAATAACGTGTACTTGGAAGGAGCGGGTTTGGGCGTAGTTAATCAAGCTTATATCAAACACACATAAAATGTGAACAATGTTTATTGAAAACCAACATGTTTCATTACCTAACATATTCTATTGATTTCAATTGTTTATTATACTCTTTGTATTATACACATAAGTACATGATATGAAATCTTAATTCTATATGAAACTTACATCGAAAATAGTTTTTATTCTGAATTTATACGAATGCTGTAACTATATATGATATTTATATTTTTTAGTATTATTATGATTTTGCTTCATCTCGATATTTTATAATAGGTCATGGAATAAAAAAATGGATTAAAAAAATGGTCGGTTTTTTCACAGTTATAATATATGATATCTACTAACGATCTTATTTATAAATATTTAAAAAAAATTATAATAATTATATAATTATATAATATTAATAAATATATATATATAAATATTAAATATATTATTAAATATATATAATTAATAAATATTTATATAATTTTAATATTATAATTTTTAAAATATAAATTATAATCATATAGTTACAGCATTCGTAAAAATTCAGAATAAAAACTATTTTCGATGTAAGTTTCATATAGAATTAAGATTTCATATCATGTACTTATGTGTATAATACAAAGAGTATAATAAACAATTGAAATCAATAGAATATGTTAGGTAATGAAACATGTTGGTTTTCAATAAACATTGTTCACATTTTATGTGTGTTTGATATAAGCTTGATTAACTACGCCCAAACCCACTCCTTCCAAGTACACGTTATTGCCTACCCCACGCCGCGCGCGCGCGCCTCCGCTCGATTATTAATATTTAAAAAATACTCTCCATTAATTCTCCATTTTGAAACTCACCTATCTTATAGGAAATTGATCAAGGAATACGCTCGTATTTTTTTTGGAATTTTACACTGCGGTTTCGATGATGAAAATCGTGTTTGAAAGTTAATTGTTTATAAAAACCTTCAATTGTTGCTATTAAAAAATTTGTAGCCGCATGAAATGGAAGCCCCATTTTCGCTCTTTCGAATGAGCCCAGGATCAAATTGATCTGACAAATAGAATCCGAGATATAAAGATTTGAAGGAGAGCGTGTGTGGCGGTTTTTGGCATTTCGGGCAATTTTCAACCAGGAATAACTTTTGAAATATTGAAAATAAAAAAAAATAAAAAATTGTTTGACCAATTTTTTTCACCCATAGAATCCGTTAAAAAAAATTCAAAGTAATCGAAAAGATCGACGAAAAAAAGGTGTTCGGTTTGACGTGTTTTTACTCATATGGTCCCTGATGTCATAGAGCTTGGTAATTTAGAGACATTTAGTGCATTTGCGTACGAAAATAACATGCCAACGATTCGGAAGTTCATTAGAAAACCACACCTTACTCTTCAGCAAGTGTATAAAAGAATTGGTGAACTTAATGATATGAGTTTCAAACTTTTCGATGAGAATATATACATTCGTCCATCTCAAAGCCATGCTGCAGGACCACTCCCGCAAGGTTTGCCGGCCCACCGTTGTCGACAATATAAAAAAGTAAAGGTTGGAAAATTCACGTTAGCAACAAATTTGCGTGACAGTTGTTGCGTTCTTAAAAATTCAAGAATCTGCCTAATAGAAAATATAGTGCAAGTTGATGGAGAAGGTACTTTGTTAATTGTCAAAGAATTCAGAACGACGGCTGCAGTTTACGACGTTGGAATGACATCCAATTTCGTCGGAGTATATCACTGTTCCAATTTATCCGATAGAATACAAGCAGTTCATCTAAACTTCGTCAAAAGCAAGAGCTATAGAATTCCACAATGGAGTAATATAGAAGGAGAGGAAGAGAATGTGATACCTAATGAGTGGATTTGTGTTTCTTTGCTTACATCTATAGTTTTTCCTTGAAATCGGAGAAACTGAAGAATATTTCGAGTAAAAGAATCTGGTACGACGGGAGAAAAGTGCAATCAAGTACATTTTTGAAATAGTATAGTTTAAAATTTTTTTTTTCAGTAGTCAAATATTCGCACTATAGTTGTATGTGATATTTCATTTGATATCATATTTTATTCTCAGGAATTGAAATGAATAACATAATTATACCATCATTATACTTGATTTCACTTTTTACTCACTGTCTTTTACCGCCAATATACCATCACTGATTCACCTTAGATTTTCTAGTTCTAAGAATATTAGCTTGGACAGTATGGTAAAAATCACCATTTGATTCTTTTGATTACGAAGCGTCATGGCTCATCTAGTAAATTTGAAAGGGCAAGCAAAAACAGATGCTAAGAGAAAGCTTAGGATAACGAGCAGCGGCAGAAAAGTTAATCTCCCGTCCCACCTTTTAACTTCTGAAGATGATCCTCCTGCATCCAAAAAGTCAAGAGTAAACTTGGATGTAAAGGCTGAACTAGAACGGTTGCGAGCTATAGTAGCCAAAAAAGTTCCCCAGGAGTCGAAACAGAATACTGTACCGTCGAGGAGTCAGAAAGTCAGCTTGCCTGTAGCTAGTCCAGTAATAACTGCAGCAATAACGTCGACGAATGTGATTGAAACCACAAACATACGGTGGATAAATGTTGATAAGCTTCACGTAAATTGTAATAAATATTTTACACTCTCAATGCATTTTTAGTCTCTTGAATACACAATGTGCTTAGATTGCTTTATCAAAATTATAATGTACATTTCTTTTATACTTGAATTTTTACTTTAAAAATACATTGTGTGATCAAATTAATTATTAGGGTGGTCCAAATAATTTTTTTGGTTTAGGCGCAAATGATAGTTTTCGATGAGTTAAGACTCCACCTAAAAAATCAGCTCAATCGATAAAGTTTTAGAAGTCGCGCCAGGACGTTTCATTTTTACGTTTAAATTACACAGGGAAATCGTCATTTTTTGTTCAATATAAAGTTTCGCAAAAATTTGGGGGAATTCGAAGTCGCTTATATCACTTTCTTGTAGTCAATAGATTACTTAAGAATGTAACGCATGTATAATCCCAACTAAAAATATGTTGGTGACAATTTCAAGTACTTCTTGTTGAGTAAAAATCTGCAAAACATCACTGATTTTTTCACTAAAATCACAGATTTATCACTTTCTTGTTGAAACAATGACGATTCCCCTGTGTTATTTAAATGTGAAAATAAAACGTCCTGGCGCGACCTCTGAAACTTTATCGATTGAGCTGATTTTTTAGGTGGAGTCTTAACTTATCGAAAACTATCATTTGCGCCTAAA
This sequence comes from Rhogogaster chlorosoma, assembly GCA_944452935.1. Taxonomy (NCBI): domain Eukaryota; kingdom Metazoa; phylum Arthropoda; class Insecta; order Hymenoptera; family Tenthredinidae; genus Rhogogaster; species Rhogogaster chlorosoma. The sequence continues at coordinate 11,918,101 of OX101800.1, read as the reverse complement.
CCAAAAAAATTATTTGGACCACCCTATTAATTATACTCGGTCTCTTAACATCGCAACAGTTTATGAAGTTGTTTCAAAGTTCACTCATTTTACCTTAATTATATCCGCTTCATTTTTTTTAGATCAAAAACAACACTAACAGCTGACGCGAATGATAATAATGGCAACTTATTGCTAACATCAAGTATTTCAGCGCCGATCAAATCTTCATCAACCTCCAAGGATGACATTCATAGTAAACGGTAGGTAAAGTTTGGACAAATCTTCCAAAAACTTGAAACAAATATATTATCAGCCTGCATTACATTGTCATCTCTGAAATAAATAAATTCGCTGCTTTAAAAAGATATTAATTACATTCGTAATTATAACTCGAATGTTGAGCACAAATAAATTATCAAAAATTTTAATACTTATAATTATCAAGCCGCTACCGCAAGTATATATTCATTCTACACTAATAGATCCTTTCGACTCTTTTTTTTCAGGCCAGATGAAACGTGTAATTTTAACAGTAAACCTGGTTCTGCTCAAAAAAGTCATCAAGATTCAAATATTGTACCTTTCCCTAATGATGATGATTCGGTCAAAAAAGAGATCTTGCGAATCTTACAGTGAGTTGATTGTCAAGAATATTTCCGTTCCAATAGTTCTCATTCACATAAAATTATAGCTATTGAATTTTCACATTTACAGTTTCTTCAATCTCGAATGAAAATGAAGAATAATCGATTCTTTCCTAATATCTCAACATCTTGTAGTAACTTTTAGCATAGCCCTGATCTATGTATGCGCAATTCTCCTCGCACGATATTCATCAATTTCATAACACGTGATTCCAGAGTTATTGTGGATCAAAACAATGCACAATTGAGTCTGAGCAAGCAGATAGTGCAAGAGCTGCAGAAACGAAATGGTGCAGACGACGTACAATACGCCAATTCGCTTTACGAACCTCTTGAGGGCTTTCCTTTAAGAACAATTCAAGAGTTTAATGAACTCAATGACGCTGGGAAGAAAACTATGAGGCAGAAACTGGTAACTTTTTTTTATATATGGGCAAGTCCACCAATTATCAACGAATGTTTGGGCCCGAAAAAATCGATTTGCCTCAATTTTTTTCCTCGCATTCTGTGAACCAAGATTGGTAGATTCACCAAGTTTCAGCCCAATAGGACGTACCGTTCACGAGGAATAAGACATTTAATTTTTATGACAAAATTTTCATGCGCATTTTTAACGCATTTTTATCGTCTCAATAAAAATTCGGAAAAATACGTATTCTTTGTAAAAAACTCTCAGCTTTTTGAATCCATTTTTGATTTTTCGTTAACTTAGCTAAAACCCCCTCAAAAACACGTTTTTTTGTCAGAAAACAGCGATTTCTCCTTGTGCTCAATGTTTTATCATTCTTTTGAATTTTTATTCTGAAAGCTGAGATTGTTTCAGTAAGAAACCCAAATTTTCAGAGTGGGATGGATACGGGGTCGGGCGTGAGCTACGATTAATTGAAGGCCCGGATCGGATAACCCTCCTAGCGCTCGGCCGAGTCAAAAAGTGACGTCATGGTGACCAAATTTTAAAAGTTGCGGAAATGAATTTTGAAAACTCCTATCATGTAGAGGATCGATAAAGACAACTTTTTTGCATTGAACGTTTATTTCAATAGTCAATAGTTTTCGAGAAAAAAGATGAAATTTGCAAAATCGTCAAACCGATTTGCACCACGTTTTCCAAACTTCACTCGCTCTAACTTCGGCAAATATGAACGGATCTTTTTGATTTTTGGCATGCAGTCGTAGAATACGCTAGCGCTGCTGATAAAGTCATAGAAAGTTACATATTAAATAGTTTTTATCAAATAAATTAAAAAAACCAGCGAGTGAGTTTTTATAAGATTATGTTTGTTCAAAGAGAAAAAGATCGCGAGATTGAGATAACGTTTAGAAAACGTGGTGCAAATCGGTTTGACGATTGTGCAAATTTCATCTTTTTTCTCGAAAACTATTGACTATTGAAATAAACGTTCAATGCAAAAAAGTTGTCTTTATCGATCCTCTACATGATAGGAGTTTTCAAAATTCATTTCCGCAACTTTTAAAATTTGGTCACCATGACGTCACTTTTTGACTCGGCCGAGCGCTAGGAGGGTTATCCGATCCGGGCCTTCAATTAATCATAGCTCACGCCCGACCCCGTATCCATCCCACTCTGAAAATTTGGGTTTCTTACTGAAAAAATCTCAGCTTTCAGAATAAAAATTCAAAAGAATGATAAAACATTGAGCACAAGGAGAAATCGCTGTTTTCTGACAAAAAAAGTGTTTTTGAGGGGGTTTTAGCTAAGTTAAGGGGGGACGCTGGTCTAGAATTTTGAAAAAATCGAAATTTTTTTTTTTGTCTTAAAAGGTACTTTAGGGTCTTAAAAATAACATACCGAAAGATGGATGCCGGCAAAAGTGTCTAAATGCCCAAACTTTCCATTCTACGGCAGCGCCTCTCACACTGAGAGAAGTTTTTACTTTTACCAGTAATAAAAACGAGTATTAGGATTTCTTTCGATCCAACACTTCATATTAATAAAAATTCTATTACATACTAATAATTTTTATTATACATTAATAATTTTATTAAATATTAATAAAATTTTATTAAATATTAATAAAATTTTATTAAATATTAATAAAATTTTATTAAATATTAATAAAATTTTATTAGTATTCAGTACACGTTTTGTTTGCGCATATGATAAATGTGTTTACTAGATACTAATAAATTTTACTACTATGAAATAAAAACTTCTCTCAGTGCAGGTATGCCCCGAGCGCCCTTTATGATCCCGGCGCACGCTGGAATTTTTGAGTACGGTAGCAGGTATAACGGCAGTTGATAGAGAAGGGACTGCCCTCCGATGAATTTAGAATATTAATATCGCAGATTGAAGGTATATACGCGTTTAATATGATTTTATAGTACTTAAAACTTTAAACGCGTTTTTCTCGGAATCACTTTTTTTGAACTGGCCGAAGACATAACTCGAGCAAATCTTCACCGATCTATACGAAATTTTGACAGTACATTCGAAATACCTTTCTTCGGAGACGTACGTAGGATTTTTTTTTTATATTGCATAGTTTTTTTTTAATCAACAATTTTGTCGTTTTTTTATAGTGAAAATTTCAATGTTTTTTTCAAACGTGCACCATTTCGCGAAAAAACAAAATATCGAAAAACCCCTACGTACGTCTCTTGCTGTTGTTATATAGAAACTAAAAATTTTTGGGATTTTGTTCCGGGACCAAAATTAAGGAGGTTAGATCTTCGGCCATGGACCCGTCTAAAAATGAGGCGCCTCCGAAGAAATGCTGGGCAGCCGCCATTTTGAATTTGATTGACACAAAAAAATTTGTATTTGTACAATAAAACCTAAATTATAAAACCTCTTTTACAGATTTTCGATTGACCTTTTTGTTGAGTCACAAAAAATTCCCAAATTATGCCCATTTTTTCACGCTCTAGACCAGCGTCCCCCCTTAACGAAAAATCAAAAATGGATTCAAAAAGCTGAGAGTTTTTTTACAAAGAATACGTATTTTTCCGAATTTTTATTGAGACGATAAAAATGCGTTAAAAATGCGCATGAAAATTTTGTCATAAAAATTAAATGTCTCATTCCTCGTGAACGGTACGTCCTATTGGGCTGAAACTTGGTGAATCTACCAATCTTGGTTCACAGAATGCGAGGAAAAAAATTGAGGCAAATCGATTTTTTCAGGCCCAAACATTCGTTGATAATTGGTGGACTTGCCCATATATTTGAAACAATGCATGTTTCTATAACACTCAGGTACCATTTTTAATTTTTATCTAATCAGTGTTGTGTATTAACAAAAGAGAAATAATAAATCTATGCGACAGACGAAAAAAGTAAAATTTTTCTTTCTCAGCATCAACATCTCGTCAACTTAGGTGGAACTAAACTAAAGGAATTCCTTAATTGTGCTTTAAGGGAAGACCCTACAGAAACTGAGAACTTGCACATTTTTTTTATATTCAAAATTATTGAAAGGTCTTGTGAAACTGTGCTCTTAAACTAAGAAATTCTCACCTTGAGCTTCTAGATTACTTGAGTAATATAGAAGTTACGCAACGTTTAAGGGCAAAAAGATACTGAACTTCAAAATGCTTCCTGCGTCATAATCTTATCCGGATCATACTAATATTTGACTGGGGCTTTCGGTACACTTAGGCGAAGAAAAGTATGTAACGGATTTGAGATTGAATGACTGGTTTTTTTTTACCAGAATTTTAAACCTGCATTTTTCAATTTTTCACATTTTTCATGTTATATGGATTTTGAAAACTATGTTCCTTTTACAGTATAAAGAATTCCCTACATACTTTTGTGTGTAAGGTATGCATGAATCTACACTGCGAAGGAGAAGTTGATCGGAGCAGAACTATGACGCAAGGGACATTTAGCGTAGCTGAAAATGTAGTAGTAGATATAATATGAGAGTTCTGGACCTCACTCCCGGCTTCGCCACCAGAGGCGCCACGGCGGGTTACCATTCGTGCGGGTAACATACCGGCCTCGCTGATAAGTTAGGATCTGCATCGGTACCGATTTCCGCTCGCTGAGCTATGGTTACCGATAATGTGTGGATGGCGCCACCGCCGATCTGTGATCAGGTATGTTATCGGCCGATTTTTGGCGATGCGATGGCGTCACTACCGATATCTGTCGATTTCTTACCATGCGATGGCGCCACTACCGATCTATCGGTAGATATGTTATCATTCGATTTTGCTCTCCTGCCACTACCGATCTGCGTTTAGATGGCGCTGATATCTTACCGGCCGCCTAGCTGATATGCGATCATCCGAATTTTCTGCATCCGGATGACGCTGTTATCTGATTTTCTGCCCACTACCTATCCGCATTCGGATGATGCTGATACCTTACCGATCTTACCGAGCTGATATGTTATTATCTGATTTTCTGCCCACTACCGATCCGCATCCGGATGATGCCGATACCTTACCGATCTTACCGAGCTGATATGTTATTATCTGATTTTCTGTCCACTATACCGATCTACATTGTAAAAAATGACGCCGATATCTTACCAATCTTCTCTATGAAATTAAAATTCTACAGGCTAAATCATAGAACTAAAAGAAGGTAAATAATTATGACGAGACGCAAACATAAAAAATGATATGTAAGTACTTATTTATTATAATGAAAAATATGTAAACTATATATACAATATAATAATAATAATAATAATAATGATAATTTCCGTCATCCTTCCAACACCACCGGATGATTTTTGGATGCCGCGGAAAAATTTCTGGAAATCGAAAAACCAAGTTAGATGCGTCATTACGATTCCACGATGATAAATCATACGCACCACTCCTCGCTGGAACCTTCGGTAAGCTCATCATCAACAGCTTCGCCATCATTCTGCATATCCCCATCATCACCATTGTCAGCGTGAGAGCCATCGTCATCATACTCCATATTCTCATCAGCCTGAATAGTTTCATAAATATGACGCCGCAGTTCATCAGACATCACATAATCTGGAGGAAATGGATGATGCCATTCGTCGTCCACTGTTTTAAACCACCAGTAGCAGATCCGATGGTTTATCACCAGTGTTGCTGAGGTGCCATTGATTGTTATTGTGGCACCCAGCGGACCGCATTCTCTGTGCATGTATGGGTGCAACAGATCTGACACCTCATTAACAAGACTACGTTCCAAGCCCCAATCCGCTGGTGTTGCCCATGAATAACGCGTATAAACCCCTACAACAAATGGAAAGGTTGAGTAAACAAATGCTGAATAAAAATGCTTTAGGTCTTACTTACGATGAGGCATGTCAGCAGCGACCGCGTTTCTTTTTCGTTTGTTAGCCTTATCTGGAAAATTCAATTCCATGATTCTCAACAAATTTCCTCTCTTAGCCATACATCGATAAAAAATTATAGTACTCACCGAACGAACGAAAAATTCCTTTTCCCACTCAAACTGAACTGGTATACACAAAAATTGTAGCACTCGCAAGTTATCACTTTTTTACGAACTATACAACGTTTTTCTTGTCGAACTGGTGAATGAGTTGTTTTTCCGAAGACTGAAAACTTCTTCCTCTCAAACTGTTGGGCGGAGTTATGGTCAATCTGCTGCATGCCACACCCAAAAATCAAATCCATCCCACAGGAAAACTACCACCCAAAATGTCTATCCACACCCCATAATGACCGCGTGAAACGCTGGAATTTTTTTTGCATAGAACACCACCTCTGTACCTGCGTGTGGCCCATACCGCCGCCAATTGAGCCGTAACCTAAAGAAAATCGGTTAAACCTAGAATGAATAGTGCAATAAAAGTCATTCAGAAAACCCGGATTTTGCGCTCCCTACCCCAGGCTAATTTAGATATAACCATCGGTTGACCTAAGTGAATACAACTATAAAATACCATTGAAAGGCTTAGAATCTTTCCTTTATTCTCAGACAATTCTTCACTTCCGCAATCATAAGAACGGTAGACTTTTCGCAAGGTACCACCACCTGTGCATTGTCCATACCGCCTTCAATTGAAATAAAATCTATAAGCTTGAATAGGCGGGGCAATAAAGAGTGGTTCAAAGAGCTTGAATTTTTTCCGCATTCTATCGCAATTCCAGACGCTGGAATTTCGTGGAACATCACTTGCGCATGCTCCATGCCGTCTTGAATCTGCAAGTCTGAATGGTTAGGGTAATAAAATGTTTTTTTGAAGTCCCGAGACTTTTTCACATCCTTTCGCGTAACATTGTCTGCAGTACACCTGCGTACGTTGTAAATGAACAGCTCAGTCAATCACTACCCATACTCGAGCTCGCATGCGGTTGTCAATATGGAGGTAATATTAGATGTACAGGGTTTTGGGCGGTTCGTTGATGAATTTGTGGTGAAAGAGCTGGCTGCAATAAGCATTTGCGCGTATACGGAATATAATCAGAGTATTACACACACTCTGTTCAAAGCACCACGCTCCTGGGTGACTCTCTCAAGAGAGTATAAAAATCTGAATACGTGGCTAACGCGGTTCCATCACGGAATACCTTGGAATGCAGGAGAAACGCCGTATAAGGATATGGTGAAAATCGTGAGAAACGTTGTGCAAAATACGCGGTGCATTTATGTGAAGGGGTTGGAGAAGAAGCGCTGGGTTGAAAAAATCATTAATGACGACTCAAGACCAGTGATTGATTTAGATGAGCTGGGGTGTCCAAGTCTTCGAATATTGCAAATGGAATCGAATGTATTTAGCTGGCATGGAGACTGTCATGGCGATGCACATGAAAGATATTATTGCGCTTTCGAAAACGTTCAGTGGTTGAAAAACTGGTATTTGGAGAATCGTAAAAAATCCCCCACAAATGCTCAGATAAACATGGTGGGGGTGATGGGCGTGGATGATGCGGTAAAGGTCCAGCGCTCACAGGTAGATGCATTCGACTCCTCACCATTCGACTCCTCACCATTGACGCATCAACCAAGCATCGTTGAACTTGTGCAGACTACAAACTCGCCGGAAAAAAGGTAAGAATATCATCGTCTCATGTTAAAAGTAATATCCAACTGCAGCATATTAACCGATTCGAAATTATATTAACTCATTCGAAATTATATTAACTAACTAACTTGAAATTATTTATTTTTGTGTAGATGGATTTCACAAAATTGAATAACGCTAGCCGTCTGCAGAATGAGACGTCCATGAAGAAGATGGCAGAGCTGGAAATTGGGGCGAAATATGACATCACGAGTCTGAAGCTTGTGAAGACTAAATACGGCTGCAGAATTCTGGCAACAGTTGATGATGAATACCGCATATTCCTGCCGGCAAGAATTGGGAAGATTATGGAGAAGGAGCCTGAACAGTTGGAGCAGCTCAACAACGAGGCGACCGAGAAACGTCTGCAGATACTCTATCTTGGTGGTCCATACAACAAATTTGAATTTTGCAACAAAATCTGAATATATACGCATACACACGCACACATACACACATGCACACACATACAATTGTATAGGGATGGGTTGGGTTGAATAAATAACAGTGATATTGTGAATTCATTCATTTATTGATCCTTATAGAATAAGCTTAATATCTAGTTGAATTCTTAAAATGTAGCTAATTTTTTTACGGTACCACTGATTGGGTTATATTCAACAATACGATCATGTATAATCATACAGTAGGCTGAAGTATTTGCCGGAAATGCGACGCTAGTTTCAAATTCTAAACGAATATCCACGGGTCGACTCTTCAACGATTCATTTTGCTTGGAGCAATCTATAGTAATAAGTGGAGCCTTTTTCAAGAAATTACTCTTTGACAAAAGGGGTTCGGGGTCTTTATCGTAGTAGGAAAATTGAAAGTTGGTGTACATATCGTAGAGAATGGCGTATTGGTTGTTGGTTATATCAAGATTCAAATTTCCATAGGGATAACACTGTGAGTTGAGGAAAAGTTTTACATCTCTAATCATACAGTGATCAAATTCGCTAGCATTTTTCCCTGCATCGTTTCGTCGAGCCGTTTGGAATCCTAGTATGACGTGTCTTGGCTTCTCTAGTTGCGTTGACGTCTTGACAACCCACACATGTCTCGTTGTTGCGGGCAGCATCGGATACTCGTACATTTCCCACGAGCGAAAACTCATGGATACAGCTGGATCCTTGGCGATATAATTCAGCATCTTGATCTTTGCGGAATCCGACAGCCTGATGTATGGTAATAGCCATGCAATTTTTTCAAGTGAAATTTTGACACCCTCCACAGTGGTTTGGCATATTGCATTCAAATCATTGTTCGTTCGCGTCATAATCAACTCATGCTTTGCATTCACAACGATTCGATTGTAATCCTCGGCAAATCCGAATAGAAAATTCAGTGGTATCACAACATCAAAGTATCCAGTATCGTTGGTAAGTTTATCGGTAGCATCAGTCAACCAACCAGTGTTCTCCAAGAGATGTTGCTGCCCAGGAGTGAATGATAAGAACCCCTTCATAACACTGATGATACGAACATTCTTATTCTGATCAATCTCATGACCATTCAACTCGTAACGCATCTCGCCAAACATGTGACACACGGCCATATTAACCAATTTCGTGGTTGCAGCAGCGGCGGTGATGCCATCCGCCTTTGTAATCCTACCGTAGATGTGGAGTGAACTTTTGCTGGGTAATACACACGAGTCTTGATTCTGCACGGTGATGCGAATCTCATCGTTATTTTTGAAGCTTGATGATGCATATGGTTGATGCGCGTGTATTTCACAGTGAGCGATTGACTCGTCGAAAGTCACAGGTGTTTGAATCTTTATCATTTTCGATCTGGGAATATGCAGATATAACAGCGAATTCTTATTTTCCACCACGAAGTCGAAGTCCTAGGCTCTGGAGAAACTGAGCGTTCTGAGGTGTCACTCGAATCAGAGATGCTCGATGACTGATGATGTTTGGACATGTTATCGAGTTTTTATAGCTACCACCTAATTTTCTTGGTCACTCAAATACTATACCCATATTATCTCAAGGATTTTACATGTAATCGTATAGTTACAGTTTCACCGCGAAAATTTACCAATTCCCCGTCCTGATCAACTATTCTCAATTGTATATCGTGTATTGACCGTACGGTGATTGGATGGTAAATGACGTTTGTTGGTACTTCCACGATCTTATATCCGGGTGGAACGGTTGGGAAAAACTGATGAATCGTGTGTACTCGATGTTGGTTTATGTATGCTCCTGCGGTAATATTACATTCGACACGTAAGGCGTTGATTTTGAGTATGCGAACGGGTAACTCAGACTTGTGTGTAATACCGCCATCGAGAACTGTGGGTGTAAAACCAAGCAAACGTCCGATGGAATCTTTTGGTTGAAAGTTCACCGCATGATTGCATATAATTTCACTATGCAACTCATTGTTATTGGCCCTTAGACTGATATTTGTACCCTGAGGTACTGTCTTTTTCAGATAATTTGCGATATCATCAATTTCATAGCTCCCCGTGGGTATTGTAATTACTGTGTTAGGTGTTAGATAAAATTTATTACACCCTTCGTCAATATTGGGAATTGAGTTAAATGTCAAGAGCTCTATTAGTCCTAGAAGATATTCCTTTGTTGGCGATAACTCGATAGGTGGAAAATATTGAACTCCCAACACCGACGACTCTCCGGAGAGTGTCAACGTGAACGAATCAGCCATGACTAATATCATATCATCGATATGCATCTATTTTATAGCTGACCACTGAGAAACTTGAGGCACAAGTGACCACAAATTATAGTATTATATTCTTGATATCTCTCATGATTGTATTTCACGCTACCGACACCGAGATATTTCACAAGATCTCGAGGTGGCTGTAAATTGCCAAAACTATCGAAATATAGTGCATCGTTGCCGTTTTTCACGTATGCAACCCAATGCGTTCCCGGACCACTTTTATCATCAAGATTGATAATTGCGGACTCCCTTTTTCTAGGTCCAGAATTGGGTAAATCATTCCGCATAAAAACTCCCCGAAAATGTGGAATTTTCATAGCTCTGGCATAGTGAAGCAAATCAGCATCGGTGAGGGCTCGGTGTGGTAGCGGTATTAGTTTTTTGCCGATTTCAAATACAGTCCCATACCCTTCTTATAGGGTTTCAAGTATAATCCCTTTCCCAACGCAATCGCTTCCATCGTAGCATTGTGTCGTTTAGCCTCGTGTAATTGATGTTTATTAGCATTAGCCTCGTTAACAACCTTAGCTATACCTGCCGCACCACCAGCCAAAGCACCTGTAGCACTAAGCGCCGCAAATATTGGTATAAGAAACGGCAATAAACCACCAATTTTCTTGGGAACAGGTAAAATGCGGGGCACGCGTACTTTTCCTTTAGAGATGGCCAAACGGGCGCCCTCCAATGCCGACTCAATGGCTCTGGGTCCTGGTTTCATAGATTTCTTTGCCGCTTGTATAATAGCTTTTAGTGTCCTCTTATTCTTCTTCTTGAGTGACGTTTGCATCTTGCTCCCCCTCATACCCATACCCAGTTTAGATTTCGCTTTCATTGTGTTGGTGACCGCCCAAGCGACAGCTTTTTCAGCCACACTTGCGTCTTTAGCCAAAACCCGATTCCAAGCCCTTTCGGCAAGCACTTTATCAGCCTTATTACGCTCCGCAATATTATCCTGATTCTTCGAATATGCGATATCGTGTTCCTTACACGCAGCGTCCAGAGCATTGATACCCAGATCACCACGAGCTAACCTCTTTGCCAATTTTGTACCAGGTCCGCAATACTGATAGCCTGGAACATGTAATTCAACTGGAAGATTGTTGATGATTTTATTTATCAATCCACAACCGCTCCTTCGCCTACGTGCGTCTCCAACCATGGCTAACCATCAACTAACACAAAATCTATAAAAGCGCGCATTTTATACGGAAATATATTAGTTCTCATTGTGACGCCTGTCGGGTATCATGAAATTTCAGGATCAAACCATCAAACTACCCATAGCCAATTTCGATAAATTGGTCGAGCGGAAAAAACAGAAGGGTAAACGACATGGGGCTTTACTACCGAACAGTGTGAGAGGTGTTTTCTGTGGACCCTCGAATTGTGGTAAAACTAACGCCCTTCTCACATTGCTGACTCATGCTAATGGTCTACGATTTGAGAATGTGTATGTCTATTCAAAATCACTCAATCAACCGAAGTATGAGTTCTTGAAGAAGTTGTTGGAGCCTGTGGAGGGGATGGGTTATTTTCCATTTGATGAACACAAAGAGGTTGTAGAGCCGAAAGATGCACATCCCAACTCGGTTATGATTTTCGATGACGTAGCCTGTGAAAAGCAGGATAATATCAGAGCCTACTTTTGCATGGGACGACACAGAGATGTGGATAGTTTTTATCTTTGTCAAACGTATGCCCGTATCCCGAAACATTTGGTACGTGATAATGCAAATTTATTGGTTCTGTTCCGTCAAGATGAAATGAATTTGAAGCACATTTACGCGGATCATGTGAATACCGACATGACGTATCAACAATTCAAAGACTTGTGCTTGGCGTGCTGGAATGATGGCAGATATAGCTTTGTCACCATCGATAAAGACAGCGAGATCAACGAGGGACGATACAGAAGAGGCTTTGATTGCTTTATAAGTCTGAATCAATAATAAACCACATACAGTCACATCACATCGATCAAACTAGTAACATGGAGAGCTCTAAAATACATAAGCATAACGATGCGTTACGAGAAATAGCGAAGGTTAGCGATATTATTCGGCGTAAGCATAGGATGATCAAAATGGGGAAAGATACCAGCGAGCAGGCTATTAATGAAATTTTCAAGCCTCTAGTAACACCTCTGCATAACTTGGTGGATGCATCGAAACGGCAGCAGCAACTGCAACAGCGTATGATAAAGCGTGAAGTGAAGATGGAGCCAAAAATTGAGAAAACTGAAGATTTTGTGAAAAAAATGGAAGATTACGAGAACGATGCGTATACCAATGAAGATAACGACGATGTTGATAATGATCTATATGAAAGTGCCATTGACGAGAACTTTGCAGATACCACCACGGCCGGTGACAACACCACCACTATAGATGATGCCGATAATAACATGGATGATACACCGGCAATTGCCTCTACAAGCACGCCAATACAGAAGAAGGTGGTTAGGACGGATCACTATTTGAGGATGTTTAACTCGACTAGGCATCGTAAGAACTTGGATAACAAAACGGGTGTTCGAAAGTTGATGCGCGGATTAATGATTGGTGATTCGAGTATAGAATTTAACGACGATCTGATATATGTGGGCGATAAAAGCTACAAAAACACGCCCGGCTTACTCGAATTATTATTCAAAAACTCACCTGATTCATCGATTGTGAATAAAAGTGATAAGCAAAATTATATCAAAATCCTGAAGAAAACGAACGCACATCGGAAATTTTACAAGCCTGAAAGAAGCCCTCGTGAGGATAGTGTGAAAAGTGCGAAATATAGAGACTTCATCGCCCCATATTTGAACCGATCGATGGAAAGATCCGGTGATGGTTTACCCAAATACAAAATCGCGCAGGGACGGAGCATGGATTATGTATACTGGGATGATCCTAATGAACTAATTGATCGTCTTCGGCTACTCATGGCTTCTCAAGCAGCAGGCAATACTAGCCATTCCAATGAAATAACATCCATTATTGAGGAGTTGCGTGAGGCCGAAATCATTTATTAGCGACAGATTAACCATAAAATATTCATTCCGTTGTTGATCGTTGAACAATGAGCATAGACATATTCGGACGACAGTTGGCTGACAAGGGAGTCAAAAGCGTAGACAATCTTGGATCGCAAGGCATAGGATTCAAAATCACTACCGATAATCAGTACGATATAGACAACAAACGATTGTGTAATATCGCTAATCCACAAGAGCCAGACGATGTTGTTTCCCTGAAAAGTCTTGAGGATATCACATGGCGAGCATTAGGTGTTCTCGAACATTCTATGAAAAAAGCATTTGCAAACTTTACAGTGCGAGCACTCCGCGAGTTTAGATCTAAACTTAATTCGCGCATAGATCGAGAGCATACCAACAATTTCAACGAGAATCAACACATTCAGACTCTTATGACAGAAAAGATTAACGCTCTAACGGCTGAAAAAGAAGTTCTCGAGATTCGATTGACTGCTGTAGGATCTAAGCTTGAAAAGTTCAGTCGCGACGGTATACTTCGTGGGATTCGCTTCGAATCGCGCTATACATAAGTCAACAATGAGCATAGACATATTCGGTCGCCGATTGTTTAGCGGAAAGATTAAAAGTGTGGGTAGACGTGGACCTCCGGGTGTTGGATTTAAAATTACCGACGATAACCAGTACAACATTGAGTATAAACGATTGTGTAATATCGGATATCCACAGAAACCGTCCGATGCTGCCTCTCTGAAAAGTCTTGAGGATATTACACGAGGGTCATATGATGCTCTTGAGCGTGCTATAAAAGAGACATTTGAACAGTCCATGCGGGAGGCACTCGATAAGCTTGAATCTGAACTTAATGCATGCATCGAGCGAGAACGTGGCAAAAGTTTTGCAGAAGATCAAAGAATTTGGAATCTTGCGAAGGAAAAGATTGCAACGCTGAAGGGGGAAAGTGAATCTCTGGAAAAACGGTTGGCCATAGTGGAGGATAACGTTGAGAAGCTCAGCTTGCACTACATCCACGGTATTCCAATTCCAACCAACTCGCTAAACGGTATTAAAAACAAAATACATTAGAAATTGGATGCAGACAAATGAACATGAAAACGGTGATAGCGAACGAACTTCATAGACCCGCTCGACGTAATTATCCCCGTCGCTATGTTGACATACGTGGCTTGGATGAGACCTGGCAAGCTGATCTTGTCGACATGTCTGCATACTCATCAACCAACAAGGGCTCCAAATTTTTGCTCACAGTGATTGATATATTCTCTAAATTTGCGTGGGCCATACCAATCAAGAGTAAAAATGCAAAAGATGTGACTGCCGCAATGAAGTCTGTGTTAACTCTAGGTCGTGTACCGAAACACCTACACGTCGATCAGGGCAAAGAATTTTATAACAAAGAATTTAAGGCTCTTATGAAACATCATGAGATCAACATGTACTCGACATTTAGCAACCTGAAGGCATCGATATGTGAACGTTTCAATCGAACGCTGAAAAATAAAATGTGGAAGCAATTCACTCTCCAAGGCTCCCATAAGTGGGTTGACATTTTACCCAATTTGATTGAATCGTACAACAATACCAAACATCGGACGATTGGGATGAAGCCGAAAGCTGTAACTACGACCAATGAAAAACAAATATATCGCAGCGTGTACAAGCCGAGACAGATCAAAAGAAGCAAACGCAAGCGAAAATTCAAAGTTGGCGATAAAGTTCGAGTTAGCAAATATAAAAATGTGTTCGAAAAGGGTTATACACCGAATTGGACAACGGAAATATTTACTATCAATGAGGTGAAAAACACCAACCCACCGACATACAAACTCGCCGACTACCTGAATCATCCCATTGAAGGCGGCTTTTACGAGGAGGAGCTCAGCAGGGTGCAATACCCCGACGGTTATCTTGTAGAGAAGGTGTTACGCAGACGTGGCGACCAACTTTATGTAAAATGGTTGGGCTTTGACAGTTCGCATAATAGTTGGATAAATAAATCTGATATGTAATTATTTCAATGAATAAAATTTTTATTATCAATATATTTACAATGTTTCATCATTTACTCAATCTTAGGACTAATACCATAATTCACGTAATCTTAAGGCTACTGGACACACAAATAAACTGACTCTAACATTTTGAAAACATTTGAAAAAGTTTTCCAACATTTTGAAAAAAGTTTTTCACTTTTGTGTGTTAATCATATGTAGAATATTTTTTTTTTTTTTTTTTTTATTTCCACAAAAATTTTTACTTTACAGAATCTTCGTAACCCCAAGGTAAGGTATCAGTTTTACCGGGTAACAGGACACGCTTATCATCGCACCAACTTAGAGCCAATTTATTTTGCACAATGGTGCTGACCATATGTCTTTTACTTCTTATCATGCATTGTGACTCGACCTGATTCTTACGATCTACAAGACACCTCTTGTAATCATCAAACGTGATGGATTTCAATGTAGGACCTCTTACACCCTTCGCGCGTTTCTTATCGGTATCGTCACGAGTTCTAAACGCATATAGTTTTGCTCGCAGTCCAATAAATTCTGTCATGATCTTACCATTATTCTCATCCTTCATCAAACCAAGACGTTTCTTATTCCGCAATGGGATGTCGTACACGTTATCGGGAGGATAGTCCGATGTATCGAACGTTGTCTCCACATCACGTTTGATGATTTCGTATATGTTTGGTACATTGAATTGATATATCAAGCTATCGGTGTCAGTGTACATCAATTTTGCCTGATTATACGTAAAATTATTTTTAACATAATTATAGTGGAAGTTGTAGAGAATAATTTTCGATAGATCTAGAATTGCAGCACCGATATATATTGGCTTATTGAAATATACTTTGGTTCGATTCAACTCGATAATTACCATATCACTATCAAATATGGTGCAGCTATGAAAAGTTGGTCTAGCAATGAGAGCACGGGCACCACCTCTACCGCTCCATTTCGTTATTAGTTTCACCGTCTTATGATTACGAACATTCTCCATAGTCTTGCCAAACACCGCGTTATTCATAAGCTTGTAGAAATTTTTTTCAAACTCATTTTTCGATTGCTTTCGCATATTTGTGTTGAGATCGATGTATGACTTTAACCACGGAGATTGCTCAAACCTAAGAATTCTATGCACTTTCGTTAGCTTCAGGCCAAATTTTATGCATTGCTTCAAATTACGATAGTGTAGTACATATTTTTCTTTGGGTAAAAGCGTCGTTGCCAGTTTTCTAATTTTACTACCAGGCGGTGTAAAATGTTCGGGGCAGAGTGGTAAGTCTGCGTGCTGTTTATGGAGCTCTTTGGGATAATCCAAATCTACCTCTAGAATATAACCTATCGATGCGTCATCAGGATGGGCCATTACATCAATGGCATCATTTTCCCACTCAAATGACCCACACGGTAAATGTTCGCTCATGGCTGCGCCATATAGATTGTTTACATCGAAATACATAAGATACGATTCTTCTTTGCTTGGATCGAAATCTTCACCCATGAATCTATTGTTTGCTTGAGCGTAGCGATTCGAACACTGTGCGACGCCTCCTCTAATGCTTTTTTCAATGAACAATAACATTTCCGGATCGTCTAAAAGTTCAAGATTAATTTTCGTATGCTTTAGCATTGCATCGAAAGCAAGCCCCGGTGCTGTGTAGTAGTGTAGAGGATCCAAGTTGTATGTTTTGAAGCAACTATCGCGGAAATTTTGAAATATATCGGCTAATAACAATACATCGGTTTTCAAGTATAGATCAGAATATTCACCGAGAGTTTTCAACTCGAACTTGGTCCAAACATCCTTAGCGTGCTCATAATCGGCATCGCTGATACCCGAGGCGCTCAGTTTTGAATAAAATTCTCTTATGTCCGGTAATTTGGTCTCGTCAAGCCTCCCCCAAGAGTTGATGTACTCGTATGGAAAAACACCTTTACGAATCATCAAGCGGAATTCATCCTGATCTTTGTAAAACTTTCGCGTTATTTTCTTATCGGAGTCGTCGACGTACGATGCCAGTTTCTCTATACCGCTGGCCATAAATCGAAGTGAATCTATGAACCTCAAGGTAATGAACGTGCCGTCGACTTTCTTCGCGAATGAAATATATTTTTCCTTATTGATCGGTAGCAGTGTAATGTCGCCGGAAAAAGTTGTGGCTAGAGATTTTACGATAAAATGAGAATCGTAGCCAGATAAATTATGAAAAACGATTGGAATCGTGTGCGACTCTTGAAAATTTAGATTGCAGCGGTTATGTGCAGCCCCGCGATATTTACCCGTAAAATGACAATGATCGTGACATTTTTTCTCCTCCGGTGAAAATGGCTTCTCACAGATGTAGCAATTTTTTGCGCGCATGTGACGATCGCGTTGCGCTTGATTCAACGTTTCCATCGGAATTACATTCTTTATGCGTGACTCTACTTTTACAGCCAATTCGCGGAGCTCCTCAATCAACCATTTAATGCAATCGAATCCGCGGTGACTCTTGTATTCCGATAGTAAATCATCATACGCGCAATGCATATAATAGGCTGCACTGTGTGGGATGTGTTCTTGAGATCCTTTAGCCCCGGGTTTCATCATACATTCAAGATCGGCATACACGACAAACGGCACGGTACCCTGATTTTGAAAATTGGAAAATCTCAAGATTTTATCCTCGGGGAAGACCATTCGAACTTTATTCAACCGACGGCAATCTTGACTGTGATTTTCATAGGCAGCCTGCACGCTAAAATGACATAGGCATCTATCACACAAAAATTGTTCACCATTGTGATCCGATAATTGTCTGCTAACTAAACGTGAAAGATTCCTGATCCAAGCAAAGTGAAAATTTGGCTTAAAATTATCTAAATCATTATCATCTAGTTCACTCTTACTTTCAATCATAAGTAGGTGGATCGTATTGCTCCGCGTTACATTTCTACTCAAATAAAGCGGGGTAATGACGCTGTTCTTAGATTTCTTCTTACTCTGAAAGGTTTCCGATTCGATCCCATACACGTTAATACTTAAGTTGTTCAACTTTTCAAATTTTTCCACACATCGCAGGGTGGTGGGAAACTTTATACCTGTGCAGTCAAATTTGGAAATGTGGTGTTGATAGCTCCTTGTGTCGCTCACGTGGATGTTTACCGGATGTAGGGCTGCGGTGATGGACCACAAAAAGCAGCGGTTGTCATCATTCTGCACGTTGACTACCGCCTTCTTTCGTTGAATATCCTCAGGCAGCGCAACGAACGTAGAGAGTCCGCAGCGAAGCGGATCGTATCGGTTGATGCAGATCACGGCGTTGATGATCTCAATCATAGTCCAACCAGAGTCGCGCTGCTCGAAATCCTCCACCTTGACCAGCAGAGGACTCGTCACGTTATCGGTGAACCAGGTTTCCAGGTCTGTCGATGGTAGAATTGGAGCGTTGCGCGTATTGAAGGCGAAAAGTTTGGCGACACGAAAGTGGCAAAAGTTTTGTACAGTAAGTTATTCTCGTCATAGTATTTTTGTTACTTGGCACATCCACCATTATAGGAAATTATAATACATAGCGTTGACGGAATTTCCAGTTCTATTAGGGCTGTGATGGATGTTTGAAACTATTCAATACTTTCAGTATCGGCGCAGAGATGCCCATTATTTAAAGGACCTGACTCTGCAGCAGAATTTAAAACAGAGATGTTAGACGTTTTGCGTGTAACGAAGCAGAGGTACCGCAATACACTGAAAAAAACCAAAAAAGTACTGCAGTCGAGAGATGAAAATGACAACCACGAAGATTTGCTCAAAAGAATTGACGAATTAGAGGAGCGAGAAAGAGCGGAGTACTCAGACAATGAAGAACTGAGTGGAAACGAAGATGAACAAAGCGATGAGCACGGACTTGCAGATGATGAATCTGAATACGAGTAATTTTAGGATGATTTTGAGTCACGATTTCTTTCTTTTAAGCTTATTTACGTTTTAAAACAAATCTATGCAGTTAAATTTGAAATTACGCTAAAAGCGCATGTGTGATACTCTCAGAAAGAAACTATTATCAGTATTCTGGGGTGGGGTTGAAATTCCGAATTGTAAAAGCTTCGAACGGTCAAATTTCAAATCTGCATTGTGAATTCGAGTTTCGGAGTTTTGGCCCTTCGGATCTTTAGCTTTCGGAATTTTGAACCTTCGGTGTTTTTCGTTTCGAAGTTTTATTGATCGATTATGTAGACTTTCGAGGGAATACCTTCTCTCAAAATTGAGGGTCGGTAATATGAAAATTCGGAACTTCGACCGTTCGAAGCTTTTACAATTCGGAATTTCAACCCCACCCCAGTATTCTCACCATTGCATTATAGTTATACCAAACGTTATTTTACTTTTTATTTTTTAATCGAGTGATATTTCAAGTTGACTTGCATTATATTAGAGAATCGATATGTGTCAAAGAGCATAATGAAGACTGCCGTGAAAAAAGTTCAGTGTTAGAGTACACAATACCGTTCAAACTATTGAAAAACCACCGATTTTTCTTCAGATTCGAAATTTATCTTTATGGTAAGATCGTTTTCTTGATTTTATATATACGACAAAAAAAGGAAAATTTCCAAAATTTGTCATTCTTCATTTCAGGCTTGAATGAAAAATTGTAGTTTCTATCGTACTCTTTCAGAGACAACTTGTTTATCTAAACAATATATATTTTAAGTTTATATATATAATATATATTTGCATTTGCATACAAAAGTCTACGAATACATGAATAATGCAATCAAAATGCTCATGGGAGACGTTCTCCCGGGTTGATCGTGTGTGATTATAATATTTGTTTTTTCAATGTGTTTTTTTTTTCGCGATTTACTGACAATTCAGTTCATGTTTTTATTCGCATAAAGTCAATTTCCTGTGATATTATAGCGAAGTAGTAAAATAAATATTAAATCTGATAGAATGATAAGACAAAAGAACATTATATGTATTTGATATTATTACGTATATCAATTGATATTAAAAATTTTCTAGAAGAATACTCTGTGTCTTTATTTAATGACCTATTATATTATAAATGAATAATCTTTAGGACGCTGACTATACATGAACTATGTGCTCGCATGCATGCGGGCTGCACGCGTGCGAGGCATATGTCCCTCCATGGAGGACGCATCTGCATGGTGATCTGAAGTCACGCGGTGCGGGTTAATCCGCACGCGTGCGACGCCTTATGCAAGCACTGTGCGAACACTTTGTTATCTGGGTAGTAGAATATATTCCATGTTACTGTGGTGAAAGTGAGCTGGGAAACATCGATTCGTATAACATACCTTCTGATATGTGATATCCAGATTGATATTTTCGTTCGCTCTGTGGTGTGAGATTCCGAAGAATTGTGGAGATTGTACAGCCTTGAAGTAACAGTAGGCTGATGTTTGGTTTTGAAACACAGGCCATTCTGAGCTTGCGTGCGTGTCTGTCTGTGGCCATGTAATAAATTCCAGTGAATGATGATTGACTAGGTTCATGTTTGGTAAGGAGCTGAATGTGCCGTCGAGTGACGTATTGTTCGGTAGAGTAATGGCGATTGTGATCTTTGCAGGCTCAACTGTAATCCTGAAATATTGGCCCTTCAACGCCGGCACGCCTGCAAATCATAAAAATGCACCGAATTAATACTTTGATGCTGCGGTGGTGTTTTCCTGGGCTTTCTTTGTGTTCTATTGATCAAGGTGACTTGTGAGCACCAATTTCGTAGCATACCTTTTGATACACGATCTTCCAATGTATTCATCCTATCGTGTTGAATAGCGGCTGTGCAAGTTTGGATGGTTATGACAATAGCTGTATTCCCATGCGACGTTTGGCCAGGTGGAAAATGGAGTGAGCGACCAGAAATGTTGAGTATAGATCGTGTGATTTATGGGTCTATCGAGACATTCAGGTTTTAGCGCTGTGAAGCTAATAGTCAGTCTTGAAATTGTAGCTCTTTGGAGTTTGTGTGCCTGTACCAGTTGCTTGTATCGATTTCGGTTTCTGTAACAAACAGTCGAAACATTTATTATGCAATAATTATAATTACTAATCAGTTGGTAGGAACTCATCAGTTATGGGTTTTCAATTCTATATGTCATTAATGGAGCGCTTTATAAAGTGTCTATTTTTATAGCATACCGTCGAGCGTGCGTCAGTGATATCAATTTTTGTAGCTGCTGTTTTATTAGTAAGCGAAGAAGGTTTCCATTGATTCAACAGTGCATTGCGACCTTATAATGCATAGTGTAGCTATTTTGGACCTGTTTGTACATACCACGGTAGATCTTGGTTGGATTGAGATTAGAATTTAGCTAGCCAAGTTTTATCTGTCATGATTTCCAACGTGACTAATCAATCTATGTGCTCAAAGAATTTCTATCCTTACTGGTATATCTAGTTTCTGATTGCCGTATACATACATAATTATCCTACGACATTGTACAGGCCTGCACATTAATGGTGTATACATGAACATAGCTGCGGTTAGATTTTCGCATCGTGTATCGTGGTTCCAACTCGCACCACGGAGCAGACGTCAAGCAGACGCTATTTCGCTGAACGAGCGTATGCGTGCCCAACACACAACGCAAGGATGACAACAATTCATTTATTCCTTGCATCCCTAGCAGATGGCGCATGACGTCTGCTAGATATCGACTGTGGGCGCATGGTGACGCTAGTAGAGTTTAGTTCATGTTACATGACGCTGATTTTTTTGGATACACCATTAATGTGCAGGCCTGTACAAAGTTCACAAAATAATGAAATTATTTCTGCGTCATAGTCCTTGAACAATAAATTTCTACAATCGAAGAACACAGACGTATATGACATAATAGTGTCAATTATATTGGCCATAGTTGTTAATTGAGCATGAATAGATTACAGGACTAGATAATATGATTTGTGTATCACATGATTCATGAAGTGATAGCCGTGATAGTGATGAATAATCATGTATACTAATAATAACAGTTGGAGTTGTATGTGGACTGCAACTTATATGTGACGATAAAATTCTCATAGTGAACCTGATATTCTAGACTCTGAAAGTGATAAAAGATGCAAAATCGATAATCATATACAATAGAAACAAAAGTTGGAGTTGTATATGGACTGCAGCGTATATCAAACGGTTATAGACTTCCAATCTCGCTGCATGTAATTATAATGTTGTTATCAGTGATTCCGTATTGTATGTAACGCCATTATTATCCTATCAATTTGAATTCGAATAATTAAATATCATGTTGCATAATATCAAACAGTTGCTAGGTTGAAGAATAGAATTGAATTCGAGTTTCCAACACATTGAGATTGAAAAGCTATTGTAACAATGCTAATGAAATTAAAGAAATCTGTCACATTCTATGAACAGATACAGACATTATTGATAGTCAATCTCTCTATACAATTCCACGTACGATTCTTCCATCCAGTGTTGGGACGGATTTAACG
This sequence comes from Rhogogaster chlorosoma, assembly GCA_944452935.1. Lineage (NCBI taxonomy): Eukaryota > Metazoa > Arthropoda > Insecta > Hymenoptera > Tenthredinidae > Rhogogaster > Rhogogaster chlorosoma. The sequence goes on along the minus strand of OX101800.1, from coordinate 11,895,293 downwards.
ACTAATTCTTAAATACTACAATATTTTGATAGTCTCTCTATAGCTATACTATGTTTGATGTGAATACACATACTCGTCAGTATACATGGATGTAGTGTGTAGTGTATATTAGTGTAGGATGGAAGAATCGAAGTAGATAATATGGTCCATGATAATAGTTCAATCATTTTGAATAATACTGTATAATAAAATGCATAATCATGGAATAGTTATATTTGAACCAAACAAGTTATTGCATTAACAATATATAATGGTTTATTAATAATTCATTATAATATTAGTAACAGTATCAACAGGTCGACGTGAATAATCACAGTTGATTGGCATATTACACCACCAAGGAACGACGTGTGGTATGGAATAGGTGGATTGAGTCAGTGATTGGATTTACAGCGGAGGTTGTATCATACAGATACAGGCCAGTGTGTATGGTTTGAAGTGGTCGATCTAGTACTTATTGATTTATAGTGTATATAATGAGCTTGCTATATCTCATAAGTGCCTAGATGGTTAGAAACATTACAGTTAATTTCCCGGAAATTCGAAAGATGCTGCATAATTTCAAACTATTTTGAAGAATTCATGTCATTTCACTAATAATCTAATCGATAGCATATTTCAAGGTATCAAACGATTCAACTAGATTTCTAAAGATATTAAACGTTCCAACTCATTTCATAGACCACGCAAAGTAAAGAACTTTTTCTGATTTTGTGTGATTGTAGACTTGCCTTCGGTTCGTGTTGCTAACTCACACTGGTCAGAAAAAGTTTCATCGCTCTTGTATCGTACTGTACTATTTTCAACTCATTGTGCCAGACTCGGTTTCTCATACCTGTTGGTAGTGTGCGAAGTGCCCGATTCAAACACGTCCATATGTAAAAATAATTAAGTTCTTTTCGTTCTGAAATAATAATTTTTAGAATATTTTTCTTCTATTTAACTTTCACAATTTGGACACGTAAAAATTTATTGACTGAATAATCGCGTTACCAATATCTCAAAGTGATTACATGTTATTTATAAATAGTGAAATTTAGATGACAATTAATATAAAATAATTGTATCAAAATCAAATGAGCCTTGCTTTTCTGATATAACTTGTACATCTGGAATTTGCATTTCCATCGATACACTACGCAAAGGGATATATACAAGTCTTAATGTAAAATACGAGTATTTTTGTGTCTGTGATTTTCTCATTTCTTTAGTTTTGGAGACTAATAAAATTTTATGTCTCTGAAAATTTTGTTTTTAATCCTCTGCGGGGGCAGAGCCCCTGGACCCTGTCCACATCCTGCCTCTCGCACTTACATTGCAATTTATATACTATATTTCCCTATTATCTAGAGTTCCTCACAGGTCGAGGATTTCGCACACTGAGTTTGAAAGAATAGTATACGACATGGGTGTGCATACTTGTATCGGTACTGTACTGTTAAAATACTTCTGATGATCAGCACTTTCAAATATATCAATCTGTTTGGTAATCAGTCTGCGTTGCTGATGTATGCGTAGGTGAAGTTAATGGTTTGTAGGCTGGTAGAAGTTGGCTCATTTGAAGAAGATACGTAGAGCGTTGTAACTTTGGATCAGCTGTGGGCTACCTCTGTTTGGGGACATCGTCTTGCAGAAATGTTATTTTCGTCTGGTCCAGTGGATTATTGATAGGATAGGAATGGTCCAGGCGACTGTAAAAGATATAAAATAACATAGAATTGAAACAGAGGTTTCAGTATATTACTACTCATTTTCGTAGCATCGTTATAATCTTGGAGTTACGAACTTTGGGCTACTTGTACCTTGGGATGCTGTTTCATCGAAGTGTTATATGGGCAATTCTCCACTATTGGGAAATTCGATGTCCTCAACAAATAAACACTACATATCTATTTATATTTTTTCAAACTATCATTGAAAATTGAAATCCGTATTAGTTCTAATAAGCTAACTGCGTACGAAGTTAGATTTCTGAACAAATATTTGTTTTATTCCCTCTTAAACATTCAAAAACACAGTCCCCTGGTGTGTCACAGACCCAAGTTATCGGTGAATGCGAGCGTTTTCATAATTTTCCGATTAGTCCATGTATATTTTTACCAATGAATTGAAAAATATAATAATGGATGTTGATAATGGTTGAAGATTTTTTTTTTTAATTTCATATTTTTCATTTAAAAACAGCCATTTCTGGTTGTCCCTGACCATTAAAAACAGTCCCCTGGACCAAATTTAACAGTATATATAAGTAATATTTCGTGCATATAAAGAAATCAATCGACTCACTACAGAAGTAGGAAAACCTAGCCCTCAAGCTGCCTCTTCCACAGCTTTTTTCTGATTTTTAAGAAATGATTTCATCGGACGACTTTGCGTGTGAAGTTTCCCAATAGTGGAGAATTGCCCATATTCGTCTGTCTCAAAGGATTGATAATTGGAACCTTCGTCATGGGATGTAGTTTAGTCAAAGTGTTATCTTTGTCCACTCCAATAGATTGATAATAGGATAGGAATGGTCCAGGTGACTGCGAAAGATATAAAATAACATAGAATTAAATGAGAGGTTTCAGTAAATTATTACTCATTTTCCTAGTATTGTTATCACTTTGGAGCCATGGGCTGTGGGCTACCTTTGTCTTGGGACGCTGTATTATCGAAGGGTTATGTCCGTCTATCTCAACGGATTATGAATCAGAATCTTCGATTTGACTCGTCGTTTAGCCAAAGTGTTCTGTTCGTCTACTCCAATAGATTGATAAGAGGATAGGAATGGACTAGATGACTGTGAAAGATATAGAATAACAAAGAATTGAATAAATGATCTCAGAATATTATTACTAATTGTCGCAGCATTGTTATTATTTTGGAGCTATGAACTTTGCGCTACCTTCAACTTGGGATTCTGTTTTGCCGAAGTGGTTCGTTCATTTCAACGGAGTGATAATCGGAACCTTGGTCTTGGAACGTCGTTTAGTCAAAGTGTTATCTTCGTCTATTCCAATGGATTGATTATAGGAGAGGAATGGACTAGATGACTGTAAAAGATATAAAATAACATAGAATTAAATGAGAAGTTTCAGTATATATTACTACTCATTTTCCTAGCATTGTTATTACTTTGGAGCTATGGGCTGTGGGCTACCTTCGTCTTGGGACGCTGTTCTGCCAAAGTGTTATGTTGGTCTATCTCAACGGATTGATAATCGGAATCTTCGTTTCGGTATCTAGTTTCGTCAAAGTGTTATCTTCGCTTATTACAATGGATCGATAATAGGACAGGAATGGTCCAGGTAACTGTAAGAGATATAAAATAATGAGGAATTGAAGAAAAGACCTCAAAATATTACTACTAGTTTTTCTAGCATGTCATCATAAGGGATATAAGTAATAAAATTTATGTGACAATTATTATAAAATCATTGTCTCAAGATCAAACAAGCTTTGGTTTTCTGATATAATTTGTATATCTGGAACTTGTATTTCCATCGATACACTACTAAAAGGGATATATAGAAGTTTAAATCTAAAAAAGGATTTTTTTTTTGTCTCTGATTTTCGCATTTTTGTACTTTCGAAGACTAGTAAACTTTTATGCTTTTGAAAATCATTTTTGGGAGCATTTTGTTTTTAATCCCTTAGCGAGAGCATTGCCGGCTACACCCCTACCAGGGGTTCTGCCTCTGGACTCTATCTGTTGCATTTAAATTGCAATTTATGTACTATACTTTCCTATTTTCTAGAGTTCTTCACAGGTCAAGGATTTCGCACACTGAGTTTGAAAGAATAGTATATGACATGCGTGTGCATACTTGTATTGTACTGTGCTATTATAATACTCTTGATGATCAGCAATTTCAAGTCTATCAGTGTGTTTGGTAATCAGTCTGCGCTGCTGATGTATACGTCGGTGAAGTTGATGGTTTGTAGGCTGGTAGAAGTTGGCTCATTTGAAGAAGATACGTAGAGTGTTGTAATTTTGGAGCAGTTGTGGGCTACCTTCGTTTTGGGACATCGTCTTGCCGAACTGTTATTTTCGTCTTGTCCAATGGATTATTAATAGGGTAGGAATGGTCCAGGTGACTGTAAACGATATAAAATAACAGAATTAAATGAGAGGTTTGATTATATTATTACTCATTTTCCTAGCATTGTTATTACTTAGGAGCCTGTTTGAATGTCTATTTGAATAGATTGATAAGACGATCGGAATGGTCTAGGTGACTGTGAAAAAGATATAAAATAACAAAGAAATGAAGAAAAGCATTCAGAATATTACTACTAATTATCCCAGCATTGTTATCATTTTGGAGCTCTGAACTTTGGGCTACCTTCAACTTAGGATGCTGTTATGCCGAAGTGGTTCGTCTGTTTCAACAGAGTAATAAACCGAACCTTGGTTTTGGGACGTCGTTTTGTCAAAGTATTATATTCGTCTATTCCAATGGATTGATAATAGGATAGGAATAGTCCGGGTTACTGTGAAAGATATAAAATACCATAGAATTAAATGAGAGGTTTCAGTATATTACTACTAATTTTCCTAGCATTGTTATCATCTTGGAATTATGGGCTTTGAGCTACCTTTAACTTAGGACGCTGTATTATCGAAGCGTTATGTTCGTCTTTTTCAACGGAGTGATAATCGGAACTTTGGTATTGGGACATCGTTTTGTCAAAGTATTATCTTCGTCTATTCCAATCGATTGATAATAGGATAGAAATGGTTCAGGTGACTGAAAGATATAAAATAACATAGAATTAAATATGAGAGGTTTCAGTATACTTCTACTAATTTTCCTAGCATTGTTATTACTTTGGAGCTATGGGCTGTGGGCTACCTTTGTCTTGGGACGCTGTTTCGCCAAAGTGTTATGTTCGTCTATCTCTACGGATTGATAATCGGAATCTTCGTTTCGGTATCTAGTTTCGTCAAAGCGTTATCTTCGCTTCTTCCAATGGATCAATAATAGGATAGGAATGGTCCAGGTAACTGTGAAAGATATAAAATAACGAGGAATTGAAGGAAAGAGCTCTTAATATTACTATTAGTTTTTTTAGCACATGTCATCATAAGGGATTATTCTGGATCTTGAACGTTAACATAGCGCCTAACGTTAATTTTCAGAGCTTGTGTTATCGTTGTCCGTCCCCATGAGCACTCTGTCATCTTCGCTACCGCCTACATGCTTTGTTTCGGGTGGAAAATACAAGGTTGTTAAGCAACTGGAACGTTTATCATGGACAATCAACCATCGAACTCAGGCAAAACCTGACGCTGTTACGACGCTAACTAGCAAACGAAATCATGGCCTCGGCTTGAAACGAGTGGCTGGCGTTACCGCGCGTGCTAATGACTCTCGGCAGTAGTGCCTGATCCGTAGGTAGCGATATCATGGAGTCAGGATTTCCTCGCTTCCAATTGTTGATTGCCCAAACATATAGAGGTCTGCGGAGATGAACGGGTGTAGCAGGGAAGCGCAGGCGCTCAAAGTTAACGTCTGTGGTATGATAACGCCAAGAGATCCAGAATCGCACCTCAAGTGATGGTAGGAAACATACGAATCAATAGATAAGTAACGAGTCATGCATTTAGTGAAATTAAAGAGGCCGAGGCTGTTTTATGCATCCATTATTGTGTCAACAAATGTATCAATCTAGTGAAAATCAATGTGCGTACATACCGTTTGATGTAGGTCATCCTAACCTCTTTTTCACTTGCTCCCGTTAGTAATAGAATAATATATATTCTGTATATATATTTGAACCCAGCTCAAAGGATCCGTTCCGTGCAATTACAATTACAAGAGGCCATCATGCAGATGTCAATAATTATTCTCAATAACAGTCATCGGCATGAAACCTTGTCGTCACACTATTTCACTCATAATTATGCACTGATTCACTGATTCACTAAAATAAAACCACTACCACGACCGATAACACATTATATAAAATTATATAAGCTATATGCCCTAAAATAGCCCTATATAATATGATTATATATAAAATTATCAAGTCATCCTAACCTCTTTTTCACTTGCTCCCGCTAGTAATAGAATAATATATATTCTGTATATATATTTGAACCCAGCTCAGAGGATCCGTTCCGTGCAATTACAATTACAAGAGGCCATCATGCAGATGTCAATAATTATTCTCAATAACAGTCATCGGCATGAAACCTTGTCGTCGCACTATTTCACTCATAACCATAATTATGCACTGATTCACTGATATAAAACCACTACCACGACCGATAAGACATTATATAAAATTATAGAAGCTATATGCCCTCTAATAGCCCTATATAATATGATTATATGTAAAATTATTAATATTTCAATTGTCGATAGCCCCGCCTCACAGCCATGCGACGGCCATTTTGATTTCGTCGACCTGTAGCTCACTTCGTAACTATATTATTACCTATCGATCGAGTGCGGATTCAGATTCAGGCCAAAATCAATAGGGGGCGAGAATTCGATGGCTTATAACAACGTTTAAAAGTTCAAGTCGATCTGTGTCCTCGTTCGTTCGGAAATGTGGCAACAGTCTGCGAAAAAATTGTCGGGGGAAGGAGAAGAAGAATTTTTTTCATCAACTTTAGTGACTAATAAGTCGAAAACCAGTAGACCTATTTCGACCAAATTTATACAGCAAAGTCGTGTGGTGGGGGAATATCTATTCTGAAAATTTGATCGTAAAATATTTACGCGTTCTGAAGTTATGACCTCGTGCTTACAGGTATAAAGAATGAAGCTGAAGCTAGCAGCCAGAGTTAGCAGCCAAACCTCAGAATGCAGGGAAGAATAGGGGCACGGGGCCCCGAGATAAAAATTGTTTGACGCACGTCGGAAAAAATGTATAAAAATTCACAGGAGTTGAAAGAGTTGCCCCCAGTAAACATATTCCGGCTAGCGCTCGCCTGCCTAGGGGTACTTGGCGGCGATTCGCTGCCGCGAATCTTGATCATGAGAGATATCAAGAATATAATACTGTTACAAAGGGTGCGTCCACCCCTTGTATTGCTTTATATCCATTCATTTCATAGCCACCCGAACTCCCATGTACAAAACATCACAGTAATAATTATCAAGCATCTTCTGATAAAACAACTAAACGATGTATCTAGCGATAGCCAATTTATCAACAGTCTAGTCTCAGACATAAACCGAGACACTTGTAACTTCCTGAATATAACCTAATCTGCTTTTACCATTAATTTGTGTCTCCAAGTCTGCTTATTTCGCTCAGGGACTCATAGCTCAATTAAATTGTAACTCCTAAAGTTACAATACTATAATTTGCGGTCACTTGTGTCTCAAGTTTCTCAGTGGACAGCTATGAAATAGATGCGTATCGGTGATATGATATTAGTCATGGCTGATTCGTTCACGTTGACACTCTCCGGAGAGTCGTCGGTGTTGGGAGCTCAATATTTTCCACCTATCGAGTTATCGCCAACAAAGGAATATCTTCTAGGGCTCATAAAGCTCTTGACATTTAACTCAATTCCCAATATTGACGAAGGGTGTAATAAGTTTTATCTAACACCTAACACAGTAATTACAATACCCACGGGGAGCTATGAAATTGATGATATCGCAAATTATCTGAAAAAGACACTACCTCAGAATATAAGTATCAGTCTACACGTTAATAACAATGAGTTACATAGTGAAATTAGGTGCAATCATGCTGTGAACTTTCAACCAAAAGATTCCATCGGGCGTTTGCTTGGTTTTATGCCCAAAGTTCTCGATGGCGGTATTACACACAAGTCTGAGTTACCCGTTCGCATACTCAAAATCAACGCCTTGCGTGTCGAATGTAATATTACCGCAGGAACATACATAAACCAACATCGAGTACATACGATTCATCAGTTTTTCCCAACCGTTCCACCCAGATATAAGATCGTGGAAGTACCAACAAACGTCATTTACCACCCAATCACCGTACGGTCAAGACACGATCTACAATTGAGAATAGTTGATCAGGACGGGGAATTGGTTAATTTTCGCGGTGAAACTGTAACTATACGATTACATGTAAAATCCTTGAGATAATATGGGTATAGTATTTGAACGACCAAAAAAATCAGGTGGTAGCTATAAAAACTCGATAACATGCCCAAACAGCATCAGTCATCGAGCATCTCTGATTCGAGTGACACCTCAGAACGCTCAGTTTCTACAGAGCCTAGGACTTCGTCTTCGTGGTGGAAAATAAGAATTCGCTGTTATATCTGCATATTCCCAGACCGAAAATGATAAAGATTCAAACACCTGTGACTTTCGACGAGTCAATCGCTCACTGCGAAATACACGCGCATCAACCATATGCATCGTCAAGCTTCAAAAATAACGATGAGATTCGCATCACCGTGCAGAATCAAGACTCGTGTGTATTACCCAGCAAAAGTTCACTCCACATCTACGGCAGGATTACAAAGGCGGATGGTATCACTGCCGCTGCTGCAACCACGAAATTAGTTGATATGGCCGTGTGTCACATGTTTGGCGAGATGCGTTACGAGTTGAATGGTCATGAGATTGATCAGAATAAGAATGTGGGCATCATCAGTGTTTTGAAGGGGTTCTTATCATTCACTCCTGGGCAGCAACATCTCTTGGAGAACACTGGTTGGTTGACTGATGCTACCGATAAACTTACCAACGATACTGGATACTTTGATGTTGTGATAACACTGAATTTTCTATTCGGATTTGCCGAGGATTACAATCGATTCGTTGTAAATGCAAAGCATGAGTTGATTATGACGCGATCGAACAATGATTTGAATGCAATATGCCAAACCACTGTGGAGGGTGTCAAAATTTCACTTGAAAAAATTGCATGGCTATTACTATACATCAAGCTGTCGGATTCCGCAAAGATCAAGATGCTGAATTATATCGCCAAGGATCCAGCTGTATCCATGAGTTTTCGCTCGTGGGAAATGTACGAGTATCCGATGTTGCCCGCAACAACGAGACATGTGTGGGTTGTCAAGACGTCAACGCAACTAGAGAAGCCAAGACATGTCATACTAGGATTTCAAACGGCTCGACGAAACGATGCGGGGAAAAATGCTAGCGAATTTGATCACTGTATGATTAGAGATGTAAAACTTTTCCTCAACTCACAGTGTTATCCCTATGGAAATTTGAATCTTGATATAACCAACAACCAATACGCCATTCTCTATGATATGTACACCAACTTTCAATTTTTCTACTACGATAAAGACCCCGAACCCCTTTTGTCAAAGAGTAATTTTTTGAAAAAGGCTCCACGTATTACTATAGATTGCTCCAAGCAAAATGAATCGCTGAAGAGTGGACCTGTGGATATTCGTTTAGAATTTGAAACTAGCGTTGCATTTCCAGCAAATACTTCAGCCTACTGTGTGATTATACATGATCGTATTGTTGAATATAACCCAATCAGTGGTACCGTAAAAAAATTAGCTACATTCTAAGAATTCAACTAGATATTAAGCTTATTTTAAAGGATCAATAAATGAATGAATTCACAATATCACTGTTATTTATTCAACCCAACCCATCCCTATACAATTGTACGTGTGTGTGTGTGTGTGTGTGTGTGTGTGTGTGTGTGTGTGTGTGTGTGTGTGTGTGTGTGTATGCACATATATTCAGATTTTGTTGCAAAATTCAAATTTGTTGTATGGGCCACCAAGATAGAGTATCTGCAGACGTTTCTCGGTCGCCTCGTTGTTGAGCTGCTCCAACTGTTCAGGCTCCTTCTCCATAATCTTTCCAATTCTTGCCGGCAGGAATATACGGTATTCATCATCAACCGTTGCCAGAATTCTGCAGCCGTATTTAGTCTTCACAAGCTTCAGACTCGTGATGTCGTATTTCGTTCCAATTTCCAGCTCTGCCATCTTCTTCATGGACGTTTCATTCTCCAGACGGCTAGCGCTATTCAATTTTGTGAAATCCATCTACACAAAAATACATAATTTCAAGTTAGTTAATATAATTTCTAATCAGTTGATATAATTTCGAATTAGTTTATATGCTACGATTGGATATTACTATTAACATGAGACGATAATATTCTTACCTTTTTTCCGGCGAGTTTGTAGTCTGCACAAGTTCAACGATGCTTGGTTGATGCGTCAATGGTGAGGAGTCGTATGGTGAGGAGTCGAATGCATCTTCCTGTGAGCGCTGGACCTTTACCGCATCATCCACGCCCATCACCCCCACCATGTTTATCTGGGCATTTGTGGGGGATTTTTTACGATTCTCCAAATACCAGTTTTTCAACCACTGAACGTTTTCGAAAGCGCAATAATATCTTTCATGTGCATCGCCATGACAGTCTCCATGCCAGCTAAATACATTCGATTCCATTTGCAATATTCGAAGACTTGGACATCCCAGCTCATCTAAATCAATCACCGGTCTTGAGTCGTCATTAATGATTTTTTCAACCCAGCGCTTCTTCTCCAATCCCTTCACATAAATGCACCGCGTATTTTGCACAACGTTTCTCACGATTTTCACCATATCCTTATACGGCGTTTCTCCAGCATTCCAAGGTATTCCATGATGGAACCGCGTTAGCCACGTATTGAGATTTTTATACTTTATACTCTCTTGAGAGAGTCACCCAGGAGCGTGGTGCTTTGAACAGAGTGTGTGTAATACTCTGATTATATTCCGTATACGCGCAAATGCTTATTGCAGCCAGCTCTTTCACCACAAATTCATCAACGAACCGCCCAAAACCTTGTACATCTAATATTACCTCCATATTGACAACCGCATGCGAGCTCGAGTATGGGCAGTGATTGACTGAGCTGTTCGTTTACAACGTACGCAGGTGTACTGCAGACAATGTTACGCGAAAGGATGTGAAAAAGTCTCAGGACTTGAAAAAACATTTTATTACCCTAACCATTCAAACTCGCAGATTCAAGACGGTATGGAGCATGCGCAAGTGATGTTCCACGAAATTCCAACGTCTCGAATTGCGATAGAATGCGGAAAAATTCAAGCTCTTTGAACCACTCTTTATTGCCCCACCTATTCAAGCTTATAGATTTTATTTCAATTGAAGGCGGTATGGACAATGCACAGGTGGTGGTACCTTGCGAAAAGTCTACCGTTCTTTTGATTGCGGAAGTGAAGAATTGTCGAAGAATAAAGGAAAGATTCTAAGCCTTTCAAATGGTATTTTATAGTTGTATTCACTTAGGTCAACCGATGGTTATATCTAAATTAGCCTAGGGTATGGAGCGCAAAATCCAAGTTTTCTGAATGACTTTTATTGCACTATTCATTCTAGGTTTAACCGATTTTCTTTAGGTTACGACTCAATTGGCGGTGGCATGGGCCACACGCAGGTACAAAGGTGGTGTTCTATGCAAAAAAATTCCAGCGTTTCACGCGGTCATTATGGGGTGTGGATAGACATTTTGGGTGGTAGTTTTCCTGTGGGATGGATTTGATTTTTGGGTGTGGCATGCAGCAGATTGACCATAACTCCGCCCAACAGTTTGAGAGGAAGAAGAAAAAGTTTTCAGTCTTCGGAAAAACGACTCGTTCACCAGTTCGACAAGAAAAAACGCTGTTTAGTTCGTCAAAAGTGATAACTTGCGAGTGCTATAATTATTGTGTATACCAATTCAGTTTGAGTGGGAAAAGGAATTTTTCGTTCGTTCAGTGAGTACTATAATTTTTTATCGATGTATGATTAAGGGAGGAAATTTGTTGAGAATCATGGAATTGAATTTTCCAGATAAGACTAACAGACGAAGAGAAACGTGATGGCTGCTGGCATGTCTCATCGTGAGTAAAACCTAAAGCATTTTTATTCAGCATTTGCTTACTCAATCTTTCCATTTGTTGTAGGGGTTTATACGCGTTATTCTTGGGCAACACCAGCGGATTGGGGCTTGGAACGTAGTCTTGTTAATGAGGTGTCAGATCTGTTGCACCCATACATGCACAGAGAATGCGGTCCACTGGGTGCCACAATAACAATCAATGGCATCGCAGCAACACTGGTGATAAACCATCGGATCTGCTACTGGTGGTTTAAAACAGTGGACGACGAATGGCATCATCCGTTTCCTCCAGATTATGTGATGTCTGATGAACTGCGGCGTCGGATTTATGAAACTATTCAGGCTGATGAGAATATGGAGTATGATGACGATGACTATCACGCTGACAATGGTGATGATGGGGATATGCAGAATGATGGCGAAGCTATTGATGATGAGCTTGCTGAAGGTTTCAGCGAGGAGTGGTGCGTATGATTTATCATCGCGGAATCGTAATGACACATCTAACTTGGTTTTTCGATTTCCAGAAATTTTCCCGCGACATCCAAAATCATCCGGCGGTGTTGGAAGGATGGCGGAGATTATTATCATTATTATTATTATTATTATTATTATTATTATCATTATTATTATTATCAATATATTGTATATATAGTTTACATATTTTTCATTATAATAAATAAGTACTTACATATGATTTTTTATGTTTGCGTCTCGTCATAATTATTTACCTTCTTTTAGTTCTAAGATTTAGCCTGTAGAATTTTAATTTCATAGAGAAGATTGGTAAGATATCGGCGTCATTTTTTACAATGCAAATCGGTATAGTGGACAGAAAATCAGATAATAACATATCAGCTCGGTAAGATCGGTAAGGTATCGGCATCATCCGAATGCGAATCGGTAGTGGGCAGAAAATCAGATAATAACATATCAGCTTGGTAAGATCGGTAAGGTATCAGCATCATCCGAATGCGGATCGGTAGTGGGCAGGAAATCTGATAATAACATATCAGCTCGGTAAGATAGGCAAGACATCAGCGCCATCCGAATGCAGTCCGGTAACGGCAGAAAATCAGATAACAGCGTCATCCGCATGCAGAAAATTCGGATGATCGGATATCAGCTAGGCGGCCGGTAAGATATCAGCGCCATCTAAACGCAGATCGGTAGTGGCAGGAGAGCAAAATCGAATGATAACATATCTACCGATAGATCGGTAGTGGCGCCATCACATGGTCAAAAATCGACAGATATCGGTAGTGACGCCATCGCATCGCCAAAAATCGGCCGATAACATACCTGATCACAGATCGGCGGTGGCGTCATCCACACATTATCGGTAATCCAAGCTCAGCGAGCGGAAATCGGTACCGATGCAGACCCTAACTTATCAGCGCGGCCGGTATGTTACCTGCACGAATGGTAACCCGCCGTGGCGCCTCTGGTGGCGAAGCCGGGAGTGAGGTCCAGAACTCTCGTATTATATCTACTGACGACAACTCAAAAAGGGAAAAAGGACGCGATCTACAAAATAATTATTTTCAAAGCTAATGTCCACGGAAAATCGATTAACTCAGCAAAATAATATCATAAGAGGACCCAAGATTTATAAAACTAAACAATTGCCCCGATACAACAAAGCTAAAACACGAAAACCCAATAATATGCTGATGGCGTTACCCTCGTTGAGGCCCGACCCAACTACGCAATAACACGGTGCAACGAGAAATCAATCGAATCAATCGATAATGGGCGAGAGCCTACCTCATTTGTAGTACTCTGGTACTAACACAAAACAAGATCTGAATCTATAATTAACCCTTCGTGTGTACACTGGGTCTTTTAAGGAACAGTCGAAATTTGAATTTGTCGTTTCTTTCCACACTTTCGACTATTCTTGAATTTTTATTAACAACGGGTTTAAACTTTTGACTTTAACAACTTCTTGGCCATATAGTAGACATTTCAAGGAGTAACCTAGAATTTTTTCAAATTTTTTTAAAGCATGGAAAACTCCAAAAACTCGACTGTTCCCTAAAAGACCCAGTGTTCACACCGCGTAGCGAAAAATAGAGTGTACACACGAAGGGTTAAATAAAATCGGTAACTCAAAGCTCTAGGCTCATAACACAAAAATTTCAAAATCACAAAAAGAATCGACTAGCTGTTTCGCTATCCAAACAAGAAGTGGCGGGCTTGCGCCCGTCGTTAAGGGAATCAACAAGAGGGGTGGGGTTTTCGCAAAGACATAATTATTTGCTTCTTTTCAATCGCTGTGGGTGTTCTTTCTTCTTCGAAGCGGCCTGGCAGGGCCCGTTGGTACTCAGAGCTTTCGCGAGGGTGACGTAAGGTGGCGGGTTGACGATTTCGATATCCTGGAAGGCGGAATTTCTGCTTGTAACCGGTGGACGAGGCCGGGGTGTGACTTAGGAGAGGAGGGTGACAGGGGAGACAGTTTTGCAGCGCTCTTCCAGGCATATCTCAGGATACGACGTTCTCTGCATCCTCGCTACTGACTCTGAGACTTCCAGGACCCTGCCAGAGGGTTCTCAAGGAGGGATGATCTCCCTCGGCGGTAGATTCGAGACGGATACATAAGAAATATAGGAACAGGATAAAAATTAATATACGGGATTTAGGGTTACAATTGGGACCTTGGGAACTTGAGCTGCGAGACTTCTTGCCTCGATACGGAATTATTTTAACGCGAGGTCGCTTGCGCCGGGAGTAGAGACGATGGTCAATTACGGGGCAAAATGCCAAGTTACAATGTATATTAAATATATATATATATATAGGGGAGAGTGGTCCTGAGTCGGCACTGCGGGTTGAGCCGGCACCATGGTGTTTCTCAGAGATGGCTTGCATGTTGACTCAAATATTTTGTCGTATGACATGTTGGTAATCACTGACGTAAATTATACTCACAGTCATCAGTATGGATTGTGCTGCGTAGCGTGAGCGCACTTATTACAAAAGTCTTACTGGGCCGACTCAGGACCACTCTCCCCTATATATGTCCAACGTATAGTTTGGGACACCCTTTTTTTCGAATGTTGAAACTTGTAAAATGCATCGCCAAACCCGGAAAAAATTTTATTTGATTTTTCAATACAATATTTTGGCCGTTAAACAATTTTTTGTACCCAATGTATATTACGAGGACTTATCGATAAACTGTGGTATTCATGGACATGTCCTTAAATTATACATAAACTATAAAAAAACGAGATGTTCCCAAACAATACTTTGAAATTTTACGTCGTTTATGTATTATGGGTCTACTTTGAGGACATTATTTATGTAATTAATGTATGTTTCCAGGACAGGTGATATATATCTATTGAATAATTTGAGGACATTTTCTGTTTATTAGGGTGTGTCATTTTAAAGTCCTCGCAGCCAAGTCTGAAATAAAAGCAATAGTCTGATTGAAATAGACTTCAAACATCCGCCACGTGTAAACGCTTGATTCTACTGACTTGGCCCTAAAGCTCGAGTGGCACATGTTCGGGGATTTCAGGGTGCTTTCAAAAGTACTCCGAATCACCCCAAACATTGCAGTCGGAACATACCTTCTTGTGAGTGTACATGCTATTGGGTAAAGTTTGCCCTACTAAAAATGCTGGATAAAAAAGTATAGATTTGTATAGATCCGGATCTCAGTCCGTACCAGAAAACCGGATACTATCCGGATAGTATCTGGTTTTTGGGTACGGAATGATATTCGCATCTATACAAATTTATCAGGCTTTTTATGTAGGGTGGGGAGTTTGAGGACATATTTCATATAATTAACGTATACTTCGAGAACATACGAAATATATTGAGAGTATAATTCGGGGACTTTCACAAAAATATATGCATACATATTTCCAACGTTTAGTTTCAGGTATGTTTTCAGCTTGGCTTATCTTGTTGCATAATATGATTTAAGGACTTCGAGAGTTTGGGGATATCGCTTCTTTATTTTATATGTAGCAGGGGGGGGGGGGGGGGGGGGGCAACGGCCACCCTGAACATTGTTAGTCAAAAAAAATTTTGTGGTTAGAGAAATAAAAAATTCATTTATTTCGACGCTATATGATTTTTTTATTTAAAAAAAAAAAAAATTCGGGAGAAATTTTTAGATTCGATTTTTTTTTTCAAATTACAAATCATTATATTGACTTTTGGATCAATTCTCACAAAACATGAGAAATTTATTTTCTATTGACAGATTCAATTATTCGCGAAATTTTTTGATAAAATATTCTTAATACAAATCTGTCATATCGAAAAATAAGGTTTCGTAAGAAATTGATATCAAAGTTAGTATAATAATAATAATAATAATAATAATTTCCGATAAAAAGATTTTTTCAAATTAAAGACAACGAAGAATATATATTTTGTCAAACGGGTTTTCATTTTGTCTAGCATAAAAAATTTTGCAACTAACATTTCTCAGGAGGCCATCGTTCACCACCCCCCTATAGAATTTTCAGGGTGACCGTTGTGTCCCTACCCGTATATATAAAATAATGAAGAGATATCCTCAAGCTCTCGCAGTCCCCAAACTACAGGGACTTTCTGTGGTGGCGGCACAGTTAGTTCCATTAGCCACCGCCACTACACACAAGCTCGCTTCGTCCATGTGACAACCGAAGACTTCACGCTTATGGTTGCTATACTCTTTGCTCTGTTCAAGCTGCATCATTCTTTTTTTCGGTTGGTATCCCTGGCACACGGACGAAGCGTGCGTGTGTTTGATGGAACTAACTGTGCCGCCACCACAGAAAGTCCCTGTATATGCAACAATATGTATCTCCTGCTGAAAACAGTCCTGAAACTAAACGTTAGATATATGTATATAATTTTGTGAAAGTCCTTGAATTATACTTTCAATGCATTTATATTCCGTATGTTCTCAAATTATACGTTAATTATATGAAATGTGTCCTCAAACTCCCTGCTTTCCGCGAACCGTCTTTCGCGAATAACTCACGAACGAACCTCTAGTCACTAGTGGAACATGTTCGGGGGGTTGAGAGTGCTTTCAAAAGTACCCCGAATCACCCCAAGCATTGCGGTCGGAACAATGTTACTGCATCGATGTCGTTCATATATACTTTCTTGTGCGTATACACGATATTGTGTAAGGTTTAGGGAGTTTGAGGACACATTTCATATAATTAACGTATACTTCGAGAACATACGAAATGATATTTGAAGTATAATTCGGGGACTTTCACAAAATGATATATCTAACGTTTAATTTCAGGACTATTTTCAGCTGGAGATATATATTGTTACGTATAATTTGGGGTCCGAGAGTTTGAGGACATCCTTTCGTTATTCTATATAATGTACTATGAATAGACATAATAAATACGTATGAAATATAATTTAAAAACTAGTACCAAATATTAGAATAAATATTCACTTTCAGGGTTTTTTACATGTTGATCGTATACTTTTGAGGACGTAAGAAATATATTTGCAATATAATTCGTAGTCTACCACAAAATAATATAAAGCTTACCCTGATGGCTATTCACAACTGAGGGTCTACGGCTTATTTTAAGGAGATGAGGAATACTTGTAAAATCTTAACATACGACACAGTAACATATGATTCACAGGTGATTTCATAACTGGAGATATACCTATATCCATGTATGTATATTATAGACCAGTCCTTAAGAAGGGTGAAATCAAATTTCGATGGTGCCATACCTCAAATTGTTTCGAAATAATTAAAAAAAACTTGTGAATTTTTATTTATTTTTTCCCTCCATATTTACCCACCCTTAGGAAGCCTTACTTTTTCGCATAAGAAAAGCATTGATTTTTTGAGGTTTTTAAACAAATATGCGTACTGGGTCTAAAAAAAAGTCGTAAAAAAATTTATAAAAAAGCAAAATGAAGAGAAATTTGTCCCCTTTAAAACACGGCTTGGAAAATTTGGCTACCTCTATTTTTGACTCCGCTATCTAACTTTTAGTGCGACGAGAAATTTCGACCGGTGAAACCGCTAAAAAAAGATTTCAAAAATGTCGAAAAATGTCATTTGGAGAGCTAGATATCGAAATAATTCAACTTCCATTTGTTACCTTCAATGAAGAATTTGACCAATCCCATTGAGTTCCTTAACCGCTCAAAAGTTTGGATTCACCGGTCGAAATCCCTTGCCGCACTAAAAGTTAGATAGCGGAGTCAAAAATAGAGGTAGCCAAATTTTCCAAGCCGTGTTTTAAAGGGGACAAATTTCCCTTCATTTTGCTTTTTTAGAAATTTTTTTACGACTTTTTTTAGACCCAGTACGTATTTTTGATTAAAAACCTCGAAAAATCAATGCTTTTCTTATGCGAAAAAGTAAGGCTTCCTAAGGGTGGGTAAATATGGAGGGAAAAAATAAATATAAATTCACAAGTTTTTTTTAATTATTTCGAACCAATTTGAGGTATGGCACCATCGAAATTTGATTTCACCCTTCTTAAGGACAGGTCTAAATTGTATAACCATGTATACTTTGAGGTCAGTAAGCATTCGAAGACATCTTTTATGTAATTGGCAATGACGATACGACAATTACTACAAAATAATGTTCTAACTACCATAACATAGAATTGGCTGTCTCGTTATGACCAACGAATCCCTAAAGACAAGAACGACCTTTTTGTTAAGAAATTAGTGATTTTGCGAGAAATCATTTGAAATTGAAGAGCTCAATTTCTTCAAGAACAATATTTGATAGTTTTAAGAATTTATTTGAATTCTTGTCTATTATATTTTCTATTTTATCACCCCTGAATCCCCTTGAACTTGATCAGAAAATGTGATTAGAAATAATTTATGATTTTAAATTTGAAGTCGATGATACACACCGAACTCTCTGGGTTTGGACAGTATCTCCAGACGTCCCTATAGCACAGCTGTACTCTATACCTCTAGATATTATGCGCCGAAGACGTTTTTTCCTTTGTTTCCGAACTGTATAATAAGTTCGTCATATTTAAGACATCTGACAACAATATTATCATTTAAAACTGGGAAGACAATTCGACGTAATGTCTCATCAGCACAATTATGGATATATCCAGTTAGTCGTCGACCTGAATTGAGAATATTACGAGCTCCTTTTTTACGAGATCCATCACAGTTTGGATAATGGAAACGAATTGTTGTTTTGGATAAAAACAATTGGCAGTTTTTGCAGGGAACATAATTTTCTGCCGAATTTTTAGATTTCTCTTGACGTTGTCGTGGTACGATTAAAATACCAGTGTTCAATTCCGATTTTGTGTTATGCATAAAATCTCCCTTTTTACGTATGGAAGCAATGATTTTATTTCGCCCGTGATTTTTATGAGGTAAATAAATGAATTTCCTGACGTCTTCTTCATCCTTATGTTTTAACTGAAGGTGCCTTGCAAATTTCGTTTGCAATTTCTTGCAAAATGGGCATAAATGTTTTTTTGTCTTTCCTTTTTCAGGAATAGATGTCGGAATCACTAATTTACGAATATCAAGTGAGCAGCTATTATTGAACAAAGAAGATTCTCCACTTATTGAAGATTTATCTTTTATTGACAAGTTTTTAAAGGACGTGCCAGGTGTGCTTTGTCTTGGATCATAACTCGGATCATTATCATCATCATTGTCAGTCATATCAATTTCCGTATCATCGTCATTCATCTCTATTCCATTATCATTGACATTTATTGCCATTTCATTATCATCGGAATTCGTTTTGATTCTCTTGTTATTTACACTTGTCACCATTTCATTATCATTTACATTTGTTTCGATTTTCTCATCATTAACGTTCATCTCTGGTTCGTCATTATTCACATAGATCGCGATTTTCTTATCACTAACATTCATCTCCATTTCATTATCATCGACATTCGTCTCGATTTTCTCATCATTGACGTTCATCTCTATTTCATCCTTATTAACATTCGTCTCGATTTTCTTATGATTCACATTCATTTCGATTTTCTTATCACTGACATGCATCTCCATTTCATCATCATTTACATTCGTCTCAATTTTTTTATCAGTGACGTTCGTTTCCGTTTCATCGTCATTGACATTCTTGTCAATTTTCTCATCATTGAAATTCATCTCCAGTTCATTATCATCGACATTCGTCTCGATTTTCTCATCATTGACGTTCATCTCTATTTCATCCTTATTAACATTCGTCTCGATGTTCTTATGATTCACATTCATTTTGATTTTCTTATCACTGACATCCATCTCCATCTTATCATCATTTACATTCGTCTCAATTTTTTTATCAGTGACGTTCATATCCGTTTCATCATCATTGACATTCTTGTCAATTTTCTCATCATTGAAATTCATCTCCAGTTCATTATCATCGACATTTTTCTCTATTTCCTCATCATTCACAGTCCTCTCAATTTCATAATCATTGATATTCATTTCCATTTCATTATCCTTGTCACCCATATCGATATCATCATCAGTGTCACGTACATTTTTCTTAGCATTAAGAATACCCCTGGAATCCACATCGTTCCCGTGTAAATAATCTTGCAAAATAATTCCAAAATTATCGTGAATTCCATCATAAATGACGTTCTGAGGAGTTGCATCAACAACAGTATCAGGCCAATCATGTCCCAGTGATTCCAATTTGTCTGTAAAACCGCTTGGAGGAGTACTTTCTGGTGTTGAAGTAGTATATCGGAGATAAACCATGTCCTGTAATATTTGATATATCTTGATTTGAAGTAGCTGACTTATTATTCATTGGTGTGGAAAATCCATTCATTCCTTTCGGATGAATTACGACGCAATTTATTATGTGACACTTGTTTTCAAGTTTTTTACGAAAAAAAACGTTACAAAAATTAGGAGCGGCAGTCATTTTACTATAGATGGTTGCTGAAACATTTTCATACGTCACATCGGATTTTTGAAAAAAATTTCAGATTTTTCGGCATTATTTTACGATTTGCATTTTTTTTTTTTTTTACCTTTTAGCATTTTGAAGATGAAATTTTTTTCAAAAATCCGATGTGACATATGAAAATGTTTCAGCAACCATCTATAGTAAAATGACTGTCGCTCCTAATTTTTGTAACGTTTTTTTTCGTTAAAATCTTGAAAACAGTAATAAAGAAAAATCTCCCCACTTCGGCCCTAGGCTTCAAAATTTTGATATCTGACACACGATTTTTCAGAATTTTTTCAGATTTTTAAATCGTGTCGATCAATGAAATCGTTTTCAAAAATTGTAGAAAATTCAAATCGAGACGAAAAAATCTAAAATGAAAACTGAGTGCTTTTCAAAGTGGGAACAACCATATAAAAAATCGCGGGCCAAATCCGAGAGGTCAAGGGTCCAACTCAGATCGAAACAGCATGGAATCCCTCATAAAATTAGAAAAAAAAAAAACCGTTTTTTTGTTTCCCTCCTATACCATAGAATTATTATCGATAACATATTACATCGAATATATTGAGTTGATCAGTGGAAAAAACAGATCATTCCGTCGTGTAGAAAAAATTCTTGAAAAATATATTGAATATATTGAAATGGCTTTACAAAAATGTGAGTATTATCTTATGACCTACGTTTTTTTTAGACTTTTTGTAGCCAGAAAATTCTAAGTAATATTTCTGTAATCATTTAGAATTATGTTAACTTAAAAAAAAATCACCATTAGGGGTCGTTCATAAACCACGTAGCCAGTTTAGGGGCAGGGGGGGGTTCATTGAAAGACTACGATGAGCCACGTGGGGGGGAGGGGGGGGGGGTCTTGGTCTGCGGCACGTAGCTTATTATATCGCGTCCCTAATGCTAAAAGGGCGTATCTCAATTTATCGAAAAAAAAAATTTTCTACAAATCTTTGCGTTTTAAACAATTTAACGTCGAATGGCAGAAGAAATTTTTTTTTTTTGATAAATTGAAATACACCCTTAACCCCTTGACTGTGAGTGACGCGTATAGGGGCGGAAAAAAGTCGTGCCACTTTTGTGTCATGACACGTATAGGGGCATGTGAAAAAAAACATATTTTTACTACATGGATTCGACTGTTGTTTGGTGAATTATTGTTTTTGAGGCTGCTGAATCCGAATTTGAAATCAGATTTCCAAAATTCAAAATAGCGGATCCAATATGGCGGACGAAAATTCGAAAAACAGTTTGATTTCGATGAAAGTGCGTACCTCATAGTTTTGGAGTTGCTGAAGACGAATCTAGAGTCACATTTCCGAAATTCAAAATGGCGGATCCAAAATGGCGTGAGAGAATCTGAAGAATAGTTGAATTTCAACAAAAAATTTGTAACTTGAGATGTTTGTGGCCACGAATTTCGAATTCGAGTCCTCATCTGGGTATCACATAAAAAATTAGCAAACCATTCATGACGAACTATCCATAGTAAAAAATGTCAAAAGAATATTATTTTGTTTTTCATTCCGCTCTTTGCCGAACCCAGAGTCACGAAACGAGGACGTGGCGGTTGTTGACTCCATTTTTTTTGTTGTTTTTTTTTCGATTTTTTTGTATTTTGATTTTTCTTTTTTGCTCTTTGAATTTTGGAAATCCGATTTCGAATTCGTATTCAGCGACCACAAAAACCTTATGATACTTACTTTAATCGAAATCAAACTATTTTCGAATTTGCGTCCGCCATATTGGATCCGCCATTTTGAATTTTGAAAATCCGATTTCAGATTCGTATTCAGCGACCTCAAGAACCAAGATACTGAGATTGTAGGATAAATCCATGAACATTTTTTTCCAACACAAAAGTGGCACGAAAATTAGATTTTCGCCTCACTGCCAAGGGGTTAAAATGATTTGCATGCATGGCTAGTTTCGCCTTTCACTGAATCTGATGGTTTCAATTGATATTAAAAAAATCTAAGACTTGTGTTATAATAAATAATTTTGTTCGTAATTTTTCTTATAAAAAAAACCACGCGTTTTTCTGGGGGGGGGGTTATGGGATGAAGCTACGATAGACTACACAGGGGGAGGGGGGAGGTCAAAAGTGGCCAAAATCCGGCTACGTGGTTTATGAACGACCCCTTACCAATGGAATCTATAACAACAGCACTATTTTCCTCGTGAGTCTTATTACCATCTGCTGAGTTCTGTGGAGAACAGTTTTGATCGTGCATCGAGTCCTCGTCTTGCTCTATCTTATTTTTCAGCTCAACTAAATCATTTTGACCATCTGGAAAAAATATTTTTTAATATTCTCCGTTTAGAGGAGTCCTCGTAACAATATAAAAAAGCGATAGAATTTCTAAGGACGAAAAGTTTGTAACAGTTATATTTGTATTTGTTTAAAGTCGTATAACGAAAATCTGTTTTCACCAGAAGAATCTATCAATTTGGCACTGTAGTTTCCACCTCCAGAAGCTTTCACAATACAATTCTCCCCTTGGACGAGTTTAACACGTTTACTCAATAAAACGGAGTGTTCGCCGTTATCAAAGCGCACGAGAGAAAACATTATCTGTAAAATCAATGAATTGAATATATTCGAATTCAGAAAATAATTTTACAGCTGTGGTATTAGGCAAAGTATTTCAGACAAATGTTTCGTTTTTTATAAAATAGAATAGAAAAGAACTTCATAGAACATGAAACCGCCGCTTAATAATGTATCATAATATAAAACCTCCCCTTAATCAAATATTATAATCACCCACTTTCGTGAGGGTGAAGTGAGAATGCAAAATTTTAAGCAATCTTGTCATATGCTATAGAAGTAAAGATTTTTTGCGATTTTATACATTTTTTTATAATCTTCTATTCCGCTAGAAGCTGTGGAATTTTCAAATATTTTTACAAATTTGAAAATATTTGTTAGTTTACTTTATAACGATAAAGTGTTTATATGTTTATATGTATTGAAAACTTTAAAAAATTTAAATTTAAATAAAATGATCGAGATTATATAAAAGAATAACAGATAAAGATAACAAAGAATAAGAACTTATTTTTTCATATAATTCCACTATTGACAGTCCCAAATCCGTATGCGAGAAGGCTTTTGCAAAGAAAAAAAATGAATATTGAATCTATCCTCCAATAAGAAATAGATTCATAACATTCCACAGCTATCAAATACGAGTGAAATAACAAACTCAACTTTGTAAAATTATCAAAAAACGTTCGAAAAAAATAAACACAATTTATATTGAGTAAAATACATATGAGAAAATCTTCACTTTCATAACACGTAACACGTTTTTCACACTGAAGAGCTCCGATGATTACTTAATTTTTCACTCCACCCTGCTCTTCATAACTTCCAATTAATAATAATTATTAAGAACAAAGCCTTTTAAAATATTGTTGGAGTTAACACTCCAACAAATCGAAATTTTTAATCGAATAGATGATATGACTGAGAATAATCCACTTATAAATCACTTATTAGGTTTTTAGGCAATTACTAATTTATATTTAAGCAATTTGGTAACTCGTACCGACATCGATGTGCACTGTAAACGCTCCCAACGAAGAATGACTATTAGAATCGCTTTGAGGACACCGTTGCATGTATCGCTAGTTCCAAATATATTGCAATACACATTGTATAGTCCAGCTAATAGAATATGGTACAGTAATTATTCGAAATTCAATTGATTCTTACAGCATATGATAATTCTTTTTCCTTCGTTTGACCACGTACAGTTATTGTACGAGTATCTCCCATGCAGCTGAAAATAATCCGCAGATTAAACGTTTGGTAAATCATCTTATAAAAGTCCCTGAATTATGCTTTCAATATATTTCGTATGTTCTCGAAGTATACGTTAATTATATGAAATATGTCCTCAAACTCCCTGAACTTTACGCAATACCATATACACTGGCAAGGAGGTACCAGTGTGACATGGATTTCAATCGCAATTTTTGAGATGGTATTTTGAAAATTATTTCACATTGAATATTTATTATGATATTTGGTACTGGTATTCGAATTATAATTCTAAAATATTTGTTATATCTACAGACTACAAAGTGTATGTATTAGGGTGGTCCAATTTTTTTTCGAAATTCTGGGTTTAGGCTCAAATGATAGTTTTCGATGAGTTAAGACTCCACCTAAATAATTAGCTCAATCGATCAAGTTTTAGAGGTCGCGAAAGGCCGTTTTATTTTTACATTTGAATAACACAGGGAAATCGTCACTTTTTACTCAATATGAGGTTTCGCGAAAACTTGGGGGAATTCGGAGTCGCTTATATCACTTTCTTGTAGTCACTAGATTACTTGAGAATGTAACGCATGTATAATCCCAACCAAAAATATTTTGGTGAGAATTTCAAGTACTTCTTGTTGAGTCAAAATCTGCAAAAAATCACCGATTTTTTCACTAAAATCACGGATTTATCACTTTCTTATAGTCAGTAGATAGATAGATAGATAAGTAATCTATTGAGTTTGACAGCTGGTCGCGAGGCGTCTAGTCGGAGTGACTTGAGGAGTGCCTAGAGCCACCTCGTCACTCCAGTAGAGTCATTTTCTTTGTTATTTACTTTTAGATTTTTCTTATTGTTATTTTTGAGAGTATTTGAGAATTGTTGTTTAATATTTAGAGGTAATTTAGAGTAGAGTTCGAGTCACTATTTTTTATACAAGATTTATTATAACAGACGCCAGGTAGCGGGCGGAAAATCGCGACCTTTTTCTTTTTTTCTTTTTTTAATAAATATTTCTAGTCAACTTTATCTAATCGGTGTCTTTATTCCTCGCCCCCACGGAATCCCTCTACCTAGATCTAAGCTAGCTATAAGCGAGAGAGTGAGAGGACTCCGCGCCCGGAGTCTGGCGCCCAACTACCTATCCGAGGAGGCCAGGTTTGTATTCGGCTTACCCCTAGGCGACCCGAGTCTAGGACGAGTTACCGGTTACAACATATATCTAACGTTGAGTTTCAGGACTGTTTTCAGCAGGAGATACATATTGTTGCATATAGTTTGGGGACTCCGAGAGCTTGAGGATATCTCTTCATTATTTTATATATACGGGTAGGGACACAACGGTCACCCTGAAAATTCTATAGGGGGGTGGTGAACGACGGCCCCCTGAGAAATGTTAGTTGCAAAATTTTTTATGCTAGACAAAATGAAAACTCGTTTGACAAAATATATATTTTTCTTTGTCTTTAATTTGAAAAAAATCATTTTTTTCCTTTGTTTTGGAAATTATCATTACCAATATATGACTAGGAAATTTCGCAAGAATTTCCATTGAAATTAATGTAGAATGCATTTCTTACGTTTTGTGAGAATTAATACAGAAGTTAACATAATAATTGGGAATTAAAAAGAAATTGAATCAAACAATTTCTTACAAAAAATAATATGATGTGCCAAGATAAATAATTTCTTTATTTTTTGAACCATACAACATATTTTGACTAACAATTTTCAGAGGGCTGTCGGGCCCCACCCTCCCCTACCATGAAGATATAATCAATACGTTTGAGATATAATTTAAAGATTAGTACCGAATATTATAATGTATATTCAATGCGGAATGTTCTTCAAAATACCATCTCAAAAATTGTAGTTGAAATCCGTGTTTATACACTGATGTGCCTCCTTGTTAATGTGTATGGTATTGGATATAGTCTGGGGAGTTTGAGGACACCTCCTATATAATTAATAATATATACTTTAAGAACATACGAAATATGTTGAAAGTATAATTTGGGGACTCCGATAATGCTCAAAGACTCATTCATCTAGTGACTTGAGAATCGAAAACAGTCACATTGGCGCCATTTGTGAGTTAAACATAGATATGGACAAGGGGTCCTAAACTATTCATTAGACATATACCCACATATATGCAAAATGTCCTTCAAAAATACCATGGATATAAGGATACTTTGAGAACTGTCCCCAATGTATACAAATGTCTTCGAAAAATACTTTACATCGAAAATATGTCCCCGGAAAATACTCTACACACACACACACATATATATTAGGGTGGCCCAAAAAAAAAACAATATTTTTTTTTTCGAATTACCTACGAAAATATGTTAGTTTATCATGTTTTAAGAGCCCCCTCCAAAGCGCAGCTCAAAAAAAAAAATCTTAAGAGGTCGCTCAAGATTTTTAAAAATTTCCAAAAACGTCGAAAATCGACTTTTTTTTTCTCTCCTCATTTCACTATTTTCTACTATGAAAATGATCAGGACCCTGAAATTTTCAAGTTGATATTTTGATATTTAAAGGTCGCTCAAGATTTTTTTCAGTTTCCGCATAGAGTACCTTAGACCTTTTCGAGCGACTTCTGAACATGAATATTAATGACCTATTTTTTTTCGGGAAGTTGACATACTAAAAATAGAAATAAGGCTAGAGAGATGCAAAAAAAAAAAATTTCGAGACGGTTTTCACTATTAAAAAAAAGTTATAAATTTCCGTCAATTACATTTTAATAGTGAAAATCGTCTCGAAGTTTTCTTTTTTGCATCTCTCCAGCCTTATTTCTATTCTTTAGTATGTCAATTTCAAGAAATAAAAAAAAAGGTCATTGATGTTCATGCTCAGAAGTCGCTCGAAAAGGTCTAAGGTACTCTACTTGGAAACTGAAAAAAATCTTGAGCGACCTTTAAATATCAAAATATCAACTTGAAAATTTCAGGATCCTGATCATTTTCATAGTAGAAAATAGTGATATAAGGAGAAAAAATTTTTTTTTTAAAAAAAAGTCGATTTTCGACGTTTTTGGAAATTTTTAAAAATCTTGAGCGACCTCTTAAGATTTTTTTTTGAGCTGCGCTTTGGAGGAGGCTCTTAAAACATGATAAACTAACATATTTTCGTAGGTAATTCGAAAAAAAAAAATATTGTTTTTTTTTGGGCTACCCTAATATAGATATATTAGACCTGTCCTTAAGAAGGGTGAAATCAAATTTCGATGGTGCCATACCTCAAATTGGTTCGAAATAATTTTAAAAAACTCGTGAATTTTTATTTATTTTTTTCCTCCATATTTACCCACCCCTAGGAAGCCTTACTTTTTCCCGTAAGAAAAGCATTGATTTTTCGAGGTATTTGATAAAAAATTCGTACTGGGTCTCAAAAAAGTCGTAAAAAAAATTCGAAAAAAGCAAAATGAAGGGAAATTCGTCCCCTTTAAAACGCCGCTTGAAAAATTTGGCTACCTCTATTTTTGACTCCGCTATCTGACTTTTAGTGCGGCAAGAAATTTCGACTGGTGACTCCAAACGTTTGAGCGGTTAATGAACTCAATGGGATTGGTCTTAATGAAAAAGAAAATTCTTTCTTGAAAATAAGAAAAAGAAATTGAAAAATTTCGGTCACCTCATCTTCTTTCTTAGTATTTGAAAAAAGATTTGAAAAATATCGAAAAACGTCATTTGGAGAGCTAGTCTATGAGCGGGATAAACAACAGAAATTCAAACTCATGGCATAATCGATTCGGGTGGAAGAGTGGGGATTACATTTTTTCACATAACTAATTAGTTTGCACAAAGAATTTCCTATTTTTTACGGCCACTCCGATTCGATTATTTTAATATCTAGCTCTCCAAATGACGTTTTTCGATATTTTTCAAATCTTTTTTCAAATACTAAGAAAGAAGATGAGGTGACCGAAATTTTTCAATTTCTTTTTCTTATTTTCAAGAAAGAATTTTCTTTTTCATTAAGACCAATCCCATTGAGTTCCTTAACCGCTCAAACGTTTGGAGTCACCAGTCGAAATTTCTTGCCGCACTAAAAGTCAGATAGCGGAGTCAAAAATAGAGGTAGCCAAATTTTTCAAGCGGCGTTTTAAAGGGGACGAATTTCCCTTCATTTTGCTTTTTTCGAATTTTTTTTACGACTTTTTTGAGACCCAGTACGAATTTTTGATCAAACACCTCGAAAAATCAATGCTTTTCTTATGGGAAAAAGTAAGGCTTCCTAGCGGTGGGTAAATATGGAGGAAAAAAATAAATAAAAATTCACGAGTTTTTTAAAATTATTTCGAACCAATTTGAGGTATGGCACCATCGAAATTTGATTTCACCCTTCTTAAGGACAGGTCTAATATATATCTTTACATAATTTTTTTATGAATACTTATATCCGGAATTTTGCAAATATAATCTCCAACTCTGATCACATGAATAATATCATTGATATCTTGTAGTTTAATCAATAAATAATCATTTTTTTCTCGTACAGGTATTATGTGTTCCACTATCGTTTGAGTCTTTTCATGAATGATAATTCTTGAATCTTCAATTTCAAAACGTCGTAGCATAAAATATAAGTCATTCATTTTTTCAAAAAAAAAAAATCTAATTGATCCAAAAACTAATGTCCCAAAAACGTCAACTTGTACTGTGTAACTATTAGTCTTAATCTTTTTATATTTTTGCGAAGTATAAAACTCATTATAAATTTCAGCTTGAGAGTGATACTTCAAAATCTGCACATTTAAATCTTCTGCTTCAATTAACGTGATTTCTGTTTCATGTAGATTTTCTACTTCTGTCGCTTTACCAAGTAGTTGATAGCTCTTATTCGATTGATGAGAATTATTCAATTCTTCACTACATTTGCTATTAAGAATTTTTACACCTTGAATCATTCTTATATTATTCACGATTTCTTGTCCAAGATTTTTCGATCCGTGTACACAATTAGCGATGCAACCATTATAGTTTTCGAAGGGAAAAGCTGATGATTTAGATAATGGTCCCCATCGTTTTACATATTCTACCAAATGTTCCAATTGATGAAGATTGTAAGTATACTGTCTGTCAGTATATAAAATTTCAACATCTTTTACAAATAGTTTTAAAAGTATTTCAGTTTGTGTTAATGTCGGATGAACTTTAATCGGTCGTCGTAATAAATTACATAAACCTGTAACGAAGAGTAGCCAGTGTTGAAAATGGGCTTCTGGTAAATAATCTTTAAGCGTTGGAATTGAATAGTATAATATAAAATTTAAATATTCTGAGGCTTTATATTTAGTAAAAAGGCTGATTTGTCGAGGCATCCTATTAAAAAAATATGGGGGCCGAATATTCGTTATAAAATTGTCGAGTCCTTTAACATTTTCTCCGATATTCCAATGCCCTTTCGCTGTAATCCATAGATTAATAAAGTGTTTACAAACTCCAAGAAGCACAGAATGCATATATTCGGGCGGAAGACATGTTGATAAATCAATAAAAGGTAATGAGGAAACAATTGATTTTCCTTTAACACCTTTTATGTTTGATTTGTTACTCTTCAATACTTCTTCGGCTTGGGCTATCATTCTAGAGTCAGTTCTTAATTTGTTTCCTTCGTTATGAAAACCATAAATACGCACTATTTTTTTTTTGGAATTGGTTTACTCCGTTGTGTTGTGATCTCACAAGTATTACAGCCATTTGTACCCTTGAATCCAATAATATTTTGTACTTGAGCTCGAGCTGGTGCATCTGCTATAATCAGAGGTGCGACTATTCGAGAAGTACATACCGTATTGGAAGTCGGACTTACCCAATCAATACCTTTGTAAAAATATGTACCTAATTTTTGACAAAAAGGATAAAGAAATGTGTTCATCAATGGTTTATGTGTTGAATCATACCAAAGACCGCATAGAACAATGTAAGATTCTCGAAGATGGTCTGGTAACTCAGCAATCATGAACATGAGCGGCCAACAGTGGCTTTTCGAGCTTTTGACTAAAGATATACCGTCAGTATTAAGAATCAACGTCAAATCATGTTTGTTTCTTCCATTACGTGAGTTGACTTTGATATATTCTGATCCATCAGTTATATCAGATATTGAGTTGTCTTCACGAGCAACAGTACAGTCGGGGAACCGGATTCTGAAGCTCCTTATCCCGCGCCGAACGCAACTGAACATACACCTTTAATTTAATTGATGTTTAAGTTGGCATGAGATTACAACGACATTAGCTCAACTGATAAGTTAGCGATCTGCTCTGCTTTTTTTCAGAGAATGTCAATTCGCATAACCTCTTGAATGCACTAGTGGTTGAAAAATAACCTAGTTCTCGTAAAGTGTTCATAGGGTCAAGGGACGGCCCTAATGAAACTTAATGTTGTATTCTTTCATGAAACCGGGCCGATTTTTAATCATTTTCAAGTGCTCTTGAAAAATCTGTCACATCGGTTAACCCCAAAATGCGCGTACGTTTTTTCGAATTCGGTTGCTCCTAAAATAACCTAGTTCTCGTAAAGTGTTCGTAGGGTCAAGGGAGGGCCCTAATAAAATCTAATGTTATATCCTTTCATGAAACCGAGACGATTTTTACCGATCATCAGAATGCAATTTACTGACATAGATTTTTAGCAACGCCGTTTGCTCCTTGCATATAATTCGTATTCCAATTAGCTTCCCAAACGGAGCATACCCTTCACACACATGTTAAGCACGAAGTGCGGTATAGATATTACTGTCATATGAAACCTATGTTCCGAATCACTTATGACAATGAACTGTAGAGACTTTGAAATAAAAAATGTTAACTATGCTTTCTGAGTAACGAGACGACCGATATTAGATCCGATACTTGGGATTCTTTGCCTAAGTGTTCTGAATACATTGCCAAATTTTGAATAGCCTGCGATTCATCGTTGGTGCGTAATCCTCCTATATTTAAGATTGAATTTAAAATTTCGCAGGCTGATTTTATTAATTTCAGCTAGCACTTTAAAATGATTAAAATTCGATCCGGTTTCATGAAAGAATATAATATTAAGTTTCATTAGGGCCCTCCCTCAACGATATGAACACTTTACGAGCACTAGTTCATTTTAGGAGCAACCTAATTCGAAAAAACGTACGCGCATTTTGGGGTTATCCGATGTGACAGATTTTTCAAGAGCACTTGAAAATGATTAAAAACCGGTCCGGTTTCATGAAAGAATACGACATTAAGTTTCATTAGGGCCGTCCCTTGACCCTATGAACACTTTACGAGAACTAGGTTATTTTTCAACCACTTGTGCATTCAAGAGGTTATGCGAATTGACATTCTCTGAAAAAAAGCAGAGCAGATCGCTAACTTATCAGTTGAGCTAATGTCGTTGTAATCTCATGCCAACTTAAACATCAATTAAATTAAAGGTGTATGTTCAGTTGCGTTCGGCGCGGGATAAGGAGCTTCAGAATCCGGTTCCCCGACTGTACATATTTTATCAGCAAGATTACAATGTTCAAATAAATGCTTAATTTGATCTTCAATACTTATTTCATAAAAATAGGAAACATCTTTAGTCATTAAACATGATTCGCACACTGTAATACTTTCATCAGTTCCTCTGTAACTCAAGCATTCATTACAGTAAAAATGTTTAGTAATCTTACTGACTGGTGCTACATTTTCAATATATTGTAATAAGCGATACTGTGATTTCGGCATTTTATTAGGTTTTGGCAGAAGTAATTGCAGCATTTTTAATATTGAATCTAAAGCTGTTTTCGTAAGTTTATGCTGTATATGGCTCAAAATCACCAAGGTGGTAAATTCGTGTCCCAGTGATTTAAATCATTGAATTTATTCATTCTAATTAAAATAATGTACTACAAATTATTCACATCAACTCATTTAAGCAATACATCAAAAAGTTTTTCTTAAATTTATTCATCGAATATGTTTTTTTCCATGAAATACCCCCGAAAAATCATTCCGGGAACGCGTCCCCAAGTACCGATCCGCCGATAACAACAGCTAAAAATCCTAATAAATAATTTTTTTAATGCCTCAAAGGTACTTGTTAACTTAGTTCATTTTATTATAAAATGATATTCATAAGTTTCTCAATCTATACAATATTATTTTTTCCGAAAATTTAATTCAAAGTTTGTCCCACAATTTGTGCGTCATTCCGGGAACGCATGCTTTTTTTTTAAATATCAATTTTCAGAAAAACGCAACAGAAAACGCTACTGGGTAATTATATAAAACACTCAAGTGCGAACGAATGACCCGTGTGTTTTTTATTAAAGTGTGAAAATTTTAGAAGGTAAGCATAGGTTTGTTCGAAAATTTTGCACCGTACATCAATTCAGCGTCATTCCGGGAACGTCAATAATTGTAAGAAAAAAATAATTAAATGACTTTTGATAGAATATTTCTTAAAGATTAATGTAACCCCTTTTTATATTACCCTCAAAAAATCTCGTTTTAGTGGTTAATATCTATTTAATACGGATTTTTATGTAGAAACGTCATTCCGGGAACGGTCATTCCGGGAACGTTCCCGGACATGACGTGCGTTCCTGGAATGATGATTGTATCGGTTGTTATAGTTTCACGTATGTAAAAGCATTATTTGAAAATATTTATTCTGCTTTCGGTCTAATTTTATAAAAATAATGGAGAATCAGACAATTTCTCCAAAAAAATCAAAACAAGTTGATGAAGATAATCTACGTTATAAACGATATATGATTAATTGCTAATACTAAATTAAGTGTGTAAAATTATGTAAAAAAAAGTTTTTTTTTCAAAATTTTTTTTTTCAAAAAACTAAAAAATTACCGATTAATTGACATGCTTATCATATTTAAATATTGAGGACATATCTTAGCAACATATCTAGTATATCAAATGAATCATTTTCCGTATTTATTTATAAG
Source organism: Rhogogaster chlorosoma (assembly GCA_944452935.1). Lineage (NCBI taxonomy): Eukaryota > Metazoa > Arthropoda > Insecta > Hymenoptera > Tenthredinidae > Rhogogaster > Rhogogaster chlorosoma. The sequence continues at coordinate 11,861,833 of OX101800.1, read as the reverse complement.
TAATGACAACTTTTTTAAGCGTTCCCAAAATGACGATATCTCACAAATCGTTTTTCGTTAATACAATTTCATTCATGTAATTATTAATTTCCAGCTTGCCCCGCTCGGATATCAATTCAAGATAAGTTAATCAATGATTAGGAATGGTTTGCAGAACAAAAATATAAAAAAATTTATTAAGAAATTTGAAACATGGAATTTACCACCTTGGTGATTTTGAGCCATATATAAATTCATGAGTGACAAAATAGCTTTGTTTAAAGTTACATCACTATTATCGTATAATAAATTTTTAGTGATTCGGTGAACTTGGTCATGTTCATTTTTACTGTCAGAATCGTCATCATTATCAGTAAATGCTTCAAAATGATCGCTATTATTCGCACTTTCTTCTAACATAATTCGATTATGAACATTGACGTTATTTTGATTATTAGCAGTCTCCGTTTGTTGAATGTCACTCATTTCGCTATCTGTATTATGGGCGCAACGATTATTGTCGTTATAATTCATTGAAGAATCGCTAGATGTGTTATCATCGCTAATAGAGTTATTTCTATCATCAGAACAAGAAATTATGGTTTGGAGAGTGGAATCGGATCTTGAGCATGATGCTTGACTATATTGTTCAGCATTTTTCTCCCATTGTTGTCGTGTTTTAATCGGAATCTATAAAGATTTAAATCTATTATATAATTTAATTTTTTCAAATTATTTATTTCTCACAACGATAAGTAAATGTAAAGAAAAAAAATAAAAGGCCCTTGCTTACAGGTACTTCTGAATCATTCTTCGAAAGCTTGTACCTTTTTTTGGGAGTAGGTGAACGGTAACTTACGTACTCATCTTCATCAGATGACATTTTAATATCATTAACGCGACCTAGAATGTTTTCAAAAAGAATTAAAATTGCTTTTCACAAAAATAAAATATTAAAAAAATTCTCATACCTGTATCAAATGAGTCTTGGAGTGCTCAACGTGAATTCACAGTTTTATAATAGAACCAAAATAATTATTTTATAAAATAAAGTATTTTCACATGATACATTGTAGATGCATAGGCAAGCGAAAATGATTCAGCGGATGTATATACTGTGACGTGGATTTTGTCAGACCCCGGATCCAGACCGGATCACTAGACCGCGAGGTCGTCCAGTCGACAATTGGCTTAAGAAAATTATAATTATTTATTATGGTTGGGCGCCAGGCGGATAACCGCCACTTTCAAAATTCAAAATTCACAATACAATTAGACTACAAATACTCGAAGCGTCGGCTAACATCAGTACCGCGGAGAGGGGTCGGGATTAATTGAGGAATTAGCTAGGCGTTGAATAACGACTCGGAAAGTTTAAAGTTAACAAAAATAATACTGAATTTATTCAAAAATAGGTGATATGAAAAGATCAACAGACTTTCACGTACCCGGGGGTACTTCCCCTCGGATTTATGACGACTACAGGCCGTGTAAACGCGACCTGGCCGCGATTTGCGAGTTTTACAATAATAAGAATCAACTAATACGCTCCCACGTAGGGTGGCAATAACAGAAATAAATTAGTTAATAATCAACTCGACAAATCTAGTCCTCTTGGGACAACAAATCAATTTCACAATTAACAATGAGACTTAACAACTAACAAGCCGTAGCCTACGGCAATAAATAACAAAATAATAACAAAATAATGACTTGAATAATAATACTAGAGTCGAATTACCGAATAAATAACAATATAATGCCTTGATGGCTCGATAAGCAACCCTATAGTTGAGCCAACGGTTCGGAATTAACAAATGATAATGCCGGCGGCTCAGGATTAATAATGGAAATATGCCGGCGGCTCAAAATTCAACAAAATAAATAACAATAACGTTGCCGATCGTGTAAGGCGATCGGCACGCCCTCGAGAGGCGAAGTCTCTCGGAAGGAAATATTTACAATTTAATAAATAATAAATTAACTAAAACTAACTTAAACTAACTCTGCGGTAGATAAATAACGAATATTGTCTCTGAATCGCAGCTATTCGACCAGCGCGAAACAACAGACTCGAGGTCTCAATAACAACGCTCTTCCCACAGGAGGGAGAGAGAACGATAGTCACCGACTGTCTCCGTCGCACTCGTGTGCGAACTGAATACTCTCGATACAACTCAATAAACCACAAAAATCCTCACTAAATTGACTCGAAATATATTTCTCTACTGCATGTGGACACTGGTGACGGCCTACCAGTCGGAAATCGGTTTAATTCGATCTCGGATAAACTAAATAGCCTCGTGGCTGCACAAGGCAAGGCGGCAGACGGCCGTTGCCAGATTCAAATTAGTACGGGTCAGAATGGCTAACGCTTACCGTCTTCCAGCCACCTAACGAAAAGAACCTTTTCTCGTTTCCAATCCATCGGGATCTCTAGCCTGCAATCCCTCGGGGAAAATCTCTCACACTCACTCAACAATGAACCAAAAAGCCCCAAAGGCAAACCACACTACGGAAATCTCTACCAAAAATCGATCAAACGCAAGGAAATCTTAAGCACGCCAAAGAAATATCACGCGAGTGACTAAGGCGCTGGTCTAACGCAGAGTGATCTTAGACGGCATGTCGCCGATACGCAGGGGTGTCGCTAGGCCCTCGAATATCGATTTTCTAATCGACCGTGCGGCTGACGTCACACGGATGGCGCTACGCTCCTCGGCGCGAATCCTTTTGAATTTCGCCACGGTGTTCTAGCTCCTTCGTCCAGAGGAATACGGGTTGCAGGTTCTTGGCGGTGGCGGGAATCTCCTCCACCACCTTCGTCCCTCGGTGCAGAGTGTCCTCGACACTCCCCCGTATCCTCGGTTGACCTGGGAGGCAGTCTGGCCAGGACTAGCCTCACGAGCTTTGGTGGCGTCCATCAAAAGTTAACACCCTCAGTGTTTTCCCCTCGTAGGCGTACATCGCGGCGTTTGGTAGTCGTAGCTTAGACCCAAAACTTGGCCTCGTCGTCCACATGTCAGAGAAAAGGTTGCAAAAAAAAAACAAAAGAATAAATAATCTATTTCATAGTTTTTAGTCGGTCACGGTCGTCTCTCGGAGTCAGTAAAGGCCTCGGGGCCATCCTAACCATTCATTCGATTCACATTCATGCTTCACCCCCGTCTTAATTAGGGTCGTGTCAAGGGGTGAGGAGCGCCTTGCAACATGCAATGTTACAATACATGCGTTCACAAATGTATATATTCACAATATGGCCGAATTATAGCTCACATCAGCTCTTATTCTGAGTTGTTTTACTTGGAAAATATTCAAGCGCAAAGTTTAAATAATAAAAAATTATAAAAGTCATAAGAATAAAGAAATTTATCCATTTATAACAGAAAAATGATTTACTTGGTGGAGTGTTTTGATGATAACAGTTACTGTTTTATTGACGAGTCGGAGATTATTAATGGCACCGATGAGGTTACTGAAAACAGCATCATTGAATTTTATTTTAATAGCAAAAAACACCAAGGAATTGTTGTAAAAGCATCAGGTAAGTAAATAACTTGATTTATTTGATTTAATTTATCATCTGATTCAGAAATAAAGAGAAATTGAATACTTCGAACAATCTAAATATACTTATTATTATGTATGGTATAACATAACCTCTACATAAATATTTGTAGAATTTTTAGATGTAAATTCCAAAGGTACATTTGAATGAATAATTACAGCTAAAGATAATTAAATACTAAGTTTATCTCATAATTTTAATTTCTAGAAAGTGAAAAAGATTTAAAGAAATTTTTTAAACAATTGCAAGCCTCTGAACGAAAAACAAAGCTTGACCTGGAAAATGAGAAAGCAAATGAGAGAAGATCACGAGGCAAGAAACGTAGTCATTCACCTAGTGAGGATAGTGTATCTCCTTCGATAGAATCAGAAAAAAAGTAGCTAAAACTGTATGTAAAAATTTACTAGTTTAACAAATATATTAAGAAGATCAATCTATTTCTTAACATATTTCTCAAATTATGTAATATTAATTTCTAAGTCATATTCTGATACAAGTTTTTTTCTGTTTAAGGAGGAAAAAATATGCAAAAAGTTAAAAGTGAAGAAACAGGCAACAGCCGAGACTGCTTATTCTCAAAATTTAGTATCTCAAGCAATTGAAATAAATAAACAAAAACTAAAGGAAATGTCCAAGAATAAAATTGTTTCTGATTCTTCCTCCGAAGAAGAAGACTCACCATTTGCCAAGAAATCAAAAGAAGTATTATTTTCTATTTGTATAATTAACCTTTATTTATAATGAATTTCATATTTATATTGATACTTACCAGAAACTTTTTAATTTTTTCAAGCATTCGGTGAACAAAAGTGACGATGACATTGATATTCTTAAAAATTTTAATGAGAATTCTGCAATCAATAAGACTGAAACATCGAAAATTTCTTGTGCACGTGAGCAAATAACTCCTAAATCATCAGAACCTTTCAGAGCTGGTTCTAAGCTTAATTTAGAAAAAAGGGAGACATTTACTCCTAAAAAAATATTTTGGCGCAATGACGATGATGTTGATAGTTTATTTGATCTACGTAAGAATAAAATGAGATTAAGGAAGGGTGAATCTTTACCGTTATTTGATCAGAAGCTACCTCATCGATTGACAAGCGAGCCAGATCAATCATTGTCTATTAAGAAGTCTGATCAATTGTTTGGGAAAAATTATGATAAAGATGAGGTATCTGAAACATTTTTATAATTTTTATTATATGCTAATGAATTATTCTCTAAACGATCAACAAAAATCATGGAGTTATTAATATTATTCAACAAAATACTTTTTATTAAATTGAAAATTTTTATAATTATACAAATGAAAGATCAAATTCAAAATCGATAATGATTTATTTAATTATGTTGCTAGATGGTACATTTAACCAACAACGTTTACTGCCGCAAAAAAATTTACGATAGTACTGTTACAAAGGGTGCGTCCACCCCTTGTATTGACTTTATATCCATTTATTCCATTGCCACCCGAACTCCCATGTACAAAACATCACAGTCATAATTATCAAGCTTCTTCTGATAAAACAACTAAACGATGTATCTAGCAATAGCCAATTTATCAACAGTCTAGTCTCAGACATAAACCGAGACACTTGTAACTTCCTGAATATAACCTAATCTGCTTTTACCATTAATTTGTGTCTCCAAGTCTGCTTATTTCGCTCAGGGACTCATAGCTCAATTAAAAGGTAACTCCTAAAGTTACATTTGGTGTCAGGAGTGTGAGATCGTTTCTGAGCCCGATAAGCTGATTTGTCTGGTGCATTTCTTTTGGTTTTTGCCGATTGCTTGTATTCGTAAGCTATAAGCTTTCGTTGCCTCATTCTCTTGGAGAATTCTATACCTTTCTGGAACAAATCTGCTCGCTATGAGCAATCGACGAAACACCCGCCGCCAAGGCTCCCCTGCTGCCACTGCTGCACACTCCAACGAAGTACCACGGGCGGAAGAACAGGAGGCCAATCCCATTACCGCCCTGGTCCAGCTTCTACAGCAGCAGGCTGCCCAACAAGCCGCCCAGCAAGCAGCTCTCTTGGCCGCGCAAGATTGACAACAAGCTGCTCAGGCCGAGCAACAAGCCGCCCAGCTGGCCGCGCAGGAGCGACAGCAAACCGCCCAGGCCCAACAGCAGGCCCTGCTTTTCCAGCTCCTCCAGGACCAACGTCTGGAACGGGAGCGATCGGAAGGACGTTTGGTGGAAGTGCTGCAAGACCAACAGCACTCCTTTTCCCAGATCCTGTCCACATTGAGGGATGACAGACGCGGGTCCGGGGACGAGCCTCACCCTATCCTGCCCGTGACAGAACCAGTTCCCTCTACCTCTTCCTTCCAGCCAGCCGCAGTTCCTGATACTTTAAGGTCTGTGCCGCCAATTGGGGGAATTGCTCCCCCACATACGCTTGCTACTGCTTCGCCGGTCGATCGCGGCCTGGTCGCAAATGAACCTAGTCTGGTCGGTGTTCTTTCCCAGGAACCGACTATCACTTCTCTCACTCAAGTTAACGCTACTCCGACAGAAAACGCTAACCCCGACATAGGTAGTAGAACCGCGACTAACCTTAAACCCCCGACTTATGACGGAGACAGACCGTTGGCGCGATTCGAGCAACAATTTCTGACGGTAGCGAGCGTGAATAATTGGACCCCGACAGTAAAAGCCGCGAATTTAGTGAATAGTTTGAGAGGCCCGGCAGCCAGCGCAATATCTTCCTTGACCGCGGCTGAATTATTAGACTTTGATAAAGTTCACGCGGCTCTAAAGCTTAAATATGGGAACGAACACCTGTCCAAGTTATTCCTTACCCAGTTTAATACGCGGCGTCAACGGAGGGATGAGGATCTTGCCACGCTCGGGCAAGACATAGAGAGATTGTCGCGAATAGTTATGCCTCATGGTGACGAGGCCATCCGCGAAAGCTTCGCGACAGATAGATTCATAAACGCCTTAAATGACCCTGAACTAAGACATGCCCTGAGCTTGATAGGACCCACTACCCTCCGTCAAGCCATAATAAAGGCCTTAGAGGTAGACGCCATTAACAAGCAACATTTGGGATCCGATCGCGTCCGCCGGTTCGAGGCTGTGAACCTGTCCCCCGAAAAATCTAAAATTAATGAAACAAGGTCCTCTTCCTCACGGCAGGAACAGAATTTCAATGCGAAAGCTAATACTAGGAATAATGTAGAATGCCGGTATTGTCGGAAGCGGGGGCACACACTAGAGCAGTGCTTCGCGCGACAAAGACGAAACCAAGATAATAATGACCGAAGACCCCTTCCCAATCAGCTTTCGTGGAGAGACAACGACCGCGGCTTTAACTTAAATTCTAACCAGGGCCAAACCTTGTATCCTAGACTCAATCAAACTCAGGGTTAGAATCCTGCCCAATGGGAGAGGATGCTTCCCTTTAATAATTCTAAACCGCCTACAGAACATCAGCAAAAAAACTAACTACCGATGATTGCGGGGGGCGGGAATCATCGCCTGTAGCAAGAGAGAATAGCCCTGTATTACCTGTATTAATTCGAAGTTTGAGGCAGTCCGGTCTCTACGCTCAGGGATCTGTCAACGGTGTTGACTGTCTCTGGGTTGTGGATACCGGAGCTGAGGTAACGGTGGTTCGCTCGGATCTCTTGAAAAACCTTCCCTCTAACAATCATTATGCCACTTTAAAGACCGCGACAGGGGAGACCACCCCTGTTTTACGAGAAGTTTCCGTTCAAATAAACATCGCGGGTCAGATTAGCTCTCCTCATAAAGTCTACGTGGCTGACATTGAGGATGAGGGAATTTTAGAAATAGATTTCTTGAGCGAACATCAGTGTGTCATTTCAACGATAGGGAACTCGCTACATATAGGCCGCCATACGATTCCGCTTTTAACAAATAGGAGCAAAACTTCGAACCCCCCAACTTTTCAACTCGATCAATTGCAAACCTCTAGTGAGATTGAGATTATAGAATCTTCGTCACGAGAGATTTCGGAACAGGTCCCCGATCATTTAAAAGACCTTTTCGAGAGGTCTTCGATAGAGTTAGATTCTCCTTCTAAACAACAATTCTCGTCTCTCCTACGAGACTTTAGCGACTCTTTTGCCAAGACTAGCGGCGACAAGGGGAGGTGTACCCTTGCTCGCCATAAGATAGATGTAGGGGTCAATCTCCCGATTAAACAACACGCCAGACGGATTCCCTTCAATGGAAAAGAAGAGGTTCAGAAGATGGTAGACGACATGCTCCTCAACGACGTCATCGAGCCATCTTCAGGACCCTGGGCCTCACCAATCGTTATCGTTCCTAAGAAGGACGGAACGAAAAGATTCTGCATTGATTATGATTATAGAAAGCTGAATGAGGTCACCAAAAAAGATTCGTACCCCCTTCCACGGATTGAAGACACCCTAGACATGTTGGCTGGAGCTCAATGGTATAGCACCATCGACCTGCAGAGTGGATACTGGCAGGTCGAGATGGATGCTGAGGACAAGGAAAAAACAGCTTTCGTCACTGGATTGGGAGGACTCTGGCAGTTTAAAGTGATGCCCTTCGGATTATGCAACGCTCCAGCCACATTTGAACGGACGATGGAAGTCGCACTAGAAGGATTAACGGGGAAGATCTGCTTGGTGTACCTGGACGATATAATTGTATTTGGCAAAACCTTCCAAGAGGAGCTATCTAACCTAAAAGAGGTCTTCTAGAGGCTTCAACGGACAGGCCTGAAGATGAGCCCCAAGAAGTGTCACCTCCTTCAACAAGAAGTTGCCTTCCTAGGACATGTCGTCTCGGCCCAAGGAGTCAGAACGGACCCAGCAAAGATTGAAAAGGTGCGAGATTGGCCCCGACCGTCGAATAGGGAGGATATTCAGAGCTTTATAGGTCTCTGCACATATTATAGGCGCTTCGTTTCAGGCTTTGCCTCAATAGCTAGGCCTCTTCACAATCTCACCGGGTCTACCTCTGTCTTCGAGTGGACTCCGGATTGTGAAGAAGCATTTAATCACTTAAAAACTTGCCTCACTTCTTCTCCAATTCTGGCTTATCCGCAAACCGAAACCTCTTTTATTTTAGATACGGATGCATCTCTGTACGGAATAGGCGGGGTTTTGTCTCAGGTTCAGGAAGGGTCGGAGCAGGTGATTAGCTACTTCAGTAGGGTCCTAAAAAAGCCAGAAAGGAATTATTGTGTCACTCGTTGAGAACTTTTAGGAATGGTAGAGGCTATAGAGCACTTCAAACATTACTTAGTAGGAAGGAAGTTTCTAATTCGTACAGATCACGCTTCGCTCAAATGGTTGCTCTCGTTTAACCCCTTGGCAGTGATGCGAAAATCTAATTTTCGTGCCACTCTTGTGTCGGAAAAAAATGTTCATGGATTTATCCTACAATCTCAGTATCTTGAATTTTGAGGTCGCTGAATACGAATCTGAAATCGGATTTTCAAAATTCAAAATGGCGGATCCAATATGGCGGACGCAAATTCGAAAATAGTTTGATTTCGATGAAAGTAGGTATCATATGGTTTTTGTGGTCGCTGAATACGAATCTGAAATCGGATTTTCAAAATTGTTGCAATCCGAATACCAAGGTGTTGCAACCCAGATGGTCGAGCCACACTTTGGTAATACCAAGGAATGTGCAAGCCCTGACGCAGCACGCAGCACGACCTCCTTAATCTAATAAATAAGCGGCCATTATAGGACTCGGGGTCAGAACACCGAGACCCGTACAGAGACGTATTATTTCGAGTTTAGCCTGATTGTAAAAGACTTTAATTTATACTTAATAAACTTCACTTTTTATACGACTTGGTCCCAACCATTAATTCGACAACGAACTCCTTAAATATAAAATTGTAGTTGTTTGAAGGATCTAAGGATCCAGATTACAACAACCCAAAATTCAAAATGGCAGATCCAATATGGCGGACACAAATTCGAAAATAGTTTGATTTCGATGAAAGTATCATATGGTTTTTGTGGTCGCTGAATATGAATCCGAAATCGGATTTCCGAAATTCAGAAAGCCGAAAAAAAATCGAAATACAAAAAAATCGAAAAAAAAAAACAAGAAAAAAGAAACGGAGTCAACAACCGCCATGTCCTCGTTTCGTGACTCTGGGTTCGGCAAAGAGCGGAATGAAAACCAAAAAAATATTCTTTTGACATTTTTTACTATGGACAGTTCGTCATGAATGGTTTGCTAAATTTTTATGTGGTACCCAGATGAGGACTCGAGTTCGAAATTCGTGGCCACAAACATCTCAAGTTACAAATTTTTTGTCGAAATTCAACTATTCTTCAGATTTTCTCACGCCATTTTGGATCCGCCATTTTGAATTTTGGAAATCTGATTCTAGATTCGTCTTCAGCGACCTCGAAAACTATGAGGTACTCACTTTCATTGGAATCAAACTGTTTTTCCAATTTTCGTCTGCCATATTGGATCCGCCATTCTGAATTTTGAAAATCTGATTCTAGATTCGTGTTCAGCGACCTCGAAAACTATGAGGTACTCACTTTCATTGGAATCAAACTGTTTTTCGAATTTTCGTCCGCCATATTGGATCCGCCATTTTGAATTTTGGAAATCTGATTTCAGATTCGGATTCAGCAGCCTCAAAAACAATAATTCACCAAACAAAAGTCGAATCCATGTAGTGAAAACATGTTTTTTTTCACATGCCCCTATACGTGTCATGACACAAAAGTGGCACGACTTTTTTCCGCCCCTATACGTGTCACTCACAGTCAAGGGGTTAAATCGCCGGAAGGCCAAGTAGCTAGGTGGATCGAAAGGTTAGGGCGGTACGACTCTCGAGGTTCAACACCGTGCTGGAAACCTCCACGGAAACGCCGACGCACTATCAAGATGCCCGTGCCAGGATCTCGGTGACTGCAAGCAGTGCGCCAGGATGGGGAAAGGACAGGATTCCATGGATATCCGGGTGATATCCCTCGGTGAAGAGCTAAGAGAGTGGAAGAGAGCCCAGGAAAAGGATGAGATCCTGAAACAACTACAAGCCTGAAAGAGCTCAAATATACGCCCAGAGTGGCAGGATGTGTCCCCAGCTGATCAACAACTCAAGATCTACTGGACTCAATGGGACTCCATCTTCTTAATAAATGAGATACTATACCGCCGATGGGAATCCCCGGATATGAAGATCATTAGATGGCAACTACTAGTCCCCAAAGAAAAGGTCAATGAAATCCTCGAAGCGTACCATAATTCTTTGTCAGGAGGCCATTTCGCCTCGAACGAAACTTCAGAAAAGATTAGGGAAAGGTATTTCTGGGCAAGATGCCGTTTAGACGTAGACGAGTGGTGTCGAGTATGTAGAGTATGTGTAATTAAGAAAGGTCCTCGAGCGAAAGGTCGTAGTCCGTTGCAAACTTACAATGTAGGCGCGCCTTTTGAGAGGGTAGCCATGGATGTCCTCGGGCCTTTACCACTCTCTCATTCAGGGAATCGATACACTCTAGTAATAGCTGATCATTTTACAAAATGGCCCGAAGTCATCCCGATACCCAATCAAGAGGCTCAAACTGTAGCTCAGGCTTTCATTAGGGAATTTGTATGTCGGTACGGAGCCCCGCTCGAACTCCATACCGACCAGGGTCGCAATTTTGAGTCAGTCCTTGTCGAAAAAATAGCTAAATTATTAATAAGGGGCGAAATTTTTCTTTTGTCTTTAAATATTGCCTTTCGCGCCTTCATAAACCCGCGATGGACTTTTCAACCTCCTATCGATTCTTTGTATCGATTATCTGCTTTTCGCGCCACCGTAGAATCGTGGCATAATTTTCAACTCTCCGTCATCTCTTCTACGTCTTCTGCTCTGGTTCTCTCCTGTTGCCGATCATAACCGCCTCACATAATTTTACTCAGGGATCCGAGCGGATTGCCCCCAATTATCGTTTAGGGATAAGGGATAACCCCTTTTTCTGAGAGCTCTAGGTATCTCACCGGGTAATTCACAGAAACGACACCGAAGATGTGGAACAAGAAGGAATAGAGCCGACATAACCCCAGAAATTTTCCTATTTATGCCCGGATAAAGATAAGATCGTTCCACTTTATTCTTTTATCCAATTTATATTTCCATTCAATTCCATTCGATTCCTATGAGATAATTTAGATCAATAGTAGTCCAACATTTAGAGGACTAGTACGATAAAAATTTCTCCTGTCCTTCGTACTCGCGTCTGTCCTCCAATCTCGGGTGTGAAGTTTTCCCGTCTTTTGGACCCGCCTGGGAGCAGTTCGTGATCCCAGAATCCTGTTTTCCTGCCGCCGCCTCACCTGATTTCCTGACTCGCGTGATTTTCCTGACTTCCCTGACTCTCCTGACGGATCACAAGCTGACTTCATCCCCAGACGGTTTCCAGTTTTGCAGATGACTTCTTTCACTTTGAGGACGGACTTCACATCAACTCTACACTTCAGCGTGACTAGGCGAAGATCTTTTATACCGAAATTTGTTGAGAATTTGTAGCCGAAATTACCTTCTCAGGTTTTCTGTGGTTTCCCTCGAGGCTTAGGTGGAATTACAGGTAGTTTAGGGAAGATTTCAAACACTTTCAAGATTTTAAAGTCTGAACCACAGCTCTCAGCCCTCTCTTCCCTTAGCAGAACACATACTCGCTATTAACTTACTTAAGAGTCGGGTCGCCTCTTCCCTTCAGGGAGGGGCAGTGTTACAAAGGGTGCGTCCACTCCTTGTATTGACTCTATATCCATTTATTCCATTGCCACCCGAACTCCCATGTACAAAACATCACAGTAATAATCATCGAGTATCTCTATGCAAAACAACTAAGCGATGTATCTAGCGATAGCCAATTTATAAACAGTCTAGTCTCAGACATAAACCGAGACACTTGTATCTTCCTGAATATAACCGAATCTGCTTTTACCATTAATTTGTGTCTTCAAGTCTCCTTATTTCGCTCAGGGACTCACAGCTCAATTAAAAGGTAACTCCTAAAGTTACAGTACTATCTGTGTCGCGACTGCTGTTACGCATATATTAAGACGATTAATTGAAGGGGTTTTCAAAGTTGAAAAGTTAGCAGATTGTACCGCAACTGGACAGTCACCTCGCGCACAAGGCAAAGAAAAATCAAATCAAGAGTACAGCTGCTTAGATCCAGTAGCGAGAAAGGCAATTATAGGTAACATAAATTGAAGTTTATTATAAGGTTTAATGAATCAATTAAACTATATTAAATACCGTAGAAATACTGTTTCGGCGCACTCTGCACCATATTTTAGATAATTTTAACAATATAGCATAAAATTTGATTTATTCAGATGTGAATATAATATAAACTCATAAATTTAACTTCTCTATATTTTAGATTTCGCCACTCAGCACGGACGTGTTAATAATTGGGAAATTCCGAATACTGAGAAGATAAATCGTACTATAACTCAAAGAGTCGGAGAACTAAAAAAACAATATGTAAAAGATGTACAACTGCAAAGAAACAAGAAGTAATCATCATCTGCAGAGATAAACGAAACCCTATAATTACCAGTATTTTATTATTTTTTTTGTGATTTAATTTTGATTTTGATTTTCCTAATTATTGAATGAGCTGATCGAATATTGTTAACTTTTTAACTTTTCAAGGTTAATCTTTATAATTATTATATGGATAATCTGACATTGTTTAATTCAACAATAGATTACAATCCGATAATATAAAGCTGATCCTTGATTAATAAGTGTAAGTTTACCGCTCAAGTTAAAGGATGAGCACTTTATTTGATAACAATATAATATCTTCTTATTATTTTCTAATGCGTTTTCAATTGATAATATTACCGATGGTTTCAACATAAACTTTCATTAGAATATTCCATTTATTGTTGCATTAAGTTAATAAGTATTAACTAGAGTTGCAATTAAGTCCCCACGACAGGCTGTCACGTCAAACGCTCTCTCTCCGCTGAGACCTTCTTGTGCTAATACCGCCTGTCTACAACCCCGTACTCTCCCCATTCGACAGCTGGGAACCCCCGCAGCCACATGCAGTAAGTCCGCTGATGCACTCACCAACACTCAAAGCGCTGTTTCGTTAAAAACCTAGTCGGTGTACCATTTTGAGGTTAGAATCAGAGGTGCGGGGCCAGGGGAGTAATCGACGGAACTGATGTCAACTAGCGACATCTCTGTTCACCCTAACACACCACCGTGCTCACTTGCCTCTCCACGGGACCCCGCCCCCGGCAGCCCAACCGGCAATTCAACCGGTAAGATCGACACGGACCTTGCCTTCGCCTCTTCCTTGCCTGCCGCGCGTAAACCAAAAGGCCGCCCGACAAAAGCAACCCAGCTTTTCAGGGATAGAAGCAACTCCTGCCCCAAAATTACGGGCTTCATCCAATAGAGAAAAAGAGACACTGGAACACCCACGCAGAAAAGCTCGCCCAGCGCCAATTCACCAAAAGAAAATTCCCCCAAACGGCACAAAAGTTGCACCGATCTGACGTCACCGCCTAAACACACAGTACCTCCCTCCACCTACTCACCAACCCACCCAGATTCCCTTCCCACCGATTCTTCATCCCTCGCAAACGAACAACCCGTACTAGATATGGAGAACATCGCCCTGATGCTGAAGGAAATGCAAGAAATGAGGAAAGAGAATGCGACACAATTCGCAAGCCTGGCCACTAAAATTTCCGAGGCCAAAACAGCCTACGAACAAGGCTTCGCCTCAATCAGAGAAGAACTCTCAGCCACTAAACGTGAATTCGACAACGCCCTGATCAACCTGGAGAAGAAGATGGAAGGCCGCCTGCGACACCTCGAAAACTCCCCAGCGCCAGTTACTCCCTCGGAAGCGAGACACCTAGCCGAAAAAATACAAGGCGTAGAAGAAATGCTCGGACAGGGCCAACCGATCCCCGACAACCATCCACTCATGAAGCGAATACAGGACCAAGAGGCAAAACTAGAATCTATGGAACGCCATTCCATCAAAAACAACATAACTATCCGGGGTCTAGACTGCCACCCAAACAACGTCTACGAGGTAGTCGAACAGTTCCTAACTGAGAACTTCGAGGTCTCTGGACTGATAGAAGTTCGATGCATCCCGAAAACCGGCCTTGTTATAGCCAAACTCGACTCCTGGTCGACCAAGCTAGAAATCCTCAGAAATAAGAGAAACCTCGCGGGACGGGAAATCTACATTGACCACGAGCTTACAAGCGACCAACGCCTAGTGGCCAAGAACCTGAGGGATTTGTCTAAGCGACTCAAAAAAGGTAAACACAATATAAAGCTCCGTCACGACAAAATATGCATAGACGACACCTGGTACACCTGGCCAATCTCCGAATCCCAGCTCGACACGTTACTGACGCCAACTACCACGGAGAACTCAATCGGCTTCCCCTCAACTTCCTCCGCTCCTACTGAACCCAGCCCCAACTCGGCCCATCCGAAAAATGGGCCGCGAAGACGAACCCCGCTGTGACGATATCGTTCTGGAACATCCACGGGTATGCTAATCTTGACGAGGAAACTTTCTCTACCCTGGGTGACATTATATGCCTGAACGAAACTTGTTTGACCTCAACCCCATCCCCACTGCCCGCCTGGCTCTCAAGCTACGACTGCTGCTGGTCCAACGCGCTAAAAGACAAATCCAGAGGCAGAGCCAGCGGTGGACTTGCCATACTAGCAAAAAAAGGCCTGACGCTCGAGTTACTGAACGCATGCCCATGGTGGATCTTTGTCAGAGTTTCTTCTGGAGATTCCACCCTAATCCTCGGAAACATCTACCTCAAACCTGACCTCGACGTCTCACCCGTCCTTGCAGCCTTTCAAGAAATCATAGACGAAATCACGACACCTGCCAAAGCTGATGCCGTCATCATCGGAGGCGACCTAAACGCCAGAGTGGGCGGCCCTGACTCCCTTCCGGACGAAATTTTCGAAGGTTCCAACCTCCTCAACCTGAGATCATCTAGCGACGACCTAACGAACGCAAGAGGGCTAAAGCTCTTGGAATTTATGTCCCTCAACGGGCTTATACTACTCAACGGAAGAACAAACCGCGACCACCCCGCCAAGCCTACCTTCTGCAACGCAAACGGCACCAGTGTAATCGACCTGGTGTGGATAGATGCAGCGGCAATCGACATTACCTCCGACCTGTATGTACGCGCCGAAGTTACACTATCTGACCACTTCCCGGTTACCGTGGAGCTCCGAACCCAGCTCCCACCGAACCCCAAGGAAGCCATCCCATCGGCACATTCTATCCAACCTTACCCCCGACCCCGTCTTAAATGGAACCCGTCCAGCGCAGAAGCCTTCCGCACAGCGATGACCAACTCCGAACGGGCCTCACCCCCTCTAGGATACGATCCGAACGCGCTCCACCGCAACCTCTGCGATGCCATGAAGGCAGCGGCGACAACCGCGGGCCTGCTGAAAGGCCCCACACGAAGAAATGCATCGCCCGCGCTGGAGTCCAGCCTACCCACCGGACCGTCGAAAACAAAGCCGAAAAAACCCTGGTTCGATAGAGAATGCGAGGATCTGAAGTCCGACGTACGGGCCCTCCTTTCTCGCTGCGTGGCCTCCACATTCTCTCCTACTGACAGGCTAGCCTTTGTCAACGCCAAAAGAGACTACAAGAAGCTTATTAACTCAAAGAAAGCCGAGCACGGTCGCGGGATCCAAGAAGCTTTTGCCAACCTGAAATCACCTAGGGAGTTCTGGGGCGCAGTCAGGAAATGCAAGCCTCGCCCGAACGAGACGCACTCGCTCCCCATCGAGACCTAGAATCATTTCTACAACACCATCTACCCCCGAAGGATTACAATCCCTGACTTCCCTCAAGGACCACCAAATCCCCAACTGGGCGGCAGCATTACAATACTTGAAATTCAAAAAGCCCTCAAGAAATGCAGGCCAGGAAAGGCTCCTGGTCTTGACGGATTCGCTAACGAAGTGTATAAAACTCTTCCGAAAGTATGGCTCGACTACCTGAAAACCTTCTTTAACGCCATCCTCGTCTCCGAAGTTATCCCCGAAGACTGGGGCAAGGTGATACTCACTATGATACACAAGAAGGGACCTTGGACTGACCCAGCCAACTATCGAGGAATCGCCCTGGTAAACAGTGTGGTAAAAATTTTCACAATGATACTCAGAAGCAGAATCACGTCCTGGGCCTCCTCTCACAACGTACTCCCGGAATCTCAACTGGGTTTCAGAGAAGGCCGCGGCTGCACCGAGGCTATCTTCACGCTAACAGTTGCAATACAACTCCAACTGCGCCTCGCTGGCGGTGAAGTCTACGCAATATTTGTTGACTTCAAGCGCGCCTTCGACTCCATCCCCCACGCTGCTCTCTGGAACAAACTACACGCATCTGGACTAAGCCCAAAAGAGTCAACGTGCTAAAATCTTTATACGACCAAGCCACGATACAAGTCAGATCGCAAAACCAACTCTCGCAAGAATTCCCCGTGACGGAGGGAGTCCTCCAAGGCGAAACCCTCAGCCCGGAACTATTCCTCCTATACATTGCCGATTTTGAAAAATCCTTCAGGGACAAGGGACTGACCGGACTCAACATAGACGGGAAACACGATCTGCTAATGCTCCTATATGCCGACGATACTGTAATACTCGCATACTCCCAAATAGATCTTCAACGCAAACTAAACGCACTCGAAGAATACTGTGACGCAAACGGCCTGGCGGTCAACGCGAGCAAAACGAAAATAGTGGTCTTCAAGCGTGCTGGCAAGAACAAGCAATCGGACCACCGCTTCTCCGTATACAAAGGTGACAAACTGGAATTCGCCAAAAGCTTCTCTTACCTAGGAGTCCCACTGTCTAGCTCGTCGCTCGGGCTGCTAGCGGCCAACGCTGCGATAGCCAAGGCCAGACTAGCCTCAGGGGTAGCACTCACGGCTCTAGCCAGGGCCCGCTGCACCTCCTGGGACGCCTACAATAAACTTTTCGACAGCTTAGTCCTATCCACGGCCCTCTATGCGTTTCCGGCTTCGGGCCTCCGCTACCTCGCACACATCGAGAGAGTCCAAACTGACTTTTACAAGAGACTCTTCCACCTACCCAGCAGCACACCCAGCTGGGCCCTGCGGATAGAGCTCGGCCTCCCACACCTTGCCGTACGAGCCATGCGCCTGGCTTGGCGCTTCTACGCCAAGACCCTCGGACTGCACCCAACTAGCCCCGTAAAAATCTGTTTGGACAGACTGCATACACTGGCAAATGCCCCCAAACCGGTAACAGAATATAACTGGGCCCTGCAGTTTAAGAGCTTCCTTACTACGGCCGAAGCCGACGACCTCTGGGGCAACCCTGACCCTTCAGTCTGGGCTACGAGAGAAAACGCCGCCCTCAGGAGATACGAAGACCGGCTCAGGGCCACCGACTTAGACCACTGGCAACGCTCGTCAGTCTGCCAAATCGCTAACCTGAATCCGACCATCTATAGCCCTGCCAGATATCTGAGATACACGCTCCCGCTGGCCCAAAAAAGAATGCTTGCTCAAATAAGGCTATCCACGACCTTCGCCTGCTCGCTCACGTACAAGAAATGCACCGCCAAACTCCACCCGCAGAAATCCTGCACTATCTGCAACCTAGAGGAAAACGAAACGCTACTCCATGTTCTTGCCCGCTGTCCGTTCTACAGCCAGCTTAGAAACCACTATCTAAAAGACCTGCTCCCAACGGACCCCAGCCCGAGACGCTTCGCCGAACTTTGGGCCCCCACGGACCCCAAACTTTACTCCAGGCTCACCCAGTTCGTTACCCAAGTGCTTCTACTGAGAGCTTTCGCACTGAACGAATAGACCCTGCATCGAAACAACCAGCGCCGACCCCTGGCGCGGCTCCCAATGACGCAACGCCCTCATCACCAGCCCCAGAGAACGTTCGGACACACTGTACCACGCCGGAACAAAGTACTGCTCAAATTGCAACCCCTGCTGTAAGGGCCTAAATACGGCTCTTCCGATAAGCAGAACAAATAAATAATAAATAATAATAATAATAATAATAAGTATTAACTATTTTTTATGTACAAGTGCCATATATATTTTATATTTAAGATAAGTTTCTTATAATGTTATGCAAAGAAAACTGATCTCAAATATTTATCTTTATAATATGTGTTAATCGTATCGCTTAAAAGAGAATTTGAAAATAATCTGACAAATATATATATATCCCAATAAACACACACTAGTTGAAATCCCGTATATGATACGTTGAGATCGTTGAATTACGGTATAGGTATAAAATATTACCGTCTTACATACACCGTAATATTTGGGATCTATTTTAATCGTTTGTTTTTGCAGTTAATATCCGTATTTCATTATACGTACGTTTGAAGTACGTTTATTTTCCGCTAAATCAACGTATTCCATATTAGTTTATTCAACGTATATGTAATTGATATATTAAACGTTATAGAATATTTAATATTCAACGTTCGATTGAATGCGTATAATACGAATATATAAATTGCGTGCTATAAGCGTTTATCAAATCTGTTTATAATATTAGTGTTTTAAATGCATAGTACACATTTATCATACGATTATCAACAACTCAAGTGCAACGTTTATTACACTCCCTATCCACCGATGAGCAGGGCTATATTATTAGTTTTATAGATGTATATATCCAACGTTTGATTGCATACGTGTAATTCGAATATGTTAAGGTAGTAGCCCACTGTGACGGCTAAAATTTCTACGTTTTTTCGGAAATTTTTTTTAATAAGAAGATAAAATGCGATCATTTTGTAATTTTGACATATTTTTATTAGTATTTTGAAGTGTTGAAAAAAAAAATTTTCACCTAATTTTACATTCATTTCCTTACAATATTTTAAGTGAAAGTAGAGTCCTCGAAAAAAAGGTGAGGAGTTTCGGGGAAGCACTGACTCAAAACCATTCAACCGATTTGGCTGAAAATTTAACCAGTTATTCGTGACACACATAGCTAAATACCTAACCTCTAAAACATTTGATTTTTTAATAATAAATGATTTTTTTCGAACAAAATTAGGTTTTCAGAAGCTTCATTTCACAAGTCCGCCATTTTATTTTATTTTATTTTCTTATGCATATGCATATTATTGGTTAGTTCACTAGAATATAGTTTACAAAAAAATAATCTCTTTGATTTTTTCATTTTAGATAACTATAGAACCCTGTGTGCTTCCCCGAAACTCCTCACCTTTTTTTCGAGGACTCTACTTTCACTTAAAATATTATAAAGAAATGAATGTAAAATTAAGTGAAATTTTTTTTTTAACACTTCAAAATACTAATAAAAATATGTCAAAATTACAAAATGATCGCATTTTATCTTCTTATTAAAAAAAATTCCCGAAAAAATGTAGAAATTTCAGCCGTCACAGTGGGCTACTACCTTAAATCACATGCTTTAAACGTATATTGAATTTGTTGATGACATTGGCACTCTAAATATTTGATACACGCATTTATCATTCGATCACTAGCAACTCAAGTGCAACGTTCATTACACTTTTCTATTCACGGCTAAGCAGGACCACATTATTGGTTTTATAGACGGATATACAGAGCGAGCCTGAGGAAGGTGGTTCTTCCCGGTGGGTGCAGAGCAATTCGTTTTCTTTAAAAACTGACAACCTATCTACTGATATGTAATATATGCCTATGACTGATACCCACAGCTACGCCAATATCTATAATATAATATTAGAGGTGCCTATTTTATTTTTTCCATTCTCCATTTAAATGACATCTAAAAAAAACCTTAAAATGGAAAAAATAAAATGAGCACCTCTAAATATCAATATTAAGAACTCATGTTTGGCTGAGATATTCTACTTGAGATGCTCTAACGGAATTTGGATGCGCGTTGGATTTTTTTTTTTTGCACACCCTAGGATACATTCATATGATTTTTTTCCGATGGTATACGCTTTCACCGTTTTATTGTATATGTACGGTTCCTAAATTCACCATGACCATTATCATATCGATTGATGATGTTGGAATCGATTGATTCATGACTTGGCACGAAGGGAAATGACGTTCTGATAACACAGCTCAACAAAAAATAAAAAATTTCTTGTTGCCCTGGATATCTCTGCGGATTTCTATCTTTTCAAGTTCACAGATTGCGAATATATTCATGAGAGTACTGAATTGGCTCTGGTTTTTATGATTTTGGCGTATTTTATATTTTTAATAATTTGCACTTCAAGTCGGCTCTTTAGAACATGAATCATTATGAAGCGTTTGTATCTTTTCAATTTCCTAAGCGGAGTATGTAAAAGTTGAAAGCTCGAGTATTTGATGGGCCTCAAACTCGGACATTGATGAAAGATATAAACTTCATAGAAGTTATGACTAATTCTGGACGTGAAGCGTAGAGAAGTTTTGTGTTGGTGGTAGAAAATTTTTTAGGAAACTATAAAGCACCAAATTATAAAGAAATCGTGGAAAAGATGTTGGAAGGCTTCAAAATTTTGGGAGCAAACATGAGCATAAAATTACACTTTCCCCACAGTCAACTGGATAGATTTTCTGAGAATCTGGCGAATTATAGTGAGGAACAGGGAGAACGCTTCCACCAGGATCCAAAAGTGATGGAAAAAAGGTATCAGGAAAGATGGGACCGTTACATGATGGCAGATACTGCTGGTTTTTGAAAAGAAATTGTCCCCAAAAAAATTATAAAAGAAGAGCTAAAAAAAGGCGTTTTTCTGAAGTTTAACATAAGTTTTATGAGTTTTTCTCTTTTTCAACTTCTATGTAGGGGAAGGGGGGGCAAAATGGGCCCTTTAAGAAAATCAATGGGAAAGAAAGATCATATCTTTTTTTTTTCGTTCTCATTAAGCGTTTGGCACCAAAAAAAAAAAAATTGAGGGGGCCCATTTTGCCCCCAGGGGCCCATTTTGCCCCCCCTTCCCCTACATTAAGTGAGTATTAAAACAAAACAATTTGTGATAATTTTCAATGAAAAGTTGATATTCAAGAATATAGAGTCGCAAATAACAAGTGAGTAAGAGGAGAAAATGGCAAGCAGAGTAGAAATAACGAGAGAAGAGTGGCTTGAGCTAAAAGAAGAGGTGAAAGAGATAGCGAGAGATGTGAAGGAGATGCTGATGGAAATTAAGAAGGAAAGAAGGGAAGAAAAGGAAGAAAGAGGAAGGGAAAAGGACAGTAAGGGGAAGAAGGCGAGCGAAGAGGAGGAAAAGGAAGGGAAGGAGAGAAAAAGAGAAGAGTTGATAGAGAGTGAGGTAAAGGAAGGGAAAAAAAGGAACGTGGTGATCAAAGGGATAAAGGACAGGAAAAATTGGGAAGAAGAAGTTAATAGAATTATAAAGGAAGCTGGAGGCGACAACATAAAGATAGAAAAGATGTGGGAGAGTGGGATCACTGAAGCCGACAAAGAAAGAGGAGTGGTAGTGGTGAAACTCGGAAAAGTGGAAGATAAGGAAAAAGTAATGAGAGGGAAGGACAGAGTGGAAGAGAAAGAGAATATAAAGATCTGGGAGGACCAAACAAGAAGGGAAAGAGAGTTAAGGTGGAGATTGAAGACGAAAGAGGCAGAAGAAAGGAGAAAAGGAGCAAGAACTGAAAGAGTAGGGGAAAAGCTGAAGATAGACGGAGTATGGTGGATCTGGAAGGAGAAAGAAAAAGAGTGGAGAAGAGAAGATTGGCAAGCGGAGAAGAAAAAAGCAGAAGAAAGAAGAGAGAGAGGAAGGAAGAGAGATGCATGGGGGAAGAAATTGATTGAGGCAATGAAGGAAATAGAGATACTAAATAGCGAGGAGATAGAGGAGGAAAGAGAGGGGGGTAAAAAGTAAGCAGTGGAGGGTGAAGGAAGAAGAGGGAGAGAGGGGACATAGGAAGTGAGTAGGAGTAGGGGTAGTGAGAGAAGGCTGTAGATGTAGGTAAACACGCAAGCCAGAAGCCGACAACAATAGGGCAGCAGTAACTAGTGACAATAACAGTGAACAGAAAGTCTGGAGCGGAAAGTATAAACAGTAAACAGTGTACGTAGAGTGAGTTGCAGGAAGAGAGAGGGGAGGAGGGAAAAGAGAGTAGAGAGAGGAAAGAAGTAGGTTAGGATAGAATAATAAGCTATAGGTTAAGAAATACAAGATGGAATAATAGAAGTTTAAGTTGAAATATAAGTCATGTGAGATATAATGTAACGCCGAAGAGGCAAACATTTCTTGAATAAACTATTATATATATTCAAGAATATACTCGTTGATTCTTTCTCATTTTTACTGATTTTTTAATAAAATATGAAAATTAAAAAAAAAAAAAAACCAGAGCCAATCTTCCAAAACCATCCGTTGTTTCGTGACCTGTTGGCATAGAGGTATTCGAAACCACTCTTACATCAAGGGCAACAAAACCATTGTTGACCAGTGTAATCATTAGTTTTATTGTTGTTCGGCGGTCTTTGGAACACGTGTTATATCTTGCAAACTTGCAACGGCGTGGCGATTGACAAATCGTATACAGCCAAGTCCGTGGTACTGCCCAATGGCCCAGAGCCCAGAGGGCGGTCCCATATCCCAACTCTCATCGCTGCGTACCGAACGCTGTGCATTCATTCTTCGCCAACTAACAGCGGAAGCAAGCCGTTCAGCGATCGTGTGGTTAAGTGATTTTTCCTTGAATATTGCTGGTAAGCACCCATATATTTATTCAAACGTATATGTATTTCGCTGTGATCTAACCCAAAGAATATAACATATGTTCGTAAAATATACAAATTGTATAAAACGTCCAACTATATTTAAATAATACACCCCAACCATATGTACGGAGATTACACATTAAATATACGTAGTATATTATATTTATGCTTAGTTAATCCAAGGAAGATCTCAAATCGATAATTACTCAATTGCAGAAAGTCTTTGCTGATTTGAAAAGGATTGAAATTTAATAAAGACCTGTCTTTTCTTGCGTATACATCGATAGATGATACAAGTCTCTTGTTATTCGTTTGAATGTAAAAGTATTGCATATCAGGCAGATATTGACGATTGAAGTCCACTATATTTAATAATTATGTTCAACCAACGTGAATTAATCGTGTAGGGAATCATACTACGTTTTTTACGTGTGGGCAAATCATTTATTATACATGAAATTCACCATTGATGGGGGTAATAGTTGAGACCTTTTCAACAATTTAAAATCATATGAGTTGATTCATCTATTTATTTGTGTTTTATTTCCAAATGATATTCATTATAATTAAATAGTACTATCGCCACATATAGGTACGTTCAGCAAATATAAAGTCTCGTGCCGTGATCGCTATATATTTTTACCTACATTTGTGCTCACATTGTAATCTACTTTGTATTTTTCGTTAGTTGCCGATGGCGCAGGACGGTTCGCAGCAAATAGACCGGTCAGCAAAGAATGACACTAACGCCTTAGATTTTAATAAGATTGGTAGTGCGGAGAAAGCAAATTCCACCATTTAAAAATCATTGTTATGTAATTCGTCATAAAAATGTAATAAAAACTTCTTTAGCAAAATTACTTACGTCTTTAAATCTAATTATTCCACATTAGTATCAGTATATGTTCGAAATGATACAAATCTCTCGATATTATGAATAAAAAAAATGAATTAATAGCTTTCAATAAATATTCAAAATACGTGTTCAAAATAAAAGTGACCAATAGAACATATAATATACATTGATGAAAAACGTTCCACCATGGTTTTTAAACATAATTTAAAAACGTCTACTCTGAACGTGTAATATCCGGATATCAAGTACTATCGTAAAACGTTAAGAGAGTACGTTGAAAGAACCGAAATCCGGGTAGACAATCAGCATAATAAAATACGTAAGTAGAACACGATTAAAATAGGTTTACACCAATCGTATATTGTCTAAATACCAAATACCTTCACGAAACGTTATCCGGGAACGTTGAAAAAACCGAAATCAGGGCGGACATTTTGCACGATAAAATACGTAGGTACAAGACGTTTAAAACACAGCATTAAACGTATTCTCTGCACGATTTTCATACGTTTTATTAACCAACCGTGTTCATTGGGATATATAAACACTCAGTGTAACGTTTGATAATGCTTCTATAATTATTTTAATCTTTTGTTTAGTATTATTGAGTTACATAATTATTGGAGTATTCCATTTTATTATTATTGAGGGAATAAATATGAAATATTTTAAGTAAAAATGCTGTATATTTATCTTATTTTGAGTATAAGTTTATTTAATATATTATTATTACTTAACAGAGTAATCTTAAATATTTTACTTTATTATATTGTTAGTCATGTCGTTTAAAGAACATGAAAATAATTTCATACGTGACACAAAAAAATCAGTCTAAATTTTGATGACATTCAACGACTTTAATCTAATTTTGTATTGTTGAGACAAATAACTATATATTGGAATATTTCGTATAGACAAAATACAGATCTGTTCAGATCTAGCGAAATAGATCAAATTTGATCTGAGCAGATCTGAACTTTTCTCGGTTAATTTGATCTGATCCGATCTAGGTAGATCTGATTTGATCTGGGTAGATCTAATTTGATCTGGACAGATCTAGACAAAATGCAGATCTGTTCAGATCTGAAGCATCAGATCTAATCTGATCAGAACAGATCTAAACTTTTTTTCCCGGGTAGCGAGCGAGTACAATTATTAGACGTTTAAGCGAAATTCCATAAAAAGTACTGATATCCCCAAAAAGCACCTCCGGTGCAAAAACCTTTCGCCAAGTACATTAATATGACACCTACCTACAAAAATGTCATCAAATCAGATACTCAGCACCGTGCCTAGGGGTGGGGCAAAGGGGCAGCTGCCCCAGGCGCTGTGTCGTGTAGCTATTGTGACGGACGCGGTATGGTTGTTTAATCCGAGCGGTTGATTAATAACAAGTTATTAATGATGGTAGTGTCGCGTCACAAACTGAATAAAATTTATAAAATAGATTTATCTCGCGATAAACCGGTAAATGGGATTCGTCTGCCACTAGTCCTATACAGGTCTCAATCTCAATAGTTTAACTGTGGAGGCTAATTAATTAATAATTAGGATGGTTGTTCAAAATAAATGGTGAGAAATAATTGACTGGTAAAAATGATAATATATTCTTGAATAGAACTAATACTGAACCCAGTTCAAACGTCTGACAACGTATATCGGTTTGAACGTAAAATGTATATAATATGAAATAACAAAAGAGTTTCTCTATGCCGACGTGGGGATCGTAGAGACTGGTCCCTTATCAACTGACGGGTGTTTAATTATAAGCTAACGTTAAAGCGACAATATAACGCACGAATGCGGAGAAATATATCCTGATCAACGATACCCACGTTAACATCGAGCACAGGATAAGAGTCGTCATGTACTCGAACCAAGATCGCATGCTTGGAACTCTCTCTCTTTCTCTTTCTAACTTTATGCTTAAGTGGAATCGGTAACTATGGTATTTAATTAGGATACACTGATGTGTCTATAGCTACTTATTGATCTATGGAATCATAAATTGGTCTCCGCGTTATACGGTCGGGCCGATTATATTACACATGCGTATATGTATATCAACACAAGATGACCGTATAATGCGGGCCTTCTTTATAGATTCTTCTTCTATAACTGTAATGCCAGGATAGAAGAATCCCAGCCGTGAATAAGGCAAAAATTGAAAATATAGTGATCGATATTATCTCTATCAAAAGTGAACTGTTAAAGGACGGAATTTTGACTCGACTGAAGGTCGGGTTAACAAGTACTTAGAATGCCACCAATTTAGTATGTGACTATTACAGGAATTCTGGATTATATAATGATGATTTTGATAATACGGAAATCATGGTATGAGCAAGACGTCGACACTTAGCTTTTGTTGACTTGGCGTGATATGCGTCTACAAGATTGGTAATCGGTCAGGCGTCCTCACCTTCGCAGAAACCTCGATCAACTCGTCACGTTTAGCGTTCAAATGTTTATAGCTTTCGCTGAATTTTAAATGTCTGATTGAATAAATGTCTCTTAATACTACAAAGGTCCAAAATGGATCTAAGGCGGAAGGCAATTAAATGAAGAATTAAAATAGAGTATGTGTCCGTGCACTGAATTTAAACTAGGTGATAACCAGAACCCCAGACTACTGGTTTATATCTTGGTTATTTGAGTTTTTAACGAATACTGAGTCTTTTACACTACCACTGATCTGATGAAGAAAAGATTGAATGTAACTCTTTGCTCTAATTAGTATACGGATCAATGCGTCCACACACCTCGTGACTTGACAGACGAAAGACGCTAATTCCAGTTCAGAGTTGACGAGGTTCCCGCGATTACAAGAAGGTTACATTTCCCCTGCAAGTTAGTTAACCAATTGGGGCCCTACTTTGCATCTCATTAGAGCCTGGTTGGCTCGGTACCCACCCAAGCTAGGCGTAGGTGGTGGGGTCCCGGGTTATTCGACGCGGTCCCATCCCCTACTCCGTCTTGCTCATATTCTACTTACTCTAGCTTATGTACTTAATTTTAACATAATAGTACCCTTTTATTCGGGATTTCCACTCATCCGTCCATCCCTTAAACTATGTTTTATTCTATTATATTCTAGTTTTATATGGCCTAATTATTGCGGGGATTCCCTTAGAATTCGGAATCGAAACGAATCATCTATTCGTTTCCTAAATCAGGCTATATGCCACCGATTTGGTATATTAGCTGCTATTATTTCCTTACTTATTTCCTTAACCTAAGTAAAATCAGAATCGAGAGAGAACAGAAGAGTTATTCACATTTACAACTCCCATACCTGTGTGGAAACGAGGGGTCAGCAAGTCTGACGTCGCCTCACCCCGCTCCACAGTGGGTCACTCATTGAAACTACGCAGATCCCCGTTATCGGCATCTACGTGACTTCTGACGCCTTCAAGAGCGAGCGGATATTTATTACTAACAGTGTTATATTCCTTGGTGAGTTTTGGGTTTCCGTTCCGGGACACGTTCCTTATGTAACCCAAACTAACCTAGGGGGTCCCGAAGTGTTTAGGCACTTTGTAACAAATCAATAACTTTAGTTTAATCGATGCAAGAATTTATGATGTTTAAAAACATACTGAGTAGTTGCGCAAGGCAGTTTAGATTAATGTGAATTGCGTTCGTAACACTATCATCCCCATAAAAGGCACCTTTGGTGCAAAAACCTTTCGCCTAGTTATATAAATGTGATAGTCACCCACAAAAAATACATTCTCATGCCAAGAAGACATACAATTATTATTTTATACAAAAATTCCTTTCTAGTAAAAAAAAAGATTTGAAATCAGATGCTATTGCCTAGTACTGATATCACGTTGACTTTTTTCGAATTGACAATTAGGCTTTTCTTAACAGGGTACATTTTGACTGCCTTCCTGAAAACAGAAAACACAAAAAAATAAAAAATAAAAATAACTTTGCACCAAAGGTGCTTTTTATGGGAATATCACTACTTTTTGTAGAATTAGATTAATTAAGTACTATCATTCGCGTATCCATAATAAATTGCATAAATTGTAGACCACTCTCGATGTGGAAGGTATACATCTAGAATTCCCTACCACGTCTGGCGTTCTATTGTCTACTAGATCCTGCGAGGCAAAAGTCAGTCGCCCTGTAACCGTAACGCTAGAAAATTTCTAAATTAGTTCCACCTGAATCCAAGAAACATAATATTATTACAGCTCATTCTCAATCGAATGAAAATTTGAGCCACAGGTTACCATGTAACGATTATTTAACCATATACTTTATACAAATATACCCATGCAACCGTACTGGAAAGTGTCGTGTGCTGTATTATATAACACTGAATATAATACCTTATACTGTAGTTAACGAAGACAAAGATATTGTTGAATAATTGCTGACAGCCCTTGGTACAGTTATAAAAACTGTTATCACTTTACGCTCTAATGTAGGAAGCTATGGGTAACATTATCCCTCCGAACCCTATTGCCTTTGCGATGAAAGAGACTCGGTCGAGTTTCGCGCCGCACTTGGAAAAAGTTTTTAACTCTAATTGGTAATTGATTGCTGATGGTATGTTCAAATTCGGCGGCATGGTTTCGAATAGAATATACAAAAAGACTCTGAGTAAACCCAAAACTACAACGGTAGGCGATTCGGTTTTTTGCAAAATTGGCAACGCTGTCGTACGACCATATCTACAGCGTCGACTATGAGATTTCCGCAAGACTGTTTTCAGACTTCTTAGGCTTTAAAGAAATTTCGACTATTGTCTGCTACATTAGAGATGTCTCATAGATTGCTCGTTGAATCAAATTTACATCGCTTCATTCCTGACCGTCGTTGTCGAAGTGATGCCACGAGTCAGTTTATAGTCCTCGAGGAACTGCTAGCTTGTCAATAATGTCGTTAACAAACAGAAATTTATATCTGCAATCAATTCATCAGTTTCTTACATATTATTCATGAATTAATATCTTTTGACGTTGGTTTATTAACTTCATTACACAGTTGTTTATAATCAAATAATATAGCAAATAAACAGAAATGCCATCTGCAATCAGTTCATTAATTCATTACCACTTCTTTACGAATGTACATCGATTCCCGTTGTCTTATTAACTATATCTGACTCTGACAGTTAATTCTAACCTAACGACATGACAGCTATGGCCACGGCTTCTCTAGCAGTCTGTAGAATCATCAAAAACTTGCATTCATCTCATATACGACCAAAAATAAATTGACATGATAATACCGTTCTGTAGTTGGTGAAAATACAGAACTAACCAAAGCGCCATCTGGCTACGTCCGTATTTGGTAAGTCTCTTCTCTCTACATAGCGAAGGCCACTCTATACTTTTCATACACATAGGTTTCCTGCCACAGTGAGTGACGTCACTGACTGACGGAGGAGATGACGAAAATAAAATCTCGTCGAAGACACGTATAAATTACTTGCATCGAAAACTTCGAATAATCATATCTCAGCTCTACGTTTACCGATTCAATCGAAATAAGGCTCAAATGAAAGCTCTTCTTGGCCACATCCTACAATAAATATTAGAATTCCGTATTTATAGCGAGACGAAAGATATTAACGATCATAAATTGCCGTAACGGTCGCTCAGTTGCCGTTCGGGTATATAGACTCTGTCGAGTCTCGCGCGGCACAGGCGAAATTTTTTTTTTTTTTATATAACTAGGCGCCAGACTCTACCAAGTCTCTTGATCGGAGCGTTGCAAGCCCTCTACAATTTCATTCGACGATTGCAATACCAAGATTCTTCTATCCGATGGTCACCCCAGCAAGACACGTTCAACTTCGCGACCATCTCACCAGCTCAATCCAGTAGATTCTCAAAACGCCTCGTTCTCTCCGAAGTAGCACAACTCTTTGATCCACTCGGCTTTGCAGCCCCGGTCGTAATCAGAGCAAAAATGTTTCTATAACAGCTCTGGTTGCACAAACTCAACTGGGACGACTCGCTTCCAGCACAGCTAGTCACGCAATGGCTCAGCATCAGAAAGGATCTCACAAACCTGGCCAGGCTCTCTATTCCACGCTGGTTCAGCACTCTTTCCAACAGCCACGTTGAACTGCATGGATTTTCTGATGCATGACAATTTGCGATAGCAGCTGCCGTGTACTTAGTGGTCCACTCACCGTCCACTGACGCCAATGTCTCTCTCATGTGCTCAAAAACAAAGGTTGCTCCTCTCAAACGCCTAACCATCCCGCGGTTAGAGCTCACGGCTGCTACTCTCAACACTCACCAGCCATGTTTATGCTACTTCGAACCTGGCCATCACCAACGTACATTTGTGGACGGACTCTCATGTAACGCTCTCATGGATCAAAGCTCATCCCTTAAGGTGGAAGGATTATGTCAGAAACCGAGTGGCTAGGATCCAAGAACTCACCGAGAGAGCTCACTGGAAGCACATCCCAGGCATCTCAAACCCTGCTGACTGTGCGTCGCGCGGTATAACCACAGACCAGCTCGAACATCATCCACTATGGTGGACGGGACCACCGTGGATGGCTCAACCCGAAGACTCATGGCCAGCTCAACCGGATCCGACACTCAACAGCCTGGACGAACCAGAGATGCGGTCAGGGGTTTCACTGCATACTACACACTCACGTGAGGAACATGAGTGGGACCTAGTCAACAGATTTTTATCACTCACCAAGCTACTCCGGATTACCGCCCTTTGCATTAGATTCAATCAGAAACTCGCGGGGAAGTCAGACTCATCGCCGGCCGTGGCACTCACATCAACCGATCTGGAAAACTCGAGGCTACGGTGGATCCAAATCACCCAACGCGCCTATTTTCAAGAAGAACTTACCCTGCTGAGAAACCAACGGCAACTGCCGCCCTCAAATCCACTTTGGCGACTCGCCGCCTTCATTGGTGACGAAGGGGTGCTTAGAGTGGGTGGACGACTAAGCAACGCTGAACTCTCATATTAATGCAAACATCCAGCGATACCGCCACGCACGTCAAGGCTCTCAAGACTCGTTATCGTCCAAGCCCACGAGCAAACAATGCATGGAGGTGCTCAGTCTACCCTGGCATTAATCAGACAGCGGTACTGGATCATTGGAGGCAGAGCCCCCGTGAAAACGTACGTTCTCCGATTTGTGGTGTGCGCTCGCCAAAGAGGGATTCGGGCGCAGCAATTGATGGGTCAGCTACCTCAGGCGCGGGTCACACCATCACGCCCGTTTGCTCACACGGGAGTTGACTACGCTGGTCCATTAACGCTCAAAATGTGGAGGGGCAGAGGTTCAAAAATCTATAAAGGTTGGATTTGTTTCTTCGCTTGCCTCACTACCTCGGCCACTCATTTAGAGGTAGTCTCTGACTGCACAACAGAACAGTTCATAGCTACATACAAACATTTCACCTCAAGGAGAGGTACCCGTGTAGGAAGAAAATTATATACAACGGGGCCTGTCTTGGCATAATACTGGGTTGCCCAGATTCGGCCTATAAATAATGGCCCACGACCGGACCAATACTCAACTGACAAGTCTTGGTTTGCCAGTCTTGAACCAAGACCTAGCCAATATCCAGCCAGCCAATATTCAACTGACAAGTCTTGGTTTGCTTGTCTTGGGTCAAGATCCGGCCAATACTTAATTGACAAGTCTCGGTTCGCCAGAATTGGGCCAAGAGCCGGCCATTATTGAACTGACAAGTCTTTCTTATTTAGTCTTGAGCTACGAGCTAGCCAATATTTAATCAACAAGTCTTGGTTCCATTATCCTGGATGCATATTATATAATTAATACATTGTCCACATTTAAAAATGAAATTTTTCAAAGTTAATAGTGACACTTAAAAAAATTTTAATGTTACATTTATGCATTGACATGGATAAAACTGTAAGTTTGACAGTTTTTCTGTCTTTTAACGTTGTTTTTTTTCTATTTAGTATTTACTTATATTATTTAGGCTTGACACGATACTGATACTCAGTCTCATATGGCACAATAGTTATTCTCAGTCTTGGCACAATAATGATACTCAGTCTTGACACAGTACTGATACTCAGTCTTGGCACAATACTGATATTCAGTCTTGGCAGGAAGTTATCATTTGTATGCTTAGACGGACTTGGGCCAAGCTTGTATTTTAAGCTTGCCCCAGAGTTAATAAGCATTGCGCCAAGCCTTGGCCAAGCTCGGGCCGATTGTCATTTCCTCTAAGAGTATCCCCTCGGCACTCTACTCAGATTGTGGGACCAACTTCGTAGGTGCAGACGCACAACTCAAACAGTGCTTCGTCGAAAGCTCCGCCGAACACCAGATAATCTCACGGCTTCTGGCCCAAGACAGAACTCAGTGGCACTTCAACCCACCTGCTGCCCCACATATGGGAGGCAAGTGGGAAGCTGTCGTAAAGTCGCTCAAGTATCATCTCAGACGAACCATTGGTGATACACCACTCGCCTATGAGGAGATCTCCACACTCCTCACCCAATTTGAAGCGATTCTGAACTCACGACCACTCGAACCGCTCAGTGACGACCCGGACGACACCTCGGTGCTTACACCAAGTCATTTCCTCATTGGAACCGCTCTCAATGCCGTGCCTGAACCAAGTCTCTTGGACGCGCCGCCCAACCGACTGTCGAGATGGCAGTTGGTCCAACAGCAAGTGCAACAGTTTTGGCGCATCTGGTCCACTCAATACCTGCATCGCTTACAAGCAATCTCAAAGTGGCATTATCCCCACAATAACATTCAAGTGGGCTCGTTGGTTCTGCTCACCGATGAGCGCCTACCTCCAGGCAAGTGGCCGATGGCCAGGGTGCTCAAGCTACTTCCAGGAAAGGATGGACTCACCAGGGTGGTGTCTCTAAAGACAGCCACCACCACGCTCACCCGGCCAATTGCCAAGCTCGCTCTGCTGCCAACGGCTCAACAAGAGAACTCATAAAAATCAACAACCTAGTTGCTGATGGCGGGCGGAAATGTTTGGGAACTAGGCTTCCCAAAGACATCGACCCCTACTCTTGTCGCTCATTGTAAAATCACCGCGCTCAACCGCGTCTAATGACTACTCACCTTAACGCGGGCAGTAGGGCAGCCATTGTTAATTTTTGGCAAGTCCGACACACATGCGCGTTTTACCGGCTTCTCATTCTTAGCGAACTATTTTAGTAAACTCAACGCTGGCTACTCAGGTGATTAATACAATCAACCAGGCTGCTCTTGTGATTAGGACAATCCTCTAGACCGCTCAAGTGAGCAATAAAATCATACCTTCAGACTCTAATAAAGACGACGCTCATCACTGATCGCTTTGAAATCTGTCAACTCATCCGACTTACACAGCTACCTGGGACTTGACTGTAAGTGCACAAATCACTCTGAAATTCGTTATAGGCGTTCTACGTCCTTCTCATTACTGTATTCTCAAACACCCAGAGATCAATCATTGGATTGTGTAATTTCCCATTCAAGACCGAAAGTGACTAAATTACACTTTTCTACATAGCTTTTTACGGATGAGATATATTGGCATGTGTCAGCATTATTTTCTGAAAGCTTGTACGTAAGGTTTTACGTAACGTAATAAATCATAGATTCTTTGATTTATGTTCCGCACTGATGGAATCAGTTTCAAAAAGAGATTTGTTGCCTATGATTATTATTATTGCATTTCATAAATTTATAGGAGTGGACGATACAAACTTTGAGGTTAGATTCGTCCTACATTGTTTAACTAGACGAAAGTGGTGATTACAAGACATCTTTCCTGAAATTGATATTAAAAATTTATCGCACATCATTCAAGTCTAAATCAGTATAATATAAGAATCATACGGCACTTTTTCTGAAGTTGGCATTCAAAACGTGCTGGTAGTCGGACATTATTTTTTATTTTTATGTCACGTATATATGTGGTATTCTCCTAGACCGTATATTTCTGGAGCGCGCATTTCCTCGGAGCGCCATTTTCGACGCGCCGAGTTAGAGACTTAGACCTATTACATACGACAGACGAAACTGCCAACTGATTTTCGTACACTTGCGCTAGTATTTCTAATTAGTCGCTTGCCTTTCAAGCAACGCGAGTCGAAACGAGTGATGTCATTCGTCACTTTTATCGTGTCTATCAACATCCAACCAATCACCTTGAGTGCCAATATTTCAAATAATGCGGTTTTCGGTTATGTGTTGCGCGCTGGTTGAAGCTCGTTCCCTGCTCATTCCATGTGGTGCACGTGTGATGCGTTTCCCGATTCAAGAAGATGGGAAGATTAATCCAGCATTCCAAAAAGGAAGTAAGAAGCATTGCAAAAAGGAAGTAAGAAGATTATATTCATATATCAAATAAACATAACAGACGTTGAAATCAGTAGTATTCAGCAAAGGTAGTGAAATAACTACTTGTCTCTTTTATAGTCACATACGTGGCGATGTAACAAGTGATCCAGTATGCGATATATTTTGGTATAATTCTTAACAAATGAATTAATAATTATGAGTTATGAGCTGTAACGAACAATTTTCCTACCCGGAGGAACTAGATAGAAAAATAAATCCCGCACAAAGAGCACCAACGTGAATCTCACGCCAAAATCAAATAAATAGACAGACAAGGTAATGTTGGGCGCCAGGTACACTGATGTACCAGATAAGAGAAAGCGAGACGGAACTCAAAGAAAGATCAAAATAAGCCATCAACAAAACGCAAAACTGAGCAGATAACCGGCTAGTTAGACGGAGAGGGGAACATGGGGGCGTAGGAATAACACAGTTTAAAACGGCAACATACGGTAACGGAACTGAATATAATCTCGATAAACCAGAAAAATAATACAAAAAAAAGTATCAATTCGGTAACTTAAAGTATGAGAAGCTACTAACAATACCAAAAAGGTCGAGATAAAATTACTTAACCGATAAATGCGCTAGCCGCGATCACGACTAGGTAGCTTACACACTATTTTTACTCGGTAATCTACAGAAAAATAATAACGGAAGTAAACGGAACGGAAGCGGTACGGTACTAAAGATCTCCCCAGAGCGTTACAGGTCCAGGATATAAAGCAACCTTAATCTTAAGTAGCCTAAGATCATGAAATAAAGAGATGACCACGGCAATCCGTCAGACGCGGAGTTTGAAATCAGCCGTTAGGCGGCAACAAGGCAAGAAATGCGCTCGGAGACGGATGGTCGTGATCTGAACAGAAAAAGCCTACCTTTTAATCGGGGCGTAGCCCAGCGAAGGCCGCACGGAACGGAAGAAACAAAAAAAAACTTAATATCACTAAGAAAAGAAAACTTAAACGTAAGATAAAGATAACGGCAAGAAAATAAAAACTAAATCAAAGAAAACGGCACTAAATTAGCGGCATTCGGTAGACTCTACAGCGCGGCGGTCAGCACCGGAGTGATTTTGTCGACGACAGGAGGCGGGGAGGGGGAAGCCTTTCCGCACACGGTAGGTTCGCCGCATCTATCGGCGATCGTATTCAAAATCTTCGGCCGGGAGGTAAACAGACGTAGGACTAGGCGTCAGGCTGGCGGCTACAGCCCTTTCCCGGCTTGCAGTTGACGAGGCTGCGGAGGTTGAAGGATGTCGTAGATGCGGCTACTAGTACCGAGGCATCCTGGGCATTCCCCTCCGGTGGTCCAGCGACGCAAAGGCTATCCCCTGACGTCCTGGTTCGACGAAGTACCTGTATTTACAATAAAAACTTAAGGCAGACACTGAATCAAAAAATAAATAAAAATTGGACCACGTAGCTCTGAGAAGCGATGGACTGACGGCAGCGGCATGGTAGTTCACGTTATCGGGTGGAGTCGATGTCCGTGGCGGATATTAAAATCTGCCACTTTACAGAGCATACTAAAAATAAAGGAAAAAGAAAATGGGTCATAAATTTGTAGCACTACTTAGTACTGCTCAGTACTTTTTTCCTTGTGCTTACAATATCTCGTGTTGGAAAGTAAACAGCTTTTTCAATTTCTCAAATCACGTTGGCTCAACTTCCATAGCATGTACTTTATGCCTCTGCTGTGATTTTTCGTAGATCACATATGTTGACCCGATATTTTGGTATTCAGGAGGACACTTGTTACCAAAGTCCAACATGTTTGAGCTCATCCAGTTCAATGAGGAGTCACACTCTATATGCCCGATGAAAAATGTAAAAGTGCAAAAAGGAACCACATGTATTGTTAAATACAGCGGAGGCAAATATGAAGCTCAGCTGTTGGCTTCTAATGGTAAGAAAACAGATTGCTCATTTTGTTAGCCTACTTTAAATTATCTACGTCTAATTTCTATTCTCGCATGATCTCACATCGATGATGATTCCCAAAATAAGAAAAATTGTGTCAAATATCCATTCGCATGCTACATCCGTGAGCATATGCAGTTTTCAATCCAAACATGATTGCTAGCCAAAAGAAATGACAACAGGCGGTGCTATATTTTTGCTCAAATCGTCAAGTCTATGTTGAATACTGCTGGCGCTTATGTACGAACTGTGGGAGAGTATATGGGGTAGTCCACCTCAACTCGCCATGCTCGCAAACCTTGACAATTTCAATCTGACTGAGTTTTTTTCCATGTACTATACTATCAAAAAGAACGTACACGTATATCCTGTTTTATCGTTTTTTTCCGCCGTTCCAATGATACAGAATTTTGAAATTTTCAAGTTTTACTCCCCAGTTATATTTTGAGCTCCGGTAGCTCAGAATTGGTTACTCCTATCGAAAAAATGTATGTACATAACTTCTTGGTATTGAAATGTTCTACTCAAAAATAATTTTTTTTCAATTTATCCATCAACTCGAAACTGTTTTTATGCGAATAAACATCAAAAACCCGTTTTTTTGAAAAAGGCCCCAATTTAATATTTTCAAAAAAATACCATAAATTCTACCCAAAATTACAAAACTTTTGGGACCTTAGCCAT
Organism: Rhogogaster chlorosoma; assembly: GCA_944452935.1. NCBI lineage: Eukaryota > Metazoa > Arthropoda > Insecta > Hymenoptera > Tenthredinidae > Rhogogaster > Rhogogaster chlorosoma. The sequence continues at coordinate 11,824,752 of OX101800.1, read as the reverse complement.
GATGGAGTCTTTTTTGGTCTGAAAGTTATACACCTATCCAAACATCTACAAGACCGAATTGAGCCACTCGACAGAAAGATAGTATTTAATACACTACAGATTGCGACCAATCGCAATGAAAAATCATCAAACTGAATAGAGCTATAACAAATAAAAAATTTAAAAAAAAACAATAATTTACATGTTATTTAAATGGGAAAAATTCAACGATCGAGAGAAAGTACTTAAAATCAAAAGTAAGGGCTCAAATTTTGAGAGAATTTGTTTTCGATGTGAGAAACCACATTTTCATGTGACAGCGAAAAAAAAATGTTCGTTTGAAAAGAAGCGGCCTAGTGTATATGCTTGCAATGTTAGGTTCGGTATTATGGCGCTGAAAAGATATTCGTCGACGACGACTCGAGTAATTTACCGTTTGACAAAAAAGTAGCGCAAGATTGAAAATAAATCTCAAAAACGCGTTGAGCATTCTTATCCTTTCATTGTCGTTATTTGTTATCTTTCCGCCCCCTACCTTCCATGGTTTCCCATAAAGCCGCTTGTTGGCAAATTTTTTCTATTGACTGGCTGAATTCGGTCTTGTAGATGATTGAATAGGTGTATAACTTTCAAACCAAAAAAGACTCCATCATGGCTAAGGTCCCAAAAGTTTTGTAATTTTGGGTAGAATTTATGGTATTTTTTTGAAAATATTAAATTGGGGCCTTTTTTCAAAAAACGGGTTTTTGATGTTTATTCGCATAAAAACAGTTTCGAGTTGATGGATAAATTGAAAAAAAATTATTTTTGAGTAGAACATTTCAATACCAAGAAGTTATGTATATACATTTTTTCGATAGGAGTAACCAATTCTGAGCTACCGGAGCTCAAAATATAACTGGGGAGTAAAACTTGAAAATTTCAAAATTCTGTATCATTGGAACGGCGGAAAAAAACGATACAACAGGATATACGTGTACGTTCTTTTTGATAGTATAGTACATGGAAAAAAACTCAGTCAGATTGAAATTGTTAAGGTTTGCGAGCATGGCGAGTTGAGGTGGACTACCCCATATGTTGGCTCGTAACATCAACTTTCTTTCTGAAAATTTTATGATATCCATACGGTAAAACCTCTTATTTTAACCTCTCACATTTTAATCAACTGATTCTCTCACAACTTATCTTCTCCGCCGGCCAAGTTCCCCCGCCATTCTGATTACCGTCCTCAATTCTGACCAATTACAGTATAGCTGTGCAAACTGAGACGCAGTGGGTTCGCGAGTAGTCTTTAGTATATTCTCGAATATTCTGGCAAGTATGGAATATGGGCAGCGCCTCGCGAAAAAAAGTCGAGAGCGGGGACTGTAGGGGAATTTAAAATGTGCGAATACGCTTGGTCCCGGCTGTTTAAAATGTGAGAGGTTTTACTGTCGTTTGAAAATTACCTCTGAAAAACTAGTGTAATTTCAAATTATGATCAAGTGAAAGAAACGACTTGCCAGGCTAACGTGTGATTTCTGAAATAAACCATCCAGTGTACTTTCAACAACTCAGCTAGGTTTTATCTAATTTATTATCCGAGGTCATGGCTCATAGATTCCAGTATTACATAGGTTTATATTATATTGTTAATCCCTAGACTCATCAAACGCGGAACATTTTAAAGTACAGTGGTTGTTACAAAATTTTAGAGTTCGCTTATATCCGAAGTTGAACAATTTTGTTTGTCGATGTGCATGATATTATTTGCAGAGATACGGGAACACTTACAAGAACTCAAAGACACTCTGAAATCAAAAACATCAGTCAATATTACACAAAAGCAGTATAGAAAACCTCGAATAATCAAAGTGGAAACATTTAGTTCGGCCAATCTTACAAAGAATTTTAAACAGCAAAGGCTTATTGATCCCGGAGTTGAAACTCAACCGCCAGACATCACATCATCTGCATCTTATTCCAATATCAAATCCCGAAGACATTCTTCGCTGGATAAAATAATTGACAGTGATGTTACCAGCACCATCATACCAGAAACCGACGAATCAACAAGTACTGTCGACAACGGAGATAAAACTTATACCCTGACAAGTACCAAAGCAGTGGATTTCAATCCCTCAAAAAGTCCAATCAAGGATATATCTCAAACTTTTGTCTCAAATCAACCGAAGAACTTAGAAATAAAAACCTCCAGAAAAATAAAATTTCTTCAATAGAGTTTGACATCTTTCCGAGTGACACCACGTATAACACAAACCTAGATGATTTAGAGGCTTCGCCTTTGGAACCTTCAAATCTACAGGGTTCTGATATCAACTCAGCGTGCTATTCATTCCAATCTTTACTACATGATGCCAAAACACTCTTTCCTTCCATGGAATTTCTGACAAGCACACCTGAAACTTTTCAAAAAGAAAAGGTTGAACATTTGAGAAGAACAGGTCCTTCGAGCCACCTTAAATATATTCTAGTTAATATATCAATTAAGTATTGTACACCCGTTGTGTTAGTTGTTGGATTTATGTTTAAGGATCATCGCATGTGCACTGATAATTTCCTTGTAACGCATGCGCCTAATATAATGGAGCAGATTGTTTCTTCACGCATTTATTTAAAGATGTTTTTGTTTGGTCACTCGTTAATAAACCTTGGAACCAATCGGACGTGTCTTTGTCTTTGTTATTTTCTGAAAACACTACTTATCAATTTAATCCACAACAACGTCAATTCACTTCGATTTATCAGAACTATACGTCTTTCCTACGAGTCGAGTCGTATAAACCTTCCCGAATTATTTCTCTTCACCGATATATCGGAATACTCCGGAACTGCTTCCACAATCCTCTGTCTCTCCAAGGAGCTTGGTTTCGTCTTCATCCTTGCGAAGATTTTGGTAGAGGAAGAGTCAGAGTCGTCGACAAGAATTCGGGATAACGCATTAAGATCAAGTCAGCGCAAACACCAGTTATCCTTTGAGGTCCATTCTACATCACTTCGCTCCTTTCCCTCGTTCCATGTAATACCATAAGATCCACAAGAATAATATCTTATGAAGATTCTGATGGCAAGAGGACTCGACCAGATCAGTCATAGACCGAAGTCTCTTTGAATATTTCCTCCCGTCACACATTCTGCAGAGAACAATAACAATAATAATGATAATCTTATGGATATCGGAAGGGGATCTGGAACTAGAGTACACCCATGTTCTGCAGGTATTTATTCATTTCATTTCTTTTTGTTTTTCGTTAGGGAAATTAGGTTAATCATCGCTTCGACATTGGATATTCGGAAGTGTTTTAGGAAAGCAGCTCTATTTTGAAATACTTTACGATCCAAGCATATGGATTACCGTTAAGGGGGTATATACACCTTTGAATTTTGAAAAAATCGATTTTGTGTTTTTTGCATTTTTGGAACATAAGGGATGTAAACTATCTGTAAAAAAATCATCATGTAACAATATGTAAAAATGAAGAAGTTACAGCGATTTTTTGAAATATTTTGAAATTTAAAAAAAAATCAATTTTGTATTTTCTGCATTTTTGGAGCACTAGAGGTTTAAACTATCTGTCTTACTATTGAAATGCTTACGGAACAACCCCAAATCAGTTCAAGGTATAAAAACAGCTATATGGGCTATATGGTACCACAAGTCTTCGACAGACGATAAGCCGCAGCACCATCTCTACCCGGAGGGTCGAGCCTCTTGGTGTAAGTATCAACAGGCAATTGCAGTTCGAACAGTTGAGACATTCAAACACCGGGTTAATCTCCCAGAAATTGAGATGAATGAGGTCAGACCAGTCTCCGTTGACCTCAGCGACAAGGCATTACTAAAGCGCTGTGTCCGAGGTAAGACACAGCATATGAGCGAGTCCTAAGACTTTATTTTCAGGTCGTGACGTCCTTCAAGTTGGAGCCAACATTGCAGCGATCAACTCCCAAAGTCAACGAGGTATGTTGACAATCATGCAAAAATTTTCAGTAGAGCCAAAACACTACGCTGTCGCTGCAGCGAAACTACAGGGCTAAGCCCGAATCGAAGTTGTCGATAGGCGAGCGGAGCAGAGGACCAAGGAAGCTCGTGTTGCTCTGAGGTAACTACGGACAAACCCACAGGAGGAGGCCATCGAGGTGGAAGGTAGCAGTTATGAACCAGGTGCTTTATAGAAATAAGGCAACGCAGAACTTAGGCGACGTCGCAAAACAAGCTTTTAACTTTACCTGCGACGGTCCAACGCCTAGATCAAAAAGAAGAATGGAAAACTGTTTTGCATTATTAACTCACTCGATAGATCATAGAGAAGTATTATAGTAGTTTATCGGCATCCAGAACCATCAACGTAGTGATAAAGTTTAAAAGTTAATTTCTGAACAATCACTATTTTGACCGGTTGTCGTAAAGAATAAAATCAACCGTTGAACCGATCTTTGATTTTTTGGTCTTGAATTATTCATGAGAGATGCGATTCATGAGACATGAGAAAAAAAAAATCGAAAAAATTCAATAACTCAAGTAATTCTTGCAATATCAAAAAGTTCTATGTTCATCTGATAGAGGCATGTCTTATGAACAATTAAGGACCAAACATTCAAAGATCGGTCCAACTCTGGTTCTGATTCTTTACGACAACCAAGTGGTTTTATCTTTTCTTGTCTTCAGCGCAACCACCATTAGACTGAAAGTAATACATGATGTAAAATATGGATAATAAGGGTCAAACCCTCCTCAAACATGATGATTTTTTTCAATTTGTTCAGAGTCTTCAAGTTGCAGAAAAAAAAAAAATTGTTTTACAGAAATTCAACCCATTTAAAGGTGTATATACCCCCTTAAGTGGTAATGATAAATAAGCCGAAAACAATTTCAAGATTCAGTGAAAAGATATCACTCTAGATATTTTCGAACTCACTTTGTATCTAACTAGAAACATTTCTTACTTACACGATATCTAACTCTGGAGTGACAACTCACAAATGTCAAATTGCCATGTGATTGCTATTCCAAGGGATAGTCAATGTTTCTAATGAATATTCCTTAATACACACCAAGCTTACAACAACACCATCCTATCATTACCATTCGCATATCGTTTCTTCATATTTCAGATTCAGATGAACATGATTCAAATGATCCTGAATATGAGCCTCAAAAGGGGGATTCCTCCGATTCCGTATCGGAAGGCAGAAAGTGCCCTAGACCGAATTGACTGCTAAAGTAGAAATGAAAATTTGTCTTGTAATAGCCATAACGGTACAAATACTGTAACATATCAGGCTAGCTCCGAGGAAGAAGCGGCGCGCGCACCATCTTACGCGACCGACGATAGCCAGCGTGACGTCAGATTTAGGTATAAATATGGCACAGCTGACCAGGTAGATCAGCATTTGTCGCCTGTCGGGACACTTGACTCTGTTTGTATTAGCTAAATTTCCGCATATTAGATCAAAAACTTAGAGTATCGCCTGTCGGGATCTCGCAAATTTATAACATAGAATATCGCAAAAGCGGCATCAAAAATTGAACTTAGAAATTATCGCCTGTCGGGATAGATTTCAAATATTCGAACTTAGAAAATTATCGCCTGTCGGGATAAAATCATAAGAACACTTAGAGTAGTAAAACTAGAATTAAAACTTAGAATTAGACTTTTATTTTTGTATTGTTTTGTATAACTTCATTACCGCAAACAGTATCGATTTGTTGAATAAATAGAATAAGTGGATAAAACTTGGATATTTATTTGACAGTCTAAACAGCTGAGTTTAGGCGCACTGGTGCCTTCACTGATCAACTAGATTCGTGTTCGACACTCAGAACGCTCTCAACTTCAGCGTGTTATTATTTCCTTGTGTTGACAAAATTTAAAAGGATAGGAAACCGAATTCAGGTGCACTGGTGTCGTCACTAATCGAATAGATTCGTGTTTGTCACTCAGAACATTCTTAATTTCGGTAAACAGCGTAGATTTCCTGATCTATCGCTGTCAGGGAACAGAACTTGTCTGTAAAATCATCTGCTTTTTACCCCCTTTGTGGCGTAACAAGTCAGAAAGCTAGTTAGCTTGTTTAACGCATAGAATTTTAACGTATCGCCGCCTAGAACAACTCAAACTAAATTTAATGCAACAACCACGCCTTGACTCTCGCTCATTATCGCATTATTTAATTTATTAAATAACCCGAAAAGTTGCAATACATTGAATGTATCGACTGCGAAGACTCTTCCAGGATCGAATAGATGCAATGATGATAACTTGTATGTCGTCAAATCTCGGGGTCGCAATGGCGATATAAAATCAAATTCCTGTTTTTATTGCCACACGAAACAACAAAAAATCGCACGGCATTTAGAACTCAAACATCGAGATGAACCAGATGTTCGAAAATTTACTGATCTACCGAAGAACAGTAGTGAACGGAGAAAAATAATAGCAGTCATCCGTAAGAGGGGAAATTTCTTATTCAATACGCAGACTGAATATAACGACGGGGAATTGATTGTTTCTAGAAGACCCAATAATAAATTTAATAGATCGGCTCGTCACTTTCGAGCATGTGCAAATTGTAAGGCTTTCTTCTCCAGAAACAGTCTTCGAATGCATGTTGTGAAATGCACTGGACGAAGCAGCAAAAAAAGTCGGGTGGTCATGGTAATGAGCAAGCAAATCATGGCTCGGATGCGTTCTCGAGCCACTGATACTGTGATAAATCTTATCTTTCCCCCACTCAGAGAAGATGACGTTGTACGAGCTGTTCGGTACGATGAATTAGTCATTGTCTACGCTAATAAAATGGGCGAAAAGTATTGTTACATCGGGTGAAACGCCCTGTACCTTTAACTAACATGTATGAAGTATAAGATCTAGCAGTTGTGAGGTGAATGTAATATCCATGAAAACATAAGAACTAGGTTGCTGAGTAAACAGCTATTATTGTAAAACTGATCAGTTTTGTCCTAGACTTAATTGGGCATAGACGTGTTTCTTTGAATAAATCTATTGCTTTTACCAGACTTCTCGTTTACCAGCCTTTGCTTTTTCTCGTCTTTCTCTACCGAGAAACCCACGTCCCCTTACTTTATTACAGTATCAACAGGCTCGTGATTATGAAATGGTTCGACAACGTATTAGACTTCTTGGTCGCTTTCTGATAACGATTAGAAAGTTAAACAAAGATATTACAGATCTCACCTCTGTTTATGACCCAAAATTTTGTGACGACGCTGTAAAAGCAATTACCATCGAAGCTAAGCTCACACAATCGTCACAAAAGCTCGCTACACCAGCTGTCGCTTCCAGTTTAGGCACGTTACTCAAGCTACTGGGGTTGATTCTTGTAAATGAATGCATCAAAACGCATGATGATATAAAAAAAGCATACAAAAGACTTTATAAAATTACTCACACAAGAACTTTCACTAAGTGTCAATCGAAGAGTTACGGAATCTCAGACATTGCAAAAAAGAAGATCCAAAGTTGAGTTACCGTCAATGGATGATGTCAAAATATTATGTAAATACTTGGAAGAGAAAGGGAACACAGCATTCCAAGAGCTTACTGACAAATTTTCGGAGCGAGTTTGGATAAAATTGGCAGAAACAACTTTGACATCCGTACAATCGTTCAATCGCCGACAAGCTGGGGAAATAGAGCGAACTTCAATCGAAGATTTTAGAAATTACCAAAGTCTCGATGCGAATACTGACAAAGAGTTATTCAGCTCATTACACTGGTAAACAATGGTTTTGTTGCCCTCGATGTAAGAGTGGTTTCGAATACCTCTGTGCTAACAATTCATGAAATAACGAATGGTTTTGGAAGATTGTGTTACGTCCCAACTCTACCTACTCCCAATTATCACCCGATTCCACCTTCTCCCAGATATCATCCGACCCGCTATTTCTTTTCTGCTAATCTCTCGTCACTTCCTTTCCTCTAGACCTGTACTTATCACTTCCCGCATTCCTGCAAACTCGTGCGAGCTGTACCCGGCCCCACGATTTGCAAGTCAACCAAAATCCCCTCCTTATTCTAAGTTTACCTTATTCTAGTCCTCTCACTCCTCAATCACTTCTTCCAATTCCTTCAAAACCAAAACATCTCCTAATTCTATCTTTCCTATGGGGCTGCTATAATTGTGAAAAGTGGAAGTGAAAGCTAAAGAGACATTGAAACGAAAAAGCCTACGACAACAAGGCAAACGAAAGAAATCTACGACGATAAGAAACAAAACGGAAGAAGTGTACGACAACAAATCAAACAAAAGAAATCTACGACGACTAGAAATCGAACGAAAGAAGCCTACGACAACAAAAATCAAACGAAAGAAATCTACGACGACTAGAAATCAAACGAAAGAAGCCTACGATAACAAAAATCAAACAAAAGAAATCTACGACAATAAGAAACCAAAACGAAAAATCAACGACGACCGAAATCACACGAAAGAAGTAGACGCCAACGGGAATTAAATCAAACGAGGGATATTGACGACAACCAAAAGCAGCCGCCGACGAATCAGCGAACCAAAGGAAATCGACGACTACGAGCAGCACGCCAGAACCATCTCCATCTCTACTACTAATCGCCGCAGTTCCACTAGCGCTTCAAATACTTCAGACAGAAATGCTAATCTGCTCGACTCTTGCAACACTCACCTTTCTGTAAGTCCTATACATTTTACCACATAGACGCATAATTTAGAAATAACAAAATGCCTGACGAAAATGGCACCGGCGCTGCACCCGCTCTCAGTCTGTATTTGCCGCTACAAACCGCGATAGCATTAATACCGACTTTTGACGGCACCAAGGGGTTAATCACTATGTAAAAATGGCGTACACGGATTACGATTACATGGATTACACGTGATTACAAAGATTACAAAGATTACCGGAAGACTGCAAAGATTACACAAAGATTACACAGATTGCAACGGGATTACAAGGATTACAAAGATTACATGGATTGCAAAGATTACAAAGATTACCAGAAGGCTGCAAAAATTACACAAAGATTACACGGATTGCAACGAGATTACTAGAATTACAAAGATTACATGGATTGCAAAGATTACACGGATTGCAAAGATTACAAAGATTACCAGAAGGCTACAAAAATTACACAAAGATTACACGGATTGCAACGAGATTGCAAGAATTACAAAGATTACATGGATTGCAAAGATTACAAAGATTACATAGATTGCAAAGATTACACGGATTGCAACGAGATTACAAGGATTACGTTATTGTATGACACGAGTGCACGGAACCGAAATATCGCATAGTGGCAGAAATAAGAACTTTCACTGTTACGTTTAACCGTGTGGAACCCAGCGCTATTATGGCCAAGTCAGACACTTAGGCAGCGTTTGATTTCTGACGTATTCCTACGCCCCATACAGTTCATGCCGGTTCTTCGAGAGACCAATCCCAAGCCGATACGTCAACGCGTGGAACAAGTTTCTTGGGAAGTCCCGTCAAGAGTTCCGTTCTGTGAGAAGCACCGAATTTTCAAGAGAGACATGAGTCATTCAGTGGTAGGTAATCAAAATATTCCGAGCTATGATGTTTGGTGGGACCAAGGCAGATTGATGGTTAGGCCTGGTTAAGAGCCAATGATGAAATTGTTGAATTCAAGGTACAATGTTGCCATACAATGAATTACAAAACAGCGTCATTGAAAAATTCGAGGGAAAATTTGCTGTTGTTTATATCGCCAGTTTCCGAGAATTTTCGATCTTAACATAATGAGTATGAGGTAATAACAAGGGTAATAATAATTGCGTGAAAATAAGGCTGAGTTCCGAAGTCAGCAGTCTTTTGCCTAGATTTTTCACGTTGACAGTAAAAAATGTCTAAATTCCTCACAGGAATTTTGAGAATTTTTTCAGATTTTACAGAATGGTCGGAATTTGAAACGTTGAAAACCATCGTAACTCCGAAAGTAAAAACCTTGGTAAAAACCGGAAGTCAAAAAAATCTGAGAGCTGAGCAGGGAACTGAGTGTTTTTCAAGTGCTACTATTACGTAAATTAATTTGAGAAAAAACTAAAAATACGAGGAAAGAAAGGGTGACGTGGAATATTCCCCTGAATATTCTATATACATTTATATACGAATATATGCCCAAGTAGGGGAAGGTGGGGCGGAACGGCCAGGGGGGGTTAAATGGCCCACCAAAAAAAAAAAAATTGACATATTCGCATTTTCGCATCATGGGGGACCGTACGAAACGGTATGCAATGGGATTCCGCTGACAGTCATCAAAAATTTTCAGGGTGGTGCTAAACGGCCAACTCAAAAAAAAGTTACGCAACGGCATTTTCACGTCGAGGTGAGTGAGATAACGCTATATGCAACGTGGTTTCACTGAAAACGACGCAAAACCGAAAGGGTGGAGCAAAGTCACCATAGACTAAATAAAAAATTAAAATAAAAATAAATTTCTTTTTTTAAAAATAAAATAATAAAATTTCACCTTCATTTTTCGGTCTTGCGTCGTTTTCAGTGGAACCACGCTGCATATAGCGTTATCTCACTCATCTCGACGGGAAAATGCCGTTGCATAACTTTTTTTTCGAGTCGGCCGTTTAGCCCCACCCTGAAAATTTTTGATGACTGTCAGCGACATCCCATTGCATACCGTTTCGATACGGTCCCCCATGATGCGAAAATGCGAATAAGTCAATTTTTTTTAGGTGGGCCATTTAGTCCCCCCTGGCTGTTCCGCCCCACCTTCCCCTATATGCCTATACCTTTAAGCATGGGTGACATCACAACTTTGTAACTTTCAAACTGCTGTATTAGCTGCAATTTTCGTATGATCGGAAAAATAAAAAATATGATTAAATTATTTTTCGGGGACTACTAAAAGACATGAAAAACTGTTGTGTGAACGTAGCCTAAAGGCATAGTGCGGTGGCGCTACGATCAGCCCTAGCGGGCAGTAACAAATGTAATGGCGACCATCGGGGCCACGTGAGACACTACCTCTGCTCGTTACTTATATAAAGTCTATCAATTAATTCATTATCCTTCCTCCTAACACAACATGGTGTCAGAAGTAAACTTCGATAAGGAAAATTCGACCCAGTAACACGATAATATCGTATAGAACGCGAGTGAAAACAAAATTGCCGAACGTTCTCTGGTCTTTGACGAGCGGAAAAAAAAAATGCCGGACGAAATGCCGCAAACCGCCTCGAACGTTCGTTCGCCGGACGAGTTTAGTTTCAACAAGCCCGAAACATGGAATACCTGGCTCAAACGTTTCGAGAGATACGTGTCAGTAGCAAATCTCTCGGGAAAACCCGACAAAGAAAAGATTGACCTATTGTGTTATACCATGGGTGAAAAATCGGAAGAAATATTAAACCAGATTTTGCCTCAAATGGATAACAGCACTACATTCGCCACGGTAAAAGAAAAATTTAATACGTATTTTTCACCAAAGAAGAATCTAATATTCGAAAGATTTAAATTCAACTCACGGATTCAACAAGCTGGAGAATGCGTGGACTCGTTCGTAACAGCGTTATATACCCTGGCTGAAACATGTGACTACGGTGAGCTCAAAGAACAGTTGATCCGAGATCGCATTGTTATCGGCGTACGAGATTCGAAGACATCAGAGCGTCTTCAGTTAGTCGCAGATCTCACAATTGAGAAGGCAATAACCATAGCCCGACAAGCGGAGATGCAAGCAAAAGAGGGAAAAATCCTACGGCAAGACGTAACCGAACGCAGCGAAGTCAACCGAGTTTCCCACGGACCTAAGAAGTCTCAAGTAAATACTCAGCCAAAGAAACCTCCAGAAGAGAAGAATCCTCAGCAAGAGAAAAACCGGTGCTACCGATGTGGTTTTCCAAAACACACGGACGTCAACAAATGCCCCGCCCTGAAGTCAACATGTCGCAAATGCAACAAAATCGGTCACTGGGACCGTGCCTGCAAATCAAAAAATATACGACGACTGGAGGAAGACGATGGCAGCGACGAAGCTTACGAAGAAGTGTTTCTAGGGGTAGTAAGTAGTTTTAAGCCGGGTAAAAATATGGATTTTTCGATAAGCCTTAATGTATTGGAATTTTCAGACAAAATCGATTTCCTGATTGATACAGGCGCAGACGTTACATGCATTTCAAACGATTGTGTTCCAAAAAAACTAGAAAGTAAAATTACGAAGTCAGACAAAATAATTCTAGGGCCGGACGGTAAAAAACTGCCAGTTTTAGGATCCCTTAATGCGAGTTTGAAAAATCATAACTCAGTAATACAGGCTAAAATTTACATTCTGAACGGCTTGAAGCAAAACCTACTGGGTAAACCAGAAATACAAGGCCTCGGTTTGTTAAAGAAAATTCGCAGCTTACAAGTACCTGTTAGTTCTAAGGTCCAACCTACTAAAGAGTTCCCAAAGGCTTTCAGTGGTTTAGGCAAGTTCAAGAAAGAACTAAAAATACATGTGAAAGAGGACGCAGTACCTTTTTCCCAATCGACACCTCGCGGAGTGGCGATCCCTTTAATGCCTAAGCTAAAAACAGAATTAGCTAGACTTACTGAACAAAACGTAATTGTTCCAGTTGATTTTCCGACAGATTGGTGTAGTGCAATCGTAGTTGTACCAAAAAAAGAATCCAAAGAAATCCGTCTCTGTTGTGACTATACACAGCTCAACAACAGCGTTAAAAGGTCAGTCTACCCTATTTCTAAAGTTGATTCAGCGCTAACCAAAGTAAAAGGAGCTAAAATTTTCTCTAGATTAGACGCGAATTCTGGATTCCATCAAATCAAACTAGATAAAGAGAGCCAACCACTGACAACCTTCATTACACCATTCGGAAGATATATGTATACAAGACTACCGTTTGGCATAAATTGCGCCCCAGAGTACTTTTCGAAAATGTATGCCGACTTATTCGCGGATATTGGGATCCTTAGGATTCGGGTACGCCAACTAGTGGCGAAAAGTATAACCTCTCACAGTAGGCTAGAGTGTCAATGCTTACATGTGTCTTTAACGCAAGTAGTGAAAACTATTTATTTTATAAAATTAATTTAATTGCTAGTTGCATAAAAAATATTTTTGTGAATTTATACAAACGTTAATTTTAACTTATCGTTATGGAGTTCTCACCAAAACCAAATAAAAGCAATATTTATTGCTCCGTTTATGGTTGTAAAAGTCGAGCATGCAAAAACGACACGGTTCGTTTTTTTATTTATCCGAAGAAAAATGAGGGTGTGGTCACTATTAAAAATAAATTCGGCGAAGATGAAAAAATTGATCGTTTTGATGCATGGATAAAAATTTTGAAAATGGGTAAACCTGTGACCCCTACAATGAGAGTATGTTCTTTACATTTCGTTGCAGAAGATTTTATTCCATCAAGTAAGTGCTATTGTTCATTTATCATTTTTATAAATATTTTCAATGTATTAAAAATATATTTTTTACATAATTTTAACTGAACTTTGATCACCATGATTTTTTTTCAAGGTTGTAAAGCACGTAGATTAAAAAAAACATCAGTCCCATCAGTAAACCTACCAACTGTTTCAACTGACACATCAATGGATCCTTCGAAAGTTGAACAAAATTCTCAACGATTAAAGAGATTACACAATCGAGCTACTAAAAAAGAACAAAACTCGAACAATATTGGTCCAGATACTTATGATAATAACTTTCATCTCTCCGCCTGCTCAAAATTTAATCAAGACACTGTCCAATTGGCGGACATGGAAAAAGAAAATTCTCCATCTCCAATTTCATCAAGCGATAAAAATTCTTGTTCCACATCTAAAGATGCTACAACTCAATTTCCAGAAGTCCAAGTCCATAAGGAGTTTCGGGATATGAGCGTACAGGTTTCAACAGAATCACTAACTCCGAAATTTACGTCTTTGATTACAACTGAGGATGAATTGAGTACAATGACAGGAATACCTAACTTCGTTCTACTGAAATCAATAATAAAGTTAGTTGATAAAAAAACATCATCTGTCCACGTGAACTCCAAATTTGATAATCAGGAAGTTATTGTCATGACATTTATGAAGCTAAAACAAAATATGTCGTACGCAGTACTATCAGTTTTGTTCAAAATTTGTACTCCTGTAACTTGTCGAACAAGAATTCTGGACATGATTGATATTTTGTACGCGTGTTTGAAATCTGCCATTTATTGGCCAAGTAAAGATAATGTTTCAAGAAATATGCCGCAATGCTTCAAAAATTTTTCAAATGTGCGAACTGTCGTCGACTGTATTGAGATTCCAATACAAAAGTTTAAAAACTTATGCTGCCAATTGAACACTTATTCTTATTATAAAAGTGGTTATACGCTAAAATTCATGACAGCTGTAACACCAGCGGGAATCATTTCATTTATCAGCAAACCTTATGGTGGTCGATCTTCGGATAATGCTATTTTTGAACAAAGTGGAATCTTAAAAATGATGGATAAAAATGACGACTTGATGGCTGATCGAGGATTCACAGTGAGTGATCTGTGTAAAAAATATGATGTCAAACTTATTACACCTCCATTCCTGAAACAAAAGAAACAGTTTTCACAAGCAGAAGCTCAGATCGGGCGACAAATAGCGAAAGCTCGAGTCCATATTGAAAGAAGTAATCAACGACTAAAAAACTTCCAGATATTATCTTCCAAAATGCCTGTAGGTCTCATCTATAAATCAATGGAAATATTTACTGTTATTTGTGCTATTGTAAACTTAAGCAGTCCAATTCTAAAAAATGATAAATTTTGTTAATAAAAATAAAAACATTGTAAAATATATTTATAATAAAATATATTTTTCATTGATAAACTCTTATATATTTCTATATTGCACAAAATATATATAACATTTTATAAAAACACATCAATTCTATTAATAGTACTTTGTTTTATAACAAAATTAAAAAAATGAGTTACTCTTCGCTCGGTTGTTCTTGTTCTTTTTCACAGATATTATGCAACATGAATTTGAAATATACAGATTTCAATGAAAATAATAAGTCTTGAGCAAATTTTTTGTCAAAACTTGTAGGAATTATTTTCAAACTTTTATCGAAAGAAGAATAAATTACAAAATCAGTGGATTGGACATTGACGAGTGCCATAATAATTTGGACCTGAGCATAATACATGTGTTTTTTTTTTAAGCTGACTTGACCATTTTGTACTTCTAACCATTTTACTACTTTAATTGCATCATCAGCACTTGTTTTTTTTCCTTCAATCGGACATTTTATTTCAATAATTCTGTAAGGTTCATTATTTTTAAATATTATTCCATCTGGAGAGCCACCTAACCAAGGATTCTCCTTCGAGATAATCAATCCACATTGAACTACTTCAACAGACATATTAGCTTCATAAGCTTCACGAGCTGGAGACTCATTTTCAAGGCCGTATTTTGTATTGGCATTGCTAAACGATTCTCCAAAGAAGTAATCGACCGACTTTTTTTTCCAATCTGGGTTTTTATTTTTACGATAGGTGTAAAGTTTGTACGCATCACTCGCAGTTATCCTTAATTGTCTTTCTTTCATCCAAACACTATATAATTCATGAGTTTCTTCACAGATTTTTTTAATATCATCAGAGAGACGACTTAATATTTTCCTACAACATTCGTCAGGTGTAAATTTTATATCAAAATTCTTCAATCTTAGAAGTAATTCGGACTTTTCTTGATTTCTTATTATCGCCATCATTTTATCGGGAGATATTATTGCTTGGTTAGTTTCTGCCTGTACAGGGTCATGCCTTCCAAGTCTACATGCAATAAAATTAAAAAAAAAAAGAAATATACATTTATAAATTATTTTCTTTATAAAAAAAGTTTATTTTGCAACTTATTTAACCACTTACTTATAATTTCAAAATTCTTTTTTTTTTAAATATAACATTTCGAATAAATGGCTAAATTCCTAAAATTCATTTACTAAAACTAATAAAAAATAAAAAATAAATAATTAAAACTTCTCGCAATAGTGACTTCTTTTTAAAGTAAATCAGGATGTAAATTGTGTAAAATATAAATAATTGTAGAAAATGTTAAAATGATTAAAAAAAATTGAAATCACAATACTTAAAATAAGTAAAAAAAAACGAAGCAATTACATGTGCATGGCTAAAGCTGATGACGGATTATCCTCAATTAAAATGCGTCGAAACTCCTCGTCTTCATCATAATCATCAGTTTGTAGCATAACATTGACAGTATTATTGATTGAAGGTTCCGAATCATCACATACATCGTCAGCATTATCAGATTCTTGAAGATCCATGTGATTAACACCTTCTAGCACTTGGAGAGCAACGTCGAGATCCTCTGGGATAGGATTTGTTTGTTTTTTACCCTTTATTTTTCTTTCTCTTGCTAAATTTATTTTTTCTACTAAACATCTATGTGACAGCAATGGGTTCATATCGTATTGTTGAAGTATAGCCTGTTTTGGAGCACTCCATGCACATTTTTTATCAGTACATGAAATTAGTTTCAGACTTTCCAAATCATTTCTGAAAAAATTTATACACATTGTTAAACTTCTACTTATATTACATCAATATTAATTATTAAAATACATAGTTTTAATCGGAAAAATACACTAGAGTTTTGTTTACTTACCGATTTAAATAAAGCAGTGTTGCTACCACATGCTTACATTCAGCACCTTTACCAGCTGCGTAGGAACAATTCATAGCTACGATTTTTCCTTTTTCTTTAAGAACTTCCCCAATAATCTCATGAGGATCATCTCGAATACTCGATGATTGGAGACAAAAAGCAATTATTTTTAAACAGTTATTTTCCTCACTAATCTTGCCACAGTTCAACAAGTGCCCTTGGTTTAAAATATTTTCACCACCAGTAAAATTTTTGCTTTGAGGTGTTGCAAGCGCGAACGCACAAATTTCTTGAATAGAAATACGCATATTTTAATGAAAAACCTCACAACCGAATTACAAAATATTAATAAACTAATTGACAGAGCGGTGTAAACAGCGTAAGCATTGATAGTAGCCTACTTTGAGTAGTTCATTTCTTGGCCACTAGATGACTGGTGCTTAAGCCACGCCCATCCTTAGGATCCCAATACCCAACTTAATCATTCACATAGACGACATACTAATATTCGGTCAAACGACAGAAGAACATGACGAAACGTTGAGAGCTGTTTTGAAAAGAGTCGAAAAAGAAGGTATCACCTTAAATGAGAAAAAATGTGTTTTTGGAGCACGTGAAGTTGATTTTTTGGGCCATCGTGTATCAGAACGAGGAATTACCGTTTTGCCAGAACGAGTATCGGCAATCGTAAACTTTCCGACTCCAAAGGACAAAGATTCCCTGCTGCAGTTTCTAGGCGCGGTAAATTTCATTGGAAAATTCATACCAAATAAATCAAAAGTGCTCGAACCACTGAATTCCTTATTACGAACAGACATTCCTTTCGCGTGGCTAGAACAGCAAAAACAAGCGTTTGATGAAATAAAACGTTTGCTGATAGATGCTCCGACTTTAGCACATTACGATTTCTCAAAGAAAATTATTATCCAAGCAGACGCATCGTCTTACGGCTTAGGTGGTGCGCTGATGCAAGAAGACGAACATAAAAATCGCGAACTAGTATCATACACATCAAAAACTTTGACCGACGCGGAGAAAAGATACAGCCAAATAGAGGAAGAGGCTTTAGCGTTAGCAGTCGCGGCTGATCATTTCAAAGACTATATTACCGGAATAACTTTGACTTTGGAGACGGACCATAAACCTCTCGTACAAATTTTGCAAACTAAGCCGCTAGACGAGCTAACACCTAGATTGCAAAGGATTCGCATGCGATTAATGCGATACACCTACGAAGTAATACATATCCCGGGTAAACAATTGATTCTCGCTGATTCTCTATCAAGGAATCCGCTAGATGGATTCGGTAACGACACAGACGATTTGCCAGAAGAAATCGAAGCCTACATAAACTTCGTTGTAAATAGCTTACCGGCGTCACAAACCCTACTAGAGAGAATCCGCTACGAACAAGAATGCGACTACGTTTGCTCCAAACTGATCCAATATTGTTTCAGAAACTGGCCTCCAAAAAATCAACTTCCCGATGGTATGTTACCATACTACCAAATCAAGGAAAATATCTCTTTTGCAGACGGACTCTTATTGTTTAATTCTAGATTAGTTATTCCCCCTCCTCTGCAAATGGAAATGTTGTCCAAGATTCATGAAGGCCACTTTGGCATTAATAAATGTAGAGAAAGAGCAAAACAATCGGTT
Source organism: Rhogogaster chlorosoma (assembly GCA_944452935.1). Classification (NCBI taxonomy): domain Eukaryota; kingdom Metazoa; phylum Arthropoda; class Insecta; order Hymenoptera; family Tenthredinidae; genus Rhogogaster; species Rhogogaster chlorosoma. Next base: position 11,806,457 of record OX101800.1, on the reverse strand, counting down.
TGGTGGTTGGGCATGAGCTCACAACTGAGAATTTTAGTAGAAAACTGTCCAAACTGTATCCAAGAAAGAAAAAATGTCAAGGAACCTTTTGTAAAAGAAAACTTTCCAGATAGACCTTGGCAAAAGGTAGGCATAGACTTGTTCAAATGGAATAGATGGTTTCTAATTGTAACAGACTACTACTCCAGGTTTTTCGAAATCATCCCGTTAAAATCCATGACCGAAGCGACTATTATTGAGAAATGTAAACTACTATTTGCAAGATTTGGAATCCCAGAAATTGTAAGAAGCGACTGCGGCACACAATTTGCAACAGAGTTTCAAAAATTTGCAAAGGACTTTGACTTTAAACATATAACTAGTTCACCGAAATTTTCCCAAAACAATGGAGAAGTAGAATCGGCCGTTAAAGTAGCTAAAAGTATCATTAAAAAATGTGACGACGTTAGCCTAGGTCTATTAGCCTATAGAACTACGCCTCTTGAAAACGGCTACTCGCCAGCCGAACTGATGTTTTCTAGAAAAATCCGATCTCGCATTCCGATTCTTCCAGAAAATCTTGGAACCTCCGCAGCTCATAACGAAATTAAAGGAGAAGAGAAGTTAAGAAAAGAAAAACAAGAAACTATGTACAATAAGAGACATCGTACAAAGAAATTATCAGAATTGCAAATAGGTGACAAAGTCTGGATAATCGATATGCGAGTATACGGAGAGATTACAAGTAAGGATAAAAATCCGAACTCATTTTTGTTGAAAACAGAAAAGGGTAGTGTAATCAGGCGAAATAGATGGCATCTTGTACCTGCCCCATTCAAACTATCTGTTGTACCAGACATTGATCCACCGATCATACCAGACTTTAATGACAATGATCAAAACATCGTTGACCATCTAGATAACCCAATAATCATCGAACCGAATGTTATTGTTAACCAAGACGACCTATTATGCGAAGATGTCGGACCTGTAAACAACGAAAATGCTCGTCCAGAAAATGTCGACATTCAAGCGCAAGGACGTAGGTCGTCTAGGCAAAAGAAGCCACCTGGTTGGCTTGGCGATTATGTATGTTTAATAAATACTGTAATACCCTAACAGAACTTCAAATAAAAAGAAGAGGGTGTTGTGTGAACGTAGCCTAAAGGCATAGTGCGGTGGCGCTACGATCAGCCCTAGCGGGCAGTAACAAATGTAATGGCGACCATCGGGGCCACGTGAGACACTACCTCTGCTCGTTACTTATATAAAGTCTATCAATTAATTCATTATCCTTCCTCCTAACACAACAAAAACCTTGTAAAAAAACAAAAACAGGATCAAAGCCAATTTTTTAAAATCAGGCACAATTGTGGAAAAATCAAGGGAAAAATTCATTTAATTATATACAATTATTAAATAATTTTTTTGAAAATGAACCAAAAATCCGGGCATTCATCGTGGAAGGTTAACATTTTTACGTTTTACTTTAATCTAAAAATTATACAATATTTTTTTGATGCGATACGGTTCATTGATTCAAAAAAATAGCACAGTTAATTTTGTCGATTTCGGTGGTATCCTCTCATTTTTGTTAGTTTTAGTTCACTATGGGACTTCGTGGATAGCAGAGTGTCAAATAAATTTCGATTTTATTCTTTGCATTTATAGGAGCCGGAAAGCGGGTGTGGCGAAATATGGTGGCGAAAAATAGAATCGGATATCGATATTAATTTACCTACATACTTAAAAAACTTGCTAACTTTGAATGGATTCGATAATATGATTGCTCTTAGCTCACTGTCTGACCAACACATAGAGAATCTGGAAACATTCGCCCGAAAAGATTTGAAAGATTTCATTGAAGATGATCAACCATTGAGTAATTACTACGGAATCTACTGGAAAAAAATAGCTGCTTTCAAAATCGTATGCGGTCATCGCGTGCTGCTGCAGCGTCTAATAGAACATTGCAAACAACAACTGCGAGTAATCGTTACTCGGAAGAAGACTGTTTCCACGACTGTTTCTGATACCCCCAAAACCAGCTCGGAGATTGGCAGTTTCAAGGATCAAAATAATTTGAATGAGCTTGAAAAACGATTACGAAGTACGCTGAAGAATAATATTGAAAAGTTGTTGGATAACAATTGTATCGAACGCACCGAAAAAAGTTTTAATGCATTGAAGGATATAACGATATCAGTGAAAAAATGCACTTCTGGCAGTGGAAAGTGTGACTTCGAAGCGAAAATTTCTAGCATTTATTGCCGTCAGACATCAAAATGTTATTACGCGAGTGGGAGATGGATAGTAGGAAACTACGTAAGACATCTTACAAATGTGCATAAGAACCATAATTCATCGTCGGTTGTAGATTTTGTTGTTGACGTGAATCCTACAATTGTTAATCCTGATGTGGGAAAAGAATGCGATGACAATCAAAACAAAAATAATTCTAATAACGAAGAAACCCAGAAAGAAAGTATTTGTAACGAGATTCAAAGTCGCGATCATACACAATCTACCGTAGGAAAACAAGACGGACAATCTGAAATGAAAAGAAAGTTGATTAATCCTAAAATCGAAAAATCTACAAACGCAAAGAAAACGAAAAAAAGTTCGGCGGAAACAGAATCCTCTGAAAGTCAACACGACAATGCGGAAATCAATCACGAGGATTTTTAAAGGCGGAAGAGTTTGTTAGGGCACATTCTCTTCTAACCGAGAAACAACAGCCCGTGTTGAACGCAGAAGAATTACGAGAAAAACCCTTGGAAAAACCCTCGGAAAAACCATCAAGATGGAAGTTACATAAATATTCAAGATAAGAACGAAATAAAAGATCACTTAATCGCACAATCATCGGACAAACTGAAATAACAGACTTTTTTTGTGTTATCAATAACATAGAAAAGTTGGCATTAGACAATACTGAATTGAAAAAAATGTTGGTATCTCAAATGGAGTCAACAAATACCGCCGCTAGGTCGGAATATTTTGCAAATTCCAGTCAATTCCTAAATGCTTTGATGAATTCTGCCGAAAAAATACAGGAAAACACAAATCGGGTCATAAATACGAAGAATCTTTAAAAATGTTCGCTTCATATTTATTCATAATGGGCGGTAGAAGTTTATATGAAACCATAGAAAAAAATTTGCCAGGTTCCTTACCATCCAGTGCTACAGTAGGAAGATGTTTAAGAAATTTTAATGATTCTGTTGTAGAAGGTGAGTTTCGTTTTTGCAAATTACGGCAATACCTCGAGGAAAAATCTTTACCTAAATTAATCTGGATAAGCGAAGATGCCACTAGGGTAACCGGAAAAATTCAATACGACGCAAAAAATAATCAAATTTCTGGGTTTGCCGTGCCGTTTAACGATCGTGGTATACCAATATGCAGCTCTTTTCCAGCTGAAACTGCGGAACAGATTCAGGATTACTTTTCTTCGTGTGCTATCGCAAACTATGCCTACGTTATCATGGCTCAACCATTGCACGAGGGAGTAGCACCCTTCTGTCTTTCGTTCTTCGGCTCTGAGAACCGTTTTACGGCTGATCAAGTCAATCATAGGTGGCACTAGATGAAAGAACAGGCAACGGCTGAGGGTATTAAAATTCTCGGATTTTCGTCGGATGGCGATGCAAAACTATTAAAGTCAATGAAAATAAAATCGCTATCGAACAATCCAGAAATAATACCTGAAACTTGGCAGCCTTTTTTTGCCCAATCGTTATCGCAAGATGAAATGTATATTCAAGATACTATCCATATTCTAACAAAACTTCGGACAAGATTTCTCAATCATTTAGTAGAATTAAAAATTGGAGATTATATTGCCTCGCCTGATCACGTGCGTGAATTAATTGGAGCGGAAGGTAAGCTAGTACACGGCTTGTGTTTATCCGACTTAGACGCCAGTGACAAAATGAATTTTAACACTTCGTCTGCAAACGTTTTTTCCGCACCTCTCGTCTGCAAACGTGGGTCTTTCGCGTCCGGCCATTACTTCATCCCCTTAATGCACTCAGCAAATTCTGAAGAAATTGATGCTACTTCTTGAAATATTCATTTTGAAGTGCAGATTGTAAAATTTTTGAAAATTAAATTTTTTCATACATTTTTTGTTAAATAAATGAAGAAATTCGGAAAAAAATTTTGATTTACAGAAAAAATTGTAACTCAGAGAACTCTAAAGATAGCGCACTTTTTTAAATTGGAAATTAAAGGTAAATAGTGTAGCTTGAAGAAAAAAATTATTTTTTTTCATTTATTCAAAGCTAAGTGCTTAAGTTTTGGACATGAAAACAGGCAATAAATTACGTACGATGCATATTGGTTTTCACACATTTTATTAGCAAAAAAATTTTTTTTTCTTTTTTTACAATGAAAAGTCCTTATAATTACATATTATTATGATTCTCAACCTAACAGTGCATTGTAGTTGATAATTTCGTTGAGGCTGATCGCTGCTCCATTTTCAAAAATACTAAAGAAAAAAATTCCAAATTTTTTTTTAGGCATACTGACTAATGCCAAATGCCTTTGGCATACTACTGATGCCAATAATACCATAAAACACGAAAAAAAAAAATTTCACGAACTCACCTGTTTACTACACGCCGTCTGCAAACCTGGGTCTTTCGTGTCCTCTGCAAAGTTCGTGTGCTCGTCACCACTACCTGGAAGGTACTAAAATTTTGAAACTTGGGCATTAGTTCCCCTTCCTATATAACTTTTTTTACAGATAAGGAGGAGCCTCCGCCCTTCCCCTATTTTCCCGGTACAAACCAAAACTGTTTTCGCTCGGACACGAACGACCCAGGTTTGCAGACGAAGGGTTAAGGCTGCTGAGAAACTTTGCGGGCCGAAAGTGATAACTGCTATGTTCAACCATGTGTGCATGTTCACATGGTTGAATGTATAAGTACACGAACGTTAGAGTCACTATATGAGATAACTGCTATGTATAATATACCATCGGCTAATGCTACAATACTATATTTAGAATTAATGCACAATGTAATGATTTCATACTTGGACGAAAATATGTCACCGATACAGAGAGTATATTTAATTTGGTAAAGTGTTTTTTTCTTAAGAATTTGGCGCCAATGGTTGGTGAAAAGTAAATATTCTGTGACAAAAAAGTTCATAACATCTAATTGTTACACGTGCATTGAGTTGAATGCACATGCACTAATCGCTGCAATTAATTTCTGCAATCAAAACAAGTGCCCAAGTTTATTTTTACCCTGGCTTTTTAGTAGCCAACCTTGTGAAAAATTTTTCCGTGCTGCGAGGTCCATGATATCAACGTCTTCGACGGTAGTTAACTTCAGCATTTTAGAATTCGGCAATCGAATCAATAGAATTTTCTTCCAATGTCAAGTCACACAAGCTTCGAATGAAAAATATATCTTTCCCAGAATAGAAAAAAAAATGAATAAAGCTGAAGCAAGAAGGAAAATTCTTGAAATGCAAGGGTTACTTACCGAGGACCAACTACTACAGTGCTTACAGCTTGCTTGGAAGGATGCTGTTGAACTTGCAGTTGACATAAGAATTATTGATAAAAATTCAGTTAAAAAGGGTCCCTCTATTCTTCCGGTTATTAAGCACGTTAATGATATTCCATTGATAAATCAAAATTTTGATGAAGATGAAAACTTAGATGAAAATGATGAGCTACCCGAAGATTTTATTGAAAATACATTGAGAAATACAAGTGCTGTGCAAATAGATAATGATCTAGAAGCCGATGTACGACAAGATCTATTGCTAATGGCAGGGTCTGCGAGTATTGAAAATGTACCTGATACTGATAATCTTAAAAAGGGACCATTCGTATTGTATACAGATGCTAAGGGACGTATTCAATTAATAAAAAAAAGTACTTTATGTTGGCTGTTTACGCAAGATAACCAGAAAATGAGCAGCGATAGACTACTTAGAGTTAAAACGAAAGAGAACTGAAAAAAGATACTATAATTAAAGACGTACGCTTGTACGTGTGTGTGTTATATTTGAAAGTATTCTGACGTTAAGTTTCGCGATTGCCAAAATGTTTAGTATAAATGTTATTCACAAATATTAATAATTTCTGAGCTTGTTTCTGAGTTGTGTTGGAGAACCTTTAGTACTGCCGGTACTATAATATTATGTTGAGTTATACCCTTGGTTATACCGAGAGTACCGATATTCGTTCACGCCAGTCACCCGTCGAGTCAGGTAAACTCTTGGGTAAACCAATGCTTAGGTGGCCTGCATTAACCGAGGTGTGACCTTTCATTGTTGGTAGGTAGATCAGTGCGAAATGTAACGTTGATGAAAATATTTGATGTAAAAGTTATTCCCTAATTATGTTAATCGCTGGGTTTCGTCTCAAAACGTATCTGTACTGCCGATATTATAAAATTTTACTATTGTCAAAATAATCAGTAGAAAAGTTGATTAAAAAATTGTTGATCTCTTAGTTGTGTTGAAAGGAGGTTTAAAAAGTATTTGTATGTACTACTGTCGGTATGATAACAGATTAATGTAAAACTTTGATTTTGTCGAAATATATATACTATAAGTTACCCTTGAAGTTACCGTCACAGAGAATGGTTAATCTTCTAACAGGAATTATTCACGAACCCTTCATTGTTATAGACAAATGCATGATCTACTTTATAAAATGTAGTATAATGTTATGAGCACATGATTCAAGATACTCGTACCTTGCTCGTTGCTCATCAAAATGCATGGAAATTTAGATAAGTGTTAGATTCCACCAATAATGCCCGGTTTCATAAACGCTGGGATCCCAGCGATCAGTGGGAAAATTTATCCCATGGGTTTTCTGTCAAATGTTTCATAGCAATTGTATCCGCTCTATGGCAGCAGATTAACATAATATATTCACACTTTTCTTCAAGTTCGTTAAAAAAATGGTTGGAAATAAAATATAATCCGCGCGGCAATTGTCAGACGCGTGTACAATTGAAGATAGGCGCAGTTCTGCTGCCATAGAGCGGATACAATTGCTATGAAACATTTGACAGAAAACCCATGGGATAAATTTTCCCACTGATCGCTGGGATCCCAGCGTTTATGAAACCGGGCATAAGTGTATGTGGTGGAAAACATTGATTTTCAAGTGAATGTATCACAACCGAAAAACACTAAAAATTAATCAAGCAAGAAGGGGGAATTGGAAATAGTAGTAATCTTTGCGTTTGTTGTACGCCATTTGCTCGGTCATTTGTGCATCTCGCCATTTCAGCTAGTTATCTCGGTAATTATTATGATCGATTTCTTTCTGTTTGGAGCGTAGAATACTTTTCCCCTTGCTGTTCCCTTGACTTTTCCATTTGTTTACCTCACATTCAAATATGATACAGCTATTGATCTTCGACTCATTTCGCGTGACTAGAGTAAAAAGGGCGTAAGCGCCAAAAGAATTGTTGATTGGCGCTCACGCCTTTTTGCCTTTAGCCACGCGATTTGATTTTCACCTCAGTTTTTATCTGAGCTTGGTATTAGTTAGATTAGATTAAGCTGCGCAAGCTCGACGATAGGCTTTCATTTGCCATCACACTTTTGTACCAAGATTACTAAGAATCACGAACAATGCCATTCAAATTTTGAAGACGTACATGTATGACGATAAACAGTGATCAAAGATCACAATGATAACAAATTAAAGAACAAGATTGCAAGTTATATACTTGGTTATACACTTGGTTAGACACAGATCATAGCTCGGATTGTAGGAGTCGCAAAGACTAAAAATGATGACAAAGATGATGAACATTACAAGAACTTCAAGGATTACAAAAGATAACAAGAATCTAGAGGATTACTGGAGATTACAAGTGATTACAAATGATGACAAATATTACAAGGATTTCAAGGATTATAAAGATAACATAAAGAATAAACAAAGATTGCAAAGATTACAAACAATTACAAGGGATTACGAGAGATTACGAGTGATTACAAGTGATTACAAATATTACAAGGATTCCAAGGATTATAAAGATAACATAAAGAATACATAAAGATTGCAAAGATTACAAATAATTACAAGAGATTACGAGAGATTACGAGTGATTACAAGTGATTACAAATATTACAAGGATTTCAAGGATTATAAAGTGTAACATTGCATGTTACAAACTGCTCCTCGCCCCTAAACGAGACCTTAATTAAGACGGGGGATCGCTAGAATGAATGACGTATGAGTGTGTAGGATGACCCCGAGGTCCGAAATACTTCCGAGAGGCGACCGTGACCGACTTAGATAATGAAATCGATTATTTATTCTTTTGTTTTTTTTTTTACACTTTTCTCTGGCATGTGGGCACCGAGGCATTATTTATTGGAGATGGCCTAACGACCCCGACATGATCCCGACGAACGTCTGCGACTCGATGCACCGAGGGCGTGAATTTTCAACAAGGCGCCACCGAAGCTCGTGAGATTAGCAACGGCCCTGCTAACTCACCAACCAGCCGAGGATGCGGGAGAGTGTCCCCGACACTCTACAACGAGGGACTAAGGTGGTGGATGAGATTCCCGCCACCGAGAAGAATCTACAACCCGCAGTCCTCGGCCTAAAAGAGCTAAAATCACCGTGGTGACAATTCAAAGAATTCGCGCCAAGGATCGAGCGCTACCCCATGACGTCACAGCGTGGTCGATACCATAATCGATAATTGCGGGACTAACGAGGTCCTTGCGCATCCGCACGACGCCGGTGGTCTCACTCTGCGTTAGGCTACTCTCGAGATCACTCCTGTGACAATTTTTGCGTACTGAGTACCCCCTTTGCGTTCGAGCTATCTTTTGAGTCTTGCTTTTGCTTTTTTTTTTTTTGAATTTGTGTGAGTGAGTTTCCCCGAGGAACGAGCTGTTATTTGGACTATCCCGATGGATTTCGCCAGGGAGAGCCTATTGTTTATGAGGTGGCTGGAGAACGGTAAGCGTTAAGCAATCTAACCCGTTGGATAATTTGAATCCGGCAACGGCCTTCTGCCGCGTGCTTGTTCTCAGCCACGAGGCTATTTCACGAATTTGGGATCAAATTAAGCCGGATTCCGAGTGAAAGCCGTCACCAGTGTCCCATGCCATAATTTTGAGTTCGAGTCTCGCGTTAAAATAGTCAATTATTGAGTAATTATTGAAAGAAGAAATTCCGTATTATTCGCCCACGAGGGCAAGTGAGACAGCCGGTCACTGTCGCGCTCTCTTCCTCCCGCGAGGTAGGCTTTGTACCGAGGCCGAGCCTCGTGTATTGTTTAGAGATTTCGAGTCCAGATAATAATTCGACGCTAGTCGAAGTTTGTAGAGAATTTTGTTGTTTAATGCGCAGAGTTAATTTAAGTTAGATTTAAGTGATTTAGCGAAATTGTTAAGTTTGAGCCGTCGGCAAAGAAATAATCTAAATTCTGGGCCGCGGAATTACATATTTTGTTAATTAGAATTAATTTCAGGCCGCAGGCCCGCCTAAGGCATTATTCTACCGATAGGTGATTTATTATCTATTTTTGTAATCGCTGTTATTTGTTGTTGCATGACTTGAGTCTAGTTTATTATTCTTCCGAGGACTTTATTTGACGAGTCATTTATTAATTTTCTTTTCGTTTTGTTATTGCCACCCTACGTGGGAGCGTTTATTTCGTTCTTTTTCTTTGTAAGGCTCGTCAAACGTGGCCAGGTCGCCTCTACACGACATGTAATCAATTTATACCCGAGGGGAAGTACCCCCGGGTACATCATCTTTTGTTATCTTTTTTTTTTATATTTTTCATATTCTATTTTTTTGTTTGAATAAACGCACGTTTTTGTCTATTATAAATTAACTACTCGAGTAATTACTGCATTCGCTAATCCCTCAACCTAATCCCGACCCCTCTCCGCGGTACTGCAGCTAGCCGCCGCATTTTCTATAGTAATCTAGGCCTTTTGTTTTTCTTGTCTTCAAATTTAGAGTCTCGTGGCGAAGTAGTCGCCTGGCGCCCAACTCTCAACATCGTTATTTTTCTTGTAAAATTATTATTTATTTAACCCTCGGGGTTGTTCATTGTCGACTGAACTATCTCTCGGGATAGCTATCCGGTCTATTCCCGGGAGATATAAAGGGTTCACGTCACAAAAGATAACATAAAGAATACACAAAGATGGCAAAGATTACAAACAATTACAAGGGATTGTGAGAGATTACAAAGATTACGTGAGATTACAAAGATTACATGAGATTACACCAAATTACACGAGATTACGTGACATATGTACACAGGATTACAATCTATATATTAAAGTACAGTTCGGATGTGCGGAAGTTACAAATGACGTCACAGATCGTAGATACGTGTTCTGTGTTTCTTACTGTACTACTATACTGTACTCACTGTACTGTGTACATAGGTAAGGGTTTCTTATTTCGCCTGTATATCTATCTGATATGATATCGGGAAATGACGTCCCCGGACCATCTATATATTAAAGTACAAGTCGGATGTCCGGAGGTCACAAATGACGTCACAGACCGTAGATACGTGTTGTGTGTTTCTTACTGTACTACTATACTGTACTCACTGTACTGTATACATAGGTAAGGGTTTCTTATTTCGCCTGTGTATCTATCTGATATGATATCGGGAAATGACGTCCCCGGACCATCTATATATTAAAGTACAAGTCGCATGTGCGGAAGTCACAAATGACGTCACAGATCGTAGATACGTGTTCTATGTTTCTTACTGTACTACTATACTGTACTCACTGTACTGTATACATAGGTAAGGGTTTCTTATGTCATCTATATATTAAAGTACAAGTCGGATGTGCGGAAGTCACAAATGACGTCACAGATCGTAGATACGTGTTCTGTGTTTCTTACTGTACTACTATACTGTACTTACTGTACTGTATACATAGGTAAGGGTTTCTCATTTCGCCTGTATCTATCTGATATGATATCGGGAAATGACGTCCCCGGACCATCTATATATTAAAGTACAAGTCGGATGTGCGGAAGTCACAAATGACGTCACAGATCGTAGATACGTGTTCTGTGTTTCTTACTGTACTACTATACTGTACTCACTGTACTGTATACATTGGTAAGGGTTTCTCATTCCGCCTGTATATCGATTTGATATGATATCGGGAAGTAACGTGTTTGCCTAGCAGATGGCCCCGGACCAATCTGATATGATATTGAATAACGCAAAAACCACCAATAACCGAGCGAGCGTAGCGAGTGAGGAATGACGCGAAAACCACCAATAACTGAGCGAGCGCAGCGAGTGAGGAATAACGCAAAAGCAAACGAGTGAGCGAGCGAAGCGAGCGAACGAGGACAATTAACAGCTTGTAGTGATTAAACCCTTGGACGGCACCAATATGCCAATAAACTCATTTATTCGAAGATAGAGAGCATCAAAAACTCTATTCACGCACGAGCCCTGCCATTATTCACAAACCTAGTATCAGTAAAAATCGAAGGTGCCGCGAAAAAATATTTACAAAGAAGTAGCTTACATTCATTAGACGATTTACTGGCAGATCTGGCACGCATATATAAACTAAAAGAGCTCCTACCGGATGTACAGGCGCAAATTATGCGGGCGGTGCAGAACCGAAACGAGAGTGCACTAGAATACGTATTGCGAATGAAAGGTCTTGTCGAGACGGCACTCGAAATTGCTGGAAATTCGTCTAATCCGGAGTATACGCTAATGACGAGTAGATTCATAAAAGATTTACAAGTGGACCCTCAAGGTTGTCACTCACCGATTTTGATGAATTTTAGGTATGTTGTACAGGGACCTACCCTGAGTACCTGAGTACCGGGATTTGTCCCAATGCCTCCTAGTTTCCGAGAAATTTTTTCGAAAATTCAACTCTTACGAATATATACCCTTAAGCATGTGACCCGTTCAAGTCAGCGATCATAGCACACTAGGCCAGGTTCCCGGCTACCACCCTGGCGGTCCGGGTTCAAGTCCCGCCTTGGCCGCACTTTTTTTTACCTAAAATTCATCAAAATCGGTGAGTGACAACCTTGAGGGTCCCCTTGTTAGCTGGCCAGTCGTTCATACGAGGCCTGAGAGACGAACTCGAAGTACGATTAATGCACGAGAAACCGACCACATTACGCAAAGCAATTGATTTAGCAATACGGTTCGAAAAGTATTCAAATGAAAAAAAGAAGCCACTCGACGGTGACCGCTTGACGCAAGACCGTACAAATAAACAACATCGAGCACGTAATCCGAGGTCGGAGAGTAGTATAGCAAGGGGGGTTTTGGACCAACGCGAGTTAGTGCACACGTATACCCACACACACACATGCGCGCGCCGTCCGTGCCCGTGTGAGGTCAGCCCCCACCTCGCAGATGATTACGCAACACGCGGCAGGCCCGCCCCTGATGATTTCGCAACACGCGGCAAGCCCGCCCCCGTCCAATCGCGTTTCTCCGTCCTCGCGAATAATTTCGCAACACGCGGCAAGCCCCGCCCCTTGATGATTTCGCCATTGCGTCTCTCCGTCACTTGCGCACCTCGCGGATGATTTTGCAATTCACGGCAAGGCCCCGCCTGATGCGAGCCTGATGTTTGCTATCTGAATCGATGCGAGCCTGATGTACGCTGACCCGCGTTTCACGCGCGAGAGGAGTCGCCCCTGCGCGAGCGCGCTCTTACCGACCGTCAATGCTAACCTGAAAGTAAAAACTTCTACCCTGGAATCAAAATTCTACGTACTAAAAATTGTAAAAGTAAAGTGAGGGTAAATAAACATAGACGCTAAGAACGCACATGAAAATTACAAAAAAGGTATCTGTATAATCTCTCTGTGTGTATAAATTTAATCCTAAGAACAATAATATTATTAAACGTAAATATATTGTAACGGTTCGGGATATGCCGGAATTCAAAAAATGGAGGTATATCCCTCGTTAGTGTGAGTTCTTTGCTCAAATCAAGGTTTTAGATTAATTATGAGTTAAATTGGGCACTTCACGATACTAGGAGGTGGGGAAAAGTTGGTTATGCCACAAAAAGCCACCTGACCTAGGTTTTTGTGTTTTATCTGGCTAGCTACGGACTCTGTTAATTTCTTAACAAAGCCGTCTGTCTTTGGACTCGATCAATTGCTTGATAAAGCCTTGGACCTCAGCAGACTCGGTCAATTTCTTAACAAAGCTGCCGCCCAATAGCAGAACCGGTGTTTTTACGCACAAGCCTGCCTTCCTGTTCTATCCTGTCGTATTGACTATTGCCTACGCTCAGATCCGGGGTTTGCACCCAAGACTGTACACCAGACTCGGAAGATCACTCTCCAAAGCTGTTCCCTAGTGTAACCTATCTCGGCTGTTGTAGCTTTTAACTCTTTATGAAAATGAGAGGCGGAAATGTCGGATAAAGAACGTTTACGCAGCTGTGACTTTAACTTTAGTTTTTAATCAAATTAAAATGTTCATGTTTTCTCAAAGATTGACAAAATAAAATAACAAAATTAACAAAAATTGATCTTATCAATTAACTTAACCTATTGGCTCGTTTGTTCAGATTTTCTGAATTTCTGAAATTCTATTTTATTTCATCTACCGAATGCTCAAGCAGTTTTAGACATGAGTTCGTACAATTACTCGTAATTTGCTATCCTCGGAAAACGCGCAGTGATAGACTTTTAAATTTTATTTTCTACTTTCTTTATATTTCTAATCCTCAAATTCTATGTTATCTTTCTATCTAAATTTAATCTTTAAAGAGTGAACTGGTCGCTTTGACTCAAGTCACGCAACTAACTGGGTGAGACGTCTACCAGCGCTTTGCTTGGTATCGCTGGTGTGGCTTGACCGCACCAGCTTTTGAACAAATTTTGAAGTTTTATGACGTCACGGGCGATCGCCGCGAGCATAGGCTCGATGGTGGGGATTCGACCGTTGGTCGGCTGATTGTCGTCCGTCCTTGTCTTACTCATAGCATAGCCGAACCGTTACAATATGTATACAATATACACGTATGACGCGTATCCCGAAAACAAATTCTGAAATAAAAAAAACAAGAGTTGGTTACGCTATTACAAATCTTTAATAGTAAATCATACGCACCAATCCTTGGAATATGCACCGAAGAAATTCCGACCGTCCTGCGACCAGCCGGGATGATCCCACCTTCGATGGGGTGGTCTTTACCCCATCTACCTTCCAACATCCATCTTATTCCCCAGAAATCAAAATTGTCGTTCCATTCGCATCCGAAATTGTGTTGAAGCCACGCGATGTCGCGGCGATGCGCTAATCGCGCTTCCCGCACGTCCGCTTCCACTTCACGTCCGGGTCTGACATGAAACTATATTAAATAGATTCAAGATAATAAGTTTGAAGCACATTTTTAGAAAAATCAGAACAAAGAATCTTTGATAAACTTGTAAAATATATACACACCTCAAAACCTCTGTCCACTTGAAGCTGCATTTTTCTTTAACAATATCACTGATACTCTTAATAAACTTGTATCCTCACTGTTCGCGAGCTTACTACTCAATGCTCCCTCTGCGTCGGGGACTGATATTCCGACCAAAATGTTTACATCTTTGGTCTCCGTACTGTTTGTGTTTACCTCTATACATCTAGACTATCGCTGTTCTATTCTTGTTACGAGTGGGACTTTCGTGTGTATACGAACTCACTAAACTCACAGACGTACGTCGATGAAATACCTAGAAGAATTCATCGACCGAGAACAGTTATCTTTTATTGGATGTGAAAACTAAATACGTCTACCCTGAAATCAAAATTCTACGTACTAAAAATTATAGAAGTAGGGAGGGTAAGTAAGAAGAGTCGCAAAGAATGTACATGATAAAAATTAAAAAAAAAAAATTTGTCATTTATTGAATACAAAATTCGATACGGTTAGATCGTACGGTTGAAATTATGGGTAATTCTCATCTTGAAAAACGAGAGGTCACTTCCATGGACAACATTGTTTTCAAATTATTACCTTACCTATTACTTTTTTTTCAGAATTCCTACCTTGGGATAAATATTCAGTACCTTAAGGTTAATGGTCAATATTCACCGAGCTTGCAACCCCTAAGGTAGTGCAACCCTTAAATAAAACATGTCATCCACAGTAGTGACTTTCCGTTTTTCAGAATGAGAATTACCCTTATACGTACAGTCGGGGAACCGGATTCTGAAGCTCCTTATCCCGCGCCGAACGCAACTGAACATACACCTTTAATTTAATTGATGTTTAAGTTGGCATGAGATTACAACGACATTAGCTCAACTGATAAGTTAGCGATCTGCTCTGCTTTTTTTCAGAGAATGTCAATTCGCATAACCTCTTGAATGCACAAGTGGTTGAAAAATAACCTAGTTCTCGTAAAGTGTTCATAGGGTCAAGGGACGGCCCTAATGAAACTTAATGTTGTATTCTTTCATGAAACCGGACCGATTTTTAATCATTTTCAAGTGCTCTTGAAAAATCTGTCACATCGGTTAACCCCAAAATGCACGTACGTTTTTTCGAATTCGGTTGCTCCTAAAATAACCTAGTTCTCGTAAAGTGTTCATAGGGTCAAGGGAGGGCCCTAATAAAAGCTAATGTTATATTCTTTCATGAAACCGAGACGATTTTTACCGATCATCAGAATGCAATTTACTGACATAGATTTTTAGCAACGCCGTTTGCTCCTTGCATATAATTCTTATTCCAATTAGCTTCCCAAACGGAGCATACCCTTCACACACATGTTAAGCACAAAGTGCGGTATAGATATTATTGTCATATGAAACCTATGTTTCGAATCACTTATGACAATGAACTGTAGAGACTTTGAAATAAAAAATGTTAACTATGCTTTCTGAGTAACGAGACGACCGATATCAGATCCGATACTTGGGATTCTTTGCTTAAGTATTCTGAATACATTGCCAAATTTTGAATAGCCTGCGATTCATCGTTGGTGCGTAATCCTCCTATATTTAAGATTGAATTTAAAATTTCGCAGGCTGATTTTATTAATTTCAGCTAGCACTTTAAAATGATTAAAATTCGATCCGGTTTCATGAAAGAATATAATATTAAGTTTCATTAGGGCCCTCCCTCAACGATATGAACACTTTACGAGCACTAGTTCATTTTAGGAGCAACCTAATTCGAAAAAACGTACGCGCATTTTGGGGTTATCCGATGTGACAGATTTTTCAATCACTTGTGCATTCAAGAGGTTATGCGAATTGACATTCTCTGAAAAAAAGCAGAGCAGATCGCTAACTTATCAGTTGAGCTAATGTCGTTGTAATCTCATGCCAACTTAAACATCAATTAAATTAAAGGTGTATGTTCAGTTGCGTTCGGCGCGGGATAAGGAGCTTCAGAATCCGGTTCCCCGACTGTACATGTTAATTTCTTTTTTAACTTATATTTTTGTTTTCTTTTCTTCCTTTATCTTCTGCGTGGCCTTTTTCGTCTCGTATGGAGACTCAACAGCTTCTGACAAATAAAAATCAACGATACGAAATAAATAGAATGAACAAAAAAAGTACTTTCAATTACTTAGTTTATAGCTTTTTACCTTGTGCGTACACTGTTAGAAAACTTGCGGTGTAAAACGGCCCGGTGTTCGTAGTCAAAAAATTCGGTGTTGATTATGACACCACTTCAGGGGTGAAAAAAACACTGACCATGTGGTCAATCGAAAAACCGGTGTTACTTCTGACCTTTTGACTCAATTTATGATACTTGACACCACTTGGAATCAAAGTTACACCGAAGACAATATTTTTCAAAAAGTGCACCGTTGTGGGGCTCAGATTCAAAATTGTCATCGAGTGTGGTGTTACCTTGGCCCCACGCGATTCAAATATGTACACCGTTTCGGGTGCGCTTGGAAGGGTGCGCTTCCAAACCGTCACCGAATTTGGTGTGAACTTTGCGCCTAACATTTCGATATGCACAACGCTGCGGAGCCAGATTCGAAATCGCTACCAAGATCGGTGTGAACTCGGCACCGAACGGTGTTCTCAAAACCACTAATCGCTTAACAGGGTGAAACAACGCTCAGTCACATAGCAGTTTTCGTTCAGCAAACATGGCAGACGTCCCAACCGTGTTGCCTGCATCCGCAGTCGTGGATTCGCAATCCCAAAATAATTTGCCTGATTTGCCATTAGTATTTGAATTACGGCGAGTGTTGTATTTATATCTATGTATCCCTATTATATAATAGCTGTATCTATGTGTATAAGTGCGTATTGTTTAGATCACACAATCTAATCCTACTGTTTTACGTACTCCGTGAATCGCCAAAGATGTGCACTATATCTAGTCTATCATGCTTATGTCAATTATCACGTTATTAGGTATTATTAATATATGTGCAATAAATAAAAATTTTATTGAATAAATTTCTCGACTATCATTCAAAATAAAGACGATGACATTACCGTTTGGTGCACGGTGGAAATTATGCCACCCTATGACACCGTTTGGTGCATTGCAGGTTTATGATTTTAACACCGCTTGGTGCACATTAAGCTCGTAGTTTTAACACCGCTATTTTAGTATTATTAAATTTTATTGGTTTCGATTATAATCAACACCGTTGCGTGGTAAAATACACTCACCATCTTGGTGTTGTATCACGGTGTCATCTATTAACACCGGGACTTTGACAACACGTATTTACACCAAAATCGGTGTGGACTTCTATAGAATACGGAGCGGTGTCAAATCGGTGTCAATTTTGACACCACTTTTCTAACAGTGTATGATGACCAGTCAACGACAGCGTCATTGCCTGCGCCAAGTCAATCGGATCCGCTACTATCTCCGATCGTAATCTATCGTTCGCGCCGTAATGATGCTCTCTGTCTGCCTTCATGTAGATTGAAATAGCAGCATGATAGCGACAGCATTTCTGCCAGTTAACTTTTACGAGGGCTACCCCACAACTCTCGCAAAAGAACATCAACGGCAGCGTGTTGGCGGATATTAGATGATGTTCCGGTTCTACTACCCATGGTCCAGGGAATTTCATCACACACCTCTCGCAAAACAATCCTAAATTCTCCACGTTCGCGTGAGTAATTAGCGTGGAGAAACATCTCGCGCGGTTACGGAAAGCCTCCGACAATGAAACCTCCCGCGCAGCCCACGAGCTTTCTAACGGTATGGCCCATTCTTCTACCAGGCTGACGAGCTGTCTGGTAACCGGCGTTAGGAACAGATTCGGAAGAGCTGCAATAAACCCGAAATCAAGAAAAATCAAAAACCACAACAACGCGAAGAACTATATCACAAAAAATTCATCGTACTTACACATTTCGTTGCGAACTTTTTTTATATAACTTGAGTTGATCGAATCGTACTTTTTTCGACAACCGACTGACTTGATACTGACCGAACCACGCATGAGACGCGAATGAGACTGGTACGCAGTCTTCCCAACGCGAACTTCCCAATAAACTCATGTGCAGCGATAAAACGGAGTACCTGGAAGTATTTCTTAACTCAACGTACGATGCTAGGACTATATCATTATCCTAGCCTCAGTGTTTGTTATAACAGATCGAATTTCAAAGAGCGTTGGGTTAAGCAAGCGCCGCGACAACGGTTCATGAGTTCGATAAGCTACAGGGGAAGGAATTTAAATGAGTGTGTATATACCATCACAATGAAAACTACCGAGAGAATCAGGTGAAACAGCCCGGTCCGTCCACCCAGCCGGCAAATAATTCCTATTTTATGGGGGATAACCACTCGTTGCGCAGAAAAATCCCTAGGGTGATTTTTGCGCGCGATCGACGGAAATCAGCAGCCATTGTAGATAGAAGTCGGCTGACTCGATATTTCGCGCAAGGTTGATATGTGTGGTTATGTTCGTTCATTCGAAGTAAATGATGAGTAAAGTAAATATAACCCATGGAGATTTCTCAAAAATCAGCTAATTAGTTTCAAGTAATGACTTAATAGAATCAACGAATTAACACCAAGGGTTTTATCACGAAAGGTGATGAATCACGTTCGCGAGAGGTTGTGTTCGCGAAGTTCCAGCTATGACTGGAAATTAATTAGAATTAACGAGTTCATCGGCTTATTTAACTTAGTCAATAATTTATTATTAACATGAATTAATTGCAGAATTTCGTACAGCGTTTGTATCACTTTATTACAAGTTAGAGCCCAAGCAACGAACACAACCTCCTGCGTCCTGACAAAACCGCTAGATTAAGTTGTTTCATTGTATTAAATTATTAATATTAATTGAAGTAGCTATTTTCAATGAACGTTGAAGATTGATTCACGTGGGTTTCAGTCACTTAATTTATTATTCGCATCAAACGACGAACATAACCATAGTTGTCATTACATTGCGCAAAATATCAACAATCAGCCGTTCCCCATCAATGGCTACCGAAATTCATATTAGCACGGAATAAATAATCAGCCGACGCGCGCGCCAACTCTAGGGAGATTTTTCACTTGTTGGCTCCTGCTGTAAAAACGCTAGTAAATCGCCGGCTGGGCGGACGGACCGGGCTGTTTCACCTGATTCTCTCGGTATAAGTGAATTCTTTTATTGTTTCATTTGACATTGCGAGCAGTCTCTAATCATAGGAGTAGACACATCGAATTGATCATCCTGAGATCCGTCATGAATTCGACATCTTCGGCAGCCTGCGATGTCTATATCCTTCTTCATCACCCCCGATAGTTTGTCCCATATCTCATCCATGATACTTGAACCATAAAAAAGAATAAAGTCTTTAGTCAAAAAAGCGATGTCTTCAGCCTTCATTCGCTTCAAACCTCCAACTTGAACGGCTGTGTATAATGCTCTGTGAAGGGATGGTTTGCACTCCTTCAAATACGAAGTTTTCATTCGCTGAACGTTTTCAAAGGCGCACTGATATCTGGAGAGCTTCCCGTGACAGTCCTCGTGCCAATGCGTGACTTCGTAGTCTAACATCCACCTAAGAGATGGACATCCCAATTATTCTAAATCGATCACAGGCTTCGAGTCGTCGTTAATGATTTTTTCGATCCAGGCTTTCTTCTCCTTTCCCTTGACATATATATAACTTGCATGCTCGACAACTTTTCGCACAACTTCCTGCACCTGATCGTAAGACGTATTGCCAGCGTTCCATGGTATTCCATGATGATTCCGCGTCAACCAAGCATTGACGGCTCTGCATTTGCCGGATAAGATTTGCCAAGCGCACGGTGGTTTGAAGAGAATGCGTGCCAGACCTTGCAAGCCCGCCTCGTCCGCTTGAATAGTAATTACACCGAGTTCTTTTAGCGCAACTTCTTTGATAGGATATTGAAAACCTTGCACATCTAATATCATATCCATTTTAGAACCGTACGATGTGGATTTCAGAAAAATCAAGCGTCGACTAATTTCAAAAATGTTGAACCGCATTTTTATATTCTAAATCCCCACTTAACGAGTATCGTATATAGTAGGAATTATAAAAAGGGACACTTTCTTTCAGTGCTGATTCATGCTTTTTATTATATTTTTAATCATAACAAATAGGAGAGTACAGTTTTATAAATCAGGAATTGTTGTGAATAATAAATTGAAGAGTCATAGATGTAAAACGCAGGATGATATAGTTTTCCTTACGTTAATTTCTTTACACGACCGCTAAGAGGGTGAGGTTATACTCAATGATACGATCGTGTAAAAGCATGCAATAGACAGAAGTTTGCGGTGGAAAAGGATACGTTGACTCGAATTCAAGACGAATGTCCACGGGTCCCGATTTCAGAGAATCGTTTTGCTTCGAACAATCTATAACGATGAGCGATGCGTATTTCAGAAATTCGTTCCTGCTCAACAGTGGTTCGGAATCCTTCGCATAGTACGATGTCTGGAAGTTTGCATACATATCGTAGAGTAGAGCGTATTGGTTGTGAGCGATATCGAGATTTAGGTTACCGCAAGGATAACTCTGCGAGTTGAGAAAGAGCTTTACATCTCAGATGCTGCAGTGGTCGAAGTGACTTGCGTTCCTAGCTGCGTTATTCTTCCTATCCGCCTGAAAGCCTACTACAATATATCTAGGTTTTTCCAGTTGGGTGGAAGTTTTCACGACCCAGACACGCTTCGAGGTGGCGGGTAGTAACGGATACTCGTACAATTCCCACGTGCGGTAACTGATGGGGATCGAATCGAATGTGGGTATCGGTGCGTCTTTAGCAATATAGTTTAGCAACTGTATTTTTCGTTGATCGGAGATCTTGATATACGGAATCATCCACTCGAGTTTGAGTGATGAAATTTTAAACTGCTCCACAGCATCATCGGCGGTTGTTTGTATAATTGCATTCGTATCGGTGTTTGTCCTTGTAAGAATCAACTCGTGTTTGGCATTGACGATAATCCGACGATAGTCCTCAGCGAAACCCAGTAACCAGCTCAGTGGTATGGAAATATCGAAGTAACCATTTTCATCAACTATTTCATTATCGTTGTCGATCCAACCAGCGTTCTCTCGCAGAGACCTTTGACTGGGACTTTGAGATATGTAATTCTTCATGAGAGTTGTGATACCGACGTTCTTATTTCGATCAATCTCGATAGCATTGAGCTCGTAGCGTATATCCTCGAATAGATGACAGATGCTGTTGTTGACTAACTTCGTGGTAGCGACCAGAGTCCGCCCGTCAGCCTTGGTCAATCTACCGTACACTTGCAGCGAACTTTTACTCGGCAGTAAACACAAGTCTCGATGTTGAACGGCGATTCGAATTTCGTCATTGTTTTCGAAGCTCGTTGATGCGAAGGGTTGATGCGCGTGAGTCTCGTAGTGTGCGACAGACTCATCGAAGACAATGGGTCGTTGTATCGTTGGGATCTCCTCCATGGTACAAAGCAGACGATGACGATACAGCAGAATTCTATTCTTACTTTCCGGAAAATCCTCTTCCACGAACTCTGAGTCCCAGGCTCTTCAGGAACTGAATGTTTTGACGTCTGAGCTCCCCGAAAGGTGTGCGACGACTGCCTTTTCTCCGGCATATCGGTTCTTTTTTGAAACTCCGTCCGACTTTAGTTTCAAAAACGATACCGTAATGGGTATCACGTGCAGTATTATCGTCACCACTTCACCTTGGAAATTAACGAGCCATCCGTCTTGATCAACTAGTCGGAGCTGAAGAATCAAGATTCGCAGCAGCGAATCGCCGAGTTCCCCCCGCCGACAGTGAAAACTCGGCGCGCCAGCCACGAAACATTTACCCGAGCCAGCTCTTGTTCTTGTAAAAAATCTGTCATATCTTTTGAACCGCTGATTATTTCCTGATAAAATTTATATGGGCGTAAGGCCCTCGCCATTTGATCTTGCTCGCGAAATTTCGACAAAATCTACCGCGTGGTTCCGGAGATATTGAGCGTCGAAGTTGATCGAAAAACACAATCTTCTTCTTCTTCTCCTTCTTCTCTTTCTTCTCCTTCTCCTTCTTCGTTGCAGACCGTTCTTCTTGAGACCACGATATCTGTCGAACCGTTGCACTTATGAACTTGCCATTTGGAAGGAGTGTTCTCATCACCGAAATCTCGCCCCCTATTGTTTTTGAGCAATAATTGACCACGCATAACTGAGTTATTAATAATATTAATTATTTTACAAAATGCGCATGCGCAGAATTATTGATCGATGCCTGATTTACAAAATGCGCATGCGCAGCAGCAAATCGCGGCCGCGTGCCAGTATGATTATAATATAATATTATTATATTATTATAGTATTATTTATAATCATATTTCATTTATCATTGTTATTATTATTGTCATTATTATTGATGCGTCACGTCTACTCGTGCTCCCCAAAAAAATTTGTACTCAGTAATGTGTCCGCACCGCAGTTTTCGGTGTCCAGGTCCTTCGCTCCGTAGTTTTCGGTATCCAGGTCCTTCGCTCCGCAATTTTCGGTATCCAGGTCCTTTGCTCCGCAGTTTTCGGTATCCAGGTCCTTCGATCCGTAGTTTTCGGTATCCAGGTCCTTCGCTCCGTAGTTTTCAGTATCCAGGTCCTTCGCTCCGTAGTTTCCGGTGTCTACGTCCACCGCTCCGTAGTTTTTTTATAAAATTTATAGGGGTGTTATGTCTATTAATTGGGTTAGGTCCCCTGTTCAATATATAAAGATATACCTGAGGATTATGAGGGTGAACGATAGTGATAGTAATTATAATCAAACTTAAATCTTTATTTCTAGTAGTAGAGTTATAATGGTTGGCGTTGTCTCCTGTATGGAGGTTAGTAATGGAGTGAAGCTAGAGGGAAAGGTAGACAGTGGCTATGGGAATAAGATAGAAGGATTATAGCTGACTCGCTGCATTTGGCAGTGCCGTGTGCAGCGAGTATCTTGTCGGGACGTTAGGACAGGATGCGGACGATCGGGTAACAGGTAGTTAGACAGAGTAGAGATGTAGAGGAACAGGGGGATAGAGGTAAGTGAGGGGAGAGCGTACGGGTGGTGACACCCGGACGTAACACCCCCCCCCCCCGTTAGAGGAAACATATTGATTAGGTACAAGTAATATGTTTCTATCTGACGTAGTTAGATATAGGTGTAGTTATATGGAGACAGTTGTGAAGTATGAATGGATGTATGTGTATTGTGAGTGGACCAAGTAGTATGGCACTAGCCTTTATTAGGTCCGATAGTACATATAGTAGTGTAGTAGTGTAGCATAGTCGTGTGTCGAATATGGTACGATTATGTATTATTCTTAAAATTAGGATTGCGGTTCGGTAATTGGTAATATATGTAGAATTACATTTTAAGGTATTGGTAGGTATGTAGTTGAATCATTTGTAGATTTTAGCTTCTGGTTCAGTAATTTGTCAATGGGATAGCGTATTAGGTATGAGGTGTGAGGGAATTACAATATTATGTTCGAGCGTAGTGTTATGAAATAAGATGCGTATAATAGTGATAGTACCTATAGGCGTCGTGAGAGTATCGTAGATGTACGTGTATAGGGATTGTGCGATCCAAATGTTATCTAAAGTTATATTATATTATAAAGGCTTAAGTCTAGGTAAGTAATCACAGTTTCTAAAAACATTGGTAATGGTATACATGGTTGTGTATGGTAGGTTTCCGTAGATTTCGGATGTTATGGTTAACATGGTATAGGTATGACTTATAATCTATCTTACACTATTTAGGTTTATATAGGTATATGTATAAGTAAATGATCTAGTGACGTTATAATGTTATCGTTAAGATTAAATAAGCGTAGCGACGACTTGTAATGTATTTAATCGTAATAGTCTACTATTTCTAGCGGGTGCGAGTTCGTCGTTGTTTTGCCCAGGAGTTGGGGTTTTTGGTTTTGATTTTATGTATAGTCGGATTTGTTGTGAATAGTATTGAGGTGTGAGGTTTGTCTCCATCATTTCGAGTGTCGTGCCGTATCTGGTATTATTCGTCTTGTTAGTCTCGTGTGTGTGCTAATTTTAATTTGTTTAGGTGAACTATTTTTGTTTTGTTTGGCGTAATGTAAATTTCTGCGTTGATGTTGTCAATTATTTGTTTTATAACGTAGGGACCTTTGTAATGGTCGTCAAATTTGGAACGTGTTTCGTTTAGTAGGAAGACGTTTTGTCCGGCTTCGAAGGTTTGCGGATTGATTTGCCTGTCGTAATAAGTTTTTGACTTTACTTTAGCTTCTTTTAGGTTTAATGCTGCTTGTTTCCGTATGTCGTGCATGTTTGTCATTAGGTCAAGGATAAAAGTATTGTAAGTGTTTGTCATTGCGTCTGTTATCCTTAGGTCCGACGGTAATCGGGCTTCTTTGCCAAATATTAGTTGGTGCGGTGTGAAGTCCGTACCCTCATGTCTCGCGGTGTTGTAGCAGAAGATCGCAAAGCGGATGTATTCGTCCCAGTCTTTACCCGCGTTTGTGTAATGTTTGATGTGTTCAGTTAGTACGAGGTGACTGCGCTCCAGCGATCCGTTCGATTGCGGGCGATAGGCAGTTGTTCGGACTTGTTTGATTTTAAAGAGTTTGCTAATTTGTTTGATTGCGGTACTCATAAAGTTCTGTCCTTGGTCCGTCAGTATTGTTCGTGGAGCTCCGTAACGCGTAATATATTCTTTGGCGAAAGCTACACCTATTGTTTGGGCAGTAGCATTGGGGAGTGGTATTGCGTCTAGGAACTTGGTTAAGTTGCACTGGATCGTTAAGAGATATTGGTTGTTGGATTTCGTGATCGGAAGTGGCCCTACAATATCGAGTGCTACTTTATCGAAAGCGTCTGCTGGTGTATCCGTGATTATCATGGGCAACTTGGTCTTGATTCTCACTAATTTTTTTCTTTGGCAACTGTCGCAGGCCCTGATAAAGTTTTCTATTTGAGTTTTCAGATTTGGCCAAATGTATTTTTCTCTTATTCGGTTGAATGTTTTTGTTACCCCTTGATGGCCGCCGATTAGCGATTCATGGTATTCTCTAATTATTTCGTCGCGTAGGGTTTCGTCGGGCGTGATAATTTCTTCGGTACAGAGTGTGATTTTAATGTTGGTGTTCGCGAAGGTGTAATAGAATAGTTTTTTGATCGTTGACCATTGAAAGCTGCCTAGCCCAACGTTGTTTTTCGCGAAGGCGAAAGAGTTTATATTTTTACGTATTAGGATGCGTTTGAGGTTGAGGAGTATGTTGTGCAGGTCTTCCAGATTGTCTTTGTCCGTATGTTTGTTTTTTATTATAAGTGTGAGAATATATTTATCTTTGGATTTTGTAACAGCTATTTCCAGTTTCCGTGGTGTTCGAATTGTAAACGTTTTTCTGTTCAGCATGTTCTTGTCTATCAGTCGTTTTGTCAATGGGTCATCTGTCGGGTGTTCTGCCGGTACGCAGTGAACGTAGTTGTCGTTTATTAGGAACATTCCGTCTTTTGATTCTTTGATGTTAGTCGCAGGTATTATGTTATCTAGATTGTTTATGAAATGATTGAAATCGTTAGGTGTGTTGTCGGTATCGTCGTTCTGAGTGTCCCTTTGTTGTGGGGTGTCAGTGGTAGGGATGGGGAAGTCGTTGCGTAGGTTTTGGGGATCTAAGGTGTCTATTGATAAGTGGGAGTCGTCACTATCAGGTGATCTCGAGTTCTCGGGCTCTGACGAATAATCTGTATCCGTCGTATGGTCAGTAGTGTTATCTATTTCTGGCGGTGGAATGGTGTTGCGTTGCGTTGTCGGGAGTGATCCGTGAGGTATTGGATTTTCGTATACGCAAATGGTGATCTTAATGTCTGTGTCTTTGAATATATAATGGATCATACGACTCACTATGTCCCAGCTAAGGTGGTCTAAGCCGCAACCTAATCTTGGTATTGATAGTGATCTCACTCCTTCTCTGCTAAGCGCTACTTTGAGTTTGGCTAGTGTTTTGTACATTACTTCTTTCGTAGGTTTGTCAAAGTGGCGTTCTTTTGTTACCAAATTATAAATTATACGTCGTGGGTATGTAACTGTAATAATGTCTGTTACTTTAGGGTTCATGGCTCGAAGTTGTTTGCGTTGTATCAGTCCTTGTTTCACCATCTGATCCGCGACACCCAGTGAAGCTTTACAGTCCGCTGAAATACAGTGTGCCAGGTTGTCTTTTTGTTTTAGTACGTCGGCGTGTGTCTCTGTGATGTTTTTATTGTAAGTCAAAGGCAGGAAATCTACATCTACGAGAAATTGATCGTAGGGGGGTGTGTTTTCCAGATTTTGTTCGGTAGAAGTTCCGGCTAGTCTGTCGCGTGAGACTTCTCGTTTCTTTACATCTAGCCTAGTATGTGTTACTGCTGACTCCGAGTCCGTTGTTGTATTTGTGCTAGGGAGTTTTTTATAAACTCTTTTGCGTATATACGGTGCAGATCCTGGCCTATTATCTTTCGACGTTCCGGGTTGAGG
This sequence comes from Rhogogaster chlorosoma, assembly GCA_944452935.1. Lineage (NCBI taxonomy): Eukaryota > Metazoa > Arthropoda > Insecta > Hymenoptera > Tenthredinidae > Rhogogaster > Rhogogaster chlorosoma. Next base: position 11,779,539 of record OX101800.1, on the reverse strand, counting down.
ATCGGGTAGTTTGCTCCGCTCCTCTTTGCTACGGTCCGTACGTATGTGCGGGACTTTTCGTTTTATATCGGGGGTCGCGTCTGTAGTTTGTTTGCGAATATTTTTGTGAACTCTTTGGCCCGAGTTAGATGAGGTTGTAATAATGCGCTTACGACGGGTGTGTACCTGAATGTCTGAGTCATTCGTAGAGTCTGAGCTATCGTCTGCGTTCGGTTTGTGTCGCGGTGCCGGGTTACCTGAAGATTGTGTATCGCGATGTCGTTTATTCGTTTTCTTCGAGCTCAGGTAGGTCTCTGGGGAGTTTGTTTGTTTATCGTCGTTTTCTTCTAGAGGTGTCGAGTAGTGAGTGGATTCGGATAGGTGGGTTGGTTCTTTCTTTCGTGGGGCAGGGTTATTAGAGGAGTCGGTAGTCCTTAGTCTTTTAGCGGGTTTAGATTTTTGATTGATAATTTCAACGTCTGAGCTGTCCGAAAGGTCTGATGTTGCCATGGTTGGCGTTTGCTGCGCCTTAGTTCTTTTAGTTGGGGCAGGGTTAGTGGATTCGTCAGTGGTTTGTCGGGGGCGTCTCGGGAATTGATGTGCTAGTTTTTTCTTTTTGTTAGTTTCCTCTGAGGGTTCTGTATCGGTTCTAAGGCGTTTTGAATCAAGAGGTAGGATCTGGATCGGGTTAGGTGGAGGGTTTCTAGATAGCGCGTCTGCGTTTGAATTCATTTTACCTTTTTTGTAAATAACGTTGTAAGAATATTCGTCGAGTGTCAGGCGCCATCGTAGCAGTCGCGAAGTTGGGTCTTTGACATTATTTATCCAGACTAATGGTCTGTGATCCGTGACAAATGTAAATGTGCGTCCGTAAAGGTATGGTCGAAAGTGTTTCACCGCGAAGATAATTGCTAGCAGTTCTTTGTCAATTGTCGAGTAGTTGACTTCTGCTTTTTCGAGAGATCTTGAGGCGTATGCGATGGGTCGGTCTTCGCCGATTTTGCCTTGGCTAAGAATCGCGCCTACAGCGCAGTTTGAGGCATCAGTTGTTAATACGAACGGTTTTTCAAAGTCCGGGTATTGTAAGATAGGTTCATCGCAAAGGCTATCTCGTAAGGTCTCGAACGCGGCTTGGTGTTCGGACGTCTACAGGAATGGAGTGTTTTTCTTTAGTAGGTTATTTATGGGCTTCGCGATTTTTGATAAGTTGGGTATGAATCTTCGGTAGTAGCCGATCAATCCTAGAAATTGTTTAATTTGTTTAGGATTTGTAGGTACGGGATAGTCTTTTACGGCTGCTATTTTGTTTGGGTCCGGTTTTACTCCGTCTTTCGTGATTACGTGGCCTAGGTATGCTACTTCTTTACGCAGGAATTCACATTTGTCGGGCTGAAGCGTTAGTCCGGCATTGGATAATCGTTCCATGAGTTTTTTGAATTTGACCGCATGTTCTTCTAAAGACCTCGCATAGATTACAATGTCGTCCAAATAGACGAAAACTTCGTTGCCTAGGAGTCCAGAAAGTACCTGATCCATTAGGCGTTGGAAGGTCGAGGGTGCATTTTTCAGCCCAAAGGGCATTCTGTTATATTCATAATGGCCATGCGGAGTTGAAAAGGCCGTTTTTGGACTGTGGTCAGGGTGCATTGGTATCTGGTGGAAACCTGACGCCAAGTCGAATTTAGAGAAGTATTTGGCGGACCCTAATTGATCTAAGATGTCTGTTATGTTGGGGAGAGGATAGGCGTCACCGATAGTTTTTTCGTTAAGTTTGCGGAAGTCTATGACCATGCGCCATTTCTTATTGCCGGTGGCGTCTACTTTCTTGGGCACTATCCAAACCGGCGAGTTGTATGGTGAGGAAGAGTGTTTAATAATATTTTGATCGAGGAGTTTGTTGACTTGCCTATCTATCTCTTCTTTGTGAATCTGAGGATATCTGTACTGTTTTGTGTGAATTGGGATGTCATCTGTGGTTGGGATAGTGTGGCTAACTAGTTGCGTATGTTTTAAGTTGTCGCCCGGTAAAAAGAAGAGGTGGTTAAATTGTATAGCAAGGTCGGTTATCGATTGTTTTTCTTCGTTATTTAGATGGTCTAGTCGGAGGTTTTCTATAAGCGTGTGGAGACGTTTTGAGTTATGGTCAGGGGAGAAGTGAAGCGTGCGGAAATTGTCATTAGTATTAGTTTCGCGAGCCTTTGTTAATAGGATTGATTGGACGTTGGCGAGTTTTGCATCGGTCAGCTGGGTTCTTGTGTCCTCGAGTTCGTCGACTTCTTCTAAGGTTACTACGGGTCTCTTTATCTCGACAGCTGACTCGCTGGAGTTAATCGCGTAAGCATATGCTAGGCCGTTTCTGTTCGTGACTAAGGCCTTGCCAAGAAAAATATTGGGACCAAGGTCTATATTATCAATGAACCCTGTTTTTAAGTTTGGGTTGGCTACTTTCATTGATATTACCGTACCGGTTCGCGGAGGAATGGATATTATGTTTTCGTCTAGTATTTTTAGTGGTTTACAGTTATCCGTTGTCACTGTACCATTTCCAAACGAAATCGTGGCATTTTCGTTGTATAAAAATTTCGTCCCCAGAATACCATCTTCCTTTATTGGGAAGGAATTATCAACTAGGTGAAAAACGTGCCAACTATTGCCGATCTGTACGTTAACGCTTCCCAGGGTTTCTACAGTACCGTCCGTTGTGCCGGTTATCTGGGTTTTATCTGTCACGGTATAGTGTACGTTCGGTTTGACTGCGTTAAGTTTCATTATGTTTATGTCGGCTCCGGTGTCGATCAAGAGTGTGCTTGTCTGTTTTTCAAGTTGGGGTGTGTGTAGGTGTATCTTGGGTGTTTGTGTTGCCGCCGTTGTGAGAATGCGAGATGTTCTCATATTATTGTTTGAGGATCTGTAGCGAAGTGGGATAACACCTGTATTTCTGGAATGGAGTTGGTCATTTTTAAAACAGATTGTCGCTTCTTCGAGTCGTAGGAAATCGGCGCTCAAAAGGCCGTCTTCTCGTATAGGGAATTCGTCGCTTATTACGTGAAATTCGTGGCAAGTTCCGGCAAATTCTAGATTAATGCTACCTAGTGTTTCCGTGTATCCCTCTGTTATTCCCGAAATGTAGCGTCTATTTCTTGGTTCGAAATGAGTGTCTGAGGTGATGGTCCGTCGTTTTATTAGGTTTAAATTTGCACCGGTGTCTACTATTAGTGTTCCGGTATAGCCGATAATTTGCGGTGATTGAATTGTAATGGTTGGTGATTCTAGGAGAATCCTTTCAACGTGTTCGGACGCTTTTTTAGAGTTCGGGGCGTTGGCGCGTCCGTGTGGTCCCGTTACTCGTTTAAATGTAGTGATTCTACTGGAAAGTTGTTAGTATTTGCGAAATTTGTATTTGTATAATTTACGCGCGCGTATCTTGGTTGTTCAAAGTTGGATCTGTTTCGGTTTTCGTCAGGTTGGTTTGGTCCTTGACCGGAGTTGTTATGTTGAGGTCTGTTTTGTATCTGAGATTGTTGGGCGTATGTTGGAGTGTTTGGTTGATGGAAGGAAGGATTTTGGGTTGTCTGTCGATTTTGATAGTTTCGCGTGCGGCACCATTGGATTGTATGCCCTTTACGTTCACAATATGTACAAGACAAATTGTCGGTACGCTCTCGTAATCTACAGTTATCTAACGAGTGCCCAAAACGCTTGCAAAACCTACAGTTCAGCGACGGGTCGTGAGGCGGTGTTTGTTTTGTGTTACTACTACGGTTTTGAACCGGTTCATCGGTTTTTGAACTGTTTTGGTACCGTTTCGTATCGCTCGGTGTCTGCGATTGTAATTTTTGCCTTTCTAATACTATTCTTTCCGCGCTCACCGCCTTATCGACTGCCGCTCGCAGCGTGTTTGGCTTTTCGGTTGACACCCTTTGTTCTAACGCGTCACATAGACCTTTTATAAAGGCGCGTAAGGCGTTATCTTCAACGTTCTTTATCAGTATAGTCGCATGTTCGGCGGTTTCTTTCGAATCTATAATGTCAATGGCCGTATCTACAAGTTCTTCTATTCTAGTTCCGTATTCTAATGCGGTCTCATTTTTCTCTTGACGTGCACACGCTATAGCACATTGCACGTCTGATAGTTTTTGTTTCGGTTCAAACGCGCGTTTTAAATTATCTATAATTGGTTTTAGTGTCTGGAGGCTATCTCGCGGGAGTGCTCTTTCTGCATGGCCTTCGATTTTCGATCGTACAAGTACAGCAAATAGGAGTGAATCTCGCGGATCTATTAGTATTCTTGCGTTTTCAACTTTCCGAAGGAAAGATTTTACTGTAATGTTTGATCCGTCGAAAGTTGGGATCAGTGTAGCCGCCACTTTCAATGGTAGAAATTTCGTCTCTGGGTCGGACATGATTTTCGACAAGGTTTACGACTTATTTTAATGGTATACGTATATTAAGTTAGCTTACGTTCTGGAAATTATGGTAAGTACGATGAGAGTGATTATTCTTGGCATATCTCTGAAGTGGTGATCGTTGGTGGAGAGATGACGATTCTGGATCTGGTTGTCAGGCGATAGTATTGGTGATATCGGCGTCTTGAAGTCGTCACCGGGCTTCGTCGTTGGAGCGAGTTCGCTCTTTGTTGGGCGAGGTGCCTTTGAGGTTCGGTTTCGGTTGGTTCAGTTGATAGTCTTGGCAGATCTTGTGATTGCCAATTATCGCCAGGTTGATAATGGCGGTTTCGTAGCTCACACTTTTTGGGTGTATGAGTGATTGGCGTAGCACTAGTTATAACGTGCAGTATAGACGAACTTCGTTACGTTTTGTCCGTAATTTGGTTAACAGTTCACAAAACTTGTGTTACTCGTCGTTTCACTGTTTGATATCACAATTTGTTGAGTTAGCTGGTTTATATTTTTGTGGTAGTTCGTTCACTTTTGATATACCCTCAGTAACAGGGGGACCACCGCTGCCACCAGTGTTATGTCTATTAATTGGGTTAGGTCCCCTGTTCAATATATAAAGATATACCTGAGGAGTATGAGGGTGAACGATAGTGATAGTAATTATAATCAAACTTAAATCTTTATTTCCAGTAGTAGAGTTATAATGGTTGGCGTTGTCTCCTGTATGGAGGTTAGTAATGGAGTGAAGCTAGAGGGAAAGGTAGACAGTGGCTATGGGAATAAGATAGAAGGATTATAGCTGACTCGCTGCATTTGGCAGTGCCGTGTGCAGCGAGTATCTTGTCGGGACGTTAGGACAGGATGCGGACGATCGGGTAACAGGTAGTTAGACAGAGTAGAGATGTAGAGGAACAGGGGGATAGAGGTAAGTGAGGGGAGAGCGTACGGGTGGTGACACCCGGACGTAACAGGGGCGTAAGACTCTGCCCACTTGATCTTGTTCGTGAAATTCCGACAAAATCTGCTGCGCAGTTTCTGAGATATAATAACATTTATCTGGCAATTTTTTTTTCTATATAATCATATATAATTACGTATAATTTGATATAATTTTATATGAAAAATTTTTTTTTTCATATAGTTGAAGAACCAATTTTGTAGAGAAATAAATTTCCTACAAGATTATGGAAACGAAAATCCGGAAAAAAAATTTCACACCCATTTATTTTAAAAATAAGAAAAACAAATTTTTACATGTACGTTTTAAATGGGAAAGGGCACCCCTCCTTGCGCCAACTGAATTTTCGAGATATCGAGCTAAAATTTTGAGGGAATTTTTTCTTCCGTGACAAAGAAACTTTTGAGATACATTTATTCCAAAAAAATTATAGAATTTTTTTTCTGAAACAGTCTAATGTAGATATTTTTTAGATCAACTTGAAAAATATTATAGAATCTCATGATGGTCTGTTTCGATTGGACATGGCTATTTTACTTAAGAGTTTCACAATCGAACAATTGTAGAACATTCTCCGTATTCTATGTTCGTACGACATCTAAATATGTTGCTTTGTCTAAATAAAATGGGATCATGGGAAGCATAAACTATGATCGGAACAAGCTATTGTATAATTCTCAAGATGAAATTTCTTGGCCGAATAAAATAGCTCGTATCTTTTGCGCAAGTTCCAAAATACACTTGTTCATTGTAGCACATGCATTCCATCACGAATGATCGGAAGTTGATCTTTATATATGTGTAATATGTAGAGTACATTAAAGTCAGCTTAGCGCTGACCCGTTTGCATATACAAAAAGTAATGAAATAACGGCAAAAACATTGTAAATGTAAAAAATTACAGCCGAGTCCCAAAATGGTTTCTCCAGCCAAAAACTCGAGAACATCCATACTCTTTTTCAGCGTCAGATTACAAACATCATTACGTTACAAAAATAGTACAAAATAATACGTGAAATCAGGCATCGAAGCCGAGCGTTTCCTTTGCTAATTTTCAGACTTCAAATTATGTTCTTCAAATGCTAATCAATGGAAATGAATGGAAAACCAATAGAATCATTGATAAAACCTGTGATAAAACAGCATATTGGCGAAGGAAAATATTGCTGAAGGAAGTTAGCTCGTATGATGATACGAACTCGGCGGGCATAGATTGTTCTGAAAATTATCAATTGCACTCTTTTTTCAAAATTATTTCTTCCAGTCAATGTGTAACGATCACACCCACAAAATTGTCGGGAGCATGATCAAATACTGTTAGAATATTCTTGGCATTGATAATATATTTATTATTGTAGACTGAAACTGCGATAGAATAGTAGTTTATATGGCAATGGCGCAGAAAGACCTCATATTCGAATCGTGTGACACTTTCACACTCCTCATAAAGTCCTTTTCAGTGCCCGTGCCCTTAATACTATTCTTTTTTTTCTTCAAATTTAAAAATCAGAAAACATTTTCCACGCACTAGTGCTTCGTGGTTTTCGCAAGAGGTTGTGTTGAAACAAATGAGTAATCCGTTAAAAATTGAAGTTGAAAAAATACCTATAGTGTGTTCATAACAAGAACTAATGGTCCAGGCACGGTGATCTCAGTAATTTAAATCCGAATGCAAGTTTTGAAGAAGAGTTCAATTTCATTCCGCATCTATCGTTTACCGATTTTCGACTAAAGTTATAACGCCATGCTACAAACATGTCACATCCATAAAACGATACATACTTATACTGGACGTACCCATTATCGGTACACTTCGGTGATGCTCTTGCGACGTCTCTCTTTCTATTCGACTTACAGTATAGATACACATATTCTGCATTGAGAGACGCACTAATTGCTGATCTTACCTCACACTTCAGCAATTGATAATTTTCAGAACAATCTATGCCCGCCGAGTTCGTATCATCATACGAGCTAGCTTCCTTCAGCAATATTTTCCGTCGCCAATATGCTGTTTTATCACAGGTTTTATCAATGATTCTATTCGTTTTCCATTCATTTCCATTGATTAGCATTCGAAGAACATAATTTGAAGTCTGAAAATTAACAAAGGGAACGCTCGGCTTCGATGCCTGATTTCACGTATTATTTTGTACTATTTTTGTTACGAAATGATGTTTGTAATCTGACGCTGAAAAAGAGTATGGATGTTCTCGAGTTTTTGGCTGGGGAAACCATTTTGGAACTCGGCTGTAATTTTTTACATTTACAATGTTTTCGCCGTTATATCTATTGCTCGAACGGTGATCGGAAGGTAAATGACGTTCGATGGTACTTCAACGATCTTATATCCAGGTGAAACGACGGGGAAAAATTCGTGGATGGTGTGCACTTGCTGTCCGTTAAGGTACGCACCTGTGGTGATGTTGCACTCGACTCGTAGAGAATTCACCTTGAGAATAGCTACAGGCAAGTTGGAAGCATGTGTGACATTGGCTTGCGTGGTGCGTGGAGTGAACCCCAATAGTCGACCGACAGAGTCGACGGAGTAGAAATTTATCTCACGATTGCACTCGATTTCACTACACAGTGTATTGTTGTTTGCTCGTATGCTGATGGAGATGCTCTGATCGGTTAATGCTTTTTGCACATAACTCTCTATGTCTTCAATTTCGTAACTTCCGGTGGGTATAGTTATGGTTTCACACCCGTCGATGTGAAGCTTGTTGGTGCCCTCGTCGATGTTCGGGATCGAGTTGAAGGTTAGTAACTCGACAAGTCCTAATGTGTAATTTTGAACGATGATAGTTCGATGGGTGGGAAATAATGGGCTTCTAGTACGGGTGACGTACCCGATAGTGTTAACGTAAAAGAATCACCCATGATCAATGACGCTCAACTGACGTTTTGCGCAACAGGGAAAGCGTTTTATAGCAGTCCGCCGTGGAATTTGAGACACAGATGTCCACACACCACCGTGTCATAGTTTTGATATTGTTTGTGATCATACATTACAATGCTACCAACACCGAGATATTTCATCAAATCTTCAGGCGGTTGTAGATCACCGAAGCTGTCAAAGTAAATGACTTCGTCGTTCGTCTTCCTATACGCAACCCAGTGTGTACCAGGACCTTCTTTATCGTCAAGATTCACTATAGCAGCCTCGTACTTTCTAGGTCCACCTCTTGGCATCGAGGTTTTCATGTAAACACCGGGAAATCGCGGAACCCTCATGATCTTGGCGTACTTCAGCAGATCGAAATCGGTGAGCGCTCGATGTGGTAGCTTTACGTGTTTGTTTACTCTTATTGAAGACCGAAACCCTTCTTGTAGGGTTTCAGATACAATCCCTTTCCCGAAGCAATCGCCTCCATTGTCTCGTTGTGACGTTGTCGCTCCTTTAATTCACGTTTCGCAGCACTCGCGTCGTTCACCGCCTTTGCGATACCAGTTGCTCCACCTGCTAGGGCTCCTGTAGCGCTCAATCCAGCAAATAGTGGTATGAGAAATGGTAGGAAACCACCAATTTTGGTTGGTATAGGAAGAATGCGCGGAGTTCGCACGTTGCTCCTACCTCCCACATTTTTGACAGCTTCGCGTGCCCCTTTGAGAGCCGACTTGATGGGATTAGTATCGTTTGACTGCATGGAAACTCTTGCCGCCTTTGTTATTTGTTTCAACGAGATTTTTTTCTTACTGCAACCTTCAACACGTTTTTTCCTACTGCAACCTTGACCACGTGTTTTTGTTACAGATTTCTTTTTTGTTGCAGATTTCTTTTTACGCATACCCATACCGAATTTCCTTTTTACTTTCATTGCGTTGGTTACACCCCAGGAGGCTGCCTTTTCCCCAACGCTTGCGTCCTTAGCTAACACGCGGCTCCAAGCCTTCTCCGCGAGCACTTTATCCGCCTCGTGTCGAGCGGCAAGATTCTCACGTTCTTTCGAATAAGCGATGTCGTGTTCCTTACACGCCAAGTCGAGAGGATTGATAACTGGATCACCGCGCGCGAGTCGCTCCTTCAGTTTTGTTCCGGGACCACAGTACTGGTAGCCTGGTATATGCAATTCAATGGGAAGCTTGTTGATTATTCTGTTAACCCCTTGGCAGTGATGCGAAAATCTAATTTTCGTGCCACTTTTGTGTCGGAAAAAAATGTTCATGGATTTATCCTACAATCTCAGTATCTTGAATTTTGAGGTCGCTGAATACGAATCTGAAATCGGATTTTCAAAATTCAAAATGGCGGATCCAATATGGCGGACGCAAATTCGAAAATAGTTTGATTTCGATGAAAGTAGGTATCATATGGTTTTTGTGGTCGCTGAATACGAATCTGAAATCGGATTTTCAAAATTGTTGCAATCCGAATACCAAGGTGTTGCAACCCAGATGGTCGAGCCACACTTTGGTAATACCAAGGAATGTGCAAGCCCTGACGCAGCACGCAGCACGACCTCCTTAATCTAATAAATAAGCAGCCATTATAGGACTCGGGGTCAGAACACCGAGACCCGTACAGAGACGTATTATTTCGAGTTTAGCCTGATTGTAAAAGACTTTAATTTATACTTAATAAACTTCACTTTTTATACGACTTGGTCCCAACCATTAATTCGACAACGAACTCCTTAAATATAAAATTGTAGTTGTTTGAAGGATCTAAGGATCCAGATTACAACAACCCAAAATTCAAAATGGCGGATCCAATATGGCGGACGCAAATTCGAAAATAGTTTGATTTCGATGAAAGTAGGTATCATGTGGTTTTTGTGGTCGCTGAATACGAATCTGAAATCGGATTTTCAAAATTCAAAATGGCGGATCCAATATGGCGGACGCAAATTTGGAAATAGTTTGATTTCGATGAAAGTATCATATGGTTTTTGTGGTCGCTGAATATGAATCCGAAATCGGATTTCCGAAATTCAGAAAGCCGAAAAAAAATCAAAATACAAAAAAATCGAAAAAAAAAAACAAGAAAAAAGAAACGGAGTCAACAACCGCCATGTCCTCGTTTCGTGACTCTGGGTTGGGCAAAGAGCGGAATGAAAACCAAAAAAATATTCTTTTGACATTTTTTACTATGGACAGTTCGTCATGAATGGTTTGCTAAATTTTTATGTGGTACCCAGATGAGGACTCGAGTTCGAAATTCGTGGCCACAAACATCTCAAGTTACAAATTTTTTGTCGAAATTCAACTATTCTTCAGATTTTCTCACGCCATTTTGGATCCGCCATTTTGAATTTTGGAAATCTGATTCTAGATTCGTCTTCAGCGATCTCGAAAACTATGAGGTACGCACTTTCATTGGAATCAAACTGTTTTTCCAATTTTCGTCTGCCATATTGGATCCGCCATTCTGAATTTTGAAAATCTGATTCTAGATTCGTGTTCAGCGACCTCGAAAACTATGAGGTACTCACTTTCATTGGAATCAAACTGTTTTTCCAATTTTCGTCTGCCATATTGGATCCGCCATTCGGAATTTTGAAAATCTGATTCTAGATTCGTGTTCAGCGACCTCGAAAACTATGAGGTACTCACTTTCATTGGAATCAAACTGTTTTTCGAATTTTCTTCCGCCATATTGGATCCGCCATTTTGAATTTTGGAAATCTGATTTCAGATTCGGATTCAGCAGCCTCAAAAACAATAATTCACCAAACAAAAGTCGAATCCATGTAGTGAAAACATGTTTTTTTCACATGCCCCTATACGTGTCATGACACAAAAGTGGCACGACTTTTTTCCGCCCCTATACGTGTCACTCACAGTCAAGGGGTTAATGAGACCTTTTCCGCTCCGTCGTCGTTCTCCGGTACGTTTGTGTACGATCATGGTTTCAGCGCAACTGACGTAAATCCTATACATATCAGACGTTTCATAGTTTTCAATCAGTCAAGAGCTGACAGCGTGATCTCTTCAGTTACACTTCTCGTATCCCACATTGGATTATGAAGTTCGAGGAACAAAGTACCCAGTTACCCGTGATCAATTTCGACGAACTTGCGCAAATCAATGTAAAGAAGCGGGAGAAGCGTCACGGTGCGTTATTACCAAATAGTGTGCGCGCAGTGATTTGCGGACCGTCCAATTGCGGAAAGACTAACACCCTGTTATCCTTGATCACGTACCCCAATGGTGTGAAATTCGAAAATATTTACGCTTATTCGAAATCGCTCAATCAACTCAAGTACCAGTTTCTTAAAAGGTTGCTCGATTCGATCAAGTGTGTTGAATATTTCCCGTTCAGCGAACACGAACAGGTGATCAGACCGGAAGATGCGCGACCGAACTCTATCATGATTTTCGATGACGTAGCCTGCGAAAAACAGGACAACGTTCGAGCCTTCTTTTGTATGGGGAGACACAACCAAGTCGACTGTTTCTATCTTTGTCAGACTTATGCTCGTGTTCCTAAACACCTTGTACGTGACAATGCTAATATGTTAATACTCTTTCGACAAGACGAAACGAATTTGAATCATATTTACGACGATCACGTTAATACGGATATGCCCTTTGCACATTTCAAGGACCTGTGCTCGGCTTGTTGGAACGATAATAAATACGGTTTCGTTGCGATCGATAAAGATAGTGATCTCAACACGGGTAGGTACCGCAAGGGTTTTGACTGCTTCGTAGCCATAAATATGAGATCAACGTTGTGACGACAGCAGTAATATATCAAACTTAGAAGCATCAACATGCAGAGTGCTGAATTACGTCAACAGAGAGATGTGTTGCATCAAATTGCAAAAGCAAGCGATGCTATTCGACGCAAGCATAAAATGTTGAAGATGGGTCGGGATATGAGTGAGAAGGCTATGAGTGAAGTTTTCAAACCTGTGGTAACACCTCTTCAGCAGCTGGTGGATCAGTCGATGAAACAGGAGATGAAACAGGAGACCGTCAAGAGGGAAATTCAAGAGACGCCCACGAAACAGGAATTCCCACGTAAGAAGATGCGTGAGTCTGATGACTACTCTTTTTTAACGGCTGACGAAGAATCTTCCGGCGAGAATCAACCGGTTACCCCTTTAGACTCTACTCTTGAAAAAGCTGTCATCGTTGGAAACGATTTGCCTCAAACGTATCTTCGAATGTTTGAAACAAGTCAAGCGAAAGAATTGAATACTTCGTACGGTGTTCGTAGGTTGAAGGGTAACGTTTTAAAGATTGGAAACTCTGTGGTGACTTTTGACAATGATATCGTTCGTATTGGAAGTACGAGTTATCAAACAACACCAGGCTTACTCGAACTATTTTTCAAAAAGTCCCCTAGTGAGACCGCAGTGACCCAGTCTGATTTGAAGGATTACAGCCAAATCGTAGCCAAATCGTAGCCAACACAAACGCACATCGGAAGTATTATCATAGTGACACGGCTATTCGTTATGAGAATAGTGATAAATTCAAAAAAATTATTTCTAAAATTCCCACTCCCGTGAAACAGAAGACGGGCAAAGCCTTGCCACGTTTCAAAATCGCTGGAGGCAAGAAGAGTCGAACGGATTACGTGTATTGGGACAATCCCAACGAGCTAGTCGGACGACTTCGGTTGTTCTATGCATCGCAGGCGGCCGGTAACACGAGCCACTCCAATGAGATTATTTCCATCATTGAGGAGTTGCGTGAGACTGGAATTATATATTAGACTTATTCAACAATTATAAAAGCTCAGTTTCAAAATGAGCGTTGACGTGTTCGGTCGACAATTGACGAGGGTGAAGGGTGGTAGTCTTTCAGGCAACCGCGGCCCTCCCGGTTACGGTTTCAAAATAACTTCCGACGGACAGTACGATATGGATAACAAGAGATTGAGCAACCTTGCGGATCCTGTGGAACAAAATGATGCAGCCTCTATAAAAGTGGTGCAAAGCGCTGTACGGCAAGAGGCTCAACTCTTGTATCAAGTCACGACATCTTTGCGAAACTACGTGGAAAATATCGGTAACAGGATCCAATCTTTTGAAAACCTCATCGCTCAACACTCTGAACTCATTTCACAATGGGAAGAGAAGCTGACAACATCGAAAATCAACGATAGTGAAAACAATTTCATGACAAGAAGCTTGTACGAAACGGACAACAAAACTGGACAAGACTCGGCATTTCATAATTCCGAAATAATAGTGAAATTGCTCTAACTAAACTGGAGCATGGAGGACAAAAAGCTCGCACTGATGGAGGAACTTCATAAGCCTGCAGGAAGAAATTATCCGCGTCGTCGCGTTGTCGTGCGAGGAATGGATGAAGCCTGGCAGGCTAATCTCGTAGATATGAATGCTTATGCGAAATACAACAATGGTTACAAATACCTACTAACGATTATAGATATATTTTCAAAATTCGCCTGGGCAGTGCCGATTAAAACCAAGAGTGGGAAGGATGTGACAAATGCTATGAACTCTGTATTCAAGAAGGGTCGCGTACCGAAAAAATTGCACGTTGATCGTGGTAAAGAATTCTATAACACTGAGTGCAAAGCTCTTCTACAACGACACGGTATCACCCTGTATTCAACCTTCAGCAATCTGAAAGCATCGATCTGTGAGCGTTTCAATCGTACGTTGAAAAGTAAAATGTGGAAGCGTTTTTCTCTCCGAGGAAATTATAAGTGGATAGATATTGTACCAGATCTGATGCTGACTTACAATAACACCAAGCACCGTACAATTGGGATCAAACCAAAGGAGGTCACAGCTCGAAACGAAAAGACTATCCTGCGCAACGTTTACGGGAAATTTCAAGTGAATCGCACACGGAAAAAGAAGTTCAAGCTCGGTGACAAAGTTCGGGTTAGTAGGAATAAACGTACGTTCGACAAAGGTTATACACCCAACTGGACCACTGAGATATTTACTATAAATAAGATAGAGAATACTGATCCCGTTACATACAAACTTCTGGACTATCAAGATCATCCGATCGAAGGTGGCTTCTACGAAGAGGAACTCTCCAAAGTTAAACACTCTGATGTTTACCTAGTAGAGAAAGTGCTGCGGAAGCGTGGCAGTAAGCTGTATGTAAAATGGTTAGGTTTTGATAATTCACACAACAGTTGGATAAATAAAGCGGATATGTAATTTTTATTCAATAAAGGAACATAAATACATCATATACATGTGAAGTTTATTCATTTACAATAACCCCACGGTACGGTATCGGTAATGTTTGGAAGAATAACCCTCTTATCATCACACCAACTGAGTGCTATTTTCTTTTGTAACACGGTATGGACCTCATGTTTCTTATTCCTAATAAGACACTGAGATTTAACTAAATTTTGATGTTGCATGAGACAATTTATGTAATCATCAAACGTGATTGTTCTCAACGTCGCTGCCTTGATTGTTTTTGCTAGTTTTCGTTCTTTATCTTCCTCAAAAATTTTAAAAGTGTACAATTTTGCTCGTAATCCTACAAATTCTTTCATAATCTTGCCATTACATTTATCCTCCATTAAGCCTAACACTTTCTTATTCGCTAACGGAATTCCATAGATATTTTCGATCGGGTAATCAGATGTGTCAAATTTATACAAATCTCGTTTGATGTATTCGTATATGTCGGGGACGGTGAAGTGATACAAAAGACTATCTGTGTCAGTATACATTAACTTTGATCTATCACCAAAGGTACGTTTCACGTAGTTATAGTGGAAATCGTAGATGAAGATCTTAGACAAATCTCGGATGGCAAATCCTGCGTAAATGGGTTTATTAAAGTATATTTTAACCCGACTGAGCTCAATAATTACCATATCGTTGTCAAAACCAACACAATTGTGAAAATTCGGTTTTGCGATGAGTGCCTTCGCTCCATACCTCCCCTCCCACTTTGTCACTAATTTAACTTCCTTTTGCTTTCTTAAGTTCTCCATAGTCTTACCAAATACAGCGTTATTCATCAATTTGAAGAAATTCTTCTCAATCTCGTTATTCGGTTTTTTTCTTAATTCAGTGTTTAGATCTTGTAACATTGCATGTTACAAACTGCTCCTCACCCCTAGGCGAGACCTTAGTTAAGACGGGGGATCGCAAGAATGAATGACGTATGTTTGGTTAGGATGACCCCGAGGTCCAAATTACTTCCGAGAGGCGACCGTGACCGACTTAGATCATGAAATAGACTATTTATTCTTTTGTTTTGTTTTGCACTTTTCTCTGGCATGTGGGCACCGAGGCATTATTGATTGGAGGAGGCCTGACAATCACGACACACACTAACGAACGTCTACTGCTCGATACACCGAAGGCGTGAAGTTTCAACAAGTTGCCACCGAAGCTCGTGAGACTAGCAAGGGCCCTGCTAACTCACCAACCAGCCAAGGATGCGGGAGAGTGTCCACTAGACTGGGCCAAAAAAATTGACTATTTTTCTTTTTGAATGGTACCTCAAGAATATCATTCAGCATGACAAAAAAACAATTTCGTGAAAGTTTGAGCCCTTAATATTAATTTTAAGAGGTCTCTCATCGCTATTTTTGAGTTTTATTCATAATTTGATGTTTTACGTTAGAACTGTCAAAAAATTGAAGTGAAAGAATTTATTTTCGCTTATTTCTATATAAAATCAAATTCCCTACAAAAAGGGTCTGATTATAGATTTTCGTCAGACAAGCCGTTTCCGAGTAATTAAGCTTAAGGGGTTATATACAGTTAGAATTTTCAAAACATCGATTTTTTTTTCTAATTCTATTTTCTTAATGTTCATATATTTAAGAATACACACAGAAAATTTCATATCGTTCCGGTGAATATTTTCGAAGTTACACGCAAATTTGAAAAGGCGTTTCAGAGTGCTTGAAAGTACAGGCCTGCACATTAATGGTGTACCCAAAAAAATCAGCGTCATGTAATATGAACTAAACTCCACTAGCGTCACCATGGGGATGCAAGGAATAAACGAATTGTTATCATTGTTCATATTTTTTTCTGTAATTTTTTCGTGAAAATGAAGTCTTCTAGAGAAATGAGAAAATCTCTTAACTTTAAACGCGTTTTTCTCAAAATGGTGTTTACAAAGTCGGTGACCAACATTACTCGAAAACGGCTAAACTTATTAGTCTCAAATTTTAACACGAGCTTCTTAAATATATTTTTTAGTAATTGATCGAAGATTTTTTCTCACCGATAAATATTTTTTTTTTATAAACAATTTAAGGCCGAAATTTTGGTCAAAAATCGATTTTTTTCTTTGAGAAACCGCCATTTGGTCAAAAAAATTTATTTTGCTTATTCCTTCGATTAATTACTAGATTTAACATTACTTTAACGAAATCTGTTTGGTTTTTTAATTTCGGAGGATCCAGTCCAAAGATATAGTGGTCACCGCAAAACGTCTTTTTTGAGAGGCGCTCCCGGAGATCAGCTGTAGCTCCTTTCCAAATAAATATTTTTACTAATACTAAGTCTTGAAATACAGTTAAAAGATACCATAATATGTGTACAAATTTTCAGATCAATAAACTTAAAAGTTTTCTTAGAAAAAATTCTGGAAAATTCGCTTTTTCTCGGCCTTCTAACTGTATATAACCCCTTAATGAATTAATATGTTTTTTCGATTTGACTTTTTTAATTTGGAATTTTGTAACTAACGAATCAATGAATATCTACAAAAGATCACGACGGATTCTTAAAGGAAATTTGATGTTCTACAAAAAAGATCTCTTAACATTTTCGCCTAAATTCAATTCTTCAAAAGTTATTCTCAATCAAAATCGAAGAAAAAATTGAAATTTCAAGTTCATAACTTGCGAAAAAACATATTAATTTATTAAGCTTAATTACTCGGAAACGGCTTGTCTGGCGAAAATCTATAATCAGACCTTTTTTGTAGAGAATTTGATTTTATATAGAAATAAGCGAAAATAAATTCTTTCACTTCAATGTTTTGACAGTTCTAACGTAAAACATCAAATTATGAATAAAACTCAAAAATAGCGATGAGAGACCTCTTAAAATTAATATTAAGGGCTCAAACTTTCACGAAATTGTTTTTTTGTCATGCTGAATGATATTCTCGAGGTACCATTCAAAAAAAAGAATAGTCAATTTTTTTGGCCCAGTCTAGTGTCCACGACACTCTTCAACGAGGGATTAAGGTGGTGGATGAGATTCCCGCCACCGAAAAGAATCTACAACCCGCATCCCTCGGCCTGAAAGAGCAAAAGTCACCGTGGTGGCCATTCAAATAATTCGCGCCGAGGATCGAGCGCCACCCCATGACGTCACAGCGAGGTCGATAATATGATCGATAATTGCGGGACTAACGAGGTCCTTGCGCATCGGCACGACGCCGGTAGACTCACTTTGCGTTAGACTAGCGCCCCGATCACTCGTGTGACCGTTTTCTTGTATATTGAGCAATTGCTTTCTTTCCGTTCGAGCTAAATTCTGTTGTTTGAGTGTGTGTGCGACGATCCCCGAGGGATTTTTCTATAGGATGAACCCGGATAGAGAAGAGATTCTGTTCCGTAGGTGGCTGGAAGATGGTAAGCGATAAGCAATCTTACCCGTTGGATAATTTGAATCCGGCAACGGCCTTCTGGCGCGTGCTTGTTCACAGCCACGAGGCTATTGTACTGATTTTGGGATCAAATTAAGCCGGGTTCCGAGTGAAAGCCGTCACCAGTGTCCCATGCCATTGTATTGAGTTCGAGTCTCGCGATAAAATAGTTAATTATTGAGTAATTATTGAATTAAGAAATTTTGTACGATTCGCCCACGAGAGCAGGTGAGACAGCCGGTCACTGTCGCGCTCTCTCTCCCTCCTGCGAGGTAAACTTTATACCGAGGCCGAGCCTCGTGTATTATTAGGAGAGAAATTTCGAGTCTAAATGATAAATCGACGCTAGTCGAAATTGTAAATTATTGTTTATTTCGCAGACTTAGGTTAAGTTAGGTTTAGGTGATTTAGTTAATTTGTTAAGTTTGCGCCGCTGGCCAGTAAATAATCCATATTTATGCCGCGGGATTAATTATTTTGTTAATTAGGAATAATTCTGGGCCGCAGGCCTCTCTAATTCATTATTCGAAACGGTAGTTGATTTATTATTAATTTTTACAACCGCTGTTATTGGTTACCGCATTGTTTAGATTTAGTTTATTGTCTCACGAGGACTTTATTTGACGAGTCATTTATTAATTTTCTCTTCTTTCTGTTATTGCCACCCTACGTGGGAGCGTTTATTTAGTTCTTTTTATTTGTAAGACTCGCCAAACGTGGCCAGGTCGCCTATACACGACCTGTAACTGATTTATACCCGAGGGGAAGTGCCCCCGGGTACACCATATTTTGTTATATTTTTCATATTCTATTTTTTTTTTTTTTTTTTGAATAAACGCACGATTCTGTCTATTAATATTTAATTACTCGAGTAATTACTTGCTTCGCTAATCCCTCAAATTAATCCCGACCCCTCTCCGCGGTACTGCAGCTAGCCGCCGCATTATCTATAGTAGTCTAGGCCATTTGTTTTTCTTGTTATAAAATTTCGAGTCCCGTGCCGAAGTAGTCGCCTGGCGTCCAATCCTAAACTTATTATTTTTCTTTCTCCTCGTTTGCCAATTGTCGACTGGACTATCCCCGCGGAATAGTTTCCGGTCTATTCCCGTGGGATAAAAAGAGTCCACGTCACAATCTATATACGACTTCAACCATGCAGATTGTTCAAATTTCGAGATTCGATGAATTTCTAATAATTTTATACCCAAGCTTAAGGGTGTAGTCTAGTTGAGCAGTTTCAAAAAATTGATTTTTTTTTTTATTACATTTTTCGAAAGTATATATATGTAAGAGTATTGTGTTAAATTTTTATGAAGATCCGAATAGTGTAAGTGTATTTTTTTTCAAGTCAAGCGTCACTACCTGACCGCGCGTACCTGAGCTCTCAGCGCGCTCGACCGTTACATCTGCTCTAATCCCCTCTCCGGTCCCTTTTCTATTCATTGGAGCAGTTGTTCCTATATCTTATACGAATCTCTGTATTCTCTTGTGAATTTAGTTTCTCTCTTGCTGCCTTATATTCGTATACCTGCTAGTTTTCGGAGCAAAACAAACCTCGAAACTGCCAAAACTTTAAACGCATTTTTCTCGAAACGACGTTTTCACATGCGCGCCACACGATTTCTCCGAAACCAGTTGACCGATCCTTCTGAAATTTTAACCACATATTCTACACTTGTAGAGTCACAGAATGAACTACGATCAAGTAAAAATATTAATTTTTACTATATTAAATTCACGAAAAACAGCGAAAAAAAACGACATTTGAAAGGAAACTTTTCTGGCGCTACTTGGGATAGCAGCGATCCTCCAGAGAGGGGATCGAGAAAGTAAATACAGAGGACCAGACGACGTAAACACAAAGGGGCAGACCACTGGTCCAGGGAACGGGAGTGGCACTTGGCTCTAGGCTTGAAGGCAGGACAGTCACATAATTAAGCTTGATCCTATATTGTACCCACCAAGAGGAATAAACGACCTTATACGAGTTATCCTAAAAGTTTCTTACACATTTTTTCGAATTTTTGGATTTTTTTAAACCAAATCTACAAAATTCGTTAAAAATTCATATCCGTAGGTTAATCTGTAGCCACTGGCATACCGAATCTAAAAAGCTTTAGTTTTTTGGTTTCAGATAAGCCGTTCCCGAGTTAGCGTGTGGCTACCAACTTGCGTTGAAATCGAGGGCTCGCGTTTTTCCACGAATCACATGTATAAAAATGGTCTAAGTTAATGAAAAAAAATTTTTTTTTTCGTAGTTCAAGACCTTAATAATCACACCCAACAACTTTCATATTGATATCTTTCCTAGCATGCTCACAAAAAATTAACAAAAATACGTTTTTTTTTTGGGCCTCTCAACTAGACTACACCCTTAAGTATTGTTTCAAATTCTGGTAATGGACAACGTATTTCTTTTTCGGGAAAAGAGTGGTCATTAATTTGGAATTTTTACTGTGCGAGGGTGTATAGTGTTCGGGGCAAAGAGGTAGATCCTTGTGTGTTTCGTGAAGTTCTGAAGGATACTCTAAGTCCACTTCGAGAATGTAACCTATACGTGAATCGTCGGGGATATTACAAACATCAATCGACTCGTATTCCCACTGAAATGACCCACGAGGTACCCGGGAAAAAATGATTTTGTCTAATCAGACATGCTCATATATAATCATACACCAGATTATATATAATCATGTATGGTTATATATGCCATTATATATAGTTATACATGAGTAGATATAAAATTATATATAGTCATACATGATTATATATGGACCTGTATGGGTATATATATAGCTACAGATATAGTTGGATCTGATCAGATATAACTGACACACGTCCATGTCTAATCATATATAGGTCTATATATAATCAGATCCGACCAGGATACAACTATATATGTCCATGTCCAATCATATATAAGACTGTATATAATTGGATCCTATCAGACATAATTGACTATAAGTCCATGTATAATCATATATAGGTCTATATATAATCAGATCCGACCAGGATACAACTATATATGCCCATGTCCAATCATATATAAGACTGTATATAATTGGATCCGATCAGACATAATTGACTATAAGTCCATGTATAATCATATATAGGTCTATATATAATCAGATCCGACCAGGATACAACTATATATGCCCATGTCCAATCATATATAAGACTGTATATAATTGGATCCGATCAGACATAATTGACTATAAGTCCATGTATAATCATATATAGGTCTATATATAATCAGATCTGCTCCCGCGGCTGTAGGATATTTATATTATATTTATAGATGTATATGTTTAAATTTATTTATAGAAAGTTTATATAATTAATATAATCAAACGTTTATTAATAGTTTCAATACATTTTTTACAAAAATATTATCATTATTATTAATGTTTTAATGTAATAGTTATCAAAATTCACAGCGCCGATTTATTACCAAACCCTTTTTACAGTGTTTGGTCTTTTACATAAATAATCACCGACTCTGACAAGCTGCATTATCAATTTAATATTATCATATTTGATGAGTAGTAGATTATCACTATTTCTTATAGGAACAACATGCTCAATATTTTTCTTTGTTTTCGTATGGTAAAATATTTTTGCATGCTCAACAGTAAAATGGCGAATAATAATATATAAATCCTCTTGAACTTGAATAAAAAATTTTATTGATCCATACAGTATAGATTCGTTCAAGTTGATTTGTACTGTGTGGCTGTTTGTTTTGGTCATTTTATAAGCCTCTGAAGTATAGATGTCATTATTTATTTTAACACGTGCATAGATGAATATTTTCTCCAACTCAAAGCCGTTTGACAGCAGTATATCACGTTCAGATTCATTTAGTTTCATCTCCGTAAGATGTTTTCCCAAAATTTCATAGTTTTTTGTCTCATTGGTTGTTGTGTTGTTTGAATGTTTATTTATTCGATTTTCCAGAACTTTCAACCCTTGTAAAATTTGTAAATTATTTACAATTTCCTGACCAAAATGTTTACTTCCATGTACACATTTTGCAATATAACCATTATAATTTTCGAAAGGAAAAGCTGAAATTCCTTGTAATGGACCCCATCTTTTTACGCACAACGTTAAATGAAGGAGTTGATGCACGTTATAACTCAGTTGTCGATCACCATATAAATCTTCCACTTGTGATACAAATAATTTTAATGATTCTTCAGACTCTTCAAGATCAATCGGTGTTATGTTAGACTTAACTAAATTGAAAATAGCCCTTGTCAATAATAACCAATGTTGAAAAAACTTTTCCGGTAAGAAAGTAGTAAGCAAAGGAAGAGAATAGAATAATAAGAAATTGTAGCATTCAGATGCTTTATATAAACTATATTGAGACAACTTTCTAGGTAATCTAGAAAATGATTGAGGTGGTCGTATTGTTAATATGAAATCATCAATTTCTTTACTTCTATTTTTAATACTCCCCGGGCTTTTTGCACTGTTGAACCAAAGACCGATAACTTGCTTGACCACACCAAGAAGAACTGAATGCATGTATTCAGGGAAAACACATGTACTAATATCAGTTAAAGGAAGACAGGACATAACAGAGTATCCTTTTACACCTCGTATTTGATGTTTCATGTCTGTTCGAAGTAATTTTTTGGCTTGTTTTTCCATTCGTTCTCCAATTCTTATTCTAAAGTCAGTTTTATAGGGATAAATACGAACAACTTTTTTTCCAGGAATATTTTTGCTTCTCACAGTTCGAATCTCGCAAATATTGCAGCCATAACGACCATTATAAGAAAGGATATTTTGAATCTGTGCTCTAGCTGGTGCATCCGCTACTATTAATGGAGCAATAATTTTTGAATTATTGATATTTCCGGTTTTGGGATGTACCCAATCAATGCCTTTAATAAAACATTCTTTCAGTTTACAACAAATTGGATGAAGAAAAAGATTCATAGACGGCTTACAATGATCATCATACCACAATCCTGTTATTATAATATGTTTTTCTCTAATATATTCAGGTAATTCTGCTATAGTGAACATAATTGGCCAACAATGGCTTTTTGCGCTTTTTACAAGAGATAATCCATCTGTGTTGAGCATCAGTGTTAAGTCGTACGTGCCTCTATTATCTCGAGAGTTAACTCTGATGTATTCCGTCCCATCGGTTATATCCGAGATATATTCATTATTTGTTGATTTAGTTTTCAACTTTTCAGCCAGGTTATTTTGTTCAAATAAAAATTTTATTTGATCTGCAATGTCGAATTCATGGAAAACTCCAATATCTAAAGGTTCACTGGTACCGCACAAGGAACATTTTTTAATATCTTTCTTATTTATAATCTCAATATCAATGTTAAATAAACATTTTTTACAATAAAAATGTTCAATAACCTTACATGGAGGTGCAATGGCTTTCACATATTGGAACAGCTTGAAAACCGTTTTTGGCATTTCATGACGGGTTGGTAAAAATTTAAGCTGCATTGTCAATATATCTTGTAGCGCAGCTTTAGTTAAGTTATGGTTAATATATAAGTTTAACAAATCAAAAACACATTCGTCAATGGTCAAAGTACTATTTTCAAAAAGTGTATCCATTCGAGCTACATTTTCATTGTCTGCTTCAATTTCATTTATATTATCATTAGTTTCCTGATCTTCATTATCTTCATAATTATTGAAATATTCATCATTATAATCTTCATTATCGAAGTTACTGATAGTTTCATGACCACTGTTATCAAAGAGATCTTCATTTTCCTCTTCATCTTCTGTACTATTATTGCTAAGAATACTGTCTACATCCGACTCATTCGACTCCGAACTATTTACATCCGACTTTAAATTGTCTCCATCCAGCTCCGAACATGAGGGAATATTAGTATCAAAATTACCTTCGTCATTTTTACTGTTGTTATCTTTATAAGAATAACCTTTTGCTCGCCATCGATTGAGTGTTCTCGATGGAATCTAAAGTGGAATATAAAAGAAATTGATACGTAACAATAAGAAAAAAATTCACAAAAATTTATAAATGAGATATAGGGGAGGGTGGGGCAAGACGGCCCCCCTAAGCCGGTTATTACTCGTTGTGGCTTTCAACCATCAAATCAGTTTACAGTAGAACCTCGTTTATCCGGCCTTCGATCAACCGAGACTCCGCGTTATCCGAGGCAACGAACCCATCCGAGCACTCCGCATTATTCGAGGTGTATGCTCGGATAATACGGAAAAACTCGGATAAAACAGATAGAGCCGCTATGCCTATGCTGTACGAGCGAAGAATTTCGCGATTGCTATTTTGTTGCTTATACTACATAATACATACTACATATACATTTTTTACTTCTTCCGTGCTATCCGAGTTCTCGCTCATCCGAGGTACCCCCTCCCCACATTACCTCGGATAAACGAGGTTCTACTGTCCTTTTGTCCTATTTCGACCAAATTCATGGACATTTTGATGAAACTCCGGAAAAAAAAAATTTCTGGGGCAAGACGGCCCCCCCTTCAAAAAATGATGAAAATAATTTTTTATTTTTGTTTCATAAAATTTTTTTAAACGTTAAGAATGTTTTTCTGTTTCTTGATAACTATATTTGCTTTTTTATTACTGAAAAAAAAATATAAAAAAATCTGTTTTTCAGAATTTTTGGTTGGTCCATTTTGCCCCAGGTATCTCGCGTAGGGCTAAAAATAAGCTAAAATATCAAAATCCCGATAATTTGAAGGAAAAAAAAAAAAAAAAATTTTTGACCAAATTTTTGGAGGGGGCCCTTCTTGCCCCAGGGGGCCGTCCTGCACCACCCTCCCCTACTTATAATAAATATTTACCGAAATTGTAGAATCTGATTTATAAAGTTTATATTTTTTTTTTGGAACTGGAGAGTTACAATTATTTTCATCATCATCGGATACCATATTCATAAATTGTTAGGTTAGATTTTATGACTTGTTTTTGTCTTTATCATACATATATTATGATTATAATTATTATAGTATCAACATATATACGCAACCGCGGGGCAATTATAACATGTATGTATTATATATGCATACTACAGAGAATATGATGTGGTGTATATAGTTTCCAAGGCACACACGTATGTCGAAAATAGCTCTGGGCATGTGTGGTGACGCTGACGGTATATATATATATGATGTACGTAAACAGGTTCAGTAGTGTTAGTAATTATTTCGTACATCCCGCGCCTACTACAGCGCCACCCTCAAGGGTGTAGCGTCCCACGTGCATCTTACGAGTCTAAACAGTACTATAGGCGGCTTATACTCAAATCTCCGGTACGCAACGTGTGTTTGCACTTTTTGTCTTGAGATTACGTTCGTATGAGTAAAATAAGTCTCGTATAAGAAAAATATTACTCATTACTATTACAATTTGCAAATTTTGAGACAATGTTTATTCTAATCTGTGAAAGAGACAATTCATATTGCAAAATTGACGATAATGAGGTTATGTTCGACAAAAATAACCCGCCGAATGAAGGCGATAGTGTGGTATTTTTTTATAACAAAAAAAAAGAAACAGGACGGGTAATTATGTTTTCTGGTAAGTATAATCATGAAATAGTATTTTTCGATACCGAATCGAACTTTGCGCACGCTTCGCGTGCATAAGATCCAACTTAACGCGCGTTGTATCGAAAAACAAAGTCCAATACACGTGTTCGCACTGGTATCGAAAAGTACTATATGATATAGAGCTAGAATATTCATATCTTTTGTAATAATTTATGCTGTTTTAAATTTGAAAAATTTAATTAATATACAGTGAGGTTCACTGGAAACTGGATGAGCCTGACGTTAGGCAATTCGAGTAAACACGTAAATGGCAACGCTGTCGAACGCATAGAGCGGTGAAACGACATATCCACAAAGACGGACAATTTCAGATTGCAGCTTTCACGTCGTTGGGTCAGAATTAACTGACAGAGTGACATATTCGAGGTTAATCGCGATATAACTAATAAGACAACGGGAATGGATATTCATTCGTAAGAAATTAGTGGTAATGAATTAGTAAATCGATTGCAGATGCCTATGTCGGTTTATTTGCAACATTATTTGGTTATAACTATCGGGATGAAATCTACGAATCTAATTGAAATAAAGGTACATAACCAACCAATTTGGAACGATATTAATTCGTTATTAAGTCTTAAAGAAGTTATGAATTGATTGCTGATGTCAATTTATGTTCATTTACGACATTATTTACAAGCTAGGAGTTTCGCGATGACTGACTGTGTTACGAACGCAATTCACATTAATCTAAATTGCTTCACGCAACTACTTAGTTTTTACGATCTAATCTCATAAATTCTTTCGTCGATTATTTAGAATCAGTAAAGTAAATTAAAGCTATTGAGTTGCTACACGTGCCCAGACACTCCGGGATAGTTTTGGGTTACACGGGGAACGTGTCCCAGAACAGAAACCAAACCTCGCCAAGGAATACAATACTGTAATAAATATCCGCTCCCTCTTAAAGGCGTCAAAAGTCACGTAGATGCCGATAGCGGAGATCTGCGTAGCTTCAATAACCGATGTCCTGAAGAGCGAGGCGAGGCGACGTTAAACTTGCTGACCCCTCGTTTTCACACAGGTATGGGAGGCATAAATGCGAATTACCTAACACTCTTCTCTCTGATTCTAATTTTATTTAGGTTAGGGAAATAAAGCAAAGGAACAATAGCAGTTAACATACCAAATTGGTAGCATATAGCCTGATTTAGGAGACGAACAAACGATTCGTGTCAATTGCGAATTCTTAAAGGAACCCCCGCAATGATTAGGCCATATAAAACTAGAATATAATAGATTACAACATAACTTAAGGGATGGACGGATGAGTGGAAAGCCCGAATAAAAGGATACTAGTATGCTAAAATTAAATACAATAAGCTAGAATAAGTAGAGTATGAGCAAGACGGAGTAGGGGATGGGACCGCGCTGAATGACCCGGGACCCCACCACCTACACTCGGCTTGGGCGGGTCCAGAGCCAACCAGGCTCTAATGAGATGCAAAGTAGGGCCCTAATTGGCTAAGCAATACGCGGGGGAAATGCAGGCCTCCTTGCAATCGCGGGGACCTCATTAACTCTGAACTTGAATTAGCGTTCTTCTTCCGTCAAATCGGGAGGTGCGTGGTAGCAAGGATCCGGATACCATTCAGAGCAAGAGTTGTACTTAATCTTTTCTTTACCGTCGAGTGTTAGTGCAAAGACTCAGTACCCGATAAACCAAATAGCCGCGAAAGAAACCAATAGTTTGGCGTTCCGGCCTTAATTGTTATATAAAGTTAAATTCAGTGCACGGACACACATTTTATTATTTTTTTTACTTTTCGTTTAATTGCCTTCTGCCTTAGGTCCATTTTGGGACCTTTGTAGTGTAAAAAGACATTATTTTGGATTCTGTAGTGTTATAAGACATTTAGACTCAGTGGAAATATTAAACATTTGAACACTTGAAGTGTCGAGTAAAACCGAGGTTTCCACGAAGGTGAGGACGCCCGACCGATTGCCAATCTTGTAGACGCATATCACGCCAAGCCAACGAAAGCTAAGTGTCGACGTCTTGCTCATACCATTATTTCCATATTATCAAAATTGTTACTATGTAATCCAGAATTCCTGTAATAGTCACATACGAATTGGTAGCATTTTAACCACTTGTTAGTTCGACCTTCAGTCAAAATCAAAATTCCGTTCTTTAACAGTTCACTTTTCATAGAGATCACATCGATCTCTATATTTTCAATTTTTGCCTTATTCACGGCTGGGATTCTTTTATCCTGGCATTACCGTTATAGAAAAAGAATCTATAAGGAGGGGTCGCATTATGCGGTCATCTTGCGTTGATATACATGAACGCATGTGTATGTAATCGGGCCAACCGTATAACGCGGAGACCAGTTTGTGATTCTATAGATCAATAAGTAGCTAGAGACACATTGGTACAGCCTAATTAAAGGCCATAGTTACCGATTCCACTTAATACATAAAGTTAGAAAAGGAGAAAGAGAGTTTCAATCATGCGATCTTGGTTCGAGTATATGACGACTCTTATCCTGTGCTCGATGTTAACGTGGGTATCGTTGATCAGGGTATACTTCTCCGCACTCGTGCGTTACATCGTTGCGTTAACATTAGCTTACAATTAAAACACCCGTGAATTGATAAGGGACAAGTACCAACGATCCCCACGTCGGCATAGAGAGACTTTTATTATTTCATATTGTATACATTTTACGTTCAAACCGATATACCTCGTCAGACGTTTGAACTGGGCTCAGTATTACTTTCATTTAAGAATATAGTATCATTTTACCAGTTAATTATTTCTCACCATTTATTTTGAACAACCATCCTAATTATTAGTTAATTAGCCTCCACAGTTAAACTATTGAGATTGAGACCTGTATAGGACTAGTGGCAGACGAATCCCATTTACCGATTTATCGCGAGATAAATCTATTTTTATATTATTTTTATTCAGTCTGTGACGCGACACTACCATCATTAATAACTCGTTATTAATCAACCGCTCGGATTAAACAACCATACCGCGTCCGTCATAACTGACTCGTGGCATCACTTCGACAACTACGGTCAGGAACACAGTGGCGTAGATTTGATCCAACGAGCAATCTACGAGCAATCTGACGTAGCAGACAGTACTCCGAATTTCTTCAGCGTCACCGCCTAAGAAGTCTGAAAGCACAGCCTTGTGGATACCTTACAGCTAACGCTGTAAACCTTACTTGGAAACAGTCCTGCAGAGATTTTCAGTTTGACTATCAGTTCGGGTATACCTTTCTGCGAGTAATGAATTAATGAAAAGTATTGCTTATGGTGTAAATCAATGTAATTGTGGCGTGTGAGGAGTAGAATAAAGCGGTACCTGTTTCTGAAGATAAGCTCATTCGCAATATTTGTATAAATTTAAAATGATTTATTTTGTCTTTAAATACAATATTGGAATAGGGTAAGAAAATGTCGAGAATTATGATGAGGAAGATTTTAACCCCGAAGGGGATCAAGAAACGAATGTATAATAAAAATACAAGATTATTTTTTCCAACATATGCGTGTAGAGGCCCTTTTTCTCGCATGTAGAGTGGATGGAAGATTCCTCATGACTAGCATTGTCTTTATTACCTCTCTAGGTAATGAGTCGATTTCCTCCAAAAGAGAGGGAACTCTATGAAGGATGAAATCTTCTGAAATTTCCGCCCTACATGCGAAAAAAGGGCCTATACATGGACTTGTTGAAATAAGTACGGTGTGCAATACGGGGGGAGGTTAATTTGCGAAGAAATCCAAACCAGCCTCAAGAGTTGCGCGAGAGATTGGGATTTTGGAATTGTCGGTACAACGGATCGTCAAGGTCGCACATGTTATACCCTCCAAGTACGATACGGCACAGAAGCTTGAGTCACCAGATAGTGGCAGTCGACAAATCTTCTCTGAGACGTTGCGGAACTGACTTAGGGAAGATGAAGATATCCGCAGGATATTTTTCACCAAACAGTCCATCATCCTACCACAATTACATTAATTTACACCACAAGCAATACTTTTCATTAATTCATTACTCGCTGAAAGGTATACCCGAATTAATAGTCAAACTGAAAATCTCTGCAGGACTGTTTCCAAGTAAGGTTTACAGCGTTAGCTGTAAGGTATCCACAAGGCTGTGCTTTCAGACTTCTTAGGCGGTGACCCTGAAGAAATTCGGAGTACTGTCTGCTACGTCAAAGATTGCTCGTAGATTGCTCGTTGGATCAAATCTACGCCACTGTGTTCCTGACCGTAGTTGTCGAAGTGATGCCACGAGTCAGTCAGTCATCGCGGAACTCCTAGCTTGTAAATAATGTCGTAAATGAACATAAATTGACATCAGCAATCAATTCATAACTTCTTTAAGACTTAATAACGATTTATATCGTTCCAAATTGGTTGGTTATGTACCTTTATTTCAATTAGATTCGTAGATTTCACCCCGATAGTTATAACCAAATAATGTTGCAAATAAACCGACATAGGCATCTGCAATCGATTTACTAATTCATTACCACTAATTTCTTACGAATGAATATCCATTCCCGTTGTCTTATTAGTTATATCGCGATTAACCTCGAATATGTCACTCTGTCAGTTAATTCTGACCCAACGACGTGAAAGCTGCAATCTGAAATTGTCCGTCTTTGTGGATATGTCGTTTCACCGCTCTATGCGTTCGACAGCGTTGCCATTTACGTGTTTACACGAATTGCCTAACGTCAGGCTCATCCAGTTTCCAGTGAACCTCACTGTATAAAAGTACTATAAGATTACAAGCATCAACATAAAAAAAAACTTTTATCTAGTTGATATTGACCTTGAGCTTTAAAAATATTTAAATAGAATTGTGTCGAATTTTCTTTTTTTTTAACTGAGAAATTTTTTTTTTATGTCACTTATACCTGTTTAATTCTAATTAATCCCTTTACATATATACTGTTACGTATAAATAACAATATTTTCATTATTTTTTAAATATTATTTTTTAGACAATGGAAAAGCAATAAATATTCGATTTGAAGAATTGAAAAAAAACTTAAAAAAAAAGAAAAATCGAGATTCAAGCCCAGAAGAAAAAAATGATTCTTCCATTGTCGCTAGCAAAAGAACGAGAAAAGTCAATGGAAAGTATTCGTCATCATCGATAGAGAATTTGGATGTTAAGAAGGAACCAAAAAAACAAGATGGAAAACGGGTATGTATCTATATCGTTATTTTTAATGAGTTATCCAAGCATTTATGGTCAATTATATTTAATTGATTAATTATTATTGAATATTATACAAGGATAAAATAAAATCCTGATATTCCATATGTGATATTATTCCACTGTTTTTCTCACGTAATTTAAATAAATCAATTGAATATATTAATTATAGAAGCTAAAGAAATCAAAATATACAATTTATTGAACTTTGCTGATAAAATAATAATTTTGCAGGATATAAAAGATGACACTAAGAAGAAAGGTGAAAAAGCTATGCAATCATTAATTGAAAAAACGATTTTGACTAAAAAAGACAAAAAAGGCATAGTTTCTGAAAAACAAGCATCTAGCCCTTCGAAGGAAGACCTAAAGAGACAACTTGAGGAAGCATATAAAAAACAAGATGAATTATTGAAATCTGTTAATGGTATATATTCTACAGTTTGAGGCTTTAAATTTGATTTATTCTTAGTTTTTAAAGATTGATGATAAATAATTTTTTTCGCTTAATTGTAATTTTGCATTCAAATTATATGATAGATATATTAACGTTGATCGTGAAATCATCAATAATTTTAAAAAAATTTCAGAAAGAAATCGTTACGTAATAAGAATATTAAACAAGTTTTTTTTTAATTTACATGTATAGCAAAAGCGCAATCGAGTACTATTTATCCATCGACTTCTAAAGCTAATTCATGGAAAAAATATCAACGCTCTAGTGATGGTTCTAAGACAGAGAGTGATGTAGACAGCTCTGCAGACAAAGAAAATATTAATAATTGGATTGATAGCAGTGGGAACAATGAAGATAGTTTTGACAAAACAGAAGAAAAATTAAAAAATTGTGGTATCGGTGAAATAAAAAAAAATCCCGGGAATTCTACTGAAAATAATAAAGAGAGTTCTATCGTTAATTGTGCTGATGACACCGAGCTAAATGATCCAGACCTGTATGGGAAGGATTGGGCTGAAGAAAAAGTATGTCCTATTTGTTTGTATTCATTATTGCTATAAGAGAGGATAATATTTTTAATATGCTGTTTTTTTTTTTTTTTTTAATCTTATACTACGTATACTTCTGCCGATGATAATTATTATTTTTACACATAGATGGTCAAACTGGTTAATCGAGTATATTGTAAGGAATCAGAATTAGACTTGGCAAAATCCATCAGCAGTCGAGCTTCACACGTTGCTCGAAGACTAATTACTGGGGTTTTTAAGCCCTCTGGCTACCTAAACTCGACTTTCATGGGCCAAGCTTCACGAGCTCACAAGAGCTTAGCAAAGCCAGCTGCAGTAAAACCTTTAAACGAAGTAGCCAGAAAGGAAATTATTGGTACTTGAAAAATAAATTCATATAAATTGATATAATTATACTTCTACTGTTTTTGTGATTTTTCAGTATTTTATTACAGTAGAACCTCGTTTATCCGAGGTAATGTGGGGGGGGGGGGGGGGGGGGGGGTACCTCGGATGAGCGAAAACTCGGATAGCACGGAAGAAGTAAAAAATGTATATGTAGTATGTATTATGTAGTATAAGCAACAAAATAGCAATCGCGAAATTCTTCGCTCGTACAGCATAGGCATAGCGGCTCTATCTGTTTTATCCGAGTTTTTCCGTATTATCCGAGCATACACCTCGAATAATGCGGAGTGCTCGGATGGGTTCGTTGCCTCGGATAACGCGGAGTCTCTGTTGATCGAAGGCCGGATAAACGAGGTTCTACTGTACTATTTATAAATATTTTTAATATTTAATTCTGGTGTATTCTTATATTTTATCAAATTTTTAGTTTGTTTGATTCAAATTAATTGAATATTTTAATTTTCATTACAGATTACGCCTTACAATTAGCTAAAAAAAAAAAAATGGACTGTGAATGGAATACCGCAAACTGAAAAGTACCTTGAGAGAGCCATGTCCCAAAAAATAGGAGAACTAAAGAGAGAGTACGAGGAAGTTCAAAAGAAAACTCCGAAGTAAACAACTCGCATCACATCTTTTACCAATGGTCTTTTTTTTCTAAATTATTCTCATTTTATTCTTTAAAATTTAAAGCCTTTCCATCAGTAGATTTGAAGAATAACATAATTTGCATTAATAATTATCCGCATCGAAAAAACCATTTTACAATAATTATTTGAAATTTTTTTTTTATACTTCACGTAAATTTGATACTAATACTTTTCGCAGCTGTCTTAAATAATATATTGTGATAAGAAATATTCAAATACCAAAGGATTTGAATAAAATAATATACTGAAGAAATATATCCTGCATTATGCAATAGAAATTATAGCAATATATGAATTAGGGTGATTCAAAAAAAATAATTTTTTTTTTTCTTCCAAACAGGCTCAAAAGTTTCGTTTTGATGACAAAATACGCCTGTTCAAATTTGAGCTCTTAATATTAATATTAAGAGTGTCCTCATCGCACTTTTCTATTTTCCATAAGAATAACATAGGAAAATTCATTTTTGCTTATTCTGATTTTTGTACGCTACAAAGGACTGCTCAAATAGTAAATCGCTATACATATTCTTGTAGAGAATTGAACGCTCTACAAAAAAGGTCTCTTGGTCTTTTTCGATAAATCTAACCGTTTCAAAGTTAGTCTTTCCAAAATCGCTAAAGAAACTTCAAAACGGTTAGATTTATCGAAAAAGACCAAGAGACCTTTTTTGTAGAGCGTTCAATCCCCTACAAGAATATGTATAGCGATTTACTGTTTGAACAGTCCTTTGTAGCGTACAAAAATCAGAATAAGCAAAAATGATTTTTCCTATGTTATTCTTATGGAAAATAGAAAAGTGCGATGAGGACACTCTTAATATTAATATTAAGAGCTCAAATTTTGACAGGCGTATTTTGACACCAGAACGAAACTTTTGAGCCTGTTTGGAAGAAAAAAAAAATTTTTTTTCTTGAATCACCCTAATATGAATATTTATACGAGTGTTTAAGTATATATATATACGTATATCTATAATATAATATATAGTATATTATACTATATATTGTCATTATATATAATTTAAATATTGTGATATTATTTTCATAAAGATAAATATATAATATCAATTATAATAAGGATAAAAATTATACTTAAGTTTGTGTCGTTAACCATGCATAAAGAAAATAAAATTTATTCTATTTTACATAAAGTATTATATTTTATTACTATTTTTTTGATCTGACCATATATATTTGCCTATATATAACCATATACGATCAGACCTGGCCATTTTTTAGATCTGACCATATATATTTACCTATATATAACCATATATAATCAGATCTGACCATTTGTTTGGATCTGGCCATATATACACCTATATATAACCATATATGATCAGATCAGGCCAATTTTTGGATCTGACCATATATAACTAATTATATATGATCATGTCTGATTAGACAAAATCATTTTTTCCCGGGTAGGCATTGACTCATCACTCCACCGTACAAATTGTTTACATCAAAGTACATAAGGTAGGATTCCTCTTTGCTGGGATCAAAGTTCGGTCCCATATATCTATTGTTACTCTCAGCGTGTCGGTTTGAACACTGAGCTACACCACCTCGAATCCCTTTTTGAATAAATAAGAGCATCTCCACATCGGTGAGGAGTTCCAGCTCAACGCGCGTAGACTTGAGCATCGCGTCGAATGCGAGCCTAGGAGCGGTGTAGTAGTGCAGAGGATCCAGACTATACGTAGAATGACAGTTACGACGAAAATTTTCAAAAATGTCTGCTAGAAGTAGAACATCCGTTTTCAAATATAAATCGGAGTATTCACCCACGGTATCAATATTAAACGTATCCCAGACTTTTATCGCATGTTGATAATTCGCTTCCGAAACGTTGGAATAATTTAATTTTGAATAGAATTTGTCGATCGGCGGTAATTTTTTCTCATCAAGCTTTGTCCAACTATCTATATATTCGTAGGGAAATACCCCCTTTCTCGTAAGCAACTCGAATTCCTCTGCGCTATTACAATACCTTCGTACAATTGTTTTATCATTATTATTCAGATACGATGCCAGTGTGTCTAAACTACTTGCCATAAACCGACATGAATCGATAAAGGGTAGGCTTACATTTGAACCCTGAATCTTTTTTATAAAGGAAATGTACCGTTCTTTATCGGCCGAAAGAAGTCTCAATTCGCCGTTGATTAGCGTAGCTAAAGCTTTAATCAAGAAATGTGAATCATAACCGGAAAGATTGTGAAAAACTACTGGAAATATACGCGAAGTTTTATAATTTAAATTACAATCCGGATGCGCAACACCGCGGTACTTGCCTGTGAAATGACATTGATCGCGATGTTTCTCGTCCGTCGGAGTGAATGGTTTCTCGCAAATATGACATACTTTAGTTTTATGTAAATCTTGTATTTGTTCGTCAGTGAGCTGTATCGGTACATTTCTTTCGAAGTAAAAATTTGTTAATTCTGCCAATTTTTGCAATTCATTAACGAACCATTGGATGCAATCGGGATCACGTTTAATTTCAAATTTTGAAAGAGAATCGTTAAAGACACAGTGTAAATAGTACGCTGTACTGTGAGGAATATGCTTTTCATACAAGGTTTCATCGTCCGTTGGTTCAAGGATACACTCTATATCAGCGTACACGACGAACGGTACAAACTCCTTGTATCTGTAATTTCTAAAACTTAAGATTTTATCTTGTTCTTTCGGTAAAATCATCTTACACTTGTTTATATTTTCACAGTCTTGTTTATGTCTTTCGTACGAGGCTTGAATTTGGAAATGACATAAGCATCTATCACACAAGAATTTCGCAGTTTTATGTTTCGACAGTTGTGAACTTATCAACCTAGATAGATTTTGAATCCAAGCAAAGTGAAAAACGAGCTGACAATTAGTTTCTACAGCAATGAGGTCAATTGTTGGATTATCCGACTTATTTTTGTTGGAATCAGGTGGTTTGGGTTAATAAAACACATAGATGGAATTAGATTAATAACTTGTAGATTTATTTTAGAAAAGATGTAACGCACGGAACGGAACTTGAGAGCACAATCTTGATAAAAGCAGAAAAGATATGCGCACGCAGGCGATCACGTGTTTTTCTTAGTCTAACTTAAAGCTAGTTAGGCATTGAGAAGCTTTGCTTACGTCACGAATATATTCTATCACTTCCCCTTAATCAAAGGTTCTCAATCCTAATTCCTTCTGGTATTTGATATGTTTGTTACCTGGTAATGCTTTTGTCAAAGCGTCGGCAACCATATCATCTGTAGCCCTATATTCTATTTTAATCACATCTCTTTTTACCATATCACGTACAAAGTGATGCCTTATATCTATGTGCTTAGTGCGTCTATGATGCTGACTGTTGTCAATAATCTTTTGCGCACTTTGGCTATCGTTATATATCACAATGGGTTTCTTCTCATTAAGAATTTCTCCTAATAAATTTCTCAAAAAACACGCTTCCTTCGCTGCATCGCTTAACGCTAAATACTCTGCTTCAGCACTTGAAAGAGCAATTGTTTTTTGCTTTCTAGATTCCCAGCTTATTGCACAGTTTCCTAGCTTTGTAACTATTCCTGTATACGATTTTCTGTCTATTATATCACCCCCCCAATCTGCATCTGCAAAGGCTTCAATGTACTTTCCTGTTTTCTCGAATACCAGTTTCAAGTCTTTTGTACCCTTTAAATATCTAAGTACCCTCTTGCATGCATTCCAATGTGTACTATCGTAACACGTGTTATACTGACTCAGCAAGCTTGGAACATATGCAATATCCGGCCTCGTAGACACAGCTAAATACAGTAATCCACCTATTAATTGTTGGTATGGATATCGACAATCGCTTACAGTAGCTTTTTCTAATTTAGTGTTGGGTGCCATTGGTGTTTGAACCGGTTTCGCATCTATCATCCCGAAGCGGGTCAACAAATCCTCAATGTACTTGCTTTGGCATAAACTTATAGTACCTTCTTCCTTATTTCTAGTTACTTTCATACCTAAGCAGTCTGTAATCTCACCCAAGCATTTTACATCAAAATTTTGCTTTAATGCTTTATACAGCCTTTCCTTCTCTGTTTGACTATTGCTAAATATAAAGAAATCATCCACATAAAGTGCTATTATTATCAATGCCCTTTTTGTTTTTCTGATATATACACAAGGTTCACATTTAGATTGCATATAACCAACATTAGTTAAGACTTTGTGAATTTTTTCATTCCACATCCTGCTAGCTTGTTTTAATCCGTACAGACTCTTTTTTAGCAAACATACTTTATCTTTGTCTTTACTATTGAAACCTGCGGGTTGTTCCATATAAATTTTTTCGTTTAATTCACCATTTAGGAAAGCGGTAGTAACATCTACGTGCTCTATTTCCATATCATTTTCATTCGCTATGGCAAACAATAATCTAATGGTTGAATGTCTTACGACAGGAGCAAAAGTATTATTAAAGTCTATTCCATACTTCTGACTGTATCCACATGCGACTAGTCTTGCCTTATGCTTTTGAAAATTACCTGATGCATTCTTTTTAACTTTATAAATCCATCTACTCTTAATAACATTTTTGTCCTTTGGTCTATTTACTAATTCCCATACATTGTTATCAATAAGTGATTTATATTCTAAATTCATTGCTTGTTCCCATGCATCCCTATCTGCACATGAAACTGCTTGTTGATACGTCAGTGGTTCATCTTCACATGAACTGTTAAGAAAAGATACATACGTCATATCATAGTCACTTGACCATATTGGGGCTCGTCGTTCCCTCGCAGGCCTTGGACTATCTTCCTTTCCAGCTTCTTGCGGTTCGTCCGATATGTCGACTACGTCATCATCCTCGTCTGCAGTAACCAGACTTTCAGAGGTATCTGATTCAATATCTTCTTCTTCGTGTGAGGTTCCACTTGTCAGTTCTTCCCCTGAATCCAGAGTCTCTTCTTCAGATTCAGTGTCAGTATCCTGATCCTGACTTTCATCTTCAACTTCAGGCACCAGAGGTTGGATTTGTATACTTCCCATTATTGGTTCGTAAACAATATTATCCTCAGTAACTGCGGTTTCCTGAACATCTTTCTTGTCCGAGTCTTCTTCAATGAACTTCATATCCCGAGCCTTTATCACTTTACCAGGATGCAAAGGATCAGCCAGCCTGTAGCCTTTTGTGTTTTCACAATAGCCTACCATGATATATCTCTTTGATTTAGAGTCAAGCTTCTTTCTACGTTCATCTGGTATGTGATTGTATGCTGTACAACCGAATACACGCAGATTACTTAGATCCACTTTCGAACCAGTCCACACTTCTTCCGGTGTAGCTCCTTGTACTGCTACCGTTGGGCTTCGATTTTTCAGGTATATCGCGGTGCACACCGCTTCTCCCCAATATTTCTTCGACAAACCCGAGTCCTGTAGCATAGACCTTATTTTTTCGATTAGTGTTCTATTGAGTCTTTCTGAAACACCATTCTGTTGAGGCGAATACGGTACAGTCGTCTCATGAATGATACCATGTCCCTTTGAGAATCTTTCAAAAGCTGCATTACAGTACTCTAAACCATTATCAGTTCTGAGCCTCTTTATCTTTAAATCCGTTTGATTTTCAACCAACTTTTTGAATTCTATGAACATCTCTAGTGTCTGACTTTTTGATTTGAGCAGGTAACCAAAGCTTTTCCTTGATAAGTCATCAGTAAATGTTAATAAATAACGCGATCCACCCCATGTGGTTTCCGATATGGGTCCACATAAATCAGAATGTATTAGTTCAAGTTTTTCTTTTGCTCTTTTGGCTTCACCTTTAGGAAAGCTATTCCTTCTGTGTTTCCCTTCAATACATGGAATGCAGTTATTTACCTGTTCATTATCTTGAAAATTTATTCCAGTAGCGAGCCCGTCTCTCAACATAATCATGCTCTTCCTGCTTAAATGCCCCAGACGCCGATGCCATATATGCTGCGGTATCTGATTCGTTGACATCGCCACAACTTCTTGCGTAGCAGTCATATCCTTCAGCGCCATTTCAGCAAATCCTCCTCGTATTTGTAGAGGTTGTTGCGTTGTTCTATCCAGTTTGTAGATGCCACCCTGATTCGATGCTGAAACTTTGTGACTTCCAATAACTTTACAGTCAGTATCATTATAAACGCGACACTTGTTTTTATCAAATACTACTATCAAGTCTTTTTCAGTCATTTTACTTACAGAAAGTAAGTTTACAGCTATGTCAGGTACATAAGTCACATCCACAATTGTTTTTTGAACATTACCTTTTAAATTAATTTTAACGTCACCAGTACCTTTACCGTTCATCTTCTAATTATTTGCAACAGTGATTTCTCTGGAATTGGAGTCAGAGTAATTAACTATCCAGTCTTTGCGCATGCTCATGTGTGTCGTACATCCCGAGTCTATGATCCAATCTTCATTGTTGAAGGTAGCAGCACTCATAGCAGTCGTCAGCATTAAACAGTCTTCTTTCTTATCCGGAGTTGAATTCTGCTTCGCTTTCTTCTCTTTTCTCAGCTGCGGGCATTTTGGCCTTATATGACCTTCTTTATTACAATGATGACAAACTATCGTTTTCTTCTGGTTCATTTTTCTCGAAGTACTTTTCATAACGAGAGCAGTGTCACTGGATGCTGCTGATTCAGCTTCTGTACGCCTGTCATCTTCTTGTAGGAGTCGTGTCTTTATCATCTGACTCGTGAGTTTTACATGCGTAGCCTCAATCCCCATAACTAGTGGATCAAATTCCATAGGCAAACCACCTAGTAAGAGTACCGCGACTTCCTCGTCATCCATCTTGTGGCCTATGTCAGCCAACTGCTGCACAATGGAGACAAGTCCGCCAACGTAGTCTCCCATAGTCGCAAAATCTTCATATTTAGTTCTTAGTAGACGTCGTAAAAGACTTAGTCTTCGGCAAAGACCTTTATCTTCGAACGCTCCCTGAAGATTGTCCCACGCTTTCTTGGAGGTATCAGCTTCCCTGACATGAGCGAAGCAATGCGGCTGAACCGACAAACAAATTTTTGCCAGAGCCTTCTGGTCTCGTGTAGAAACTGTATCGATTCCAGTAACACAATTCCATAATCCATCCATAATGAGCGACATTTTCATTGAAAATTTCCAATTATTGTAATTGGTAGTTCCAGCAAGTTTTTCGAATATATGACTATTACCACCAAACATGTTTGATGTACTCATGGTCACAGTGTTCGTTGTGTTTGTATCGCCTGTAGTACACATTTTTCGATTTGAAATTGTATTTCACAATTGTTCAAATCAGTTCACGAAAAATTTAGCACGTGTCACAGAGAGAATACCACGAGATAACATAACCTCAATAACTCAACTTTATCGAAAAAATTAATCAACGCGCATGGATCTTTACAAACTACAATTTTATTATTATTTTTAGAGTGTCCTGGGCCCATAACCTGTTGGAATCAGGTGGTTTGGGTTAATAAAACACATAGATGGAATTAGATTAATAACTTGTAGATTTATTTTAGAAAAGATGTAACGCACGGAACGGAACTTGAGAGCACAATCTTGATAAAAGCAGAAAAGATATGCGCACGCAGGCGATCACGTGTTTTTCTTAGTCTAACTTAAAGCTAGTTAGGCATTGAGAAGCTTTTCTTACGTCACGAATATATTCTATCAATTTTCACTCAAATAAATGGGTACTAGTAGATATAATACGAGAGTTCTGGACCTCACTCCCGGCTTCGCCACCAGAGGCGCCACGGCGGGTTACCATTCGTGCGGGTAACATACCGGCCTCGCTGATAAGTTAAGATCTGCATCGGTACCGATTTCCGTTCGCTGAGCTATGGTTACCGATAATGTGTGGATGGCGCCACCGCCGATCTGTGATCAGATATGTTATCGGCCGATTTTTGGCGATGCGATAGCGTCACTACCGATATCTGTCGATTTCTTACCATGCGATGGCGCCACTACCGATCTATCGGTAGATATGTTATCATTCGATTTTGCTTTCCTGCCACTACCGATCTGCGTTTAGATGGCGCTGATATCTTACCGGCCGCCTAGCTGATATGCGATCATCCGAATTTTCTGCATCCGGATGACGCTGTTATCTGATTTTCTGCCCACTACCGATCCGCATTCGTATGATGCTGATACCTTACCGATCTTACCGAGCTGATATGTTATTATCTGATTTTCTGTCCACTATACCGATCTACATTGCAAAAAATGGCGCCGATATCTTACCAATCTTCTCTATGAAATTAAAATTCTACAGGCTAAATCATAGAACTAAAAGAAGGTAAATAATTATGACGAGACGCAAACATAAAAAATGATATGTGAGTACTTATTTATTATAATGAAAAATATGTAAACTATATATACAATATAATAATAATAATAATAATAATGATAATTTCCGTCATCCTTCCAACACCACTGGATGATTTTGGATGCCGCGGAAAAATTTCTGGAAATCGGAAAACCAAGTTAGATGCGTCATTACGATTCCACGATGATAAATCATACGCACCACTCCTCGCTGGAACCTTCGGTAAGCTCATCATCAACAGCTTCACCATCATTCTGCATATCCCCATCATCACCATTGTCAGCATAAGAGCCATCGTCATCATACTCCATATTCTCATCAGCCTGAATAGTTTCATAAATCCGACGCCGCAGTTCATCAGACATCACATAATCTGGAGGAAATGGATGATGCCATTCGTCGTCCACTGTTTTAAACCACCAGTAGCAGATCCGATGGTTTATCACCAGTGTTGCTGAGGTGCCATTGATTGTTATTGTGGCACCCAGCGGACCGCATTCTCTGTGCATGTATGGGTGCAACAGATCTGACACCTCATTAACAAGACTACGTTCCAAGCCCCAATCCGCTGGTGTTGCCCAAGAATAACGCGTATAAACCCCTACAACAAATGGAAAGGTTGAGTAAACAAATGCTGAATAAAAATGCTTTAGGTCTTACTTACGATGAGGCATGTCAGCAGCGACCACGTTTCTTTTTCGTCTGTTAGTCTTATCTGAAAAATTCAATTCCATGATTCTCAACAAATTTTCTCTCTTAGCCATACATCGATAAAAAATTATAGTACTCACTGAACGAACGAAAAATTCCTTTTCCCACTCAAACTGAACTGGTATACACAAAAATTGTAGCACTCGCAAGTTATCACTTTTTTACGAACTATACAACGTTCTTCTTGTCGAACTGGTGAATGGGTTGTTTTTCCAAAGACTGAAAACTTCTTCCTCTCAAACTGTTGGGCGGAGTTATGGTCAATCTGCTGCATGCCACACCCAAAAATCAAATCCATCCCACAGGAAAACTACCACCCAAAATGTCTATCCACACCCTATAATGACCGCGTGAAACGCTGGAATTTTTTTTGCATAGAACACCACCTCTGTACCTGCGTGTGGCCCATACCGCCGCCAATTGAGCCGTAACCTAAAGAAAATCGGTTAAACCTAGAATGAATAGTGCAATAAAAGTCATTCAGAAAACCCGGATTTTGCCCTCCCTACCCCAGGCTAATTTAGATATAACCATCGGTTGACCTAAGTGAATACAACTATAAAATACTGTTACAAAGGGTGCGTCCACCCTTTGTGTTGCTTTATATCGATTCATTTCAT
This sequence comes from Rhogogaster chlorosoma, assembly GCA_944452935.1. NCBI lineage: Eukaryota > Metazoa > Arthropoda > Insecta > Hymenoptera > Tenthredinidae > Rhogogaster > Rhogogaster chlorosoma. Next base: position 11,737,182 of record OX101800.1, on the reverse strand, counting down.
AGCCACCCGAACTCCCATGTATTAAACATCGCAGTAATAATTACCAAACATCTTCTGATAAAACAACTAAACGATGTATCTAGCGATAGCCAATTTGTAAACAGTCTAGTCTCAGACATTAACCGAGACACTTGTATCTTGCTGAATATAACCTAATCTGCTTTGACCATTAATTTGTGTCTCCAAGTCTGCTTATTTCGCTCAGGGACTCATAGCTCGATTAAAAGGTAACTCCTAAAGTTACATTTGGTGTCAGGAGTGTGAGATCGTTTCTGAGTCCGATAAGCTGATTTGTTTGGTGCATTTCTTTTGGTTTTTGCCGATTGCTTGTATTCATAAGCTATAAGCTTCCGTTGCCTTATTCTGTAAAAGAATCCTACCTCTTTGAGGAACAAATCTGCTCGTTATGAGCAATCGACGAAACACCCGCCGCCAAGGCTCTCCTGCTGCCGCTACTTCGAACTCGAACCAAGTGCCACGGGCGGAAGAACAGGAGGCCAACCCCATTACCGCCCTGGTACAACTCCTGCAGCAGCAGGCCGCCCAACAAGCTGCCCAACAAGCAGCTCAACTGGCAGCACAGCAAGCGGCCCAAGCTGCTCAGGCCGAGCAGCAAGCTCTTTTATTACAGCTCCTCCAAGACCAACGGCGAGACCAGCAGGCCGCCCGAGAGGAGCGCGAACGATCAGAAGGACGTCTAGTGGGAGTTCTGCAGGACCAGCAGCAGTCCTTCACGCAAATCTTATCGACTCTGAGGGATGACCGACGTGGATCTGGAGACGAGCCCCAGCCTATCCAGCCCTTGACGGATCCTATCCCCTCCACCTCATCCTGCCAGCCGACCCAAGCTCCCAATACTCTAAGGTCTGTGCCTTTAATTAGGGAAACTGCTCCCCCTCATATGCTTGCTTCTATTCCGCCGGTCGAGCGCGACCTGATTGTCCGCGATTCGGGTTTGGTCGATGCTCGTTCCCAAGGACCGAACCTCTTATCCTCGAATCTCGTTAACGTAACCTCAAACACTGACAGCAACGCAGACGGTTGTCAAAAACGCTCGAGTAATCTAAAACCGCCTACTTTTGAAGGTGATAGGCCCTGGGCCGAATTCGAATGTCAATTTCAAGTAGTCGCGCAACTAAATAATTGGGATTCAGTTACGAAAGCCGGTAACTTGGTAAATTGCCTAAAAGGCTCCGCGGCTAGCGTCCTTTCTACCCTGACCTCGACCGAAATCTACGATTTTGAAAAGATTAGCTCTGCCTTGAGACTCAGGCTCGGGAACGAGCACCTGACTAAACTCTTCCTCACCCAATTTAATACAAGACGTCAACGGAGGGACGAGGATCTCGCCACCCTCGGACACGACATAGAACGTTTGTCGCGTATAGCTCTACTTTCTAGTGACGAGACGACTCGCGAAACTTTAGCGACCGACCGATTTATAAACGCCATAACCGATGCCGAACTGAAACACGCCCTGAGCGTGGCGGGACCTTCCACCCTTCGTCAAGCCATAATTAAGGCATTAGAATTAGAAGCCCTGAACAAGCAATACTTAGGATCCGGCCGCGTTCGGCAGGTAGAGGCGGTGAAACCGACCCCCGACAAACCTAAGATCGAAGAAAAAAGGTCCTCTTCCTTGCGGCAGGAACGGAATTTGAATACGAAAGTCAATCTCAGGAATAGCGTGGAATGCCGGTATTGTTGGAAGCGCGGACACTCAATAGAGCAGTGTTTCGCGCGACAAAGACGAAACCGAGCTAGTAATGAACAAAGACATCTTCCCAACCAGCTCTCGTGGAGAGACAACGACCGCGGTGCTAACTTTAATTCTAGCCAGGGCCAAAACCTGTATCCGAGACTAAATCAAACTCAGGGTTTTAATCCTGCCCAAGGGGAGAGGATGCTTCCCTTTAACAACTCCAAAGCAACCTCAGAACAACAAAAAAACTAACGATCGATGATTGCGGGGGGCGGGAATCATCGCCTGAAGCGAGGGAGAATAGCCCTGTTTTACGTGTAATGCCTGTTCTACCTATATTGCCTGAATTACCTGTTCTAATTAGAAGCCTAAGACAGTCCGCTCTCTACGCTCAGGGATCTGTCAACGGTGTTGACTGTCTCTGGGTTGTGGATACCGGAGCTGAGGTGACCGTGGTTCGCTCGGATCTCCTGAAAAATCTTCCCTCTAACAATCATTATGCCACCTTAAAGACCGCGACAGGGGAGACCACCCCTGTTTTACGAGAAGTTTCCGTTCAAATAAACATCGCGGGTCAGATTAGCTCTCCTCATAAAGTCTACGTGGCTGATATTGAGGATGAGGGAATTTTAGGGATAGATTTCTTGAGCGAGCATCAGTGCATTATTTCAACGATAGGGAACTCGCTACATATAGGCCGCCATACGATTCTGCTGTTAACAAATAGGAGCAAAACCCCGAACCCCCCAACTTTTCAACTCGATCAATTACAAACCACTAGGGAAAACGAGATTATAGATTCTTCGCCTCGAGAGATTATTGAACAGGTCCCTGATCATCTGAAAGACCTTTTTGAGAGGTCTTCGATAGAGCTAGATTCTCCTTCTAAACGTCAATTCTCGTCTCTCCTTCGAGACTTTAGCGAATCCTTTGCCAAGACTAGCGGCGACAAGGGGAGGTGTACCCTTGCTCGCCACAAGATAGATGTAGGGGTCAATCTCCCGATTAAACAGCACGCCAGGCGGATTCCCTTCAATGGCAAAGAAGAGGTTCAGAAGATGGTACACGACATGCTCCTCAACGACGTCATCGAGCCATCTTCAGGACCCTGGGCCTCGCCAATCGTCATCGTTCCTAAGAAGGACGGAACGAAAAGATTCTGCATTGATTATGATTATAGAAAGCTGAATGAGGTCACCAAGAAAGATTCCTACCCCCTTCCACGGATTGAAGATACCCTAGACATGTTGGCTGGAGCTCAATGGTATAGCACCATCGACCTGCAGAGTGGTTACTGGCAGGTCGAGATGGATGCAGAGGACAAGGAAAAAACAGCTTTCGTCACCGGATTGGGAGGACTCTGGCAATTCAAGGTGATGCCCTTCGGATTGTGCAACGCTCCAGCCACATTCGAACGGTCGATGGAAGTCGCACTGGAAGGATTGACGGGGAAGATCTGCTTGGTGTACCTCGACGACATAATTGTGTTTGGCAAAACCTTCCAAGAGGAGCTAACTAACCTAAAAAAGGTCTTTGAGAGGCTTCAACGGACAGGCCTGAAGATGAGCCCCAAGAAGTGCCACCTTCTCCAACACGAAGTTACCTTCCTTGGACATGTCGTCTCAGCCCAAGGAGTCAGAACGGACCCCACAAAGATCGAAAAGGTGCGAGATTGGCCCCGACCATCGAATAGGGAAGATATTCAGAGTTTTATAGGTCTCTGCACGTATTATAGGCGCTTCGTTTCAGGCTTCGCCTCTATAGCTAGGCCTCTTCACAATCTCACCGGGTCTACCTCTGTCTTCGAGTGGACCCCGGATTGTGAAGAAGCATTCAATCACTTCAAAACTTGCCTCACTTCTTCTCCAATCCTGGCTTATCCGCAAGCCGAAACTTCTTTTATTTTAGACACCGATGCATCTCTGTATGGAATAGGCGGGGTTTTGTCTCAGGTTCAGGAAGGATCGGAGCGGGTGATTAGCTACTTCAGTAGGGTTCTAAAAAAACCAGAGAGGAATTATTGCGTCACACGACGAGAACTTTTAGGAATAGTAGAGGCTATAGAGCATTTCAAGCATTACCTAGTACGAAGGAAGTTTTTAATTCGTACAGATCACGCTTCGCTTAAATGGTTGCTCTCGTTTAAATCACCGGAAGGCCAAGTAGCTAGGTGGATCGAAAGGTTAGGGCGGTACGACTTCGAGGTTCAACACCGTGCAGGAAACCTCCACGGGAACGCCGACGCACTATCAAGACGCCCGTGCCAGGATCTCGGCGACTGCAAGCAGTGCGCCAGGATGGGGAAAGGACTGGATTCCGTAGACATCCGGGTGATATCCCTCGGTGAAGACCAAGGAGAGTGGAAGAGAGCCCAGGAAAAGGATGAGATCCTGAAACAGCTACGAGCCTGGAAGAGCTCAAATATACGCCCGGAGTGGCAGGATGTTTCCCCAGCAGACCAACAACTCAAAATTTACTGGACTCAGTGGGACTCCATCTTCTTAATAAACGAAATACTGTACCGCCGATGGGAATCCCCGGATATGAAGGTCATTAGATGGCAACTTCTAGTCCCCAAGGAAAAGGTCAACGAAATCCTCGAAGCGTACCATAATTCTTCGTCAGGAGGCCATTTCGCCTCAAACAAAACTCTAGAAAAGATTAGGGAAAGGTATTTCTGGGCAAGATGCCGTTTAGACGTGGATGAATGGTGTCGAGTATGTACAGTGTGCGTAGCTAAGAAGGGTCCTCGCGCGAAAGGTCGTAGTCCGTTACAAACTTACAATGTAGGCGCGCCTTTTGAGAGGGTAGCCATGGATGTCCTCGGGCCTTTACCAGTCTCTCATTCAGAGAATCGTTATGCGCTAGTAATAGCTGATTATTTCACAAAATGGCCCGAAGTCATCCCGATACCCAATCAAGAGGCTCAAACTGTAGCTCAGGCTTTTATTAGAGAATTTGTATGTCGGTACGGAGCCCCGCTCGAACTCCATACCGACCAGGGTCGCAATTTTGAGTCAGTTCTTGTCGGAGAAATAGCAAAAATATTAGGGATTAGAAAAACTCGAACTACTCCTCTTCACCCCCAATCCGATGGGATGATTGAACGATTGAATCGAACTCTTCTTTCTTATCTTTCTCCTTTCGTGGAAAGGAGTCAGAGGGATTGGGACGAATGGGTTCCCCTCTTTCTTCTTTCCTACCGCTCTTCTGTCCACGAGACTGCTAAACAAACGCCGGCTTCTATGCTCATGGGAAGAGATCTTCGGCTGCCCTCCGACTTGGAGAAGGGCCCTCTTCCCATCCAGGATTCTCTCTGCTCTAACTTTGCTTCGCATCTAAGGGAAAGGTTAGAGGAAATACATAATTTTGCTAGGGAAAGGATTCAGGTAGCTTCAGATAGGATGAAGGCTCGATACGATGTGCGAGCTAGGGATTTAACATTTAAAACAGGAGATTCAGTATGGCTTTTCCAGCCGAGACGAGAAAGAGGACGTTGTCCCAAACTGCAAACTAACTGGGAGGGTCCTTATACGATAGTAGACAAAATAAATGACGTAGTCTACCGCATCCAACGCTCTCTACGAACCAAACCAAAGGTAGCTCACTTGGATCGCCTAGCTCCCTACGAGTCTGAAGAAGCTCACGTAGATAACAGTAACCTCCTTCGCTCTCTTCCATTAAATCAGAACCTACAGGTTCTCGAGGATTTTTCCCTCCAAAGCCAGGAAGAAATTCCCCGTTTCTTCTCCGATTCTTCCAGGTGGTCCAAGGATCTGCCATTTGGAATCAAGCGGAAGAATTACCGCCCTTTCACCATACTCGTCGAGGGGAACATTGGGTGCGGGAAAAGCACCTTCACAAGTAGATTCTTAAAAGATAAAAACATTCTCACTTTATTAGAGCCCTTAGAGGAATATAGAAACGTTGCCGGAGAGAACCTCCTAGAGAAAATGTATAAGGATCCTTCCCGTTACGGTTATCATTTCCAACACCACGCCGCGATGACAATGAGGAATAGGCACTTAGTGAAAACTTCTTTACCTAACAAGATCATGGAGAGGTCAATTTTTAGTTGCAATTGCTTCGTAGAAGCACGTAGGAGGTTAGGAGGGTTTGAAGATTTAGAAGCTCATCTTTTAACAGAAAACGTCAGGATTTCATCAGAGAATTCGACAGATTTTGAGGTTGACATGGTAGTGTATCTGAGGTTAGCTCCCGAGACGTCGTTTGCCAGAGTTAATTCACGCGCGCGTAGCGAGGAAGAAAACATCCCTTTAGATTATTTAAAAGCTCTTCACGAGGTCCATGAGGATTGGTTAGTTCGCGGAAAGTTTTCAGCTCTTCCAGCTCCAGTTTTTATCCTAGATGCCGAAGCTACAGCCGACGAGGTATTTAACGAATTTTGTGAGGTTATGAGGGAATAGTCGTTTGACAGATCACCCGCTTCGCGTTAGGCTTCACTCGGGTTCGTTCGTTTTTTACTCGTGAATAGTCGGCTTCTTCTGACCGAGTTCATGACGCGATATCTTCGGAAGAGTTCGTTTCCGTTCGGCTCTGTCCGGCTCTAGGCTCGCTAGAAAGACTCGTACGCGTCTTCTCGAACCTTCGGAAATGTTCGAGTCTCCTCGTTTTACTTCGGAGAAGGAGGGAAAGATGAGGCACATTTCAACCATAGAGACGACATTCAATTACAATTAGCCGAACATAGAGCTTTATTAGGGAATGAACAAATGGTTAAGGAAGGGTAAATCTGGAGGCGGTCCTACGGGATGATTTCCCTCAGGGCGCCTTCCGTCAGCAACGCCACGGTCGCGCAATAGGGACAGCCCTCGACCGGTCGCAGTTTCAGGAGGGATGTGTGACAACGGCAACAACAACCACTCCGCCTTGGCACTCCGTCGGTCTTTGCCACTATGTGAATTTCTCTCCACCTCATATGTGGAGACACCTTTCCTCTGTGTTTAATAAAATAAATAAGAAAGAGAGGGAAATAAGAAACTGCAGCAAGAATAAAGGGTTGCTATTGGTGCAACCGCTTACCGAGAGACGTCTAGAGCACACGCGAAGCAGTAGGGACCGCCGTCCGGCTCCCCTTCTAGGTGGACCCCGTTAGCCTTCCCGCATCTTAGACGTTCGAGCTCGTGATGCTTAACCGCCTGACGTGCGGGACTGAAGGGGTGGTTAAACCTCCGCCAATCTATCTCGGCGAAAATCGCCTCCAGGTCGCTAGCCAGATCTTTTACGAAGTTTGCGAAGTACCCACTTTCGGACATGACGAGTGAATGATGCTGAGAATTATTGTTTCTTCAGTAACGAATTTTCGTTTAGTTTTGTTTTTATTTCTCGAAGCCGATTGGATCGATAAATTCCTTCGATCATTTATTAATAAGGGGCGAGATTTTTCTTTTGTTTTCAAATATTAGCTTTCGCGCCTTCGCAAACCCGCGTAGGACTTTTCAACCTCCTATCGATTCCTCGTATCGATTATCTGTTCTTCGCGCCACCATAGAATCGTGGCAAAATTTTCAACTCCTCGTCATTCCTTTTATGTCTTCTGCTCTGGTTCTCTCCTGTCGCCGATCATAACCTCCTCATAAAACTTTACGAAAAGATCCGAGCGGATTACTCTCAATTATCGTGTAGGGGTAAGAAATAACCGCTTCTTTTGAAAGCTTTAGGTCTCTCACCAAATAATTTCAAGTAACGGCACCGAAGATGCGGATCAAGAGGGAGTTCAGCAGATAAAACCCCCGGAAATCTCCTTATTTATGCCCAGATAAAGATAAGATCGTTCCATTTTTAACCTTCTATCAATTTTAAGTTCCGCTGTTACCCATTAATTCTAAATGAGATAATTACGATCAATAGTCCGAAACCTAGAGGACCAGTACGACAAATTTCCTCTACCCTTCGTACTCACGTCTGTCCTCCAATCTAGGGTGTGCTGTTTTCCTGTCCTTTTGGTTCCACCTGGGTGCAGTTCGTGATTCCTGATCCCTGTTTTCCTGCTGCGGACCATACCTGACTCTCCTGACTCTCCCCGACGGATCACAAACTGACTTCACCCCCAGGCGGCTTCCCAGTTTTCCAGACCCCCCTTCTTCTCCAAGGATGGATTCATCATCGACTCCTCACTACGGCCTGACTAGGCGAAGACCTTTTTATACCAAATATTGTTGTGAATTTGTAACCGAAACTACCTTCTCAGGTTTTCTGTGGTTTCCCACGAGGCTTAGGTTGGAATTACAGGTAGTTTAGGGAAGATTTCAAATACTTTAAGAATTTTAAAGTCTGATCCACAGCTCTCAGCCCTCTCTTCCCTGAGCAGAACACACACTTGCTATTCGCCTACTTAAGAGTCGGGTCGCCTCTTCCCTTCAGGGGGGGGGGGGGGGGGGGGGGGCAGTGTTACAAAGGGTGCGTCCACCCTTTGTGTTGCTTCATATCGATTCATTTCATAGCCACCCGAACTCCCATGTATTAAACATCGCAGTAATAATTACCAAACATCTTCTGATAAAACAACTAACCGATGTATCTAGCGATAGCCAATTTGTAAACAGTCTAGTCTCAGACATTAACCGAAACACTTGTATCTTGTTGAATATAACCTAATCTGCTTTGACCATTAATTTGTGTCTCCAAGTCTGCTTATTTCGCTCAGGGACTCATAGCTCGATTAAAAGGTAACTCCTAGAGTTACAATACCATTGAAAGGCTTAGAATCTTTCCTTATTCTCCGACAATTCTCCACTTCCGCAATCATAAGAACGGTAGACTTTTCGCGAGGTACCACCACCTGTGCATTGTCCATACCGCCTTCAATTGAAATAAAATCTATAAGCTTGAATAGGCGGGGCAATAAAGAGTGGTTCAAAGAGCTTGAATTTTTTCCGCATTCTATCGCAATTCAAGGCGTTGGAATTTCGTGGAACATCACTTGCGAATGCTCCTTGCCGTCTTGAATCTGCGAGTCTGAATGGTTAGGGTAATAAAATGTTTTTTTTGAAGTCCCGAGACTTTTTCACATCCTTTCGCGTAACATTGTCTGCAGTACACCTGCGTACGTTGTAAATGAACAGCTCAGTCAATCACTACCCATACTCGAGCTCGCATGCGGTTGTCAATATGGAGGTAATATTAGATGTACAGGGTTTTGGGCGGTTCGTTGATGAATTTGTGGTGAAAGAGCTGGCTGCAATAAGCATTTGCGCGTATACGGAATATATTCAGAGTATTACACACACTCTGTTCAAAGCACCACGCTCCTGGGTGACTCTCTCAAGAGAGTATAAAAATCTGAATACGTGGCTAACGCGGTTCCATCACGGAATACCTTGGAATGCTGGAGAAACGCCGTATAAGGATATGGTGAAAATCGTGAGAAACGTTGTGCAAAATACGCGGTGCATTTATGTGAAGGGGTTGGAGAAGAAGCGCTGGGTTGAAAAAATCATTAATGACGACTCAAGACCAGTGATTGATTTAGATGAGCTGGAGTGTCCAAGTCTTCGAATATTGCAAATGGAATCGAAAGTATTTAGCTGGCATGGAGACTGTCATGGCGATGCACATGAAAGATATTATTGCGCTTTCGAAAACGTTCAGTGGTTGAAAAACTGGTATTTGGAGAATCGTAAAAAATCCCCCACAAATGCCCAGATAAACATGGTGGGGGTGATGGGCGTGGATGATGCGGTGAAGGTCCAGCGCTCACAGGAAGATGCATTCGACTCCTCACCATTCGACTCCTCACCATTGACGCATCAACCAAGCATCGTTGAACTTGTGCAGACTACAAACTCGCCGGAAAAAAGGTAAGAATATCATCGTCTGATGTTAATAGTAATATCCAACTGTAGCATATTAACTAATTCGAAATTATATCAACTCATTCGAAATTATATTAACTAATTAACTTGAAATTATGTATTTTGTGTAGATGGATTTCATAAAATTGAATAACGCTAGCCGTCTGGAGAATGAGACGTCCATGAAGAAGATGGCAGAGCTGGAAATTGGGGCGAAATACGACATCACGAGTCTGAAGCTTGTGAAGACTAAATACGGCTGCAGAATTCTGGCAACAGTTGATGATGAATACCGCATATTCCTGCCGGCAAGAATTGGGAAGATTATGGAGAAGGAGCCTGAACAGTTGGAGCAGCTCAACAACGAGGCGACAGAGAAACGTCTGCAGATACTCTATCTTGGCGGTCCATACAACAAATTTGAATTTTGCAACAAAATCTAAATATATACGCATACACACGCACACATACACACACGCACACACATACAATTGTATAGGGATGGGTTGGGTTGAATAAATAACAGTGATATTGTGAATTCATTCATTTATTGATCCTTATAGAATAAGCTTAATATCTAGTTGAATTCTTAAAATGTAGCTAATTTTTTTACGGTACCACTGATTGGGTTATATTCAACAATACGATCATGTATAATCATACAGTAGGCTGAAGTATTTGCCGGAAATGCGACGCTAGTTTCAAATTCTAAACGAATATCCACGGATCCACTCTTCAACGATTCATTTTGCTTGGAGCAATCTATAGTAATAAGTGGAGCCTTTTTCAAAAAATTACTCTTTGACAAAAGGGGTTCGGGGTCTTTATCGTAGTAGGAAAATTGAAAGTTGGTGTACATATCATAGAGAATGGCGTATTGGTTGTTGGTTATATCAAGATTCAAATTTCCACAGGGATAACACTGTGAGTTGAGGAAAAGTTTTACATCTCTAATCATACAGTGATCAAATTCGCTAGCATTTTTCCCCGCATCGTTTCGTCGAGCCGTTTGGAATCCTAGTATGACATGTCTTGGCTTCTCTAGTTGCGTTGACGTCTTGACAACCCACACATGTCTCGTTGTTGCGGGCAGCATCGGATACTCGTACATTTCCCACGAGCGAAAACTCATGGATACAGCTGGATCCTTGGCGATATAATTCAGCATCTTGATCTTTGCGGAATCCGACAGCCTGATGTATGGTAATAGCCATGCAATTTTTTCAAGTGAAATTTTGACACCCTCCACAGTGGTTTGGCATATTGCATTCAAATCATTGTTCGATCGCGTCATAATCAACTCGTGCTTTGCATTCACAACGATTCGATTGTAATCCTCGGCAAATCCGAATAGAAAATTCAGTGGTATCACAACATCAAAGTATCCAGTATCGTTGGTAAGTTTATCGGTAGCATCAGTCAACCAACCAGTGTTCTCCAAGAGATGTTGCTGCCCAGGAGTGAATGATAAGAACCCCTTCATAACACTGATGATGCCAACATTCTTATTCTGATCAATCTCATGACCATTCAACTCGTAACGCATCTCGCCAAACATGTGACACACGGCCATATTAACCAATTTCGTGGTTGCAGCAGCGGCAGTGATACCATCCGCCTTTGTAATCCTGCCGTAGATGTGGAGTGAACTTTCGCTGGGTAATACACACGAGTCTTGATTCTGCACGGTGATGCGAATCTCATCGTTATTTTTGAAGCTTGACGATGCATATGGTTGATGCGCGTGTATTTCGCAGTGAGCGATTGACTCGTCGAAAGTCACAGGTGTTTGAATCTTTATCATTTTCGGTCTGGGAATATGCAGATATAACAGCGAATTCTTATTTTCCACCACGAAGTCGAAGTCCTAGGCTCTGGAGAAACTGAGCGTTCTGAGGTGTCACTCGAATCAGAGTCACTCGATGACTGATGATGTTTGGACATGTTATCGAGTTTTTATAGCTACCACCTGATTTTTTTGGTCGCTCAAATACTATACCCATATTATCTCAAGGATTGTAATCGTATAGTTACAGTTTCACCGCGAAAATTTACCAATTCTCCGTCCTGATCAACTATTCTCAATTGTATATCGTGTATTGACCGTACGGTGATTGGGTGGTAAATGACGTTTGTTGGTACTTCCACGATCTTATATCCGGGTGGAACGGTTGGGAAAAACTGATGAATCGTGTGTACTCGATGTTGGTTTATGCATGCTCCTGCGGTAATATTACATTCGACACGCAAGGCGTTGATTTTGAGTATGCGAACGGGTAACTCAGACTTGTGTGTAATACCGCCATCGAGAACCTTGGGCGTAAAACCAAGCAAACGCCCGATGAAATCTTTTGGTTGAAAGTTCACAGCATGATTGCACCTAATTTCACTATGTAACTTATTGTTATTAGCCTGTAGACTGATGCTTATATTCTGAGGTAGTGTCTTTTTCAGATAATTTGCGATATCATCAATTTCATAGCTCCCCGTGGGTATTGTAATTACTGTGTTAGGTGTGAGATAAAACTTATTACACCCTTCGTCAATATTGGGAATTGAGTTAAATGTCAAGAGCTCTATGAGCCCTAGAAGATATTCCTTTGTTGGCGATAACTCGATAGGTGGAAAATATTGAGCTCCCAACACCGACGACTCTCCGGAGAGTGTCAACGTGAACGAATCAGCCATGACTAATATCATATCACCGATACGCATCTATTTTATAGCTGTCCACTGAGAAACTTGAGACACAAGTGACCGCAAATTATAGTATTGTTACAAAGGGTGCGTCCACCCTTTGTATTGCTTTATATCGCTTCATCTCATAGCCACCCGAACTCCCATGTATTAAACATCACAGTAATAATTACCAAACATCTTCTGATAAAACAACTAAACGATGTATCTAGCGATAGCCAATTTGTCAACAGTCTAGTCTCAGACATTAACCGAGACACTTGTATCTTGCTGAATATAACCTAATCTGCTTTGACCATTAATTTGTGTCTTCAAGTCTGCTTATTTCGCTCAGGGACTCATAGCTCAATTAAAAGGTAACTACTAAAGTTACAGTATTATATTCTTGATATCTCTCATGATTGTATTTCACGCTACCGACACCGAGATATTTCACAAGATCTCGAGGTGGCTGTAAATTGCCAAAACTATCGAAATATAGTGCATCGTTGCCGTTTTTCACGTATGCAACCCAATGCGTTCCCGGACCACTTTTATCATCAAGATTGATAATTGCGGACTCCCTTTTTCTAGGTCCAGAATTGGGTAAATCATTCCGCATAAAAACTCCCCGAAAATGTGGAATTTTCATAGCTCTGGCATAGTGAAGCAAATCAGCATCGGTGAGGGCTCGGTGTGGTAGCGGTATTAGTTTTTTGCCGATTTCAAATACAGTCCCATACCCTTCTTATAGGGTTTCAAGTATAATCCCTTTCCCAACGCAATCGCTTCCATCGTAGCATTGTGTCGTTTAGCCTCGTGTAATTGATGTTTATTAGCATTAGCCTCGTTAACAACCTTAGCTATACCTGCCGCACCACCAGCTAAAGCACCTGTAGCACTCAGCGCCGCAAATATTGGTATAAGAAACGGCAATAAACCACCAATTTTCTTGGGAACAGGTAAAATGCGGGGCACGCGTACTTTTCCTTTAGAGATGGCCAAACGGGCGCCCTCCAATGCCGACTCAATGGCTCTGGGTCCTGGTTTCATAGATTTCTTTGCCGCTTGTATAATAGCTTTTAGTGTCCTCTTATTCTTCTTCTTGAGTGACGTTTGCATCTTGCTCCCCCTCATACCCATACCCAGTTTAGATTTCGCTTTCATTGTGTTGGTGACCGCCCAAGCGACAGCTTTTTCAGCCACACTTGCGTCTTTAGCCAAAACCCGATTCCAAGCCCTTTCGGCAAGCACTTTATCAGCCTTATTACGCTCCGCAATATTATCCTGATTCTTCGAATATGCGATATCGTGTTCCTTACACGCAGCGTCCAGAGCATTGATACCCAGATCACCACGAGCTAACCTCTTTGCCAATTTTGTACCAGGTCCGCAATACTGATAGCCTGGAACATGTAATTCAACTGGAAGATTGTTGATGATTTTATTTATCAATCCACAACCGCTCCTTCGCCTACGTGCGTCTCCAACCATGGCTAACCATCAACTAACACAAAATCTATAAAAGCGCGCATTTTATACGGAAATATATTAGTTCTCATTGTGACGCCTGTCGGGTATCATGAAATTTCAGGATCAAACCATCAAACTACCCATAGCCAATTTCGATAAATTGGTCGAGCGGAAAAAACAGAAGGGTAAACGACATGGGGCTTTACTACCGAACAGTGTGAGAGGTGTTTTCTGTGGACCCTCGAATTGTGGTAAAACTAACGCCCTTCTCACATTGCTGACTTATGCTAATGGTCTACGATTTGAGAATGTGTATGTCTATTCAAAATCACTCAATCAACCGAAGTATGAGTTCTTGAAGAAGTTGTTGGAGCCTGTGGAGGGGATGGGTTATTTTCCATTTGATGAACACAAAGAGGTTGTAGAGCCGAAAGATGCACATCCCAACTCGGTTATGATTTTCGATGACGTAGCCTGTGAGAAGCAGGATAATATCAGAGCCTACTTTTGCATGGGACGACACAGAGATGTGGATAGTTTTTATCTTTGTCAATTGTATGCCCGTATCCCGAAACACTTGGTACGTGATAATGCAAATTTATTGGTTCTGTTCCGTCAAGATGAAATGAATTTGAAGCACATTTACGCGGATCATGTGAATACCGACATGACGTATCAACAATTCAAAGACTTGTGCTTGGCGTGCTGGAATGATGGCAGATATAGCTTTGTCACCATCGATAAAGACAGCGAGATCAACGAGGGACGATACAGAAGAGGCTTTGATTGCTTTATAAGTCTGAATCAATAATAAACCACATACAGTCACATCACATCGATCAAACTAGTAACATGGAGAGCTCTAAAATACATAAGCATAACGATGCGTTACGAGAAATAGCGAAGGTTAGCGATATCATTCGGCGTAAGCATAGGATGATCAAAATGGGGAAAGATACCAGCGAGCAGGCTATTAATGAAATTTTCAAGCCTCTAGTAACACCTCTGCATAACTTGGTGGATGCATCGAAACGACAGCAGCAACTGCAACAGCGTATGATAAAGCGTGAAGTGAAGATGGAGCCAAAAATTGAGAAAACTGAAGATTTTGTGAAAAAAATGGAAGATTACGAGAACGATGCTTATACCAATGAAGATAACGACGATGTTGATAATGATCTATATGAAAGTGCCATTGACGAGAACTTTGCAGATACCACCATGGTTGGTGACAACACCACCACTATAGATGATGCCGATAATAACATGGATGATACACCGGCAATTGCCTCTACAAGCACGCCAATACAGAAGAAGGTGGTTAGGGCGGATCACTATTTGAGGATGTTTAACTCGACTAGGCATCGTAAGAACTTGGATAACAAAACGGGTGTTCGAAAGTTGATGCGCGGATTAATGATTGGTGATTCGAGTATAGAATTTAACGACGATCTGATATATGTGGGCGATAAAAGCTACAAAAACACGCCCGGCTTACTCGAATTATTATTCAAAAACTCACCTGATTCATCGATTGTGAATAAAAGTGATAAGCAAAATTATATCAAAATCCTGAAGAAAACGAACGCACATCGGAAATTTTACAAGCCTGAAAGAAGCCCTCGTGAGGATAGTGTGAAAAGTGCGAAATATAGAGACTTCATCGCCCCATATTTGAACCGATCGGTGGAAAGATCCGGTGATGGTTTACCCAAATACAAAATCGCGCAGGGACGGAGCATGGATTATGTATACTGGGATGATCCTAATGAACTAATTGATCGTCTTCGGCTACTCATGGCTTCTCAAGCAGCAGGCAATACTAGCCATTCCAATGAAATAACATCCATTATTGAGGAGTTGCGTGAGGCCGAAATCATTTATTAGCGAGAGATTAACCATAAAATATTCATTCCGTTGTTGATCGTTGAACAATGAGCATAGACATATTCGGACGACAGTTGGCTGACAAGGGAGTCAAAAGCGTAGACAATCTTGGATCGCAAGGCATAGGATTCAAAATCACTACCGATAATCAGTACGATATAGACAACAAACGATTGTGTAATATCGCTAATCCACAAGAGCCAGACGATGTTGTTTCCCTGAAAAGTCTTGAGGATATCACATGGCGAGCATTAGGTGTTCTCGGACATTCTATGAAAAAAGCATTTGCAAACTTCACAGTGCGAGCACTCCGCGAGTTTAGATCTAAACTTAATTCGCGCATAGATCGAGAGCATACCAACAATTTCAACGAGAATCAATACATTCAGACTCTTATGACAGAAAAGATTAACGCTCTAACGGCTGAAAAAGAAGTTCTCGAGATTCGATTGACTGCTGTAGGATCTAAGCTTGAAAAGTTCAGTCGCGACGGTATACTTCGTGGGATTCGCTTCGAATCGCGCTATACATAAGTCAACAATGAGCATAGACATATTCGGTCGCCGGTTGTTTAGCGGAAAGATTAAAAGTGTGGGTAGACGTGGACCTCCGGGTGTTGGATTTAAAATTACCGACGATAACCAGTACAACATTGACTATAAACGATTGTGTAATATCGGATATCCGCAGAAACCGTCCGATGCTGCCTCTCTGAAAAGTCTTGAGGATATTACACGAGGGTCATATGATGCTCTTGAGCGTGCTATAAAAGAGACATTTGAACAGTCCATGCGGGAGGCACTCGATAAGCTTGAATCTGAACTTAATGCATGCATCGAACGAGAACGTGGCAAAAGTTTTGCAGAAGATCAACGAATTTGGAATCTTGCGAAGGAAAAGATTGCAACGCTGAAGGGGGAAAGTGAATCTCTGGAAAAACGGTTGGCCATAGTGGAGGATAACGTTGAGAAGCTCAGCTTGCACTACATCCACGGTATTCCAATTCCAACCAACTCGCTAAACGGTATTAAAAACAAAATACATTAAAAATTGGATGATGACAAATGAAGATGAAAACGGCGATAGCGAACGAACTTCATAGACCCGCTCGACGTAATTATGCCCGTCGCTATGTTGACATACGTGGCTTGGATGAGACCTGGCAAGCTGATCTTGTCGACATGTCTGCATACTCATCAACCAACAAGGGCTCCAAATTTTTGCTCACAGTGATTGATATATTCTCTAAATTTGCGTGGGCCATACCAATCAAGAGTAAAAATGCAAAAGATGTGACTGCCGCAATGAAGTCTGTGTTAACTCTAGGTCGTGTACCGAAACACCTACACGTCGATCAGGGCAAAGAATTTTATAACAAAGAATTTAAGGCTCTTATGAAACATCATGAGATCAACATGTACTCGACATTTAGCAACCTGAAGGCATCGATATGTCAACGTTTCAATCGAACGCTGAAAAATAAAATGTGGAAGCAATTCACTCTCCAAGGCTCCCATAAGTGGGTTGACATTTTACCCAATTTGATCGAATCGTACAACAATACCAAACATCGGACGATTGGGATGAAGCCGAAAGCTGTAACTACGACCAATGAAAAACAAATATATCGCAGCGTGTACAAGCCGAGACAGATCAAAAGAAGCAAACGCAAGCGAAAATTCAAAGTTGGCGATAAAGTTCGAGTTAGCAAATATAAAAATGTGTTCGAAAAGGGTTATACACCGAATTGGACAACGGAAATATTTACTATCAATGAGGTGAAAAACACCAACCCTCCGACATATAAACTCGCCGACTACCTGAATCATCCCATTGAAGGCGGCTTTTACGAGGAGGAGCTCAGCAGGGTACAATACCCCAACGGTTATCTTGTAGAGAAGGTGTTACGCAGACGTGGCGACCAACTTTATGTAAAATGGTTGGGCTTTGACAGTTCGCATAATAGTTGGATAAATAAATCTGATATGTAATTATTTCAATGAATAAAATTTTTATTATCAATATATTTACAATGTTTCATCATTTACTCAATCTTAGGACTAATACCATAATTCACGTAATCTTAAGGCTACTGGACACACAAATAAACTGACTCTAACATTTTGAAAAAATTTGAAAAAGTTTTCCAACATTTTGGAAAAAGTTTTTCACTTTTGTATGTTAATCATATGGAGAATTTTTTTTTTTTTTTTTTTTAATTTTTTTTAAATTTATTATTTTTTTTTTCCACAAAAATTTTTACTTTACAGAATCTTCGTAACCCCAAGGTAAGGTATCAGTTTTACCGGGTAACAGGACACGCTTATCATCGCACCAACTTAGAGCCAATTTATTTTGCACAATGGTGCTGACCATATGTCTTTTACTTCTTATCATGCATTGTGACTCGACCTGATTCTTACGATCTACAAGACACCTCTTGTAATCATCAAACGTGATGGATTTCAATGTAGGACCTCTTACACCCTTCGCGCGTTTCTTATCGGTATCGTCACGAGTTCTGAACGCATAGAGTTTTGCTCGCAGTCCAATAAATTCTGTCATGATCTTACCATTATTCTCATCCTTCATCAAACCGAGACGTTTCTTATTCCGCAATGGGATGTCGTACACGTTATCGGGAGGATAGTCCGATGTATCGAACGTTGTCTCCACATCACGTTTGATAATTTCGTATTGTAACATATCAGGCTAGCTCCGAGGAAGAAGAGGCGCGCGCACCATCTTACGCGACCGACGATAGCCAGCGTGACGTCAGATTTAGGTATAAATATGGCACAGCTGACCAGGTAGATCAGCATTTGTCGCCTGTCGGGACACTTGACTCGAAATCACGTAAAATCATAGCATTTGTCGCCTGTCGGGACACTTAGCTCATAGAGTCATTTTCTTTTCAAAACTTAGAGTATCGCCTGTCGGGATCTCGCAAATTTATAACTTAGAATATCGCAAAAGCGGCATCAAAATCTGAACTCAGAAATTATCGCCTGTCGGGATAGATTTCAAATATTCGAACTCAGAAAATTATCGCCTGTCGGGATAAAATCATAAGAAAACTTAGAGTAGCAAAACTAGAATTAAAACGTAGAATTAGACTTTTATTTTAGTATTATTTTTGTATTATTTTTGTATAACTTCTTTACCGCAAAACGATATCGATTTTGTTAAATAAATAGAATAAGTGGATAAAACTTGGATATTTATTTGACAGTCTAAACAGCTGAGTTTAGGCGCACTGATGCCTTCACTAATCAACTAGATTCGTGTTTGACATTCAGAACGCTCTCAACTTCAGCGTGTTATTATCACCTTGTGTTGACAAAATTTAAAAAGGATAGGAAACCGAATTCAGGTGCACTGGTGTCTTCACTAATCGAATAGATTCGTGTTTGTCACTCAGAACATTCTTAATTTCGGTAAACAGCATAGATTTCCTGATCTATTGCTGTCAGGGAACAGAACTTGTCTGTAAAGTCATCTGCTTTTTACCCCCTTCGTGGCGTAACAAGTCAGAAAGCTAGTTAGCTTGTTTAACAAATAGTATTTTAACGTATCGCCGCCTAGAACAACTCAAACTAAATTTAATGCAACAACCACGCCTTGACTCTCGCTCATTATCGCATTATTTAATTTATTAAATAACCCGAAAAGTTGCAGTATATGTTTGGTACATTGAATTGATATATCAAGCTATCGGTGTCAGTGTACATCAATTTTGCCTGATTATACGTAAAATTATTTTTAACATAATCATAGTGGAAGTTGTAGAGAATAATTTTCGATAGATCTAGAATTGCGGGGCCGATATATATTGGCTTATTGAAATATACTTTGGTTCGATTCAACTCGATAATTACCATATCACTATCAAATATGGTGCAGCTATGAAAAGTTGGTCTAGCAATAAGAGCACGGGCACCACCTCTACCGCTCCATTTCGTTATTAGTTTCACTGTCTTATGATTACGAACATTCTCCATAGTCTTGCCAAACACCGCGTTATTCATAAGCTTGTAGAAATTTTTTTCAAACTCATTTTTCGATTGCTTTCGCATATTTGTGTTGAGATCGATGTATAACTTTAACCACGGAGATTGCTCAAACCTAAGAATTCTATGCACTTTCGTTAGCTTCAGGCCAAATTTTATGCATTGCTTTAAATTACGATAGTGTAGTACATATTTTTCTTTGGGTAAAAGCGTCGTTGCCAGTTTTCTAATTTTACTACCAGGCGGTATAAAATGTTCGGGACAGAGTGGTAAGTCTGCGTGCTGTTTATGGAGCTCTTTGGGATAATCCAAATCTACCTCTAGAATATAACCTATCGATGCGTCATCAGGATGGGCCATTACATCGATGGCATCATTTTCCCACTCAAATGATCCACAAGGTAAATGTTCGCTCATAGCTGCGCCATATAGATTGTTTACATCGAAATACATAAGATACGATTCTTCTTTGCTTGGATCAAAATCTTCACCCATGAATCTATTGTTTGCTTGAGCGTAACGATTCGAACACTGTGCGACGCCTCCTCTAATGCTTTTTTCAATGAACAATAACATTTCCGGATCGTCTAAAAGTTCAAGATTAATTTTCGTATGCTTTAGCATTGCATCGAAAGCAAGCCCCGGTGCTGTGTAGTAGTGTAGAGGATCCAAGTTGTATGTTTTGAAGCAACTATCGCGGAAATTTTGAAATATATCGGCTAATAACAATACATCGGTTTTTAAGTATAGATCAGAATATTCACCGAGAGTTTTCAACTCGAACTTGGTCCAAACATCCTTAGAGTGCTCATAATCGACACCGCTGATACCCGAGGCGCTCAGTTTTGAATAAAATTCTCTTATGTCCGGTAATTTGGTCTCGTCGAGCCTCCCCCAAGAGTTGATGTACTCGTATGGAAAAACACCTTTACGAATCATCAAGCGGAATTCATCCTGATCTTTGTAAAACTTTCGCGTTATTTTCTTATGGGAGTCGTCGACGTACGATGCCAGTTTCTCTATACCGCTGGCCATAAAGCGGATAGGATCTATGAACGTCAAGGTAATCAACGTGCCGTCGACTTTCTTCGCGAATGAAATATATTTTTCCTTATTGATCGGTAGCAGTGTAATGTCACCGGAAAAAGTTGTGGCTAGAGATTTCACGATAAAATGAGAATCGTAGCCAGATAAATTATGAAAAACGATTGGAATCGTGTGCGACTCTTGAAAATTTAGATTGCATCGGTTATGTGCAGCTCCGCGATATTTACCCGTAAAATGACAATGATCGTGACATTTTTTCTCCTCCGGTGAAAATGGCTTTTCACAGATGTAGCAATTTTTCGCGCGCATGTGACGATCGCGTTGCGTTTGATTCAACGTTTCCATCGGAATTACATTCTTTATGCGCGACTCTACTTTTACAGCCAATTCGCGGAGCTCGTCAATCAACCATTTAATGCAATCGGATCCGCGGTGACCCTTGTATTCCGATAGTAAATCATCATACGCGCAATGCATATAATACGCTGCACTGTGTGGGATGTGTTCTTGAGATCCTTTAGCCCCGGGTTTCATCATACATTCAAGATCGGCATACACGACAAACGGCACGGTACCCTGATTTTGAAAATTGGAAAATCTCAAGATTTTATCCTCGGGGAAGACCATTCGAACTTTATTCAACCGCCGGCAATCTTAGCTGTGATTTTCATAGGCAGCCTGCACGCCAAAGTGACATAGGCATCTATCACACAAAAATTGTTCACCATTATGATCCGATAATTGTCTGCTAACTAAACGTGAAAGATTCCTGATCCAAGCAAAGTGAAAATTTGGCTTAAAATTATCTAAATCATTATCATCTAGTTCACTCTTACTTTCAATCATAAGTAGGTGGATCGTATTGCTCCGCGTTACATTTCTACTCAAATAAAGCGGGGTAATGACGCTGTTCTTAGATTTCTTCTTACTCTGACAGGTTTCCGATGCGATCCCATACACGTTAATACTCAAGTTGTTCAACTTTTCAAATTTTTCCACACATCGCAGGGTGGTGGGAAACTTCATACCTGTGCAGTCAAATTTGGAAATGTGGTGTTGATAGCTCCTTGTGTCGCTCACGTGGATGTTTACCGGATGTAGGGCTGCGGTGATGGACCACAAAAAGCAGCGGTTGTCATCATTCTGCACGTTGACTACCGCCTTCTTTCGTTGAATATCCTCAGGCAGCGCAACGAACGTAGAGAGTCCGCAGCGAAGCGGATCGTATCGGTTGATGCAGATCACGGCGTTGATGATCTCAATCATACTCCAACCAGAGTCGCGCTGCTCGAAATCCTCCACCTTGACCA
Organism: Rhogogaster chlorosoma; assembly: GCA_944452935.1. Taxonomy (NCBI): domain Eukaryota; kingdom Metazoa; phylum Arthropoda; class Insecta; order Hymenoptera; family Tenthredinidae; genus Rhogogaster; species Rhogogaster chlorosoma. Next base: position 11,715,263 of record OX101800.1, on the reverse strand, counting down.
GCAGAGGACTCGTCACGTTATCGGTGAACCAGGTTTCCAGGTCTGGCGATGGTAGAATTGGAGCGTTGCGCGTATTGAAGGTCTTTATTTCCTGGCTAACCTCATCGTTTTTGACATTCTCGAATTTACACGAAACCCCCACATTCACCTTAATACTCCCGTCGTTGCGTAGCACATTTTTCAATTTTTCCATTGTTACCGCCCCCACGTCAGCCAAAAATCTTGCCAAATCTTTGTGTTGGAGATTTGTCACGGCTCCAGTGCGTATGCGACAACCGAAGGCACTCTGCATATCATCCCACCGAACTCGATTATGAATATCATCACCAATATTACCACCAACAATACCCGCACGTTGTTGTTCAAATTTCACCAACCATGAGTGGAGGAGCGAAATTATATGTTGGAGCTGCTGTTTTTCACTCACGCTTAGTTTCGAATGTATCAAAATATTGTTCAATAATTCGATATTTTCAAGCCCAATATTACACCAGCGAGTAATATACTCATTCGCATACTTTGGCGATAGTGTGCGCACCAACTTGTAGGCGTCTTCCATCAACCCCACAAGATTCATATACTCGTTTTTATCCATTATTAACGAATTTCACTACTCTGCTTTCAAACGGTCACCACATGAGTATTGACCCTTTTCTTTAGGTTGGAGCTTTATATGCACACATCCCCCCCACCACCACAACCAAAACCATACACGCATCATGGTGTTTTTGAAAAATTCGAGGTGATATGCACATTTTGGGCGGTATGGGGTACATAGCAGGTAGGTAACGCCCTCGCAAACTCCGAGGCCTCGAACGGCCAAAGAAAATTCAAGCTGCCCCGAATGGCATTTTATGACTCTCAACTTTAGAAGGTTTACCTATCCTAGCTAGACAGCAACCGAATTGTACCTCCCCGATGCTAAGAAAAAATATTTTCAGAGTTTGTCATTGGCTTGACCGATTATTCTCTAGTTGGTGGTGGACGATAGAGTGCTAGTTTGAATCAAGCTTGCACATTTTACGTCTGTTCGCCGACAAGTAAACTTGAAATTTCAAAAATGAACCGTTTTGTGCTCGATCTTGATGATGGGCAGGATTCCGGGTGTGAAAGTGATGGGAGCTATACCAGCTCTGTGATAGAGTTTCATAGATTGGAGTGGCTTCAAGAACAAGAAGCGTGGCGTGAAGCTCAAGAAGAAGTGGAAGAGGAAGAGGAAGAGGAAGAAGAACAGCTTGTTCTGGGTCTGCGGTGGCGGCCAGCGGTGGAAGGGCAGGAGCCCAATGAGTGGGACCTCGCCGATATGAGGGCTGAGGCTGAGGAAAGGTGCCGCTGGCCTAACGGTGTGCCTATACATATATTATACCCGGATGAGGATTTTGGCTACGAGACAGATACTGAGTAAAACCTCGGCTCGTCTCCGGTAAGTTAATATTTATTTCATTACTAACGAATGTGTCAGTGAGGAGTAGTGCGTATGATTTATCATCGCGGAATCGTAATGACACATCTAACTTCGTTTTTCGATTTCCAGACATTTTTCCCGCAACGTCCATTTTCCTTCGGTGCTGTTGGAAGGATGACGGCGATTATTATCATTATCATTATTATTATTATTATTATTATTATTATTATTATTATTATTATTATTATTATCATTATCATTATTATTATATTGTATATATAGTTTACATATTTTTCATTATAATAAATAAGTACTTACATATCATTTTTTATGTTTGCGTCTCGTCATAATTATTTACCTTCTTTTAGTTCTATGATTTAGCCTGTAAAATTTTTATTTCATGGAGAAGATTGGTAAGATATCGGCGTCATTTTTTACAATGTAGATCGGCATAGTGGACAGAAAATCAGATAATAACATATCAGCTCGGTAAGATCGGTAAGGTATCGGCATCATCCGAATGCGAATCGGTATTGGGCAGAAAATCAGATAATAACATATCAGCTTGGTAAGATCGGTAAGGTATCAGCATCATCCGAATGCGGATCGGTAGTGGGCAGGAAATCTGATAATAACATATCAGCTCGGTAAGATAGGTAAGACATCAGCGCCATCCGAATGCAGTCCGGTAACGGCAGAAAATCAGATAACGGCGTCATCCGCATGCAGAAAATTCGGATGATCGCATATCAGCTAGGCGACCTGTAAGATATCAGCGCCATCTAAACGCAGATCGGTAGTGGCAGGAGAGCAAAATCGAATGATAACATATCTACCGATAGATCGGTAGTGGCGCCATCACATGGTCAAAAATCGACAGATATCCGTGGTGGCGCCATCGCATCGCCAAAAATCGGCCGATAACATACCTGATCACAGATCGGCGGTGGCGTCATCCACACATTATCGGTAATCCAAGCTCAGCGAGCGGAAATCGGTACCGAAGCAGACCCTTACTTATCAGCGCGGCCGGTATGTTACCTGCACGAATGGTAACCCGCCGTGGCGCCTCTGGTGGCGAAGCCGAGAGTGAGGTCCAGAACTCTCGTATTATATCTACTAGCGTCTTTGTATGCATCCGAAGCACCATCAGTGTCAGCGATGGATGTTAAAAAAAAAAGAATAGGTAATTTTACTCTATCCGAAAAACTGAACCTGGTAATCAAATTAGAGGTGAAAGAAAATCAAACTATTATTGAGAACAAGAAAAGTGATGGGGTGACGTTAAAGCAGAAGGAGGAATGTTGGCACAAAATTGCTAACGAGTTGAATAGCGAATGTGCTGGAGAATATCGAAATGTCAACTCACTGAAAAGTTGCTGGGAAAATCAGAAAAAAAAAACTCGCAAGCATTATGCTGCAATCCGCCATCAACGTTTTGCCACGGGTATGTATCCATATTTCTAATTAATTATAGCAAAGATCCTAATCAATAGTTACATAGGAATTGTGTTATATCTGTTCTTTAAATAAAATAAAAAATTCGTTTAGGCGGTGGCATTATGGACATTCAAGAAAATCCATTACTGAATCGAGTACGGGCGATAATCCAACCATCCGTAGATGGGTTGGTAAATAATTTTGATAGCGATGCTACTGAAGGTAGTTATCTCAGAAAGTTACATTAATGCATAGAATTGTTTTGTTAATGATTACATGTACTTGTCATAGTTTTAGGCAATGAGGGACCTGAAATAGTTGAAAAGAATGATAATGAAAACGATTCTGAAAACGGGGACGAATTTATGGTAATAGAGGCAAGTACTGTCCATATAATTTGGAATTTTTATCGTATGTAGTAGTAGTAGCAGTAGCATAATAATTCCATTTATCTTTGCTTTTTCTTTGTCACGAGTAATGTTATAATGAAAGAATAATATAAATAGCGAGTGAAAATATACTTGTGGAATGGAATCATTGCAAATTTTTATTTCCATAATAGAGTTTTGAAGAAACACAGCAACCGAATTGGAGCAATTGGAATCCAAAAATGCTACGGCAGAAGAAAAGCAAAGAACTGGAGGCAAGTCAGTCAAGTGAGCAATTGTTATTCGCCGACGTGGACGCAGCATTGTCATATCGAATGTCAATGTCTCAACCTCGTCCATCAGAATCTCAACGTTCTTTATCAACGTCACAAACTCGTCTATCAACATCACAACATCCATCAATCATATCAAACTCGAAGCGGAAAAGAGTGTCAGCAGCAACAACTGCGATGCCAGTAAACGCCACTACACGTAACAAACATTTTGCTGCTTTGGCACAATCAAAGTATGAATTGGTAGAAATGTTGAAAGAAGATATGCGTGCGAAGTCCGAAATCGAACTGCAGATATTGAAAACACAGCTACAGAAAGAACAACTGGAGATAAAATTGCTGAACCGTGAACTTCAAAAACGAAAGAGGCATTGCTTAGAATGTGAGAATGAAGAGTTTTAATCGTATGAGCGTAAAGCTTTTTTTTCAATATTGTGTTTGGTTCTTAAATTCATTTCATAATATTCTTTAAATTAGTTTCCTCCGGTCTTATAAGAAAATTAGTTTTACCAAAGATTAACTTATACAAAGTACAAATTGCAAATCAGTGCTGTTACAGTTGTATAATAAATATAATTCCAAATATCAGTTTTATCGCAGTTTTTGACGCCTGAGATCTTATGATGCAGAACAGTTTATCATATTCGTGAGTCTGAACTTTGACGAGTAGTACCCTTGAGAAAAATATTATCTCCGATATTCTACGATACACCTGGAAAAATTTAAAAAGCACCTGGAAAATGTTTTAATTCTCAGGGAAATTTAGATCCTGACTTTAGTAGACACCCCAATTACCATATTTTTTTTTAAAATAAAATTCAGGCAGATGAATTAGGTTGAAGCTAGATCTAAGTAAAAATGTACTCTATTCGTGTTTCTTTATTTTGAATTTTATTACGTACAATAAGTTACTGCTGTATTACGTACGATTGTTGTGTTAATAAATACCGATGTCTATTTTATGTACAATGTTATGTTACATATTGTTGTGTTAATAAATACTTATATCTACTTTATCTGCAAATGCATCGTGCTGTTTTTTTTGTGTCCATATAGAGTATTATAAAATTAAGTTGGTATAAAATTTAAAGAGAATCGGTTAAACGGTGTGATTTTGAAAAATTCTAGATTTTTCGAAAATTTTGAAAAATTCTTAATTTCTCGACAATTTCGAGAAATGATCGAATTGATATAATTTTTGCAAACGTTGAAAAGTTGGGGGAAATTTTATAATGTTAACAGAGCATTTCGAAAAGAATGTTGTTATCGAATTCGAAGAAAATCGATCGATGAGTTTAGATTTTATAAAATCGGAATATTTTTATTTTTGATGAAATTCCTCGAAAAAAAAGCTGCAAATTGAAATTTGCAGATTGCTTCCTCGAGATTCTGGACGATGCTCGAAGTTTCCTCTATGAAAGTCAAAGTAAAATTTGTACGTCATAGCATTATCGTCGCTGCAAAAGCGAACTTTTTCGACAAATAGTAATTTTTTCCTGTTTAGTATCACTAACCTATAATAATCACATATACAATTCCCAGACACGAATTTCGTGTAGACTGGTGTTATTATTTACACATTATATACAAGTTACAAGTGTCCGTCTGAGCCTGAGCATATGTACGGTCTGCACTGTAGACTTCCTTTCAAGAACTCATTGTAGCAAGCTGAAATAAGTTTAAAGTAATGTATTGACTAATTAATGCTATTATACTTAAGGATGTATGCCAGCGAAAAATCAGCCAAAAATTGTATACGTTTAGAATTTTCGTACTTCGTGACTCAATAAAAATTTGAAAAAATTCAAAAACATTTGGCATGCTATGAACAACAATTATCAATAATAATATCGCCCAAAAGTTATTAACAAATTGTTTAAACAAATAATTATTGAACATTTTATAGGCCAGTTTTTTTTCTTATACGTATTAAATGTGTGCATTTTTCTAAATCATTGTGCATTTTTTTAGAATTTTCTTATGATTTTGAAACTTTAGAAAAACATTGTCAAATATAAGCCAAAATATGTAAGTTTTGCATATGTTTTTGTAGACCGGTTTATCATGAGTTTTTAAAAGTTTCAAAGATACTTGACCAAACAATGCATAAATCCAGCCATTCTAAAATTTAAAAACGGGAATTTCAAAATCATCAGAAAATTCGGAAAAAATTCACAAGCATTCAGAAAAATTCACACATTTCAATCATATAAGAAAAAAAAAAATGGCCAATGAATTGTTGAATAATTATTTGTTTAAACTATTTGTTAATAACTTTCGAGCGATTTTATTATTGATAATTGTTGTTCGTAGCAAGCCAAGTATTGTTGAATTTTTTCAAATTTTTATTGAGTCACGAAATATGTAAATTCTAATCGTAAACATCTTTTGGCAGATTTTTCGCCGGCATACATCCTTAAAAGGATTACACATATTGAGATTCGTTTCGATAATATTATAACAAGCAGCGTACATTTGGAAATACTCGTTAATGAATATGTTTTGCACGTCATTATTGACATTCCTACCAATCACAGCAGGCATGTTTCCTTGTAGCAGCAGTTCATCCCACGGTGCAGGCAGGTTAAGATCTTGATCATCCGGTGGTAGTGGATCACCCGCTCTTCGAGCGATATTATTCTTGTAATCTGGATCCTTAGATCCTTCAAACAACTACAATTTTATATTTAAGGAGTTCGTTGTCAAATTAATGGTTGGAACCAAGTCGTATGAAAAGTGAAGTTTATTAAGTACAAATTAAAGTCTTTTACAATCAGGCTAAACTCGAAATAATACGTCTCTGTACGGGTCTCGGTGTTCTGACCCCGAGTCCTATAATGGCTGCTTATTTATTAGATTAAGGAGGTAGTGCTGCGTGCTGCGTCAGGGCTTGCACATTCCTTGGTATTACCAAAGTGTGGCTCGACCATCTCGGTTGCAACACCTTGGTATTCGGATTGCAACATCCCTCCCCCCTTGGAGAGAAAATCCTTGCGATTTTCTTCTGAAATCAATCAAATTTTCTGGCTTGCGCCGTTGTGCGTGCGCTTGCCTGTTATGCTACATCTGGGTTAGTAGTTTACATAATGTTTCCCGTTAACATATTTTCTCATACAATCGTTTCTTAAGCTAGGTTAGTATAATTAATTTTTGCTGGCATATTATTTGATGAGAAAATATTACAAAATGATTAGCTTTTATTCGATAAAATGCTTCAAACGATTTACATGTACTCTAAGAGTTTTCTTTTTTACTTTTATGGTACAGTTTACTTCTGAATTTACCTCTAAAATTGTATAAGGGCCGATCCAATGAGATAACAGCTTCTTTGATCGCCCTCTGCGTATAGTTTCGTCGTATAATAATACCTTGTCCCCAACTCTGAACCCTCTTTCTTTGGTTCTACGGTCGTACTCGATTTTCGACTTCTCTTTGGCCTGTTGCAGATTTTCTTTGGCTATGAGATTGCTGGCTCGCAATCTCTCTCGTAATTCTCGTGCGTAGTCGTCGTAGGTGTACGTCGGTTCTGGATCCTTCTTCAGCGATGTTGGTAGTTCAGCTGCATGTCCATACACCAGCTCAAAGGGTGTAAATCTCGTCGCAGTATGTGGCGTCGTGTTATATGCAAACATAGCATATGGTAGCCATTCGTCCCAGTTGCTCTGTTCTTCGTTCACGTAATGTCTCAGGTATTCTGCTAACGTCCTGTGTGAACGTTCTAAGGCTCCATTTGACTCAGGATGATACGCCGTCGTCTGTATCTTGTCGATCTTTAACAGTTTACAAGTATCTTTGAAAACGTTACTCAAAAAGTTGGTACCTTGATCGGTGAGTATTCTTCGCGGTATTCCGTGCTCGCACACGATTCTGGTAGCAAATTCCTTCGCTACGGTGTTAGCCTCCTGATTCGGGATGGGTATTGCCTTGCTGTCTTTGGTTAGACAGTCTTGAAACGTGAGGATGTACTTGTTTCCTTGTTCTGTTTCTGTCAATGGTCCGACGATGTCTAATGCACATTTCTCAAACGGTTGGTTTGGTGTGTCAGTTAGGAATCTGGTTTCGTTAAAAGAGAGAGAAAAAAGATAGGCGGGGCCAATATTTGTGATTGGTTGTTACAAATTTGATATGGATTTGTTTTTGAAATAAACTGAAGCAAGCAATACCATGAAAATGAATTGTGTACAGTAAAATTGACAATCGCCAGGATGAAATAAAGTATAATGGGTGGTATGAATGAAAGTGAGCATAAGCTCATAAGCTCACTTGCCGAGTATAAACTCAAGATTTTCATTGATATTAAACCAAGTTCCATCGTTTTTTCACCCTCTGAAAAGAAGTTTCGGGCCAGTAGACGCGAAATTCCGATATTTCGATCTTATGCTGCCTACTGGTTTTTGTCAGGGGGTGAGCAAACGATGAAATGACTCGGGATATTGAGCGAGATGGCCAGCGAGATATTGAGCGAGATGGTCAGCGAGACGGTCAGCGAGATATCCAGCGAGATGGCCAGCGAGATATTGAGCGAGATATTGGCGAGATATTGAGCGAGATGGTCAGCGAGATATTGAGCGGGATGGTCAGCGAGACGGTCAGCGAGATATCCAGCGAGATGGCCAGCGAGACGGTCAGCGAGATGTCCAGCAAGATCGTCAGCGAGACGGTCAGCGAGATATCCAGCAAGATCGTCAGCGAGACGGTCAGCGAGATATCCAGCGAGATGGCCAGCGAGATATTGAGCGAGATGGTCAGCGAGACGGTCAGCGAGATATTGAGCGAGATATCCAGCGAGATGACCAGCGAGATGACCAGCGAGATATTGAGCGAGATATTGAGCGAGATGGTCAGCGAGACGGTCAGCGAGATATCCAGCGAGATGGCCAGCGAGATATTGAGCGAGATATTGAGCGAGATATTGAGCGAGATATTGAGCGAGATGGTCAGCGAGACGGTCAGCGAGATATCCAGCGAGATGGCCAGCGAGATATTGAGCGAGATATTAAGCGAGATATTGAGCGGGATGGTCAGCGAGACGGTCAGCGAGATATCCAGCGAGATGGTCAGCGAGATATTGAGCGAGATGGCCAGCGAGACGGTCAGCGAGATATCCAGCGAGATGGTCAGCGAGATATTGAGCGAGATATTGGCAAGATATTGAGCGAGATGGTCAGCGAGATATTGAGCAGGATGGTCAGCGAGACGGTCAGCGAGATATCCAGCGAGATGGCCAGCGAGACGGTCAGCGAGATATCCAGCAAGATCGTCAGCGAGACGGTCAGCGAGATATCCAGCAAGATCGTCAGCGAGACGGTCAGCGAGATATCCAGCGAGATGGCCAGCGAGATATTGAGCGAGATATTGAGCGAGATATTGAGCGAGATGGTCAGCGAGACGGTCAGCGAGATATCCAGCGAGATGGCCAGCGAGATGGTCAGCGAGATATCCAGCAAGATCGTCAGCGAGACGGTCAGCGAGATATCCAGCAAGATCGTCAGCGAGACGGTCAGCGAGATATCCAGCGAGATGGCCAGCGAGATATTGAGCGAGATGGTCAGCGAGACGGTCAGCGAGATATTGAGCGAGATATCCAGCGAGATGACCAGCGAGATGACCAGCGAGATATTGAGCGAGATATTGAGCGAGATATTGAGCGAGATATTGAGCGAGATATTGAACGAGATATTGAGCGAGATGGTCAGCGAGACGGTCAGCGAGATATCCAGCGAGATGGCCAGCGAGATATTGAGCGAAATATTGGCGAGATATTGAGCGAGATGGTCAGCGAGATATTGAGCGGGATGGTCAGCGAGACGGTCAGCGAGATATCCAGCGAGATGGCCAGCGAGACGGTCAGCGAGATATCCAGCAAGATCGTCAGCGAGACGGTCAGCGAGATATCCAGCGAGATGGCCAGCGAGATATTGAGCGAGATGGTCAGCGAGACGGTCAGCGAGATATTGAGCGAGATATCCAGCGAGATGACCAGCGAGATGACCAGCGAGATATTGAGCGAGATATTGAGCGAGATATTGAGCGAGATATTGAGCGAGATATTGAACGAGATATTGAGCGAGATGGTCAGCGAGACGGTCAGCGAGATATCCAGCGAGATGGCCAGCGAGATATTGAGCGAGATATTGGCGAGATATTGAGCGAGATGGTCAGCGAGATATTGAGCGGGATGGTCAGCGAGACGGTCAGCGAGATATCCAGCGAGATGGCCAGCGAGATATTGAGCGAGATGGTCAGCGAGACGGTCAGCGAGATATTGAGCGAGATATCCAGCGAGATGACCAGCGAGATATTGAGCGAGATATTGAGCGAGATATTGAGCGAGATATTGAGCGAGATATTGAACGAGATATTGAGCGAGATGGTCAGCGAGACGGTCAGCGAGATATCCAGCGAGATGGCCAGCGAGATATTGAGCGAGATATTGAGCGAGATATTGAGCGAGATATTGGCGAGATATTGAGCGAGATGGTCAGCGAGATATTGAGCAGGATGGTCAGCGAGACGGCCAGCGAGATATCCAGCGAGATGGCCAGCGAGACGGTCAGCGAGATATCCAGCAAGATCGTCAGCGAGACGGTCAGCGAGATATCCAGCGAGATGGCCAGCGAGATATTGAGCGAGATGGTCAGCGAGACGGTCAGCGAGATATCCAGCGAGATGACCAGCGAGATATTGAGCAAGATATTGAGCGAGATATTGAGCGAGATATTGAACGAGATATTGAGCGAGATGGTCAGCGAGACGGTCAGCGAGATATCCAGCGAGATGGCCAGCGAGATATTGAGCGAGATATTGAGCGAGATATTGAGCGAGATATTGAGCGAGATGGTCAGCGAGACGGTCAGCGAGATATCCAGCGAGATGGCCAGCGAGATATTGAGCGAGATATTGAGCGAGATATTGAGCGGGATGGTCAGCGAGACGGTCAGCGAGATATCCAGCGAGATGGCCAGCGAGATATTGAGCGAGATGGCCAGCGAGACGGTCAGCGAGATATCCAGCGAGATGGTCAGCGAGATATTGAGCGAGATATTGGCGAGATATTGAGCGAGATATTGGCGAGATATTGAGCGAGATGGTCAGCGAGATATTGAGCAGGATGGTCAGCGAGAGGGTCAGCGAGATATCCAGCGAGATGGCCAGCGAGACGGTCAGCGAGATATCCAGCAAGATCGTCAGCGAGACGGTCAGCGAGATATCCAGCGAGATGGCCAGCGAGATATTGAGCGAGATGGTCAGCGAGACGGTCAGCGAGATATCCAGCGAGATGACCAGCGAGATATTGAGCAAGATATTGAGCGAGATATTGAGCGAGATATTGAACGAGATATTGAGCGAGATGGTCAGCGAGACGGTCAGCGAGATATCCAGCGAGATGGCCAGCGAGATATTGAGCGAGATGGCCAGCGAGACGGTCAGCGAGATATTCAGCGAGATGGTCAGCGAGACGGTCAGCGAGATATCCAGCGGGATGGCCAGCGAGATATTGAGCGAGATATTGAGCGAGATATTGAGCGAGATATTGAACGAGATATTGAGCGAGATGGTCAGCGAGACGGTCAGCGAGATATCCAGCGAGATGGCCAGCGAGACGGTCAGCGAGATATCCAGCGAGATGGTCAGCGAGTCGGTCAGCGAGATATTGAGCGAGATAGGTCCCGAGGATGGATCTGGACCCTAATTCTAGAATCGTATCTGATCGTATCACCGGCGTATGAGCCGGGTTTACGTTTAACGCTGCTCTCTTATTGGTCCAGACACCATTTGGTGATACGATGAGATACGATTCTAGAATTAGGGTCCTGGAGGACGAAAAATGCGTAGCAGTAGACCTATAGGATGAAGACTAAAAACTAAAAACTAAAAACCAAACATTGTGAATTGTCAACAAATTATAATGGATTATATCAGTGTATAGTCATTTAGATGCGACCATTACGTCTATTATCTTTGTCAGCAAACGCAAGTCTTGAATAAATTTATATATCTTCATCTCGAGCTATTGTCTATCTTGTTTCCTCTATGCATGATCTATCAGCTTTTAAAACATAATATCAAATTGATCATCGACATATTCATGTCGAAACTAAAGAAGAATCGGTATTGTTTTTTTAAATTGTTTAGAATTATAAAAACTTATGATTTCACGTCGTTGAATTTGCATGTCAATCTGTCTGAGTTTCCAGTAAATCAAATCGTGTTTCAGTGTTTAGTGATTAGGTGTGTTAGATTCGTGACTGATCAAGACTTCTTAAATCTACAAATGCCAAGACTAGCGCGTACAATTGCTCAAACTTGGGCACAAATCGTGCAAGTTTTAATGATCCCAGAAGGAATTTATGAACTCGTTGATGACCATCTCTATTGCTCATATTGCACAGTCAATTTAAATCACGTTACAGAAGCAAATGTGCGACGACACCATTTATCCCAATTGCACCAACAAAACACGGTTCTACAAGCGGCTGATGCTCACGTCAGTGACGATGCCAAAGCTGAATGTCCGTCTAGGACACACGCATTTTATTACGATTTGGCAGAAGCACTCATGGCAGCTGATATACCCTTTGAGAAGCTAAATAATACTAAATTTGTCGGATTCTTAGAAACTCACATGAAAAGGAAAATCCCTGATGCTTCAACGTTAAGAAAAACATATACTGATTTGGTTTATGATAAAAATTTGCAGAAGATTCGCGATGAAGTCAATGACAATCCAATTTACTTGTCGGTGGATGAAACGAATGATCCATTAGGCCGTTTAATTACAAATGCGATTGTTGCTCCGCTTATTCCTGATGCTCCAGGCATCCCTCGTATCATTCATTGCGCAGAAATTCCTGAAGGTAACGCACAAAGAATCGTTGAATTTGTTGAACAAGCCTTAACGAAGCTTTGGCCGGACGAGATTATGCGACAAAAAGTACTGCTGTTTGTCACCGATGCAGCACCGTATATGATGGCAGCAGGACGTTTACTGAAGGCGGACAATCATTATGAGAAGCTCGTCCATGTATCATGTCTCGCTCATGGCTTACATCGGGTTGCCGAAGAAATACGAGGGACTTATCGACTCGCTAATGACGTAATCGCGCAAACAAAAGCCGTTTTTTTGAAATCGCCAAGAAGGAAGCGTTTGTTTTGCGAAATAGCTCCAGGAATTCCTTTACCCCCTCAACCTGTAATTACTCGATGGGGAGAGTGGCTGAAAGCTGCGTCTTACTACCACAATAACTTTCTGCAAGTTCAGGAGGTAATTGAGCAATTGGATGAAGATGCAGCCGTCGTCGATCAAGCTCAAGAACTATGGGCAGAAGTCGGTCTTCAAGATGAATTCGATTGCATAGATGAGCATTATGATTGCATAACAGTAGCCATAACGCAATTGGAGACACGGGGAATGCTGCTTCGAGACGCTGTTGGAACCATTACACGAGTTGCTGAATCTATACGAGATAATGAAGTGATTCCAGCGAATATTAAGCAAAAAATGCAGAATGTATTGCTGAACAATACAGGATTTTGTACGGATTTGATCAATATATGTAAGACCTTACAAGGAGAGCCAAACCAAATAATTCCAATTGGGTGGGACATGGCTGACATCAATTGTATGACCCATGCGCCGACGACATCCTGCGAAGTTGAGCGGTCATTTTCTACTTTAAAAAGTATTCTGCGTTCAAACCGACAATCATTGACACCTGAAAATTTAGAAAAATTTGTGGTCGTCTATTTCAACCGACTGGAATACGTTGAAGAAGAACCTGAATAAAGCAACCTACTTAGATTCAGACGGCCTATATTGTATGAAATCTAAAGTCTTATTAACTTCAATCGTTATCACTTGGTGTGATAACAGTTTTATCGAAAAGGGAGAATACAACTCTGAAGAAGAAGAAGATGATAATGATCAGCTGAATCGGTTTTAAAAAAGGTCAAAAGTTGCTACGAAGGGACCACAACAGAAGATGAAGGCCATTGACACCGATCAGCATGTGACATACAAATGTAAATTATGCGTACGGAATCGCAAATAAGATCTGGAAGATCCATTGTAAGTAAATAACGGAAGCAATTATGAAGCCTTTGTCGATTTCAGTTCGCTACGCCGGGCTACACTCAGTGTAGCCGAACGTTTACTACCATGTTGAAGTTTTAGAATCGCGACATACTGGTCCCATTAACGTATGACATTAGAGTAAATGACATTCTTCCTCCTATGAACTATTCGACCGTATTTAGATTTATGGTAGATCTACGTGAAGTCTATATCACGTCTATAAAAGGCCGCATAAAATAACAGGTGGAAGACATTTTCACATTTCTAATAAACCAAAATATCCAATAAACCTTAAATTATTTTAAAGTTCCATAAAAGTGGCATATCTTATATGTTTATATTTTGTGACGTCAGAAGAAATCTGTAATTTAGTAAATCGATTTACGCCCCAGCTTCTCTTCGAGCGTGGTACGGATTATAATACAATATCGGCATAGGGATACAATAATAGTGTACGAAAAACGTATCATATCTTCATAATTCATTAAAAAAATTCAATTGTTCGCTACTGCCACAATTCGAATAAATGTACAATCCACAATTACTCACGGGTGTCCGCAATCTCAGTCGAGAGTTCGGGTTACACCGTTCTGGCGGGCAGTATGGTATGACAGGTGAAAACATAAAAGGACGAATCTCCCGTGATGTTAATTGTGTTGTACATTTATTGTTTTGCAAATATTTGTTGTAATCCACACTCGCACGAAGAAAGCGTAGTCAAAAATAATTAGCTACTACGCACAAAAAGTAGTACATTTCACGTATATTGATATATTTATTATGATTATGATACATGTTTATATTTGACACGCATGCTATATAACGTATAGTTTGTTATTTCATAAGATATGCATGACATGCATTTAGTTGCAAGATAGTTAAGCCCAAAATTACTTTATGAATTTAATTACACAGCCATCTTACAGTCCTGCGAGCATGCCACGATACGTAACAAGTGTTACAGGACTTGATTGCAATATTATTGATGGCATAATAGAAATATATTAAAAATTGTAAACTGCCTTATGGTAACGTTTAACGAGCCTGTCATACCACTGCCAGTCAGAACGACACCCGCTCTCGATTGGGATTGCGCACTATGGAGATTCGGATTGCTGTCAAACCGCGGAGGTTTAACGGTAATAATAAATAGAAATATAGGTGTGGCACTCTGAATATATGGAAGGCCTACCGAATAATTATGATACGTGTAGTATTGAAGTATTGCATAATAATTGTGTATGTTTTTTAATATTTTCAGGGGTTTACCATCATTTGTGTTTTAACCTTTTCAGGCGCTTAGCATTAGGGGGGCCATTCATAAATTACATCGTGCTATGGGGTTTCGAGTGGAGGGTGCATGAATTTTACGTACAGCTTTTACTTATTGTGATCGATTTTCATTCGAGCCCGTAGAGCTTCCAATCGTCGCGAAACTAAATAGAGTCTTCTGTATTTACATGTCTGCATAATAATTTTTTAAAGACAGATTATTTATTAATTCTTGGATTACCCCATTTTGCACCCCCGTACACATTTTGCCAGCACTTGCCCTATATACTTATGCTTTATCTTCATTAGTTGGTTATTTGGTTGTTTTAGATTGCCATTTTGGCTGATTTGTTCATTATAATAACTGTCGAAACGGACAAGGAATATGATAAAAATCTAAGCAAAGTTGTTGAAAAAGCCATAGAATATAGTATAAAGTTTAGTATCTCGAAATTGCAATACAAACAGCTTAGTGCGCATAATGAAACTAATATGATACTGAGGTAGTAAGATGACCGCGAATCTTCCTTGTTCGGTGGATCGTGGAGTATACAATAGAATAGAATAGAATAGAATAGAATAGAATAGAATAGAATAGAATAGAATAGAATAGAATAGAATAGAATAGAATAGTACAGAATAGAATAGAATAGAATCTAAAAGCATAACGGCATTCACGAAGTCCCCTGAAATCCCATGAAGTCAGATCAAGTCTTATGAAGTCCCTCTAAATCTTCTGAAATCTTCAGTCTTCAAAGTCCCACGAAGTCTTGAAAAGTACAGAAGAATCTTCTGAAATCTTTAGTCTTCGAAGTCCCATGAAGTCACATGAATTCATATAAAATTCCACGAAGTCAGATCAAGTCTTATGAAGTCCCTCTAAATCTTCTGAAATCTTCAGTCTTCAAAGTCCCACGAAGTCTTGAAAAGTACAGAAGAATCTTCTGAAATCTTTAGTCTTCGAAGTCCCATGAAGTCACATGAATTCATATAAAATTCCACGAAGTCAGATCAAGTCTTATGAAGTCCCTCTAAATCTTCTGAAATCTTCAGTCTTCAAAGTCCCACGAAGTCTTGAAAAGTACAGAAGAATCTTCTGAAATCTTTAGTCTTCGAAGTCCCATGAAGTCACATGAATTCATATAAAATTCCACGAAGTCAGATCAAGTCTTATGAAGTCCCTCTAAATCTTCTGAAATCTTCAGTCTTCAAAGTCCCACGAAGTCTTGAAAAGTACAGAAGAATCTTCTGAAATCTTTGGTCTTCGAAGTCCCATGAAGTCACATGAATTCATATAAAATTCAACGAAGTCAGATCAAGTCTTATGAAGTCCCTCTAAATCTTCTGAAATCTTCAGTCTTCAAAGTCCCACGAAGTCTTGAAAAGTACAGAAAGAATCTTCGGAAATCTTTGAAGTCCCATGAAGTCATATGAAGTCCTATGAAATCCTATGAAGTTACATGAAGTCCTATGAAATCTCATGAAGTCCGACGAAGTCGATCTAAATATTTTGACATCTTTTGAAATATGTTGAAGTCTTTGAAGTCTGAAAGTCCAATGAAGTCGAATGAAGTCTTGTGAAGTCACTATAAATGGAAGAGGGAAGGAAAGGAAGACGGAGTGGAAATGGGTATAGAGAGAACGGTTGAAGAAGTGAAAGCATTCACATACCCCTGATACAGACTCAAAAGAAATGGAGGAGAAGAAGAACAGATAAGGGAGGTGGCCATAAAAGGTAACATTCTGATCAAACAAGTGTTAGGGATAGCAGCGAGAAGGATAAAGGAGGACTTCCGAAGACGCATGGTGCTAGTCGAACAGTCTGATGCTGTACGGTGCTGAAATCTGTGGATGGAATGAGTGCGCAAGGCTGGAAAAAGTACAAGAGAAATACGTAAGGTAGACGCCGGGACATGCACCCCGAGATACATGGTATTGTAAAAAACAATAAAGACGAAGTAGGGATAAAAGCGGAAGCAAGGACTCTGAGATTTTATGAAAAAATAAGAGAAGGATAAAGAAGCAGAGTGCTGAAAGAGTGCTTGAAAGAAAGGGAGGGAACACCAAAGACAGCGGGGCAACAAGACAGAGGACGATACTATAGGAGGTACGGCTTCAGCGGACAAGCACTAGAAATATAAAAAATTATCGGGGTAAACGTGGAAGAGATACTCATGAAAATACGAATGGACATACAGAAACAGGAACAGAAGATGCGGAAACGAAGAGGAAAGGAACAGATTCTGGCTACCGACGAAGAAAAGACTCTGTAGACTCTGCGAACAGACCCGGGGTAGCTTCGAGCACCTACTAGAGGAATGTGCGAAGGGGGTAGGGAGAAACATAAAGATAGAAGACTTACTAGACGAAAGATGAAGGTAAAACTAGCTAAGGAGAGAAAGAGAATAAGGAAGGAAAAGGAACAGTATTGCAAATAGCGAGTAATGAATAAGTGAAAATATGAACAATGTAATGCCAAGTCCAAATTCTAGGCCATAAGGCTGAATTTCGAATATATTTATCTAATATAGATATACATGAAAGATGAAACGAAAAGAATAATATATAGGTATCCAAGAAAGACATGTAGGTTTAATAAATATAAACTTATTTAGAAATCCTGCAAAATATCAAGCACGTAGAAATCATATTCCTTATCCGTGACGCAAAAAATGCAATCAAAATAAATAATCTGTTGCAAAATCATGATTATCATATTGATATTAAGAAAAAGACGTTATTTAAATAAATATGTAAAATATGGTATAGATATGGTATGGTTATTAAAGTGTATTAAATCGGTCGAGTCTTCCGCGTTGTTTAGTTTAAAATTTTTATTTTCAATTTCCTAGGTGCGAAACTTTACTGAGTCTCTTGATTATAGGGTAAAATTAACTATAAAAAAGGCAAATAAAAGTGGTAGATGTGTTGATATTGACCGTACGTAGGTCTCTAGACCCGACTGTAAACTTATTGTTAGTAGTATATGGTGGCCACTTAAAATGATCGCAAAAATTAGCTTAGTATCAATCGGTATTAAAAAGTGTGTGACGTAAAAGTTATCTAATTTTTAACACTGTTCAAATTCATTAAGAATTCCTAACACGTTAAAAAAGAAATCATTCTTTATTATGCACACTTATTTAATATGTATATCTATATATATAAAAGAACATTATGGGTAATTCTCATTCTGAAAAACGAAAAGTCACTACCGTGGATGACATGTTTTATTTAACGGTTGCACTACCTTAGGGGTTGCAAGCTCGGTGAATATTAACCATTAATTTTGAGGTACTGAATATTTATCCCAAGGTAGGAATTCTGAAAAAAATGTAATAGTTGAGGTAATAATTTGAAAACAATGTCGTCCATGGAAGTGACCTCTCGTTTTTCAAGATGAGAATTACCCTTATATAATATATATCCATATAAAAATCATTATCAATCATTCAATACTTATTTTACCTGACCAATCAAATAATTCACTGACTTTTCCCTGATTTCCATGATTTATCTGACCAGTGGCCACTATGTAGAAATAATTTCAATAGAGAAAACGAAAGACCACCAGGTCATTATGTCGAATTCAGTGCGTGTGCGATGTTTAAATAGATTTATGTAGAATTGTACATGTACGAATTGCATTATGGGGTCCTGTGGTTACAAATTGAATAAACTCGATGTATGAAACACATAGAATATGTTTACGATATCAAAATGGAATCGGGTATTAGAATGGATTTTTTTTATATATTTGAGTAGTTTAGAAAAAAATAATTAGGTCATATTTTTTCATTTTTAAATCGAACAAATATTAAAGTTGATACACCGGATTGAGAACTTTAACATTGTGACGTCACCCATGTTAAGATATATCTATATATTACGAAAACTGGAATATTCAATTACCTATAACTTAATTCGTAATTATGATTTTTAACGAATAAAAAAAAATACGACTTGATTATTTTTTCTCACTCTACGTTAACCGCATATTAAAAAAAATAATTCAATTCAAATACCCAATTCCTCGTTAACTCGTTTGACTCATAATCAACTATAACAAAATTTTGGATAACTTTAATGTAAATTCTGTAAATAATGTGTCCTTTAGGATTGAGACGATATTCTTCAGTCACCTTACTGAATGTTATATTGCATGTGTTCGATTGTTCTTTTGCTATTATCAGTTCAGTGCTGGATTTACCAGCAGGCTAAGTAGGCTGGAGCCTAGGGCGGCAAATTTTAGGGTGCGGCAAATTTGAAAAAAAAAAAAAAAAAACGAAATTTCACTAAATGCTCTGTGAAATATATTTTTGTGAATAAATTTTTAAAATATTCCAATATTACAATTTAAATTGAGTAATTTTTACTCATTTGTTTTTTATTAATCATTCCTGTACATTTAAAAAACTATGGTATCGAATTTCAGAGCTCAGTAGGGGCGGCAAAAATTGAACAGCCTACTGGCGGCAAATTTATAAATCCGGCACTGTATCAGTTACCATTACTATAAATTACATTACATTGATTTATCCCTCGAACTTCACGTATTGTAAATAACGCAACACTTGTAATTCATAATTTTGCGAGATTTTCATAACAATCTACTTCTTAATAATCTTCATAACGATTTACTTTCGTCACTTACTCAGCATGTTTTAATGCTCACATGTAGTAATATATACCTCTGAATAAACTAACAGCTAATAGACAATTTCATTATTCATAATATAGAGAGATATGACAATATAATAATTTGACAGGTTAGACAAGTTTAACTATATGGACTCAACATTATTTCAATTGGCACAGATTTGTTTTTTAGTATAATAAACAATATTTTTGGTATCAATAAAAGAAATTCAAAATCAAAAAGAGGATTTACGGCCCACCCTAGTGTACATTAGGGTGATTCAAAAAAAAAAAAAAATTTTTTTTTTCTTTCAAACAGGCTCAAAAGTTTCGTTTTGATGCCAAGATACGCCTGTCAAAATTTGAGCTCTTAATAATAATATTAAGAGTATCCTCATCGCATTTTTGCTTATTCTGATTTTTGTACGCTACAAAGAACTGCTCAAACAGTAAATCGCTATACATATTCTTGTAGAGAATTGAACGCTCTACAAAAAAGGTCTCTTGGTCTTTTTCGATAAATCTAACCGTTTCAAAGTTAGTTTTTCCAAAATCGCTAAAGACATTTCAAAATAGGCAAAAATGATTTTTCCTGTGTTATTCTTATGGAAAATAGAAAAGTCGTCATCTCGCTGGCCATCTCGCTGGATATCTCGCTCAATATCTCGCTGACCATCTCGCTCAATATCTCGCTCAATATCTCGCTGGTCATCTCGCTGGTCATCTCGCTGGATATCTCGCTCAATATCTCGCTGACCCTCTCGCTGACCATCTCGCTCAATATCTCGCTGGCCATCTCGCTGGATATCTCGCTGACCGTCTCGCTGACTATCTCGCTCAATATCTCGCTGGCCATCTCGCTGGATATCTCGCTGACCGTCTCGCTGACCATCTCGCTCAATATCTCGCTGGCCATCTCGCTGGATATCTCGCTGACCGTCTCGCTGACGATCTTGCTGGACATCTCGCTGACCGTCTCGCTGGATATCTCGCTGACCGTCTCGCTGACCATCTCGCTGGATATCTCGCTGACCGTCTCGCTGGCCATCTCGCTCAATATCTCGCTGGCCATCTCGCTGGATATCTCGCTCAATATCTCGCTCAATATCTCGCTCAATATCTCGCTCAATATCTCGCTGGCCATCCCGCTGGATATCTCGCTGACCGTCTTGCTGACCATCTCGCTGGATATCTCGCTGACCGTCTCGCTGGCCATCTCGCTCAATATCTCGCTGGCCATCTCGCTGGATATCTCGCTCAATATCTCGCTGACCATCTCGCTCAATATCTCGCTCAATATCTCGCTCAATATCTCGCTCAATATCTCGCTCAATATCTCGCTCAATATCTCGCTGGCCATCCCGCTGGATATCTCGCTGACCGTCTCGCTGACCATCTCGCTGGATATCTCGCTGACCGTCTCGCTGGCCATCTCGCTCAATATCTCGCTCAATATCTCGCTGGTCATCTCGCTGGTCATCTCGCTGGATATCTCGCTCAATATCTCGCTGACCGTCTCGCTGACCATCTCGCTCAATATCTCGCTGGCCATCTCGCTGGATATCTCGCTGACCGTCTCGCTGACGATCTTGCTGGACATCTCGCTGACCGTCTCGCTGGATATCTCGCTGACCGTCTCGCTGACGATCTTGCTGGATATCTCGCTGACCGTCTCGCTGGCCATCTTGCTGGATATCTCGCTGACCGTCTCGCTGACCATCCCGCTCAATATCTCGCTGACCATCTCGCTCAATATCTCGCCAATATCTCGCTCAATATCTCGCTGGCCATCTCGCTGGATATCTCGCTGACCGTCTCGCTGACCATCTCGCTCAATATCTCGCTGGCCATCTCGCTGGATATCTCGCTGACCGTCTCGCTGACGATCTTGCTGGATATCTCGCTGACCGTCTCGCTGGCCATCTTGCTGGATATCTCGCTGACCGTCTCGCTGACCATCCCGCTCAATATCTCGCTGACCATCTCGCTTAATATCTCGCCAATATCTCGCTCAATATCTCGCTGGCCATCTCGCTGGATATCTCGCTGACCGTCTCGCTGACCATCTCGCTCAATATCTCGCTGACCGTCTCGCTGACCATCTCGCTCAATATCTCGCTGGCCATCTCGCTCAATATCCCGAGTCATTTCATCGTTTGCTCACCCCCTGACAAAAACCAGTAGGCAGCATAAGATCGAAATATCGGAATTTCGCGTCTACTGGCCCGAAACTTCTTTTCAGAGGGTGAAAAAACGATGGAACTTGGTTTAATATCAATGAAAATCTTGAGTTTATACTCGGCAAGTGAGCTTATAAGCTTATGCTCACTTTCATTCATACCACCCATTATACTTTATTTCATCCTGGCGATTGTCAATTTTACTGTACACAATTCATTTTCATGGTATTGCTTGCTTCAGTTTATTTCAAAAACAAATCCATATCAAATTTGTAACAACCAATCACAAATATTGGCCCCGCCTATCTTTTTTCTCTCTCTTTTAACGAAACCAGATTCCTGGCCTTAGTTATGACCATTGGTGCCCTCGTCTTCCTGCTAAGTTTGTTCTTCTGGCAATTCTCGCATCTCGGGATGTGTTCTTCGACGTCCTTTCGTAATCCTGGCCAATCGTGCTTCAATCGAATTCGTTCGATTGTTCGGTTTACTCCTTGATGAGCCCCTAATGGCGTGTCGTGATACTCGTAGATGATCTTATTTCGTTCTTCTTCCGAGTATTCTTGTCGTTCTTCTTCTCGCCGCTGACTTCTGGTCACTGCGTACATGCGACTCAAGGCATCGGCGTTGGTGTTTGCCTTGCCTGCTTTGTACTCGATCTCGTAGTCGTATTCTTCCAGCTTCAGTCGCCATCTCATTAGTCGTGATCCTGGATCTTTGACTCCAAATAACCATGTAAGTGGCTTGTGATCTGTAACAATCTTAAATCTGGTACCATACACATACGGTCTGAAATGATTAACTGCCCAGACTATTGCCAGTAGTTCTTTCTCTGTGGTGCTATAATTGCTTTCTGCCGAATTTAGAGTTCTACTTGCGTATGCTATCGGCAAATCTGTTCCTACTGCGCCTTGTGATAGTATTGCTCCGATGGCTTTGTCGGATGCGTCTGTTGTCACGATGAACGGTTGCTCGAAGTCCGGATACTGTAGAATTGGTGCTGTCGTCAACGTCTTCTTCAAATTCTCAAAAGCTTCTTGTTCCCTCGAAGTCCATCCAAATTTTATCTCTTTCTTCAGTAAATGTGTTAGCGGTTTTGCCAAACTCGAGAAATTTTGTATGAATCGTCTGTAATATCCGGCCAATCCTAGAAATCCTTGAACTTCTTTTACATTTTTTGGGATTGGAAATTCTTTTACTGCTCGTAGCTTCTCTGGATCTGCTTTGATTCCGTCTCTAGTGATGACGTGTCCCAAAAAGTTGACCTCTTTCCTCAGAAATTCGCACTTGTCTGGTTGTAGCTTCAATGAATTCTGTCTCAGGCGTTCTGCTACCTCTTCGAATCGTTTGTTGTGTTCCTGCAAACTAGGAGCATGTATGACAATATCGTCGAGATAGACATAACATCTTAGGCCTTGTATTCCTGAAAGTACAGTATTCATTAACCGTTGAAACGTAGCGGGTGCGTTCTTTAGTCCAAAAGGCATGCGATTATATTCGTAGTGTCCGTGTGAAGTGGAAAATGCCGTCTTGCACTTATCCGCCTCTTCCATTGGAATCTGGTGAAATCCTGACGCTAGATCTAGTGTAGAGAAATATTTTGCCTTACCCAACTGGTCCGATATTTCGGTGATATTAGGCAGTGGAAAGGAGTCTCCTACAGTAACGTCATTCACCTTACGGAAGTCAACTACGACTCTCATCTTCGTTTTTCCTGATGTGTCTGCCTTCTTCGGTACCACTAGCAGTGGTGCATTCCATTGGCTCTTGCTTGGCCTGACTACACCATCGGCAAGCATTTTGTTTACCTGCTCGTTTATCTCCTGCTTGTGTTTCTCCGGAAGTCTATAAGGTCTGACATTTATAGGTGCAATATCTGAATCCGTTGTGATCTTGTGAGTAGCTGTGTTCGTATGACCTGAATGGTCTCCTTCCAGATGAAATACGTCGTGAAATCTTTCGCATACGTCTAATAAACTCTTTTTTTCTTCTAGATTCAGATGACTAGTACGTAGGTTGTCTCTCAGCTGTTGCATTCGGCTCGCGTTACTCGGTGTCATCGTCCGACATGCATAAACTTGCGTAGTGTCAGCGTTCTCCTGACCTAGTGTAGTGATTCGCACACTCGGTCGCTCCAATGCTACTTCATAACTGTTAGTGTTCAAAATGCTGACCTTGCATTCACCGTTGACTGCGTTGGTGATGCAACTCCCCATGTATACTCCTGGGTGTAACTCGATCCCTTCGACAATGCCTTCTGCGTCATCGATCGTCTTTGCGTAAATTATCTTCTCGCTTCTTGATTCAAGCGAAATGCGAGCTCCTATGGCTCCTAAGCTCCAAATTGTTCCGTACAACTTGGCGTATTTTCCAGATCTGAGCTCGACGTCATGCTTCTCGAGGAAGTCGCCTCCTAAGAGACCGTCTGCTTCTAGTGGAAAATCGTCTTTACCTGCATAACAAAGGTGCGATATGTGCCTATCACCAACCCTTATGTTTAACCTGACCTTACACAAGGTCGTAACCGGTGTCCCGCCTATTCCTCTGAGCGTGATCACACCGTCTTCAGCCATCACTTCGCCATCAATTTTTCCGACTTTTACTAAGCTTACCTCAGCTCCTGAATCTAATAGCATAGTTCCGTGTCTCGTTTTGAATTCATCTGCCTTGATCGTTGCGTGATTCTTCTGCCCGGCTCCATTTACTAGGCAATTTACTGGTACGACGCGATACGGTTGCCTGTCCGCCGCGCCTGCTCCTCGTTTCCCGAAGTCTCATCGTCTCGCCTGCTGGCGTCCCTTGGAAGACCTGGTTGGGCCCGTTCCTCTCTTCTAGGAGGTCCCCGATTTCTCTCGTAGCCTCGCCTATTTTCTTCGGCTAATCTAGTTCTGCAGTCTCGAATAAAGTGTCCTGGTTTCTCACAAAAATGACAGATTATTTCAACTTTTCTTACGTATTTGCTTGCTGTCGGCAATCGCTGTTGATACTGTGTGTTAGTATTCCTTGAACGGCAATCACGTGCTAGGTGACCCGGTTTTCCGCAGTTGTAGCAAGACCCAGTGCTACCTTCTCTGTTTGATCGCTGTTGTCCTCGGTCTGGACCACGAATAGGACCTAGATCGCGTTCTTCTTCTATTGCCAAGGATATCGCTTCCCTGAGCTGCTCGCACTGTCGGCTCTTGACCAGTACCTTCAGCCTGTCGTTCAAACCTCTGACGAATATATTCACGGCTTGTTTTCGTACCTGGCGTTCCAATGTTGACTTAGAATCCTCTTCTGTCGCTTCTCGTATCGTTAATTCGATAACCTGTGCAGTGAGTTGTTCGACCCGTGTTCCATATGATTTTGCATCCTCGTTCGGTCGTTGCCTACGCTGTTGAATTCTACCTGTAACGAAGCTAATGTCCGTGTATCGATGCTCATCGACTTTAGTTCTTCCTCCAATGCATTCCAGGTGTCAATTGACTTGTATTCTATAGCTCGTGCCGGAGCACCTTTAATTCGCGTGCTCAAAACAGCCTTCAGTAGGTTTTGTGTGTCTGCAGGTTGTATTATCTCACGTGCATATTTACAAGAGCGTATAAAATCACAAACCTTTCCTCGGTCGCTGCTATCGAAGATCTCAATGTCTTTAAGCACTTGTCTGACGGTAGGAGCGTTCTCTGCCATATCTTCTCATGGTTCTGATTCTGCGGGTACTTGATTCTTACTTCTAACGAATTCACGCAATACCACACGGAGTTCGTCAATCAAATCTTCTTCTGTTACCTCTAGGTGAACGTACTTACAGATTTCAAGAATGTGCTTTTTCTGTAATTCTTGTATCCACGAGGTTCTACCTTCTGCGATACGTCGTTTCACTTAATCCCAGTTCAATGGCATCTGCTGTTCTTCCAAAGCTTCTCGTGCCGCTGCAGCCAGTGATAAATGCAATGCGTGCCTCTGGCTGGGAGGAAGTACGCCAAATAACGGTGAATTATCTCCAAAACTTACTTCTCCCTCTAATCTAGGTGCCGTCGGAGAGTCTACGGATGCTGATCGTTCTACTCTTTTGTTGGACATGTGAGTTTCACTTGAGTCCTCTTTTCTGCGTTCTGCGATGCTGGTTCTGAATTTTCGATCCTGACTTTTTACACGATTCGACGAATCTCGCCGCTGCCACCAGTTGTTGTAATCTGGATCCTTAGATCCTTCAAACAACTACAATTTTATATTTAAGGAGTTCGTTGTCGAATTAATGGTTGGAACCAAGTCGTATAAAAAGTGAAGTTTATTAAGTACTGCAACGGTGGTTCAGAGCTCTCACCGCGCTCTACGGCGTTCCTGACGAAATGTGCAATTTTTCTGGTAAACAAGAAACTAGAAAATTCAGCGATAGCAACTCAAACTTAACTAAAGAACGGAACGACGGCCTCGACGGCACAGCTTGCTCAGATTTTCCTGCGAGAATGATAGAGGGGCGGGATACACCTTACTTAGTTAATTAGATTATCAGAAATAAATGTTGAACACCAGATAAACCTTTTTACCAATTCCGTATATTATATTTTCAATCGGATAGTACACGCGGTACAATAAATTACAGTAACAGCACTACTTTATAATATCATGAACTCGCTGAGCGAAATAGCAAAAATAATACAATAATCGTAATTCGGGAATAATAATTTTCAAATACGGAAAATACTTATTTTACTGAGCCTGGGTCCGTCTTAGCGGTAAAAAAAAACGATAATAATGCTGGCTAGCTAGTGCGCCGTTGAAGCGATCCAAAACAAGCTATTATACTACGTTTTAGGCGCGTTTCACCGAGCGATACGATACTCAGGCAAAATATCCTATACTTGGCGACACTAGCGATATTATATTATATTATATACTAGCGATATATTTTAGCTCAATAAAATGATTGACTCGAGAGATTTACAACAAAAGAAGCTAAGTTAACAAGGGATCGCGTAGCGATAAAACAAATAAGAGAAACTACTAGTTAACCCGAAGGTTCGCAAAGATAACTACTATTGACTCGATATAGAAGATATCGAGCGGAAGATACGCGATATTATTCAAAGATAAGCTAAATTAACAACAAAATCTTAAACAACTATGACAACTACGTTCAGCCAACCCTCGGGGAGTTGGAAAATAGTGTAGCGACACACCATACAAGAAAATATTACAAGAAAAGCACAGAAATCATGGAGAATCAAAGATATCACATAAATCAAGAGAAAAGCAAAGAAATATCAAAGATAACAAATTACATGCGTGATAGAAGCGGTAACGAGCTAGCAAATCGGTATAAGCAAGCGAAATATAGCAAATAACAACTCAAAAGCAACTCAAAGACACAAATATTCAGAAAAGCTCAATCAGGCACGAAACTCTTACGCTGGACTTCCTTTCCAACTAATCTAACTTAACTAACTTAACTAACCTACGGTACTACTTAATCTAAGAGAATTTGCAATGACGTAGCCCGCCGGCTACGTACGAATTAAAAACTGACTACTTCAGCGATATTTATGAAGTCCAGCGGGAATTGCGTGACTCGGCAAGCGGAACTATAGAGACCCTACCTTGACGATGCAGTCGCTGCTCGTACACACTTTATTAGCTTTTAACTTTAACCTAATTATCACAGCCGCGAAGCGGTATAAAACTGAGGCGGAAACTAATTGCGAGAGGCGAGAGAGATATTAGAAACACGTCTGACGATTCTAAGGCGGAACGTAGAAGTGACGATAGTCTTCTTGATTTTCGGCAACGAGGCTCCTTACGTGGTCTAAAGGGTGGGGACCCTATGAGACGTCTCTCCGTACCTTATTGGTTATTCTAATTACTCAACGGTAATTCGCACGATCGGCTCGTCAGCCGATGTGTGCGATGCGCTGATCCTTGCCGGGCGGCAAGCGGCAGGCGGTAGAGATGCGATACTCGGCCGTAAATGCGGCAGGATGACCTCGGGAAGGTGCGACCTTGGACTCTAAAATGCGGTACCTTCCTTGCTTCAATTATCTCTGCGGGATTCGCACTGTCGTGGCATCATTGCACTTGTTGCAGCCTCCTGACAGAACCGGTGGCCTTTTTGGTCTGCCAGGAGCACGTGGGGCGCGACTCTCACGTGACTCGTCCTTTGGCGATATTGGCAGGAGCGGTATGATGTCCTCGGCTGCTGTGACGGCAGGTTGCAGCCATCTAGCACATGCAACCCTATACGCCGTCGTCGCAATCCAGCTGCTAGCGGTAGAAGATCTCTCCTGGCGTGGAGCCGTGTGCGACCCCTATCTCACAGCGAGAGTCTCTCCAAGGTCGACGTCCTTCCCTCCTGGTGTTGCGATACGACCCGTGGCTTGCAGGTCCTGTATCGTGGTAGCCTCTGCAGTGGCGTGAATTAGAGGTCATCTCGGTATCGGTAGTTGGCGGGAATCCTCGTAGCGTCGTTGTTGCTCCTTCTCTCTCTCTCTCGCGGTACATTAACAAAAAAGCACTTCAAATTACAATCTATTCAGAAGCTACTATTTGTCTGTGGTGTGTCGCTGTTTTCCCGAGGGTGAGACGTGTCTCGTCTCTCTCTCGCGGTATCGGTACTCTAATTCTAATTAAATCGCTAAAAATCGGTAGCCAAAAGGGCTCCTGTGACGGCAGAAAATCTGCAACGTCACAATATATATACAGGGTGACCCAAGAACCCCGGACCGGAAGGAATAGGTGAATTCCTCGTTGGATTTTGAGACGAAATTTCCTTTTCGAAAACTTCGTCCGATCAACGGTGTCCAAGTTATTAAAGATTCAGAGTAGCCAATCAGCGCCTCGCTTCAGGTCCGTGCCAGTGCCGGGTCAATAGTGAACGGCGGGCAGGGCCCGTGGTTTATTTTACATTTGACTACTTTCTTCTTCACTTTACGATCGACGCGTATTATTATTATTATTATCATTATTAATATTATTATTATTATTATTATTATTATCAATATTATTATTATTATTATTATTTTTTTTTTTTTTTTCTACCGGACCGTAGTTTTCGATGTCCAGAAGGCCGAAGGCAGTCGACCTGGACACGTAGAACTACGGTCCAGGTAGAAAAAAAAAAAAAAATAAAAATAAAAATAATAATCATGATAATAATAATAATAATAATAATAATACGCGTCGATCGTAAAGTGAAAAAGAAAGTAGCCAAATGTAAAATAAACCACGGGCCCTGCCCGCCGTTCACTATTGACCCGGCACTGGCACGGACCTAAAGCGAGGCGCTGATTGGCTACTCTTAATCTTTAATAACTTGGACACCGTTGATCGGACGAAGTTTTCGAAAAGGAAATTTCGTCTCAAAGTCCAACGAGGAATCCACATATTCCTTCCGGTCCGGGGGTCTTGTGTCACCCTGTATATTAGGGTGATTCAAAAAAAAAAGAATTTTTTTTTTTTCTTCCAAATAGGCTCAAAAGTTTCGATTTGATGCTAAAATACGCCTGTCAAAATTTGAGCTCTTAATATTAATATTAAGAGTGTCCTCATCGCACTTTTCTATTTTCCATAGGAATAACACAGGAAAAATCATTTTTGCTTATTCTGATTTTTGTATGCTACAAAGGACTGCTCAAACAGTAAATCGCTATACATATTCTTGTAAAGAATTGAACGCTCTACAAAAAAGGTCTCTTGGTCTTTTTCGATAAGTCTAACCGTTTTGAAATTTCTTTAGCGATTTTGGAAAAACTAACTTTGAAACGGTTAGATTTATCGAAAAAGACCAAGAGACCTTTTTTGTAGAGCGTTCAATTCTCTACAAGAATATGTATAGCGATTTACTGTTTGCGCAGTCCTTTGTAGCGTACAAAAATCAGAATAAGCAAAAATGATTTTTCCTGTGTTATTCTTATGGAAAATAGAAAAGTGCGATGAGGGCACTCTTAATCTTATTATTAAGAGCTCAAATTTTGACAGGCGTATTTTGGCATCAAAACGAAACTTTTGAGCCTGTTTGAAAGAAAAAATAAAAAAAATATTTTTTTCGAATCACCCTAATATACATGTATATATATATTTGGCCGACCGCATAATGCGAGGTCCAATTCAAAAGTCTTTAGATCAATAAGCGGATATATACATTCCTGTGCGAGGACTTCCGGTTGGACCCGTGAGAGAAAAGGAAAGTAGAGAATTAATAATCAGAAAATAGAGATATAAAACGGGCAACCTGAGACGTAAGAGAGAAAAAGAAATAAGTAAGGAAAGGTCAAGGAAGCAAAGGGCAAAAAAGTAAGAGGAAGAAGAGAAAAGAAGAGGTAGGCAAAAGAAGCAAAGAAAACAAGGGGGAACATAACCTAAAGGAAGAAAGTGACAGGTGGAAACAGCACAAGCGCGAATGGGCGACAGGGAACTATGCGAGTCAGAGGCAGCGCAGGGACGAGCGGGAAGTGAGGAAAGGGAAGGAGAAGAAGCAGAGAAGTGGGGGACTCCGAGAGGATCGGTAGAGTCACTAAGGAGGGGAAGGCCAGTAAAGGCGGAATCGTGGTTAAGAGAGAGGGCAGCATCGGACGGGTCACTATTAGAGTATTTTAAGAAAAGGAAAGCATCAGAAGAGGAAGAAGAAGAGGAAGGCAGAGCATTTAAAAAGAGTACACTGACAGAGAGATCACCAAGGAACAAAAGAGGTGGGACAGGAGTAGAGGGTAGAATGGAGAAAAGCGAAAAAGAGAAAGGAGGAGAAGAGGAGAGAGAAGAAGTAGAAGGGGGGGGGGGGGGAGGAGGAACAACAAGAGCGATAGAAGTATGGATGAAAGCGATCTTAGAACAAATGAAGAAGGGAACAAAAACGGTAACGGAAGAAATGAGAAAGATGAGGGAGGAAATAGAACAGGGCAGGAAAGACACAAAAGAGGAAATGGCAGAGATAAAGAGAGAGGTAGAAGAGCTGAAGAGAAAAGGAAGGGAGGAAGAAAGGATATTGAAAGAGAGAATAGAAAAGCTGGAAAAAGAGAAAATGCGGGAAAGAAAGACAGAAGAAGAAAGAAAAGAGACCGAAAGAAAAGAGGCAGAATAACGATGGAAAAGACTGATTGAGGAAACAAAAGAAAGAGAGAAGAGAGAGGAAAGTACTCAAGCAAGAAAAGTAAAAGCGCTGGAAGAGGAATGGGAGAAAAGAGAAAGACAAGATAGAAAGTACAACATAATAATAAGAGCGGAGGAGATAGAAGACAGAGGAGAAGCAACAGAAGCAGCGAAAAAAGTAATGGAGGCAATAGGGGTCAGAGAGATAGAATTCAAAGAGGTAGCAGATATAGGAAGAGGATATAGAGAGTTACTAGTAAAGCTAAGGATCTGGGATGACAAGAGGATGATAATGGAGGCAAAAAGAAAGTTGAGGGGAAAGAAAATATACATAGAAGACGACCTGACGAAGAGAGAAAGAGAGATACAAAGAGAACTGAGGGACATAGCAAGACGAGAGAGAGAAAAAGTGTACGTGGGGTACAAGAAAATCAGAATAGGGGAAACACTATGGGTATGGGATGAAGAGACGAACGGTCCAAGAGAAGTAGAGCAGAGGAACAGAGAAGAAGCAGGAGGAAGAGGAAGGGGCAGAGGCAGAACAAGAGAATAGGAAGGAAAAGAAGAGAAGGGAGCAAGAATCCTATTCTGGAATATAGCAGGAGTGAAAGGAAAGGACGAAGAATTCTGGGAATATATAAGACAATTTGATATAATAGGACTAATGGAAACGTGGTGAACGAAAGAAGAGTGGGAAATGTGGAAAAGGAAGATGCCAAAGGGATGGAGATGGAATTGCCAGGGGGCAGAAAAAGTAGAGGTAAAAGGAAGGGCGAAAGGTGGGGTGATAACAGGGGTGAAAGAAGAGATAGAGGAAGAAGAGAAGGAAGCTGATAGCAGAGGAGAGACAAAGACAGAAGGCTTACAAGAAAGAAGGGTAAAGATGAAAGGGAAAATATGGAGAATATTAACGTTCTACAACAGGGGAGGGACTACAGACGGCTTGAAAAGACTGGAGGAAATGGTAGGGGAAGAACAGGAAGAAGCAAATCTAGTCATAGGAGGAAACTTCAACGCCAGAATAGGGGAAAGGGAAGACAGAGAAGAAGGAAAAAAATACAGAAACAGAACAAGAAACACAAGGGACAAGAAAATGAATAAGGAAGGAGAAGAGATGGTAGAAATGGTAAGAAGAAGGGGGTGGTCGATACTGAACGGGAACGTGAAGAGAGACGAAGAGGGAGAAACATCGTATAGCAGAGGAGAGACGGAGACAACAATAGATTACTGTGTGGTCAACGAAGAAACGTGGGAAGACATAGAGGAGATGCGCATAGAGAGGAGAACGGAATCGGACCACCAACCCCTAACGGTAAAGGTGAAAGGAGAGGATAGAGGAAAGGACAGGAGGGAAGTAGAGAAGGGGGAAGTACAAGACGGGGAGAGAAAGAAAAAGAGGAATTCGGAAGCAAGACAGAAGATATGAGATGGGGCAAGGAAGGACTAGAGGAAAACTGGAAAGAACGGACAGGAAGAATAAAAGAACTAACGGTGAGGAGAACGAAAAAAGTATGGAATATAGGACGGAACCAGTGGTGGGATGCAGAATGCAGAAGGATGAAGAAAAAACTAAAAGAAGCATGGAACAGAGTAGGGAAAAAGAAAGAAAGAGAGGAAGTGGAATTAGAAAGATTCAAAGAAGAGAGAAGAATATATAAAGAAACATGCAGGAGTAAGAAAGAACGATGGAGAGAGAAAGAAAAAAAGAAGATAGAAGGAATACATGACGAGGGAGAGAGTGGAAAAGTGGAGGCTTAAAGAAAAAGAAAGAATGGAAAGAAACAGAGGCGCAAGAACGGAGATAAAAGACGGAAACATAAGAATAAACGAGATTTGGTGGAGATGGGAGGAAGAGTCGAGGGAATGGATAAACATGGACGAGGAAAACAGAAAGAAGGAGGAAGAGAAGGAAGAAAGAGTGAAAAAACTCAGAAGAATGCTAGCTGAAACAATTGCAAAGCTACACAATTCAGGGGAATATAAGAGATAATAAGTGAGAGGAGGGAAGGAAAGGAAGAGAGAAGTAAGAAGAAGGGACGAGAGGGGAGCAGAAAGGTCAAGGTAGAAAGAACAAAACAGCGAGAGACAGGAGGTAAACAAAGGGGAGGGCATATCGTCGGCTGAGAGGAAGAAGGTGCTATCTCAGCTTCGCCGTGAAAAAGGTGCTATCTCAGATTTGATTTGAAGAAGGTGCTATCTCGGCTTCGTCGTGAAAGAGGTGCTATCTCAGATTTGAATTGAAGAAGGTGCTATCTCAGTTTCGCCTTGAAAAAGGTGCTATCTCAGATTTGAATTGAAGAAGGTGACATTTCGGGAGTAATTTTTTTTCTTCATAATTTTAAGTTGGCAACACGCGCGGAAAATATGAATTATCAGTTTAATTACACGAAAGAATTCCTTTCGAATAACTATTCATTTTATTTTGTGTAATAATTACATTTTCATTCCTCGACTAATTTATACGATGGAATGATAGAAATGTTAGTATCATATCACACACGATTTGGGATGTTGTAGCAAATTATGACTTGATTCCAAGTACTGAACGTTATGTGCATACTAATCTCTAGTGATGAAACTACGTTAACATAATCGAAAGGACTTCACTTATCGCGGTAAGATCTATCTTTCGAAGACCATAAACATTTAAACGATGCGATTTGCAATAGGATCAAGTTTAGGATTGAAGGAAAAGCCATTTTTACTTGTATATCTACAGAGATGATCTGTGGAAAGTTATAAGCCGTGTGGGTATGCAACCGGTGTTTCACTACGAAATGGCAACGTAGTCGATGCGAGAGTCGAATGAGTCGAATGAGTCGAATGACCGTATCTACAGACGACGTAACGGCAGCTGTCATTCTGCGGGGTTATAACCTAATAATGTTAGGTTATAACCTAATAATGTTCGAAATAGACCGATATTGACATCCGCAATTACCTGAATAACCCATTAAACTTTCTTAAGAAAGAATATATCACAGTTCCTTAATACCGTTGTATTAAGGAACTGTGATTACAAAATCTAAATCTGACAATTATTTATAACTCTCATTCTAACCTAACAACATGAGAGCCGCAGAATGACAGCTGCCGTTACGTCGTCTGTAGATACCCAGATAGCAAAATGCGTGCACAGTGCGCGCACAGTGCACTCAGGTTGTGTTACCTTACCCTCACGCCATGAGCTCACTGGACCAGACATATGCGTCCTCATATGCCAGGCATATGACATTCACGTCGTGATCTGCATGCGTATGTCGGCACAATACAGTCACATCGTGAGTGTATTTATGCACGAAACTTGAAGGTAGATTCTCAACTTACATACATTTTCGGGTAGCACGCCATAGAAGAGAAGACCAATTTTATATATAAAAAAATATGTATTTGTCCTTACATAGTATATGTAACAGCAACGTAATAGGAACTTTCGTATTGATCATATATATTATGTTATATTTGTATCTATAAATATTCATAAACTTAAAGATACCCATTAAAGGTTTACTTATATTGTACAAAGCAGGTACTTCAACACTTTTCTCATGAAATATAGAATCTTTCAAATCTCGACCATTTTTATAAATAATAAATCCAAAATTAATAAAAGCACGATTCCAAATGACAAGCTTCATACTGACTGTTTTGAGTAGATACAATCCACTAAAGTCAAACTGTATTATATATGAGATATTCCAAGCCAAACGACCAATGATTTTCCGTCACCATCATGGAATACCTCATGCAGTCTTTGTCGCCACTATAACCTACATTGGACAAGATCATGCATCACTAGCAGAACTGAAACAATAGTTGTACTGAAAATGAACTGAGAATATATGTACTAAAAATGAATATAACTATGGATTGTGAAGGTACGCTGTTTCTGCAATCAATTTCAGCATTACATCAATCACAATCCACAACACTAGATGAGATAATGAAAAATTAATAGATGACGAACACCTGCAGCTTTTGATAATCGTTCTAGAATCACTGTAACGTTTCAGTAAAGAATCTCAATTCTGATATATGCTTTCGGAATGTGATAATCTAACTTGTTTCGCAGCCTCTGACATCGGTATCTAATTAATATACCCACGTCTGCCACTGTCTGATAACCCCTCCCCAACTATGAATCTCGACAATAGTCTGTACTCCTTGCTATGCTACCAATTCCATCGTATTCTGTAATCCCTTACAGACCCTAATCTTCTACTTCTGTATCTTCTGCCTCTGCGTCTTCCGCCTCTGTGTCTTCGTCTTCTGCCTCTGCAACTTCCGCCTCTGTGTCTTCGTCTTCTGCCTCTGCATCTTCGTCTTCTGCCTCTGCGTCTTCTGCTTCTGTGTCTTCGTCTTCCAGGTCGTCGTCCTCTTTATCATCACCTTCTGGATCGTTGTCTCCCAGATCTTTGAGTTCTTTTTCAGTCAACACTAATTCATGATTTTTTCGAAGTCTTGCTCTATGTTTTTCGTCATTATTTTTCGCTTTTTTAGAATAATTTCGAAACCTCTGCTTCGTCGCTCGTAGAACCTCTAGCATTTCATGTTTGAACTCGTCCACTGTTTGTGGACCCTTGAAGTGAGGACACTTCTTTGTTGTGACTGCAATGAAAATGTTGAATATATTTGCATGTGATAATCTGTACACAGAAAAAATGTCGGGTGAGCCGCACGCCCAACAGCTACGGCCGCACACCCGAAAGCACGGAGCGTTGCGCGACCAAGTTCGGTGCGGTGGCATTGCGATATATGCGAGAGGGCAGGTCCTCCGCATGTCGGGCGAGCTAGTCGCCTACGCTTGCGGGAACGCTTCTGCACCGAAAAAAGAGAGCGGAGTCACCGATAATATGCCTCTCCGAGAAAGTAATCAATTCGGGGCGACTCCGTTCTTTTTTTTCGGTGCAGCAGCGTTCCCGCAAACGTAGGCGACTAGCTCGCCCGGCATGCGGAGGACCTGCCCTCTCGCGTATCGCAATGCCGCCGCACCGAACGTGCGGTGGCGTTGCATGAACATGCGATAGTGCAGCCGCTTGCCCAACATTTTTTCCGTGTAGAATAGTTACAGAAACAATTTCGTTGTGTGAGGCGCTTCGATGGGCTATGGGACATTGAAAGATGCACCCATACTTCTTGCTCATATGAATGACGTTCTTCTGGGTCCGAAGGATGTTTACAAGTATTGTTAAAGGAATAATAATACAGTATTTATAGGATCGATTAACTGAGAAACTCACGGTATAAAATGTTAGCCATTTTCGTGTCACGAAATTTTATGTTATTTTCACCTCCTATCCAAGTGAATCGAGATGTGAGTTCATCACTCATGGCTTCCTTAAGAGCATAGCTAATAGCTTCCCTTATCTTCGTCCCTCCTATTGTACGCAAGTGGGAATACTGAAATATAATCAATGTGTGTTGATGCAGGCTATGCATACTTTCCTGATATTAAACGTAACTGTATATTAGTCTAGTGTATTGCTTATGCCTGTGTGACGTAACAACAAATTTTCATGGCAATTATCATCATTAATATTTCTGAGACAGGTAGTTATCGCGTGTTCTGGTGGACAGATAGAATTTTTCATAGACATATGTTCTTTCCAAAGGTTTAATCACGCGTAGCTCGCAAATGATAAAATTTAATTTGATACTGTATCGGAACTCACTAATTTTTTCTGCGCCCTTTTGTCTTGTTCGAACATCTTAAAATCAACAAGTTTTTTCAAGGGAAACCCTTCCAGCGGTGAATATAACGACTTCGTTGCATTTCCTCCCATGCATTCATCCCGCAACTTTTCCAATATCTCTTTATTTTGCTTTTCAATTGCGCTGTAGAAAATAAAAAGAAAATAGCTTGAATTAACAAAATGTTTCAAAGCTCACATCTGCATACGCCTTTTATCGATATCCATGATTACAATTGGAACTGAAAAATAATAATATAACAACTACAATTCTCACGTAGCCTTAGTCCATAAAAAATAAAAATAATAGTAGTAATAATTATCATCATTTTAATTATGTTTTTGCACGATCTACTTACTCCAAACGATCCAAGATCAGATCCAGTGTCTTCTTCTCAGGTTCCTTTCCAGTCTTGCTAATTGTATCCTCAAAATTGCTACGGGTTTCTTCAGTCGAATGTGCAATTGGATTACTATCATTATTTCTTCCTTTCGCTAGAGAGCATGTCTTTTCAGGAGCAGTGTTTCTTATAATGATTGATTCGAAATCTGGCACAGCGTTGACGATGGCTGGCTCGTGTCTGAAAATAGATAACAGGGTTATTGTACAATAACTTGAGAGAAAGATATAGAAAGGTTGCTGAATCATTCTGCACATGAACATTTCTCAAATTCATATCAATATTAATATATAGTTTTGATTTTACTTACACAGCAGAATCAGCACCTTGATTAATGCAAAGGGAGGGCGTTATAGTTATTTTGGAACTATCATCTTCCATTATTTTCATTTTTGTCAATGATTTTATAGCAAGTCTGTCTCCAATGTACGTCTTTCGTGATTCCCTTTCAATCGATGCCTGTGTTTTATCTTTGGTTATTATGGATATTTCTGCTTTGCTTTTATTCGGCTTGCACATAATTGTCGATTGGCTCGTTGTTTGGTTGCTCATTGTCACTTGGCTCACTATCGGTTTGCTCGCTGTTAGTTGGCTTATTGATTTGTTTGCTGTTGATATGGGTACTACAGAGTTTTTCATAACATTTTGTAGGCGCTCCAATTCATTCGTTACTGTTACAGCCGTTTTGGATTTGTTAGGACGAGGCGCCTCATCTGAAGACGTGGTTAAAATTTTTTTAGGTGCCTTAATCACTCTGCCACTGCTTGATGTTTTCATAGACCTTATTTTCTTTGGCTGCAGCTCTACTGCCGCCCTATCATTTATCACTGTCTTTGGTGGCATACTGCTGAAACAAAATGTAAGCACAAAGAAGCTTATTTTATGGTAACACCAGCGGTGTTAACAATGTGACACATATCCACTCATTATTAATAATATTCTCTTCTCGACCCTCAACGTCGCTCCACTTCGGCATTCTATAACACTTGGCTTCGATATCGTACAGGTGGATTGTTTGAAGCTCATCTGCTATAACATTCTTGCAATGATATACACCAACTAGATCTGATGGTATCCCAACATCGTAGAGTTTTGTCACGAGTTGCAATTGTTTAACGATAAAAATAATGTCTCTTTCAACTTGTACAATATTTTGAACAACACAGATTCGCTTATCTTTTAAAATACAGCAGCTGTCTCGCAGATTGGTTGCAAATGTTACTTTCCCAATTTCAACCTTTGCAAACTGTCTGCAGTCATTGACAATGTAATCAGTAAGCGGCCCTTCGGCGTGAGCTTTTGATGGACGAATATTAGCATTGTTATCTGCAGGTGCAGTAGCGAAATCATTTATTTCGTGTAGTCTTTTTACATATTGTTGTAAAGGAAGATGAGGCTTTCGGATATATTTCCTGAATTCTTGCATGTTGTTTTCGTAGCAAAACGCACTAAATGTTTCTAAAGGACCTAATTGTTTTACGTCATCTACCATATGCAATAAGCAGTGCACATTGTACGACAACATCTGCTCTCCATAGAGCACCTCGCATAGATTAACATAGCTCTCTAGGGCTTCCTGGCAAAAATTGTACATGTTATACGGTGTATTTTCAGCGGTAAGAAGGCGCATTGCACAGTGGAGCAGCATCAGGTGTTCGTAGTACTCAACATTCAATATGTCTTTGAAAACAGCGGGGGCAGTGTATTGTAGCAGCTGTCTAAATTCGGTAGCTTTGAATTGGTGGAACATTGTTATTTTATTGGGACGACGGGCGAATTCCGAAGGACAATAATCTTTGAGGATCTCCATCCTAGCGTCTAGAACATTGAGTTTTCGCCCACTTAGTCTCGGACATTGATATTTTCCTTCCACCTGTGCAGAAACCACTTTTTTGGCATTTCCAATCCAAGCTAAGTGCATACTTTCATGGGGAACTTGTGTGACCAATCCGATCAAGTCAGCTAATGGACTTCCACCTTTGTGATGATCTTCGTCCACGCAGTTTCTGTAATCTTCATCGTTTCTCGGAGGGTGACGAGTTCCTCGAAAAATCATTGCGCCAGTAAATTTTGGTACATTGCATCTATACCCTTGTACTTTACATTTGGAACATGCGTTGGATGATGTATGTCCATAATGGTTCAATGCAAAAGCTCTGGCGGGTGCATCCGCGATGAAGCATCGTACACGTATTGGAAGTTGCCGATGACGTATACGAATACCACCGTCCGCCTGAACTTGCTGTACTTCATGAATAAACTGTTCGAAGAAATCATGTGGGTTCGATGGTTTGTGGGAGCCTTTAAATACACCTGCTATCATCGGTCTATTATCTACAATATTACAAACGCGGTACTGAATTGGCCAGAATTGAATTTTTCCTCCCGTGTCCAGTTTGGCACCGTCTGTGCTGAAATCAATTTCTATACTTTCTGGTAGTACATCAACTAGTTGCAATTTCTTCTTGAGTGTTCTTTTGAAGCCAATGTGGACATATTCTCCACCAGCAATCTGTTGAATGTATCTCGTTGCTACGTATGTAGGAGTTTGCAATAAAGTTCTTGTATCTTTTGGCAGCAAATTTAATCCTATTGGGTGTTCACGTAGTGTTTTCAAAAGTATGTTACCTTGTTTGTGTGTTAGACGCGCAGCTAAAAACCCATTTTTCAATTGTTTTGTAGACAAGTAAGCTTGATTATTCAATACTCCATCAACATCTAAGATTTCCTCTAAACTTCCATCACTTGTATCGCTTCTGCGTTCTACATTTTCCTCGCCGACATCGCTTTCATTTGCTTCTTCTTCACTTCTGCTTTCATGTGAAGACTCAGTTGCATTGTCTTGTGAAGATTCGCTGTTTCTTTCGTAAGAAGCATCACTTTCCTCGTTTTCAGATCGATGGAGTGCACTCGCGGATGCTCCGGTCTGCAATATTTCATCAGAGGATGTCCCCGAATTATCAGAATCTTGTAAGAGATTTTGGTTAGTTGTATTCTGTCGCGCAACTGACAACCGTCTCCTCTTTTGCCGGCTACTAAGATCAATAAAATTCTTGTGCTTCTTATTCATGATGGTCGTTGGTCCCCATTTATTTTACATACTTGATTTCTAAATCACAAACATAAAATAAGTGACGTTCTGCTGTTAAAAAAAATTCTACAGTGAGATTATGTAAATGTCAGCCTCGTTGTTAACTTTTTCATCAGTCAATTGAATGTTGTATTATAATTATACTGCCAATAGTATATGAAAAAATTATAGGGCTTACGTTCGGATTACGTATTTTTGCTTCTAAACTCCTGAAGTATGTAATAAGAAATGTTCGCGTATGGATCATAGATATTTATTTGCAATTTTCATCAGGCCTGTAGGTTCTAGAATAAGAAAGAATTTTATGTGAAATCAGACATAAATCGGTAAATCAAGGGAAAGTCCTATTTTCGCGCACACGTGCGCGCACAGCTATTGTAGTAAACACGTGTTTTTTTTAACGTATAGCGCCATGCTGGGATAACGCTAATTGTAGAATAAATAAATATAATGATGTTATGTTATCGTGTTTCTATTGACCCAGATTGGTAGAACTTCGAAAGATTCAATATTATTACCTGTCTCTTGTGACGATGAACGCCGTCCAATAATTAAAGTATTTATATGATCCTGATCGACCAAAGCACTGCACCAACGTGACTCAACGAGCCATGAACACAAACTGTGGATCGCAGCCATCTTACCACGTGACCCGGTTTTTTTTTTTTTGAACCTATGGCTTATCTCCAAATTGCACGTGACCCGGTGTCACGTGACACGGCCGCAGCGCGCACTGAGTGGCGGCCATGTGGCGGCACGCTATTATTAATCGCGGCAAAATTTAAACCATCAAGAAATGGAGTTTCTGTCTTCTTATACATATGGGGGATTCCACGTCAAATCGAACGAAAAAACGAGATTATTTCCCTGACCACTCTTGATGTTTTCGCCCTTTTACCCATTTGAAGTTTGTATTGAAAGCATCAACTCTGAATTTTTTCAGATTTTTCCGACCAAACATTTTTTCACCACAGCTGGTGGAATAATTAGCTTTTAAAGATTTTTCGATTTTTCAAGTTAACATAGTTTGAAATCCAGATGTCAAATGGAAAAAGTTCTAATACAAAAGCTGCACATCTTTCTGTGAAATTTCTGAAAATAATTGTTAGTGGTTTTGAATGTCCCGTTAAAGTGTAGTTTTCATGAAAAATCTTCGAAAATCTTCTGTTACAAAGAAGTGCCCCAATCGAATTGGCTGAAATTTTGACACAGCATGTCTTTTTCAATACCAAAGATTGTCTGTAAGTTTCACAGTGGGCCGAACATTAGTTCACAAGTTACAAGTAATAGTTTACATGGAACTGTGGAATTTTTCAGCCATCCATATGGCGGTATAAATGTTAAAAGTTATACAATCAGTATTACGATACGCAACGCATGTTGAATCCCTAACTTGATATATAAGCTGCATGCATGGCAACCTTCACTCTCTATTCGTATAAACAGTGGAGAAAATGAATCTTTATTGAGGAGTGTGACAAAATTTTTGCCACACTATCATGGCGTCGAAAGCAAAGGTTGCCATGCAGTTGTCATGAAAAACAGTATGTAATACGCGTGAAGACAGAGACCTTGCACTCGTGTGATGTTTTCAGCTGCACTCGTGCAAAGTCCCTGTTTCTCCACATGTATCACAATCTACTAATCCGGCAGTTTGAGACTCACATATCATGTCAGGAATTGTAATGAATGATAGACTGAAGTACATAGAATTCTCAAGAAAAAGTTTTATTAAGGTAATATTTCCTGGTATTTCAACTACCTATTGATAATTATTGACCAGAGTTGCCAGTTTTTTAAATTTTATGTACGTCTGACTCTGTCGCATGAGAGAATATTTTGCTGCTCATAACACCTTCAGCACCAGGGACAGAACAATATTTTTTTTTGCGTACCCGGAATCGACTTTGCATTTTTGAATCTTTTTCAGACATTCAAACATCGCGCTCGAGTTTGCAGCAGTGCCACGCGCAGTGTAAGCAAATAACTTGCTACGCCGCGAAATTTAAATCGAATAATCGCCGAATTCTTGGCGACGCGCGAATATTTGTTGATATATCTTCTGAACCACTACTCGGCCCACTCTGAAATTTTCAGACGATCTTTGTCATCGAGAAAGGCACGTTGTGTATAAATTTCAGCCAATTCGATTAGGGCACTTTTTTGTTACAGAAGATTTTCGAAGATTTTTCATGAAAACTATACTTAAACGGGGTATGAAAAATGCGAAAAAAATACTTTCGAAGAGTTCACAGTAAAACCTTCAGGTTTTGTACAACAACTTTTTTCATATGTCTTCCAAGTTTTGAGCTACGTAGGTGCGAAAAATTGAAAAAATCAAAAAATCAATTTATTCGATGAGCTGTCGTGAAGAAACACTGGCTCAAAAAAATCTGAAAAAATTCACAGCTCATCCTTTCAACATGTACTTTCATTGTGTCAAAGGGCAAACAAATCGAAAGGGGCGAGGGAAATCGACCGTTCGATTTGACGTGGAATCCCCCATATATAGATACAATGCAAACCCTACACAAAAAGACCGATAGAAGTCTGTCCGGTTTTATACCAAAGGATAGAAACGGACAGAGTACAATTCGGTTTCTGTTGAAAATCCTATACGAAATCCTATACAGTTCTATCGATTCCTATCAGGCTTTTTTACAAGGGAAGACGTTGAATCTGTAGAATTGCAGCTTATACAAGCGGAAACAATTTTATTTTATGAAGTTATAAAAAAGTTCATCAAATCATATACGAATAGTTTCGTATATTATTTTGTAATTTCACTATTGATTTCATATACCTTTTAATATGTAGTTTTATAAAACCATTTGCACGGTCAAATTATTGGTGGA
The DNA here is from genome assembly GCA_944452935.1 of Rhogogaster chlorosoma. Lineage (NCBI taxonomy): Eukaryota > Metazoa > Arthropoda > Insecta > Hymenoptera > Tenthredinidae > Rhogogaster > Rhogogaster chlorosoma. The sequence continues at coordinate 11,672,498 of OX101800.1, read as the reverse complement.
CTCATCTGAAAAGTTATACGATTACATATAATAATGTAGAATTATACGCATAAAATTGGGGTTTCGCATCAAAAATTTTCTCCATTCCTGCGGGGTTCTTAATGTAGAGTAAGCCAAAATAATGAGGACGTATTTTTTCTTTTTCGTTGAAAATGATAATTGCTATCATTTTGAAATTTGATCTAAGGTATATAATGCTGTTCATATAAGTTTTACACTGACGAATGCTCTATATTAATTGTTACAGAGTGTATTTTAGGAAAATGAGAAGTACTCATTGAGCCGTCAAAATTATGGCTACAGCAATTATACTATTTGCTTCTAAATAATTAAACATAGACGTAGTTCAGATCTTGTGAACACCCATTCTTGACTTTTACAATGAGTACCTAATGCGTCGTGTTATCACAGTGCATGTACGCATTATCACATAATCAGCCACGATATTCGTGATATATGTTACCGTGCACTGAACCATGCCTCACGTCGTGATAATAAAACTCATATATTTTCATAAGCACCGCATGATTGTCACCGCGTGACGGTAAGATGCACTGGCACGTTTGCTATCTGGAATGCGCCCGCACGGAGTGATCGCACAGTGTGTTCCATGTGAACGCACAGAACCATCCCTCACGTCGTGATGCTACAAATCATATGTTTTTACAAGCACCGCATGATTGTCATCCCGTGATGCCAACGTGCACCAGCACGTTTGCTATCTGGGTACGGTCATTTGACTTATTCGACTCTCGCATCGACAGCGTTGCCATTTCATAGTGTATCACCGGTTGCCTACCCACACGGCTTATAACTTTCCACAGATCATCTCTGTATAGGCGTTTAATAATAAAAAAAGAATATGTTTTTTCAAAACTTTTTGTTCTTATAAACATAAATTTTAAACATAACATCTGCTTATCATATTATGAAATTCCAGTCAGCTGCATTCGGAAATGAATCAGACTTCATGATATTGTACTTTTCAGGTAAGTTAGAATAATCGCCGTGGTAGTACTTGTGTTAGTATTGCATATCAGTTTTTTACGTTATTATCGATAATTATACGATTTTTATATATTACTAAATATCACATTCTCAGAGCGCATTCATGATCATTGATCATCATTATTCATTGAATTTTTTTAGTTGGATAATTAATTTTACTATCATCAATCTTATTGGGATCCAACATAGGGAGACATGACATCTAGTGGCCGAAAGTAAAAACAGAAAGATAGGGAATAAGAGCTGTCAGTTGATACGTGTTCTTATGTTAATTTATTTATACGTGTTTTTGTGTTAATTTATTTCGTGCGGCGGACCACGTTTGCGTTGCGCAGGATTTGTACCTGCCCAATCGCATATATTTTGTATATTTACTAACATTAAAAAAAAAAAATTAATACCGCACATAAGAGCTCTGTACATCGCTTTTGAACTCTTCTGCGCCATATTGACCAAGCCCCGCCCACATGTTGGATCCCAATACAGATAAAATTATATCAATTAATATTATACCTAAGGCTTTACAAGCTTTATAAAATTTAGGAATCAAATCTATTCCACTTTTTATAGTTTCCATGATTCTCTCAAGTGTTTTTCTCTGTCGAGGACGTTGTGACTCTATAGGGAGTAATATAGCAGCGCATCGCTGAGTTAGATGTTTTGTTTGTTTCTTTGATTTTTGTTTTGTTTACCTCCCCACCTGCCCACAATGGCGCGCAAAAGCTTATCGCGGGAAGATGCTTCAGATCAACGTTGATTAGTGAGTGAGACGCGAGTTTTTTGTGCTACTCATTCAGCATATTGAAACAACGACTATCCAAAGTGTGTGAAACTGACAAACCATTTTTGTGACGGAGATATGGAATTATCAGATGCAGAGCCGGATAATAATAATACAAGTGTACCCGATCCCCCGGTCTATTTAGATATATCTAACAGTGTCCGAGGCTTCTGTACCCAAAGGGAAAGAAATGCTGGTAAGGAAAAACGAAATCTTTCGAGAACTATATAATAATTCTTGTATAATGATTCAATGAAATTATATGAAGTAAAAAACCACGAATACGGAAATGCTATGAAGAAGAAGATTCGTCCACGGTTAAATATCAGTCAAATATGGAGGATTGAATTACATTTCAATCATGATCGCAACACTTCATAAACTTGAAGTTTATTCAATTATTATAACACGATGTCAACAATCCATAATTATTAAGATTTCATTCATTTATGTTACTTTTCCGTTATCGATTTATTTTGTGTTTTCATATTTTCAAATATGAAAAATGATTTGATATCACTATTATACCAAACATTTCAGAATTCTCAGCATGGTCACCAAGTTATCCACAAAACACCAATCCATTGTTATTATTATCCCCAGAGAGCAATTTTCGTATGAATAACTGTGGTAGTTCTATGCAAAATGAACAGTATAATACAGAATGGTGGACTCAAACACAAGAAAGATTTTATTCTGAAATACGCCCAGTTGTCGTAAGTTTATGATATCTGAGAATTATTGATTCATCAATTTTGATCAAATGCACACACACACACCATATATACAGGGTGTCTCGAAATTCGCGCATGTGCTACATACGGGCGGATTCCTTGCGAAGAATGAATACGGAATATCCAAGTAAAAACTTCCGCGAGGACTTAGTTTTCCTGTAAAAGCACTTATTAACGAACCAATCAGCGTTCATCTTTAGAAGACTGTCTAAAATCCCTATCGCCGTCCGCCTTATTAGCGCGAGCGAAACAATAATGTGTGGTGTTGCCCGCTCGCTTGTCACAACGCGCTCGTATACGTGAGCGCGACACATAGACAGATATACGAGCGCGTTGTGACAAGCGAGCGGGCAACACCACACATTATTGTTTCGCTCGCGCTAATAAGGCGGACGGCGATACGGATTTTAGACAGTCTTCTAAATATGAACGCTGATTGGTTCGTTAATAAGTGCTTTTACAGGAAAACTAAGTCCTCGCGGAAGTTTTTACTTGGATATTCCATATCCATTCTTTGCAAGGAATCCGCCCGTATGTAGCACATGCGCGAATTTCGAGACACCCTGTATATATATTCTTTTTCTCACAATCAATAGAAGATTCATGTTCTTCGTGGTATCAAGTGAGTGATGCGGATGATTCGACTACATTGAGTGAACAATCTTCATCTGCACCTCAAATGAGGTTACTCAAATTCCTCATGCAGGAGTTGACCAAAATTCTGGTGAGTTATGCAATGCAAAATTTTGGTCCCCATTATCCTCATTGATATTTTGATCGATGAAACTTACACAAATATTATTGTTTTTGTCAAAAAGTTGGTTCTTCGGGACGAGAGTCTTTGTCGTTGAACAATTTTTGATGTACAGTGAGTTTTCGTATCTGCGGGTCGATCCGTGCGCCTGCGAGCAGGCAATTGTAGATACGACTCATGTTTCGATTGAGAACATCTACACACTTCCTACGCCCATGATCTAGACTCCGTAGTGATCCCACTGACAGGCCATACCCAACCTCAAAGATCATTTGTCAGAATAACCTAAATATTATGAAATGATGAAAAATTGATTTTGGTCCATAATCTTCGGTGATAATGAGGCAAATGAGAGTAGAACTGTCTTCAATTCTGCAGTCATTCATTGTGATAAACATGAGATGACAAAGTTTTCTGTTGAAGATATTAAATATTGAGGCAGTCGCAGTTTTCAATTCTTACGACCCTAAGGACGACTGCGAATGCGCCAGAGAGTGGAAAGATTGGATTTGCAGTTCGAACTAGCTTATTCTCGGTCCGATAAGACGATGTGTTTAGGCGTATTTGTGAGAACCGACACTTCTGGATCTGGAGAATCAGTGGAGCAAGCCTGAGCCCCTATTTAATAAAATTAATAAATTTGTTTGTCCTTGTATTATTTCGCCGAAAAACCGGACATCTGTTGGTTGGTCGTATAGTTCCAGTCGTCCAGGTTCTCCGTTTCGTAGTTTCAGTCGTGTAAGTCAACCTCTTTGTAATTTCAGTCGTAGTGCAGGTCCTGCGCGCTTCGTAGTTCCAGTCGTCCAGGTCCTCCGTTTCGTGGTTTCAGTCGTGTAAGTCAATCTCTTCGTAATTTCAGTCGCCTAGGTCCTCCGTTTCGTAGTTTCAGTCCACCAAGTGCTAACCTAGACGACTGAAACTATGAAACGGAAGACCTGGACTACGAGAACTACAAAGCGGAGGACCTAGACGATTAAAACTATGAAGCGGAGGACATGGACCACCAGAACTTCGTGATTGATCAACCAAGATCTTCTGCAGGTCCGAAACTATTAGTACTATTAGTAGGACGCAGTAGCCATTAATAAGGTTTCAGGAAAGACAAATCTACCCAGTATAAAACAAGCCGATCAGATCGTTTCGTTAGCGAAAAGTTACTGAATAGGGGCTCAGGCTTGCTCGCACTGACACTGCAGATCCAGAAGTGTCGGTTCTCACAAATACGCATAAACACACTGTCTTATCGGACCGAGAATAAGCTAGTTCGAACTACAAATCCAATCTTTCCACTCTCTGGTGCATTCGCAGTCGACCTTAGCGTCGTAAGAATTGAAAAATGCGACTGGCTCAATATTTAATATCTTCAACAGAAAACTTTGTCATCTCATGTTTATCACAATGAATGACTGAATTAAAGACTGTTCTACTCTCATTTGCCTCATTATCACCCTGGATTATGGACCAAAATCAATTTTTCATCATTTCAAAATATTTAGGTTATTCTGACAAATGATCTTTGAGGTTGGGTATGGCCTGTCAGTGGGATCACTACGGAGTCTAGATCATGGGCGTAGGAAGTGTGGAGATGGCCGTGACGGGAAACGGTTCTCAATCGAAACATGAGTCGTATCTACAATTGCCTGCTCGCAGGCGCACAGATCGACCCGCAGATACGAAAACTCACTGTATATACGCAATAATACGTGCTCGTTTGTATGGCATTTAACTGTTATGCTATACACTCATTCTGTTATAATTACATGCAGTATTTTACATTATTCACTGCACAGTAATGGTAGTTTTTTGATTCTGTATTTATCGACAAGTTACAGGTGACGGCAATCATTCACAGCAGACTAAACCACTAACAAATTCTGCAGCAGTGAACGAAGGCGAGACCTCGAGCAGTACTTCTAAAATCTTGACGCGAAAACGTAAAAAAAATCCTACAGAATGGAAAACGAATTGCGCTAAAAAAGCACGCGAACTGAGCCATGCAGGAAGTTCGAAGGATGGAGGTCCCATTCGAGAAAGAATGATGGGCCCAGGATGTACTTCATGTCGTTTTCGGTGCAGTAGGAGAATCACCCAAAAGGAACGCCAAACATTATTCGAAGAATATATCAAATTAGGCAATCACACACGGCGGTCGGATTATCTGGATAAAATGATCGGTACCTCTACCTCAAATGATAATGCTCACAGTAGAAAAACGGTATCAAGGCATTATTCTTTCGTTTTGCCTACAAAAGAAGTTATAGTTTGCCGAAAAATGTTTTTGGATACGTTTGGTAAGCATGAAAATAAAAATGTCTACAAACCTTTTGACTGATTTTTCATCATAATATTGTAGTTGAAAACATTATGTTATTCTTGTTCATGTAGATATTTCAGCGAAGGTATTGGAAACGATTCAAAAAAAGAAAAGCACTTTAATCAGTGGCCAGTTAATTGGATCTGATATGCGAGGCAAGCATTCGCACAAACCGAAACGAATTTGAGATGAAGCTACGAATCTAGTTCGCGAACATATCGAGTCATTCGAAAAAGTGGAATCGCATTATTGCAGATCGAGTACTCGAAGACAGTATCTGGATGCGCGACTGGCTATCAGTAAAATGTATGCGCTGTATAGAGAATGGATGGCACAGGAACACGAAAACCACGTTGTTACCGAATTCCGTTATCGATATATTTTTAATAACGAGTACAATTTCTCTTTTCATCGGCCCAAGAAAGATCTGTGTGACGTGTGCGCCGCCTACGATCATGTGATAGAGGAAACTAAGCAACAGCAAAGTATCCAAGATGCACATAACGTACTGTAACGTATCGGCTAGCCGGCCGGTAAGAAAGAACGATCTCGTGATCGACGGATCACGTGATCGTCCCACCACCAAGCTGTGACGTCAAACGACGTACTCGTGTCGGCGAAGAAGGCGACGATAGGTATAAAAGCTGGCGAGGACGAGCCTCATCAGCGATACGCAGTCAGAACTCGTAGCCGTCTCAATTGCACTATTATACTCTGGGCCATCCAGAGATAATAACTTAGAGTCAGTAGAAGCACTTAGAAAGTCAGAATACAAATTTCAATATAATAAAATTAAAATCAAATTGCATAGAACGACAGGTAGTCCAGTCAAATTGAACCAATTTTCGATAAATAAAAACATTAATCGGTAAAAATCTGAATTTTAGTATACACGTTTACTGGGGCTTCCCATTGAACATACAAAAAGTCCCCGTCAAAACCTGTTGCGCTCGAGCCGCCATCTTGAAAAAAGGGTACACTTTTTCAGTTTATTGCCTATATCTCGGCAACTATAACTGATACGAAAAAATAGTTCAGATAAAAAATATAGTTTATTAAATTGCCTATAAAAAAGCTCGTGAACATTTTTTTTGTATCTCCAATACTTCAGCTGTAATCCGACATCGAATAAAGAAGAAAGTCTCCTGAGCTCTTGAAGCTGTTGTGCAAATAGTTTTTGGCAGCTTCATGACCTCTGTAAAGATTATGAATAAATGACAAATAATTAAATTTATTGAAAATTGTGTTGGTATTTCTTATATATGGGGCATTCCATGCCAAATCGACCACTTCTGAACCCGACCCCTTTCGATTTAGCTGAAACTTTTGTACCTTTTTCTACCCCACTAAAGACGGTCCTCATAATTTTTTCAAATTTTTTTACCCAACTCAAACAAGTCGCTCTTTTTTTTCAAATAGCCATAACTTCTTCAAAAATTGACTAATCGGGACGCTTTTTTTCTTAAAACGTTTCGTTTTGGAATGTCCTTTTCAAAGATAAATACAAATAAACTTTCGGATGTCAAATTCTATAAAATATCTGACTTTTTTTTAGAAAAATCGTCAGTTTTTCAAAGATCGTCATTTTTAATTTTTTTTTTGATTCCCCAAAAAACTTTGATTCATTCTGTGAATAATGCCACTAGGTCCAGAGTGGGCCGACTTTTCCTTCTATTTTTTTTTTTTAAGGAAAACAAACTTCATTTTTTCTCAATTGTTTATTTTTTCGATTTTACAAGCCTTTGTTTTACAATCTTTTTTCAAGCTTCATTTCAAAATCGAAAAAATAAACTGTTACGTATTCCATACTATTCCACACTTTCATACACCCTTACCTCCAGTCCCTAAGACATAACATCCTGCATACATCCAGTCTCTCAGCCTCTAATCTCTGATTCAAAGAACTGTAACCCTATCTAAACGCACCTGCATAAACGCACCCATGCCCGGGAGAACAATGGAAAAGAATGATCTCATCATTTAGCTCAGCATTAGCGAATATTATATTAACACTTGCGTCCAGATCGTCAAAGAAAGCAGTCACTCTCAGACTCGCTTCAGAATCATAAATCACTAATCCAAAATCACTCTTCACTTAAGCACCATAAATTTGTAACACTCATGTAACTAGTTCTACAATGATTATGATCATTACTAATCGATCGATAAACGATCATTCAGTTATTATACATAAATTCACATCAGTCACCTACCATCCTAAACCCGGTTACCTGAAGGTGTAGAACGAGGAACGAACTCAACGAAAACGCCAGTCTCACACATACTACTGGTACCAGCTCAACCCTTATTCAGAACCTCAACATCCTAAATCATCACAATGGTAGCAGCGGTACTTAATTCATAACAAAACAATTCAGAAAAAATGAAGTTTGTTTTCCTTAAAAAAAAAATAGAAGGAAAAGTCGGCCCACTCTGGACCTAGTGGCATTATTCACAGAATGAATCAAAGTTTTTTGGGGAATCAAAAAAAAAAAGAAAAAATTAAAAATGGCGATCTTTGAAAAACTGACGATTTTTCTCAAAAAAGTCAGATATTTTATATAATTTGACATCCGAAAGTTTATTTGTATTTATCTTTGAAAAGGACATTCCAAAACGAAACTTTTGAAGAAAAAAAACGTCTCGATTAGTCAATTTTTGAAGAAGTTATGGCTATTTGAAAAAAAAAGAGCGACTTGTTTGGGTTGGGTAAAAAAATTTGAAAAAATTATGAGGACCGTCTTTAGTGGGGTAGAAAAAGGTACAAAAGTTTCAGCTAAATCGAAAGGGGTCGGGTTCAAAAGTGGTCGATTTGGCATGGAATGCCCCATGTATAAGAAATACCAACACAATTTTCAATAAATTTAATTATTTGTCATTTATTCATAATCTTTACACAGGTCATGAAGCTGCCAAAAACTATTTGCACAACAGCTTCAAGAGCTCAGGAGACTTTTTTCTCTATTCGATGTCGGATTACAGCTGAAGTATTGGAGATACAAAAGAAATGTTCATGAGCTTTTTTATAGGCAATTTAATAAACTATATTTTTTATCTGAACTATTTTTTCGTATCAGTTCTAGTTGCCGAGATATAGGCAATAAACTGAAAAAGTGTACCCTTTTTTCAAGATGGCGGCTCGAGCGCAACAGGTTTTGACGGGGACTTTTTGTATGCTCAATGGGAAGCCCCAATAAACGTGTATACTAAAATTCAGATTTTTACCGATTAATGTTTTTATTTTTCCTAATTTGACTGGACTAAGGCTAAAACAGCTGTTGATTCAAATATCAAATTCACAAAAGTCTATTGCTGCAGCTTTGAGAATAGATTCCAACAAAATAGAGGCATTATCGATAAACTGAAATTGCACTCGTGAATTCGAAATAAACTAAAAAATATTGATCGAACAAAGGCACGAAAGAGCCAAGTAGAATAAGGTAGAAAATAAGAACGTAGGAATAAGGACAATTTTTGTTATTTTATTTTGTAGAATCAGCAATCAAACATTAATTAATTAAAACTGTCAGTTTGACAAAATCAAATCAACGCAGTATCTTTGTCCGACATTTCCGTCGCTCATTTCCATTATAAAAAACTCTTGCACGCTACAACAAGCCGAGATAGTGTATTTTCAGGGAACAGCTTTGAAGAGCAGTCTTCCGAGTCTGGATATACAGTCTTAGGTGCATAACCCCGGATCTGAGTGCAGGGAATAGTTAGAAAAGATAGGCAAGCGCAGGAGTCAGGCTTATGCGAAAGCATCGGTTCTGACATAGGGAAGTGGCTTTACCGAGCAATCTGTTGAGTCCACGAAAAACGGCTTTGTTAATTCCGCGTTCGTAATTAGCTAGAAAATCTAGAAAGGAGGCTTTTTGTGGCAGAACCAACTTTTCCCCTCCGACCTAGTTACAAAGTGCCCAAAACTCATAAAATCTAGAAAGTTCTATATTTGAGCAAATAACTCACATAACGGCGGTCTATTCCTTATAATTTTAATTGCCGGAATAGCCCGGAACGTTACAGTACACGTGCAGAATAAAATTACGGCGCGAGGATTAATGCAAGCGGACCGAGAAGCAGCAGAAGCTGAACAATCTATTTTATGTGCCTCATTTGACTTGCAGAAAGTGTTATCCACTCCAAGAAGTGAGATTTCCGTTATGTATCATAAGCGAAAAGTTTCAGTTTTCAACTTCATTATTTTCAATTTGGCAACAAGAGAAGGTGAGTGTTTCATTTGGAATGAGACAACAGCGAAGAGAGGGGCTAATGAAATCAGTAGCTGCCTATGGAAATATATATTAGCAAAAAAGGAGTTGGGCATACAGGAATTTAGGTTTCATAATGACAACTGCGGAGGACAAAACCGCAACCAAATCTTGTATTCCATGTATATAAAAGCTGCTAATGATTTGGGCGTCACTATTATACACAGGTAAATGGTGCATTGACATTATACTTCGATCAGCCTTCTGATGGCCCCTGACTATCGGTAATTTAATAGAAAAAATGATTGTATTCATGACGTCATATTCCAATCGAGAATCGCCTCGAGAGATTTAAAGAACCTACTCCCAATTGATTTTCAAAGCTTGATATTTGAGGATAATCACGCGAGTAATGTAATATCAACAATATTTTGTTATAGGTATTTAGTGAAAGGGCATACACAAACCAGCGGCGACTCGGTGCATTCTACAATCGAAACTGCGGCTAGATTTCGATCTGTGTTCACTCAGGATGAGTGGTGTGAGATTATAAGAGATAACAAATTTATTAAGAATCTATTAGTGCGTTATAGCAAAATTGTGTAAAAATTAGTTCCAGAATCTTAGGAATGTATTGTAAGTGCATTGTATGCTATAAGATTTTTGTATTTTATAATTATGTATATGACAGCAGCCATGTCTAACTCCCTTGTATAACCGATTGGTTTCAAACAAATAAATGATATATATATTGTGACGTGGATTTTGTCAGACCCCGGATCCAGACCGGATCACTAGACCACGAGGTCGTCCAGTCGACAATTGGCTAAGAAAACTAAAGTTATTTATTAATGTTGGGCGCCAGGCGGGTAACCGCCACTTTCAAAATTCTAAATTCCAAATACTTCACAATACGGGTACTCGAAGCGTCGGCTAGCAACAGTACCGCGGAGAGGGGTCGGGATTAAATGAGGAACTAGCTAGGCGTTAAATGACGACTCGGAAAGTTTCAAATTTAACAAAAATAATACTGAATTTATTCAAAAAAATTAGAATTTAACGAAATTAACAAGTAATCATGTACCCGGGGGTACTTCCCCTCGGGTGTAGGACGGCTACAGGCCGTGGAAATGCGACCTGGCCGCGATTTGCGAGTTTTACAATAATAGGAATCAACTAATACGCTCCCACGCAGGGTGGCAATAACAAAAATAAATTAGTTAATAATCAAATCGACAAATCTACTCCCCGCGGGACAACAAATAAATTTTACGGCTAACAATGAGACTTAATGACTAACAACGCAACTTAGAACTAACGACGGGTAGCCTGCGGCAATAAATAACAGAATAACAACAAAATAATGACTCGAATACTCGACAAACAACAAAATAGTCGAGCCTACGGCTCGAGATTAACAACAAAATAATTTTGAACAATATGGCCCGCGGCTCAGAATTAATAATAGAATAATGCCAGCGGCTAGAAATTCAACAAAAGAATTAACAATAACGACACCGACCGTGTACGGCGGTCGGCACGCCCGCCGAAAAGAAATATTTACAATTTAATAAATAATAAATTAACTAAACCAAACTTAAACTAACTCTGCGGCGAATAAATAACAAATACTGCTTCTAAATAGCAGCTATATGACCAGCGCGAGACAAAAGACTCGAAGTCTATCAACAAGGCTCTTCCCACAGGAGGGAGAGAGAACGACAGTGACCGACTGTCTTCGTCGCACTCGTGCGCGACTCGACTATACTCAATAAACCCAATATATCACACAAATTCTCAATAAACGTACTCAAAATATAATTCTCTATAACATGGGGACACTGGTGACGGCCTACCAGTCGGAACTCGGTTTAATTCGATCTCAAATACTACAGAGCCTCGTGGCTGCACAAAGGCAAGGCGGCAGACGGCCGTTGCCAGATTCAAATTAGCATGGGTAAGAATGGCTAACGCTTACCGTCTTCCAGCCATCGAACGAAAAGGATCTTCTCTCTCTGGCAATCCATCGAGAATCCATACCAAAAATCCCTCGGGGAAAACGCACCCAATTTTCAACAAGAAAAGCAACTAAAAAATTACTCGAAAACGGCCTCGAGGGCGAACCAAATCTCTAATACGCTAAACGCAATCACACCCAAAAAGTGCAACGAAAGCGGACTCAAAAGGCACACATGTGCTACAGACGCTAGTCTAACGCAGAGTGACCACCGGCGTGGTGCCGGTGCGCAAGGACCTCATTAGGCCCGCAATTATCGATTAATGGATCGACCCTGTGATCTACGACACGGGGCGGCGCTGTAACGCTCGGCGCGAATCCTTCAAATCATCACCACGGTGAATTTTGCTCCTTGCATTAGAGGAACACGGGACGTTGAATCTTGGCGGTGGCGGGAATCTCATCCACCACCTCGATCCCTCGGTGCAGAATGCTCTCGGCACTCCCCCGTGTCCTCTTCGAAGTTGTGGAGGTGGCCCTGCAGTAGCCAACCTCCGGAGCTGTAGTGGCGTTCGTTGTAATACGTCGCAACCTCAGTGCACCGGATATTGTGCGTCCGTCGGGGTGCGTATTTGTCGTCGCTCAGACCCCCAAAACTTGGCCTCGTCGTCCACATGTCAGAGAAAAGGTTGCAAAAAAAAACGAAAGAATAAATAATCTACAGTCGGACCTCGTTATAAGACTAGTTCGGGGCTGTAGGGGAAAAAATTCTTAGAATTGAGGTTCCCCCACTATTGTGCTTAACAGTGTTTGCGCCCAAGCCTCGCTATAAGACTATCGCCGTTTTGCGTTGTATTTATGTACATATGTATACATTTCATCTCGCTTTTAGTCGTACTGTTCGTTAGTCTTATAGCGAGGTTTCGGCACAAAATTTTAATTGAATTGTTGGTGGGGGAACCGTTTCGAGCGAGTTTCAACAAATTGAGGGGAAGAGTCTTATAACGCGTAGTCTTATAACGAGGTCCGACTGTATTTCATCGTTTTAAGTCGGTCACGGTCGTCTCTCGGAGTCAGTAAAGGCCTCGGGGCCATCCTAAACATTCACTCGATTCACATTCATGCTTCACCCCCGTCTTAACTAGGGTCGTGTCAAGGGGTGAGGAGCGCCTTGCAACATGCAATGTTACAATATATAAGAGATAAAGAGAGGCTAAGATCGATGAGCCGAAGTACGTGGTTCACCAAATTAGGCAAGATGAAATTTTTGATTTCTCTGAACTTGTTGACAAAAAATTTTGGAGAAATAAAAAAATTTCTCAAATAAGTGAGGTGAAGATCGATCCAACTAAAAAAGTCACATTTCGATACAATTATGAAGAGGAGATCAAGCCAGTTACCATTAGTATGAAGGATGTACAACACTTCACGAACTGTTATTCAACAAAATTATCTTTAGACAAAGAGAAACAAAAAGATCTTAAATATCTCATGGATAATAATTTGATTCCCGAAGAATTTCATCACTTTTATTTAAATTTGATGGATTGAGGAATCAACGAATGTAGATAGATCGCCTTAATGATAATAAATTAATTATCCAACTAAAAAAATTGAATGAATAATGATGATCAATGATCATGAATGCGTTCTGAGAATGTGATATTTAGTAATATATAAAAATCGTATAATTATCGATAATAACGTAAAAAACTGATATGCAATACTAACACAAGTACTACCACGGCGATTATTCTAACTTACCTGGAAAGTACAATATCATGAAGTCTGATTCATTTCCGAATGCAGCTGACTGGAATTTCATAATATGATAAGCAGATGTTATGTTTAAAATTTATGTTTATAAGAACAAAAAGTTTTGAAAAAACATATTCTTTTTTTATTATTGAACGCCTATAGATATACAAGTAAAAATGGTTTTTCCTTCAATCCTAAACTTGATCCTATTGCAAATCGCATCGTTTAAATGTTTATGGTCTTCGAAAGATAGATCTTACCGCGATAAGTGAAGTCCTTTCGATTATGTTACCGTAGTTTCATCACTAGAGATTAGTATGCACATAACGTTCAGTACTTGGAATCAAGTCATAATTTGCTACAACATCCCAAATCGTGTGTGATATGATACTAACATTTCTATCATTCCATCGTATAAATTAGTCGAGGAATGAAAATGTAATTATTACACAAAATAAAATGAATAGTTATTCGAAAGGAATTCTTTCGTGTAATTAAACTGATAATTCATATTTTCCGCGCGTGTTGCCAACTTAAAATTATGAAGAAAAAAAATTGCTCCCGAAATGTCACCTTCTTCAATTCAAATCTGAGATAGCACCTTTTTCAGGGCAAAACTGAGATAGCACCTTCTTCAATTCAAATCTGAGATAGCACCTCTTTCACGACGAAGCCGAGATAGCACCTTCTTCAAATCAAATCTGAGATAGCACCTTTTTCACGGCGAAGCTGAGATAGCACCTTCTTCAAGTCAAAACTCAGATAGCACCTTCTTCGAGTCAAATCTGAGATAGCACCTTCTTCACGGCGAAGCTGAGACAGCACCTTCTTCCTCCCAGCCGACGATATGTACGTGGAATTTGAGTAGTACGAAACAATAACACAGATATATAGCACGATCTAGGAAGAAGGCAATATATTATGTATAATTGGTTATACCAGATATATTTTAGTTTGTAGAGCATACGAATACGTGATTTTGATTTTGATTCTGATTTAGTTTATAAAACGAGAGATATGAAGTATAAAATGTGAGTAACATAGGAGCGGATCCACGTCACTTCACTCAAAAAAAAACCGTCAAGTCACGGATTTTTGCGCCATTCAATACATCTGTAGTACTATGGAAAAAAAAAGTACAATTTGGAGGATTTTGAAAAATTCTCAAAAATGGCGGAGTTAGAGGCATGTGAATTTTTGTGCACCACTTTGTTTGAAAATTCATATCTCCGAAAGTGTTCATCGGAGCGGAAAGATCCTGGGATCGTTTTGTTCGTAAAAGAATGCACTTTTATACAAAAAATCATATTTTCAAAAAAAAAAATTCTTTCAATATTTTTTTGGCGTTTTAATTTTTGATTTCGCTGCCATTTCTAAAGGGCTTACAGAAATTCATGGAGATAATTTTTTTTGAATACCTGAATCCTTCCCCTTCAATCCTAAAAAAAAAAATTTATGGAGAAAATACCTGGGCAGGAGATAGAAAATAAAACGTGTCGTCGCGCGTCACCGCGCGCGCTGATCCACGTCCGCGCTACTCCCGCAAGCTCGCTGCGTTACGTAGTGGAGATGTCATATGATGCTTCTTTACTTACCCAGGTTATCCATTCTCCGAAAATAGTTATTTTACCACCTTAGCCCTTCCGTATCCGTCTACTGGTCATGTTTTCTCGGAGTTATACCATTGTATACGTGTATATATGCCTGTTCTGAAAATTCCAATACGGTTATGGTTCGTTGAACATACCTGTGCTGGAATTAAGTTTGATTCCATTTCACTCGGTTTTTGCTATATGACTGATGGATCTTGTGCAATATTTTGGGAGCCCTGAAATGAGCCGATTTTTTTCGCGATAATTTGCTGGATGACACTCATTGTTAGTAGGACACCTCTGCTTGAAATTAATTCATAATTTTCATCGAATCAAATTTTTCTGATGCGGAAAATAATTTTGTTTTGACGAGTTTGTGAGATATTAAAATGACCGCGTGTAATTTCAGAGTGCCACGAACTGTAAATGCTTTGTCGAATCGGCTTTGTAAAATAGTTTCTTCCAATTGATGTTCTGCAGATGTACAGTACTCAGAAGATATGCTTCGAAAATAAGAACATGCTCAATTATTGGAATTGCCAATCGGTTGTAAACTCGCGATATGCGGACAAAAAATGTCATTCACCGAATTATCGCAAAAAACATCGGCTCATTTCAGAGCCATCAAAATATTGCACAAGATCCATCAGTCATATAGCACAAACCGAGTGAAATGGAATCAAACTTAATTCCAGCACAGGTATGTTCAACGAACCATAACCGTACTGGAATTTTCAGAACAGGCATATATACACGTATACAATGGTATAACTCCGAGAAAACATGACCAGTAGACGGATACGGAAGGGCTAAGGTGGTAAAATAACTATTTTCGGAGAATGGATAACCTGGGTAAGTAAAGAAGCATCATATGACATCTCCACTACGTAACGCAGCGAGCTTGCGGGAGTAGCGCGGACGTGGATCAGCGCGCGCGGTGACGCGCGACGACACGTTTTATTTTCTATCTCCTGCCCAGGTATTTTCTCCATAAATTTTTTTTTTTAGGATTGAAGGGGAAGGATTCAGGTATCCAAAAAAAATTATCTTCATGAATTTCTGTAAGCCCTTTAGAAATGGCAGCGAAATCAAAAATTAAAACGCCAAAAAAATATTGAAAGAATTTTTTTTTTTGAAAATATGATTTTTTGTATAAAAGTGCATTCTTTTACGAACAAAACGATCCCAGGATCTTTCCGCTCCGATGAACACTTTCGGAGATATGAATTTTCAAACAAAGTGGTGCACAAAAATTCACATGCCTCTAACTCCGCCATTTTTGAGAATTTTTCAAAATCCTCCAAATTGTACTTTTTTTTTCCATAGTACTACAGATGTATTGAATGGCGCAAAAATCCGTGACTTGACGGTTTTTTTTTGAGTGAAGTGACGTGGATCCGCTCATAGACATAAACTCTGGAAGATAAGTGATGATATTTGATAAAGACATAACAGATAAAAAAAATAAACAATAAAGAAAAGAGATAGAGAGACGAATAGAGAGGGAAGTGTACAGAGAGAGAAGAAAGACAGTAGGCTAAGAAAAAGGAAAGCAAAAATGTAAACAGAATATGTAAAGCCGAAAGGCGTACTTGAATAAACTTATTATTATTACATTCCTGTGCATGCTAACTAAATACCATAGTTTATCAATTCCATATAGAATATAAAGTTAGAGAGAGAGAGAGAGAGTTCCAATTATGCAATCTTGGTTTGAATTCATCACGGCTCTTATTTTGTGTTCAATGTTAACGTGGGTATCGCTAATTAGGGTTTATTTCACTTCACTCGTGCGCTATATTATCGCATTGTTATTGACCTATAACTAAAAGACCCATCATTTAATAGAGGTCCACCCTTCACGATCCTCACGTCGGCATAAGACGCCCTTTTGTTATATTATATTATATTCATTATTGCGTTCAAACTGATATACACTTGTTAGACGTTTGAACCGGGGTTTGACTATTTCATTCATTTAAGAATATAGTATCGTTTTTACCAGACAATTCTTTGCACCATTAATTCAACCAACCATCCTAATTATTAATTAATCAGCCTCCATAATTAAACTGTTGAAATTGAGACCTGCATTGTAACGTGTTCGGCTATGCCACACAGCCGAGCACGTACATGAAAATCAGAGACACGCACACATTCACGCAGTCACCAAGCGACCATCACCTGAGACTCCCCATTTGACCAGCGATGACGTCATTTTCGCTATATAAGAGCGTGCTGTCCAACAGACATTAGCGGATTCGAGGCAAAGCGCCCGACCGACTCATTAGACGCAATAACTTACGAGGGGAACACATGAAGTGTAACCCTCCGATTTTTCTGTAACTTCACAGGGTGAAAGAGGTATCAAAATAAGCGGACACGTATTTCGGCTTATCCGTAGACACTCGACCGTTTTCGAGAAAATGGCGACTGAAGTTTTCGACGCGCTTCAATAGTCTGCGGACGCGGCAGCTGTTCAAGCGAGGCGGTAGCGCAGCGGACAACGGCGCGGCTTGGAGATTTTGCACCCCGGGTTCGAGTCCCATAATTTTTTTTTTTTCTGACTCATCGAAGTTTATTACATGCATGTTTTTGTCATCTGTTGATAAATACAATGACGTTATATTTGTGTAAAAACAGTATTTGTTAAAATCAGGAATTGGATTTGACAAAAATTGTAATTAAAGACGTACTGGATTTTTCAGGTATTTCAATTACATAATGCCGTTACAAATAATACTGTGACATACTTGTAAGTATGAATATAAAAGGGCACTGTTGTTTCGAATTACATGTAAAAAAAACATGCATGTAATAAACTTCGATGAAAGTCAGAAAAAAGAAAAAAAAAAAAAATTACGGGACTCGAACCCGGGGTGCAAAATCTCCAAGCCGCGCCGTTGTCCGCTGCGCTACCGCCTCGCTTAAACAGCTGCGGCGTTCGCAGGCTATTGAAGCGCGTCGAAAACTTCAGTCGCCATTTTCTCGAAAACGGTCGAGTGTCTACGGATAAGCCGAAATACGTGTCCGCTTATTTTGATACCTCTTTCACCCTGTGAAGTTACAGAAAAATCGGAGGGTTACACTTCATGTGTTCCCCTCGTTAGCTTCAAAATCTTCTAACTTAGAATCAATTTCAATGAAAACTTAATAAATCAAAAATACCTTAAAATCTTGCTGTATGCTAAAACGGCTAAAGTACAAGTAAACTCTTAATATTATCGGCAGTTAGCTAAAGCAGCAACTAGCACGAATTAACCTAAAAATTAGAAAAATGAAATCACAAAGAAAGCGACACAAAAGCCCGACCGAAAACATAAGACGAAATACGCGTGATTTAGGATTATTGATTTCGATTAACGATTAGATTTATGATTTAATATTATTTTTATTTTTGTTAAACTTTGATTTTGTAAAGACTTGACAACCAACTTTGTTAGATTAAAACATAGAAACGGTTGAGATCAATCAAAGAGCAAGGAATCCTTGTTTTCTATTTTGTCTTTCCTTGAAATTAATCAAACATTTCAACTTTTCAGAACGTAAATTCATTTCTTAGCTAGAGGCAGCTTTGGTTGTGAGTAGGCAAGGCAGCTACGGTGTAGCTTTCATTGGCACCATAGTCTGTACGCTGATCTCATAACGCAAGTCTGTAAAAGGCAGCTCTGTGAGTCTATTACCAAGATAGTCCGGGAGCCCACGCCCTTTTTTCACAGTGATTAATAACAGGCTGAATCTTCGTGAGGGAGTTTGGTTCGCCGAGACGCCCACGTTCACATGTGTGACAAGTCTCAATACAGGTAGCTAATGAAGTGCGCAGGTGTAAAACATGTCGATTTGGTGGGGTGTCAAAATTGTCTGACTAACAGCAAGTTTTGTATTCAAATGTTAAGATAATTGGATAATAAACTCGGAAAAACATTTGTCCTACAAAATGGATGGTATGACTGGAGAGTCCCCCACTCCGAACATGTCCAAATAACGAAGTGCGAAAATTTATTAATAACCAGCTGATTTTTTTATATGCAGCTTAGTAAATATTAGTACAATGAAGCGGCCACATTGTCCTACAAATTTAGTGGTACGTTTTCCCAGTCCTACGCCTACAAGTTGTCCATTCCACGTCAAGACTTTTTTCATTAATAACAACTAAATTTAAATTTTTTCCTAACGGGAATAAAGTGTACAACACAATTTTATCACTGTCCTACAAAAAAATGGTATGTATTTCCAGGAATAAATGTATTCTGTTTTTATTTAAATTTTTTATACCCATAGATACGTGCTCATATGTCTATGTGTTATGTATTGTATTATAAGTATACTAATACATACTTATATACCCGATATCGGAAAAACCTAATTATCGAAGCTTTGCTTGAAATGAAAATTGAGAACAGCACTGGCGACTTTTGTGTGGATGGTGTGGAACACTCCGCACCCTGAATGCCCACCGTGTGGATATTCCACACCCTAAAGGCCTTGTTTCAAAATTAAAATTTTTGAAAATTGAATGGATTGTTATGTCACAACAGATTATTAGATACTTGTCGATAGATGTTTTGGATGATTATTGTATTTGAGGTAGAAGATCGGCGGTGGAAGATGGTGTAGTTGACTGAGTATGATATTTATTGATGCGTAATTGGTTTGTTTAAGTACTCCTTTTATTATATAATCGGTAGTTTGAATAAAGAATGGATATGAAGGAGGAGGTAGGGATAGAAAAAGGAGAGAAGATGTTAAGAGTTAGGAGGTTGACTGAAGAGTAAATTAGCAACAGAATAGGATGATGAGGAGAGGTCGGTTGTAAGCAAGGTGGGGAAGCAAAAGTGCAGATGCAATTATAGTATGATTTTGAGGAGAAGAATGGACTGAGGAAGTCAGGTGTCGGGTAGCACATGATAGGCGAGGAACTGTGAGGAGATAGTCGAAAAGGTGAGGAATGGCTATGCCAGGACGTAACAGGATTTTGAAAATCTTTTGATAAAAACAAGTATCTAAAATTTTCTGAAAATAACCATATTAGGTATATTTCCCTATAATCAACACTTGCGAGCCCCCTAGCAGATTTGAATCTCGACCATACTGATGCGCTTTGCCAGTCACGCTTAAGTAGCATTGCTTTCTTTACACGTCCATCAGGACATAGCTGAACACTTGGATTTAAACACACATGTAAATACCTTTATCCATAAAAATAATACTCGTATTTTACTTGGTTTACGTATTGTACTTTGGAAAAACTCAATAAAACTTCGAGCAAAAATATTGTAAGTGTATTCCCCTCCCCCCCCCCCCCCCCCCCCCCCCGTCGCCTGAGCTACTCCACACCCTGAAATTTCGTAAGCCGCCGGCCTTGATTAAGAAGAACAAACAAAAAAAAAAGAGCAAAAAAATTGTATAAACATAGGGTGTAGATTAGTGTGATACATAAGGTACGACAAAGCAATAATTTAGTGATTGTATAATATTTGATTAGGCATAGTGATTAGATCTAAGTTACGGTAATTTCGAAAAAATTATTATAAATATTTACTCAATAGAACGTATAGTTTTGTAGGATTTCAAGATTCGTTTTCACTTTGGAAAGAAAAGTAAAAAAAAAAGTAAAAAAAAAAAAAAGAAAAAAAGAAAGAAAATAAACACAAGCATACGGACACATACCTACTTGAACAGAGTTCACGTTTCACATTTATTTAAATTACGTCTGTACTCATATATTATTATCATCATCATCATCATCATCATCATCATCATCATCATCATCATCATCATTATTATTATTATTATTATTATTATTATTATTATTATTATTATTCCACAGTGGGAGGTGATACCCATACGTGGCGCGTCCCCGGGTGGTGGATAGGGGGATGCTCGCTGTCCGTGGCAACACGGGCAGAGGGTAGGAGTGAAATAAAATAACTCTCGCGAGCCAAAACACTAGGGGAAGGAACCCTGAACGAAAAACCAAATATGAGCGGTGTGAGTCGAAACAATGTACCCCAAGTGAGTACCCCTAAGGGGGGGAATCTCACCACCGATTCCGATCGGGTGAAAGCCCCGGTGGTCGGTGCCGGCTTCATGGATTTTGGGGGAAGCCAACCACACAACCCCTTCAGAAGGAGTTCGCTGCTGCGGAGATCGCCCGAACCCGGAAAAAGAGCAGAGAGAGGAGACACAGCTCCGGAGGAAACAGCAGCAGGGAAAGACATACTTACGCTAGACGTTGAAGGAACAGATGCAGAAGCCCGCCAAGCTC
The DNA here is from genome assembly GCA_944452935.1 of Rhogogaster chlorosoma. Taxonomy (NCBI): domain Eukaryota; kingdom Metazoa; phylum Arthropoda; class Insecta; order Hymenoptera; family Tenthredinidae; genus Rhogogaster; species Rhogogaster chlorosoma. The sequence goes on along the minus strand of OX101800.1, from coordinate 11,651,121 downwards.
CCGCGAATGACTCCGAAACGGACAGCAACCTGCTCTCCCAGGCGACAGGCGATACCGAGGCGGCAGGAGACATCATGGCATCAGAGCTAGAAAAATGTAAAGAAATTATTAAAAGAATGAAGGCAGCTACTGACAGGCAGCGGAACATCAGTATGGACATTAAAAATGGTCTTGCTGAGCTTGGGGAGTCCATCGACATCATGGACACGCTGAGGACCGTCTGGCAGGCCGCCACGCAGAACCCGAAACCGCACAGGCAGAGCCGGGCACCCGAAGACACAGGTCAAACCCGCACGGCTGACCCGGACTCCAAGAAGAGAACCGCCACCAGCCCAATAGTCAAAGAATCTGAAAAGAAAAAGAAAACGGATGAGAACACTGACGGATGGACGAAAGTCGCACGCAGAGGGCGTGAACCAAAACAAAACACAGAGGAAAAGGCTAAAACGAAAATAGAAGGGCCGGAAACAGAAAAAACAAAGAAGCGGAAACAAAAGGTTCAGAAACGGCCAGAGGCCATTCTGATAAAACCAGCGGCGGGAAAGACGTTCGCCGACGTACTGCGAACGATGAGAGAACAGATCAAACCTGAGAACCTCGGGGCAGACATCAGAGTCATTAGGAAAACAAAAGCCGGGGACGTGCTTCTAGAAATGGGGAAAAACCGGGAGGACACAGAGGGTATAAGGAACGCCATCAACAGCGCCATCGGTAATGCCGGTAAAATACAACACCTCGTGCCCAAATTGACCGTCGAGATAAGGGATCTCGACTCCGTGACAGACGAAATCGAAGTACGGGCCGCAATCACCCGCGCCCTGCCGAACAGCATGACAGAGAAAAAGATCATTGTCACCAAGGAAAACAGTCGAGGTCTCAGAATGGCAATTGTCACCCTTAACGAAGCGGAAGCGACTGCCATACTTAAGAACAACAGGATCAAGGTCGGGTATACCAACTGTAGAGTCAGGCGAAGAACCGAGGTCCTTCGCTGCTGGAGATGTCTCGGCTACGGACACCACACAAAAACCTGCCAAGGACCGGACAGGCACGACCTCTGCTACAGGTGCGGCAGCAACGAACACAAGCTGAAAGACTGCCGGAGAGAAGCGCACTGCGTACTGTGCGGTGACTCCGGTACAAGCAGCGAAAATACCAAACACGTACCTGGGTCAGGCGGCTGCGCGGTCTTCCGCCGTGCCCTAGAGGAAAAAAGATCCCAAGGGCATGGCTAGGCGAATCCTACAAGGCAACATAGACAGGGGCAGACTGGCGAACGATCTGCTGTCGCAACTGCGGTCCGAACTCAACGCCGACGTAATACTCATCAGCGAGCAATATAAGAACAGGGACGAACCGACGTGGATCTCCGACAAACTCGGCACGGCAGCTATCTGGGTGCCGGACAGACGGCTAGCCATAGAAAGCCATGGCTCGGGAAACGGCTACGCGTGGGTCAAAATAGAAGACATTACGTACGTCAGCTGCTACCTGACGCCAAACGAACCAATTGGAGGCTTCCGCGCAAAGATGGACGAACTGGAAGACACCCTACGCGCCACGAATGGGGAATACATCGTAGCCGGCGACTTCAACGCTAAGGCGATAGAATGGGGAGCCGACGTACCAGATTCTAGAGAAAACCGGGTGATAGAGATGGCTGCAAGGCTCGGCCTCACCATCCTGAACAGAGGAAAAACAGCAACCTTCAGACGCCCAGGGTGCAAAGGAACAGTCATCGACATCTCACTGGCCTCGGAGAAGCTAGCAACCAGAATTAAGGACTGGCGAGTAATCGAGGATTACACAGGCAGCTACCACCAGCACATCACGTTTTCGGTCGACCCGAAGAAGGCAAACCTCAGGTACCAAAGCGCTAAGCCTAAAACACCGAGGTGGAACGTTAACAAAATAAATGAGGAGAAACTCTCGCTCGCCCTACGAAATAACCAACAGGAGCTGGACAGAGCCCTCGAAGAAACACCGAGCCGAGAGAGCGCGGAGGCGGTGGTGGGCGCAGCGATGCGGCTCATCATTCAGGCCTGCAAACAAGCGATCCCGCAAAAAGCGGCCCCGCGGAACAACAGAAAACCGGTGTACTGGTGGTCGGAGGAGATAAATATCCTACGGAAAAAGTGTCTGCGCGCGAGATGCCTGGCGCAACGGGCGAGGAAAAAAGGAGCTGTCACAGCCCTCGGAGAGACGGAAGAGAGCAAGACTGCCAAAAAAGAACTCCGCAAAGCCATCAAACGTAGTCAGGCCCAGGCCTGGGAAGCACTTCGGGAGGAACTGAACAAGGACCCCTGGGGCCTTGGTTATAAAATCGCGATGCGTAAACTAGGTGGACTCGCAACCGGGGGACAACTCGACGCCGAACAAATGAAGACCATCGTAGACGGCCTCTTCCCGACGCACCCAGCCAGAACCAAAGCTGAAATAGCCACGGAAACGCACGAAGTACCGCTGTTTACCGAAAAAGAGCTGCGGACAGCCGTAAACTCACTTCAGAATAAGAAGGCGCCGGGCCCGGACGGAATCCCAGCCGAAATACTAAAGGCGATAGCGAGAAAAAATCCGTACATACTTCTGAATATGTTCAACTACTGCCTCAGTGCTGGAGTCTTCTGCGCGCGCTGGAAAAGAGCCAAGCTGGTACTTATCAGCAAAGGGAAGGGCAGGGCGGACTCCCCGTCCTCGTACCGACCCCTCTGCATGCTAGACACCACCGGCAAGCTCATGGAGAAGCTGATCAAACCACGGCTGCTAGCTGCAATTCAGAAAGCGGGGGATCTCTCAAGCCGACAGTTCAGCTTCAGAAAAGGCAAATCGACCATCGATGCCATCAACACGATAGTAAACGCCGCAAGAGCTACCGAACGAGGAAATCACTACTCGCGGCCAGTATGCCTCCTGGTGACGCTGGACGTAAAAAACTCTTTCAATACGGCAAAATGGAGTGACATGGTAGAAGCCCTGGACAAGAGATTCAAAGTGCCTCAGTACCTCCTCCGCGTGATAGAAGACCACCTGGACGATCAGATGCTCGTGTACGATTCGCGGGACGGGCCCGGAGAAAAAGCAGTAACCGCAGGAGCCGCACAAGGATCAATCCTCGGACCAGATCTCTGGAACGCTTCCTACGACAGTATACTGACGACAGAAATGCCCGAAGGTTCGTTCCTAGTGGGATACGCTGATGACATCGCAGCGGTAATCGTAGCAAGGGATCAAGGACTAGCGCAACTTCAACTAAACCAGGTTATGCGACGAGTAAACAAATGGATGGAGGACCACGGCTTACGGATGGCAGCAGAAAAGACCGAGATCGTGCTCGTCACAAAAAGACACCTACCCATCAGCCCGGAAATGCTGGTAGGCGAAAATCCAATAGCAGTCAGAGACTCGGTAAAATACCTGGGAGTCATGATCGACAAAAAACTTACCTTCTGGCAGCAGATAAAGAGAGCAGCGGACAAAGCAGCGAGCGTGACGGCTGGGCTAGCCAGGCTCATGGCGAACATCGGAGGGCCGCGACCCAACAAGCGCAAGCTACTGATGTCGATCACGCAGTCGATCATGCTGTACGGAGCGGAAGTCTGGGCCGACGCGCTGAAAGCTGAAAAATACAGGAAACGAATGGCGTCAGTGCAGAGGACGGGCGCATTGAGAATCGCATGCTCGTATCGTACCGTTTCGGAATCAGCGGTCCTCGTCATAGCAGGGGTAATACCGATCGACATACTAGCGCTCGAAAAAAAACAACTCGAAGAACGGAAGACCGAGCCCGACAGGGCACGAGCCAAAAAAGAGGCCAGAACATCGACCATGGCGGAATGGCAGAAGAGATGGTCCACCGATACGAAGGGAAGATGGACGGCGAGGCTCATCAAGAACCTGGAGAAATGGACAAGCCGAGCGCACGGCGAGATAAACTATCACCTGACGCAATTTCTGTCTGGACACGGTCTTTTTCAGACTTACCTCTACAAAATGGGGAAGGTTAACAGCCCGACCTGCTTGCACTGCCGACGCTGCGACGACGACGCCATGCACACGTTTTTCACCTGTGAAAAGTGGAAAGAAAAGAGAGACGCGTTAGAACTCATCACCGGACCCATCGACCCGGATGCCATCATAAACAAAATGCTGTACAGCACCGAGACCTGGAACGCGGTCGCAGAGTACGTGGAAACAACCCTACGAGACAAAAAAAAAGACGAAGACGACTGGACCAGAAACGGCCGAACCTTACCTGAAATTGCACCACCATAGCTGTCCAACGACGAACAACCGAAGACGAACCGGAACAAACAAACCGGAAGGGTACCTGAAAAAAAAAAAAAAAAGAAGATGATCTTAAAAGAACGCTGAGACAAGAACGGCGAAAGTCTCACCTGAATCGGCACGGCCAGCCTCGGCTATACCCAACGACGATCGACCGTAGACGAACACGAAAAAGGAATCCAAACGTAGACCTGAAAGTAGACAAAAAAAGAAAAAAATGAGTCTGAAGAGACTAACATAAGGGCACCACTCTGAAGCATTGTGAAAACTTAGTACCAGAGGGGATAAATGCCTGCGCGGGGGTGGAGTTTAGTGGGTATACCATACCTGGGGAGTCCCACACATGGGGAAGTGCGACAGCTTCCTTATGGTGCGTAACGCATTCTCCACCTGCCTGAAAAAAAAAAAAATTATTGTTGTTGTTGTCGTTGTCGTTGTCGTTGTCGTTGTCGTTGTCGTTGTCGTTGTCGTTGTCGTTGTCGTTGTCGTTGTCGTTGTCGTTGTCGTTGTCGTTGTCGTTGTCGTTGTCGTTGTCGTTGTCGTTGTCGTTGTCGTTGTCGTTGTCGTTGTCGTTGTCGTTGTCGTTGTCGTTGTCGTTGTCGTTGTCGTTGTCGTTGTCGTTGTCGTTGTCGTTGTCGTTGTCGTTGTCGTTGTCGTTGTCGTTGTCGTTGTCGTTGTCGTTGTCGTTGTCGTTGTCGTTGTCGTTGTCGTTGTCGTTGTCGTTGTCGTTGTCGTTGTCGTTGTCGTTGTCGTTGTCGTTGTCGTTGTCGTTGTCGTTGTCGTTGTCGTTGTCGTTGTCGTTGTCGTTGTCGTTGTCGTTGTCGTTGTCGTTGTCGTTGTCGTTGTCGTTGTCGTTGTCGTTGTCGTTGTCGTTGTCGTTGTCGTTGTCGTTGTCGTTGTCGTTGTCGTTGTCGTTGTCGTTGTCGTTGTCGTTGTCGTTGTCGTTGTCGTTGTCGTTGTCGTTGTCGTTGTCGTTGTCGTTGTCGTTGTCGTTGTCGTTGTCGTTGTCGTTGTCGTTGTCGTTGTCGTTGTCGTTGTCGTTGTCGTTGTCGTTGTCGTTGTCGTTGTCGTTGTCGTTGTCGTTGTCGTTGTCGTTGTCGTTGTCGTTGTCGTTGTCGTTGTCGTTGTCGTTGTCGTTGTCGTTGTTATTGTTATTGTTATTATTATTATTATTATTCCCGTGTGGGGTTGGCTACTCCTCCAACGGGCGCCTCCCCGGGTGGCGGATAGGGGGATGCCCCACAGATATGTGGGGTACCGGGGACAATATAGTTCCTGGGGTGGACCAAAAGTAGCTAGGGGAAGGAACCCCGAATGTCAAACCAAAAATGGGAGATGTGCAACAAAACAACGTACCCCAAGCAAGTACCCCTAGCGGGGGGAATCTTGCCACCGATTCCGATCGGGTGAAAGCCCCGGTGGTCGGTGCCGGTCTCAAGGATTTTGGGGGAGGCCAATTGCACGCAAAAAAAACATCAGCAAACCAGAAATGCGCCGAGAGGATGGGAGATGAGGCTCAGCCGTCCAACTCCAACAGCCTCATGTCAGGGGCCGACCTGGTAGACCTAGAACCGGTAACTAGTGGAATACCGGATCCTTTTGCAAAAAAATCCAAACTGGCGAGGACGCCACCGCGAACCTCAATCACAGAGTCCTTCAGGCGCGCACACCAGGCAGGAGAAGAAGACCGCGAAGCGGCTACCCCGAAGGCAGGCGGGCTCGGTAGTCCTGCTCCACAAGCTTCACCCATCGAGGACCACGTCACTAGCGCGCGGAAAAGTGAGGAGGAAGAACTTCGCAAGTGCAGGGAAGTACTCCGAACGATGAAACTTGCGACCGAACGACAGCGAAATATCAGCGCAGACGTCAAGAAGGGCATACAGCTCCTAGAGGAATCCCTTGACGTCATTGCTCACCTGCGGACCTCGTGGAAGGCTGCCGAGCTGTGCCGAAGAAACCAAGAAACGCAAACGGAAGATCCTCAGACGAGAGTTTTCCAGGATGTTTCTGCAGAAGGGCGGAAGAAAAGACTAGCCTCTAGTCCTACACAGCCGCAAAACGAGAAGAAGAGAAAAGAGGACGAACCGACCGATGCCTGGACGGAAACCAAGTCCAGAAGGACCCAAAAAAAAAGAAAAGGCCGAGGCACGAGAAAAGGCAGGCCCCAACGAGACTCCCGGCAAGAGCGAACCCGCCCTCAGTCAGGCTAAGAAAAAGACGCGAAGACCACGAAAGGCCAAACCCGCGGCACTCCTCATAAAACCGCGGGAGGGCAAGACTTATGCAGAGGTCCTGGGCGCGATACGCAAGAATGTTGATCCAAGGGAAACGGAGTCTGAGATCAAGTCCATCCGCCAAACCCGAACCGGCGGCGTCCTCCTGGAGTTGAGCGCACAGTCAAAGAACCGGGCGGGACTCAGCGAAGCGTTGAAAATCGTCCTGGGGGAGAGCGCCACGATACACAACCTCGAACCCATGACAACTCTCGAGATCAGAGATCTCGACAGCCTTACTACGGAGGAAGAAGTCATAGAGGCCGTCAAACAAAAGGCGAAGGACCTCGCGGGAGAACCAAAGGTCTTCGTATCAAAGACAAACCTCAGAGAGCAGAGGCTGGTCATCGTACAGATCAATGAACGCGGGGCAACGGAGATCCTCAAGACGAATCGAATCAAGATCGGCTGGATCTACTGCAGGGTACGGCGGAAAGTCGTTGTGACACGCTGCTACTCCTGTTTCGGTTTTGGCCACGTGAAAGCGAATTGCAGGGGGCCAGACCGAAAAAGCCAGGGCCTGTGCATCCAGTGCGGCGACAAAGGCCACATCAAGAAGGATTGCTCCGCCGAACCCGAGTGCTTTTTGTGCAAGGAGCGGGGCTTGGCTCCGGAGCAGCTCAGACACGTCCCCGGGGCAGGGGGCTGCGAGACATACAGGCGAGCTCTCGACGAAGCGCGAAAAAACCACAGACCATGAAGATCCTTCAAGGAAATCTCCACAGAAGCCGAACCGCGGACGCGCTCCTCGAGCAGCTCAGGCTAGACAAGACAGCAGACTTGTTGATCCTCAGCGAGCAGTACCGCAACCGCGAAGAACCAGGCTGGTAAGCCGACACCCTCGGCACGGCGGCCATTTGGAATCCGGACCCGGCAAGACTCGGCGTCGCGAACCACGGTGCTGGACGGGGGTTCGTCTGGGTTAAGTGCGACAGTATCACGATAGTGAGCTGCTACTTCACCCCAAACGAAAGTATTCACGACTTCCGAGAGAAGATCGATAGACTGGAGGATGCCATAGTACAACTAGGAGGTGCCTTCGTAGTCGCCGGCGATTTCAACGCCAGAGCCCTGGAATGGGGCATGAACACGACGGACGGAAGAGGAAAGTACGTACTCGAGATGGCGGCGAGAACGGGACTCGCCGTAGCCAACACTGGAAATACGCCGACGTTCCGGAGGCCCGGGTACGGCGAGACCATTCCCGATATCACCCTCGTGTCGGAGGCAGCGATGTCAGGCCTCGCAGACTGGACGGTCATCGAGGACTTTACCGGTAGTGACCACCAGTATATTACATTCAGCGTGCGGAAACATCGATCGCAGCCCCCCAGCGTACCCACGAAAACAACAACTGGGTGGAACGTGGCTAAACTGGACGAGGAGATCCTGGCAAAGGTCATCCAGCGGGGAAAGAACGCCGCGCTGGACACAACGGGCTCTCCCGAAGACACCGTCCACGCGACCATGCACCTGGTCCGGCAGGCCTGCAACGAATCCATGCCCAGAAGAAGACCAACGCCCAGGAAAACTGTGGTGCACTGGTGGAACGATGAAATCGCGGAGCTCAGAAGAAGGTGTCTGCGCCTGAGGCGGGCCGCTACCAGAGCGAGAAGAAGGACCGAAATCGACACAACCGACATGACCGAGGAGTACAGACGGGCCAGGAAGGACCTCAAGACCGCAATCTCGAAAAGTAAAAGCCGCAAGTGGGAAGCACTCAGGCAAGATGTGGAACGCGACCCCTGGGGGCTTGGGTACAAGATCGTCATGCGCAAGCTGAGAACCCAGACCCCAAGTCCCCGAATGGACGCCGCGCAGATGGGCCATATCGTCGACGCCCTCTTTCCGACACACCCGGAGCGGGACCGAGAGACGTACACCGCCCCGCCAGAAGAAATAACACCGTTCACAGAGGCGGAGTTGCGAGAAGCCGCGAGCTCTCTCCAGAACAACAAAGCTCCAGGACCGGACAGTATTCCCTCGGAAGTGCTCAAAGCGACCGCCCGAATATGTCCTGAACTACTCCTGAACATGTACAACCGGTGCCTCGAGAACGGAGTTTTTCCCAACGCGTGGAAACTGCAGCGACTGGTGCTGATTAGCAAAGGGAAAGGCGAACCAGACTCACCGTCAGCCTACAGGCCTCTGTGCATGTTGAACACAGCGGGAAAACTTCTAGAGCGACTGATTAAGCCACGGCTGACCACGGCCATACAGCAGGCGGGTGATCTGTCCGACAACCAGCATGGCTTCAGGAGGGGGCGCTCACTGTTTGCGCCGTCGAGCAAGTCGTCAGAGCAGCGTCCGCGGCACAGCAGGGAAACCACTTCTCCAGGCGAATAGTGCTGCTCGCGACGTTGGATGTGAGAAACGCCTTTAACTCGGCAAAATGGACCGACATGCTGACGGCCCTGAAGTTTCACTTCAAAATACCAGACTATCTCCTCCGGATGGTGCAGAGTTATCTCTGGGATCGGCATCTGACGTACGATACGTCGGACGGACCCCGCAATAAAAAGATCACGGGAGGAGCCGCCCAGGGATCCATCCTCGGACCCGACTTATGGAACGTCTCCTACGACGGCATCCTGCGCATGAAGATGCCCGATGACACCTCCCTGGTGGGGTACGCGGACGATATCGCTGCGGTGATCGTGGCCCGGGACACGGAAGATGCCCAAAGAAAGCTGAACCAGGTGATGAGACGGGTAGGCGCCTGGCTGGAAGAACACGGTCTGAGCCTGACGGTAGAAAAAACAGAGATCGTGTTACTCACGAGACGGCGAATTCCCACCATAGTCGACGTACGAGTGGGGGGCGAGACGATAGCCACTAAGGAAGCGGTGAAGTACCTGGGCCTGCGCCTGGACACGAAACTCTCCTTCTGGGCACAGATCCGGCACTCTGCGGAGAAAGCGGCCAGGGTGACCACGTCCCTTAGCAGACTCATGGCCAATATCGGCGGCCCGACGCCGAGCAGACGACGACTTCTGATGTAGGTCGCAAACTCCATACTCCTGTACGGATGTGAAGTCTGGGCCGACTCGCTGAAAAAAGAAAAATACCGGAAACAGATGGCATCGGTGCAAAGAAGAGGCGCGCTCAGAATAGCCAGCTCTTACCGGACGGTCTCTGAACCAGCGGTACTCGTCATCGCAGGCGTCACCCCGATCGATCTTCTGGCCTCCGAACGAAAGCAGGTCTACGAGGTCAGGAAGGCACTTCAACCAGAACTAGCAAGAGAAGCTGCAAGAAAAGAGAGTCTCAGGCAGTGGGAAGAACGTTGGCGTACTGAAACGCGAGAGAGATGGACAGCCAGGCTGATAAAGGACTTACCGTCCTGGCTCGACCGGAGTCACGGCGAGGTCAACTACTACCTCACACAATTCCTCACGGGGCATGGGTACTTCAGCTCGTACCTGTATAGGATGGGAAAGGTAGGGGACCCATCATGCATTTACGGGGACGCGGACACCGACACGGCGTATCACACCTTCTTCCAGTGCGGAAGGTGGACGGCGGAGCGGCAACAGCTGGAAGCGAAAATTGGAGAGGTCACGCCTGACAACATCGTGGGCCTGATGCTCACCCAGAAAGACCGCTGGCACGGGGTCAGAACCTACGTCGAGACCGTGCTGCGGAAGAAGAAGTCAGATTTAGACCAACACCTGAACTTGATAGCCCTTTGAAAAAAAAAAAAAATTAAAATAATAATAATAATAATAATAATAATAATAATAAATAAATAAATAAAAGGGAAACAGAGAACAGAAGTAGAGGCAGCTCAACGGGCCAGACACGAGGCACCATCCTGAAGTAATACCGCAAGGTAGTTCCGGGGTGGGTTCCATGCCTGCGCGGGGGTGGAGTTTAGTGGGTATACCATACCTGGGGAGTCCCACACACGGGGAAGTGCGACAGCTTCCCTATGGTACGTAAAGCATTCTCCACCTACCTGAAAAAAAAAAAATTATTATTATTATTATTATTATTCCCGTGCGTGGTTGGCTACTCCACCATCGGGCGCCTCCCCGGGTGGCGGATAGGGGGATGCCCCACAAATATGTGGAGTACCGGGCCGATATAGCGCCCGGGGTGGACCAAAAGTAGCTAGGGGAAGGAACCCCGAATTCAAAACCAACCATGGAGGATGCGCGTAAAAACAACGTACCCCAAGTGAGTACCCCGAAGGGGGGGAATCTCACCGCCGATTCCGACCGGGTGAAAGCCCCGGTGGTCGGCGCAGGCCTCGCGGATTTTGGGGGAGGCCAACCGCACGAACCGACAACACCGACACGAAGGAACGAGGATGAGACGAAGGTACCTCCGGACCAGCTCACGAACAACCGCCGTTTTACGCCGGCAGCGAAGCTCGCGGAAATCGAACCGGAAACGACGAGATCTTCGGACCCGTTTGCAAAGAAACCGAGACTCGCGAGGACGCCACCGGGAACTCCGACCACGGAAGCCCCTGGGCAAGCGCCTAGAACAGCGAAAATCGGCGAGGAACCTACGACTCCTGAAGCGGGCGTCTCCAAAAGACCTGCCGTGCATGGCTCACCAATCGAAAGCCACATTGCGTGTGCCAGAAACAGTGAGGAAGAAGAACTCCGCAAGTGCAGGGATGTTCTGAGGTCAATGAGGTCAGCGACCGAGCGGCAAAAAAACATCAGCTCGGATGTCAAGAAGGGCATTCAGCTACTGGAGGAGTCCCTCGACGTCGGTGACCAACTTCGTCGAGACGGTACTACGACAAAAGAAGAAGGAGATGGAACAATAAACACTCCTAGCGGCCGTCTTGAATAACGAAAAGGATGACGGAATAGCTGAAAATACTAGGAAATAAAAAAAAAAAAAAAAAAAAAACAACAACAACAGGAGAGACGGACCAGCCCTTACACCTGTCGGCGCTGTGAAACGCAGAGAAGAAAGAGGAAACAGAAGGAGCCGAAGAGGCTAGACAAGAGGCACCACCCTGAAGTAATACCGCAAGGTAGTTCCGGGGTGGGTTCCATGCCTGCGCGGGGGTGGAGTTTAGTGGGTATACCATACCTGGGGAGTCCCACACACGGGGAAGTGCGACAGCTTCCCTATGGTGCGTAACGCATTCTCCACCTGCCTGAAAAAAAAAAAAAAAAAAAAAATTATTATTATTATTATTATTATTATTATTATTATTATTATTATTATTTTGCAGGAGTTGCGGAATCCTTTTTACGGATACCCCCTGGACCTACAGCCCAGTCTTACAGATCTGGACTTTCAGCCCAGGGGGTTATGTGGGACTCCCAAAAAAACAGGCCTACCCACTAAACCGCCACCTCCTTCACCCTCTCCCCCAACCAGAAACTATGTTTATATTACTTCTGGCTGGGGGGTCCTGTCCGTGTTCGTTCGTTCGTCTCGTTTGTCTGTATTCTGTTAGGTCGCGTCGCTCGGTCTGCTCAGTCGTCTGTCAGGCAGCCGTCCGCGTTTTTCCGTCGCAGTATCGTCTCTGTGTAGGTGGCTACAAGTAACCACCATTCCTGTCTGCGAAACATCACCTGTACTATGTTGTCCGGGGTGATGTTACCTGTTGTCGTCTCGAGTTCTCGTCTCAAGTCCGTCCAGTGGTCGCACACAAAAAGTGTGTGTTCCGCGTCGTCTCGTTCGTGTCCACAGTATTTACAGTCCGGTGTCCGTACTCTGTTCATGTTGTTTAGGTACCGTCGAAAGTAGCCGTGTCCCGTCAGAAGCTGGGTAACGTAAAAGTTTACGTCCCCGAATGTCCTTTCAGTCCACGGTCTCAAGTCCCGTATCAGTCGTTTTGTCCAGTTACCTGTTTGGTCTTCCGTCCATCGTTGTTGCCACACCTGTATAGTTCTGTCGCGTTCGGTCTTTGCCACGTCCTCTCGTCTCACGTCCGCGTTGCGCCCGTAGATCCTCTTGCGCTCTTCGGCGAGAAGATCCACGGGAATTACGTTTGCCACCACCAAGACAGCCTGTGCAGAGACTGTCCGGTAGGAGCTCGCGATCCGCAACGCCCCTTTTCTCTGTACTTTGGTCATCGCCTTGCTATACTTTTTTGTCTTCATAGCATCTACCCAGATCTCCGCCCCGTAAAGAAGGATCGAGTGGGCTGTCGCCATCAACAGTCGTCTCTTCCCCGGTCTTGGTCCCGTCGTGTTTGCCATCAGGCGGCTCAAGGATGCGGTCCTCTCGGCCGCCTTCTGGACCGTCTTCTGTATGTGAGGCCAGAAGGTCATCTTCGTATCCAGAGTCACCCCTAGATACTTGACTTCCGTTCCGGCCTGTATCTCGTCCGTCCCAACCCTCATAGTCAGTCTCGTCTGTATGCGTTTCCTCGTGAGAAACGTCAGTTCCGTCTTTTGTGTCGCGAGTTGAAGTCCGTGGTCGGTCATCCAACGTCCGATTCGTCTCATTGTCTGGTTCAACTTCAGCTGCGCCAGTTCCGGAGAGCGCTCAGTGATCACCGCCGCCACGTCATCGGCTTAAGCGACGAGGAGTACCCCGAGCGGCATCTCCAGCCTGAGCAGGCTGTCGTATAAACCGTTCCAAAAATCCGGTCCCAGTATCGATCCCTGTGCGACCCCCGCGGTGATTTGTCTCGTCACCTGTCCCTCGGTCGTCTCGTACGTTATCCGTCTGTTTCTCAGGTAGTCCTCCGCGACCCGGACCAGGTAACGCGGAACCCCGAAGCCACCGCTAAGTGCCTCCAAGATATCCACCCACCTGGCCGTGTTGAACGCATTCCTGATGTCGAGCATCACCAGCAGCACGACAGGTCGCGCCGCGTGACAGTGTCTGTCTAGTTCCTCGAAGGCGTCGACCACTTTTCGGATTGCTCCAATCGTTGATCGACCCCTTCGGAAGCCGAACTGCAGATCTGAAAGGCCTCCCCCGGTCTGTATCGCGTCCGTGATCTTGGTCTCAGTAACTGTGCGTAGAGTTTTCCCGTCGTATTCAGTAGGCTCAGCGGTCGATAGGCCGATGGCGTATCGAGGTCGCCCTTACCTTTTGGGAGAAGGACGAGCCGCGCCAACTTCCAATCGTCGCTAAATGTCCCTGTCGTCAGGCACGTGTTGTAAAGGTCAAGGAGTATCTCCGGCCTCCGGTTGCCCATCAGCCGAAGAATTTCCGCCGGTACTCCGTCCGGTCCCGGTGCCTTACCAGTCTTCATCGCGGCAGTTGCTTTGGTAAGCTCCTCCGCGGTGAATATGGGGGCTATCGGGACACCCGTGTCGTCAGTCACGTCCGTCCGTAGCGGGTGCGTCGGAAAAAGTCCGTCAACAATTCGTCCTGCGGTAGCAGCGTCTTTGAGTTCCGGTGTTACTCGGGCTCCTATTTTACCGGTCACAATCTTGTAGCCGGAACCCCAGGGGTCCTCGTTCACCTTCTCGCAGAGCTTCCTCCAGCATCGCGTTTTGCTGTCTCGTATGGCGTTCGTCAGTGCTTTCCGTGCCGTCTTGTAGGTCGCTTGGAGGTTTTCCCTTTCGGGTCTGCCTCTAGCCCTCGTTACGCGTCGTTTGTTCGCCAGACAGACCCTACGCAGTTCGGCTATCTCGTCTGTCCACCAGTACTGCGGTCGTCTGTTTTGCCGCTGTTGTAGTTTCGGCATTGTCGCGTTGCACAGTCGTTGCGTCAGTTTGGCCGTCTCGTCTGCCAAGCGTTCCGCCCGTTGCCGGCCTGTCAGCTCCGGGGGAACGTTCGTTATAGGAGCCGATGCAGCCATCATCTCCTCGGTGAATTTCTGTGCGTCGAGTTTCTTAAGGTTCCACCGCGGGGGGTGTTGTGTCCTCGTTTGTCTCGTTGCTGTCTGTCCTGCCACTTTGAAGACGATGTACTGGTGGTCACTGGCCGTGTAGTCCTCGACCACCCGCCATCCTCTCACCCGTGGCAGTGTCCTGTCCGACGTCATTGTCACATCCGGGATGGAGAAGCCAAACCCGGGTCGTCTGTACGTTGGCGTGTTTCCCGTGTTTGCTACTACCAAATCTAGCCTTGCGGCCATTTCCAGCAGCAGCAGTCCACGTCTGTTCGTTTCTGTCATTCCCCACTCGATTGCCCTGGCGTTGAAGTCCCCCCCGATAACCACCTCCCCGGGCAGGTCTCTGATTCCGTCCTCGAGGAGTGCTACCTTTCTCTCGAACTCCACCGCGGTGCAGTTGGGTGTCAGGTAGACGCTGACATATGTGACAGCGCCGACCTTAGCCCAGACGAAATCGTCCCCGCGACCCCGGTCGTTTATTCGAGTCCGGGCAGCACCCCTCACCCAGATAGCTGTTGTCTCTGTCGCGTTCGTGATGTACGTCTGGGTCGTCCTTCTCCTGTACGGTTCGCACAGAATCAGGATGTCCGCGTCGTGTTCATCGGCTATCTGTGGTAGTAGCATGTCTGCTGTCCTACTTCTGTTCAGGTTACCCTGAACTATCCTGTCCGTCGTCCAGCCTGCCTCCTGCACTCCTCCAGCGCTGCACGGAACATCGCGCGCCCGCCAGTTCCGGCGAGGTGCGCCACGTCTTTGTGCCCGGCCTCGGCGCACAGGGGACAGACCGGCTTCTCTTTGCAGTCCGTCGCGTAGTGTCCAGGTGTGCCGCACCTTCGGCAGCACTTTGTCCTGTCCTTGTTCGTACAGTTTGCCTTCACGTGGCCGAAGCCAAGGCACTTGTGGCATCTCGTTACTGTCAGTCGTTTTCGAACGCGGCAGTGCATCCACCCAATCCCCCCCCCCCCCGCCGAAGCAGCACATCGGCTTCGTGCGACTCCACGTCGCATACAGCCATGTACTGCTCGGCGCGGTTCGGGCCGAAGATGTGGACCCGGTAGTCCGTGTCTCGTCCTGTTTCACGTCTCAGTGCGTCTGTCACGTCGGCCGCGGTCGCGACGCAGTCCAAGTCCATGATTTCCAATTGGACTTTGGAGCTCATGGCCCGGACACTGCCCGCTTCCCCGACCGCGTCTTGTAACCGTTGTTTGAATTCGTTACGTCCATCCGGTCCGTCCGGGTCTGCCTGTATCTTCACCAGACACAGGCCGTTTTTCGTTTTTCGTAGCGTCTTCACCTGCACGTGACTCTCTTTCGGGTCGATTGTCGTTCGTATCGTCCGTACTATGTCCGAGTACGTCTTGGCCGGTCCCGGCCTGACCAGGACGGCCGTGCTCCGTTTCCGCGGGGCCCGTTCGTCCCGGCTCGGCCGGGGTTTCGTGTTTGTGTCTGTTTTGTCAGGTCCCTTTTTCTTGACCGTCTTGTCGGGTCGTCCTCTCGTCATCGTTTCCCAGGCCCCGGCCCCGGCCGGTTCCGCCGTCAAAATCCTCTTTTGGGAGGATTCCGGGGTGGTTCCGGTCGGTTCCCGTTTCCGTTTTGTCCGCGGTGTCTCTTTGTCGGTCGTTTTCGCTTCTGTCCTTGTGTTGTCCGTCGTCGGTCTCGGAGGAACTGCGTCCATGCGTTTCTGCGGCGCCATGTCCGCAGCCTCGAGGATCGTCGCGATTCCGGTCTTGACCGTCATGTTCATGTTTTTCTGTACCTTGGCTGCCTGTGCCATTTTCGTCGCTGTCGAGTGTATGATCTGCAACAGCTCCGTCAGTTCGTCTTTCGGTCCTGTTTGTGTCTTTTACGTCTTCGGTGTGATGTCCGTGGTAGAGAAGAGGCTTCCTCCGCTGCCTCCGCTCGACACGCTGTCCGTCCGGTTTCGTCCTGGTATTTTCAGTAGTCGTCTGTCAGTCTCGTTGTCGCTGTCGGTCGTCTTTTCCGTCGCTTTAACGTACGATTCGCGGCCCTCAAAATCCTTGCCGCTGCCTGTGGCCACCGGGGCTTTCACCCGATCGGAACCCAGGGTGGATTGCCCCTGCGAGGGGGTTTCCACTTGAGGTAATTTTTGGTTTTGGTCGTACATATCATTGTTTTTGTTCCGTCTCGCTGAAGGCTCCACGTACCGCGCTGGAACCACGCGCGGCCCCTAAGTTCCCCCCCCCCCTGCCCTGTTCTTGTCTCGTGTGTCCCCCCTGTATGTTGTGTGCGAGTGAGAGCAAGTGCCCGTGACGGCAGACCGCAATCCATTCATGGGAAGAGCTCGTTTATAGAGATTCCCTGCCATACATGGGAAGAGCCCGTTTATAGGGGTTCCCTTCCATTCCTGAGAAGAGCCCGTTTATAGGGATTCCCTTCTTTCACTTTTTCGGGAGGAGCCCGTTTATAGGGTCCCCGAGCATTCATCATCCGATGTGTCGCTGGGCGTGTTTGTGTAAGCGTTTGTGTGTGCGTATGTGTGTGTGTGTGTGTTGGGTCCGTTAGTTTCCCCTCCAGCTGGCCTGCTGGCTAGGTACTCGGCCCTCCCACCACGACCAGGTGGACCCACGGGAGGGATTATTATTATTATTATTATTATTATTATTATTATTATTATTATTTATGGTAGGTGCCAAATTTGTACATCTAAATCTCAATTATTATTATTATTATTATTATTATATGAAGATCTGATTTCTTCGTTTCTTTACACCATACCAAAATAATGTGATTACGTAATATATCGATCAGAGTAAAAAAGACTAAGAATATATTAATTATTAGTGTCGACATCGGAATCCGACGAAGATTGAAATTACATTGAATTAGTTTTATACTTGTATTTCTGAATTTTAATAAAATGAAATAATGTTATTTTTTCAATATTCTTGTAGGACTAGCGATACAAACCCATTTTTTTTTGTAGGACACTGTTTGATTCAGGCAAAGGATGCACTAACTTAACACCTGGTATCTTTGTCCTACAGTTATTAATGAAAATAGTCTTGACGTAGAATAGACAACTTGTAGGCGTAGGACTGGGAAAACGTACCACTAAATTTGTAGGACAATGTGGCCGCTTCATTGTACTAATATTTACTAAGCTGCATATAAAAAAATCAGCTGGTTATTAATAAATTTTCGCACTTCGTTATTTGGACATGTTCGGAGTGGGGGACTCTCCAGTCATACCATCCATTTTGTAGGACAAATGTTTTTCCGAGTTTATTATCCAATTATCTTAACATTTGAATACAAAACTTGCTGTTAGTCAGACAATTTTGACACCCCACCAAATCGACATGTTTTACACCTGCGCACTTCATTAGCTACCTGTATTGAGACTTGTCACACATGTGAACGTGGGCGTCTCGGCGAACCAAACTCCCTCACGAAGATTCAGCCTGTTATTAATCACTGTGAAAAAAGGGAGTGGGCTCCCGGACTAAGACAGCTACGGTGTAGCTATCACTGGCACCCTAGTCTGTGGTATTAGATATCTCCGAGTCTGTGAGGAGGCAGCTCTGTTTAGTGAAAACTAATCCGAGTCTGTAATTAGGGTTATTTGGGTCTTTCACTTTTTCCCAGGAGGAGCTCCAAAAATCATTCATTCCCGTGACAAAGAACTCGCGCGGACTAGGTCAACTTCACCACCCTACTGAAAATATTAGGATGAGATATGGTGTGAGATTTTAAATACGATCTAATGTGAGATCTCATACCAGCTTAAACGAGATCTTATGCGCCACTCATATAATCTGCTGGTAACGAGATTGAACTGTGATGTTATATGAGATCCGGCCTGAAATCTCATATGTCTATCTCATGTGAGTCTTATGCCAGTTTTCATATTGCAACTGATTTTTGATAAGATCTCAGATCTCAAGTCAGATCTCGTGAATTAGGACTAAAATTTTTGTTGAAATTCAAAGCTCACAGCAAACAAGCCGTCGACCGAAATTTGCTTTCAGTGTAATAACATGGTACAACGAAATCTTACAGAATAAGTTTATTCATTATATTTTCGTCAATCTCAAGAATCATAGCATCATTAGTATATTCAACAAGTGGTACAAAATACTTATATCACATAATTTTTCAAATAACTGAGACGATAAATCCAGACTGGTTTTTATCATCTACATTTTTGATAAGTTTTTACTCGCGTATTGGATATGAAATTGAGCGTTTAAAAATGAAGACTTAAAAAAGTCCGAAGTGGTATGTAGAACCTATTAATAAAAATAGAGATTCGGCAGTGGACATACATAACATTCACGTACTACTTCGATGTAAACACAGATTCGATTGATGTCTGTGGTCGGAAGTAATGAAATTTGATCTTCTATACACCTGACTTTTTGCAATATGGCATAATTGTTACTGAGATTGTGTCCATTAGTTCGAATAATTTTACAAAGTATAAGTTCTTTATTCGTTGTTTTGTCTACGAGAAATCGGATTATTATGACAAATCTACCGTCGGTCATTTGCGCAGTACAATTATTCGATCGTTTGTTATTTTTCAGGTGTGATAAATAGAGGCATCCATCTTTAACCATTCTTGTATATACTGTGGTATTGTTCAAGCATATATCTTCATCTGCAAATACGTGGAAGTCATCTGCAATTTTTTCACCTTTGCCAAAGTATGTAATACCTGCAGATACTTTAACAAATTTCTTCATTTTGGGCGCAGTAACCCGCCTACAATATTCCTTTATTATTGGACAAGTATTAGGGAAAATTCTATTTTGGAGTATTTCTATGTAAGTGGTCAAATTCATGTATCGTAAAATCTGTAAATTCACGCCTTTCGCACATTTTATTGCTTTCAATATTTCAGCGTTTCCTGCTTCGAATGGAAAAGTCGAATGAGCCCAAAGTGGGCCCCAATTATATACACTCTTTGCAATGTGTAAAAGCTGATGCATATTGAAGGTCATAGCTTTTCTTGTGTATAACTGCTCCGTTTGTACAACGAATTCAGTTAACAAAATATCCGAACGTTCCAATTGTTGGTATGTGATGTCCGTTTATAGTAGAATGTGTAGACTTTCGACCAACAAGCTCCAATGTTCTATGAATTTTCGTTCTAATGTCAAAGAGAGAATTGGTAGACTATAATACAGCATCCAATTTTCCCATTCACGAGCCTTCCAAAACTTTCTTTCGGTTAGTGGCCCTGTCAGCCAAGCAACTTGATTCGGTGCCTTTATGTGCAATAATTCAGAACTGAGGTAATTTACTTCTTCAGAAGAAAGTAGATTCAACATAAGCTCTGTTATTTTCTTAGCAACCTCTATCAAAATGCAATGCATGTAGTCAGGTACAAAACCTGATACAATATTAAAGGCAATCAAATTTAAAAGTGGCGTTACACTTTGCACACCGCAGACAGGTTTTTTTGTCCTTTGAAATTTCTCCATGAATTCTATCGTATTCTGTTGGGTTCTAACTTGTGGAATCTCATTAAGAACAGGATATTTCAGAGACTTCATATCATTTATATATACGCCTGGGTGTAAGCACCAACCACACCCATAATTACCGTTAAACTGCTTAAAGCCCTGCATTGGAGCCCTGGCAACTGCATCTGTACAACAACATATACAATAAATTTTGATAAGGCGCGTTTCATTTTTGATTTTGCACTTGATTCCTAAAGTAGAAATATTGTTCATCATGTCTCGAAATGGTTTCATAAAGATTTCCATATTGGGCTTATTTTTACCAAACCATAAGCCACAAGTAATGAGATTTCGAAATCTTTCTTGAACCGGTAACTCATTAATCATCAACTGGATAGGCCAAATCGAGTTTTGCGAACACTGAAACGCAGGTATTCCGTCGGTGTTGAAAATAACAGTAGCATAGTTTTGTTTTTCTAAATCTGGTAGAGAAGACACGAACGTACGATAACATTTACCATCATATATATCTTTTATGTGATTTTTTTCATGGCGTCTATCACGTACGACATGATCGTAATGATTTTGAAACGACTGTAGCTTCTCTGTTACTGCAGTAGATGGGTCAATCATTATAAAAAAGTGCAGACATGACGGATGTGACAAGTCTACATTATTATGACAAATCGGGCACGTAATAGCAGAATTTAAAACCTCAACTTTGCCAACATATTCAGAGCAGGATGGGCAAACGGCATGAAACGCTATGTTACCCTTGGGATTAAAAAATTTATCAATCAAATATCGTGAATCTGGAAAAATTGGTTCGACGAATAAAGTATTGATCAATTTTAACAGATTGGAAATCGCGGTTTGCGTTAACATATTAGCCATTGCAAATCTTAATGTCATTAGAAGTATTTTGCCTGGGCTTTTATTAAGCGGTGTCGAAATAATATCAACGAAGCCTGGCATCTCCATAGGATTGTGAAAATTTATCGGTTCCTCGTGATGTGCTATATTATCCGGGTTAGGGTTTTCCACGGTGTCTTCAGTTCCAAAAACTTCTTGTTCAATTTCCGGCTGTATTATACTGTGTGATGATGAAGAATCTTTCAAACCAAAGATATCATCCTACAAAAAATGAATATAAGAACCGTTATTCAAATTGCTAACACTTTGTTTCGCTATTGAATGTTAGTGAATTCATTTTCGAGTTATAATATATTACATTTGCGTTGATAATAGGAATAGTCTACAGTCGAGTCTTGTGTTTAAAAATTTACAAACCCTAACATCGCGAAAAGAAAGGACATAATTACATGAATACATCATGCAATTTAAATAACTTGAAAGTGAACAGTTGGTAAAAGTATGGGCCCACCTTTGATATTGTGGGCAATTGATTTGCAAATTTATCAACGTCGGTGCACACTGTGTGCACATTGATAGTTCTATCTGGTATGTCGTCATAAGATGCTGTAGCTTCATCCGGATAGCTTCCTTCCTGTGTTCTCCAAAAAAAGAAAATGAAAATGAAATTATTTACGTAAAGTGCAAATGCCCTCGTACTCTAACTCCCAGTTAAAATCTCATAATATATTTTTACTTACAGGTGTTTTGTTGATCAATTGCAGGTTATGATTTTCCAGCACAATTGTTTTCCGCTTTTTGTTTTTGGCATAATTGCTTACATCTTTATCACTCTTGGATTTTAGGTATTGTTTATACGAAGGATACCTCCGACTCATTTTTGTGCTGAAGAAAACTATACTTCAAATTAATCCGATGCATGAAACACGAGGCGGTTTTCTTTTGGATTCAAAGCCTGCGTCGAAATTGCTCGAAATCTATACTGCGTTCCACGAGAGAACAGCCAGAGATCGAAACAGAACTCGTCCGGTTCGGTCAGATCCCACCAAACGCGCCGCCCATTTTACCCATTCCACCGCACCACACGGGTCTTACAGCTGAGCAGCCCCGGCTATAGCGACAAGGGATCCTCAGTCTGAGCCTCTTTGAGCGTAGCGTGACAAATATATTCGGGGTCCATGCGTACGATAATTTAGATCCGGCGTTGAGTTACCAGCCCCACTACCTCCACCCGGCTCTCAGGCCGTTTGAAGCTGCGTAACTGCCGGCTGTTCTCTCGTGGAACGCAGTATATCTATCGAATGGATAGTAAGAGCCAGAAAGAAAGAAAGAGAGGGAGGGAGGGAGCAAGAGAGAGAGACAGAAGAGTCTTCAGCGCACCGTGTGCCGAACTTTTATACTGCGTTACGTACTGGAAGTTAAAATAACCTGTCTCTCTTGCTTGACGTTCGTTTCTTTCTTTTGTTTTCAAAAAGTTGTAGTGCAAGATCGTCCGTAACAGCCACGTGTAAGTTAAAAAATCGGAATTCTGGACTATTGCTTACAATATAATTCGCCGTTTAATATGAGTAAGGCGCAATCGAATGGACATGAAATCGGATTCGCTTGTATTCGGTTCCAAAACCGCGGAAATTCGGATGAATATAATATAGTACCTCTTGACTTTGTTAAAGAAAAGTACAAAAAAGGGCTCAAAAAATTTCAACCGACCCATGAGAACGATTTCTACAAAGATCAATTGTATCGCGTATATTGGAAGTGCTTTGAAGACTGTAGTGAAGACCACGACCATGAGGCGTACTACAAGGCACATGTCTTGCACCTTGGTGGTAAGTATTCATATTGAGAATTCTGAAGAATTTTTCAAACCAATCCCGATAAATATTTTTTGTTCATGGTGAGTCTCTGTTATAATAGTCTTTGACAGTAAGATGTATTGAAGTAATCAACGCAGACACAGTGAAACAAGGTGATTTGCCTTGGAGAGGCTGATGCGTAGCGTGTCGTGGATCTCCCTCAGGACAGAGACTTGGTGTATTGGTGTATTAAGACGCATGTACACTCATAAATATACCTTACATGAATTATATAACAGTACTGTTATTATACATTTTAGAATCCGAAAATGACGTTAAAAAAAAGATCACCGCCAAACGCCTAAGATTCCCAAACAGGAAATATTGTACGACGACCAGTTCCACAGATATTGAGTGCGGATCAACATCATCGTTGCATTATTCGAAGATTGTTCAAAGGGTACAGATTTCATATCACGTTATTAACTGTTTATCATTGAAAATCCGACATGTAATCTCATAAGGAATCTCATGAGCTTAAACAAGACTCGTATAAGACTTTCAGAAATTTGTGGACAGACTTGACACATGCAGCAATTTATCCGGCATTAATAATGTTGCAGAAGGTGAAAGAATGTATTGAAAAACAAAAGCAAGAGAAAGCAGGCATAGAATTACAACAATATTATGCTACAAAACAATTGAAGACTCGACCACCAGTAGTAGATTCAGACAGTGCAGACAGTGCATCAGACTATGTTGAAGCTGCACAAATACAACCAGGTAATATATTTCGAATTGAATTGAGTGCGAAGACTCCTTTGCAGCCCTACGGAGAGAAAAGTCTTCAATCTCGAATGGCTGCAGAGCAGGCCAAGAGGCGTCTAATAATATTTTGCTTTCTTTAAGACAGTAAAGCAATCCTTGCACTTAAAGACGCCTCTTGGTTTACTCTGTAGCGATTAGAAATTTTCTCCTCCGTAGAGATGTGAGCAGTCCCTAGACTAATCGATGCCTCTTGGCTTGTTCTGCTGACATTCGAGATCTAGGATTATTATTTCACATAAATACTCCTACACACGTTATCCTATCGAACTGAAAATAATGTGCTTCGCAGTGTGATTTTAGTCTTTGCACTCCCTGACGTAGTTATGGTTGTCTGTAGTGTCGTGGGAATTGTAAACTAAAATTTTTTATATTGAGTTAAATTACTAAGTCTGACAGCAATATTTTCTGGCTAACTGGGCGACGTATCAATGTTCTCTAATATCCTAGGCCTGGATACTGGAAGACAGGAGCCATCGAGCACTCCTCCTCTACGGAGGAAAACACAACACGAAGCATCCCCAGCACGACAACACGAAGCATCCCCAGCACGACAACACGAAGTATCCCCAGCACGACAACACGAAGCATCCTCATCACGACAAACATCGGGCGAAGATCACGTCCGTGCAGATCATTTGAGTAATCAAGTTGTGTGGATGTATAATAATCTTTTACGACTGTATTGTCATTATTGTCGATTATACCAATCTGACTGGTGTTACAGCACATCTAACAAATGTGAGGACCCCGGACCGATTAAGAAAACGACAAGGTAAATTCATCGTTTAGCATATTTAAGTGATATTCTTTGATACTCACGGGTGTTAATTATTTATTTTCAGTGAGTAGAAGAAATGCATCTACGGAATGCCATGGGCTACGACGATTCAATATCGTGAATGGGAAGGTAACTATCTGATTGTACAAGTATAAATAGTGTACAAAACTTATTCCATAACATAGTCAAAATTCACTTTGAAAATCCTCCAACTATAATTCGTTCAATGTGCACTCTTAGATTTACCTCGGTTTGGACGTATTTGTTGGCAAAGAATGCTGGGCTAATACGATGACGCAAAAGCCCACTACCTTTATTAGAGATGTAGCCACACTTATTTGGGAAGAAAGGGGGATTTTAAACCGGTGTTTCCGAACAGATAAGGTGTCTGTATCGTTTCAAGGGAGATCACCGAGGAAAGAATTCGAGACTGACAAGCTGCAATTGTTAGGAGGTAGAATGCTCAGTTAATAACATTTTGCATCAGTTCTTTCTTCATGGATTTATATAAACGACCAACTGATTGTGATTACTTTCAGATTTGTTGGACCACTACCTTGAATACCATTGTTACACCAAAAGAGACAAAACCCGCATCAAACGAAATATGAATCTGATATTGTCACGATATGTCCAAGATATACGCAAACCCTACAAGCACCTCGTTCGAAAACTGTGTTTGTAATAAGGGATTTATAATATTGTTCTAAAAATGAAAAAAAAAAAACCTTATTCTTGTATAATACTATATAACAATATCTAAGTCATTGAAAGTCCTGATAAAATAATTATATATAAGTCTCAAAACGTAATAACCTGATTACATCTAAGTCAGAATAAACGTATTCTGTAAAATTTCGTTGTACCATGTTATTACACTGAAAGCAAATTTCGGTCGACGGCTTGTTTGCTGTGAGCTTTGAATTTCAACAAAAATTTTAGTCCTAATTCACGAGATCTGACTTGAGATCTGAGATCTTATCAAAAATCAGTTGCGATATGAAAACTGGCATAAGACTCACATGAGATAGACATATGAGATTTCATGCCGGATCTCATATAACATCACAGTTCAATTTCGTTACCAGCATATTATATGAGTGGCGCATAAGATCTCGTTTAAGCTGGTACGAGATCTCACATTAGATCGTATTTAAAATCTCACACCATATCTCATCCTAATATTTTCAGTAGGGCAGCCTTCTGCTGGTGAAGCATAACCAGGTAAACTTACAGTATAGGACTAGTGACAACGAATCCCATTTACCGGTTTATCGTGAAATAAATCTATTTTATATTTTTATTCAGTCTGTGACGCGACACTACCAACATTAATAACTTGTTATTAATCAACCACTCGGATTAAACAATCATACCGCGTCCGTCACAATACCAGACTCGGAAGATTGCTCTTCAAAGCTGTTCCCTGATATAACCTGAGTCGGCTGTTGTAGCTTATTATGGTGATTGAAATAAGCAGCGGAAATGTCGGACAAGAAACTGACAAGGGGAGGTCACGGGAGACGCATTTTTGTAAGTTTTCTACCCTATCGCAAAAGGAGGGGCAGACCCCCAATAACAATTGCCCAAAGCCATAGGACCATATAGCCAGAAGTTTCCGAGAAAATCGAGTTTGAAATATTCCGAGTAGGTAAGCTATGAAATCTGGATGTAAAACGGTTGGCAACAGGGCTCGTGGCTCAGCCGTTAGCGGGCGAGTCTAGTAAGCAGTAGATCCTTGGATCGATTCCCGCTGTAGGCGACTTTTTTTTTCGTTTCTATTTTTTTTTGTTTCTTTTCTTTTTTGGTTTCTAATACGTATATTCACGTCATTTATGTGTAAAATTATTCGAATCCATATTTCTTGGTTAACAATATTTATAAATCTTTTGTGCCGAAGCAGCTGTGTCCCGCAGGTACCTAATACGAGGAAATTGCCCGTATCGATCCCCGAAGTCCTTGCAACGGACACATTAATATCCTACCCAAACACGAAATATTTGTACATTGTACAATTAATATGAATTCGAATAATTGTACACATAAATGACGTGAATATTCGTTTGGGAAAACAAAAAAGAGAAGAAAAAAAAAGAAATGAAAAAAAAGAAACAAAAAAAAAAATAAACGAAAAAAAAAATAAAAACGAAAAAAAAGTTGCCTACAGCGGGAATCGATCCAGGGATCTACTGCTTACTACACTCCCGCGCTAACGCCTGAGCCACGCGCCCTGCTGTCAACCGCTTTACATCTAGTTTTCATAGCTTACTCGGAATATTTCAACTCGATTTTCTCGGAAACCTCTGGCTATATGGTCCTATGGCTTTGGGCAATTGTTATTGGAGGTCTGCCCCTCCTTTTGCGATAGGGTAGAAAAATTACAAAAATGTGTCTCCCGTGACCTCCCCTTGTTAACCAAAGTTCATAATACATCAAGAAAATCAATTGTCTGAAAATCACTTGTCGTAAGGTTTCAGGCACACGGTTGATCCGATTATGTCTTTTGACGTCTGATTTTTTTCGGAGAGCAATTCTTCATCGCATGAACGTAGGGAACTGAAAAAAAAATTCCTGTAATAAGTTATGGTCAGTTATCGAAATTTAGCAAAAATCTGGTCACTCTTTTGCTGATAACTTTGTCTGGAAATTTTTTGTTCAAATTTCCCTCGTTCATACGATGAGGATTTGTTTTCTGAAAAAAATGAGCCCTAAATGAGTCAAATCGGAGCAACGGTGCTCCTAAAACCTTACGACACGTCGCCAAAAATATAGTTCTGAGAAAAACGGTTTTGAAGTTTTTATTGAAAAAACAAAACTTATTACTAGAAAAGTTTGAAATATCGAAAAATGTTTCAAATAAAAGTTGTTGGTTACAAAATTTCTGACAAAATTCAATTTTTTATTTACAAAAAACAAAATTTCTTTCTTTAACTTTCAAACTGATATTTTCATCGTACCATCTTTAAGGGAGGACCCTACTGAAATCTTGGAAAAAAGCAGTTTTTTATTTTTCAATTGGCCAAAAAAAGTTCAATTGGAGATTATGGTAGAATATGTTTTTAAAAAAAATTCAGTCTCCTGCAGTAAAAGTGTATGCGCAGGTAACCTTTCGCAGAATCTATCCTGCGCAGCGCTGGGAAAGGTTTCCTGCGCATAACTTTCATCGCAGAAGACTGAAATTTTATTTTGAAACATATTCTACCATAATCTAGAATTGGTGGTATTACGTTTTAATTTGAACCTTTTTTGGCCAATTGGAAAATAAAAAACTGCTTTTTGTCAAGATTGCAGTAGGGTCTTCCCTTAAAAGGCTCCTGCAGTATATGATGGTCCTTCTCTAGCCGCCGTAGTCTCATTTTGGCCCAGTCGTAGTCTTCGGATAGCAATTCGGGCTTCTCGAGTACTATCAGCTGCCTATCGTTGAGCCTGTTCTAGCCGTGTCTGGTCTGTCTGAATCATGTGAGCCTTTGCGTTGGATCCTGGGGTCACTCCAAGTGCAGTCATGACTTCCAGAATCCTGGTGGCTCCTTCAGAGAAAGTTATCGCTCCGAAGTACTTGGGGCTTTGTTGTTGGTCGTTGCAGGGCCATGGAAGATCTTTGCTTTTTTTTTTGGCCGACCATACGCTCCTTTGCGGCCTTCGCCGGGAACGCGCTGTCTCCGTTTCATATTTTCGAAAATTTGTTACACGAAAATGACAAATCTAGATATTTAGCACGATGGAATTGCGGATTTTTTAGTACTGCAAAGGACTGTTTTTGTTTTTATTGTATTCGAAACAAGTAAAGAGCGGGAACGTTACACGATCTCTAAGAATGTTCGACAAACAATCGCCGGTCACGAAACATGTGAGCGATATGAAAACAAAGCGACAGCGCTGCTTGCGCCAGGTCGCTGAAACTCAATGCCAATTCTCGATCATTTTTACGAATTCGTCGATGGCGACTTTTTTAGAGATAGATATGACCCTGAGACAGCGAAATCTACAAAAAACGAAAAAACGATTTTTGTGAAATTTTAAGCTGTACGATTTTCGGTCTGTAAGCCAGTTATTTTTACGAATTCATCAATGGGGATTTTTTTACAGATAGATATGACCCCGAGACAGCAGATTCCCCAAAAAACGAAAAAATGATTTTTTCAAAATTTCAAGCTGTACTGGTCCCCTTAACTAACTTAACGAACCTACGATGCTACTTAATCTACGAAAATGTGCAATGACGTAGCCCGCCGGCTACGTACTGTAAGGGATCGCCTACAAATAAATGGGTATAGGACGAGAAATAAGTGTTCGCGGTTTGCCTATGAAACTATGAGGCTTATCTATTCTAACTTTCGTAATATTAATACAGGTGTGGGTGTGTGAGTGTGGAAGTGTAGCGTGTATGTATGATTGGCCAATTAGGGTGGGGGGGGGGGGGGGGGGGGGGGGGGTAGGGTTGATTCGGTGAAAAAAAGCCATGTTTTTGAGATTTTTTTCTGGCGATGCAGATAGTGTTAGTTGTTTTAGTCAATATCTATATAATAATGCAACATTTGAACCATATTTTCATAAATTTTCATTGCAAAATATTGAAAATTGAGCAAGTGACAGTGAATCTCCGGAGGCGCCTCGGAAAAAAGTGGTTTCGCGGTGTTCATCATAACTCGATAGAGAATCATCTGAAACAAAAAAACCAAAATGCATTTGTTTAAAGGAAAGGTTTCTCGAGGTAATGACGAGAGGATTTATTTTTTTTTTCGATTTTTCAATTTTTCGTAGCACTTGGAAGCCAAAAAACCAATTTTCGCTAAAAACTCTATCGGCTAATTTGTTGTTGTAAAATTGATAATTATTTTAATTTAAAAATCCTCTCGTCATTACCTCGAGAAACATCTCCTTTAACAAATGCATTCTGGTTTTTTCGTTTCAGATGATTCTCTATCGAGTTATGATGAACATCACTTTTTTTCGAGGCACGTCCGGAGATTCACTGTCACTCGCTCAATTTTCAATATTTTGCAATGAAAATTAATGAAAATATTGTTCAAATGTTGCATTATTATATAGACATTGACTAAATCAACTAACACTATCTGCATGGCCAAAAAAAATCTTAAGACCACGGCTTTTTTTCTTACCGAAATAACCTTCCCCCCTCCCCCCCCCCCCCCCCCCCCCCCCCTAATCCAAGTGGTTAAGGATAATTATGGTATAAAAAGCGTATCGACCTTCGGTTGCGGTGAGGAAGTTGCGAAAAGGTGCTGTGCTTCTCACTCCGGCTTAGGATCACGAACGAGTGCCGATCGACGCTAATCGTCGATCAGTCTCGCATGTTTTCGACTACTTTCGTTAATCTTCGTATTCTTCACGTGGCTTTGGGGGTTTGTGACTTACAATGTCGCAGTGCGAGTTAAAAACTGACAATTCAGCGATATTTCGGAAGTCCAGCGGGATTTGACCTTAAGAATAGAGACCTTACCTTGACGATGAGTTTGCTGCTCGTCACCCTTAACTTGCTATTCTTTCACTTTAACTTTTAACAGCCGCAAAGCGGTAAGATACGGATTAGACTATTACTGCGTAAACTGAGCGAGAGCGAGAGAGTTGCGGAAACACGTCTAGTTGCGTCTAATGCTGAACGTAGAAGTAAGGACCGTCTGTCCGATTTTCGGTATCGAGGCTGATTCTGACTATTGTCAATGGGGTGGGGACCCTATGAGACGTCTCTACGTACCTTATTGGCTAGTCTAATTACTTGACAGTATTTCGCGTGACCGGCTCGTTAGCCGATGCGTGCGAGATGTTGGTTCCTTGCCGTGCGGCAAGCGGCAGGCGGTAGGGATGCTATACTGAGCCGTGGATGCGGCAGGATGACCTTGGAAAGGCGCGACCTTGGATCCTAGAATGCGGTACCTTCCTGACTTCAATAATCCCCGCGGGATTCGCTCTGTCGTGGCACAGATGCACTGGTGGCAGCCTCCTGACAGAACCAGTGGCCCTTTTGGCCTGCCAGAAGCACGTGGGGCGCGACTCTCACGTGCCTTGTCCTTTGGCGATATTGGCAGGAGCGGTATGATTGGCAGGAGCCGTATGCGACCCCCATCTCACAGCGAGAGTCTTTCCAAGGTCGACGTCCTTCCCTCCTGGTGTTGCGATACTACCCGTGGCTTGCAGGTCTTGTATCGTTGTAGCCTCTTCAGTGGCGTGAAGTGGAGGTCATCGCGGTATCGGCAGTTGGCGGAATCCTCGTAGCGTCGTAAACTGCTCCTTCTCTCTCTCTCTCTCTCGCGGTACATTAACAAAAAAAGCACTTCAAATTACTATTTATTCGGAATCTACTATTTGTCTGTGGTGTGTCGCTATTTTCCCGAGGGTGAGACGTGTCTCGTCTCTCCCTCTCGCGGTATCGGTACTCTAATTCTAATTAAATTGCTAAAAATCGGTAGCCAGAAGGGCTCCTGTGACGGCAGCAAATCTGCAACGTCACAGTATGTATGGATGTATGTATGAATGTATGAATATACCGTGACAATTCCGTGAAAGTAACCGGTCCTATGTTAGGTATCTCCCGAAAGCTACCGAATGGCAACGCTGTCGAAGTCATGGAGTGAACAAACGACATATCCACAGAGACGGACGTCAGACGATCAGACGACGCAGCGTCAGCTGTCACTTGGTTGGGTTAGAATGAACTGTCAATGAGATATTTGAGGTTGATCGTATAATATATCCTAATTAGACAACGGAAATTGATATCTATTCGTAAAGAAGTGATAATGAATTGGTAAGTTGATCGCAGATGTAAATTTCTGTTCATTTGCAACATTATTTGGTTATAAATAACTGTCGGGATAAAATTCACGAGTCTAATTTTGATAAAGGTACATAACCAACCAATATCAAACGATATTATTCCGTAATATAGTCATGATAAAACTATCAATGGATGTAGATATCAATGTAGTATATTTATTCGCGACATTATTTTCAAGCTAGGAGTTCCTCAGTGCCTGACTGACTCGTCGCATCACTTCGGGAACTATGGTGAGGAACACAGCGACGTAGATTTGATTCAGAGAGGAATCTACGAGAAATCTTCGACATATTATATACTATATTGATATTTACGTCAATTCATAGCTTTATCATGACTTTATTACGGAATAATATCGTTTGATATTGGTTGGTAATGTACCTTTATCAAAATTAGACTCGTGAATTTTATCCCGACAGTTATTTATAACCAAATAATGTTGCAAATGAACAGAAATTTACATCCGCGATCAATTTACCAATTCATTACTACTTCTTTACGAATAGATATTAATTTCCGTTGTCTAATTAGGTTATGATATACGATCAACCTCAAATATCTCATTGACAGTTCATTCTAACCCAACGAAGTGACAGCTGACGCTGCGTCGTCTGATCGTCTGACGTCCGTCTCTGTGGATATGTCGTTTGTTCACTCCATGACTTCCACAGCGTTGCCATTCGGTAGCTTTCGAGAGATACCTAACATAGGACCGGTTACTTTCACGGAATTGTCACGGTATGTAATATGTATACATGTATGGATGTGATCGATTTTTTGTCCGACGATATGAGCGGATCCACGTCACTTCACTCAAAAAAAAACCGTCAAGTCACGGATTTTTGCGCCATTCAATACATCTGTAGTACTATGGAAAAAAAAAGTACAATTTGGAGGATTTTGAAAAATTCTCAAAAATGGCGGAGTTAGAGGCATGTGAATTTTTGTGCACCACTTTGTTTGAAAATTCATATCTCCGAAAGTGTTCATCGGAGCGGAAAGATCCTGGGATCGTTTTGTTCGTAAAAGAATGCACTTTTATACAAAAAATCATATTTTCAAAAAAAAAAATTCTTTCAATATTTTTTTGGCGTTTTAATTTTTGATTTCGCTGCCATTTCTAAAGGGCTTACAGAAATTCATGGAGATAATTTTTTTTGAATACCTGAATCCTTCCCCTTCAATCCTAAAAAAAAAAATTTATGGAGAAAATACCTGGGCAGGAGATAGAAAATAAAACGTGTCGTCGCGCGTCACCGCGCGCGCTGATCCACGTCCGCGCTACTCCCGCAAGCTCGCTGCGTTACGTAGTGGAGATGTCATATGATGCTTCTTTACTTACCCAGGTTATCCATTCTCCGAAAATAGTTATTTTACCACCTTAGCCCTTCCGTATCCGTCTACTGGTCATGTTTTCTCGGAGTTATACCATTGTATACGTGTATATATGCCTGTTCTGAAAATTCCAATACGGTTATGGTTCGTTGAACATACCTGTGCTGGAATTAAGTTTGATTCCATTTCACTCGGTTTGTGCTATATGACTGATGGATCTTGTGCAATATTTTGGGAGCCCTGAAATGAGCCGATTTTTTTCGCGATAATTTGCTGGATGACACTCATTGTTAGTAGGACACCTCTGCTTGAAATTAATTCATAATTTTCATCGAATCAAATTTTTCTGATGCGGAAAATAATTTTGTTTTGACGAGTTTGTGAGATATTAAAATGACCGCGTGTAATTTCAGAGTGCCACGAACTGTAAATGCTTTGTCGAATCGGCTTTGTAAAATAGTTTCTTCCAATTGATGTTCTGCAGATGTACAGTACTCAGAAGATATGCTTCGAAAATAAGAACATGCTCAATTATTGGAATTGCCAATCGGTTGTAAACTCGCGATATGCGGACAAAAAATGTCATTCACCGAATTATCGCAAAAAACATCGGCTCATTTCAGAGCCATCAAAATATTGCACAAGATCCATCAGTCATATAGCACAAACCGAGTGAAATGGAATCAAACTTAATTCCAGCACAGGTATGTTCAACGAACCATAACCGTACTGGAATTTTCAGAACAGGCATATATACACGTATACAATGGTATAACTCCGAGAAAACATGACCAGTAGACGGATACGGAAGGGCTAAGGTGGTAAAATAACTATTTTCGGAGAATGGATAACCTGGGTAAGTAAAGAAGCATCATATGACATCTCCACTACGTAACGCAGCGAGCTTGCGGGAGTAGCGCGGACGTGGATCAGCGCGCGCGGTGACGCGCGACGACACGTTTTATTTTCTATCTCCTGCCCAGGTATTTTCTCCATAAATTTTTTTTTTAGGATTGAAGGGGAAGGATTCAGGTATTCAAAAAAAATTATCTCCATGAATTTCTGTAAGCCCTTTAGAAATGGCAGCGAAATCAAAAATTAAAACGCCAAAAAAATATTGAAAGAATTTTTTTTTTTGAAAATATGATTTTTTGTATAAAAGTGCATTCTTTTACGAACAAAACGATCCCAGGATCTTTCCGCTCCGATGAACACTTTCGGAGATATGAATTTTCAAACAAAGTGGTGCACAAAAATTCACATGCCTCTAACTCCGCCATTTTTGAGAATTTTTCAAAATCCTCCAAATTGTACTTTTTTTTTCCATAGTACTACAGATGTATTGAATGGCGCAAAAATCCGTGACTTGACGGTTTTTTTTTGAGTGAAGTGACGTGGATCCGCTCATATGTATCCAGAACGAGTGGTCGGATTTTGATCAACTTGGTCTCAATCGACGCGTCTCTCTAAAACTTAGGACTGATTAGATTTTCGTTCTGATCAGTTCAGTAGTTTTCGAATTATTTGAATAACAAAATTGTAAAAAATTAAATGAAAATAGCTGTAACTTGAGAACAGATGAACGGATTTCGATTAAAATTGGTATCAGAAAGTTTTTCAAGTTGCTGATCACGAATCTGAAGTCAGATTTGCAAAATTTATGATAGCGAATTCTTTAAGCTCAAATTAGCGTGAAAACGGGAAGTTGAAGGACTGGCACATGGGGGCAGCCTATATAAAGCCGCTTGTTTTTCATTCTTTTTCTACGATTTCTTGAATTTTTTCTATTGCTTCGAATTCTGTGGAAATTTCATATTTTGATTTTTTATTCGGAAAAGCTACAGGCACGAACAGAAAATAACAGTGTAATTCTATTTCAAAAGAACAGCTGTCAATTCAAATAATGTAACTGGCGTAGAAGCTACTATCCCTCAATTTTTCTCTCCAAAGTTCCACGCAATTTGATTATTTTGAATTACAGTCTTTCGAAACAAATTTACACTGTCATTCCATGTTCCTGTAAGTAACGTGTCCGCATAAAAAGTGAAAATAACGCCCCGAAGATATACGAATTTCAGATTTTACTTATCCCTAACGCCGTCCTCAAAATGCCAAAGGGAGGTTCGATACCTTGAACTTATTAAATTTGTAATTAATTTCATTCGGTGATAATCTCTCCTTGAATATTTATCCGATTCATTTACTTGTGAGCTACTTTTATTTCTCTTCAAACTTCTGTGAAAAAAATACAAAAATTATAAACAAATGCTCAGATATGGATTTTTCATTCCAAAGCGTTTGAAAATGCTTAAAAATCTATCAGATTCGGTTGATTTCATCTTACGTCGACTACTTTTGTTTAGAATTAGCTGCAACTTCACTATGGAAAAAATATATTTGTTTTCAATTGTGACGTTCAAAACGCACAACAAGAAAAGCAACGATGTGTGCAAACCTTCGAGTCACCGAGTATATACATGTACAATGTGAGCCCACGCTTCACGTACGCTCAATTGTTTAAACATGGAAATTACCGACTAAATATTAATATATTTGAATTTCTAAAAGCACAGACCGAAAGTAAAAAACTCAAGCTTTCCGATGAGCTATTTTTGGAATTTCTATTACGAGAAATACCAAAAATAGACACCATAGAAACGCATGGAACTCCACCATGAAATGTCAAGGTCGTCGGATTACAAATCCGCTTACACGAAACGAAAGGTCATAAAATTAGAAGACGAAAAGATATATTACACTAATATCAAAAAATGCACCGTTGCAATTTTAGACATCATAGAAAATCATAGAACAATGCGGATTAGCGCGCCGCGACTATATAAACCGCGGCACGCTCAGCGGAGTAAGCTAGTCGGCAAAGCGCCACTACGCGAAACAGATCTCTTCGAATACTCTCCAAATCAACTCAATTCAATATTATTCTTGAAAATATAATTATTAAAATCCAGTTATTTAAGCTAGTCGGCAAAGCGCCACTAAGCGAAACACATCTTTTCTACGAAATTCAGATTCACTCAAATCAACTCAGTATTCTATTTGAAAATATAATTATTAAAAGTTCAGTTATTTAAGCTAGTCGGCAAAGTGCCACTACGCGAAACGTTGGGTATAATAAAATCTACAGATAAAATCCTGGTCAATAAATACATTAATCGCACAGGTAAAATTTTGATTTATAATATATTAAAACAAAGGTAAAATTCTGATATATTGTATTAATTTCATTCTTACGCGAGTCGGCAAAGCGCCACTCAGCATAATTAGCATTTCTTTAAAAAACAATATTCTTATATTTTCACAATAATTCAAATCAGATTTCTTTATTTTGTTAATCATTTTTGTTTGAATTCATTATTGATAAATAAAATCACATAATTTTTTTATATTCAGTGTTTTGCAAAATTTACTGCATCCACGCCAAATTTACAGCATACACTCGGTCTTATAGGCGATTCTCCGGTCATTGCGACACGTTGATCGTTTCCTATAAGATCGACGACAATCAGAATATTCTAAATCCGATTCAATAGGCGATTTGCTGACTATTGCAGTACGGCGATCGTTCCCTGTTGAACTTCGGTAACACGCATTATACTCTGGTCTGACAACTGATCACTGACTATTGCAGTACGGCGATCGGATCTTGTCAGAGTCCAGAAAACACAACAGAATATTCGAAATCCGATTCTGTAGGCGATCTGCTGACTATTGCAGTACGGCGATCGTTTCCTGCAGAACTTCGGTAGCACACTTATCACTCTGGTCTGGCAACTGGTCGTTGACTATTACAGTACGACGATCGGCTCTTGTCAGAATCCAGATAACATTTACAGAACAAACACAAATCCGATTCTGCAGGCGATTTGTTGACTATTGCA
Organism: Rhogogaster chlorosoma; assembly: GCA_944452935.1. Taxonomy (NCBI): domain Eukaryota; kingdom Metazoa; phylum Arthropoda; class Insecta; order Hymenoptera; family Tenthredinidae; genus Rhogogaster; species Rhogogaster chlorosoma. Next base: position 11,615,059 of record OX101800.1, on the reverse strand, counting down.
GTACGGCAATCGTTTCCTGTAGAATTTCGGTAACAAAGCTACTCAGAACACGATCTCACAGGCGATCTGTCGATCATTACGATACGGCAATCGTTCCCTGAGAGATCACACAAACACACACACACAAACGTGTATACAAACAGAGAAAAGTAACTCCCAAATCACAGGCTCTACACCAGCTATCCCAGGGACGGGCAATTTGGGACGTTGAACAATAATCAGACAAATATTGCTATTTGTTGTTTAAAATCTGTATGGCTGCAATATCATAAAATTAAATACTCAACAATAAAACATTATAAAAAAAAATGTGTTGTTGTAATCGGGATCCTGAGATCCTTCAGACAACTACAATTTATTCATTTAGGAGGTTCGTGTTGAGTTAAAAGTTGGAACTCAATCGTACAAACAAGTGAATAGTTTATTAAATATCAATTAAAGGCTTTGACAACTGATTTCCGATATACTGGCAACTCCGGTCTCGATGTTCTGACAATGAGTATAACAATGATCGCCTATTCATTACGTTAAGGAGGTCGTGCTGCGTCTGCAGTTGTTGTTAGTTGCGTTGAGGCTTCGTACTTGTACATTCCATAGTATTGCCAAAATGTGGGTCAAACATCTAGATTGCAACACCTTGATACTCGAATTGCAACATCCCTCCCCCCTTGGAGAGAAAATCCTTGGGATTTTTCCTCTGAAATCAATCAAATTTTCTGGCTTCCTTTGTTGTGCTCGCCTGTTATGCTATACCTTGGTTAGTAGTTCACATAATGTATGCCGTTAACATTTTTCTTTTATATAATCGTTTCTTAGGCTAGGTTAGTTGAAACGTATCGGCACGCACACAGCCATGCCGTACGTGACGAGTACCGACACACACACTCAACCTTGCCGTAACCGAGCGTATCGACACGCACACAGCCTTGTCGTACACAGACGTGCGCACAGCGCGCACCGACTCCTGCGAAACGCCGACAGAAGACCCTGACTAACGTCAGAAATGACAGAAGACGCTGCGGCGGACGAGTATATAAGACGATCCGTAGAACGTTAAAATAGCGCATTTGAGCCAAAGCGGCCGGGCGACTCATAATTTGTTATAATTTGGATTTCTAGCCATATTTCATAACCTATAAATTTCAAATCACTAGCTTAAAAGCAATAGTCTTTTCAGAGCCAAAGCGGCCTGATAGAAAGAAAAAGAAAGATGATAAAAATTCAGATCTGCCAAAGCGGCGTTCAGAGAAAAAATAATAAAGAGGTAAAAAAAAAGATAACGTTTAATAAATGCATAAAATAGCTTCGGCTAAAAATTAAGTTTAACAGCCAAATTTATAAAATAGAATTAGATATTATTTTCTCCATTTTTTGTACATAATTATTTGATATTTGAATAACGTGTCATTTTGTTTAAACAAACGGAAACGACTATAGTCGTTTCCACTATCAATATAAATCCAGACATAACCTGCTTCTTTCATTCCATTTCTGTGTTGTGAAGATTATTGATCTTTGCTGATAATTGATCAGATAATTGATTTTTGCTGACATATTATTTGATGAGGATATTACAAAATGATTAGCTTTTATTCGACAAAATGCTTCAAATGATTTACATGTACTCTTAGAGTTTTCTTCTTTACCTTTATGGTTCAGTTTACTTCTGAATTTACCTCTAAGACTGAGTAAGGGCCGATCTAATGAGATAACAGCTTCTTTGATCGCCCTTTGCGTATAGTTTCGTCGTATAATAATACCTTGTCTCCAACTTTGAACCCTTTATCTTTGGTTCGTCGGTCGTACTCGATTTTCGACTTCTGTTTGGCTTGTTGCAGATTTTCTTTGGCTATGAGATTGCTGGCTCGCAATCTCTCTCGTAATTCTCGCGCGTAGTCGTCATAGGTGTACGTTGGTCCTGGATCCTTCTTCAGCGATGTTGGTGGTTCAGCTGCATGTCCATACACCAGCTCAAAGGGTATAAATCTCGTTGCAGTATGTGGCGTCGTGTTATATGCAAACATAGCATATGGTAACCATTCGTCCCAGTTGCTCTGTTCTCCGTTCACGTAATGTCTCAGGGCCCCTATTCTCGACGCAATGAGAATGGGATCTGTAAACGAATGTGGCTCCGTTCACGAATGTTTTTTGTGGAGGGGAACTATTCGTTTACGAATTCAAGATCCTCATGGGAATTGACTTCGTTGACGGATGTCAGTTGTCATTCCCACGTGAGAAGATTCGTATGAGAAGTCTCAGTTGCGAGTTTTACATGCTGTCATCCTCTTCACGCGTAATAATAACGCAACATCCAATATTTTATTAAATCCTGAGAGATCCTCCAACTCTATAGTGAAGTTCTGGGCAATGGATAATTTACGCAGATTCATGTATTTTGACGTGTTGCAAAATTTGGAACCAGTCGAAGATTACGATCACCGTCAACGATTATTACATCACGCCATTAACCCTTTTGAGGAGCTCACAAATGATAATTTCATTAAAATGTTTCGTTTAAATAAAGAACGAGTATCTCAATTGATTGACATTGTAGGTCAATATGAGCCAGCTCCAACGAGACGATCAGCATGTGAGATTAGCACCAAAGTAAGTGATTGAATAATAATAATTAGATCAGGCTCTCCTAGCTCTTTTATTATCTTTTCTTTTTCAAATTTATTTCTTCCTTCTTGAGGTGCTCACAGCATTACGATTCTTCGCCACTGGTAGCTACCAATTAGATATCGGATCAGGTAGATACTCAGCTATCAGTCAACCATCAGTGAGCAGATCCATCCATACGGTCATTGATGTCTTTAATCGACAAGAAATATTTGGGGAATATGTGAGGTTTTTTAGGAACATAGATGAAGTTCGAGCCTCTCGAGATCGGTGAGGAGTAGCCCTGTGACATGACCTAATATTCTGATTGCTTTTACGCGAAATATTTAATCATAGGCTAATTCAGTTGTAGATTTTTACAGCGATTCAATTTTCCCAATGCAATTGGATGCATTGATGGCACTCATATTGCAATCTTTCCTCCAAAAATAAATGACCCAATCCACCCTGAAAATGTTTACGTAAATCGTAAAGGATATCACTCTCTGAATGTTCAATTGGTGCGTAAAGTGATCGATATGAATTTTATCGCAATGAATTTTTTTTTTTTTTGTCAAGTAAAGTTTTCAAGTTCTGTTTATGTAAGAAGTAATAGTTCCTCTTCTACTCTTAGTTGAACCATTGTCTAACAATTTGTTGACGAACAATTCGACCTGCAGCTAATTCTGGATTGACCCGAGCCATATGCACATTGACTTCATCAAGATCTCCATTATTGACCATTACATCGTCTGGATTATTTACATAAGGTTCATCTATTCCTGCGGGGAATCTGAAACCGTCCATGATTGCCATGTTATGGAGGATTGCACAAGTGTTCGTTATCTTCGCTGCCGTTGTAGGATCGTAATGGAGAACTCGATGTTTAAGCAAACATCGGAATCTCATTTTAAGGATCCCATTGACACGTTCAATGATCGATCTTGCGCGGCAAAACACAGTGTTAAAGGCTGCCTCTGGAGAATCATCCAATGGATCTTTGAATGGTGTCATCAACCATGGACGTAGAGGGTATCCTGCGTCTCCTACAAATGGTTTCAGCTATTTAGAAGGGACAGGGGGGGGGGGGTGAAGATAACTTGTGCTTCTAATCTATCATTGAACAAAAAAAAAAATCATGTTTCATCCAAAAATGACTTGTTCCCGAAATAGATACTTTAACAAAAATTTGCTAATATTACCGAGCAAATAGAAGCGTTCATCATTGTAGTTATGCAATCTACGCATCAACGGTTGAATGTTGCTATTGTTCCAGATAACACAATCATTTGCACTTCCTGGATATTTAGCATTTACGTTCAAAATTTTGAAGTCAGCATCACAAATCTAATAGCAGCAAAATTGGTCAGTCAAAATAAGGTTCATGAACATTTTTTCTTATCGATCACTTTACGCACCAATTGAACATTCAGAGAGTGATATCCTTTACGATTTACGTAAACATTTTCAGGGTGGATTGGGTCATTTATTTTTGGAGGAAAGATTGCAATATGAGTGCCATCAATGCATCCAATTGCATTGGGAAAATTGAATCGCTGTAAAAATCTACAACTGAATTAGCCTATGATTAAATATTTCGCGTAAAAGCAATCAGAATATTAGGTCATGTCACAGGGCTACTCCTCACCGATCTCGAGAGGCTCGAACTTCATCTATGTTCCTAAAAAACCTCACATATTCCCCAAATATTTCTTGTCGATTAAAGACATCAATGACCGTATGGATGGATCTGCTCACTGATGGTTGACTGATAGCTGAGTATCTACCTGATCCGATATCTAATTGGTAGCTACCAGTGGCGAAGAATCGTAATGCTGTGAGCACCTCAAGAAGGAAGAAATAAATTTGAAAAAGAAAAGATAATAAAAGAGCTAGGAGAGCCTGATCTAATTATTATTATTCAATCACTTACTTTGGTGCTAATCTCACATGCTGATCGTCTCGTTGGAGCTGGCTCATATTGACCTACAATGTCAATCAATTGAGATACTCGTTCTTTATTTAAACGAAACATTTTAATGAAATTATCATTTGTGAGCTCCTCAAAAGGGTTAATGGCGTGATGTAATAATCGTTGACGGTGATCGTAATCTTCGACTGGTTCCAAATTTTGCAACACGTCAAAATACATGAATCTGCGTAAATTATCCATTGCCCAGAACTTCACTATAGAGTTGGAGGATCTCTCAGGATTTAATAAAATATTGGATGTTGCGTTATTATTACGCGTGAAGAGGATGACAGCATGTAAAACTCGCAACTGAGACTTCTCATACGAATCTTCTCACGTGGGAATGACAACTGACATCCGTCAACGAAGTCAATTCCCATGAGGATCTTGAATTCGTAAACGAATAGTTCCCCTCCACAAAAAACATTCGTGAACGGAGCCACATTCGTTTACAGATCCCATTCTCATTGCGTCGAGAATAGGGGCCCAGGTATTCTGCTAACGTCCTGTGTGAACGATCTAAGGGTCCATTGGGCTCAGGACGATACGCCGTCGTCTGTATCTTGTCGATCTTTAACAGTTTACAAGTATCTTTGAAAACGTTACTCAAAAAGTTGGTACCTTAATCGGTGAGTGTTTTTTGCGGTATTCCGTGCTCGCACAGGATTCTGGTAGCAAATTCCTTTGCTACGGTGTTAGCCTCCTGATTCGGGATGGGTATTGCTTTGCCGTATTTGATTAGACAGTCTTGAAACCTAAGGATATACTTGTTTCCTTGATCTGTTTCTGTCAGTGGTCCTACGATGTCTAATGCACATTTCTCAGACGGTTGGTTTGGTGTGTCAGTTATGACCATTGGTGCCTTCGTCTTGCTGCTGAGTTTGTTCTTCTGGCAATTCTCGCATCTCGAGATGTGTTCTTCGACGTTCTTCCGTAATCCTGGCCAGTCGTATTTTAGTCGAATTCGTTCGATCGCTCGGTTTACTCCTTGATAAGCCCCTAATGGCGTTTCGTGGTACTCGTAGATGATCTTATTTCGTTCTTCTTCAGAGTATTCTTGTCGTTCTTCTTCTCGCCGTTGACTTCTGATCACTGCGTACATGCGACTCAAGGCATTAGCGTTAATTTTTGCCTTGCCTGCCTTGTACAGGCCTGCACATTAATGGTGTATACATGAACATAGCTACGGTTAGATTTTCGCATCGTGTATCGTGGTTCCAACTCGCACCACAGAGCAGACGACAAGGAGACGCTTCTTCGCTGAACGAGCGTATGCGTGCCCAACACACAACGCAACACTGATAACAATTCGTTTATTCCTTGCATCCCTAGCAGATGGCGCATGATGTCTGCTAAATATCGACTGAGGGCGCACGGTGACGCTAGTGGACTTTAGTTCATGTTACATGATGCTGATTTTTTCGGGTACACCATTAATGTGCAGGCCTGTACTCCATCTGGTAGTCGTATTCTTCCAGCTTCAGTCGCCATCTCATTAGTCGTAATCCTGGATCTTTGACTCCGAATAATCATGTGAGTGGCTTGTGATCTGTAACAATCTCAAATCTGGTACCATACACATACGGTCTAAAATGGTTAACTGCCCAGACTATTGCCAGTAGTTCTTTCTCTGTGGTGCTATAATTGCTTTCCGCCGAATTTAGAGTTCTACTTGCGTATGCTATCGGCAAATCTGTCCCTACTGCGCCTTGTGATAGTATTGCTCCGATGGCTTTTTCGGATGCGTCTCTTGTCACGATAGACAGTTGCTCGAAATCCGGATACTGTAGAATTGGTGCTGTCGTCAATGTCTTCTTCCAATTCTCAAAAGCTTCTTGTTCCCTCAAAGTCCATCCAAATTTTACCTCTTTCTTCAGTAAATGTGTTAGCGGTTTTGCCAAACTTGAGAAATTCTGTATGAATCGTCTGTAATATCCGGCTAAACCTAGAAATCCTTGAACTTCTTTTACATTTTTTGGGATTGGAAATTCTTCTACTGCTCCTATCTTCTCTGGATCTACGTTGATTCCGTCGCTAATGATGACGTGTCCCAAAAAGTTGACCTCTTTCGTCAGAAATTCGCACTTATCTGGTTGTAGCTTTACTGAATTCTGTCTTAGACGCTCTAATACCTCTTCCAATCATTTGTTGTATTCCTACAAACTAGGAGCATGTATGACAATGTCGTCAAGATAGACATAACATCTTAGGCCTTGTATTCCTGAAAGTACAGTATTCATTAACCGTTGCAACGTAGCGGGTGCGTTCTTCAGTCCAAAAAGCATGCGATTATATTCGTAGTGACCGTGTGAAGTGGAAAATGCCGTCTTGCACTTATCCGCCTCTTCCATTGGAATCTGGTGAAATCCGGATGCTAGATCTAATGTAGAGAAATATTTTGCCTTACCCAACTGGTCCGATATTTCGGTGATATTGACACCTGACGGAAGTCAACTACGACTCTCAGCTTCGTTTTTCCTGATGCGTCTGCCTTCTTCGATACAACTAGCAGTGGTGCATTCCATTGGCTTTTGCTTGGCCTGACTATACCGTCGGCAAGCATTTTATCTGTCTGCTCGTTTATCTCCTGCTTGTGTTTTTCTGGAAGTCTATAAGGTCTTACATTCATAGGTGCGATATCTGAATCCGTTGTGATCTTGCGAGTAGCTGTGTTCGTGTGACCTAAATGGTCTCCCTCCAAATGAAATACGTCGTGAAATTTTTCGCATACGTCCAATAAACTCTTCTTTTCTTTTCAATTCGGGTGACTGGTACGCAAATTGTCTCTCAGCTGTTGCATTCTACTCGCGTTGCTTGGTGTCATCGTCCGACACGCATAAACTTGCGTAGCGTCAGCGTTTTCCTGACCTAGTGCCACGATTCACACACTCGGCCACTCCATTTCTAATTCAAAATCGTTAGTGTTCAAAATGCTGACTTTGCACTCAGCGTCGACTGTGTTGGTGATGCAACTCCCCATGTATACTCCTGGATGTAATTGGATCCCTTCGACAATGCCTTCTGCGTCATCGATCGTCTTAGCGTAAATTATCTTCTCGCTTCTTGATTCAAGCGAAATGCGAGCTCCTGTAGCTCCTAGGCTCCAAATTGTTCCGTACGACTTGGCGTATTTTCCAGATCTGAGTTCGACGTCATGCTTCTCGAAGAAGTCGCCTCCTGAGTGAGTGACATTTGCTCTCTGGACGGTTGGGGTCAATCTGCGCAGCCTTTCCTTTCCGGTCATGACCTTGTTTATGTGGTGATCAAGTATGCTGTTAATCGCCTCTTACCTAGAACCTTCCAATACCGTGCGTGGGACGATACTGATCTGGAGGCTGCAGCTGAGGTTCTTTCGTCTGTCGATCTGTCGCTACTTGTGTCTCAGCCTAGTATCGACTGTCACCTATCGGTTTTTAACTGCCTGGTACGTGATGTGCTGGACCGAGCTGCCCTGCTGCGAGAGGTTACGGTTAAGCGGCCACCTGCCCCGTGGTTATCGCAAGAGTTGCGTACTTTGAAGCGCGACAGGGATGCCTGTTATCGCGCCTCCAAGCGGTCAGGGTCGCAGCGCCTGTTTCAGAAGTATGTCTGCCTTCGCCGTGACTTTACGAATAAGTTAGTCGTTGCAAAGTCCAGTTTCTTGCAGTCTAAATTCGATGTAGCTGGCAACTCACGAGTCTTTTGGAGAGAAATTGACAGCCTTGCGATCACGCGTTCTGCTAGGTATGAGCTACCCGCGCACGTCTCACTCCTTGCATTGAACCAGCAGTTTGCTACTGTCTCTTCTGGTGCTCTGCTCACGAGTCTTACGCTTTGTTTGAATGAGCTGAATTTTCTTAGTCGGTACACTCCTGGCATGGGTGCTGGTAATGCCTATGCTGATTTTGTTTTTCGGCCCGTTAACATGGTTGAGTTGGGGAACGCGTTGGCGCGTATAAAAACTCGCTTGCAGGGCCCAGATTATCTGCCAATTCAGGCCTATAAAGTTTTAGAACCATTTTTAATGTCCCATATTCTTTGTCTTTTTAATGCGTGTCTTGCGGATGGCGTTTTCCCATCACTGTGGAAGTACTCGTTTGCTAGCCCGTTGCCAAAGATCCGTGTGCCGCTTGAAGGCTCTGATTTCCGTCCTATATCCCAGCTTTGTGTTCTCTCAAAAGTTTTGGAGCGGCTTGTTTATGAGCAAGTTATTGCTTTCCTTGGTGAGTGCAACTCTTTAGATCCGCGTCAAACTGGCTGTCGAGAAGGGATGGGGACGCACACCGCTGTCTTGAGGCTCGTCGATGACGTCCGGCAAGGTATTGATGACCGTATGATCACTCTAGCGGTGTCTTTCGATTTCACTAAGGCCTTTGATTGTATTGATCATTCGCTTCTGCTTCGCAAGCTGTATGCGCTCGGCTTTTCGACGCATGTTTTGCGATGGTTTCACTCGTACCTTCGCGGTCGGGTCCAACCGGTCCGGGGTAGTGACGGTAGTGTCTCTGGGTGGCTTCCTCTCTCGTCTGGTGTTCCACGGGGCAGTGTTCTGGGTCCCCTCCTTTTCTCGCTCTTCGCTAATGACTTGCCGGGGTGTTTGCGTTACTGTTCATATCTTCTGTACGCCGATGATCTAGTTGTTTATCTTAAGTTTCGCCCCTCAGAGGTCAAGCATTACGTTGAGCTGCTTAATACTGATATCGAAGGAATACGGCAGTGGTGCCTGGCTAACAAATTATATATTAACGCTACAAAGACCAAGGCGATGACATTCGGCAGCTCGAGGTACGTTAATGTTTTGCACTCAGTGGGTTTTTCGGAGATTCTGTTAGGTACCTCTCCAATTCAGATTGTCCATTCGTTTAAATATCTTGGGGTTGTACTTGACAGCACGTTGGCATGGACGGAGCATGTCTCTCTATTGCGTAGAAAGGCCGCCGGTGCGCTCTACCGCATTCGTATGAGTGACAGTAATTTGAGTATTGCTCTGAAGCGTCGGTTAGTTACCGCCTTGGTCTTTCCTATCTATGACTACTGTGCGCCAGTGATGACTAACCTGGCCGGAGAACTTGAGCGCTCGCTGTGTGTCTCACTGAACAATTGTGTGCGTTTTTTACTTCGTTTGCCGCACGATGCCAGTATCTCTAGGCACAGGCGTAGCTGTGGTTGGCTCACGCCTTCTAATCGTCGTTTGCAGCTGATAGCATGCTCTTTTTATAAAGCTCTTTGTCTCGGTCAGCCTGGTCTTTTTGGTGATCAGCTTAGGCTTAGGGCGAATCTGGCATCGCGCCGTAACTCAGTGCGTACGGATACGCTTGTCGTTCCTCCGGTGCGTACGGCTTCTATGCAGCATTCTTTTTTGCTTGTGGGTATTCGTTTTTGGAACTCGCTACCGCCTGACGTAACCTCTACGACTACTCTTGCTGATTTTCGTGTTCGCTGCTTTTGCTTTTCGAGGGTGCTGGAGGAGCGGGAAGTTGATTCGCTCCACGTTGTGTGATGATGCTCAACGTAATGTGTATTGTTTGGTGCCTAATTTTTTATTTTTATTTTTATTTTTTTTTCATTTCGATTTTATTTTTTATTTTTATTCTTATTTTGCATTTCTATTTTTGCTCTCACTTTATTCTTGACTTCCGCCTAATAGTTCTTTTGATTCTCTATTTTATTTACTTATTTTTATTTTATCTCGTTTAGTTTTAGTCTCATTTACTTACTTCTTTTTTCGGATTCTTACCTTATTGTTACTAGACTTTATTGCATTTATTTTATTTACTTATTTTGTTTTGCTTTTGTTTATTCTTTATTCTTCATTTTTTGTGTCTATGTATCTATTGTATGCCTATGGCCTGAGGGAGCATTGCTCCAAGGCCTAATAAATGCCGCTTTGTCTGTCTGTCTGTCCTGAGAGACCGTCTGCTTCTAGTGGAAAATCGTCCTTAACTGCATAACAAAGGTGCGATATGTGCTGTGACGTGAACCCTTTATATCTCCCGGAATAGACCGGATCGCTATTCCAAGAGATAGTCCAGTCGACAATGAACAACCCCGAGAGTTAAATAAATAATAATTGTTAGAAGAAAAATACTGATTTTGAAAGTTGGGCGCCAGGCGACTGCTTCGCCACGAGACTCTAACTTTGACGACAAGATAAACAAAGAAATGAAAGGCCTAAATTACTATCAAAAATGCGGCGGCTAGCTGCAGTACCGCGGAGAGGGGTCAGGATTATGTTGAGGGATTAGTGAATGCAGTAATTACTCGAGTAATTAAATTATAATAGACAAAAACGTGCGTTTATTCAAAAAAAAAAATAGAATATGAAAAATATGAAAAATATAACCAAGTAAGAGGTACCCGGGGGCACTTCCCCTCGGGTATAAATCGGTTATAGGCCGTGTATAGGCGACCTGGCTACTTTTGGCGAGCCTTACAAAATAAAAGAATTACCTAAACGCTCCCACGTAGGGTGGCAATAACAGAAAAAAAAGGAAAATTAATAAATGACTCGCCAAATAAAGTCCACAAAAAAAATAATAAATTAATTCTAAATCATGCAACAACAAATCGTAGCGAGTATAAAAAATTAATAACAATCCATCAAAGAGGCCTGCGGCCCAGAATTATTCCTAATTAACCAAATAATTAATCCCGCGGAATAGAATTTTGGATTCTTTACTGGCCAGCGGCACCAACTTAACAAATTAACTAAATCCCTTAAATCTAACTTAAACTAACTCTGCGAACTAGACAACAAAATTATTTACAACCTTCGACTAACGTCGATCTATTATCTAGACTCGAAATCTCTTAACAACACACGAGGCTCGGCCTCGGTACAAAGTCTACCTCGCAGGAGGAAGAGAGCGCGACAGTGACCGGCTGTCTCACTTGCCCTCGTGGGCGAATTATACGAAATTTCTTAACTCAATATTCACTCAATAATTAACTATTTTATCGCGAGACTCAAACTCAAAATAATGGCATGGGACACTGGTGACGGCTTTCACTCGGAATCCGGCTTACTTTGATCCCAAATTCGTGAAATAGCCTCGTGGCTGAGAACAAGCACGCGGCAGAAGGCCGTTGCCGGATTCAAATTATTCAACGGGTTAGATTGCTTAACGCTTACCGTTCTCCAGCCACCTCATAAACAATAGGCTCTCTCTGGCGAAATCCATCGGGATAGTCCAAATAACAGCTCGTTCCCCGGGGAAACTCACTCACACAAATTCAAAGAAAAAAAAGCAAACGCAAGACTCAAAAGATAGCTCGAACGCAAAGGGGGTACTCAGTACGCAAAAATTGTCACAGAAGTGATCTCGAGAATAGCCTAACGCAGAGTGAGTCCACCGGCGTCGTGCGGATGCGCAAGGACCTCGTTAGTCCCGCAATTATCGATTATGGTATCGACCACGCTGTGACGTCATGGGGTAGCGCTCGATCCTTGGAGCGAATTCTTTGAATTACCACCACGGTGATTTTAGCTCTTCTAGGCCGAGGACTGCGGGTTGTAGATTCGTTTCGGTGGCGGGGATCTCATCCACCACCTTTATCCCTCGTTGTAGAGTGTCGTGGACACTCTCCCGCATCCTCGGCTGGTTGGGGAGTTAGCAGGGCCCTTGCTAATCTCCCGAGCTTCGGTGGCGCCTTGTTGTAAATTCACGCCCTCGGTGCATCGAGTCGCAGACGTTCGTCGGGATCATGTCGGGGTCGTTAGGCCATCTCCAATAAATAATGCCTCGGTGCCCACATGCCAGAGAAAAGTGTAAAAAAAAAACAAAAGAATAAATAATCGATTTCATTATCTAAGTCGGTCACGGTCGCCTCTCGGGAGTATTTTGGACCTCGGGCTCATCTTACGCATTCACACGTCATTCACTCTAGCGATCCCCCGTCTTAAATAAGGTCTCGTTTAGGGGCGAGGAGCAGTTGGTAACATGCAATGTTACAAAGTAAATGAATCTAATAAATATTCAAGGAGAAATTATCACCTAATGAAATTGATTACAAATGTACTGATTTCAAGGTATCGAACTGTTTATGATATTGTTGACTTAACGCTTCGAAGGCAGGCTGGAATGAAAGGGGAGCTGCATTGAAAAGATAAACTCACTGGTTTGTGCAGTGTTGATCACGAAAAGTATATATTTTAAGTGGCTAGATTACAACGTAAGAATGAAAACAAGGGATTATTGTATAGTTAAGCTGGCGAGGAGTCGTAACCGTCCGCACTGGATGATAGCTCGTGAGTAAGTGAGTAGCTGACCAGCTTATGTGAGATGGCCGATTTTCCCTTTTCCAGTTGCGGTTAGTTTCGGCTCCTCACGCCGCTTTGAGACGGCGTTGACGTTAACACGAACCTTCCTAAAGGGGTTAGGTGGGTTTGAAAATTTCAAAAAATCGATTATTTTTTTTTTTTTGTCTTATTAATTAGTACAATATGTTTAAAATATTCTTCTGAAATTTCAAATCGATATGAGTAAAATACTCAGAGATAGACCGTTCGGAAGTTCCGCCCATCAGGCCACGTCAGTGCAGCGCTTCGCAGGTATACGGAAGCAGCTGCGTAGCTATTGTTGGTCGGCTGATTGTTGCTTCTTGAGCCAACGGGTTGATTTGAGGTTATTCGTTATTTCAATTCAAAACTTTAAACGCGTTTATCTCAAAACTCAATTTTTTAAGTCGGTGGACATGATTTCTCGAAAAGTTATGAAGCGATTTTGTTCACATTTCGCACACATCTTCTAAATAGCATTATCTAGTTATTGAACGAAGGATTTTTTTTTTTTTTTATTACAACTAATTTTTTCGAGCCAATACATAGCGAAAATTTGACCAAAAAATGTGTTTTTTTTTTTGTTCAAAGTCTGTCAAAAATTCAAATTCAAATTTTTTTGTTTTTCTTTCGTCCAATAACGAGATTTATCCATGTACTAACGAAATATTTTTGGTTTTTTGATTTTCGATGAACCAATAATGAGTTATGCTGTCCACGGCAAGAGCATTTTTTTTTTGAGACGTCAAGGGACATGAGGTACCAACGGCTGAGTTTTCGGAATTTTTGAATAAAAATTTCACAAAATACTGTTCAAATATGTATCTTTGATATGCTGAATTGTTTAAATAAAGTATATGATTGTATATATTGAAAAAAAAATAGTAAAAATACCCTTTTTTTGAACCTCTGAAACCCACTTAACCCCTAAAAGGAAAACTATGCACCACCAAACCTCGGAATTGGACTGCCAAATATCACCAAACGATTTCCCCCCAAAAAATTGTAAAAAATCAAAGTGGGGGGGCTAATTCTATGCTAAAATTTTATCTATCGAATTTTGAAAAAACTATTCGCGACCAAACCTCAACAATGGACTACCAAACACCATCAAACGACCACCAAACGATTCCAAAGTAAAAAAGTCTAAAAATCCAAGGTGGGGGGGCCAACTTCACATAGGTGGCTTCGTCGTGGTTTCCCAAGATCTCCTGTTGACTGCTTTGTTGGCAATTGGCACATAGAAAAACCAGAAAGGAGACTCGTTTCCGGAAAAAAAGTTAGCCACTTGGCACCCATTAATGAACATTACTGTACAGTTTCCCGATACGGACTGCGTTTCGGAAGTTTCGTCTTCTTGGCTGAGAATAAGTGACAATAAATCTCAATGTTGGTGGCCTGAGAAATCAAAAAATGTTGCATCCTTAATAGCCAATTGTACTCTACCTGATGAATCAAAGTGGGTTTTGTACGATGTGGTAATGAAGTGCTACTGCTGTAAGTTTAATTTATAAATTTTCAATGAATCAATTGCCTATAATTGTTTCGGATCCAAATATCAGATTCCATAGTAACCAAACGAATCTCGAACCATCACTATAATGTAATTTAATTCCACTATTTTATATTGTAATAAGTAGAGACTTTGCTTGTTCTGTTCGCTACCAAACAGCTAATCTTGAGAAGGCAATTAAAGTTGCGGAAAATCCAACGTATACAAGTACTGGCGACGAACACCTTGGGGGAGAAAGGAGAATAACTATACTGCATGATGACCAATCATCAAGCGATGAAGGTAAAGAACTAAATAACAAATGCAAATTCAATGAATTCAGCTGTGTTCACTGAACCCAAAATTATCTGTGACATGTGAAAAACATGAAAATTATTAGATGATTTTAGATGGATCTTGTGCAATATTTTGGTGGCCCTCAAATGAGCCGATGTTTTTCGCGATAATTTGGTGGATGACACTTATTGTCCGCATATCGCGAGTTTACAACTGATTGGCAATTTCGATCCTATTCAAACACCGCTGGATCTATATATAATTGAGCATGTTCTTATTTTCGAAGCATATCTTTCGAGTACTGTACATCTGCAGAACATCAACTGGAAGAAACTATTTTACAAAACCGATTCGATAAAGCATTTACAGTGCGTGGCACTCTGAAATTACATGCGGTCATTTCAATATCTCACAAACTCGTTACAACAAAATTATTTTCCGCATCAGAAAAATTTAATTCGATGAAAATTATGAATTAATTTCAAACAGAGGTGTCCTACTAACAATAAGTGTCATCCAGCAAATTATCGCGGAAAATATCGGCTCATTTCAGGGCCACCAAAATATTGCACAAGATCCATCAGTCATATTGCACAAGCCGAGTGAAATGGAATCAAACTTAATTCCAGCACAAGTATGTTCAACGAACCATAACCGTACTGGAATTTTCAGAACAGGCATATATACACGTATACAATTGTATAACTCCGAGAAAACATGACCAGTAGACGGATACGGAAGGGCTAAGGTGGCAAAATAACCATTTTCGGAGAATGGATAACCTGGGTGAGTAAAGAAGCATCATATGACATCTCCACTACGTGACACAGCGAGCTTGCGGGAGTAGCGCGGACGTGGATCAGCGAGCGCGGTGACGTGCGACGGCACGTTTTATTTTTTATCTCCGGCCCAGGTATTTTCTCCATAAATTTTTTTATTAGGATTGAAGAGGAAGGATCCAGGTATCCAAAAAAAATTATCTCCATGAATTTCTGTAAGTCCCGCGGAAATGGCAGCGAAATTAAAAATAAAAACGCCAAAAAAATATTGAAAGAATTTTTTTTTTAATACATAATTTTTTATATGAAAGCGCATTCTTTTACGAACAAAATGATCCAAGGATCTTTCCGCTCCGATGAACACTTTCGGAGATATGAATTTCCAAACAAAGCGCTGCACAAAAATTCACATGCTTCTAACTCCGCCATTTTTGAGAATTTTTCAAAATCCTTCAAATTATACTTTTTTTCCATAGTACTACAGATGTATTGAATGGCGCAAAGATCCGTGACTTGACGGTTTTTTTTTTTGAGTGAAGTGACGTGAATCCGCTCATATGTCGATTTATTTGATTTTTCACCTTATTTTTGATAAAAAAAACTATGGGAGCTGTTTTAATGAAGCTGATTAATTTAGCTGATTTGATTTTGACACTAAGTTTCGGGATTCTCAGGATGTTGGGGGAACAAAACATAAACAAGTACTTGAAATACGTTTATTACCACTGAGGGCTTGCTTTCGACTGCCTTGGCATTACATTTCGGCTTTTGCCGTAACCGATCACGGTGGCGCGAACGTCCAGCCTGCGTCCGTGACGGGCGCAGTTCTTTGAATTTTGGGGAATTCGAAACATACCGCCCGCCTCGTTCGGAAGCTGGACGAACGACGGATACAATCTTAGGAATTCAGTTTTACATTTTTTTTTTGTTTTTCAGGTAGGTACCGGTAGCTTACAAAGCTGCGCGATTGGACGTTTGTACTTAGATTTTGCCGTTTTAATCGTGACTACACGAGTGAGCTTGTCTGGACCAGGGTGACACTCAACTACTCTCCCTAACTCCCACTTTGCTGGGGGGAGATTTGGGTTTCGTATTAGAACTAAGTCGTTAAGTTGCAGATTGGCGCGATTCACCTTCCACTTCGACCGTTGTTGAAGCGAGTTCAGGTAATCGCTTGACCATACCTTCCAGAAATGCTCTAGTAATTTCTGTACAGTTTGCCAACGCGATAAGCGATTTTCGTTTACATCAGGTAGGCTAGACGTTGGTACTGTCTTGAGGTGTGAACCGACTAAAAAATGACCAGGGGTCAAGGCATCGAAATTGTTTGGATCGTCATATAAAGGAGCGATCGGGCGTGAGTTAAGACAACACTCGATTTTACAAAGAAGTGTAGTTAGTTCATCAGCAGTTGGCGTAAACGAACCGATCACGCGGCGTAAGTGATGTTTCACACTTTTTACTCCAGCCTCCCACAGTCCACCGAAGTGGGGGGCTGAGGGCGGAATAAAGTGCCATGCGACTCCGTCAGTAGCAAAGTGGTTGCGTACGTCAGGGTCGTCCATGATTAAGCGGAATTGTTCGGTCAATTCTCTGTCAACACCTTGAAAATTGGTACCGTTGTCGCCATAAACTTTAGCAGGTAAACCTCGGCGCGATACAAAGCGATCAAATGCCGCTAAAAATTCTTCGGTAGAACAGTCTTTCACACGTTCTAAGTGGATCGCGCGTGTGGCTAGACAAACAAAGAGTGCTATGTACGATTTCACTGTGCGGGAGCCTCGTCCCGGAGCTACTCTTACAACTAGCGGTCCCGCGTAGTCTACACCTACGTGCGTCAAAGGACGAGCTGGAGTGACGCGTACTGAGGGTAAGTCGCCCATGAGCTGAGCGGGAACTAAAGCTCTTTCTCGCACGTATGCGATACAGGATTTTATGCAAGATTTGATTGACTCTCGTGCCCGTAGAGCCCAATACTGCTCTCGCAGTGTTCGTAACATTAGATGTAACCCGCCATGTTGGGTTTGGTCGTGTATGTCTTGAATTATTAAATCAGTGATGCGATGTTTAGGCATTATCATAGGGAACTTCTCTGCGTCTTCGAGAGAAGAGTGGCGTAGCCGCCCGCTAAGGCGTATAATGCCATTCTTGCTTAGCGAGGGATTGAGTCTTATCAGGGGACTCTTGGAAGATATGGCCCTCTTATTTCGCAAATCGTTAATTTCTTGTGTGTAAGCTTCCGCTTGAGCAAATTTTATCCAAAATTCTCTTGCACTACTCACTTCTTCCGTAGAGAGAGCAGTTCCCTTGATTCGACGTTGTGTATTACGCAAATTATTAATAAATCGTAAAACGTAAGCGGTTACGCGTAGAAGGCGAGGCCATGAAGAGACCTCATACGGAAGGTTCCAACTGTCGACATAGTTGGCACCCACGTGAGCGTGCATATCAGAGCGCAACTCAGTCACATGTTCTTGGGACGCAGGAACAAAGGATTTGGTCGGCCATTGGTCAGAGGAACAACGTATCCAAGGTGGTCCTTGCTACCATAGCGTGTGAGAAATAAGGTCATCAGCGGAGATCCCTCGCGACGTACAGTCCGCAGGATTTGAGGAACTGGGGATGTGCCTCCACTGCGCGGAAGGAAGTTGAGTGGTTATTTCAGACACTCTATTCGCAACAAACGTCTTCCATTTGGAGGGATGGCAGCTCAACCAAGAAAGTACTACCGAGGAGTCAGACCAGCAGTAAACCGGTACTTTCTGTAGCTGCATTGTCGTTTGTACAAAAGTGATAAGCCGAGACAGTAAGACAGCCGCGCATAATTCTAGCCGCGGAATGCTTTGAACTTTGATTGGTGCGACTTTGGTTTTGGCCATCAAGAGTGAGACTTGAATTGATTGCGTGAGAGATGCAACGCGTAGGTAAACAACTGCGGCGTATGCAGCGTTTGAGGCATCTGCTAAGCCATGTATCTCGTAATTTTGTGGTTCATTGCTTTACCCAGTCCATCTGGGGATCGCTATTTCACCTAACCGCGGAAGCTGCTCATGATATGTAAGGCAGCGTTCAGCTAAGTCGTGAGGGAGCGGTTCGTCCCATCCAATCTGGCGTATCCAAAATATCTGAAGAGTGATTTTAGCTCCAATTGTAAAGGGAGAGGCCCAACCTAACGGATCGAAAATACGTGAAATCATGGAAAGAAATGATCGTTTGGTGAATGCAGAAAGTTGCTCGGTTTGAGCATGAAATCGGAAGGAGTCTGTCGCTGGGTTCCAGGCAATACCTAGCACCTTCACATTTTCGTCTTCTTTCAAGAATTTATCAGTGGCTAACCCGTGATTCTCTGATGGGATGTCGTCCAGTAACACCGCGGCATTGCCAGCCCATCTGCGCACGTCAAACCCACCCGCCTTGGCCAACTGGCAGAGTTGGTTGCGCGCTTGTTTCGCTAGAATGATATCGTCGGCACCGAACATAATATCGTCTACGTACGTACAGTTATCGATAATAGGAACAGCAAGCGGATAGTTGTGTCCTTCATCCTTGGCAAGTTGTTTTAAGACGCGGTTTGCCAAAAAGGGAGCACAGGCCATGCCGTAGGTCAGTGTCGTCAGTCTGTATGAAACAAGTTCGTCGTCAGGATATGAACGCCAAACAATTCGTTGGTAGTCCACGTCGGCGGGGTGGATTTTGATTTGTCTGAACATCTTTTCGATGTCAGCAGTGTATACAAAGCGATGCATACGCCAGCGCACTATCAGTGAAAAAAGGTCAGTAAATAGTTTCGGTCCAACATGAAGATAATCGTTTAAAGACGTCCCGTTCGAAGAAGAACACGAAGCATTAAAGATTACTCTCACACGCGTGGTCTGGCTAGTTTCTTTAATCACCGGGTGATGTGGAAAGTAAACTATTTGAGTACTTGAACACAAGGATGATGAGGCTTCGACCTTTTCCATGTGGTTTAACCGTTCGTATTCTTCCATAAATTCGCGGTATTCGCGCGCAAGTTCGGGCTGTTGATTCAGCCTAGTTTCATTACGGCGGAAAATGCGTTCGGCTATGGCTTTGGACTCACCACCTATGTGAACCTGGCCCCCGACTTGCACCAATCAAATTGATTTTTATAATTCTGAAAGATTTTCGTATGTAGTTGATTGTAGTGAAAACCATTTTGTTTGTAGTTGCCTAAAAAAAAAGTTATAGGCACTTGAAAAAATGGCGTCCCCCGAGTTTGAGAAAAAATTGATTTCAATTTTTTTTCGTATACAGAATCGTTTGTAGTTGATTGTAGTTGATTTATTTCCGTTTGTAGTTCGATAGTTGTCGCGGGAGGAAAAAAAAAAAAAAAAAAATGAAAAAAAAAATCACCTAAAAACTGTTTTTAACCCCCAGAGTCCACAAAATCGTTTGTAGTTGTTTGTAGTACTCTTAATTTCGTTTGTAGTTGCTCCAAAATTATTTCAAATACGGTTTTTCACCCCCAGAGTCCATAAAATCGTTTGTAGTACTCTTAATTTCGTTTGTAGTGGCTCCAAAATTATTTCAAATACGTTTTTTCACCCCCAGAGTCCATAAAATCGATTGTAGTAGTCTTAATTTCGTTTGTAGTTGCTCCAAAATTATTTCAAATACGGTTTTTCACCCCCAGAGTCCATAAAATCGTTTGTAGTACTCTTAATTTCGTTTGTAGTTGCTCCAAAATTATTTCAAATACGTTTTTTCACCCCCAGAGTCCACAAAATCGTTTGTAGTACTCTTAATTTCATTTGTAGTGGCTCCAAAATTATTTCAAATACGTTTTTTCACCCCCAGAGTCCATAAAATCGATTGTAGTAGTCTTAATTTCGTTTGTAGTTGCTCCAAAATTATTTCAAATACGGTTTTTCACCCCCAGAGTCCATAAAATCGTTTGTAGTACTCTTAATTTCGTTTGTAGTTGCTCCAAAATTATTTCAAATACGGTTTTTCACCCCCAGAGTCCATAAAATCGTTTGTAGTACTCTTAATTTCGTTTGTAGTTGCTCCAAAATTATTTCAAATACGTTTTTTCACCCCCAGAGTCCACAAAATCGTTTGTAGTAGTCTTAATTTCGTTTGTAGTTGCTCCAAAATTATTTCAAATACGGTTTTTCACCCCCAGAGTCCATAAAATCGTTTGTAGTACTCTTAATTTCGTTTGTAGTTGCTCAAGAATCGAGATGAAGACGGTTTTTTACCTTTCAAGTCCATAAAATCGTTTGTAGTTGTTTGTAGTACTCTTAATTTCGTTTGTAGTGGCTCCAAAATTATTTCAAATACGTTTTTTCACCCCCAGAGTCCACAAAATCGTTTGTAGTAGTCTTAATTTCGTTTGTAGTTGCTCAAGAATCGAGATGAAGACGGTTTTTTACCTTTCAAGTCCATAAAATCGTTTGTAGTTGTTTGTAGTACTCTTAATTTCGTTTGTAGTTTCTCCAAAATACAGATAAAGACGGGTTTTCACCCCCAGAGTCAATAGAATCGTTTGTAGTTGTTTGTAGTACTCTCGATTTCTTTTGTAGCTGCTCAAAAATTGATAAAAACACGGTTTTTCACCCCAAGAGTCCATAAATTCGTTTTTAGTTGTTTGTAGTACCGAGCGACAGGTCTCAATTCGTTGGTAGTCTGTTGAAGCAATTTACATTTTACATTTCAATAATCCTGACGTTTGTGGCTGGCATCTCGAAATGAATTTAGAGTTTTAAACATTACCACATAATTACAGCAAGAAATCTGATACAGGCATTTGATCCAACGGCAAGTTCGATAAAAGTTACCTGAATTACGGTATTTTGAACAGATGATTTTTGGCTGTAAATATTCAATTTGATCCTGTTAGTTACGATTAATATGATTGCAGTCGTCCTAGAAACACTGCTGTATATATACAATTGATGGCTATCAACAAGGCAGACCGCTGCATCAAAATTCCGTTCTCAGCGTTACCCAAAACCGACGACGAGGACGTGACGGAAAACCGGTTCCACTTTTTTTTTTTGTTTTTTAATTTTATAATTTTTTTTTTGGATTTTGTATTTTATGTATTTTTTTTTTGTATTTTTTCATTTTATAATTTTTTTTGTATTTTGTATTTTTTGTATTTTTTTTGTATTTTTTTGATATTTTAATTTCGATACATATTTTTTTTATATCATGGCACATTTGCAAAAAAATTTGGTTTTATTTATCCAATTTTTTTCAAATGTTTTTACTTCGTCTTTCTTTTTTCTGCTCTTCTGTTCTATTTTTTTCGCAGTGCATTGTAACTGATCCGAAACCGTCATGTTACATAACGGAGTTGACAGGATAGAAAGATTTTCAGTCGGACGTCGATTTGACTGTCTTCTGAACACGGACATAAAAAAGCTCGTGGATATTATGTTTTTGTAGTAGGGTTCGAGCAGTGACTGCCCTAGGACGTTGTTGCAGATCGTTAAGTTCTCCCCACTTGCCAGTAACTCTTTTGACAATCGCGAAATAATGCTCGCTAATGTAGATAATTGCGGAAACAAATTTGTAAATGTAGCCGTCGTAAGCTAGCTTGTCTGGTATTTCTTCGAGAGTAAATTGTCTCCTGCAATTTGGATAACCGTGCCGAGCCGCAAGGAGAGGATTTCCAACATCCTCGATATTGAGGATCAAGTGACTACCTCCCGAAAAGCCTTTTATAATGTCGGTACTCTTGCATCGAAAGCACGTGCTTGTACCCCTGAGTCTACAAGTCTCATTTACAGCTTCTTGCAGACCTGTCATTCCACGTTTATACATTGCAATTGGATTGAGATGAAGCACCGGTATAATCTTTGAGTTATCTAATTGGCAATCGCCGCATCGAATTGTTTTTTCAAGGGATGGCACATCACGAAGGATGAATTTTTCCTGTAAGTATGCAATATTAATTTGGCAATCCAATATTCCATCCTTTATTGCTTTCGTGGTACTTAAAAGACATCCTCGCTCTTTATACAGTTTAGCCGTTACTCCCGTCGTCGATAAGGTCTGAACAAATTCGGTAAAACCGATTTTACAGTTCGCCAGATATTCGGAATATGACGCAAAATCATGGCATGCAGCTGACATGCTTTGAGCAGTAGCGTCGAACGCACACGTGTTACGTACCTTAACGATTTTATTATCGATTTTGATTGGCTTTAACGAAGTTCCGTTTGCAAGCAAAGGCAGCATTGAGGCAAATTTCGGCCGTTTGTGAATAATCTCGATATCAGGACATGCAGTGAGATATTTGCCTCGTTTTTTTGCTGTGCCTGGTACATTGGCTTTAATTGGAATTGCGTTTTTGTTCAGACCTTTCCAATCTTCGGTCTCACCAAGAAAGAATGTTTCAGCGGCAACACTGGAAACAGTAGTATCCCGCGATTCGGATGAAATTTTTGTTAGGTCTCTTATCGAGTCTTCCGAATTACAGATGAGACTGATGAGAGACTGGTTATGCGTGTTATCATTTGCTGACTGCATCGGATCGCTGACAAGATGCTCAACTTCTACGAAAGAGAACATCTCCGAGGGTTCAAGACTATCAACAAATTTGTCTGTGAGCTGGGGTGATTCGGTTAAAGGGTCTAGTAATTGAGGCGTTATGTGTACGATTTTCGGATCGTCCTTTCTAGAATCTTTTCCTGGGGCATTTAACAATTTATTTATTCCCTCCAAAGATCTGAGGTGAATAACGAGGTACTTGTCCATTCTGATACCCTTTCCCTTCGTGAAAACTAAATGTTTAAGTTCACGAAAGTATTCTTCACTTCGAGCCGAACTAGCCACACGTGAATCTCCCATGTCTACGACAGTAGAGTATTGTTGATCATTGGCTGTCATCACGGCTGTCCAGAGCACGAATTGTCTGGACAATTTCAAAAGACGATAACCGAAATCAGCGCAATAGTACGGGTTAATCCGACCTTGCTTGAAGTTATCAGTACTGTCCATTTCGATTTTTTTCAGAATTGCATCGATGGCAATGCTCGATTCTAACGTGATTTCGTTGTCGAAGTCATCAAAACGTTCTAGCAAATCAGGTTCAGCGTTCTCGGCATTTTTTAGCGTATCGATAGGAAGATCATAATTTTTGATACGATTCATAATTCTATTCTGGGCAGCAAAGCAATGACTTTCTTTATCGTCAATATTTTCGTGAGTAGAAAAAGCTACTGATAGGATATCGGTGCATATTTCTCTGAACTCAGCAATTTTTGTGCACGAACACAAAAGTCCGACACAGCGCAGATAAAAGTCTTTTTTACCAAGAGACTCATGATTAAAGCAACTCCACCGCGCAACTAATTTGATTAGATGTGCGATGTCAATCCGGATGAGGCATCGAGGGCGTTGTATATGCATAGATGATAAGGTACTATCAAAGACGATACAATTCTCGACATAAGTCTTGAGATCGCTATTGTTGAACGCGAGAGAAGTCGCATTCAGGAGAGCCAGTGAGTAATCTGTGACTACTTGTTTCGGACATGACCCACCAGAACGCAACCATTCGCGCATCCAATAAGTCAGTGTATTAGTATCGTGCTTCTCAGAAATCAACTGAAAACAGTAAAACCTCCCTTATAGTCCAAGTCCGTGTTTCAGAACCTCTTTTATAGTCCACAAGAGGCGTGACGCGAGCTACGCTCAACAGCCAATCAACGAATAGCACTCAGGGACGTGATATGTAAGGATTGGGCCCTATGCGAATTTCTTGGCCCAGGGCCGTAGCACATGCCTACAAATTTTCACCTTTGCTATATACAGTACATTATTCATCTTTGTCTGTTTATTATGGAAAATATTAAGTTACACTTCTACATTACGTATTAATCAGAAGTCAGTTGACAAATTAAATCTGTAAAAGGTTTTTCTATCAAGTGTGTATCCTTAGGAAGCCTGATTGTTAAATAATTTAGTCGTAGTAGATGGAAAATTATGAGCTACTTTTCTTGTGGTAAATACTTTCTAAAGAGAACTAGGATTGTTAGATTAAAAAACGAGAATTTGGATTTCCCTTTGGATTCTGAGCTATCCTAAGTGCCAAAGGATGCGGATACATATATAAAGGGGAAAATAAAGAACAGACAAATTTTTTTCTATTCCTTGTTTACGTATCAGTATATTTCATTGCCAAAATTTATCATCTACATGCGAATTTTTCACATGCCCAGCAGCTTCTGTCAATGTTTAGACTCCCATATTATTTCAGCTGTTATTTGTCGCATCTCTTCTAACTCCATTGCATGATGTGCTTGGCATTCCCAACGTGCTTGGAACCACCTCTGAAAGGTCGAAATAGCAGCAAGTGCCTCTATTGCTGAAGGTTCGATAGCTGTTGAATTATCATGACCTGCTTCTTCGTCTGATTTGTAATCGTCGTCTATGTCAGAATTGGGTGAATTCTCTTCGTCACCTTGGACCCTGAAAAGAAAAATCGATGAAATACTGAATAATGAGGAAAAATTTATTATTTTATTGAATTATTTATCGAGTGATTGTCGAAAAGATTGGGTATGTCCTGACTTGGCTGACTTTTTTTCACAATGGACCTTATACCTTTGGATTATGTCATTGTCATTCAATATTTGCCATCCGCAGTTGGCATCGGCATTCAGCCACTCTGATGCTTGGTCAGCGGTGCAGTCTTCAAAGCCAGGAACTCTATTCAATACGTTTAATATGTCTTGAACTTGGTCACGATTTTCCGGTTGAACTTCATTGAAAATTGTTGATCGGTTTTGTAGTAGCTTATGCCATGCGTTTCTCAAATTCTGCTGTGTCAGAGAAGCCCAAGCGCTTGCGATCTTCAGACAACAATCAGTCATATTCAGACCTCGTATAAAATCCCTAACTGATTCTTCGTCTTCCTTTAAAAGTAGTTCCCTTAAAATCTTTCCTCTGTACAGCTTTTTCATTTTCTCGATGACCCCTTGATCCATCGGCTGGATGAGTGCAGTCACATTCGGTGGCAAATACATGACCTGTACCATGAAACAAATAGAAGTCAACAACAATATATCTTTTCTATTTCTAGAAAAATCATACTCTACATTCTCCATTTCAATATTTCAATATACTTATAGTGATCTTAACAATAACTTCGTATTCTATTAGTTATGATCATCACACTAATTTATGATGGATTTATGTACCTCAAACATCTCGTTGACAGCATTTAGTGTTGTGAGCGCAGGATGCGAAGGGGCATTATCGAGCAAGAGTAGTACTTTCTTCCGCTCTCCATACTTAGCCAACATTTCTTTGCTGACCTCGGGAACAAAAACTGTTGTATACCACAACATGAATAGTTTTTGGTCCATCCATGCGCTCTTCTGACCAGCGTACACAACACGAAGATTAGCAATGTTTTTGAAACATCGTGGTTTTTGTGATTTGCCAATCACAAACAATGGCAGTTTATGCGTACCGTCTGCATTAGAGCAGACCATCACCGTAACTCGATCTTTTGCTTCTTTTCTTCCTGGTGCTGCTCTTTCTACTCTCGCTGCTAGGGTCTTCCTTGGCAGCGACTTCCAGTTCAGGCCAGTCTCGTCAGCATTATAAATTTCTCCTAGTCCATAACCACCTTCCTCAATGATTTTTTCCAGGCGAGAAGAAAAATTAGCGCCTGCTGCTGTATCAGAGGAAAGTTTTTCGCCTTGTATAGATAGAGCATGTATTCCGTATCTCTTTTTGAATTTCTCAAGCCAGCCATTACTGGCTTTGAAGTTTGGCGGTCCACCCATCATATTGTTTAGAACAACAGCCTTTTCTTGTAGGATTGGACCCGAGACCGGCTCATTTAGGCTGCGTTTTTGTAAGAACCAAGTCAATATGGCTTTCTCTATTGGTTTATGGTCAATTCCTGTCACTCGTTTCTGAGAGTCATCTCCGTATGCAGCTTTTGTGTTGATAATCTGCGTAGTTACGTTTTCTTTATTTAAATTGATCCGATGGATTGTTCTTTTGCAAACACTGTACTCGATGGCTAGATCACTTTCGTCCTCACCCGCTGTCAATCTTCGAATTATGTCCGCCTTTTGTTTGAGAGATAAGCTTATTCGTTTCTTCCGCACCTCCATATTGTTCTTCTTCAGTAATATTTGGGAAAAAAAATTCCTATAATGTACCACGATAAATCTCACAAAAATAACACTGGCCTGTACTGGAACACTTCAAACGGTATTTGAGGTTGTTGAAGAGTTTGGGATAGGTAGGGTTAATTTAAACACAGCAACACTTCTTATTTTGTTTAACTTATTTATTCTCGTACTTCACTTATACACTTGGTTACACTTCTTTTACTCTTTGGTTATTCTTCTGATACTTTCACTCTTGGTTACTCTTCGAATACTGACTGACTTTCGCTTGTTGCTTCGCTCTCTTATATACTATCTTCTTTACTAGCACTTTCTACTTCTATATCTGTTTCCATTTCCAGGTCTTTCTCTTTCTGTATCTTTCTACTTCCACCTATATTTCCATTTCCAGGTCTTTCGCTTTTCTGTATCTTTCTACTCGCTTACTCTAGGTGCTTTCTACTTTACCTACAAAGGTTAATATTGCACTCTACAAAAGTTGACATTGCACTTTCTCAATAGAGGTTATGGTCGTTACTAGTCGTGACGCGCGTGATGTCATGAAACCTAAAGGGGCCCCACGCTCACCGACGCTCGAGTCTGTGTGGATGTATTGGTGCACAGTAGGCGGAGCTTATAGACTATACGAGAGGTTGTCCTTGGACTATATCAGAGGTTAGACTAAAAGAGAGGGGACTATAAGGGAGGTTTTACTGTAAAGGCAAAATCTTTCTGCGATAACCGCACACAGCCTGGTACAAATAAACGACTCGTTTTGAACCATCCGGATTTGGAATTTGTTTGACTAGTGAACCCGTTGCGTCTAAACTAATGCTGCAGATATCGTCTTCCTTTAGAAACTTATTGTACATAAAAATCTGCGTTGGACTCCAATACATCAAATAAAATTTATCAAGCCCAATCTCGTGAATACTCCCATTGAACTCTTGACTATATTTTATGTCCCATACTGAAGCAAGAGCCGATTTAACTTTGAATAACCCTAACTCTTTATCTCGAGTTTCCTGTTTTGCTTTACGTAACACATCTTCAGAAGGTAGGTTGGCCGGTACAACATCTCCGAAATCCATCAACCTATTAGCCTCGTTGCGTCGCCAAGCATAGGTTGATGTACCCTGCAATTCCTTACCGATTGCAATACGTCTGTCACCACGTATTTGCCGCTTTTTTTCATGCGCTACCCCACGAGAATCGAAAGTCGAAATATGTAAAGTCGGGCCATCCTCAGTCGGCTCGCTTAGACAATAAATGTGAATCTTCGACCTACATTCTGAACAGAGCCTTTAATTGATAACAATATCTCTCCAGGATTTCGATTAATTTTTGCGTTTTTAAAAGAGTAGGGACAAGGCAATTTTAAATGGCTCCATAAGACATCGTATACTGCGTCCGTCCAACCGACAACAAGTACCTCGTATTCTCGATCTCTGTACTCTACGAGATGCGATTTGAGGTTGTTCCAATCGTTTTTTGGAATCGTTATTGCTTTACGTATAGCTGGTAATACGCAATCCATTTCCCCCATCGACCAATTCAAATCGTTTCGCGAATCATCCGCGGTTGTGTCGAGATTACTTTCGTCTTTGGTCGATTCCGACGTTTCGCGCGAATGGATTCGATTGAAAATATCATTTCGATTTTGCGACAGATAAAGGTAGATATAATCCTTCGACATTTTATTTTGCATCGCATCGACTGCCTTTTGCCAAACATCGTCGCCCCACGGCAAAAGCTTGCCCTCGTCATCAAGAAACCAGAGCCCTTTGAAAGCTTCGTAAATTTCATTAGGCGGATTCGCCGGAACTCTAGGCATTTTGATGTTGCTTTTGGAGCTCAGCTCACGGTGAGTTGCCCAAAGATGCTACAAGAATAGTAACAGATGTCAGCGCAGCGTGGCGCTGCGGCTACCGCCTGTATATAAAGCTATGCGTCCGATCTGTGTTTGTCCCCACTACCTCGACCGGCTGCGCAGGCGCAATAAGCCTTGGAGTACGACAACTACTGCCTCACTACTACTAACAGTATACAGAGAGGATTCTGTGGAAGTTAACAGTCAGTTAGGGCAGATTAGACACTTTCCGTGTTTTCGTCTGTTCGTTGCAGCCTGGCCATCCGTTTTTTTCTTATTAATGGTCGAATTGAGTTTCCCGAGAAGCCTGACAAGATGACCGGATGACCAGCCTGCAATAAACAGAGGATAACACGGTAACTGTCCAGTCTGTTCTGACTGAGTGTTAACTTTCACAGAATCCTCTCAGTATACGTATATATCTATAATAGGATGGCCTTTATGATCCCTTTATGAACGTGTTAATTTTCATCAACTCCTTTTCCAGGTCTGGAATAATATTTAGTAGAAAACAATCGAAGATTTGCGTCTAATTGACTATAACCCTTCATTTCTTCGATCTTATTCGCTTAATCAAACGAATGCAAGTACCAATTTGCAATCGGGAAAATTTAATAACAAATTCAGCCGGGAAACTACGCGAGAGAATGCAAGGTTAATTTTTAATAATTTTAGGAAGTAATTTGAATTTTCTAAAGTAATTTTGAATTACACACCCTTATATACCCTGTGTCGGCCTATTGAGTATGTGCACAGATTGACGTTCTCATTCAAATATGCACGGATATCCTACCGGTAGCTTTGTCAACCTGCGAAGATATTGATCATCAAGAAAACCATTGCTTCGCTGCCCAGAATGGGATTATGATTCGTTTGCAATATCACGACCCCCGTCGTGATCGGCTTAAAATCCCGTGAATAGTGATCCCGATTTGCTGGAACGTTTCGATGATTTTGAAAATGTGATTACTGTAGAATCGAGGATAGCAATCTATGCGATGTCAGAAGAAAAAAACGCTAATGACAATACTGCAAAGAACTACAAGCAATTCAAGACTGTAGATCGTTACTATAAACAACTACAAACGATTCTATTGACCCTGGTGGTGAAAACCCGTCTTTATCTGTATTTTGGAGCAACTACAAACGAAATTGAGAGTACTACAATCGATTTTATGGACTCTGGGGGTGAAAAACCGTATTTGAAATAATTTTGGAGCAACTACAAACGAAATTAAGACTACTACAAACGATTTTGTGGACTCTGGGGGTGAAAAACCGTATTTGAAATAATTTTGGAGCAACTACAAACGAAATTAAGACTACTACAAACGATTTTATGGACTCTGGGGGTGAAAAAACGTATTTGAAATAATTTTGGAGCAACTACAAACGAAATTAAGAGTACTACAAACAACTACAAACGATTTTGTGGACTCTGGGGGTTAAAAACAGTTTTTAGGTGATTTTTTTTTCATTTTTTTTTTTTTTTTTTTTCCCTCCCGCGACAACTATCGAACTACAAACGGAAATAAATCAACTACAATCAACTACAAACGAAAATCTTTCAGAATTATAAAAATCAATTTGATTGGTGCAAGTCGGGGGCCAGGTTCACATAGGTGGACTCACCGATAGGAATAGGTGGTCCTATTTCGAAAGGTAATCTGAGGAGATAGGTGCCCTCCTCTAATCGCGAATGAGTACGATCGAAGTGTGATTCGCATTGTGATTCATCTTCCGTTAAGATTGGCTTTGACGGAATGTCTTCTAATTCCCAGAGGTTAGCGAAGCATACCTCCGGCCGTTCGTTTATCGTCTGATGATGCACAATTAGATTTGGTGCATGTTTCTCGAGGTTCGCGTTTACACTACCGGAAATTACCCAGCCAAAAATGGTTAACTGAGCTGTTGGTGACCCGATTGGTCCGTGTCTGACTCCATTGCGTAAAATCAGACCGTAGAGGTCAGCTCCTATCAAAAATTCGATAGGCAATGAACTGGAAGGATCTGGGTCTGCTAACTCAAGATTTGTCAAGTGAGCCCAGGATCCTTCAGTAGCAGTAGCTTTCGGTACGTAGGAAGTGATTTTTGGTAGGATAAGTGCGGATACAGGGATGCTGAGTGAAGATGGGCCACACGGGCTTAAGGTGACCGAAGCAGCGCTCCGCACACAGCCCACGGAGGTGCCACCAATACCCGAGACTGATACTGTCAACCGTGTACGTTTCGCTCGCAGAGTGTTAACAACAGCTTCCGCAATGAAAGTCGACTGTGAGCCCTGGTCCAGTAGAGCTCTGATTTTGATAGAACGTCCAGAGTCAGACCTGAGTACAACAAAGGCGGTGGGCAATAATATAGTTTGGATGTCCTCAAGACTTTCATGCTGTGTAAAATGAGTAACGGTTTCAGTGCTAGATTCCGAGCCACTAGGGGGTTTGTTGTGCTCAGGTTGCGGCTCATTATTAGATCTAGACGCATGTCCTTGTTCCTTAGATAGTGCTGAATGTAACAGCGAATGGTGTTTACCTTTACATGTCTTACACACACTCTTGCTATAGCATGCGGACGGAAAGTGTCCACCTGCTAAACAGTTAAAACAGCGCTTATGCATTTTCAGAAATTCGAGCCTTTGCTCGGCGGTTTTATCCCTAAACTCTTTACATTGATAAAGCAAGTGATTGTCCTCACAGAGAATACATGCGTAAGTAATGGTATTGGTCTGATGTGAATTTACATCGGTTCTTTTTGCAAATTTATTTTTCTGGGACTTAGTGTGTGAAGTTGATTGTGAATCCGTAAGAGGTACGGATTCCAATCCTCTGATGCGAGCAGATAGAAACGAATCTAGCTGTTCGTACGTGGGATACGTAGTTTGGTCGCCGAGCTTGAATTCCCACTCTCTTCGCGTCGATTTATCGAGTTTTTGCACAATAAAGTATACAATCAGATCGTCCCACTGTTCTACTGGGCGCTTAAGATTCTTTAATGCGGTTAACGCGTCTGACGTTTTGTCTCGCAGGCAGCGAAGCTCTTTAACGGAGCTAGAATTCAAGCTAGGCGTATCGAGAAAACTTTGCAAGTGCGCCTGTATAATAATCCGTTGATTATCGTATCGTTTTTTCAATAAGTCCCAAGCGGACTGATAGTTAACGTCTATTACGCTAACATTTTTCAAAACTAAGCTTGCATCATCGACCAAGCTGGCTTTCAAGTAATGAAGTCGCTGTACGTTAGTTAAACTAGGGTTATTCACTACAAGTGACTCGAAGATATCTTTGAAGTTCTCCCAGTCCGTGTACGCTCCTGAAAAAGTGGGTATAGCGATACGTGGTAGCTGGATTGAAAAACTAGGTTGCTCAGCGACAGTAGCGTTACTAATATCGTGAGCTTCGTTCATAATTGCGACAGGTTGAGTCAACTTGTCTATCCAGGCAGCTAGATAATCCGCAGCCGTCGCGAATACATCTTCTATGTTTTGATACATACTATCGGTAAAATACTCATGTGTGGTGCGTTGCTCCTGGGTAGCGATCACCTCGATCTTGTTGTTCGTCACCCGGCAGTCGTGCCAGTATTCCTTGAGAAGCAGCTGGCGATTCCGTAGGATTGCTGGTGTGTAATTGTTTTTTCCGACTTTTCTGACATTGTCAGTGAACCGATTTATCGAGCCCATGTTAGCCACTTGCTCGGTATAGAGTGCTTCCATGCTTGTATCGGCACTTTCACACTTTGTCTTCGATTAAGTTCACTCACACACTTGCGTTGATCATGCACAATGTGTACACACAGAGTTCGAACAGTCAATTTAGTTACAGGTATGAGTTCATGATTATTGTGTGAGTTGGAAATATTGCCTCACTGACACAGATACACTCACGTGTCACAGTTCGACGTACTAACACCGTTCAAACGGATACCGTATGATTGATAAAGGTATGTATGTTATGTATTGTTCACCGAGAACGTATACAGTCATGTATAGGGGTTCACTCATATGGCACACATATAGTAGAACTGTTATCTCCGCGTATTAGCAGTATACGTGATCAGGCCAGGTACACAGCCAAGATTCGTTTACAGTGACGTCTTGACTTGATCGATTATAGCTTTTAGAGAATCAATGAAGATTCGGTGATATTAAATTATATCACGTTAAGTGTTTGCTTGGGATTAGCAGTATACTAGAGCCGAACACTTGTACAGCACGGAGCGTTTATACTAACGCCTTGTCTAGTCGCACTTGTTCACACTTTTTCAACATAGATTTTGACTATCGCGGACTCTTAGAGTCGGTTAACGGTGCAGAATTGGTACAATTTTATTACTTTTAATCGAGATTTCACTTGTTCATGCCCTGAGAATCCGGCTCGAAGGACCATATGTTTTAATGAAGTTGGTTAATTTAGCTGATTTGATTTTGACACTAAGTTTCGGGATTCTCAGGATGTTGGGGGAACAAAACATAAACAAGTACTTGAAATACGTTTATTACCACTGAGGGCTTGCTTTCGACTGCCTTGGCATTACATTTCGGCTTTTGCCGTAACCGATCACGGTGGCGCGAACGTCCAGCCTGCGTCCGTGACGGGCGCAGTTCTTTGAATTTTGGGGAATTCGAAACAGAGCAGTTTGCAAATCCATGTTCAAGATTTGATACGCGTTCTAGAGCGTCTAAGAAATGAAATGAATATACGCAAAAACCTAGCAGCCTCAATTTCCATTTTTTGTTCTCCTCAATGGCTTATTCAAAATGATTTCAGGATTTGCTGATATGCATGATTCTTTCCTACAAATGTAGTGAGGTCTCTAATCGATTATCGTGCTTCTAATAATAATGGGAAATAATGAACCGAAAAAAACATCACAAGCCTTTCACATATAGTTTATATGTACATGTTTCAAATGTTTTATAGTGACCAATTAGACCCATTCCTTCAATATATTAACTATGTTGTACTCCATACTCAGTTAATGTGAACGTTTCAGATAGTCCTGCAATGTCCAGCAATCAAGCGGACATAGTTGACATAGGTAGAACACAACCAAACGTGCCAAGCACATCAAATATTCCTGTTAGAATGGAAGGTAACATTACAATGAATTAGGTTATTTTTGACATTTGTTACTGACATGAAAGTTTATCAACAAATTAAATTGACACCGATCTAAAATAGATACCCAAAGCCGAACGTGTCGACCATTGAGTTGAAATAATGCGATTGTGAACACATATACATTAGAGTGGTCGTTAATCGGGGTACCTTCGAATTTTTTTCACGAGAGTCCTAGATGCTGCTGCTCCTTTGCTGTCCTTAATCGGTTTCAGATAAATAAAAAAATAAAATAATCCCACCAAATTTCAGCTTGATATTTTAATATTAACCTATGCCCCCAGCGATTAAAGTTTTAAATGCAAATTGCGTGTATTACGTGTGTAAAAATTTGAAACTTGGTACAAATATTCCTCATGGTATAAAGTATTACCATATTATCAGGACTATCGTTAAAAAAATTCTATGGTACCCCGAACAACAACCGCCCTAATATACTGTGACATTGCAGATTCGCTGCCGTCACAGGAGCCCTTCTGGCTGCCAAATAGCTAGGAAATTTAGAGTAATAATACCGCGAGAGAGAGACGAAACACGTCAGACCTTCGGAAAAACAGCGACACACCACAGACAAATAGTAGATTCTGAATAGATGGTAATTTGAAGTGTTTTTTGTTAATGTACCGCGAGGGAGAGAGAGAGAAGGAGCAAGTTACGACGCTACGAGGATTTCCGCCGAAGACTACCGATACCGAGATGACCTCCCATTTCACGCCACTGCAGAGGCTACCACGATACGCAGCCCAGGACCTGCAAGCCACGGGTAGTATCGCAACATCAGGAGGGAAGGATGTCGACCTTGGAGAGACTTTCACTGTGAGATAGGGGTCGCATACGGCTCCACGCCAGGAAAGCTTATCTACCGCTAGCAACTGGATTGCGACGACGGCGTATAGGGTTGTACGTTACCGCTACAACCTCCCGTCACCGCAGCCGAGGACACCATACCGCTCCTGCCAGTATCGCCAAAGGACAAACCACGTGAGGGTAGGCGCGAAGAGCCTCCCACGTGCTCCTGGCAGGCCAAGAAAGGTGTAGATCCGGTCCAAGGACACCTAGATCCTGTCAGGAGGTTGCAGTGAGGTCGTCTTCATGTGAGTCTACCGCTGAAGAGCGAATCCCGTGGGGATTATTGAAGTCAGGAAGATACCGCATTCTAGAATCTAAGGTCGCACCTTCCCGAGGTCATCTTGCCGCATCTATGGCCGAGTATTAGTCCAGTCAATAGCGATTTTTTCGTGACAAAACTCCCACTGGCAATTTGACTGCGCCATATTTTTAAAGCCGGTTCACAGATGGAAACTAACATGTTTCCAACTCCTAATTTTAAGTGTTTTTTTTTTCTTGAACAATGTTTAAAAACGAACAAACACGTTTTTTAGTAGTTTTTCGCTTCTGGGATGGAAACTGGTAGAGCAATCTTGGTAGGGGAGAGTCGGGTAGCCCCGGACGGCGAGTAACCGCGGACATCTGAATTTCTAAAAAACTAAAAGCGTTGCTTGGATGGAGCGTCATTGTAAATGTGTGAGCTTTAGAGTAGAAACAAATACAGTTCAGTTGCATCGTGGGCGCCAAGTAAGTTAGTCGTCAGTGTCAGTGTTCTGTTCCCGCTAAAATTTTCATCGCTCCTGTGAAACTTCATTGTATGTTATCAAGTACAATATGTAAGTATACATACTTGTCTAATGGTCAATGTTTCAAGCAATTATATATATTTGGAGGTTGTAATAATATTAGTAACAATTGTTGTACAATTTGAGAGCTGTGTTAAAAAATGTTACGTGATAACTATCGGGTATCCCCGGACACGGCAATGTCGGGTACCCCCGGACACGGTTTAAAGTTTTAAATTTTGAAATTTGTTTGTTCACAAAGGCAACTTTATTATCATTTTGCTTAGTTATAAAAACTATTTTAAAATGCTGTTACCATTTTTGCAGAAAGACTTAAAATATGCCGAAATTTAAGGAGAGAATAAGTGAAAGAGGAAAATGGGATGAAAATAAAATGAAAGAAGCAGTTAAATATGTGATGGAAGGCAAGTTTTCAGTAAGACAAGCTGCAGACAGGTATGATGTACCACGAAGCTCACTTCACGATCGCCTGAAAGTTTTAAAAAGTGGCAAAGAGATAGTATTTCAACCGAAATTGGGTCGATTTGAATCTACATTTTCTGAGAACTTCTCTATTCAACTATATGAACTGTAACGTGGCAGATTAGCTGCCGCGTAATGACCATCGCCTCTTCTCCCAGCGCAAGCGACCTCGCGTTAAAATGTCATTATTTCGTATCGAGGCAAGAAGTACCGCAGCTCAAGTTCCCAAGGTCCCGATTGTAACCCGTAACCCTGTATATTAATTTCTTGGTCCTGTTCCTATATCTCTTATGTATCCGTTTCGAGTCTACCGCCGAGGGAGATCATCCCTCCTTAAGAACACTACTGGCAGGTAACCTGGAAGTCTCAGAGTCAGTAGCGAGGAAGCAGAGAACGTCGTATCCAGAGATATGCCTGGAAGAGCGCTGCAAAACTGTCTCCCCTGTCGCCCTCCTCTCCTACGTCACTCACCGGCCTCGTCCACCGGTTACATGCAGAAATTCCGCCTTCCAGGATATCGAAATCGTCGGCCCGCCACCTTACGTCATCCTCGCGAAAGCTCTGAGAACCAACGGGCCCTGCCAGGCCGCGACGCGGAAGAAAGAACACCCACAGCGTCATTCAAAAAGTACCAATAATGATGTCTTCGCGAAAACCCCACCCCTCTTGTTGATTCCCTTAACGACGGGCGCAAGCTCGCCACTTCTTGCTTGGATAGCATTGCGTTCAGAGCCTTTGGACTATTTTGCGATTTTTGATTTGCTGGTGTTGATTATAAGTTTGAGCCATTGTTCCCTGTAGTATTTTATATTATCCGATTATTACCTCAGTTTGTGTTTTGAGTACCTGAGTACTTCAATAAGGTAGGCTTTCGCCCATTTATTGGTTGAGTTGATCGATTTCTTGTTGCATTGCGTGATTGTGTAGTTGGGTCAGGCCTCAACGAGGGTGACGCCATTAACATATTATTGGGATTTTCGTGTTTTAGCCTGGTTGTATCGGGTTGATTATTTAGTACTATTACTTTTGTGTCCCGTATTGACATTATTGTGACGAGTGAATCGATCTTTCGTGAATATTAGCTTCAAAAATAATTATTTCATCGATAGCGTCCTTTTTCCCCTTTTAATTTTTCGTCCCTGATTTATTGGATTTATCGGTCTAACTAGTCCTGAGGAGGCCCAAACTAATCCTATCTCTGCTCATTTAATTTGTAGACGTTGATTTTGAGATAAAAACCTCCCATTAATTCCTTAATAATTTTCCTTTCGGTTCAATCGAAAAACGAAGCCACGCTTTCCTTGTTCTCAATTCCGCCATAATTTCTAGAAGAATCGATCCCCTCAAAATTAATTGAATTTTCCTTTAATTATCATAGAGCCTAGGAAGTTGATTTTAAGAATCTGATTATATCAATTCCCTTAAATTAGTAGGAAACTTGAGCTGGTTTATTTTCCGTAGTATATTTATTATTTCGTAAAACCTTTATAACTCGCCATTTGTTTAATTATTTAGTGATACATAGTTGTATGTTGTGTTTCTTCTTCAAATATTCGGGAATGTTCGGGTGAATTCGGATCGAGTCGATTGTTCGCGTCTTCCACGCTTGGCACTTTCTCTAGAAAGTCCTACGTTATCGATCTAGCCCTCATTAATTTGTTAGAGTCCCGTAATTATTGATTCCGGATCCTTCCTCATTCCCCGACGTTATCGTCGTATTATGTTACCTGACATCATACTGTGTTACCACGTCATTCTTTCCTACCTTATCCTAAGATAATTGTGTTGTTCTATTTGGGTTATCTGTTCTATATTACCCTATGACCTACTGTTTCTTTGGTGACCTACATACCTGCTAGTCTATCAGCTGTTTCCATTGTAGTGTGTTTCTCGGTTTAAGGCCTTCTGCCTACCGATTATTTTATTTCTTGTCGAGCCTTATTTATGGTATTAGCCCTTGTTAAGTAATTAGTTGGTTACATTTATTTGTCATTAACGATATTTCTCCATATTGAAAGGGAAATACCGTATTGTTTTATTTCAAAAAAATATATTGGTTTCTTTGTTGAAATTCCATAAACCATAAATT
The DNA here is from genome assembly GCA_944452935.1 of Rhogogaster chlorosoma. Lineage (NCBI taxonomy): Eukaryota > Metazoa > Arthropoda > Insecta > Hymenoptera > Tenthredinidae > Rhogogaster > Rhogogaster chlorosoma. Next base: position 11,577,390 of record OX101800.1, on the reverse strand, counting down.
GTTCGCTTCGCCCTAATTATTTCGCCCCCATGTTCCCCTCACCCTGAGCTAACGCGGAACTTGTGTGTTTTCGGGATATAGTTTAATTTTTATTGATTTCGGTTTTGATTATATTATTCCTTTGAATTATTTTTGTCTTTTTGCTTTTGGTCATTGAGTTATCGCGGTACCATTAGGTACCTGGCGCCCAACACTTTAGCTTGATGCGAATTTAACATTTTCTAAATTATAGTAGTTTTGTTTTTCTAAATTAAATTCAACCCCTAGCTATCCCACAGCGGATCGTCTCGTATTTGCTGGCGCGGTACGTCGCGGAAGTACCCCCACCGTCGGCGGTACACGTCACAGAACATGTCAAAGAACTTGACAATTGCCTGATGCCATTGACCAGGAAGGAGTTTTTGAAATTAGCGTTTGATTTAGCAGAGTCTTAAACTCCCTCATAGGTTCAACAAAGAGAAGAGAACTGCAGAAAAAGACTTTTTTTTTATAGTTTTAGCGAAAAATTCTGGACATTGTTTTAAGAACTTCCGAATCGACTAGCATTGCGCGGGCTGTTGGATTTAATAAGCCACAAGTCAATCGTTTCTTCGACCAGCTTGATCAACTTCAAAAAAAATATAACTTTGTTCCGTCTCGAATCTACAACGCCGATGAAACTGGCGTATCAAATGTGCATAAAAATGATAAAGTCATTTCGATAAAAGGGAAAAAACAGGTTGGCAAATTAACTTCTGCAGAAAGAGGTCGAAATATCACATTAACTTTTGCAATGAATGTCACTGGCCATTTTATTCCTCCCCTTTTTATTTTTCCACGAAAAAAAATGAATAAAAATGGTCGTTTGATGATAGGAGCTCCACCGGATAGCATTGCCATTCCACAAGAAAGCGGATGGATGAACGGTGACGTGTTCTTGCAGTGGATGCAGCATTTTAATCGCCATACTCAGCCAACAGAAACAAATCCTGTCCTTCTAATCTTGGATGGCCATGCAAGTCATAAGGAGCTGGCAGTTATAGAATATGCACGAAAACATCATATTCATATGCTGAGTACACCGCCTCATACAACTCATAAATTACAACCGTTAGACAGGACATTTTTTAAACCTTTCAAGGCTGCGTTTGCTACAGCAAGTTCAGCATGGATGAGGCGAAATCCAGTAGCTAGAATAACTGACTATGACATTGCTACACTTGTGGATGAAGCCTTTGGCAGAGCAGCAAGGTTGGACATAGCACAAAATGGGTTCAGATGCACAGGAATTTATCCTTTCAACTGTGACATTTTTTCTGACACTGATTATTTACCATCATTGATGACAGACGTCGCGCAAGAAGTTTCCAATGAAAATATGTCCAATCAGCCTTCAGCAGCCCATGCTATATCGTCAGTGCCTTCTACTAGTCATGCATTGCCTGCAACTCAATCGGTGCTGCCAACTAGCTCAACAGATTTATTGAAACAGCTGTCACCACTACCTGATGCATCACAGAAACGCTTGTCGACGCGGGCGCGAAAAACCCAAAAGAGCGAAATTATAACATCTTCACCCTATAAGAAAGAAGTAAAGGAAAAACAGAAGAAGAGAGTCAATAAAAAAGACCAAACGGTAAAACAACAAAGAAAAGCTTCTAAAAAGATATTGAAAACAAAGAAAAACATTCAAAGCCTTTCTCAAGAAAATAGAGATAAAGCGACCGAATGCATCATGTGCGGAGAAACATTTGAAGAAGACTGGATTCACTGCCAGGAATGCAAAGACTGGGCCCATGAAGATTGTGTTTATATAGATGCATCGGATCTTTATTTTAATTGTGATGTTTGTAAGGCTAAAAAACGGTTGCACCACCACTGATTATTATGTCCGGGGCTACCCGCTGTTTCTCGTGATGTCTGAAAAATCAGACCAAATTATTTTTAGTATATTTCATTAAAAAAATGTGATATGAGTACTAATGTTTAATTATTATAACTGAAAAAGGTCCTAATAGTATATAATGTATAAAATAAAGACAAAAATTCTGGTCATCTGTTTTTTTATGTGCAATTTATTCAAGTGTCCGGGGCTGCCCGACTCTCCCCTACTCCAATATGAACAGTTGTAGAGAATTGAACAACCTTCAAAACGAGCTCTGGACCGAATCGATCAGAGCATTTTCAACCGAGAAAAATCGAAAACAACCCTAAAAAGAGGTGTGTTTTCAAAAATTCATAACTCCGCCATTTTACAAGTCGTAGCATAGGCCTTTCGCGCGGTAGTAGTGAATAACATGTAGATAACATGTGTATAAAATGGGCACTGTCGGATGAGTAGTTTTTGCACAATTGCAAATTGAATTTTTTTATCATTTTCGATAAGCCATCCTTGCTCGAGAAGTCGTCAGATCATAATTTTCTAAAGCGATTTTTAAGGCGTCTTCTCACTTTGGAAATTAAAAAAAATCGATTTTTTTTTTTTTTTTAATTTTGAAAGTACATATCATCAAAAATGTTATATCAAAATTTCATAAAGATCGGACGAGTCTAACTACATTTTTGGGCGACCGTTAGGTGACTACCTGAGAGCACCCGGCTGATCCCTTTGACGCCGCTCGGACGGTCCCTGTATACCTGACTCTATACAATTGAATAGTCGTGTTCTTTTGTTGATGTAGTACCCCTTGCTTAGGTATATTCTGTTTTGGGGTCTATACTCATCTAATAAGACCTTAACACGTGCATCGCTGACTAAGCCGAGGTAAGGTTTTTTCATGATTTTTCTGCAACCAAAACTTTAAACGCGTTTATCTCAAAACAAGGTTTTTCAGTGCGCTGTTGATGAAATTTCCGAAACTTTCCGGCCGATTGTCATGAAATTTGAATGACATATTCTTCATAGTTATGGCTTGTAACATTGCATGTTACAAACTGCTCCTCACCCCTAAACGAGACCTTAGTTAAGACGGGGGATCGCTAGTATGAATGACGTATGAATGAGTAAGATGACCCCGAGGTCCGAAATACTCCCAAGAGGCGACCGTGACCGACTCAGATAATGAAACCGATTATTTATTCTTTTGTTTTTTTTTTAACACTTTTCTCTGGCATGTGGGCACCGAGGCATTATTTATTGGATATGGCCTAACGACCCCGACAGGATCCCGACGAACGTCTGCGACTCGATGCACCGGGGGCGAATTTCTACCAAGGCGCCACTGAAGCTCGGGAGATTAGCAAGTGCACTGCTAACTCCCCCAACCAGTCGAGGATGCGGGAGAGTGTCCACGACACTCTACAACGAGGGACGAAGGTGGCGGATGAGATTCCCGCCACCGAGAAGAATCTACGACCCGCATTCCTCGACCGTTGACTGAATATTCTAAAGACGGTTCACCCTGGGTTAATTTGTGAGCCGACCAAGTGGGCTTGAAGTGGGCTTGGCGCAGCAAGCGGTATCTGTCATACCGACTAAAATTTACAGTTTCACCCAGCTGCGAGCTAACTCGTAGGGTAAATTCTGATTGATACCAGTTGGGATCTGAGATACTAGCAGACACACTGTTTTAGCGTGCGTGTTTTTTCTCCACTTTATCGACTATGACGAAAACCTACAAATCGTATACTCTGGGAACTTTCCACATCAATTCGAAGTTCAATAATTAAAGTGACTAAGCTTCGAACTTTTCTACAAAATTATATGCATTTGCGTATTAGCAAATTCCGGTAAAAGTTTCTAACAATCGAATTGACATGTGACAAACACGCGAAGTAATCAAAATGAATTTTATGTGCATCTGTTACACTTTTAAGTATACGTTTTAATGCTTTCTGGAGTCTTGTATGCAAGTCTATACGTGATTGTAAAACAATAAAAGAAAGCTCGAACTAGTTATCGCGCTTTGGCATTATTATTATTTCCCCCGTTTTTCTTATTTTATATTACATTTATCCGCGATATTTCTTATATCGTTCAATATATATACGATTTCTTATGTGGGATGAACACGGACCACTGAATTGAAAAAAAAGCTTAACAATATATTTCAACATATCTTGGTTTTTCCGTCTTCGAAACAAAGAATATATGACAATTGTTTTTGAACATTTGTTCAGCTTACGGGTGTTTCTGTCAAAAATCTTAGTGATTATTATATTATTATTATTTATCATTATGAGGTGGTCCATTAATCTGCGACTTCAAAATTATCTAGTAATATCGACCGGCTGGCATAGTGAATATAGACCGATAAAAAATCAATTTTACAGAATAAGCACATAGCGAGGTAGTAATTGAGAGAAAATGATACATTATTCAACCAAACCATAAATCAAAAATGACTATTTAATTTTCTTCTTTCTATCATATAGGGAAGTTCACCATTATTTTTCACAGAAACTGTTATTATTTTGATGTAATGATTAACGAATGTGTTCTATCGTTTAAGAATAAATTTCAATGATAATATAAAGACAGGGATTATCACAGGTAGGGGAAAAAAGTTGTCCATATTAGAAGAAACGGGGTGTGAAAATGGACTATTGGCCATAATTGAACCGCTAGATCGTAGAAGGGTACATATAAAATTATATTGCCACTTCGAGATGGCCCCTGGCCACTTGGCAAAAACAAATCTTAATTTTAATTCTTTAAACATACATCCTAATCTGAAATTTGATTGCGCATCTTTTTTGGCCAATTGAAAAAATCGTCATCTTTTTTTAGTTAAACTCGCTCTAAATTCCAAGATATAAGTTTTTACTTCAAATTTGAAACAATTATGTGAAATACTCTTCTCCAGCTGGTAAAATAATTGAAATTTATCTCATACGTAATAAGAAAAAGCGCCAAAAAAGGTGATGTTAGTGCCATAATTCTATAATTCTTTTTTATTCCATCAATCGCTTTGAAAATGATGAAAGCGCACATAAATAATTCGAAATTAAACATTTTGAAACTACCTAAACGCAGAAGATCGTACGTTGGCAGATACGACGCTCTGCCTAAACGTTATCATTATAAAAAAAAAAAAAAAAATTGAAGCTCAAAGGACATATGCGCCTAACATGCGATCTTCTGCTTTTATCTTCACTAAATTTCATGTTTAATTTTTAATTCTCGCCAATTCCTATTTATCTGTGTATGTTTCCATGGTTTTTATAGCGATTTCATGAAAAAAGTAATTACAAAAATGGTGGATACGACCTCCTTAAATTAGCTGATGTGCTTTTTTTCATCAAACTAGAAACAGACAGGCGTATCTGCCGGTACTTACGACCTCCTATACTATTAATTGTTGGATTATTAATCTTTCAACATTTTTTCTGTTTATAGTAAAAAAAAAGTACGTAATCAAGGGTCGGTAAATATAAATAATCATATTTTTATTATTCATCTTTTTTGCGTGTTAAGAATAGCAAAAAAAACTTAAATACATTAAGATGGAGTGGGTATTTCTATATGAAGTTATATAAAATTTTCAGATTCGGAATTTTAAATAGAATAGCAAAATGCTTGGTTTGTAAAGTCTTCTGATTCTATTACGAAATTGAACAAAAATGTCAGGTTATTTCTTATAACAATATATCAATTGGAATCTTTGCTTTACATCAAAGAAGATGAATAATAAACTATTATTTCGTGTATGTACCGAGTCTTGATTAATTTGCATCTTTGGCGAACTACGCGAGTCGCTGCTCATATATTAATATATTCTCCCTGTAACCTACGCGCGCGGCAGCTAGGCGGTGGTGAAATAACGTTAACAATTTCTGAACTATTCATTTGTTTGAAGTCAAACTTCCCAGAAGACTTTTTCGCATCCCCATAAACAACTTTCTCACTGGAAGTTTTCGACCACTTCAAATCCGTTTGACTTCCGAAGCGCTTAAAGATATCCATAATTGATTCTTGCAAAGATTCTGAAAAAAATGAATAACTTTCTTGTTAACAACAATATTAACCTTCTTCTTTCTTCGTTATTCTTGAAACACTAAAATATATTATTCCTGAAAAATTCGTTCGGAAATTTAAAACATTGGGTAATCTACAACGAGTTGAAGTGAAAAAAGGCGGAAATTATTGTCCTAAAAGAAAAACACGTTTTTTTGTAAACATTCCGAAACGACAAAAGCTACAAGTTTTTTCACGAGGAAAAAGAGATGCGGAATTAAATTCTCTACAAGAACACATTTTGGAAAATTTGAGATTCGTGATTTATTCTCTAACTGCTCAGGGTCCAACTCTGCGGAGCAAGATTAAACTATATCAACTATGAGACCTTTTGATTTTATGAATACCAAATGGTTGTATGTTGGCGCTTACGACCTTCTTCCATCAAAAAATGCCGCAAGATATGCATTGATTGCACATCATAGTACGCAATTGGGTATTTGAATGGATTTTCTTCTCTAGATTTCAGTAGTTTAGAAAAAAATAATTAGGTCATATTTTTTCATTTTTTAATCGAACAAATATTTAACCTGATACAATGGATTGAAAACTTTAACATTGTGACGTCACCCATGTTAAGATATATCTATGTTTTACGAAAACTGGAATATTCAATTACCCATAACTTTCGTAATTATGATTTTTAACGAATAAAAAAAAATGACCTAATTATTTTTTCTTCCTCTACGTTAACCGCATGTGAAAATAAAAAAAAATTCCATTCACAAAACACAATTCCTCAGAGATGCACCTCCGCAATGATTTGCCCAGAGCCCGTGAACGCTCGAACAACGCTAGTCAGCCGCTCGGCACAGTCAGCTGTCAATGTGGGAGACTGCGAGCTTGCGAATAAGCATGAGCAGCGTTCAGTCGTTGCTGAACCGTGCATCCAATTCGACATATTTTATTGTACGCAACGACTTTGTAGTAGTCCGACGCATTGTGTTTATTACGTGTATTACGAAACGGATATTTTTCCACAGGCGTTGGCTAATTACAGGTAAGTGATTTTCGATTCGTAATTTATCCACAGTAATTACGAATGATGGCTGGCCATAAATTACCGCATAGTTTTACTTGCGCGTATTCGAAATGTGCCAATCGTAGCAGAGATAACGTTCCTGGTCTACGATTCTATAGTCTGCCAACAGATCCCGCGCTCGCGCTACAATGGCTAGTCAATAGCGGACTTGCCCACATGGCCGAAGATAACGGAAAAGAATTAGAACGGATTCGAATATGTAGTCGACATTTTTCTCGCGACCATATTAATCCGCATGGTCGTTTATTGCGTCGTGTAGTCCCTTTCGCTCATGATAGAAAGCCGATCATCACCGGGGTGGCTCCACTTCCGGGTATTCATAATGCCTGCGACATCGAGAGAAAAGCTTTGAAAAGGCAAATTAAACTGAGAGACAACGAAATTATTAGGCTGCAGCAGAGCAATGTAGAGCTTCAACGGTCTCTCAAAAACGCAAGATTAGCGGCTTCGCGACAGAAAACTAAGGTTCTAGCTGGCGTATTTTCAGACGATAGCCTTGCTAAAGCAGTGGCCCGTAGAGTCACTGGGTTTTTGTATACTTTTGTCATAATGCAATTATTTCACAAGAAGCGTACAAACTACACTCCAAATGAACAGGAAATAGCCACGAAGATGCACTACACCTCGCCAAGCCTGTACGTCAAACTGCGAGAACATTTTGGGTTCATGCTTCCTTCGTTGTCAGCATTGAAACGTTGGTTTGGGAACATAAATCTGTGGCCAGGAACCTGCCCGGAAATATTTGATTGTTTGAAGGCCAAGGTATCATGCATGGATCGGAATGAACGGCAATGCATTCTTCTATTTGACGAGGTCAAATTGAAGAAAGGCTTCGAGTTCAATGAGAGTCGCCAAAAAATTGAGGGCTTCCAAGATCTTGGCAGTCTAGGTTCTTCGACCGGCGTGGCTACGAGTGCTCTCGTCTTCATGGCCCGCGGATTGTTGAACAATTGGAAGCAGCCAGTTGCATATTTTCTGACAGCTGGCATCGTGCATTCCGAAACACTGTCCAAACTTATCGACATAGTACTCGATGACGTCATTGCTACCGGATTAGATGTACGAGGATTGGTCTGCGACCAAGGCACTAATAACCAAAGTGTTATTAGTGGACGCTTGTCTGCGGACGGTCCCTATTTCTTTCACGAGGAGAAGAAAATATATTGCTTCTTCGACGCTCCGCACTTGTGGAAGAATTTGAGGAATCAGATCTTAATCCACGACATCATATTTGATAGTCCGAGAAAAGCATCATGGAACGATGTGCGTGAGTTATGGAGGCTCGAGCAACACCAAATGACGAGAGCTGCTGTCAAACTATCGACCAAACACGTGTATCCAGGTATTTTTCAAAAAATGAATTGTCGCCTGGCGTTGCAGGTCTTTAGTCGCAGAGTTGCTGCAGCATTAATGGTCGCCGGAACCACGGACTGTATCAAAAGTAATACAGTTATGGACACCGCATGGTTCTTCAGAGAGTTGAATGACTCGTTCGACAATTTAAACAGCCGATGTCCTAATGACGCGAATCCGAACCGTTGTGCTCTCTCCGATCAGCGTCCACAAGTTCAGGAAAATTTGGAAGACGTCCTAAAACGTTCTGCAGAGTGGCGTACGGTCACTGATAAGGGCCTGAAAGTTCCTCCGTGCTTCAAAGGTGTCCAACAAACCATCCAAGCTGTTTTACTGCTGTGGGAGGATCTCAAAACGGAAGATGTTAAATTTTTAATGACATCTAGATTAAATCAGGATCCGTTGGAGAATTTGTTCTCAATGATACGCTGTCATGGAGGAACCTACAATCAGAACCCTACAGCCACTCAATTCAGACTGATCTTCCAGAAGAACATCGTTCTTAATTTAATGAAACCAGCGCAATCTGCAAATTGCTTGGACGATGAAGATGATACGCTGTTGCATGCCGATGTACAGGCAGCAGCAAATAACCGGACTAGAAAAGTAGCCAAGCCCAGCACAGAGGCCAGCCAGAGCAATGCTCTGCACTTTGACGAGGAACCCGATAACGATAGCGACGACGAAGAAGATCCAATCGATATCGAGGAAATTCTCGCCAAGGTGGAAAAATCACGTACAACCGAGGCAACGCTCGCAAAATCTGCGGTGGAATACCTAGCAGGTTACATTGCCAAAAAATCTGTCGATAAGACAGGATGCGAGCGATGTCAAGAAACGCTCATCCATCCTGATCCGAAGCTCGGTGATAGGCATCTGTTGACCTACTTCCGAGCTTATGAAACAAAGGACGAAAAAGAATTTGGGCATATGTGCGTAGCAACCGATGATTTCTCATTTGTCTTTGATTTGATAAATGCGATCTTCGACGCCGGTTATCCCCTATTCAGGGCCAAGTATGATATTCAAGACCAGCTCTTCCGGCTGATGAAATCAGCTGTAAACCGTACACCAGAACATACTGGTTGGTTTGATGAAGAAATCTGTGGCCAACATCGTTGTGAACTTGCGTATAACTTTATGCGTGTGAAAATCAACAAAGATGTAAAGTGGATGGGCGAGTTATTGAGGGCTCAATCCACCCGTAGCGTGCATTCGAAGCCTCCGCAAAAATTAACGAATTTGCGAAGTGCATAGTACCAAATAAAAATAAATCATGTGGTTTTCATTCTTCTTTTGATCATGGTACTTTCTTCGGATATAAAAAAAAAAAAAATCGCAACATCGCATCTCTTTACAGAGGTGATCGAGTTGAACGAACCAAAGTCGCAATTTCGCATCTCCTCGCAGATGATCGAGTTGACCGACAAAAATAATAATGATTCGCAACTCTCCGGGGTTGATCGAACCAATATCGCAACATCGCATCTCTTTACAGAGGTGATCGAGTTGAACGAACCAAAGTCGCAATTTCGCATCTGCTCGCAGATGATCGAGTTGATCGACAAAAATTATAATGATTCGCAACTCTTCGGGGTTGAACGAATCAAAGTTGCAGTTTTACATCTCCTTGCAGAGTTGGTCCGACTGAACAACACATGTGGGAGACATTATCAATTAGCCTCCTCGTGGCGTCTCCTGGAAATGCTCCCGAAACCTGAGCAGCTAATAATTGACAAATAGACACTTGTATTATACTTCTCTCTCTTTTTGTATATTCTTGTAATTATAGCTTTTGTAATTAAGTTGATTTACCTTCTATCTTTCTTTTTGTTTTATTTTATTTTTTAGTTTGAGTTTTGCTTGCATTAGACTTCTCTCTCTTTTTTGTACATTTTTATTAACTTTAGCTTGTGTAATTCAGCTGTTTTACTTTCCTATCTTCTTTCATTCTTTTTGTCTTATTTTATTTTTGTTTAATTTTTTTTTTTTTTTGTTGGATCATACTTCTCTCTCTTATTTATATATTTTTGTAATTCCTGGCTTTTCGAAACTCGTCTTACGGGACCATGCCCCGTGACGTAATAAAGGATTATCATTATTTATTATCTGGAGAAATCCATCCCAGGTCACCCAGCCCGTGACCCTCAACATTTTTGATTTTGTCAAATTTTTTTTTTTGATTTTTTAGTATATCCATCGAGCAGAGTTGTCTTCAATATTTTGAGATTTTTATCTCAGCCTCTTGGAAAGTTTTGGATTATATAATTCAGGTTGAATACTATCTAGTGAAATTTTAGTTTAATTATTTTCGTAAATTTAGAGTACGTTCACTGATAATGACTTTAGGTCGTTGTTGAAAAACTAGGCGTGCAGATATGTACGTAAATTTATAGTAACTCTGTGTTCTTTAAATTTAAGCACATTACAACATCGCTCACGAAGTTTTGACATGATTACCGCGTATTCAAAATATATGTGTTATATTAATTGACCGAATAAATCGAAAAAATTTAAAAAAATTGAAATAATACAAGTTTTCAAAAAAGATATTTCAGTTTATAAATCAAAATAACAATATGAAAGTCAATCCAAAATTTTTTTCATGAATTTTTTTCATGACAGTACGATTCAAGACAAAAAGAATAGTCTATAATTTTGGATCGATATCTCTTTTTTTGGAAAAGCTATGAACATTGACAATTGAACCGCCGGATCGTAGAAGGGCATATAAAATTATTTTGCCATTTCACTGGCCCCTGACCACTTCTGGAGAAAGTGTCAAATTTTTAGTTTCAAAACCTGTATCCTTATCGGAAGTTTGATTGCGCATCTTTTTTTCCTCTGGAAAAAAGTGATAGCCTTTTTCGTTTTCGAAATAATGGGAAAAACCACCATTTTTTCTAAACGAAAAATGTTTCTCTTTTTTCACTTCAACTCGCTGTAAAATCTAAAATATATCGATTTTTTACTTCAAATTTCGAGCAATTATGTATCGAACTATTCTAAAACTGGTAGAGCGACTAAATTTTTTTGTAATTTCAATCCAAAAAAGTTATTCAATTTTTTATGAGTAATTACACAAATCGCGTTTGAACATTTTCAATCGCTCGGTCTATCGAGGTAAGTTTGAGCATCGCAAACTTCCAGTGGATGAAATGGTCGTCAGGATGTGTAGAAGTTTTCTGTAAAGTTTGAACCCAATTGAGCCAGCCCTTAATAAATTACGAGTGTTTAATTAATGTATTGAGCCGCGCGACGTAGCGAGTAAAGAACTCAGCAGCGGCACCGCGTTGGGTAGGCACGGTCATCTTTATGGACGGCCGTTGCACGTGGAAAACGATGTTTTCCAATGATATTTTCGTGCACAAATTCACGTAAATTAGGTAACTATTACTCATATTAATTATCAGGATCATCTAAATCTGTGTACAAACTAATTTTTTCATACTAAACTTATGGTGAATTACGTATTTTATATTATGAATTGATATAATACATACAAAAAACTTCTAGATATTCTGACGACCATTTCATCCACTGGAAGTTTGCGATGCTCAAACTTACCTCGATAGACCGAGCGATTGAAAATGTTCAAACGCGATTTGTGTAATTACTCATAAAAAATTGAATAACTTTTTTGGATTGAAATTACAAAAAAATTTAGCCGCTCTACCAGTTTTAGAATAGTTCGATACATAATTGCTCCAAATTTGAAGTAAAAAATCGATATATTTTAGATTTTACAGCGAGTTGAAGTGAAAAGAGAGAAACATTTTTCGTTTTGAAAAAATTGTGTTTTTTCCCATTATTTCGAAAACGAAAAAGGCTATCACTTTTTTCCAGAGGAAAAAAAGATGCGCAATCAAACTTCCGATAAGGATACAGGTTTTGAAACTAAAAATTTGACACTTTCTCCAGAAGTGGTCAGGGGCCAGCTTGAAATGGCAAAATAATTTTATATGCCCTTCTACGATCCGGCGGTTCAATTTTAGGTGACAAATATTCGGTAAACCCAAAACTCATTATTAGGGGTTGAGATAAAAATCTTGAAATATTTGTGAAAACTCTTTTCGATAGGTACTAAAAGGTGAATAAAATTTCGTCGAAGGATGATGGATGGACGAGTTGGATGGAATCGCTGGATCGGATGAGTTGGGATGGACACGTCACTTCGAAGCGGCTCCATACCTCTTCATCTCTGATTTGATTTTTAATTTTATATGTTGTCATTCAATGTCCGGAGAACCTTCATAAACTAAGATTAGGCTTAAGGGCGTTGACTAGGTAAAAAACGCGGGCTGATCCGTTTCCCGCGTAAACTGCGAGGAGCGAGACAGCAGACGAACAACAATGACAGAGCATCGTAGCGGCCACTGGGGTGTGAGGAGAATGAGAACGCTGAGCTCCCTACTCCTCAGTAGCCACAGATTTGGTTTAGGTTTAAAATACATTCGAGCGAGTCTGAGAGACGTTTTTCCATCTTACCCATATTACACTAGACAACCCGAATTTTATAATTGAAAAACACGAATTAAATCGAAGAACTACAGCTCACACGTGCGCGTGAAGAGATTCTAATTCGCGAAAGGAGAAGAGTAGTGGGAGGTTTGTATTTATCCCTAACAACGCTTGTTATTTGTGTCGCGACCGCCCAACGCGGCAGAGCCCGAAATCGCATAATTTTTCCGCCAAATATCGGCAGTTCAATGCTTCAGGATGGTCGTGATTCTTCCTAAGCCATTGATCCGATTGTAAAGATCTTGATCTTGATTCAAAGATAAAGGATATAGCTATGAAATGTCTTTCGCCAAATATTTAAAAAAAAATCACTTCTCGTTGTAACTCATCTCAAAGATGGCCTATTTTCAAGATTTGTTTTCGCAAAGCTGAAAGTAAAATCGCGAATTCGGCCAAATAGGTGAGCCAGATACATCTTTCATCTATAAGAATCTTCATTAAAAACTCCATTATCTAGAAAAATGAGGAAATGAGAAGAAACGTCCTGAGAGTCTATAAGCGCGCGCTCGGCGAGGCCTAGTCAACGCCCTTAAAGTTAACGAATGAAAGACACGAGCTAGTCCTAACATCGGGTTAGGTCCTAGTATTGACAATTACTCCGTACCTCCTTCACAATTAAACTATCATAGGTTTGTGTTTATAGTATCCGCGTGTAAAATGTCACATTTTAACTAAAACACTATCACTATACCCAGTGCTACTTACGTGTCCGTTATTATTAATCCTATTCAAAAAATAATTATATAAATTCGTAAGCGAAAAACTTTTTTTTTCTTTTTTTTCAGCTCGATTCTGTGACACATACCTATTATGTACCTTAGGGTGATCCAAAAAAACTAACGTATCGAATCTATGGTCTTAAAAGGACCTATTTACTGAGAACAAAATTCCCTCAATTGGAAAAATTTTTATTTAAATTTTTAGAGGTGTCGGTAGCCGTTTGAAATTTCCCATTTAAATAACACGTAAAAAAATTCTTTTTCATTAAAAATGCTGTAATTATTTAACCGTTTGTGATAAAAAAAAATTCCAGGCATATTCTTGTAGGGCATTAAATTCTCTAAAAAATGACCTCCGAGTTAATTGTCTAGACTCAAAAATTCATATACTTATGGGCTACGAAAGTGAAACAAAAGTAGAAATAGCCTGCCTATTTAGGGCTTTATAATTGGAAATATTCATGCTAAATAAAAAAAAGACACTGAAATGAAATAAAATGTGTAGAAAATGTTGATTAAAAACTAGATTTGTCAAAGAGAAGAGAGTTCTAATCCACTTATTTATTTTTTATTGCACAATTCATAGCCCATAAGTATATGAATTTTCGAGTCTAGACAATTAACTCTGAGGTCATTTTTTAGAGAATTTAATGCCCTACAAGAATATGCCTGGAAATTTTTTTTATCACAAACGGTTAAATAATTACAGCATTTTTAATGAAAAAGAATTTTTCTACGTGTTATTTAAATGGGAAATTTCAAACGGCTACCGATACCTCTAAAAATTTAAATAAAAATTTTTCCAATTGAGGGAATTTTTTTCTCAGTAAATAGGTCCTTTTAAGACCATAGATTCGATAGGTTAGTTTTTTTGGATCACCCTAATGTACCTACTCATTATAGTACAAATGAACGTGAAAATTTCAAATGGAATAGGTCCGGTAAGATATTCTAATGCATTTTTATTAAAAACAATTTATTTTCCATAATATATCGTGCAATACTTTACACAATATTTCAATTATTACTTTTAAAGGCACATACTTCATTTATCGATAAACCGTAGATATTCTCTTCCGTCAGACAGGACATTTGTGTCATCAAATGTATGCATAATAATAATTAATAATTAATAATAATAATAATAATAATAATGTTGGATTCCGGGTGGCGTCACCACCTCCCGGTCTCCGGCACTGGCCCTAGTTTTGTCTCGGGCCCTTAGGGCCCATCTGACTTACTCGCTAAGTGGCTGGCTTAGAGAAAAGACGTACGTTGTAAAACAGAGAGTTTTCCTTTGATAAATAAAACGGTGTCAATAATATCAAAACATATTTATTTAGAATGATCCTTCAAATAATAATAATAATAATAATAAAATTAACCGTCTATGCTTTAAAACCGATTAGGCGTTGAAAATATATATATAAATAAATGTTTCCGCGTTGCGGGCGACCCCTCCCGCCACCTCTTCCGCCCCGACGGCCGCCCCTCCCGCCTCGACCGCCCCTGTCGCCGCAGTTGCGACGATGCGACCACTTATACCTAAAACAGACACCATATATCATATTATTGGTTAGTTATATAACAAACTTTGTGCCTGCGTATAATTTTATTTGTATATTTTATATAGGTATGAGGAAATTTCTTTCGGGGAACGATTTCTAACTCATTGTCGGGAAAGAGTTAGGGGCATTATATAAGAAATCGATCAACCCCTGGGCTTGACCCCTTTGAATCTTACCCCCGATATTTCGTAGAGTATTTAATCGCCTTACTAAAACACGTATTCACGATTTTTATTTTACAATTTTATCTAAAGTGGATATGAAATTTAAAAAAATGAGAATATGTATTTAAAATCCGAAATAAATATGTTTTATGTAAGTTATGTGTTTTTTAATCTTTGTTATATTATATTCTAACATCACTCAAAATCCATAATATTCTTTGAACAATCACGGAGTTCAAAATTAATCCCCCACACAATAGGGCTCCCTATACAATTTCAAGTAGACATGATAAGAGAGATAATATTTGAATAATTTATTAGTATGTATATTATGTAGTACGTATGTATGCTCACTTTTCGTCCCGCCGCTCCTTTTTGGTCTTCGGGGCTCCATCGCACTCCCTCTCGCCCTCTTCCTCATTCGTAACCCGCTCCCTTTTTTCCGTGTTTCCAGTTGGCTAGTCAAACACGAGTATTCATAAAAGCGATTAAAAATCAGAATTTCGAAAGATAGTATAGTGTCGGAGGCTGGTGGCTCGTGAACGCGCAGAAATGAGCAGAAAGTGATACAAAATTTGATATTACCGAGGTCAACAGAAAAAATATTCTTAGATTGCAGTTTTCATATAGTCAAAAGTGACAAAAATTGA
This sequence comes from Rhogogaster chlorosoma, assembly GCA_944452935.1. Classification (NCBI taxonomy): domain Eukaryota; kingdom Metazoa; phylum Arthropoda; class Insecta; order Hymenoptera; family Tenthredinidae; genus Rhogogaster; species Rhogogaster chlorosoma. The sequence goes on along the minus strand of OX101800.1, from coordinate 11,561,438 downwards.
TGCAAGAAGTAATTATAGTGCATGAGGATTACAAATTTACAAATGCAAATTATTACATATTGACGCGCCCCGTTCGAAAAGAAGTACATATATCAGAAACAGTTGAGAAGGGAGTACCTCGCGATAGCATATTGGAAAACAATCGCGTGGTGCCTGGAACTCTATAATATATGGGCAATTCTCCACTATTGGGAAACTTCACACGCAAAGTCGTCCGATGAAATCATTTCTTAAAAATCAGAAAAAAGCTGTGGAAGAGGCAGCTTGAGGGCTAGGTTTTCCTACTTCTGTAGTGAGTCGATTGATTTCTTTATATGCACGAAATATTACTTATATATACTGTTAAATTTGGTCCAGGGGACTGTTTTTAATGGTCAGGGACAACCAGAAATGGCTGTTTTTAAATGAAAAATATGAAATTAAAAAAAAAAATCTTCAACCATTATCAACATCCATTATTATATTTTTCAATTCATTGGTAAAAATATACATGGACTAATCGGAAAATTATGAAAACGCTCGCATTCACCGATAACTTGGGTCTGTGACACACCAGGGAACTGTGTTTTTGAATGTTTAAGAGGGAATAAAACAAATATTTGTTCAGAAATCTAACTTCGTACGCAGTTAGCTTATTAGAACTAATACGGATTTCAATTTTCAATGATAGTTTGAAAAAATATAAATAGATATGTAGTGTTTATTTGTTGAGGACATCGAATTTCCCAATAGTGGAGAATTGCCCATATGTATTCCCTATACTTTGCGTCATTCACCTCTTGCTCTCCTTCTGACCGCAACTCTTGTAGCTCAGCCCGTATTTCTCTCAGCTCCGCAGCATCGTCGGCCAGGCGTTTTCTTTCTGCTCTTATTTTCTCCCATTCCCTCGCCAACCTTTCTTTTTCTTCCTCGGCATTCTAATTAAAAAATTAAGTTATAACAGTTGATAAATAAATGGTTAGTTAGAAGAATGAATTATAAAAGGGTATGTTTGCTTCCCAGACTGAATCTCCACGTGTTCTGTTGGTAAGGTGTAATAATTTCAACCCGAAAAAAATCTTCAAAACAAAATTAAATTGAAATAATCGGAAAAATGCAGCGTTGTTGGAATAGAGAATTTCAATTGCTCGGTGGCACAGGTTAATGATGTAGTAGAGGTCTGCAACTTGGCCCAGATATTGATAGACATATTATATATTATTATATCTATAGGTATATACGGTACAGTGGTCGTTAATTTTTAACGTAGACCAGATACCTACTATTACTACCCCTTGAATCGATAGATAATTATGAGAAAACAATATGTACATTATTTGAGATTTTTAGCTTGTTAGGAAAGGGTGCCGAAATCGATTGGAAATTGTAAAAAAAGGTTTTTACTGGACAAAGAAATCTGTCAATTTCCGATGAAAAAAAAAAAGAACTACTTGGGAATCAATTTGATCAGGTTAGAAAAAAGTAGTTCTCTTACAAAAAATTCTATAAAACTTTTTCTGAAAAGAATTCTTCTCGATTTTCGATTAAAAAAAAAAATTATGACGATTTTTTCCATAAAAAGTTTTATAGAATTCTTTAGAAGAGAACTACTTTTTTCTAACCTAAGCGAATTGATTCAAAAGTAGTTCTTTTTTTATTAATCAAAAATTGACAGATTTCTTTCTCCAGTAAAAACCTTTTTTTCCCAATTATCGATTTCCGCACCCTTTCGAATCAAGCTAAAAATCTCAAATAGTGTACACATTGTTCTCTCATCATTATCTGTCGATTCAAGGGGTGGCAAGTATATATTAAATATCAACGACCACTTCAATATATGGGTCATTCCATGTCAATTCAACGACGTTGCGACGGTGACCCTCTTCGCTTTTTTTGATTTTTTAATATGTTTTCATAGACGTAGAAAGAAGTCTTCAGCTAAATTTTCAGCTCTTTATCTCCACCCATTCCGGAGTCATCGATTTTTGCTTAAAAAGTGTATATCTTTGACTATACTTATGATAATCTTATTTTATAGAGGGTCAATTTTTTTCATTTCCAACGCACTTTCTGAAAAAAATTGAAAAACTGGAAATTTTTTTTTTTTCAACTTTTTGATGCTTTTTCGGCCATTTTTAGTCAAAAAATGCGTTTTTCGTTCAATGGGACACTTTTGATTTTTTTCAAAAAAATTCACCAAATTCTACGTTGAAAAACAAAATTTTTGAGCCATAACTCAAGATGGGCTTCAAATAACTTCTAGTGAAAACAATTAAAAAACAATTTTTTTTTCTGTAATTCTGATTTATTATACGGGTATACTTATTTATTATTTATTATAAATTAGTATACTTATTTATTATTTATTATAGATTGTTTTTTAATTTTTTCCACTAGAAGTTATTTGAAGCCCATCTTGAGTTATGGCTCAAAAATTTTGTTTTTTAACGTAGAATTTTGTGCATTTTTTTGAAAAAAATCAAAAGTGTCCCATTGAACGACAAAAGCATTTTTTGACTAAAAATGGCCGAAAAAGCATCAAAAAGTTTAAAAAATATTTTTTTTTCAGTTTTTTAATTTTTTTTCAGAAAGTGCCTTGGAAATGAGAAAAAATGACCCCCTATAAAATAAGATTATCATAATTATAGTCAAAGATATACACTTTTTAAGCAAAAATCGATGACTCCGGAATCGGTGGAGATAAAGAGCTGAAAATTTAGCTGAAGACTTCTTTCTACGTCTATGAAAACATATTAAAAAATCAAAAAAATCGAAGAGGGTCACCGTCGCAACGTCGTTGAATTGACATGGAATGACCCATATATATTCTATATATTATAGAGATTGCTATAATATAGTTATTTATTAGACTGACCGTTAAAAAAAGTTTATGTTCAAAGTTGAAAAATCTTAGATTAACCTCGAAAAAAGAAGATCTTCAAAGTTTCAATGCTCTATCTCCCTCTTAAGGGGAGGCACCAGTCGAATTTGACCGATCGATCTAGAGAATTCTAAATTCTCGAATATCTCCGAAACGGGGGTATCAATCGGATTGTCCTTGCGGCAGCCGATGTTTGAGGAGTAATGACGTCGAGTTTTCTGGTAAAATGCATGAAATCTTTTTTTTTTTTTTTTGTGCGTTGAAAAATGCGGGCGGGTGACTTATTTCGACTAGCATCAGTGCCCACGCATCATTGACGCGGACAAAAGTATGTAACAACAAGTCTACACGGTATGACGAGCACACCCATTACAAAACATCTTCGTTCCATGCAGTAATAAAGTGGAAAAGTGCAATTCAGATTTCGTTGTAATTAGCGATTGAAAGTTGTTGGGCCGCCATGGTAAATGGTTGGGTTGTCATGGCAATCCTTAGTTTCCGAGATGCCCGAGAAAGAAAGGACAGCGCAGAGTCGTTTCGTCGGTACTGCAGACGGTGGACTACATTGTTGCATCTCGGAAACTAAGGATTGCCATGACAACCCAACCATTTACCATGGCGGCCCAACAACTTTCAATCGCTAATTAAAACGAAATCTGAATTGCACTTTTCCACTTTATTACTGCATGAAACGACGATGTTTTGTAATGGGTGTGCTCGTCATACCGTATAGACTTGTTGTTACATACTTTTGTCCGCGTCAATGATGCGTGGGCACTGATGCTAGTCGAAATAAGTCACCCGCCCGCATTTTTCGACGCATAAAAAAAAAAAAAAAATAAAGGTTTCATGCATTTTACAAGAAAACTCGATGTCATTACTCCTCAAACATCGGCTGCCGCAAGGACAATCCGATTGATACCCCCGTTTCGGAGATATTCGAGAATTTAGAATTCTCTAGATCGATCGGTCAAATTCGACTGGTGCCTCCCCTTAAGCGATGCCGGCAATTTTTTCCTATATAATAAGATTTCATTTGTTTTCAAACCTTAATATTTATGAATTTTATAACGAAACATATTTTATCTGGGATTGACAATACTTTTTACTCAAACATTTTCTATTTTTCATGATGGAATATTCAACATGTCGTCCAAAAAAGAATATAGTCTAGAAATTAGCCTAGATTTCTTTTAAGGAAGTATAGAATTAAAAATTAACAAATCAAAATGGTAACGAAAAATAAATCATGTGAGCAAGCTCTCAAAAATAGAAAAAAAAATCCATTCAAATACCCAATTGAAATTTTCAGGGAGGAGATTTACCGCAATTCATGTCTGGAGAATGGATTAAGATAAAAATATGAAAAAAATCATAGAGACAAAATCATATATGTTGAATCGTTTTTGAGGATGAGAGCATTGAAAATAGAAGATGACCATATTAAGGATCACGCTAGCAGTGTTGTGAAAATTGGAATTAAATTTTTATTCAATCACCTATCACTTGGGCAATGTGTAACAAAATGGGGAATTCCATTAGAAATGTAATTAGTGACTCGCAACAATGCACCCTAATATGTATGTATAGTACATCGTTATTGATATTAATGCTCCGAAAATTAATGATAACATTTAATAAAAACAATAAGTTATTTTGATTATTTTCCTTTTTTTTTTAATATTTCAACCAAATTCCTAATTATTTTGATTTCATTATCATTTTATAATTTACTGCCGTATGTGGGAATTCAATTGATTCGAATTGTATATATATACTATATATGGAAATATTCACTGGTATTCTACGAAATCTATGACAGCATTCAATGACTGAAGTCATTAAAATCATTCTAAAATCCGTCAAGAAATCACAAGAAAACGATTTTATTTGAAATCATTCGTGCATTATAACACTTGGAATGACTAGCCCCTCGGTAGAGAGCCTGCTTGTAGTAGCATTGTATATGTGGAATATCTAGACGTAAATAATCCTTTATATATAAATTTATATTAGGTATATTAGGCCATAATTTTTGTTTTCATGTACTGGACATACGTGACGAACTGTATCTGGGTATTTATCTTTCACGATCAGATTGAATACGGATTTTTATATTTATATCACTTTTTATCGTAAAAAGTTGTCAATTATACAAAGTCGTTTAATTACGCGGAAGATGAGCGTTACAAATCATCGGGGCGTCTAGACGTTAGTATGGCTTGTAATATTTCCGGGGTAATTTTCATAAAAGTTATCTAGAAAAATCCTTTTGCTGTGAATACGCGGGCACTCTTCCAAAAATTCATCTGTTCAATTGTTTAAATAACTTTTTTTAATGAGAAATTATTCAAAAATAGTAAAAAAAAATTTTTTTTTATGTTCCAGCTGTAAACAATTCAATTTGCTCCGAAATTCGGAATTGTGGATATTAATACTTTCGAATCATATAGGGCACAAAAAATCGGAAAAAGTTGACTACGCTTCCTTTTCGACGAGTATTGTTTAAGAAAAACAAATCACTTTCACGATGAAAGTAATACTCTGGTTTATATTAGTTTATGAATTCACGGCACTTATTATACGTAATATGCGCGGTATTTTCTAACCGGGAATAACCAAATCTATCAATAAAAGATTTATAAAAAATTGAACTACCGACTTTACGAACAAGTTTCTGACATATCAATGCAACGACCTTTCCCGATAATTCTCATTAAATTTTCTCCGGAGATATTGCGGTATATACAGAAGTGTATCTGGCCCCCCGATTAGTTGGTTAAGCCCGACAACCGTTTTATTATGGGCTAAGTTTTTAATTTGTGAAAAAAACGGGTACTTACCATAGTTCACAATTTCGGTGATCACTTCAACCCTGGAACTCACTTTACGAACTGTGCGTCTCGCGAGCAAGATTGGAGCCCATATTATATTGCCCCACTTCGCATCAGCTGCATTGAGTCCAGTCGAGAAGTGAGTTTTCTGAGAAAAATAGTTCTAAGTCTCTTAAAAATATGAGCGATAGCTCATTCGATTCGGAATGCGATCCTGAAAAAGCCGTTTTTTTTTTTTTTATCCGCAAACAAAAATTGTAATTGTTATTAACAAAAAACAAACCACAAAAAGGCGTCTCCGGTTTTTGACTATAACTGAAAAACTGTAAGAGATAACGAAAATTGAAAAAAAGCATCTTAAAGAGGAGAAAATTTCCAATAAAAAAGTCTCGACTCCCGGAACTCTATCTCCATTATTTATAATTTTAATTTGACGCTGAAAATAGGGTTCCGCGCGGCCGTTTCAGCACTGATGCGTCGCCGCTGAACACAGAGTGCGATAGAAATTTTTTTTTTTTTACTATTAAATATTGATTTAAATTTTTTTTTAAATTATGCTATCATGAGAACACTCCGAAGAATCTAGCCTCGCACAGAAAAAATTTTTGACTTCATTTTTCTAAAAGCTATACCATTGTTAATTAACTCATTTTTTACTTCTGCGTGGCTAGATTCTTTGGAGTGTTCTCATGATAGCATAATTTTTAAAAATTTTAAAATTAATATTTAATAGTAAAAAAAAATAATAATTTCCATCGCACTCTCTGTTCCGCCGCGACGTGTCAGTGCTGAAACGGCCGCGCGGAACCCTATTTTCAGCGTCATATTAAAGTTATAAATAATGGAGATAGAGTTCCGGGAGTCAAGACTTTTTTATTGGAAATTTTCTCCTCTTTAAGATGCTTTTTTCAATTTTCGTTATCTCTTACAGTTTTTTAGTTATAGTCAAAAACCGGAAACGCCTTCTTTTTGGTTTTTTTTTTGTTAATAACAATAACAATTTTTGTTTCCGGATAATAAAAAAAAAACGGCTTTTTCAGGATCGCATTCCGAATCGAATGAGCTATCGCCCATATTTTTAAGAGACTTAGAACTATTTTTCTCAGGAAACTCACTTCTCGACTAGACTGAATGCAGCTGCAGGGAAGTGTGGACTTATCGCACCCACGACGTGTAGTTCACACACCGGTGACAGGTTGGTCAAAATTTTTTAGGGCTCCTTTGAATACAAGTACCTTAAGTTGTAATGTTCTGGCTAGACCGGGTGGAGTGTGGGGTGCTAGGATACCCGGTGTAGACGGCAAACGGGTCTGGGGGTCTCGTCCCCCTCCGCCGGATGCTTGGTCTGCCGGTAAGGTTTGAAAGAAATGACCAAGAGCCAGGTTTTGATTAGGTAATATATAAAGTTTTATTCCTTAAGACTACAGGTAGCTGGAGGCTTTGGTTCCAGACTATAAAAGAAAAGAAAATAAAAAAAATAGTTAAACACAAGAAGTAGGTTGCACAAGAAAATAGCGTTATCTAATACTTAAGATCTATGAGAACTAAGTCTACAAATGTCGGCTAGTGGCTTAGGCCAAGGATAGCGAAGCTAGGATGTCTAGGCTAAATGCAAGAACGAGTAAAGAAAAATAATATTACAGCAAAATAAATGCAAGAACGAGTAAAGGAAATAACATAAAAGAAATAAGTGAAAGAATCGAGAGTCTATCAGTGACTCGATGCGGTATCCCGCGAGATAGTTTAGTTAAATGTAAAGCAATAAAAGGAAGTCAGAGACCAAATGGTGGCCCTATGCGATATATACGCCTTTGGCGGAAGTTACAGGAAGCTTTCCTTTTCTTGGCTTAAACCTGCGTAAATAACTAGTAAGCTAACTTTGAATAGACTATTTATAATTATTCGAATATCGATATCTAGAAGTTAAGTGGCTAAACGGTGATTCTACTATTTTACGAATTTGCGACCTAGTGCGGAAAACGGCGATAGAGGTGAAGCCTCTATCGAAGTACGCGAACGCGCCTAGCGGTCCGGGGTCTCTTCCCGCGGTCCGTACGTCTATGAGACGGAGTTCAGTCTGTAGGCCGTATGTAGGCTGTTGTCCAGAATGAACTCATTAGTCGCCTCGTTAGGTGAGCTTATATGTGCGCCGGCGGTGGCCTTTACTTGCGAGAGAGTAGCCACCGCGCGGCGCGGTCAGGTACTTGTGTATGGGCAGTGCTGCCTCTAATTGTAGCGAGACGATACCTAATTGTCTAGATTACAGGTGTCTGTTTTGCCGGAGGTATCGTCTCGTTACAAAGTCTTGCACCCAAGTATTGTCAGTTCATAGTATATTAACATTTTAAAAGAAATAATTGAGGAGCTGGATCCAAGAAGGGATATCGCAATTTTATTTCGCTCCGCAGAATTTTCGTCTCCAAACCGTTTCGAACCGAAGTTACGAATTTGGAATTTTTAAGCATGCATTCCTGTAGGCGCAAAAAATTTTGCGCCTTTTTATTTTTATGGAAAAAGTTGTAGCTTTTGTTGTTTTCGAAATATATTCAAAAAACGTGTTTCTTACGGAATTGAAAATTTCTGCCTTTCTTTACTTCAACTCGCGCTAAATTACTCAATTTTCGGAATTTATGAACGAAATTTTCTAGAATCATATATCATAGTGTTTTAAAACTGACAAGAAAAGAAATAGGTGAGTATCATTGGTATCAAAAGAGTTATTGATTTTTTTCCGAGATATTGCAAAAATCAGTTTTGTATATCTACAAACACTTTCGGAGTCGAACGAATTTTGAGCAGCCAACAACTTTCAGTTAGGAAGTTGTTTGTTAAGGTGAAAATAAGTTTTCTAGAAAGTTTTGCTTCAATAGAATCAATGATTGAGAAATTAATAATGCTTTAATTCATCCCTGCCTGGCTTTTTCGCGCGTAAGTTGGAGCAAGAGTATATTTCTCCGTTAAAAGGAGAATGCAGGTTGATCCGATGGATCGTCGATTTTCGTTCAAAAAAATTCGCTTTTTAGATTTCACGACAAAAATCTATATACCAAAGCATTTTTCAATTTGAGCATCAGTTTTTCATCTACAGATTTCTGAAAATGTATACTTTTCTTAAAAATGTGAAAATGTAATATTTTTTTTCTCGTTCGTAGCTTATGCTAGGAAAAAATTGTATGACACATGAAATATTCGATTTCAACTATACTTTTCATGGGAATTTTCATTGAATTGTGTTGAATATTTTTTTTCCCAAAAAACTGTCGACGGCGTACTTTGTTCCGAAATCTAAATTTTATACTTAGTTACAATCACTTCAAACTTTTTGACGCAAAAAATTCAATAAGAATTTTCCTTCAAAGTATAGTTCAATTCGAACGTTTGATGTCTCATGTGATTATTTTCTCGCTAAAATCCGCTATCGCGGGGAATTTTTTTTTACAATTTTCAGATTTTGGAAGAAAAGCAAAATTTCAAAATTCGTAAATGAACAACTAAATCGTCAATTAAAAAATCCTTTGGCATGTAGGTGTCGGTCCTGATATAGAAAAAAAAAAAAAAATTTACATCGGAATGTAGACGAGGGTGGTCGTTAAATAAAAAATCACGGGAAAATTCTGTCAGATGGCCATAAATCGGCTTCGAATGCGGAAAAAATAGTTATAAAATTTTTTCAGATTTATATTTTCTACTCTGAGTTTTTCTCTAATTTTCAGATCAAAGATTAAATCAACAAACCTGAATTGAATATGAGTTTCATTGCCGTGAAAAATGGCATGAAATAGTAGGTATACGCGGTATTTCACGCGAGTTGTGAGCTATATGTTATATTTTCATATTAATTAATTAATTCTTTCATTTATGCATTTATTTATATATTTATTTATGTTATTTGTATATATTGGTCTTCATTAATTTGAATGAATATCAATGTGAGTAAGTTCTCGATGGAGTCAGCTACAAGAATAATGACCAAGGTTATTCGTATTTCTAAACTAGAACTAACTGAAATAATTGTTATTTCCAATTAAAAAACAAAATTACGTGCCCACGGGATAACTCAAGACTCGGAGTAAAAATCTGGAAAAATTAGCGAATGTTTTTTTTACATCTAAAACCGATTTACAACTATCCAACATGGAAATCAACGAAGAAAAAACCATATAAGAACCACCAGAATGTATATAGTATGTGTCAGAATATACTTATATATACCTATATGAGAAGCGACTTGCAGTCCGCAAAAGATGAAGAGTAGGTACCTTATCAAGACTCGGGAAAAATACAAATTCATAGATAATTATCAATATTTTTAGAAAATTAATAACTTTTCTTAACTGCAATATTCACCTTCTTCCTTTTCACTTAATCTTTGTTGCAAAATCAACAAAATGTCGTTTCATTCAATGTAGAAATAGTCAAGAGCCGTGCGACTTTGTGAAGCATAACAGTATAATCTCCCGTTGTCCTTAACAAGCACCCGAAAATATCACAGCATGTTTTATATCGATCTATAATCCGCGATGTTCTGTTAATTAATCAAGAACAGGTGTTATCTGGGAGAAGGAAACAACTTGATTATTTGTGATTTTTTTCCCGATTCAGCTGATTCGATCGCGTATCTCGGCGATACCGAAAATGTGGAAATTTCTCAATTTCAGATAAAGCCATATATTTTGATTATTCATTTGCACAATTGTGATTTACTCCAGATGTGTTCTATACATTAAAAAACATATTTATTTGAACCAATGCATTTCTTCTTATCGTGTTATTTAATTGCTGGTACTGAAAGTTTAACGAATTTGATCTAATCTATGTTTACCAGTGACTCCTTTTGGAGCTAATTTGTCATAATACCATAATGTCTAAGTAGAAACGGGCGGAATTGCGTGAACAAATGTTTTCAATTCGCATTATTTATCAATTAAAATTAATTCATCATCAATGTCACGGAGCCAGTAAAAACACGTGCGTGGGGACGGGGATTTTTGCGATACCTGTAGTACCTACTCTGACGTATCATCACAGAAACGATTTGTTCCAGTCGGTAATCGCAACACAGATCCAGCGAGTTTCAATATTTTCTACTTGCTTCCTGAATATGCCGCCGGAATTACTGAGGGGGCGCTAGCTCGCTACGAATTTTAGTCGGCTCACAAAGGTCCATAAGGTGAACCGTCTTTAGAATATTCAGTCAACGCCTCGACCTAGAAGGGCTAGAATCACCGTGGTGGCCATTTGAATAATTCGCGCCAAGGATCGAGCGCTACCACATGACGTCACAGCGTGGTCGATACCCAAAATCGATAATTGCGGGACTAACGAGGTCCTTGCGCATCCGTACGACGCCGGTGGTCTCACTCTGCGTTAGGCTAGCGCCCCGATCACTTGCGTGATATTTCGTTTTGCCGTTGGTTCTTTTTGCGTACAGAGTATCTTTAGCGTTCGAGCCAATTTTCCCACCATAGTTTTGTTTGTGTGTGAGCGAACGAATTTCCCCGAGGGAAGAGCTTTGGTTACCGAGACCCGAGATGGATTTCGGCCGAGAGGAAATTCTTTTCCGTAGGTGGCTGGAAAACGGTAAGCACTAAGCAATCTTACCCGTTGGATAATTTGAATCCGGCAACGGCCCTCTGCCGCGTGCTCGTTCTCAGCCACGAGGCTCTTTTATTCATTTGGGATCAAATTAAGCCGGATTCCGAGTGAAAGCCGTCACCAGTGTCCCTTGCCAGTAATTTTGAGTTTGAGTTTAGCGGTAAAATAGTTATTTATTGAGTAATTACTGAATTAAGAAATTTTGTATTATTCGCCCACGAGGGCAAGTAAGAAAGCCGGTCACTGTCGCGCTCTCTTCCTCCTGCGAGTGGATTTGGTACCGAGGCCGAGCCTCGTGTATTGTTTAGAGATTTCGAGTCCAGATAATAATTCGACGCTAGTCGAAGTTTGTAGAGAATTTTGTTGTTTAATGCGCAGAGTTAATTTAAGTTAGATGTAAGTGATTTAGCGAAATTGTTAAGTTTGTGCCGTCGGCAAAGAAATAATCTAAATTCTAGGCCGCGGAATCATCTATTGTGTTAATTAGAAGTAATTTCAGGCCGCAGGCCCGCCCAAGGCGTTATTCCGCCGATCGGTGGTTTATTATCAATTTTTGTAATCGCGGTTATTTATTGTTGCATGGCTTGAGAGTAGTTTATTAGTCGTACGAGGACTTTATTTGACGAGTCATTTCTTAATTTTCCTTTTCTTCTGTTATTGTCACCCTACGTGGGAGCGTTTAGTTAATTCTGTTTATTTGTAAGGCTCGTCAAACGTGGCCAGGTCGCCTCTACACGACCTGTAATCAATTTATACTCGAGGGGAAGTACCCCCGGGTACTTCGTATTTTGTTATCTTTTTTTTCTAATTTTCATATTCTATATTTTTCTTGAATAAACGCACGTTTTGTCTATTACAAGTTAATTACTCGAGTAACTACTTCATTTGCTAATCCCTCAATTTAATCCCGACCCCTCTCCGCGGTACTGTAGCTAGCCGCCGCTTATTTGTAGTCGCTTTCTTTGCTTTTATTATTTCGATCTTTTTGTTTCGTGGCGAAGTAATCGCCTGGCGCCCAACTTTCAACAGCATTATTTTTCTTATAAAATTATCATTTATTCAACTCTCGGGGTTGTTCATTGTCGACTGGACTATCTCTCAGAATAGCGATCCGGTATATTCCGAGGGATATAAAGGGTCCACGTCACAGGCTATAGCGCATATCATCAGATTTTTTAAATTTTGATTTGAAGTATTTTTTTTTTTACAAAAAACTGCAAGAAAACGCGTTTTTTTTTGTACTTCTTCGAAAAACGTGCGCCATTTTGTTATTTTCGCGAATATCCAAAATCTGATGATATGCGCTATAGCCACTGACATACTGAATCTAAAACTGTTTTATTTTTTTGTTTCGGATGACCTGTCTCGGAGATACCATCAACAAGCCACGAACATAACATTTCTACACGGGTTTTTCGATGCTACTGTTTGATTATAATAATTGTTCCAAAAAAAAAAAAAAATTTTTTTCTTGTACTTGAAAGATGTGTTTATTACATAGAATCCATTTTGTCCCATAATTTCTTGCAAAAATCCTCGAAAAAAAATCGCGAAAATAGCCTATTTTCGAGGTGCCTAAAGTGAGAAGACGCCTTAAACTAGACTATATTCACTACAAATCGTTCATTCATGCGGAGTCGTTATTTTGTGTTGAAATAGGTGAAAAATGCATCCAAACATGGGCATGAACGCCCGATCGTGAGAAAGTAGGCGAGTGGTGGGGGCACTCGACTGCGGCGGGGAAGCGTATATATTGTGACGTAGACTCCTCTTATCCCTCGGGAATAGACCGGATAACTATTCCGCGGGGATAGTCTACTCTACAATTGGCCGACGGCAAAGAGAAATAATATTTTATGGTTGGGCGCCAGGCGACTGCTTCGCCACCAAACTCGAAATTTAACAAAATAACCCAAGATCTACGACAGAAGATGCGGCGGCTAGCTGCAGTACCGCGGAGAGGGGTCGGGATTATTATTGAGGGATTAGCGAACACAGTGAATACTCGATTACTTGAATTTGATAAACAATAGCGTGCATTTATTGAAAAGAATTAGAATAATGAAAATTTAACAAGATATCGTGTACCCGGGGGCACTTCCCCGCGGGTATGAAACGGTTACAGGCCGTGTAAAAGGCGGCCTGGCCACGTTTGACGAGCCTTACAAATAAAAAGAATTGAATAAAACGCTCCCACGTAGGGTGGCAATAACAGAAATAGAGGAAATTCACAAATGACTCGTCAATTCAAGTCCTCGTGAGACAATAAACTAAAACTAGACAGAAGACACTCCACGAGGAGTAAAATAGCAAATCACAGAGATTATAAAATGAACAGTTGATACAATACAGCTACGAACAATAAAATAACGAGGCCTGCGGCCTAAGATTACTAATAAACAACAAAGTAAATAATCCCGCGGCTCAGGGTTCAGAAAATATAAATAACGGCAAAAACATTGTAAATGTAAAAAATTACAGCCGAGTTCCAAAATGGTTTCCCCAGCCAAAAACTCGAGAACATCCATACTCTTTTTCAGCGTCAGATTACAAACATCATTTCCTTACAAAAATAGTACAAAATAATACGTGAAATCAGGCATCGAAGCCGAGCGTTCCCTTTGTTGATTTTCAGACTTCAAATTATGTTCTTCAAATGCTAATCAATGGAAATGAATGAAAAACCAATAGAATCATTGATAAAACCTGTGATAAAACAGCATATTGGCGACGGAAAATATTGCTGAAGAAAGTTAGCTCGTATGATGATACGAACTCGGCGGGCATAGATTGTTCTGAAAATTATCAATTGCACTCTTTTTTTTAAATTATTTCTTCCAGTCAATGTGTAACGATCACACCGACAAAATTGTCGGAAGCATGATCAAATACTGTTAGGATATTCTTGGCATTGATAATATATTTATTATTGTAGACTGAAACTGCGATATAATAGTGGTGAAAGGAATGAGTAATCCGTTGAAAATTGAAGTAAGAAAAATATCTATAGTGTGTTCATAACAAGAACTAATGGTACAGGCATGTTGATCTCAGTAATTTAAATTCAAATTCAAGTTTTGAAGAAGAGTTCGATTTTATTCTGCATCTATCGTTCACCGATTTTCGACTATAGTTATAACATAACGCCATGCTGCAAACATGTCACACCCATAAAACGATACATACTCATACTGGACGTACCCATTATCGGTACACTTCGGTGACGCTTCTTCGACGTCTCTCTTTCTATTCGACTTACAGTATAGATACACATATTCTGCATTAAAAGACGCACTAATTGCTAATCTTACCTCACACTTCAGCAATTGATAATTTTCAGAACAATCTATGCCCGCCGAGTTCGTATCATCATACGAGCTAACTTCCTTCAGCAATATTTTGCGTCGCCAATATGCTGTTTTATCACAGGTTTTATCAATGATCCTATTGGTTTTCCATTCATTTCCATTGATTAGCATTTGAAGAACATAATTTGAAGTATAAAAATTAACAAAGGGAACGCTCGGCTTCGATGCCTGATTTCACGTATCATTTTGTACTATTTTTGTAAGGAAATGATGTTTGTAATCTGACGCTGAAAAAGAGTATGGATGTTCTCGAGTTTTTGGCTGTGGAAACCATTTTGGAACTCTGTTTTAATTTTTTACATTTACAATGTTTTTGCCGTTATTTCATTACTTTTTGTATGTGCAAACGGGTCAGCGCTAAGCTGACTTTAATGTATTCTACATATTACACATATATAAAGATCAACTTCCGATCATTCGTGATGGAATGCATGTGCTACAATGAACAAGTGTATTTTGAAACTTGCGCAAAAGAGACGAGCTATTTTATTCGGCCAAGAAATTTCATCTTGAGAATTATACAATAGCTTGTTCCGATCATAGTTTATGCTTCCCATGATCCCATTTTATTTAGACAAAGCAACATATTTAGATGTCGTACGAACATAGAATACGGAAAATGTTCTACAATTGTTCGATTGTGAAACTCTTAAGTAAAATAGCCACGTCCAATCGAAACAGACCATCATGAGATTCTATAATATTTTTCAAGTTGATCTAAAAAATATCTACATTAGACTGTTTCAGGAAAAAATTCTATAATGTTTTTAGAATAAATGTATCTCAAAAGTTTCTTTGTCACGGAAAAAAAAATTCCCTCAAAATTTCAGCTCGATATCTCGAAAATTCAGTTGGCGCAAGGAGGGGTCCCCTTTCCCATTTAAAACGTACATGTATGTTACGTATTCCATACCTACTCTGTACCTACTTCACACTCTCATACACCCTTACCTCCAGTCGCCAAGACATAACATCCTGCATGCATCCAGTCGCTCAGCCTCCTATCTCTGATTCAAAGAACTGTAACTCTACCTAAACGCACCTGCATAAACGCACCCATGCCCAGGAGAACAATGGAAAAGAATGATCTCATCAGTGAGCTCAGCGGTAGCGAATATTATATTAGCACTTGCTTCTCAATCATCAACCAGAGCAGTCGCTCGATACGCACTTGCGTCCAGATCGTCAAAGAAAGCAGTCACTCTCAGACTCGCTTCAGATTCATAAATCGCTAACCCGAAATCACTCTTCACTTAAGCTCCATAAACTTGTAACACTCATGTAACTAGTTCTACGATGATTATGATCATTACCAATAAACGATCATTCAGTTATTATACATAAATTCACATCAGTCACCTACCATCCAAAACCCGGTTACCTGAAGGTGTAAAACGAGAAACGAACTCAACGAAAACTCCAGTCTCACACATACTACTGGTACCAGCTCAACCCTTATTCAGAACCTCAACATCCCAAATCATTACATTGGTAGCAGCGGTACTTAATTCATTACATTGGTGGCAGCGGAACTACCTCGTTCACCGGAAAATACAGTGACGAATAAGTGAATTCTACGAAGCTATACATACGTGATACGAGTGATTACCATCGAGTGATTGAAATATCGTAACAAGTCATACAAAATCCATAAAATCTACTAAATCACAAAATCCACAAAACCTACTAAATCAACAAAATCCATAAAATCTACTAAATCACAAAATCCACAAAACCTACCAAATCAACAAAATCAACAAAATCTACAAACTCACAAAATCCACAAAACCTACTAAAT
Source organism: Rhogogaster chlorosoma (assembly GCA_944452935.1). NCBI lineage: Eukaryota > Metazoa > Arthropoda > Insecta > Hymenoptera > Tenthredinidae > Rhogogaster > Rhogogaster chlorosoma. Next base: position 11,544,983 of record OX101800.1, on the reverse strand, counting down.
CAACAAAATCTACAAACTCACAAAATCCACAAAATCTACTAAATCAACAAAATCAACAAAATCTACAAAATCACAAAATCCACAAAATCTACCAAATCAACAAAATCCACCAAATCTACAATATATAAAGTACATATATTATATACGTACATATCGAAGTGAGAATATAATACAGTGTTCTTCAACTACCTCCGCAAAATCAAAGAAAATAACTCAGCAACGAAATCAAAATTGCTGAAAGTAAACAAGTTCGACATCATCCTCAAAGGCACCTAGCTCCACAAAGATTCATCTGAATCCAACGATCAGCGAACTCGCTGCAACAAAATCCAGATTCCTGAGCCGTGACATCTATACTCTTCCCAACGACTAAATTTCCGAACCTCGACAACTATACTCTTCTCGACGACTTGCCGACATCCGACGCAGTCCGATACTACCTACAACTTCGTCTCCGATACCAACTCAGATCCGTATTGCAATGAATATCTTCCTTATTCTTGTAATCAGCTTGTAAGTTATCTTTAATTATAATAAGCACACACATCTCAAACGATATAATCTAATTCACAAATCACAAAATGCCTGATCAAACTGTAAATCCACCTGAGGATACAGAAACCTCTTATTGGTCTCTTAAAGACATCTTAGATACAATCCCATACTTTAATGGAAAAAACTTAAATATAAATAACTTCATAAGGAGCTGTGAAAATGCAAAACCTCTCGTTAGACCAGCTCAACGTCCAGTCTTAACACGAATGATCAGAACTAAAATCTATGGTACAGCTGAATCATATTTAGGAAGTAAAGAATATAATAGCATTGACGAAATCCTCACAGTTTTAAAACGAGCATTCTTACCTAAAAAGTCAATTTTTGAATGGCAGGCAGAATTGAATAATGTCAAACAAAAAAGCGACCAACGTGTCTTAGATTATAGCGCGAGAGTCGAAGACATATCATACAACACGACACAGGCAATCAACAACTCGAACACAGGTGATGCTGCTGGCATGATAACAGCAATCCAAACCAACGTGCTTAAATGCTTTGTTAGAGGCTTGATCCCAGAAATCGAATTTAGAGTAGCCGGTTCACACCCAACCACTTTAGCAGAAGCTATAGAAATAGCTCTGACAGAAGAACAAGAATTTTTAAATCGTTGTACTCGTAACGCAGACGATGACCGACGCCGACAACCTTATTACCAAAACCCTCCTATTTCTTGTAGCTATTGTCAACGTCAAGGACACGTAGTAGATAACTGCAGACAGCGCGCTCGCGATAACCTACCGCAACCCCCGAACAGACGAACACCTAATCAACCAAACGCACAATATCCTCCGACATTCTGTAACCATTGTGAACGCCAAGGGCACACGATAGAAAACTGCAGACAACGCGCTTACACTAACCAACAACAGCAATTCCAAAATCAACCCCAACAGTCAAACCAGCAAACGAATCAATCACGACAGCCGAATCAACAAAACACACAATACTCTTCTATATCCTGTAATTATTGCAAACGTCAGGGACACACGATAGAAAATTGCCGAAAACGCGCCTATAATAACGCACAGAGACAACAAACTCAAGGTTCTTTAAACTCGAACACTGTCCGCCGGGAGAACGTGCCGACGGACTCAGCACAAACTCAGCCGCGTTCAACAACACAATAAATCACGTCCTAGAAATAGAATCAGAACCGATTAATGGACTATTGCCAGTCGTCGAAATAAATATAAAAGAATTAGAAGCAAAATCAACATTCATAGTAGATACCGGTGCGGACTTAAATATTATTAAAATCAGCTCCCTGAAAGAAGAATGCGAATTTGATAAAAGCATAATGCGTAAAATGACAGGAATAACAGATGGATTTACTAATACTTTAGCAGCGACCAATTTACAAATCAACGATGAAAAACACGAATTTCACGTTGTCCGCGAAGATTTCCCAATAGCTCAAGACGGTATTATCGGACAACCCTTATTATATAAAGAAAAAGCCGTCTTATCCTACAAAAATAATACATTAACTTTGACAGATACGGTGATTCCCTTCAAGCTCCAAAAACACAAGCCACAAATCGCCACTATCATTACAATACCAGGCCGTACTGCCCAAGTAATCCCTATCAAAGTTTCAAATCCAGAAATCAACGAAGGCTGTGTAGATACTATTAATTTAGGCCCCAATATTCACTGCGGTAAAGCATTAGTAACAAACAGTAGCGGTCAAGCATGTATACTCGCGATCAACTCAAACGAGTCAGCTGTTGAGATAAGTGTACCGACGGTAACCCTAGAACCTATCAACGAACCTTTGAATACACTCGACCCCAAAAGTTCTCGTCCTCTACAAATTTCAAAAATCTACGGCGACATACGCAATTCTTCAGACGCGATTCTTCATTTCATACCTCAGAAAATTCAAATATTAAGAGGAATTTCAGTCGAATTACTAAAATTTTTTAATCTAAACGAGTACGAGCTAATTACATACGCGAAAAATGATATAATCGGAGATACCATAAAAGATGTGATTCCTAACAGCTCGCAAGTACTATACCACTCAATTGTCATGGAAACATACTCCAGCGATATAGACGACGCGATCATTACTAAAACACTTAACTCTCTAAAGAACCATCTAGAAGCAAATAACACAAAATCAATCTCAATTCCCGACCAATCTGCTGAACTAGGCAAACAGAAATGGGACAAAATACTGCAAGCAATAACTTCAACTTTCAACGACTCTGATACCTCAGTACTAATCTACGATACTAAATCCAATAATCAAACTCAAAATATGCAAACTAATTCGAACATGCTGACAATAAACGACGCGATTGAAACCAATGTACCTGAAATATCCGTCGACGATAATAATAATAATCGCTCAGAAAGATTATCAGTTCTTAAAAACTCACTACACCTCGATCATCTCAACAACGAAGAGAAAGAATCCATACTCGCACTCACAACAGAATTCAACCACCTATTTTTTCTACCAGGTGACACATTACCAAACACATCATTAACAAAACACTCAATCCTAACGACAGACGATAATCCGATAAACGTAAAACAATATCGATACCCAACTGTCCATAAAGACGAAATACAAAAACAAGTTTCCGAATTATTAGACCAAAGTATCATCAAACCATCATCCTCACCCTACAATTCTCCCGTTTGGGTCGTACCCAAAAAACCAGACGCGGAAGGCAAGAAAAAATGGAGAATGGTCATAGATTTTAGAAAATTAAACGAAAAGACTATAGGTGACGCGTATCCTCTACCAAACATAAACGACATACTCGATCAACTAGGTAATGCTAAATATTTCTCAACTTTCGACCTTGCATCTGGATTCCACCAAATCCCTATGGACCCGACTGACGCATACAAAACAGCATTTTCCACACCCCATGGCCATTACGAATTCAATAACATGCCATACGGACTCAAGAACGCTCCGGCGACGTTCCAAAGATTGATGGACCAAGTTTTATCCGGTTTAGAAGGAAACACAGCATTCGTATATTCAGACGACATCGTGATCTATGCACATTCTATAGAAGAGCATGAAACAAAATTTAGAAAATTAGCTAATCGACTACAATCGGCAAATTTAAGCTTACAAGTCACCAAATGCGAATTCCTAAGAAAGGAAGTTGCTTATCTCGGACATATCATTACAGAAAACGGAGTAAAACCGGACCCGAAAAAAATAAGAGCAGTCAAATCATACCCGGTTCCTAAAACAGTTAAACAAATCAAACAATTCCTCGGTCTAATCGGTTATTACAGACGCTTCATCGAAAACTTTTCAAAAATATCGAGACCACTAACTACACTACTGAAAAAAGACGTTAAATTCCTTTGGACATCCGAACATCAAATGGCTTTCGAAATCTTACGAGACTCAATATGCACAGCTCCTATACTACAATATCCTAAATTCGATCAACCCTTCATCCTAACGACTGACGCGTCTAAATACGCAATCGGTGCCGTACTCAGCCAAGGCGAAATAGGAGAAGACTTACCGATAGCTTATACCTCACGCACACTCAACAAGGCAGAACTAAATTACTCCGTAATCGAAAAAGAACTACTAGCCATCGTATACTCAGTCCATCATTTCAGACCTTACTTATACGGACATAAATTCACACTTGTAACCGATCACAAGCCTCTTGTCTGGGTCAGCAGCGTAAAAGATCCAACCTCGCGATTACTCAGATAGAGATTTAAACTCGAAGAATATGACTATAACGTTGTATACAAGAAAGGTCAAATCAACTGTAACGCAGATGCATTAGCGCGCAATCCACCCGTAGAGACGAATAAACTGTTACCAATAAATGCGAAACGTAACCGAAATTCTAGTTCAGATAGTATATCAAAACCAAACGCAAAACAAAAGAAAGAAGCTCATCAATTCTCAACCCGCGCGCGACAAAGTACAGATGACTCACCAAACCCAGCTCCTATAAAGAAATATAAAGGCAACGTCGACTCAGATATTGAAAAAGACGAACCCAACCAATTTCCTATGGACTGCTTACCTAAAATAAAAGAAACAATACACTTTCGAAATATACCTTTAACAAACTATTCATCAACCGATAGTTCTACAGACGACTCAATACCCACAAAAAGACTCATTTACCCAGACCTAATGGAAGAAGATGTAGAAATCAATTCATTAACCGATACTGAAATGGACAGCCTCTCAGATAACTCAATACAAGATCCATCCGTAGGCGACACAACAGACAGTTTCCCTATGCCGAAAAATCCTATCAATGTTTCAAAATCTGTTAGACCTATGACAATTGACTCATCCACTGACACTTCTATCGACGATTTACCGCTATCCAATAGAATCGACCAAAAACGAAACGCTACGTACACCGATATCTCTCCGGACACTCTACCCGCAAATAAAAAGTCACGTAATTTCGTAAACACTTCTCCACCAACTTCATTCCAAAATAATCAAGAACAAAACCGCGATTCAAACCTTACCTCAATCCAGCATAGCGATACTTCGGACTCAAGTGGCACACACGAAAATAAAACAGGGTACAGCGAACGCAAAAGCACGCAATCTCCAACACACATACACAAATACAAACTACGACCAAGAAAGGCTAAACCCCCCTCACCACTACCTACTTCCTCATCGTCGGACGACGACCACGTGCCTTATTATAAACAAAAACTCCCTACCTCCAGCGGATCGGAAACACCAAGCGCTAAAACGTCTTATCACAAACAAAATCTCCCTACCTCCAACGAGTCATGGACCTCAAATCCCAAAGACCCCCCTCATATAGAAAAACCACCAACTTCCAGTGAACAACAGATTCTTAAACCTAATTCAAAAAAGCTTTACTCGGACGCTATCAGAGGAGAACAAGTAAGAATACCTAAAATCACTATTCCGACACAATACAATACACCTTCAATCACAAAATCTATCTACCATAAACCGTCCTATAAACAATTTCGAGAACTCCTAAAAATCTTACCACACCCGACGAACGAACTTATAATAGAAATCCCCGAAGACCTATTTACACAAGACGACAATATAGCACATTGCATTCCAGCCGACTGTTTAATCGGACAAGGCATAGCACAAGAAATGATTGAGCGAAACATTATAAATAGCGACGTTCTAGAATCAAAAAACCCTAGAGTGGGTGACATCATCGTAACACCGCACAACGAGATGAACGTGTACAACCTAATCACCAAAGCTGAATTTTTCAATAAACCTACGTACGAAACTATGTACAACATCCTGTGTAAACTCAGACGAAAACTAGAAACGGACAACGTACAGTCAATATCAATCCCGAAAATCGGTTGCGGACTAGACAGACTCAACTGGAAAACCGTTCGATCAATGATTTATTTCATTTTCCAAAATTCTAACATAAAAATAACTATTTGCGATTTCGAACCAACCCCAATAATTGTACAAAATCCAGAAGATAACATCACACACTCAAACTCAATCAACGAGAATCTCATACAACTTGACTACTCAGACGTACCGGGAAACCTCGAAAACAACCACACAGACAATACCCCCGAAGATAATGTGCTTCCGTTTCAAGAAAACCAACAGTTACACAATATCGAAGAAACTAATTTAGACGAAGAACAACAAAATCCACCTCTTAATCCGCCAATTCTAAATCCTATAGCACGAGAAAAACAGCCTCAAAATCCGATTCCACACTTCAGTCACACAGACCCGACACCAATAGCAACTAACATAAAAGAAACAAACGACGATATTCTCATGAAAAAAGATAACTACGTACACTGCATGTCAGCCGACTGCGTTATAAAAAAAGGAGTTGCCAAACAACTAATTGATATCGGAATTCTAGATACGACTTTTCTAAAATCCCAGAATCCAGAAATAAATAGCGTGATCATAACACCGAACAATAAAAAATTTATCTTCAGCTTGATAACACAAAAGAAATACTACGAAAAACCGACAACAGAGGGTATATACAACACATTATGTATCCTTCGCGACATACTACAAACAAAACATATAAAATCTTTCGCAATTTCAAAAATAGGAAGCGGATTCGACAAATTAAATTGGTTCGCAATAAAAAACATTCTCAGGAAAATCTTCAACTACACAGATATCACAGTTAACGTATGCTTAAACGAGATCAACGTTCCTAAACCAGAACTCATTCAAGAAATAATTCGCGAAAACCATGAATCCGTAATAGCTGGCCATAAAGGCATAACTAAAACCTTTAAACGAATCCGGGCAATATATTTCTGGCCACATATGAAAAGCGACATAGAGAAATTCATAAAATCATGCGAAAGTTGTCAACGGCGAAAGCTCGTTAGAAAGAAAGTCAAACTCCCAATGGCTATAACGGATACACCAACAACTGCATTCGAAAAAGTGTCTTTAGATATCGTAGGACCCTTACCAACCTGAAATTCACAAAATAAATATTTGCTTACAATCCAAGATAATTTAACTAAATATTCAGATGCAATACCGCTAAAAAATCAGACATCAGCAACAATCGCTAAAGCATTCGCAGAAAATTTTATTTGCCGCTACGGAGCACCCGAATCAATCTTAACAGATCAAGGTCCAAACTTTCTCAGTCCAGTCATGAAACAATTAGCAAAAATCTTCCGAATTAAACAAATCAAAACCACAGCTTACCATCCCCAATCTAACGGTTCACTCGAACGCAGCCATCAAGTCCTGATCGAATATTTAAAACACTATATTGACAATAAAAATAACTGGGACAAATGGATCAGATTCGCGATATTCTCATACAACACGTCAGTACACGAAGGCACTGGTTACACGCCACACGAACTAATTTTTGGAACAATAGCTCGTCAATTATCAAATATACGATCAGACAGAAATATTTCAAACAAATACGAAAAATTCTTACGAGAAATAATAACCCGTCTTAAAGAAACTAGACAAGATGCGATAAAAAATCTTAACAACGTGAAGTCTAAATCGAAATTGATATATGACAAGCACATCAACGAACGAACCTTCCAACCTGGCCAATACGCCTATTTGATCAACGAAACACGAAACAAACTAGACGATCATTACAAAGGACCGTACAAAATAATACGTATAATCAATAATATTAACGCGGAACTTCAAATAAACGACCATAAAACTAAAATAGTTCACATAAATAAAATAAAACTAGCCAGTTAATAACCGAATGAACAATTACAACACTACACTTGCAAAATTAATTAATAAATTAGAATCAAATAAACCCCAACAACGTACACTAAGTCAGCATATCGATAGACCAATACCGAAAGAAATATATTTTCAGAGCCGCATTAGCCGAGCCAGACGGAACTGACAGCCCTTATCAAATCACACTATCCAAGGATAACCCAGACATCTACGACGAACCGAAAAACCTATCCTTCATACCCACAACTATACTGAACAGAACCCCATACCTTAATTCAAAGGACCTTACCACAAACGGACTAACTTTAGACGACATTATCAAAAAAACAGACGAAATAACAAAACACCAAAAAGCCACAGACAACGATAACCGCATCGAGAACACACTATACTACATTTCCTCGCTATTCGGATCGGTATCGCTGCTCTATATAGCACAAAAGTTCGCGATAGCAAATAGAATACTTAACACACTCAGAAAAATTAGAAGTTCTTGTAAAAATCAGGACTCTATCGAAGGAAATAACCACCCAGCAATCACATGTACACCCAACTCTAACGCTCATTTAACTACACCAACTAGATCAATTCAAAACACAACGACAGCTCAAACAGCTCAAACAGCTCAAACATCTTTTTATACCGCATAAATATATATGTCTCACTATAGCTGACAAACTTGTTACATTATATGAAATCAACAGCGCTAATAATAATACACACACTCAATTGTGAACCATATTCAAGTAACTAAAGTAGCATAAGACCTTTATAACTAACTGATCTTATTGCAAATAAGTAAGTTTAACTATATTTTAATCTCAACATAGACACATAAATACATTCACTAACGTGAATGTATTCCTAGATATATATCCACTCACGTAAATATAAGTACACTTACTCTCGCAAATATACAACCTTATACCTAAGATATATCATATAAATTTCTACTTTTACAAAAAAAAAAAATTTCCTCCTGCTTCACAGGAGCAATATTTTTTTTCCCCCGGGGATGGGCGTGTTACGTATTCCATACCTAGAGGAAGAGCAGCATATTCGGAATAGTGCAGGTAATTCGGGATACCTAGATATCTTAGTTTATAAAAACGCCAGCTGTACTTTTTTTTTACAAACATAACGTCACATGACGTACGAAGCCAATGAGTACTAAAAACAACCCATCATCTTGATATTCCTGCCACAAGGCTCACGAAAACAAATCTTCAATTTTAAGAAGTTTTTCGGCAAGAATACAATCCTTTCTAATCGTTCATTGCAATTCATAACATCTACATTTTAATTATTTAAATTAATAAGTGACCTTAATAATTAATGATTTTACATGAGTTTTGTGAATTGTACTTGAATTGGAAATTTTGTACAGAATTTTAGTTTACGATGACATGTTTTTAATTCGGAATACCGAGAGTAAACATAATTTAAAGATCAATAGTATTTTTCAATGTGACTGATAACATTGGCAAAAAGCTACTTCGGGATAAATATTTAATACTTATTACGATTGTTTCATTTTCTAAAGGAAATTGTGAGTAATTGTCAAACAAAAAAAAAGATAATATTTGGCTGAAAGATAATAGCAATGGTGATGAATTCTTATTATTGGAGGGAGGGAGGGGGGGGGGGGGGGGGGCACCCGCCCATCCTCCCTCCAACCCCTTCCCTACCTCCAATAATAAGAATTACAATTTGGAATACTATATTCCGAATTACCTGCACCTTAAGTCAAATTACGGTTTTAGAGTTTTTTGATTTAATCGAAATTTTCATAATGTTCCTGATATTTGTAATGTTTCGTCGTTTAGATAATTGAACTTCGATAATTTTCTCATGCTGTGATGCATTTTTTATTGGACTAACGCGTTTTACTTTTTGCTTGTTCCCAAAATACAAAACGGTATTCCGAATATGCTGCACTTCCTCTACTCTGTACCTACTTCACACTCTCATACACCCTTACCTCCAGTCGCCAAGACATAACATCCTGCATGCATCCAGTCGCTCAGCCTCCTATCTCTGATTCAAAGAACTGTAACTCTACCTAAACGCACCTGCATAAACGCACTCATGCCCAGGAGAACAATGGAAAAGAATGATCTCATCAGTGAGCTCAGCGGTAGCGAATATTATATTAGCACTTGCTTCTCAATCATCAACCAGAGCAGTCGCTCGATACGCACTTGCGTCCAGATCGTCAAAGAAAGCAGTCACTCTCAGACTCGCTTCAGATTCATAAATCGCTAACCCGAAATCACTCTTCACTTAAGCTCCATAAACTTGTAACACTCATGTAACTAGTTCTACGATGATTATGATCATTACCAATAAACGATCATTCAGTTATTATACATAAATTCACATCAGTCACCTACCATCCAAAACCCGGTTACCTGAAGGTGTAAAACGAGAAACGAACTCAACGAAAACTCCAGTCTCACACATACTACTGGTACCAGCTCAACCCTTATTCAGAACCTCAACATCCCAAATCATTACATTGGTAGCAGCGGTACTTAATTCATTACATGTAAAAATTTATTTTTCTTATTTCTAAAATAAATGGGTGTAAAAATTTTTTTCCGGATTTTCGTTTCCACAATCTTGTAGAAAATTCATTTCTCTACAAAATTGGTTCTTCAATTATATGAAAAAAAAAATTTTTTCGCGATAATTTTATCATATAAAATTATATCAAATTATACGTAATTATATATGATTATATAGAAAAAACAATTGCCGGATAAATGTTATTATATCTCAGAAACTAAGCAGTAGATTTTGTGGGAATTTCACGAACAAGATCAAGTGGGCAGAGTCTTACGCCCTATAAATTTTATAAAAAAACTACGGAGCGGTGGACGTAGACACCGGAAACTACGGAGCGAAGGACCTGGATACCGAAAACTACAGAGCGAAGGACCTGGATACCGAAAACTACGGAGCGAAAGACCTGGACACCGAAAACTACGGAGCGAAGGACCTGGATACCGAAAACTACGGAGCGAAAGACCTGGATACCGAAAACTACGGAGCGAAGGACCTGGATACCGAAAACTACTGAGCGAAGGACCTGGATGCCGAAAACTACGGAGCGAAGAACCTGGATACCGAAAACTACGGAGCGAAGGACCTGGATACCGAAAACTACGGAGCGAAGGACCTGGATACCGAAAACTACTGAGCGAAGGACCTGGATGCCGAAAACTACGGAGCGAAGGACCTGGACACCGAAAACTACGGAGCGAAGGACCTGGATACCGAAAACTACGGAGCGAAGGACCTGGATACCGAAAATTACGGGGCGAAGGACCTGGATACCGAAAACTACGGAGCGAAGAACCTGGACACCGAAAACTGCGGTGCTGACACATTACTGAGTACAAATTTTTTTGGGGCGCACGAGTAGACGTGACGCATCAATAATAATGACAATACTAATAACAATGATAAATGAAATATGATTATAAATAATACTATAATAATATAATAATATTATATTATAATCATACTGGCACGCGGCCGCGATTTGCTGCTGCGCATGCGCATTTTGTAAATCAGGCATCGATCAATAATTCTGCGCATGCGCATTTTGTAAAATAATTAATATTATTAATAACTCAGTTATGCGTGGTCAATTATTGCTCAAAAACAATAGGGGGCGAGATTTCGGTGATGAGAACACTCCTTCCAAATGGCAAGTTCATAAGTGCAACGGTTCGACAGGTATCGTGGTCTCAAGAAGAACGGTCTGCAACGAAGAAGGAGAAGGAGAAGAAGAAGAAGAAGATTGTGTTTTTCGATCAACTTCGACGGTCAATATCTCCGGAACCACGCGGTAGATTTTGTCGAAATTTCGCGAGCAAGGTCAAATGGCGAGGGCCTTGGGCCCATATAAATTTTATTAGGAAATAATCAGCGGTTCAAAAGATATGACAGATTTTTTACAAAAACAAGAGCTGGCTCGGGTAAATGTTTCGTGGCTGGCGCGCCGAGATTTCACTGTCGGAGGGGGGGGGGGGGGGGGGAACTCGGCGATTCGCTGCCGCGAATCTTGATGCCAGCGAAGTAAAATTGACAGCTTATTAATCAAGATTCGCGGCAGCGAATCGCCGAGTTCCCAAACCAAACTCGGCGCGCCAGCCACGAAACATTTACCCGAGCCAGCTCTTGTTCTTGTAAAAAATCTGTCATATCTTTTGAACCGCTGATTATTTCCTAATAAAATTTATATGGGCGTAAGGCCCTCGCCATTTGACCTTGCTCGCGAAATTTCGACAAAATCTACCGCGTGGTTCCTAAGATATTGACCGTCGAAGTTGATCGAAGAACACAATCTTCTTCTTCTTCTCCTTCTTCTTCTTCTTCGTTGCAGACCGTTCTTCTTGAGACCACGATATCTGTCGAACCGTTGTACTTATGAACTTGCCATTTGGAAGGAGTGTTCTCGTCACCGAAATCTCGCCCCCTATTGTTTTTGAGCAATAATTGATCACGCATAACTGAGTTATTAATAATATTAATTATTTTACAAAATGCGCATGCGCAGAATTATTGATTGGCTTCGATGCCTGATTTACAAAATGCGCATGCGCAGCAGCAAATCGTGGCCGCGTGCCAGTATGATTATGATATAATATTATTATATTATTATAGTATTATTTATAATCATATTTCATTTATCATTATTATTATTATTATCATTATTATTGATGCGTCACGTCTACTCGTGCTCCCCAAAAGAATTTGTACTCAGTAATGTGTAAGCACCGCAGTTTTCGGTGTCCAGGTCCATCGCTCCGTAGTTTTCGGTATCCAGGTCCTTCGCTCCGTAGTTTCCGGTGTCTACGTCCACTTCTACGGTATCCAGGTCCTTCGCTCCGTAGTTTTCGGTATCCAGGTCCTTCGCTCCGTAGTTTTCGATATCCAGGTCCTTCGCTCCGTAGTTTCCGGTGTCTACGGCCACTTCTCCGGTATCCAGGTCCTTCGCTCCGTAGTTTCCGGGTTTACGTCCACTGCTCCGTAGTTTTTTATAAAATTTATAGGGGCGTAAGACTCTGCCCACTTGATCTTGTTCGTGAAATTCCGACAAAATCTGCTGCGTAGTTTCTGAGATATAATAACATTTATCCGGCAAATGTTTTTTTTATAAAATCATATATAATTACGTAGAATTTTATATAATTTTATATGATAAAATTATCGTGAAAAATTTTTTTTCTTTCATATAATTGAAGAACCAATTTTGTAGAGAAATAAATTTCCTACAAGATTATGGAAACGAAAATCCGGAAAAAAAATTTTACACCCATTTATTTTAGAAAGAAGAAACACAAATTTTTACATGTACGTTTCAAATGGGAAAGGGGACCCCTCCTCGCGCCAACTGAATTTTCGAAATATCGAGCTGAAATTTTGAGGGAATTTTTTTTTCCGTGACAAAGAAACTTTTGAAATACATTTGTTCCGAAAAAATTATAGAATTTTTTTTCTGACGCAGTCTAATGTAGATATTTTTTAGAACTTGAAAAATATTATAGAATCTCATGATGGTCTGTTTCGATTGGACATGGCTATTTTACTTAAGAGTTTTACAATCGAACAATTGTAGAACATTTTCCGTATTCTATGTTCGAACGACATCTAAATATGTTGCACTGTCTAAATAAAATGGGATCATGGGAAGAATAAACTATGATCGGAACAAGCTATTGTATAATTCTCAAGATGAAATTTCTTGGCCGAATAAAATAGCTCGCATCTTTTGCGCAAGTTCCAAAATACACTTGTTCATTGTAGCACATGCATTCCATCACGAATTATCGGAAGTTGATCTCTATATATGTGTAATATGTAGAATACATTAAAGTCAGCTTAGCGCTGACCCGTTTGCACATACAAAAAGTAATGAAATAACGGCAAAAACATTGTAAATGTAAAAAATTACAGCCGAGTTCCAAAATGGTTTTCCCAGCCAAAAACTCGAGAACATCCGTACTCTTTTTCAGCGTCAGATTACAAACATCATTTCCTTACAAAAATAGTACAAAATAATACGTGAAATCAGGCATCGAAGCCGAGCGTTCCCTTTGTTAATTTTTATACTTCAAATTATGTTCTTCAAATGCTAATCAATGGAAATGAATGGAAAACCAATAGGATCATTGATAAAACCTGTGATAAAACAGCATATTGGCGACGCAAAATATTGCTTAAGGAAGTTAGCTCGTATGATGATACGAACTCGGCGGGCATAGATCGTTCTGAAAATTATCAATTGCTGAAGTGTGAGGTAAGATCAGCAATTAGTGCGTCTTTTAATGCAGAATATGTGTATCTATGCTGTAAGTCGAATAGAAAGAGAGACGTCGAAGAAGCGTCACCGAAGTGAACCGATAATGGGTACGTCCAGTATAAGTATGTATCGTTTGATGGGTGTGACATGTTTGCAGCATGGCGTTATAACTATAGTCGAAAATCGGCGAACGATAGATGCAGAATGAAATTGAACTCTTCTTCAAAACTTGAATTTGAATTTAAATTACTGAGATCACCGTCCCTGGGCCATTAGTTCTTGTTGTAAACACACTATAGGTATTTTTTTAACTTCAATTTTCAACGAATTACTCATTCCTTTCATTCATTTGTTTCAACACCACCTCTTGTGAAAACCACGAAGCACTAGTGCGTGGAAAATGTTTTCTGATTTTTAAATTTGAAGAAAAAAAGGATAGTATGTAGGGCACGGGCATTCAAAAGGACTTTATGAGGAGTATGAAAGTGTCACACGATTCGAAGACGAGGTCTTTCCGCGCTCTTGTCATATAAACCACTATTATATCGCAGTTTCAGTCTACAATAATAAATATATTATCAATGCCAAACATATCCTAACAGTATTTGATCATACTTCCGACAATTTTGTGGGTGTGATCGTTACACATTGACTGGAAGAAGTAATTGAAAATAAAGAGTGCAATTGATAATTTTCAGAATAATCTATGCCCGCCGAGTTCGTATCATCATACGAGCTAACTTCCTTCAGCAATATTTTGCGTCGCCAATATGCTGTTTTATCACAGGTTTTATCAATGATCCTATTGGTTTTCCATTCATTTCCATTGATTAGCATTTGAAGAACATAATTTGAAGTATAAAAATTGACAAAGGGAACGCTCGGCTTCGATGCCTGATTTCACGTATCATTTTGTACTATTTTTGTAAGGAAATGATGTTTGTAATCTGACGCTGAAAAAGAGTATGGATGTTCTCGAGTTTTTGGCTGGGGAAACGATTTTGGAACTCGGCTGTAATTTTTTACATTTACAATGTTTTTGCCGTTATCAATTATTGACTCGAGTTCGTACTCGATCGTTGGCCAAGTAGGCCAGTCAAATTAGACCGAAAAGTAGTTAATATCTACAAAACGGATTGAAAAGCCAAATTTTTTAGGACAAGTAGAGGGTCATCTGAGATGCCTAAAAACACCAAAATCCAACAAAATTTCCTTGTGCATCGGCCGCCATCTTGAAAAACAGGTAATCCTCGATATCTCGGCACCCATTGGTCGGATTTCGGTTTTTTTTTTTAGTTTTTTAGAGAAAAATATTGTCTACAACTTTTATTCGAAGTATTTTTTGATAGCTGTGAATGAAAACGTTTTACGATAAAAAAAGTGCCATACATTGATGTCTAATAATGTTTATTGTCAATTATATTGCCCTCCTTTCGATGTTATCAATAAATTGTTCATATAAAAGTTGTAGAGGACTAAATTCTGAATAATTTTTGTGCATACGATTTTGCGATTACTCGACTATTACCTGAAATAGAGACCGTCAAAATTGTCTCTGTCCGCATTCTGCCTGTAAAGCTTACGGACACAATAGGCGACGGAGCAGCTGCATATGATCGTCGATATCTTGGCTTCTACTGTTTCAATTTTATTCTTTATTTTTCAGTTTAATAATAAGTTTTATAATGTTTTATAAGTTTTTTTTTTTTTTTACTTTTATAATTGAGAATAAACATTAGGGTGGGCCAAATAAGGCGACAATTTTTTTTTCAAAGAGGTACCTTCAGAAGTTTGTTCTTTATGCTCAAACAACGAGTCTCGAAAAAAAATTAGCTCCTTATATTAACATTTAGAGGTCGCTCATCGCCATTTTTCATTTTCCGTTTGAATAACATGGGAAATGTTCTTGTGGTACTTTTCGATTTTTATGTCTCAAGAACTGATCTAGTTAGAAAAATTCTGCAAGGCTATTTTCGTTTGAAATTAAACGCTCTACATAAAAGGTTTTTTGGTCTTTTTCGATAAATCTAACCGTTTCAAAGTTAGCCTTGCCATTAAATGACCAGAATCGCCAGAGAAACTTCGAAACGGTTATACTCATCGAAAAAGACCAAGAGACCTTTTTTGTAAAGCGTTCAATTTTGAACGGATATAGCCTTGCAGAATTTTTTTAAGTAGATCACTTCTCAAGATATAAAAATCGACAGACGCCACAAGAACATTTCCCATGTTATTCAAATGGAAAATGAAAAATGGCGATGAGCTACCTCTGAATGTTAATATTTAGAGCTAATTTTTTTCGAGGCTCGTTATTTGAGCATAAAGAACAAATTGTCGAAGGTGCCTCTAGAAAAAAAAAATAGTCGGTTCATTCGGCCCACCCTAATAAACATTATTAGACATCAATTTGTGGCACTTTTTTTATCGTAAAACGTTTTCATTCACAGCTATCAAAAAATACTTTCAATAAAAGTTGTAGACAATATTTTTCCCTAAAAAACTAAAAAAAAAAACAAAATCCGACCAATGGGAGCCGAGATATCGAGGATTACCTGTTTTTCAAGATGGCGGCCGATGCACAAGGAAATTTTGTTGGATTTTGGTGTTTTTAGGCATCTCAGATGACCCTCTACTTGTCCTAAAAAATTTGGCTCTTCAATCCGTTTTGCCATTTTCAAGTTCTATTTGACTGGCCTAAAGGATTGGTACGCCTTCGAGAGGCGAAGCCTCCCGGGAATAAAAAGAATAACAAAGATATTTACAATTTATAAAATACTAGGGGCTTCGCCCCTGCGCGCTTCGCGCGCCAACCCCTCTCGGCGCTGCGCGCCTCACTCTGATTATTTTTAATTTTCCGAAATACGTTTATTTGAAAATACTCACGTTTGACAGCTCGGCACACATCTTGTCACACATGCGACATTTGTCTGCTAGATGCTGTTTTTGTTTTGTTTTCCGCACCTCATAGCACCGCCAACTTCATGCGCTATACTATTGTTATAATCTTTTTTGCTATAGTGCGTTTTGATCTTCTTTTTCATTTGTTTACTTCGCCGGACAGGATTTTTTCATTATATACTAGGGGCTTGGCCCCTGCGCGCTTCGCGCGCCAACCCCTCTCGGCGCTACGCGCCTCGAGCACTCGGCGCTTCGCGCCTCACTCTGATTATTTTTAATTTTCCGAATTACGTTTATTTGAAAATACTCACGTTTGACAGCTCGGCACACATCTTGTCATACATGCGACATTTGTCTGCTAGATGCTGATTTTGTTTTGTTTTCCGCACCTCATAGTACCGCCAACTTCATGCGCTATACTATTGTTATTATAATCTTTTTTGCTATAGTGCGTTTTGATCTTCTTTTTCGTTTGTTTATTTCGCCGGACAGGATTTTTTTATTATATAGAGAGAAAGAGAAATTACCTAAATCTAACTTAACCTAACTCTGCGCCAATAAAAACAACAATTCTCAGATTCGACTAGCGTCGATCTAACTATTTAGACTCGGTATAATTCCTTCCTTGTGGGAGGAAGAGAGCACGGCGGTGACCGACCGTTTCGTTCGCCCTCGTGAGCGAACCATACAGAATTCAGGACGCGATACTCTACTTAAAAATTAATCATCTTAACGCGAGACTCGAATCATATAACAAAACATGACAAAACTATGGCATGGGACACTACTGACGGCCTACCATCGAAATTCGGCTTGATTTGATCCAAAATTGATAAATTAGCCTCGTGGCTGTACAAGGCAAATCGGCAGACGGCCGTTGCCGGATTCAAATCACCCAACGGGTAAGTGTGACTATCGCTTACCGTTTTCCAGCCACCTAACGAACAGCACCTTCTCTCGGTTATAGTCGATCCTGGACCCAGATGTGACCTCAAGATTATCCCTCGGGGATGCACTCACACTCGACGCAACACAAATAAATCAGAAATACAACCCCAACGGGTAAAATGGCTCAAAATAGCGCAAACAAAAAGGTCTAGAACTCCAAGGTTGCAAAGGCACACGGGTGCTTCTAACGTTAGCCTAACGCAGAGTGATTAACGGCGTCGTGCCGGTGTGCAAAGACCTCATTAGGCCCGCAAACATCAATTATGGTATCGACCCTGCTGCTACGTCACAGGGTGGCGCTCGATCCCTCGGCGCGAATCTTTTGGAGATTCACCACGGCGCTGGACACTCGTGTTACGAGAGGAACACGGGTCGTTGGTTCTTGGCGGTGGCGGGAATCTCCTCCACCACCCCGATCCCTCGATGTAACATGCCCTCGGCATTACCCGTGTCCTCGTTGCATTAGCTGAGGCAGCCCTGCAGTAGCTAACCTCAGCGGAAATTGTGGTGATCCTCAGGAAGACCTGCGCCCTCGATCGTTGTCAGCAGCTCAAATATATGGCCTTTGGCGTGGTCGTCGATGAGGGTCCAAAGGTATGGCCTCGGTGCCCACATGCCAGAGAAAAGGTTTGAAAAAAAAAAATAAATAAATAAATAATCTATTTCATAATCTAAGTCGGTCACGGTCGCCTCTCTGAATTTATTCGGACCTCGGGGTCACCCTTATCACTCACACATTCAACATTCACGCCATCCCCGGTCTTAAATATGGTCGTTCCAAGGGGCGAGGGGCGCCTTGTAATATGCAATGTTACAATATACAGAGATGATCTGTGGAAAGTTATAAGCCGTGTGGGTAGGCAACCGGTGATACACTATGAAATGGCAACGCTGTCGATGCGGGAGTCGAATAAGTCAAATGACCGTATTTACAGACGACGTAACGGCAGCTGTCATTCTGCGGCTCTCATGTTGTTAGGTTAGAATGAGAGTTATAAATAATTGTTAGATTTAGATTTTGTAATCACAGTTCCTTAATACAACGGTAAATATTCTTTCTTAAGAAAGTTTAATGGGTTATTCAGGTAATTGCGGATGTCAATATCGGTCTATTTCGAACATTATTAGGTTATAACCTAACATTATTAGGTTATAACCCCGCAGAATGACAGCTGCCCTTACGTCGTCTGTAGATACGGTCATTCGACTCATTCGACTCATTCGACTCTCGCATCGACTACGTTGCCATTTCGTAGTGAAACACCGGTTGCATACCCACACGGCTTATAACTTTCCACAGATCATCTCTGTATAGTAATAGAGGCGCACGGCGAATATTGTCGATGATTTAATTCGTTTATCTCGGCAACTACTGGACCGATTTCGATGTTTTTTTTTTTTCATTTTGAATAGCTCAACATGCGCTTACTGGATATGTCATCAGATTTCATATAAAATCAATACTGAAGGTGCCATTAAGAAGTTTTTTCGTAGAATGCAAATTGTATGTGTATATTCATACGATTTTTAATAATAAAATAAAAAGCACAGTATTTTCATCATTATTTGTAATCGTATTAAGATTGTAAAACAATAAAGCAGTGATAATACAGTACGTAGGTCACAATTAAATTTAAACAAGTTTCCGTTTTTTGTGTGGCCTTGCTTCTGAACTAAAACTATCGTTTGTTTCGCGAGGAATCATTGGGGCACATCTTAATACGTCCAAATCGTCTTCCTCGTGCGTATCATCATCATCATCATCTAATTCGGGTCTGTTTATGACCTCTTCTAAATTAAAACACGTGCCCTCTTGGCAGTGTACTGCGACCGGCTATTCGATTTAGGGCAAGGGTGGACCCGATAGCCGTGCACTTCGGCGTCAAGTAACAATTATTAAAGAATACGACGAACTAGATTTTTGGGCGCCAGACGTTATCACGTCACTCGAAAGACTATACAAAAATATAACTTTGACGGCGGGACTTGCCGATTAGCTCAGAATACAATTACTAGATGGTAGAGTGGGTGGGTTGCCAATTAATCAAACAAGATAATTAATATTCACTTATTTGAACAGTTTATTTTAATTTGCCATGATTTACCAAAGAAATATTAACGATACACCGTAATTTTACGGGACTAATGCTTGAACTACTAAACGATACACCGTATTTTTACGGGACAAATTCTGCCGAATCGAATCCGTATTTTTACGGGAATTAAACAAACTAACAGTAATAAATCATTCTTAGGTGTCTCAGATATAGCGTGGATAATACAGTTTCCCTCAATCAAGAATTAGAAAAATATTCACAGAAGAAATATCATAGAAAATACAATCAAAGAAAATATACGGGAAAAATATTATATAATACAGGCAGGCAAATTATTCGAGGCCTTACACTAAGAAAACTTATAGACTAAATAACAAATCTAACAAATGCTATCTTCTACGCTCTTTCTCCAGAAAATTGCCGGTTACAGGTCGATCGCTACCTTTTTAGGTTTAATGTTACCAGAAAATATTACCAGAAAATACAATCAGAAAATAGAAATAGAAATAGAAAAGCAACTAGAAGAAAATCTACAACGTGCTTTAAGCAAGGAAAGAAAACCCACAAATAATTACTCGCACGGGTAACTCGTGAAATCCGTTTTTAACTACTAAAAATACTATGAATTGATCGGGACGAAGTCACAAAGACTTACGAGCCCAAGGCTCGTGGCCTGCGCCACACAATAATACAATAAAATATAAACTAAACGGGATTCGGGAGTTACCTCGTGGTTACAAAAGAGGTCTTACCTTACAGACGATACTCTCGTTCGCAGAACGATATAATTAATAATAACGATAAACTGACTCTACTGAAATGACTCTAAATTATGCAAGTGATTCTAAATAGCAAAATTGACTCTAAATACAAAACACAATCAACGATATTCGGGAACTCGGGAACTCGGGAATACGGTACACTGTTGTTCGGTGTCGACGTGAAGACAGACGAGCGAAGAAGTAGGCCGAGTCCAGCGTTACAGCCTATTTTATAGAGTCGGGATCCCCTCGTGGCGCTACGATTTCGGTTTGATAACGAAACTACGTCATCGGGATAAAGGCGCCAAATCTTGGATTTGCCTTTACCGGCTGGAATAAGTTTGTGGACGCGTTGTCCAGTCCACTTGGCGAATTTGTCCAGCTTCGATCGGTAACGGGATCGTGATGTAACGGGACTCTGACGGTATCGTCTCTCCGCTGATTCTGACGTTCGTCTCGGGACTCCTTGGCGATGTTCTCGGGAAGAAGTGCACCCTGACTGCGTTCTAACGAGAAGAACAGACCAGTCAGAGGAGCTGGCGGAAGTCGATGCCCCAATGCCCGGATCTGCATCCAGACTTCCCCATTGATGACGTGGAAGACTTACAGTCAGGTCTGCATCACGTGGTTGCATCTTCTTCCTCGGGAATCAGCAAGATAGTCGATGTTGTAGTCCAGCTCGATAAGCCCTCGGCAACGGGAAGCGTGCGGCTACTTTGGTGTTTTCACCTTGCTTTATTCAACCGTTGCCGAGACTTCTGGAAGTCGTTGACGAGGGTGGTCCAGCGCCAGGCGGGATAGTCGTCGGGAAACGGGAGAGTGACTCTTAGAGCCATCCTTGTTCAACCGCTCCTGCGGCATCCACGGCCAGAAGTCAAACGGGAGAGTCGTCGTTGTTGCTCGGGAAGAGCTTCGTTTCGGCGTCGATGGTCATCCCACGACGTCCTGGCGTAGCTCTTCCGAGTTCCGTATTTTACATAAAAAATGTTCACACGAGAATGAGACAGGTTGCGGGAAAATAATATTAACAATAAGCCAGAATTCCGAAGAATTTGAAAATATTGGAGAAATAATCAGAAAGACGGTAATAATAATGATAAGAAAGAGCTAAATATAATTAAATAAACTACGATCTGGTTTCGGCATACTTCCTGGAGCTGTCTGTCTTCACGTCGTTGCCCGTTTGGGGTGTTTACTGTGACGGTTGCAAAATGCAACGTCACAGTACACATAGATTTGTACATCGCAACCCGTGCTTTTTGCAGCCACAAGAACCGTCCTTACAACCTTTTTTGCTGCAGGAACATGAAATCTGTTTAAGCAACCCGGGTAACAATTCAACCCGGCATTTATATGGCGGCCACATGGTCAAACCTACTTGACTATGTGGTGGCTATGATGGCCAGTTCGTGGCGTTGTCCCGGCATGTACTCGGCAACGACAACCAACACTTGTCGCAACTATGTGGCAACAACATAGCTAACGACATGGCTTCTCCTTGGTTATAATGTGGCGGCCATGTGGCTAAACTAGCTGGCAGCTAGATGGTAACAACCATGCACTGACAAGGTCGCGTAACCTTGCTGCTGCATCGAAGCCAACTAAATGCTAAATGACTTCGCCACCTTGCCGCCAAGTCATCACTAGGAAGAAGCCATGTGGTTGACCATGTTGTGGCCATATAGTCGCAACGAATGTTAGTTGTCATTGCCGAGTATATGCCACCAATAACCCACGAATCAGCCACATAGTGGCCATGGCTTTCAAAATCTATGCATTATGTTTCCATTCCACTAAAATTATACATATTTATATCAAAAAGTCTCAATTAAAAAAGACTGATGTGATATATACTGCCGGGTGGGCGATATAAGTTGCTTGACTCGTAAAATTACTATTGTAATTATAGTCGGCTGACAATGGGTAGGTGTAACGAGCCTAGCGTTACTTTGCTTGCCAGCGTTGCCGCTCATCTATCGGCATGGCGAGGTACTAAGTAGGCGGCAACACAATATATGGGCCAGGTAAGTGCCAGGCTACTTTAGGACATGGCAGAGCCAGCTTAGCCCCCATAACAGCCATATGGCATCGCAAGGTGGTGGCCATGTTGATACTAGTTGACATTCAGACATGGCAATGCCAGCTTGGCCCACAAAAAAGCCATATAGCATCGCGAGATAGCGGCCATGTTGATACTAGTTAACGTTCAGACATGGCAATGCCAGCTTGGCCCACATAAAAGCCATATGGCATCGCAAGGTGGTGGCCATGTTGATACTAGTTGACATTCAGACATGGCAATGCCAGCTTAGCCCACATAAAAGCCATATAGCATCGCGAGATAGCGGCCATGTTGATACTAATTAACGTTCAGACATGGCAATGCCAGCTTGGCCCATATAAAGCCAATGTAGCAGCCTGAGGTGGCGGCCTGGTATGGGCTGAGTAGCAAATGTACATTGGATACATAGTCGAAAGCTATATGAACTAGCCTTGTAGTTGCCAGCATGGAGCAACATTGGTAGCCCAGGTTAATTAGCTATACTATCGCCATGTCAAAAAGCTATGTTGAAACCATATAGCGGCCGCATGGCTATCGAACATCGATCTGCAATGTGGCCGACCGACAATATTGCCATACGAATGCCACATGGCATTAATGTGGCTTGTGGGCTGGCCATGTAAATTGTTACCCGGGAACTTTTTGGGCATCGGTGGATCTGTACTTCCTACAGGTGTTAAGTAATTGTTGCAGATTTTCCACCCCCAATCTCTTGCTTTCAGATTCATGTTCCCTAGCCACAGCTGTAGTTGATAAAAAGATCGAAAAGCATGTCGTCTTGCGGCTTCTTCTGTTGGTGGCAAAATCTTAAAAGTGAATTTTGATTTTATCTTGGTTTTGCTGAAATGTAGGTACCTTAGATCGTTTAACGAGAAGGAGCTCGACTTTTCTATCAACGCATTTTCGGCCTTGTTGCAGTACATGCCGCGTATCAATTGGCTAGCATTTCCGGCTATTTCTTCACGAGTGGCATCTTTTTGATAACAAATTAAAGCTAATTCAATTAGTTTTTCTTGGGAAAAAGCGTTAATCAATTTATTTTTCCCTTTTTTAAAGAAAGCAGATGTGGTATCGCATCCACAAAATATATGTAAGAATGCTACAATACACTGCAGGTTTTGATACTTGAAACTTTTGCCATTGTAGTATTGATTGGGCTCTGACCCTTTGCCTTTTGTACAGAAATATAGATTAGAAAGATCTCCCGCCAGCTGTGAAAATATAACAAGCAAGTCTACGTCTTCCCCAACAATTACAACTGTCGCATTGGAATCCATTCGGGCATTCTCGATAGCTGTATTAACAATAAGTCGATCGGCGTCTTCAAAAGCAATTTTCGTTCTGAACCCAACGGCATGTAATGCATCACATAGCATTTCAATAAGCCGAGACTTCTTTTTTTCATTGCTCAAAATTTGCTTTTGATTTACAATAATGTTTGTATTTTTATCAAAAAAAATTTCACGACCGAAACTGTGCAACTTTCTACGAGAACGCTCAATCGATTTTGTCGTCAAAGTTTCGTCCTCCGGATAACCATCAAAGATAACACAACTATTGGGCTGATAGTGTCTGATTATATATGCGACGTATTTCGCTAAGATGTCGTTCATATTCTCGTTAGCATGCCACACAACTTTATGCAACAAAAAGCCACCGTCGACCATATATGCACAATGATTCCTGTACTTTCAATATCATGCACACTTTCGGAATACTATAAAAAACAGATTTTGTTTGGCTCTGGCTTGGCACCTAAAGGCTAAGCTAAAGGCTGCAATGGTGATTCCAGAGCTATCACCGCGCCCTACGGCGTTCCTGTGGCTAAGATAAATTCACAACAAATAAACTGCGATAATCGGTAGTGTGTTGGGCGCCAGACGCGAATGCGTCGATTCACGAAGGAATCCACAAAAATCAGCGATAACAGACCAAAGACTACAATAGCGGAACGACGGCCTCGACGGCACAGCTGGCTCAGATTTTCAGCGATAACACAGCTCAACAAAAAATAAAAAATTTCTTGTTGCCCTGGATATCTCTGCGGATTTCTATCATTTCAAGTTCACAGATTAAGAATATATTCATGAGAGTACTGAATTGGCTCTGGTTTTTATGATTTTGGCGTATTTTATATTTTTAATAATTTGCACTTCAAGTCGGCTCTTTAGAACATGAATCATTATGAAGCGTTTGTATCTTTTCAATTTCCTAAGAGGAGTATGTAAAAGTTGAAAGCTCGAGTATTTGATGGGCCTCAAACTCGGACATAAGTTTATACAGTCATACCTCCGAATAGGGCCGCTCGAAGGCGGTTAGGGGAGTATGATTCTTGGAAATGCCTTTCCCCCACCAATAGCTTGCGAGCACGACTCGGCTCGGCTGCCGGCTCAACCTCTGAATAGGGCCACTTTCCAGTCGCGTCATTTGCACTTTATTTTAGAGGTGACGCTGTTTCTTTCTCACTTGATTTTTGGTAAGTATAAAATATAAACTTGTCTCAAGTGCAACAAGTTGACTCGATATTTTTTATTTTGAGTGTTTTGTGTTTCTTACCTCGAACAAAACCTCAAAAGGACAAATGAAATAATTTGAGTTATTCAATGTGATTCCGAATAAATGTATGAGTCTAAGAATATTTTGCAGAATGAAATATTACATGTTGGATTATAATTAAGTGATTCGAAGAGTTTTATCATAGCGGCCCTATAGAGAGGTAATTGTCCAAACACTCGTCAACAGTAATGTAGTGGGGGAAGCGCTCGAGCAAGGATGAGGAGAAGCGGCCCTATTCAGAGGGGCCCTATTCAGAGGTATGACTGTATATAAACTTCATAGAAGTTATGACTAATTCTGGACGTAAAGCGTAGAGAAGTTTTGTGTTGGTGGTAGAAAATTTTTTAGGAAACTATAAAGCACCAAATTATAAAGAAATTGTGGAAAAGATGTTGGAAGGCTTCAAAATTTTGGGAGCAAACATGAGCATAAAATTACACTTTCCGCACAGTCAACTGGATAGATTTTCTGAGAATCTGGCAAATTATAGTGAGGAACAGGGAAAACGCTTCCACCAGGATCTAAAAGTGATGGAAAAAAGGTATCAGGAAAGATGGGACCGTTACATGATGGCAGATACTGCTGGTGTTTGTAAAGAAATTGTCCCCAAAAAAATTATAAAAGAAGAGCTAATAAAAGGCGTTTTTCTGAAGTTTAACATAAGTTTTATGAGTTTTTCTCTTTTTCAACTTCTATGTACATTAAGTGAGTATTAAAACAAAACAATTTGTGATAATTTTCAACGAAAAGTTGATATTCAAGAATATACTTGTTGATTCTTTCTCATTTTTACTGACATTTAATAAAATATGAAAATTAAAGAAAAAAAAAAAAAAACCAGAGCCAATCTTCCAAAACCATCCGTTGTTTCGTGACCTGTTGGCATAGAGGTATTCGAAACCACTCTTACATCAAGGGCAACAAAACCATTGTTGACCAGTGTAATAGTAGAGGGGCTGGGTACACCTTATTTTAATACAGTAAATTCCCGGAAATAAAAGAGAACACCAAATAAATCCTTTAAAACAGTTCGTATAATATATTTCTTAAGAAATTTCGTACACGCGGTACAATCAGATACAATCAAAGCGATACTTTACAATAATCGGCTTCGCTTAGCGAAAGAGCAAATATTATAGAACAGAACTGCGGGAATAATACTTTTTTAATACTCAAAAATACCTAATCTATTGAGTCTGAGTCCGCTTTAGCGGCACGAAAACAAGGTTAAGCTCGCTAGCTAGCGAGCGCCTGAGAAGCGATACAAAACAAACTATTATACTATTTTTTAGACTGCGTATCACCGAGCGATACGATACTCAAGCAAATAGGCCCTACTGGCGACGCTAGCGATATTATAAAAATGACCTACTGTATTCAGACTCAAGTAGCGGTACAGAAAAATTGAACAATCGATATTCTAAATTACAACAAAAGGTTCGTCAAAAGAAAACTGCGCAAAATACTAATAGAATAACCCGTAGGTTCGCGAAAGATACTCTACTGACTCGATACAGAATAATTAACTCGATACAGAAGGTATCGAGCCGAAAAGTGTCAATACGCGATATTGACTAGAAAAATACGAATTTCTTAATTAAACAACTTAACCTATGACAACTACCCAGCCGGCACACTTGCTACAAGTGCGTCACTGTGACATCACACTGTAAAATCATTGTTACATATCATTGGTTACGTAACCGTTAGGTAATACTGACGTATCACTGTTACTTTGACGTACCAGATATGTACTAGTTCTGTGACAGTGTTACATTGCACAGAAAGCAAATCGCCATATAGAGGTTACATAACATAGAACTATCCTTGCACACTCCACAAGTTTGACGTAATTGTAATGTAACAAATACATCACGATATTATATCACAAAGGAAGTGCAATTAGAACGTAAAATTTACATCACGTGAAACTGTCCTAGAGCATTCTATCTGCTCGATGTAGCTGCCATGTAACACAGACGTTGTTATTTTACACTGCCAGAAGAGCACGGCTGGCATGTAAAATTTACGTCACGGAGTACTATCTTAGTGTTGAATACAAAATTGAAGTAACTGTCACGTAACCGAGTCATCACATTGTTATATCACTAGAAAAGCAGAAACGATCTATAAAATTGACATTCCAGAGTTATCTCTGTGCGCACGCAATGCCAACAATGTAGTGCAACTTTTCGGGTTATTTAATAAATTAAATAATGCGATAATGAGCGAGAGTCAAGGCGTGGTTGTTGCATTAAATTTAGTTTGAGTTGTTCTAGGCGGCGATACGTTAAAATACTATTTGTTAAACAAGCTAACTAGCTTTCTGACTTGTTACGCCACGAAGGGGGTAAAAAGCAGATGACTTTACAGACAAGTTCTGTTCCCTGACAGCAATAGATCAGGAAATCTATGCTGTTTACCGAAATTAAGAATGTTCTGAGTGACAAACACGAATCTATTCGATTAGTGAAGACACCAGTGCACCTGAATTCGGTTTCCTATCCTTTTTAAATTTTGTCAACACAAGGAGATAATAACACGCTGAAGTTGAGAGCGTTCTGAATGTCAAACACGAATCTAGTTGATTAGTGAAGGCATCAGTGCGCCTAAACTCAGCTGTTTAGACTGTCAAATAAATATCCAAGTTTTATCCACTTATTCTATTTATTTAACAAAATCGATATCGTTTTGCGGTAAAGAAGTTATACAAAAATAATACAAAAATAATACAAAAATAAAAGTCTAATTCTACGTTTTAATTCTAATTTTGCTACCCTAAGTGTTCTTATGATTTTATCCCGACAGGCGATAATTTTCTAAGTTCGAATATTTGAAATCTATCCCGACAGGCGATAATTTCTGAGTTCAGATTTTGATGCCGCTTTTGCGATATTCTAAGTTATAAATTTGCGAGATCCCGACAGGCGATACTCTAAGTTTGAAAAGAAAATGACTCTACGAGCTAAGTGTCCCGACAGGCGACAAATGCTATGTTTTTACGTGATTTCGAGTCAAGTGTCCCGACAGGCGACAAATGCTGATCTACCTGGTCAGCTGTGCCATATTTATACCTAAATCTGACGTCACGCTGGCTATCGTCGGTCGCGTAAGATGGTGCGCGCGCCTCTTCTTCCTCGGAGCTAGCCTGATATGTTACAGTAGTTGTGACGTATTGGAGACACCTCGTTTGCGTAATGTATATCCTACATATGTATATGTATATATGTATATGGGGGATTCCACGTCAAATCGAACGGTCGATTTCCCTCGCCCCTTTCGATTTGTTTGCCCTTTGACACAATCAAAGTACATGTTGAAAGGATGAGCTGTGAATTTTTTCAGATTTTTTTGAGCTAGTATTTCTTCATGACAGCTCATCGAATAAATTGATTTTTTGATTCTTTCGATTTTTCGCACCTACGTAGCTCAAAACTTGGAAGACATATGAAAAAAGTTGTTGTACAAAAATTGAAGGTTTTACTGTGAATTCTTCCAAAGTATTTTTTTCGCATTTTTCATACCCCGCTCAAGTATAGTTTTGATAAAAAATCTTCGAAAATCTTCTGTAACAAAAAAGTGCCCTAATCGAATTGGCTGAAATTTATACATAGCGTGCCTTTTTCAATGCCAAAGGTTGTCTGAAAATTTCAGAGTGGGCCGAGTAGTGGTTCAGAAGATATATCAACAAATATTCGTGCGGTGCCGAGAATTCGGCGATTATTCGATTTAAATTTCGCGGCGTAGCACGCTATTTGCGCTTGGCTGTGCTGCAAGCTCGAGCACGATGTTCGAATGTCTCAAAAAGATTCAAAAAGGCAAAGTCTATCCCGGGTACGCAAAAAAAAAACATTGTTTTGTCCCTGGTGCTGAAGGTGTTATGAGCAGCAAAATATTCTCTTATGCGACAGAGTCAGACGTACATAAAATTTAAAAACCCGGCAACTCTGGTCAATAATTATCAATAGGTAGTTAAAATACCAGGATATATTACCTTGATGAAACTTTTTCTTGAGAATTATATATACTTCAGTCTATCATTCATTACAATTCCTGACATGATATGTGAGTCCCAAACTGCCGGATAATATTTTTCAAGCTTATTCATCAAGGTAGGGATTCAACTAGGCGTTGCGTAACGTAATACTGATTGTATAACTTTTAACATTTACACCGCCATATGGATGGCTGAAAAATTTCACAGTTCCGTGTAAACTATTACTTGTAACTTGTGAACTAATGTTTGGCCCACTATGAAACTTACATACAATCTTTGGTATTAAAGAAGACATGCTGTGTCAAAATTTCAGCCAATTCGATTGGGGCACTTTCTTGTAACAGAAGATTCTGAAGATTTTTCATCAAAACTACACTTTAACGGGACATGAAAAACCACTAACAATTATTTTCAGAAATTTCATAGATAGATGTGAAACTTTTGTATCAGAACTTTTTCCATATGACATCTGGATTTCAAACTATGTTAACTTGAAAAATCGAAAAATCGTTAAAAGCTAATTATTTCACCAGCTGTGGTGAAAAAATGTTTGGTCAGAAAAATCTGAAAAAATTCAGAGTTGATGCTTTCAATACAAACTTCAGATGGGTAAAAGGGCGAGGACATCAAGAGTGGTCAGGGAAATAATCTCGTTTTTTCATTCGATTTGACGTGGAATCCCCCATATATATACTTTTTATGAAGTGTCAATGCACCATCAAATAGTACCCTACTGAAAAAGATCACACGTGATTTATCTAGTATATATTCTCATTCTCGCTCATCCGGGACACTTTTCTGCGCATGAATTACCGATTTTAGTACCACGCGAGATTTTGGTTCTTGGCCAATCCCTAACAACAAATCCAGAGTCATACCCCCTGAATTTAACTGGTTCAGAAATTATTAGATTTACAAAATATGAGAAAATCAGTTTTCGAGACCACCGCACTATCTTCAAACGTACGTATCTTTGGTTCGGAGGGTCCCAGAAATACTTTCAACCAGTGCTCAAGAATCAGTAAACTCCCACCTTTCACGCTGTGTTATCCATAATTTTTGAAAAAATATTGTTGCCCACGAAATCTACAATTTATTTTTGTTCTTCGTCCTGTGACTAAAGGGCATAATTTTTTTTGATGAAAATTAGACTGTAGGTAGATCTCCATGTACTCAAGAGACCCTGCAATTTTCAAGAAGGTGTCATTTTTCCTTTTTTTTTAAATAATTTTTCAGGCTTTTTTATAGGCTTATTTTTATTTTATTTTTTCTCAATTTTTTTTTTTCCAATTTTAATTCCGTACGTCTCAACCTCATGTGAAAGAAATACGCCTGTGCTCTAAAACGAAAGAAATCATTCGTTTCAATTTCTTTGAGAAGGAAATAAAAAATAAAAAAAAAGCCTATAAAGAAAGCCTGAAAAATCATTAAAAAAAAAAAGGAAAAATAGCACCCTCTTGAAAATTGCAGGGTCTTTTGAGTACACGGAGATCTACCTACAGTCCAATTTTCATCAGAAAAAATTATGCCCTTTGGTCACAGGACAAAAAACAAAAATAAATTGTAAAATTCGTAGGCAAAAATGATTTTTTTTTAAGTTTCGGATATCACAGCGTGAAAGGTGAGAGTTTTCTGATTCTAGAGCACTGGTTGAAAGTATTTCTTGGATCCTCCGAACCAAAGATACGTACGTTTGAAGATAGTGCGGTGCGCTCGAAAACTGATTTTCTCATATTTTGTAAATCTAATACTTTCTGAACCAGTTGAAATCAGGGGGTATGACTCTGGATTTGTTGTTAGGGATTGGCCAAGAACCAAAATCTCGCGTGGCACTACAATCGGTAATTCATGCGCAGAAAAATGTCCCGGATGAGCGAGAAACCCCCATATGTAGTAGGTATATATATAGGTATACGGGGTGCAGCAACAATGAGGCATTATATGTTTGATCCAACTATACATTCGTCAATATCATTCACACGCTCCATGATGAAATATTACTGGAAAATCTATAAAACATATATTACTATATACGTTGACTGAATATTCTAAAGACGGTTCACCTTATGGACCTTTGTGAGCCGACTAAAATTCGTAGCGAGCTAGCGCCCCCTCAGTAATTCCGGCGGCATATTCAGGAAGCAAGTAGAAAATATTGAAACTCGCTGGATCTGTGTTGCGATTACCGACTGGAACAAATCGTTTCTGTGATGATACGTCAGAGTAGGTACTACAGGTATCGCAAAAATCCCCGTCCCCACGCACGTGTTTTTACTGGCTCCGTGACATTGATGATGAATTAATTTTAATTGATAAATAATGCGAATTGAAAACATTTGTTCACGCAATTCCGCCCGTTTCTACTTAGACATTATGGTATTATGACAAATTAGCTCCAAAAGGAGTCACTGGTAAACATAGATTAGATCAAATTCGTTAAACTTTCAGTACCAGCAATTAAATAACACGATAAGAAGAAATGCATTGGTTCAAATAAATATGTTTTTTAATGTATAGAACACATCTGGAGTAAATCACAATTGTGCAAATGAATAATCAAAATATATGGCTTTATCTGAAATTGAGAAATTTCCACATTTTCGGTATCGCCGAGATACGCGATCGAATCAGCTGAATCGGGAAAAAAATCACAAATAATCAAGTTGTTTCCTTCTCCCAGATAACACCTGTTCTTGATTAATTAACAGAACATCGCGGATTATAGATCGATATAAAACATGCTGTGATATTTTCGGGTGCTTGTTAAGGACAACGGGAGATTATACTGTTATGCTTCACAAAGTCGCACGGCTCTTGACTATTTCTACATTGAATGAAACGACATTTTGTTGATTTTGCAACAAAGATTAAGTGAAAAGGAAGAAGGTGAATATTGCAGTTAAGAAAAGTTATTAATTTTCTAAAAATATTGATAATTATCTATGAATTTGTATTTTTCCCGAGTCTTGATAAGGTACCTACTCTTCATCTTTTGCGGACTGCAAGTCGCTTCTCATATAGGTATATATAAGTATATTCTGACACATACTATATACATTCTGGTGGTTCTTATATGGTTTTTTCTTCGTTGATTTCCATGTTGGATAGTTGTAAATCGGTTTTAGATGTAAAAAAAACATTCGCTAATTTTTCCAGATTTTTACTCCGAGTCTTGAGTTATCCCGTGGGCACGTAATTTTGTTTTTTAATTGGAAATAACAATTATTTCAGTTAGTTCTAGTTTAGAAATACGAATAACCTTGGTCATTATTCTTGTAGCTGACTCCATCGAGAACTTACTCACATTGATATTCATTCAAATTAATGAAGACCAATATATACAAATAACATAAATAAATATATAAATAAATGCATAAATGAAAGAATTAATTAATTAATATGAAAATATAACATATAGCTCACAACTCGCGTGAAATACCGCGTATACCTACTATTTCATGCCATTTTTCACGGCAATGAAACTCATATTCAATTCAGGTTTGTTGATTTAATCTTTGATCTGAAAATTAGAGAAAAACTCAGAGTAGAAAATATAAATCTGAAAAAATTTTATAACTATTTTTTCCGCATTCGAAGCCGATTTATGGCCATCTGACAGAATTTTCCCGTGATTTTTTATTTAACGACCACCCTCGTCTACATTCCGATGTAAATTTTTTTTTTTTTTTCTATATCAGGACCGACACCTACATGCCAAAGGATTTTTTAATTGACGATTTAGTTGTTCATTTACGAATTTTGAAATTTTGCTTTTCTTCCAAAATCTGAAAATTGTAAAAAAAAATTCCCCGCGATAGCGGATTTTAGCGAGAAAATAATCACATGAGACATCAAACGTTCGAATTGAACTATACTTTGAAGGAAAATTCTTATTGAATTTTTTGCGTCAAAAAGTTTGAAGTGATTGTAACTAAGTATAAAATTTAGATTTCGGAACAAAGTACGCCGTCGACAGTTTTTTGGGAAAAAAAATATTCAACACAATTCAATGAAAATTCCCATGAAAAGTATAGTTGAAATCGAATATTTCATGTGTCATACAATTTTTTCCTAGCATAAGCTACGAACGAGAAAAAAAATATTACATTTTCACATTTTTAAGAAAAGTATACATTTTCAGAAATCTGTAGATGAAAAACTGATGCTCAAATTGAAAAATGCTTTGGTATATAGATTTTTGTCGTGAAATCTAAAAAGCGAATTTTTTTGAACGAAAATCGACGATCCATCGGATCAACCTGCATTCTCCTTTTAACGGAGAAATATACTCTTGCTCCAACTTACGCGCGAAAAAGCCAGGCAGGGATGAATTAAAGCATTATTAATTTCTCAATCATTGATTCTATTGAAGCAAAACTTTCTAGAAAACTTATTTTCACCTTAACAAACAACTTCCTAACTGAAAGTTGTTGGCTGCTCAAAATTCGTTCGACTCCGAAAGTGTTTGTAGATATACAAAACTGATTTTTGCAATATCTCGGAAAAAAATCAATAACTCTTTTGATACCAATGATACTCACCTATTTCTTTTCTTGTCAGTTTTAAAACACTATGATATATGATTCTAGAAAATTTCGTTCATAAATTCCGAAAATTGAGTAATTTAGCGCGAGTTGAAGTAAAGAAAGGCAGAAATTTTCAATTCCGTAAGAAACACGTTTTTTGAATATATTTCGAAAACAACAAAAGCTACAACTTTTTCCATAAAAATAAAAAGGCGCAAAATTTTTTGCGCCTACAGGAATGCATGCTTAAAAATTCCAAATTCGTAACTTCGGTTCGAAACGGTTTGGAGACGAAAATTCTGCGGAGCGAAATAAAATTGCGATATCCCTTCTTGGATCCAGCTCCTCAATTATTTCTTTTAAAATGTTAATATACTATGAACTGACAATACTTGGGTGCAAGACTTTGTAACGAGACGATACCTCCGGCAAAACAGACACCTGTAATCTAGACAATTAGGTATCGTCTCGCTACAATTAGAGGCAGCACTGCCCATACACAAGTACCTGACCGCGCCGCGCGGTGGCTACTCTCTCGCAAGTAAAGGCCACCGCCGGCGCACATATAAGCTCACCTAACGAGGCGACTAATGAGTTCATTCTGGACAACAGCCTACATACGGCCTACAGACTGAACTCCGTCTCATAGACGTACGGACCGCGGGAAGAGACCCCGGACCGCTAGGCGCGTTCGCGTACTTCGATAGAGGCTTCACCTCTATCGCCGTTTTCCGCACTAGGTCGCAAATTCGTAAAATAGTAGAATCACCGTTTAGCCACTTAACTTCTAGATATCGATATTCGAATAATTATAAATAGTCTATTCAAAGTTAGCTTACTAGTTATTTACGCAGGTTTAAGCCAAGAAAAGGAAAGCTTCCTGTAACTTCCGCCAAAGGCGTATATATCGCATAGGGCCACCATTTGGTCTCTGACTTCCTTTTATTGCTTTACATTTAACTAAACTATCTCGCGGGATACCGCATCGAGTCACTGATAGACTCTCGATTCTTTCACTTATTTCTTTTATGTTATTTCCTTTACTCGTTCTTGCATTTATTTTGCTGTAATATTATTTTTCTTTACTCGTTCTTGCATTTAGCCTAGACATCCTAGCTTCGCTATCCTTGGCCTAAGCCACTAGCCGACATTTGTAGACTTAGTTCTCATAGATCTTAAGTATTAGATAACGCTATTTTCTTGTGCAACCTACTTCTTGTGTTTAACTATTTTTTTTATTTTCTTTTCTTTTATAGTCTGGAACCAAAGCCTCCAGCTACCTGTAGTCTTAAGGAATAAAACTTTATATATTACCTAATCAAAACCTGGCTCTTGGTCATTTCTTTCAAACCTTACCGGCAGACCAAGCATCCGGCGGAGGGGGACGAGACCCCCAGACCCGTTTGCCGTCTACACCGGGTATCCTAGCACCCCACACTCCACCCGGTCTAGCCAGAACATTACAACTTAAGGTACTTGTATTCAAAGGAGCCCTAAAAAATTTTGACCAACCTGTCACCGGTGTGTGAACTACACGTCGTGGGTGCGATAAGTCCACACTTCCCTGCAGCTGCATTCAGTCTAGTCGAGAAGTGAGTTTCCTGAGAAAAATAGTTCTAAGTCTCTTAAAAATATGGGCGATAGCTCATTCGATTCGGAATGCGATCCTGAAAAAGCCGTTTTTTTTTTATTATCCGGAAACAAAAATTGTTATTGTTATTAACAAAAAAAAAACCAAAAAGAAGGCGTTTCCGGTTTTTGACTATAACTAAAAAACTGTAAGAGATAACGAAAATTGAAAAAAGCATCTTAAAGAGGAGAAAATTTCCAATAAAAAAGTCTTGACTCCCGGAACTCTATCTCCATTATTTATAACTTTAATATGACGCTGAAAATAGGGTTCCGCGCGGCCGTTTCAGCACTGACACGTCGCGGCGGAACAGAGAGTGCGATGGAAATTATTATTTTTTTTTACTATTAAATATTAATTTTAAAATTTTTAAAAATTATGCTATCATGAGAACACTCCAAAGAATCTAGCCACGCAGAAGTAAAAAATGAGTTAATTAACAATGGTATAGCTTTTAGAAAAATGAAGTCAAAAATTTTTTCTGTGCGAGGCTAGATTCTTCGGAGTGTTCTCATGATAGCATAATTTAAAAAAAAATTTAAATCAATATTTAATAGTAAAAAAAAAAAAATTTCTATCGCACTCTGTGTTCAGCGGCGACGCATCAGTGCTGAAACGGCCGCGCGGAACCCTATTTTCAGCGTCAAATTAAAATTATAAATAATGGAGATAGAGTTCCGGGAGTCGAGACTTTTTTATTGGAAATTTTCTCCTCTTTAAGATGCTTTTTTTCAATTTTCGTTATCTCTTACAGTTTTTCAGTTATAGTCAAAAACCGGAGACGCCTTTTTGTGGTTTGTTTTTTGTTAATAACAATTACAATTTTTGTTTGCGGATAAAAAAAAAAAAAACGGCTTTTTCAGGATCGCATTCCGAATCGAATGAGCTATCGCTCATATTTTTAAGAGACTTAGAACTATTTTTCTCAGAAAACTCACTTCTCGACTGGACTCAATGCAGCTGATGCGAAGTGGGGCAATATAATATGGGCTCCAATCTTGCTCGCGAGACGCACAGTTCGTAAAGTGAGTTCCAGGGTTGAAGTGATCACCGAAATTGTGAACTATGGTAAGTACCCGTTTTTTTCACAAATTAAAAACTTAGCCCATAATAAAACGGTTGTCGGGCTTAACCAACTAATCGGGGGGCCAGATACACTTCTGTATATACCGCAATATCTCCGGAGAAAATTTAATGAGAATTATCGGGAAAGGTCGTTGCATTGATATGTCAGAAACTTGTTCGTAAAGTCGGTAGTTCAATTTTTTATAAATCTTTTATTGATAGATTTGGTTATTCCCGGTTAGAAAATACCGCGCATATTACGTATAATAAGTGCCGTGAATTCATAAACTAATATAAACCAGAGTATTACTTTCATCGTGAAAGTGATTTGTTTTTCTTAAACAATACTCGTCGAAAAGGAAGCGTAGTCAACTTTTTCCGATTTTTTGTGCCCTATATGATTCGAAAGTATTAATATCCACAATTCCGAATTTCGGAGCAAATTGAATTGTTTACAGCTGGAACATAAAAAAAAATTTTTTTTTACTATTTTTGAATAATTTCTCATTAAAAAAAGTTATTTAAACAATTGAACAGATGAATTTTTGGAAGAGTGCCCGCGTATTCACAGCAAAAGGATTTTTCTAGATAACTTTTATGAAAATTACCCCGGAAATATTACAAGCCATACTAACGTCTAGACGCCCCGATGATTTGTAACGCTCATCTTCCGCGTAATTAAACGACTTTGTATAATTGACAACTTTTTACGATAAAAAGTGATATAAATATAAAAATCCGTATTCAATCTGATCGTGAAAGATAAATACCCAGATACAGTTCGTCACGTATGTCCAGTACATGAAAACAAAAATTATGGCCTAATATACCTAATATAAATTTATATATAAAGGATTATTTACGTCTAGATATTCCACATATACAATGCTACTACAAGCAGGCTCTCTACCGAGGGGCTAGTCATTCCAAGTGTTATAATGCACGAATGATTTCAAATAAAATCGTTTTCTTGTGATTTCTTGACGGATTTTAGAATGATTTTAATGACTTCAGTCATTGAATGCTGTCATAGATTTCGTAGAATACCAGTGAATATTTCCATATATAGTATATATATACAATTCGAATCAATTGAATTCCCACATACGGCAGTAAATTATAAAATGATAATGAAATCAAAATAATTAGGAATTTGGTTGAAATATTAAAAAAAAAAGGAAAATAATCAAAATAACTTATTGTTTTTATTAAATGTTATCATTAATTTTCGGAGCATTAATATCAATAACGATGTACTATACATACATATTAGGGTGCATTGTTGCGAGTCACTAATTACATTTCTAATGGAATTCCCCATTTTGTTACACATTGCCCAAGTGATAGGTGATTGAATAAAAATTTAATTCCAATTTTCACAACACTGCTAGCGTGATCCTTAATATGGTCATCTTCTATTTTCAATGCTCTCATCCTCAAAAACGATTCAACATATATGATTTTGTCTCTATGATTTTTTTCATATTTTTATCTTAATCCATTCTCCAGACATGAATTGCGGTAAATCTCCTCCCTGAAAATTTCAATTGGGTATTTGAATGGATTTTTTTTTCTATTTTTGAGAGCTTGCTCACATGATTTATTTTTCGTTACCATTTTGATTTGTTAATTTTTAATTCTATACTTCCTTAAAAGAAATCTAGGCTAATTTCTAGACTATATTCTTTTTTGGACGACATGTTGAATATTCCATCATGAAAAATAGAAAATGTTTGAGTAAAAAGTATTGTCAATCCCAGATAAAATATGTTTCGTTATAAAATTCATAAATATTAAGGTTTGAAAACAAATGAAATCTTATTATATAGGAAAAAATTGCCGGCATCGCTTAAGGGGAGGCACCAGTCGAATTTGACCGATCGATCTAGAGAATTCTAAATTCTCGAATATCTCCGAAACGGGGGTATCAATCGGATTGTCCTTGCGGCAGCCGATGTTTGAGGAGTAATGACATCGAGTTTTCTTGTAAAATGCATGAAACCTTTATTTTTTTTTTTTTTTTATGCGTCGAAAAATGCGGGCGGGTGACTTATTTCGACTAGCATCAGTGCCCACGCATCATTGACGCGGACAAAAGTATGTAACAACAAGTCTATACGGTATGACGAGCACACCCATTACAAAACATCGTCGTTTCATGCAGTAATAAAGTGGAAAAGTGCAATTCAGATTTCGTTTTAATTAGCGATTGAAAGTTGTTGGGCCGCCATGGTAAATGGTTGGGTTGTCATGGCAATCCTTAGTTTCCGAGATGCAACAATGTAGTCCACCGTCTGCAGTACCGACGAAACGACTCTGCGCTGTCCTTTCTTTCTCGGGCATCTCGGAAACTAAGGATTGCCATGACAACCCAACCATTTACCATGGCGGCCCAACAACTTTCAATCGCTAATTACAACGAAATCTGAATTGCACTTTTCCACTTTATTACTGCATGGAACGAAGATGTTTTGTAATGGGTGTGCTCGTCATACCGTGTAGACTTGTTGTTACATACTTTTGTCCGCGTCAATGATGCGTGGGCACTGATGCTAGTCGAAATAAGTCACCCGCCCGCATTTTTCAACGCACAAAAAAAAAAAAAAAAGATTTCATGCATTTTACCAGAAAACTCGACGTCATTACTCCTCAAACATCGGCTGCCGCAAGGACAATCCGATTGATACCCCCGTTTCGGAGATATTCGAGAATTTAGAATTCTCTAGATCGATCGGTCAAATTCGACTGGTGCCTCCCCTTAAGAGGGAGATAGAGCATTGAAACTTTGAAGATCTTCTTTTTTCGAGGTTAATCTAAGATTTTTCAACTTTGAACATAAACTTTTTTTAACGGTCAGTCTAATAAATAACTATATTATAGCAATCTCTATAATATATAGAATATATATGGGTCATTCCATGTCAATTCAACGACGTTGCGACGGTGACCCTCTTCGATTTTTTTGATTTTTTAATATGTTTTCATAGACGTAGAAAGAAGTCTTCAGCTAAATTTTCAGCTCTTTATCTCCACCGATTCCGGAGTCATCGATTTTTGCTTAAAAAGTGTATATCTTTGACTATAATTATGATAATCTTATTTTATAGGGGGTCATTTTTTCTCATTTCCAAGGCACTTTCTGAAAAAAAATTAAAAAACTGAAAAAAAAATATTTTTTAAACTTTTTGATGCTTTTTCGGCCATTTTTAGTCAAAAAATGCTTTTGTCGTTCAATGGGACACTTTTGATTTTTTTCAAAAAAATGCACAAAATTCTACGTTAAAAAACAAAATTTTTGAGCCATAACTCAAGATGGGCTTCAAATAACTTCTAGTGAAAAAAATTAAAAAACAATTTATAATAAATAATAAATAAGTATACTAATTTATAATAAATAATAAATAAGTATACCCGTATAATAAATCAGAATTACAGAAAAAAAAATTGTTTTTTAATTGTTTTCACTAGAAGTTATTTGAAGCCCATCTTGAGTTATGGCTCAAAAATTTTGTTTTTCAACGTAGAATTTGGTGAATTTTTTTGAAAAAAATCAAAAGTGTCCCATTGAACGAAAAACGCATTTTTTGACTAAAAATGGCCGAAAAAGCATCAAAAAGTTGAAAAAAAAAAAATTTCCAGTTTTTCAATTTTTTTCAGAAAGTGCGTTGGAAATGAAAAAAATTGACCCTCTATAAAATAAGATTATCATAAGTATAGTCAAAGATATACACTTTTTAAGCAAAAATCGATGACTCCGGAATGGGTGGAGATAAAGAGCTGAAAATTTAGCTGAAGACTTCTTTCTACGTCTATGAAAACATATTAAAAAATCAAAAAAAGCGAAGAGGGTCACCGTCGCAACGTCGTTGAATTGACATGGAATGACCCATATATTGAAGTGGTCGTTGATATTTAATATATACTTGCCACCCCTTGAATCGACAGATAATGATGAGAGAACAATGTGTA
Source organism: Rhogogaster chlorosoma (assembly GCA_944452935.1). Classification (NCBI taxonomy): domain Eukaryota; kingdom Metazoa; phylum Arthropoda; class Insecta; order Hymenoptera; family Tenthredinidae; genus Rhogogaster; species Rhogogaster chlorosoma. Next base: position 11,504,433 of record OX101800.1, on the reverse strand, counting down.
CACTATTTGAGATTTTTAGCTTGATTCGAAAGGGTGCGGAAATCGATAATTGGGAAAAAAAGGTTTTTACTGGAGAAAGAAATCTGTCAATTTTTGATTAATAAAAAAAGAACTACTTTTGAATCAATTCGCTTAGGTTAGAAAAAAGTAGTTCTCTTCTAAAGAATTCTATAAAACTTTTTATGGAAAAAATCGTCATAATTTTTTTTTTTAATCGAAAATCGAGAAGAATTCTTTTCAGAAAAAGTTTTATAGAATTTTTTGTAAGAGAACTACTTTTTTCTAACCTGATCAAATTGATTCCCAAGTAGTTCTTTTTTTTTTTCATCGGAAATTGACAGATTTCTTTGTCCAGTAAAAACCTTTTTTTACAATTTCCAATCGATTTCGGCACCCTTTCCTAACAAGCTAAAAATCTCAAATAATGTACATATTGTTTTCTCATAATTATCTATCGATTCAAGGGGTAGTAATAGTAGGTATCTGGTCTACGTTAAAAATTAACGACCACTGTACCGTATATACCTATAGATATAATAATATATAATATGTCTATCAATATCTGGGCCAAGTTGCAGACCTCTACTACATCATTAACCTGTGCCACCGAGCAATTGAAATTCTCTATTCCAACAACGCTGCATTTTTCCGATTATTTCAATTTAATTTTGTTTTGAAGATTTTTTTCGGGTTGAAATTATTACACCTTACCAACAGAACACGTGGAGATTCAGTCTGGGAAGCAAACATACCCTTTTATAATTCATTCTTCTAACTAACCATTTATTTATCAACTGTTATAACTTAATTTTTTAATTAGAATGCCGAGGAAGAAAAAGAAAGGTTGGCGAGGGAATGGGAGAAAATAAGAGCAGAAAGAAAACGCCTGGCCGACGATGCTGCGGAGCTGAGAGAAATACGGGCTGAGCTACAAGAGTTGCGGTCAGAAGGAGAGCAAGAGGTGAATGACGCAAAGTATAGGGAATACATATGGGCAATTCTCCACTATTGGGAAATTCGATGTCCTCAACAAATAAACACTACATATCTATTTATATTTTTTCAAACTATCATTGAAAATTGAAATCCGTATTAGTTCTAATAAGCTAACTGCGTACGAAGTTAGATTTCTGAACAAATATTTGTTTTATTCCCTCTTAAACATTCAAAAACACAGTTCCCTGGTGTGTCACAGACCCAAGTTATCGGTGAATGCGAGCGTTTTCATAATTTTCCGATTAGTCCATGTATATTTTTACCAATGAATTGAAAAATATAATAATGGATGTTGATAATGGTTGAAGATTTTTTTTTTTAATTTCATATTTTTCATTTAAAAACAGCCATTTCTGGTTGTCCCTGACCATTAAAAACAGTCCCCTGGACCAAATTTAACAGTATATATAAGTAATATTTCGTGCATATAAAGAAATCAATCGACTCACTACAGAAGTAGGAAAACCTAGCCCTCAAGCTGCCTCTTCCACAGCTTTTTTCTGATTTTTAAGAAATGATTTCATCGGACGACTTTGCGTGTGAAGTTTCCCAATAGTGGAGAATTGCCCATATATTATAGAGTTCCAGGCACCACGCGATTGTTTTCCAATATGCTATCGCGAGGTACTCCCTTCTCAACTGTTTCTGATATATGTACTTCTTTTCGAACGGGGCGCGTCAATATGTAATAATTTGCATTTGTAAATTTGTAATCCTCATGCACTATAATTACTTCTTGCATCAATTTTTGTCACTTTTGACTATATGAAAACTGCAATCTAAGAATATTTTTTCTGTTGACCTCGGTAATATCAAATTTTGTATCACTTTCTGCTCATTTCTGCGCGTTCACGAGCCACCAGCCTCCGACACTATACTATCTTTCGAAATTCTGATTTTTAATCGCTTTTATGAATACTCGTGTTTGACTAGCCAACTGGAAACACGGAAAAAAGGGAGCGGGTTACGAATGAGGAAGAGGGCGAGAGGGAGTGCGATGGAGCCCCGAAGACCAAAAAGGAGCGGCGGGACGAAAAGTGAGCATACATACGTACTACATAATATACATACTAATAAATTATTCAAATATTATCTCTCTTATCATGTCTACTTGAAATTGTATAGGGAGCCCTATTGTGTGGGGGATTAATTTTGAACTCCGTGATTGTTCAAAGAATATTATGGATTTTGAGTGATGTTAGAATATAATATAACAAAGATTAAAAAACACATAACTTACATAAAACATATTTATTTCGGATTTTAAATACATATTCTCATTTTTTTAAATTTCATATCCACTTTAGATAAAATTGTAAAATAAAAATCGTGAATACGTGTTTTAGTAAGGCGATTAAATACTCTACGAAATATCGGGGGTAAGATTCAAAGGGGTCAAGCCCAGGGGTTGATCGATTTCTTATATAATGCCCCTAACTCTTTCCCGACAATGAGTTAGAAATCGTTCCCCGAAAGAAATTTCCTCATACCTATATAAAATATACAAATAAAATTATACGCAGGCACAAAGTTTGTTATATAACTAACCAATAATATGATATATGGTGTCTGTTTTAGGTATAAGTGGTCGCATCGTCGCAACTGCGGCGACAGGGGCGGTCGAGGCGGGAGGGGCGGCCGTCGGGGCGGAAGAGGTGGCGGGAGGGGTCGCCCGCAACGCGGAAACATTTATTTATATATATATTTTCAACGCCTAATCGGTTTTAAAGCATAGACGGTTAATTTTATTATTATTATTATTATTATTTGAAGGATCATTCTAAATAAATATGTTTTGATATTATTGACACCGTTTTATTTATCAAAGGAAAACTCTCTGTTTTACAACGTACGTCTTTTCTCTAAGCCAGCCACTTAGCGAGTAAGTCAGATGGGCCCTAAGGGCCCGAGACAAAACTAGGGCCAGTGCCGGAGACCGGGAGGTGGTGACGCCACCCGGAATCCAACATTATTATTATTATTATTATTATTAATTATTAATTATTATTATGCATACATTTGATGACACAAATGTCCTGTCTGACGGAAGAGAATATCTACGGTTTATCGATAAATGAAGTATGTGCCTTTAAAAGTAATAATTGAAATATTGTGTAAAGTATTGCACGATATATTATGGAAAATAAATTGTTTTTAATAAAAATGCATTAGAATATCTTACCGGACCTATTCCATTTGAAATTTTCACGTTCATTTGTACTATAATGAGTAGGTACATTAGGGTGATCCAAAAAAACTAACCTATCGAATCTATGGTCTTAAAAGGACCTATTTACTGAGAAAAAAATTCCCTCAATTGGAAAAATTTTTATTTAAATTTTTAGAGGTATCGGTAGCCGTTTGAAATTTCCCATTTAAATAACACGTAGAAAAATTCTTTTTCATTAAAAATGCTGTAATTATTTAACCGTTTGTGATAAAAAAAATTTCCAGGCATATTCTTGTAGGGCATTAAATTCTCTAAAAAATGACCTCAGAGTTAATTGTCTAGACTCGAAAATTCATATACTTATGGGCTATGAATTGTGCAATAAAAAATAAATAAGTGGATTAGAACTCTCTTCTCTTTGACAAATCTAGTTTTTAATCAACATTTTCTACACATTTTATTTCATTTCAGTGTCTTTTTTTTATTTAGCATGAATATTTCCAATTATAAAGCCCTAAATAGGCAGGCTATTTCTACTTTTGTTTCACTTTCGTAGCCCATAAGTATATGAATTTTTGAGTCTAGACAATTAACTCGGAGGTCATTTTTTAGAGAATTTAATGCCCTACAAGAATATGCCTGGAATTTTTTTTTATCACAAACGGTTAAATAATTACAGCATTTTTAATGAAAAAGAATTTTTTTACGTGTTATTTAAATGGGAAATTTCAAACGGCTACCGACACCTCTAAAAATTTAAATAAAAATTTTTCCAATTGAGGGAATTTTGTTCTCAGTAAATAGGTCCTTTTAAGACCATAGATTCGATACGTTAGTTTTTTTGGATCACCCTAAGGTACATAATAGGTATGTGTCACAGAATCGAGCTGAAAAAAAAGAAAAAAAAAGTTTTTCGCTTACGAATTTATATAATTATTTTTTGAATAGGATTAATAATAACGGACACGTAAGTAGCACTGGGTATAGTGATAGTGTTTTAGTTAAAATGTGACATTTTACACGCGGATACTATAAACACAAACCTATGATAGTTTAATTGTGAAGGAGGTACGGAGTAATTGTCAATACTAGGACCTAACCCGATGTTAGGACTAGCTCGTGTCTTTCATTCGTTAACTTTAAGGGCGTTGACTAGGCCTCGCCGAGCGCGCGCTTATAGACTCTCAGGACGTTTCTTCTCATTTCCTCATTTTTCTAGATAATGGAGTTTTTAATGAAGATTCTTATAGATGAAAGATGTATCTGGCTCACCTATTTGGCCGAATTCGCGATTTTACTTTCAGCTTTGCGAAAACAAATCTTGAAAATAGGCCATCTTTGAGATGAGTTACAACGAGAAGTGATTTTTTTTTAAATATTTGGCGAAAGACATTTCATAGCTATATCCTTTATCTTTGAATCAAGATCAAGATCTTTACAATCGGATCAATGGCTTAGGAAGAATCACGACCATCCTGAAGCATTGAACTGCCGATATTTGGCGGAAAAATTATGCGATTTCGGGCTCTGCCGCGTTGGGCGGTCGCGACACAAATAACAAGCGTTGTTAGGGATAAATACAAACCTCCCACTACTCTTCTCCTTTCGCGAATTAGAATCTCTTCACGCGCACGTGTGAGCTGTAGTTCTTCGATTTAATTCGTGTTTTTCAATTATAAAATTCGGGTTGTCTAGTGTAATATGGGTAAGATGGAAAAACGTCTCTCAGACTCGCTCGAATGTATTTTAAACCTAAACCAAATCTGTGGCTACTGAGGAGTAGGGAGCTCAGCGTTCTCATTCTCCTCACACCCCAGTGGCCGCTACGATGCTCTGTCATTGTTGTTCGTCTGCTGTCTCGCTCCTCGCAGTTTACGCGGGAAACGGATCAGCCCGCGTTTTTTACCTAGTCAACGCCCTTAAGCCTAATCTTAGTTTATGAAGGTTCTCCGGACATTGAATGACAACATATAAAATTAAAAATCAAATCAGAGATGAAGAGGTATGGAGCCGCTTCGAAGTGACGTGTCCATCCCAACTCATCCGATCCAGCGATTCCATCCAACTCGTCCATCCATCATCCTTCGACGAAATTTTATTCACCTTTTAGTACCTATCGAAAAGAGTTTTCACAAATATTTCAAGATTTTTATCTCAACCCCTAATAATGAGTTTTGGGTTTACCGAATATTTGTCACCTAAAATTGAACCGCCGGATCGTAGAAGGGCATATAAAATTATTTTGCCATTTCAAGCTGGCCCCTGACCACTTCTGGAGAAAGTGTCAAATTTTTAGTTTCAAAACCTGTATCCTTATCGGAAGTTTGATTGCGCATCTTTTTTTCCTCTGGAAAAAAGTGATAGCCTTTTTCGTTTTCGAAATAATGGGAAAAAACACAATTTTTTCAAAACGAAAAATGTTTCTCTCTTTTCACTTCAACTCGCTGTAAAATCTAAAATATATCGATTTTTTACTTCAAATTTGGAGCAATTATGTATCGAACTATTCTAAAACTGGTAGAGCGGCTAAATTTTTTTGTAATTTCAATCCAAAAAAGTTATTCAATTTTTTATGAGTAATTACACAAATCGCGTTTGAACATTTTCAATCGCTCGGTCTATCGAGGTAAGTTTGAGCATCGCAAACTTCCAGTGGATGAAATGGTCGTCAGAATATCTAGAAGTTTTTTGTATGTATTATATCAATTCATAATATAAAATACGTAATTCACCATAAGTTTAGTATGAAAAAATTAGTTTGTACACAGATTTAGATGATCCTGATAATTAATATGAGTAATAGTTACCTAATTTACGTGAATTTGTGCACGAAAATATCATTGGAAAACATCGTTTTCCACGTGCAACGGCCGTCCATAAAGATGACCGTGCCTACCCAACGCGGTGCCGCTGCTGAGTTCTTTACTCGCTACGTCGCGCGGCTCAATACATTAATTAAACACTCGTAATTTATTAAGGGCTGGCTCAATTGGGTTCAAACTTTACAGAAAACTTCTACACATCCTGACGACCATTTCATCCACTGGAAGTTTGCGATGCTCAAACTTACCTCGATAGACCGAGCGATTGAAAATGTTCAAACGCGATTTGTGTAATTACTCATAAAAAATTGAATAACTTTTTTGGATTGAAATTACAAAAAAATTTAGTCGCTCTACCAGTTTTAGAATAGTTCGATACATAATTGCTCGAAATTTGAAGTAAAAAATCGATATATTTTAGATTTTACAGCGAGTTGAAGTGAAAAAAGAGAAACATTTTTCGTTTAGAAAAAATGGTGGTTTTTCCCATTATTTCGAAAACGAAAAAGGCTATCACTTTTTTCCAGAGGAAAAAAAGATGCGCAATCAAACTTCCGATAAGGATACAGGTTTTGAAACTAAAAATTTGACACTTTCTCCAGAAGTGGTCAGGGGCCAGTGAAATGGCAAAATAATTTTATATGCCCTTCTACGATCCGGCGGTTCAATTGTCAATGTTCATAGCTTTTCCAAAAAAAGAGATATCGATCCAAAATTATAGACTATTCTTTTTGTCTTGAATCGTACTGTCATGAAAAAAATTCATGAAAAAAATTTTGGATTGACTTTCATATTGTTATTTTGATTTATAAACTGAAATATCTTTTTTGAAAACTTGTATTATTTCAATTTTTTTAAATTTTTTCGATTTATTCGGTCAATTAATATAACACATATATTTTGAATACGCGGTAATCATGTCAAAACTTCGTGAGCGATGTTGTAATGTGCTTAAATTTAAAGAACACAGAGTTACTATAAATTTACGTACATATCTGCACGCCTAGTTTTTCAACAACGACCTAAAGTCATTATCAGTGAACGTACTCTAAATTTACGAAAATAATTAAACTAAAATTTCACTAGATAGTATTCAACCTGAATTATATAATCCAAAACTTTCCAAGAGGCTGAGATAAAAATCTCAAAATATTGAAGACAACTCTGCTCGATGGATATACTAAAAAATCAAAAAAAAAAATTTGACAAAATCAAAAATGTTGAGGGTCACGGGCTGGGTGACCTGGGATGGATTTCTCCAGATAATAAATAATGATAATCCTTTATTACGTCACGGGGCATGGTCCCGTAAGACGAGTTTCGAAAAGCCAGGAATTACAAAAATATATAAATAAGAGAGAGAAGTATGATCCAACAAAAAAAAAAAAAAATTAAACAAAAATAAAATAAGACAAAAAGAATGAAAGAAGATAGGAAAGTAAAACAGCTGAATTACACAAGCTAAAGTTAATAAAAATGTACAAAAAAGAGAGAGAAGTCTAATGCAAGCAAAACTCAAACTAAAAAATAAAATAAAACAAAAAGAAAGATAGAAGGTAAATCAACTTAATTACAAAAGCTATAATTACAAGAATATACAAAAAGAGAGAGAAGTATAATACAAGTGTCTATTTGTCAATTATTAGCTGCTCAGGTTTCGGGAGCATTTCCAGGAGACGCCACGAGGAGGCTAATTGATAATGTCTCCCACATGTGTTGTTCAGTCGGACCAACTCTGCAAGGAGATGTAAAACTGCAACTTTGATTCGTTCAACCCCGAAGAGTTGCGAATCATTATAATTTTTGTCGATCAACTCGATCATCTGCGAGCAGATGCGAAATTGCGACTTTGGTTCGTTCAACTCGATCACCTCTGTAAAGAGATGCGATGTTGCGATATTGGTTCGATCAACCCCGGAGAGTTGCGAATCATTATTATTTTTGTCGGTCAACTCGATCATCTGCGAGGAGATGCGAAATTGCGACTTTGGTTCGTTCAACTCGATCACCTCTGTAAAGAGATGCGATGTTGCGATTTTTTTTTTTTTTATATCCGAAGAAAGTACCATGATCAAAAGAAGAATGAAAACCACATGATTTATTTTTATTTGGTACTATGCACTTCGCAAATTCGTTAATTTTTGCGGAGGCTTCGAATGCACGCTACGGGTGGATTGAGCCCTCAATAACTCGCCCATCCACTTTACATCTTTGTTGATTTTCACACGCATAAAGTTATACGCAAGTTCACAACGATGTTGGCCACAGATTTCTTCATCAAACCAACCAGTATGTTCTGGTGTACGGTTTACAGCTGATTTCATCAGCCGGAAGAGCTGGTCTTGAATATCATACTTGGCCCTGAATAGGGGATAACCGGCGTCGAAGATCGCATTTATCAAATCAAAGACAAATGAGAAATCATCGGTTGCTACGCACATATGCCCAAATTCTTTTTCGTCCTTTGTTTCATAAGCTCGGAAGTAGGTCAACAGATGCCTATCACCGAGCTTCGGATCAGGATGGATGAGCGTTTCTTGACATCGCTCGCATCCTGTCTTATCGACAGATTTTTTGGCAATGTAACCTGCTAGGTATTCCACCGCAGATTTTGCGAGCGTTGCCTCGGTTGTACGTGATTTTTCCACCTTGGCGAGAATTTCCTCGATATCGATTGGATCTTCTTCGTCGTCGCTATCGTTATCGGGTTCCTCGTCAAAGTGCAGAGCATTGCTCTGGCTGGCCTCTGTGCTGGGCTTGGCTACTTTTCTAGTCCGGTTATTTGCTGCTGCCTGTACATCGGCATGCAACAGCGTATCATCTTCATCGTCCAAGCAATTTGCAGATTGCGCTGGTTTCATTAAATTAAGAACGATGTTCTTCTGGAAGATCAGTCTGAATTGAGTGGCTGTAGGGTTCTGATTGTAGGTTCCTCCATGACAGCGTATCATTGAGAACAAATTCTCCAACGGATCCTGATTTAATCTAGATGTCATTAAAAATTTAACATCTTCCGTTTTGAGATCCTCCCACAGCAGTAAAACAGCTTGGATGGTTTGTTGGACACCTTTGAAGCACGGAGGAACTTTCAGGCCCTTATCAGTGACCGTACGCCACTCTGCAGAACGTTTTAGGACGTCTTCCAAATTTTCCTGAACTTGTGGACGCTGATCGGAGAGAGCACAACGGTTCGGATTCGCGTCATTAGGACATCGGCTGTTTAAATTGTCGAACGAGTCATTCAACTCTCTGAAGAACCATGCGGTGTCCATAACTGTATTACTTTTGATACAGTCCGTGGTTCCGGCGACCATTAATGCTGCAGCAACTCTGCGACTAAAGACCTGCAACGCCAGGCGACAATTCATTTTTTGAAAAATACCTGGATACACGTGTTTGGTCGATAGTTTGACAGCAGCTCTCGTCATTTGGTGTTGCTCGAGCCTCCATAACTCACGCACATCGTTCCATGATGCTTTTCTCGGACTATCAAATATGATGTCGTGGATTAAGATCTGATTCCTCAAATTCTTCCACAAGTGCGGAGCGTCGAAGAAGCAATATATTTTCTTCTCCTCGTGAAAGAAATAGGGACCGTCCGCAGACAAGCGTCCACTAATAACACTTTGGTTATTAGTGCCTTGGTCGCAGACCAATCCTCGTACATCTAATCCGGTAGCAATGACGTCATCGAGTACTATGTCGATAAGTTTGGACAGTGTTTCGGAATGCACGATGCCAGCTGTCAGAAAATATGCAACTGGCTGCTTCCAATTGTTCAACAATCCGCGGGCCATGAAGACGAGAGCACTCGTAGCCACGCCGGTCGAAGAACCTAGACTGCCAAGATCTTGGAAGCCCTCAATTTTTTGGCGACTCTCATTGAACTCGAAGCCTTTCTTCAATTTGACCTCGTCAAATAGAAGAATGCATTGCCGTTCATTCCGATCCATGCATGATACCTTGGCCTTCAAACAATCAAATATTTCCGGGCAGGTTCCTGGCCACAGATTTATGTTCCCAAACCAACGTTTCAATGCTGACAACGAAGGAAGCATGAACCCAAAATGTTCTCGCAGTTTGACGTACAGGCTTGGCGAGGTGTAGTGCATCTTCGTGGCTATTTCCTGTTCATTTGGAGTGTAGTTTGTACGCTTCTTGTGAAATAATTGCATTATGACAAAAGTATACAAAAACCCAGTGACTCTACGGGCCACTGCTTTAGCAAGGCTATCGTCTGAAAATACGCCAGCTAGAACCTTAGTTTTCTGTCGCGAAGCCGCTAATCTTGCGTTTTTGAGAGACCGTTGAAGCTCTACATTGCTCTGCTGCAGCCTAATAATTTCGTTGTCTCTCAGTTTAATTTGCCTTTTCAAAGCTTTTCTCTCGATGTCGCAGGCATTATGAATACCCGGAAGTGGAGCCACCCCGGTGATGATCGGCTTTCTATCATGAGCGAAAGGGACTACACGACGCAATAAACGACCATGCGGATTAATATGGTCGCGAGAAAAATGTCGACTACATATTCGAATCCGTTCTAATTCTTTTCCGTTATCTTCGGCCATGTGGGCAAGTCCGCTATTGACTAGCCATTGTAGCGCGAGCGCGGGATCTGTTGGCAGACTATAGAATCGTAGACCAGGAACGTTATCTCTGCTACGATTGGCACATTTCGAATACGCGCAAGTAAAACTATGCGGTAATTTATGGCCAGCCATCATTCGTAATTACTGTGGATAAATTACGAATCGAAAATCACTTACCTGTAATTAGCCAACGCCTGTGGAAAAATATCCGTTTCGTAATACACGTAATAAACACAATGCGTCGGACTACTACAAAGTCGTTGCGTACAATAAAATATGTCGAATTGGATGCACGGTTCAGCAACGACTGAACGCTGCTCATGCTTATTCGCAAGCTCGCAGTCTCCCACATTGACAGCTGACTGTGCCGAGCGGCTGACTAGCGTTGTTCGAGCGTTCACGGGCTCTGGGCAAATCATTGCGGAGGTGCATCTCTGAGGAATTGTGTTTTGTGAATGGAATTTTTTTTTATTTTCACATGCGGTTAACGTAGAGGAAGAAAAAATAATTAGGTCATTTTTTTTTATTCGTTAAAAATCATAATTACGAAAGTTATGGGTAATTGAATATTCCAGTTTTCGTAAAACATAGATATATCTTAACATGGGTGACGTCACAATGTTAAAGTTTTCAATCCATTGTATCAGGTTAAATATTTGTTCGATTAAAAAATGAAAAAATATGACCTAATTATTTTTTTCTAAACTACTGAAATCTAGAGAAGAAAATCCATTCAAATACCCAATTGCGTACTATGATGTGCAATCAATGCATATCTTGCGGCATTTTTTGATGGAAGAAGGTCGTAAGCGCCAACATACAACCATTTGGTATTCATAAAATCAAAAGGTCTCATAGTTGATATAGTTTAATCTTGCTCCGCAGAGTTGGACCCTGAGCAGTTAGAGAATAAATCACGAATCTCAAATTTTCCAAAATGTGTTCTTGTAGAGAATTTAATTCCGCATCTCTTTTTCCTCGTGAAAAAACTTGTAGCTTTTGTCGTTTCGGAATGTTTACAAAAAAACGTGTTTTTCTTTTAGGACAATAATTTCCGCCTTTTTTCACTTCAACTCGTTGTAGATTACCCAATGTTTTAAATTTCCGAACGAATTTTTCAGGAATAATATATTTTAGTGTTTCAAGAATAACGAAGAAAGAAGAAGGTTAATATTGTTGTTAACAAGAAAGTTATTCATTTTTTTCAGAATCTTTGCAAGAATCAATTATGGATATCTTTAAGCGCTTCGGAAGTCAAACGGATTTGAAGTGGTCGAAAACTTCCAGTGAGAAAGTTGTTTATGGGGATGCGAAAAAGTCTTCTGGGAAGTTTGACTTCAAACAAATGAATAGTTCAGAAATTGTTAACGTTATTTCACCACCGCCTAGCTGCCGCGCGCGTAGGTTACAGGGAGAATATATTAATATATGAGCAGCGACTCGCGTAGTTCGCCAAAGATGCAAATTAATCAAGACTCGGTACATACACGAAATAATAGTTTATTATTCATCTTCTTTGATGTAAAGCAAAGATTCCAATTGATATATTGTTATAAGAAATAACCTGACATTTTTGTTCAATTTCGTAATAGAATCAGAAGACTTTACAAACCAAGCATTTTGCTATTCTATTTAAAATTCCGAATCTGAAAATTTTATATAACTTCATATAGAAATACCCACTCCATCTTAATGTATTTAAGTTTTTTTTGCTATTCTTAACACGCAAAAAAGATGAATAATAAAAATATGATTATTTATATTTACCGACCCTTGATTACGTACTTTTTTTTTACTATAAACAGAAAAAATGTTGAAAGATTAATAATCCAACAATTAATAGTATAGGAGGTCGTAAGTACCGGCAGATACGCCTGTCTGTTTCTAGTTTGATGAAAAAAAGCACATCAGCTAATTTAAGGAGGTCGTATCCACCATTTTTGTAATTACTTTTTTCATGAAATCGCTATAAAAACCATGGAAACATACACAGATAAATAGGAATTGGCGAGAATTAAAAATTAAACATGAAATTTAGTGAAGATAAAAGCAGAAGATCGCATGTTAGGCGCATATGTCCTTTGAGCTTCAATTTTTTTTTTTTTTTTTATAATGATAACGTTTAGGCAGAGCGTCGTATCTGCCAACGTACGATCTTCTGCGTTTAGGTAGTTTCAAAATGTTTAATTTCGAATTATTTATGTGCGCTTTCATCATTTTCAAAGCGATTGATGGAATAAAAAAGAATTATAGAATTATGGCACTAACATCACCTTTTTTGGCGCTTTTTCTTATTACGTATGAGATAAATTTCAATTATTTTACCAGCTGGAGAAGAGTATTTCACATAATTGTTTCAAATTTGAAGTAAAAACTTATATCTTGGAATTTAGAGCGAGTTTAACTAAAAAAAGATGACGATTTTTTCAATTGGCCAAAAAAGATGCGCAATCAAATTTCAGATTAGGATGTATGTTTAAAGAATTAAAATTAAGATTTGTTTTTGCCAAGTGGCCAGGGGCCATCTCGAAGTGGCAATATAATTTTATATGTACCCTTCTACGATCTAGCGGTTCAATTATGGCCAATAGTCCATTTTCACACCCCGTTTCTTCTAATATGGACAACTTTTTTCCCCTACCTGTGATAATCCCTGTCTTTATATTATCATTGAAATTTATTCTTAAACGATAGAACACATTCGTTAATCATTACATCAAAATAATAACAGTTTCTGTGAAAAATAATGGTGAACTTCCCTATATGATAGAAAGAAGAAAATTAAATAGTCATTTTTGATTTATGGTTTGGTTGAATAATGTATCATTTTCTCTCAATTACTACCTCGCTATGTGCTTATTCTGTAAAATTGATTTTTTATCGGTCTATATTCACTATGCCAGCCGGTCGATATTACTAGATAATTTTGAAGTCGCAGATTAATGGACCACCTCATAATGATAAATAATAATAATATAATAATCACTAAGATTTTTGACAGAAACACCCGTAAGCTGAACAAATGTTCAAAAACAATTGTCATATATTCTTTGTTTCGAAGACGGAAAAACCAAGATATGTTGAAATATATTGTTAAGCTTTTTTTTCAATTCAGTGGTCCGTGTTCATCCCACATAAGAAATCGTATATATATTGAACGATATAAGAAATATCGCGGATAAATGTAATATAAAATAAGAAAAACGGGGGAAATAATAATAATGCCAAAGCGCGATAACTAGTTCGAGCTTTCTTTTATTGTTTTACAATCACGTATAGACTTGCATACAAGACTCCAGAAAGCATTAAAACGTATACTTAAAAGTGTAACAGATGCACATAAAATTCATTTTGATTACTTCGCGTGTTTGTCACATGTCAATTCGATTGTTAGAAACTTTTACCGGAATTTGCTAATACGCAAATGCATATAATTTTGTAGAAAAGTTCGAAGCTTAGTCACTTTAATTATTGAACTTCGAATTGATGTGGAAAGTTCCCAGAGTATACGATTTGTAGGTTTTCGTCATAGTCGATAAAGTGGAGAAAAAACACGCACGCTAAAACAGTGTGTCTGCTAGTATCTCAGATCCCAACTGGTATCAATCAGAATTTACCCTACGAGTTAGCTCGCAGCTGGGTGAAACTGTAAATTTTAGTCGGTATGACAGATACCGCTTGCTGCGCCAAGCCCACTTCAAGCCCACTTGGTCGGCTCACAAATTAACCCAGGGTGAACCGTCTTTAGAATATTCAGTCAACGCTATATAATTTTGTCGCGTTTGAAACGGCCTCTTTTACGCGCCAGTCTGTAGACACGTATGTCATTTCGCTCCACCAGTCTGACCTAACCTAAACTAACCTACACAAAAGCTGTTACTTTTAGCGTAAATCATATTTAGTACAAAATTCAACTTGTCATATCGATGGCTCCTATCGAAAAGAGCGTAACTCAGCAGTTCAGGAAAGAAGAGCGTAACTCGGCGAAACAGTTACGAAAGGCGTATGTCCCCTGTGACGCCCTATGACAAATGCCTTTCTTAACTGTCAAGTCGAGTTACGCTTTTCTTTCCTGCACTGCTGAGTTACGCTCTTTTCGATAGGAGCCATCGATATGTATAATATTATATGAATAATATTACATCAATTTTGATGGTATTTTGGATCCTGTATTGTTTGTTTCTGGGAAACCTAATTGCAGCGCGCCAAAAAATGTCGGTTGTTAACTTCCGTTTTCGTCCGAGTTTGGGAACCGAACGGTGAACCGGCCATTGCAGTACCGGCGTGCGGGCACACCGTTTGCGTGTCCGCACGCCGTTTCGTAATCACAGTTTATTTTACTCAATCTTCGTCGATCAAACTTTCACTGATGTGATTTTTAAGTACAAATTGTGTATATTTTCATATATGAGCGGATCCACGTCACTTCACTCAAAAAAAAACCGTCAAGTCACGGATTTTTGCGCCATTCAATACATCTGTAGTACTATGGAAAAAAAAAGTACAATTTGGAGGATTTTGAAAAATTCTCAAAAATGGCGGAGTTAGAGGCATGTGAATTTTTGTGCACCACTTTGTTTGAAAATTCATATCTCCGAAAGTGTTCATCGGAGCGGAAAGATCCTTGGATCGTTTTGTTTGTAAAAGAATGCACTTTTATACAAAAAATCATATTTTCAAAAAAAAAAATTCTTTCAATATTTTTTTGGCGTTTTAATTTTTGATTTCGCTGCCATTTCTAAAGGGCTTACAGAAATTCATGGAGATCATTTTTTTTGGATACCTGAATCCTTCCCCTTCAATCCTAAAAAAAAAAATTTATGGAGAAAATACCTGGGCAGGAGATAGAAAATAAAACGTGTCGTCGCGCGTCACCGCGCGCGCGTCGATCCACGTCCGCGCTACTCCGGCAAGCTCGTTGTATTGCGTAGTCAAGTTAAATTTCATTTAATGCTCTTCTACTTACCCAGGTTATCCATTCTCCGAAAATAGTCTTGTAATTACCTGAGCCCTTCCGTATCCGTCTGTGGTCATATTTTCTCGGAGTTATACCTGTGCCTGTGTATTACCTATATCGGTTCTGAAAATTCCAGTACGGTTATGGTTCGTTGAACACACCTGTGCTGGAATTATACTTGATTCCATTTCACTTGGTTTGTGCTATATATAACTGATGGATCTTGTGCAATATTTTGGTGGCTCTGAAAAGGGCCGATGTTTTTCACGGTGGTTTGTTGGATGACATTTACTAGGAAACCTCTGTTTAAAATTAATTCATAATTTTCATCGTATCAAATTTTTCTGAGGCGGAAAATAATTTTGTTCTGACGAGTTTATGAGATATTGGAATGACCGCATGCAATTTCAAAGTGCCACGAACTGTCAATGCTTTATCGAATCGATTTTGTAAAATAGATTCTTCCGCTTGATGTTCTGCAGACGTACAGTACGCAAAAGATATACTTCGAAAATAAGAACATGCCCAAGTATATAGATCCAGCGGTGTTTGAATAGGATCGGAATTGCCAATCAGTTGTAAACTCGCGATATGCGGACAATAAGTGTCATCCACCGAATTATCGCGAAAAACATCTGCTCAAGATCCATCAGTCATATAGCACAAGCCGAGTGAAATGGAATCAAACTTAATTCCAGCATAGGTATGTTGAACGAACCATAACCGTACCTGGAATTTTCAGAACAGGCATATATATTATATATACACGTATACAATTGTATAACTCCGAGAAAACATGACCAGTAGACGGATACGGAAGGGTTAAGGTGGTAAAATAACCATTTTCGGAGAATGAATAACCTGGGTAAGTAAAGAAGCATCATATGACATCTCCACTACGTAACACAGCGAGCTTGCGGGAGTAGCGCGGACGTGGATTAGCGCGCGCGGTGACGCGCGACGACACGTTTTATTTTCTATCTCCTGCCCAGGTATTTTCTCCATAAATTTTTTTTTTAGGATTGAAGGGGAAGGATTCAGGTATCCAAAAAAAATTATCTCCATGAATTTCTGTAAGCCCTTTAGAAATGGCAGCGAAATCAAAAATTAAAACGCCAAAAAAATATTGAAAGAATTTTTTTTTTTGAAAATATGATTTTTTGTATAAAAGTGCATTCTTTTACGAACGAAACGATCCAAGGATCTTTCCGCTCCGATGAACACTTTCGGAGATATGAATTTTCAAACAAAGTGGTGCACAAAAATTCACATGCCTCTAACTCCGCCATTTTTGAGAATTTTTCAAAATCCTCCAAATTGTACTTTTTTTTTCCATAGTACTACAGATGTATTGAATGGCGCAAAAATCCGTGACTTGACGGTTTTTTTTTGAGTGAAGTGACGTGGATCCGCTTATATATAATTATATATCATATATACAGTGCGATTCTGTGGAAAGTTGGGAGCCGTGTGGGTAGGCAACCGGCGTATTTACCGAAACGGCAACGCTGTCGTAGGGACAGTCGAACGTCTGCATCTACAGATGACATAGCTGCAGCTTTCACGTCGTTTGATCAGAATCAAGTGACAGAATGACATATTTGAGGTTGATCGTAATATAACTAGTAAGGCAGCGGGAATCGATATTCATTCGTGAAGAAGTGGTAACGAATTAGCGAATTGATTGCAGATGTCGATTTCTGTTTATTTGCAACGTTATTTGGGTCTAAACAACCCTCGGGGTGAAATTTACGAATCATTCTAATAAAGGTAACCAACAAATGTCAAACGATAATAATTCGTAATAAAGTCGTGGTAAAGTTACGAATTGATCGCAGATTCTGAGTTATGTTCATTTGCAAAATTATTTACAAGCTAGCAGTTCCTCGATGATGGACTGACTCGTCGCATCACTTCGACAACTACGGTCAGGAACACGGCGATGTAGATTCGATACAACGAGCAATCTACGAGGCATCTCTGACGTAGCAGCAAACCCCAAATTTTTTCACCTCCTAATAATTTGAATGCACAGTTTTACGGAAATACTGCGCATAGTTCCAGAAGACGGTCAGAAGCTTATCTCGAAAGTTGCTCAAGAAGTCGGCATGTCGTCGGCACAACGCATTTAGTTTATTGTTATTGTACTACGTTTAATGAATAAAAAATGTTATTACATGATAGAAACTCATCGTAATGTAATCATTTTTACAAATATGCGACGCTTTATTCCACTCAGCTATCAAAGGCACAATTACGTTTATTTACAGAACAATACTTTCAATTCATTCATTCCTCGCTGAGACTTCTACAAGATTATCGGTAGGCAAACAGGTGATCTTTGATTCGTGAATTTCACCTCGAGGGTTGTTTGGACCCAAATAATATTGCAAATAAACAGAAATCGACATCTGCAATCAATTCGCTAATTCGATACCACTTCTTTACGAATTAATATCGATCCCCGTTGTCTTACTCGTTATATTACGATCAACCTCAAATATGTCACTCTGTATGTTGATTCTGACCCAACGAAGTGACAGCTGTCGCTACGTCATCAGTAGGTGCAGACGTTCGACTGTCCCTACGACAGCGTTGCCGTTTCGGTAAAATACGCCGGTTGCCTACCCACACGGCTCCCAACTTTCCACAGAATCTCTCTGTATACTGTGGGTAAATTAATTTGGACAGAATTTTGTCAAACTGCGTTGTGCTTGAAGAGATTCTCTCCTACACCTATATCTACCACGTGCAAGGTAAGTTTCAATTTTTCTACATCGCATTTATTGCAAAGGAATAATGCATGATCGGTCAATGGTGAAGGTCACAATGCTTTTCTACTTGGATTACTATCGAAAACATCTCGATATCAAAAAGTTCAACATAATTTCACTTTCACTTACACGTGCGCGGCTCTGCGGGGAAGGGAGGGGGCATCAATTTCAATGCTGTGACGCCACATTTTGATTTTAGCGAAATAATTCCAATAAATTATTAAAGTTTCTTAATTAGATAAAGAATTGTTCCCAAAGAGATTTCGTAAAAAAGTATAAGATTTTTTATACTAGTGAGTAAATCAGCAACAAATGAAGTCAATGTGAAAAATTTCATAAGAGTTTATTCATCAGACTCTAAAGGGGTTAACCACCTGTTTTACGCACTGGTTTACAGGTTACGGCGCATATCACTATATGATCTACTTCACAACATGACCAAGATAAAAGATAAAAATAGTATATCCAAGAGACAGCGACGACGGCTAGTAAAAAAGGAATACAAGAATCTGTATAGCTCTTATCAGGACACTTCATTGATTTCCCTTGAATGTCCACAACCTGTGGCTGTTAGCGCTGATCCGGCTGTGTCATTAGATTCAATAAACTTTAATGATGATATATCAAATGCGTCCTGTCAAGACGATTATGTAGATAACAATTTGAGAGCTAGTAGTGATAGCGCTAGTTCTACTCACTCTTGCGAGCATGTTGAGTCGTTAGATAATATTGATAAGAGAAATTTTCAGGATGACCTCCGAAGCTGGGTAGTCACCCGGAATATAAGTCATGCAGATACTGGTGCATTATTGCAAATTTTACGTGCACATGGCTTTGACTTGCCTGCTGATTGTGGAACTTTAAAGCAAACTCCGAAGAATCTCAACGTCATTGAAATGAATCCAGGCAACTATTTTCATTTTGGACTGCGACGAGGTTTATCACAATCTATTTCAAAATATTATCTTGACAATTGCCCCATAGAGTTGAAAATTAACATTAACGTAGATGGACTCCCGCTAACCAAAAGCTCCGGTAGTCAATTTTGGCCAATTCTAGCAGCTATAGAAGCTGACTTTCATACAGAACCATTTATGATTGGGTTATATCACGGTAACGAAAAACCATATGACAGTAATGAATTTCTAAAATATTTCGTTAATGACTTTGAAGATGTCTCTGCTACAGGTATAATGATAAAAAACCGAACTATCCAAATTAAAATTCATGCATTTGTTTGTGATGCACCTGCGAAATCCTACATAACTGGGACCAAGGGTCATAAGGCTTATTTCGGATGCGGAAAATGTATACAAGAAGGAGAATTCATCCAGAACCGTGTAACTTATCCAGAAGTAACTGCAACTTTAAGAACAAACGAATCGTTTCGACAAAGATTAAACGAAGAGCATCATAAAAAGTTATCTATTTTAGAACGATTATTAATTTGCATGATTTCAGTTTTTCCACTTGACTATATGCATCTGGTCTGTATTGGACTCGTGAAAAAGTTATTGCAGTTCTGGGTCAAGGGAAAGCGGGATGTCCGAATGACAAATGTAAATTTGATACGAGCTTCGAACCATTTACTATCACTCAATAAATCATTGACAAAAGAATTTTCGAGAAAAGCAAGACCTTTACAAGATGTAGACAGATTTAAAGCCACCGAATTTAGACAGTTTTTATTATACAGGGTGATTCATCTTAATCGCCCCAGGCCGTTTTTACCAAAACTAAGCAAGATACGAGAAAATGTTTGGTATAAAATATTCAGGGTTCAGAGGGGGACAAAACTTGGTGGTATCAGTATTTCCGTAAGTGGAGCCGCCGCGGTCAGGTGAAGGTCAACTTGGTTTTCTTAAATGGAATGACATATTTTTGTCTCCAGAATCTGAAAGAGCGTCAAATTCTGCACCAAAAAGTACTTACATACATACGGCCTAAGGTCAATGAGATCCGAGGTAGAGCCGGTCAAAGCAGTATACATGCCGCCGCGCCTCGCGGTCGCGACGCAGCGCCCGCCAGTGTACCGATCTACAGAAATCCTGTCGGAATTGTGAGGAGACTTGAGTATCCATGTTTTGAGGGATATGACAGGGTCAGATTATTTTTTACGTGGAGTTACTAACTGTAAATAAAGTGTAACTAGTTGATTTTGATTTTGTTTCGTTTATTCTTCGTAAAACGATAGATGCGTTCCGACGTAGACTTCAATTATTAAAAATGACAAAAATAAAGAAACATTGCAAATTCGACGTAAAAATGAAACATAAAAAACAAAAAACACAATGAAATAATTCTGAAATAGTTCGTTGTTTGATTAATAAACGAAACAAAATCAAAATCAACCAGTTACACTTTATTTACCCTTAGCAGCTCCACGTAAAAAATAATCTGACCCTTACATATCCCTCAAAACATGGATACTCAAGTCTCCTCACAATTCCGACAAGATATCTGTAGATCGGTACACTGGCAGGCGCTGCGTCACGACCGCGAGGTGCGGCGCGGCGGCATGTATGCTGCTTTGACCGGCTCTACCTCGGATCTCATTGACCTTAGGCCATATGTATGTAAGTACTTTTTGGTATAGAATTTGACGCTCTTTCAGATTCTAGAGAAAAAAATATGTCATTCCATTTAAGAAAACCAAGTTGACCTTCGCCTGACCGCGGCGGCTCCACTTACGGAAATACTGATACCACCAAGTTTTGTCCCCCTCTGAACCCTGAATATTTTATACCAAACTTTTTTCCAATCTTGCTTAGTTTCGGAAAAATTGGCCTGGGGCGATTAAGATGAATCACCCTGTATACTGGACCGGTCATATTCAAAGATACTTTAACAAAAGATCAATATAACCATTTTCTGACTTTAAGTATAGCCATTCGAATTTTGGCAAGTCCAGAGTTACATCTCAAGTACAACGATTATGCTCGAACTTTGTTAATATATTTTGTAAAAACTTTTCCATTACTTTACGGTCATCAGCACGTTTCCTACAATGTACATAATTTAGTTCACTTATCTGAAGATGTTAAGTCCAAAGGTCCACTAGATAAATTCAGTGCTTTCAAGTTTGAAAATCATATGCAAAAAATTTAAAAAAAAAGTAAAATCGTCGAGTAAGCCCTTGCAACAATTTATTAAGCGCCACGAAGAACAGTATAGTCTGAATTCTTTTGGTATTGGGATCTGACATGGAGGCGTGGCCAACTTCAATATGGCGCATACCGGGGTGCAGTCACCTGTCAAAACCGCGCGATAGTAGGCTTACCAAGTAAATATAATATAAGTTATAAATATTGATGTCCGGCAATGGTAGTTTTAACCATTCGTGATATTTGCGAATGGTCTGGTTCAATTCCCAGTCATCGAAATGCACCCCGGTTTTAGTTTTAAATGCACCACCAGATGTCTCACGAATTTTGTCAGATCCCAATAACTGAAAAAAAACCTGAGTATCCAATTATTCAATATAGTAGCGATCAACATTCTGTTGACAAAAAAGAACTAAAATTAGTTCAGTATCATGCTTTCTGTTTAAGTGCAAAAAAACCCAATAACTGCTGCTGCCTAAAAAATGGAACAATTGTTATTCTGAAACAGATTTATCTCCAGGACAAACAAATATATTTCATTGGTAATACATTTTCCAATTCCGAATCTTTCTTTAGTATTCCTTGTGAATTTTCAAAAGTAGGTGTAACCGTTGTATCTAACGTGAGTTCTCAAATAATGCAATTTGTTCAGTCTGATATTAAATGCAAATGTCTCAAATATTTATCAACACATGACGAAAGTGTAATCTTTCCCTTGATACATCACTCACAATAAATACCTTAAGTCAGGTTTATACAGCTATTTGTGCCGTAATGTTCCACATTAGCCAAAAATTCAGTTCAATTTTACTCTACTTATAGAAAAAAAATATTATTGACATTAAAATATTACGTTTGTTTCTACAAGCTTGCTTTTCTACTCGTACCTGAATCATCTTATTCGCGGAAGTAGCAAATTTTCAAAGACTCTTAATTATTAATTCTTTCTTAATTATGCAAGTAGTAATTATATTAACGGAACACCTCCGAATAGCGGCTAATTATGAATTCTCCTTCTCGTATTATTTTCCGAATCTAATAATTCATCGCTGCCGGCGCAACTGACGCCAACGCAATTCATCCAATCACGACTTTGCATTTTCTCACCAAGCGTGGCTTTTGACTAGCCAATCAGATCGTCGGAAGTTTCTTACTCTTCCCGCCCAAACAATCGTCAGATATTCGGTGCATTTGGCTTCCCAGCTTCGAAGGTCGAAGAAATTTATTACAATCTAAGTCTATTTCAATTTGATTACATTTTTACAAACGAATTGTCGATAATCAGCAATCAAATTAGCAATTAACAAGCCAACAGCCAATAGGTTTCGTGGTGTTCACGTGGTAATCGTACGGCCTTGCTTTGAGATCCGTTGAATACAGGTAATTATTTAACATTGATAGTTTATGGTCTGTGTTTAGATCTTGTTTATACCATTAGTCAATACAGAGGAAAAGAGAGAGAAATCGAGATCAAGACCGAGATTCAAATCGAAATGATAATCTTGATCTTGTAAATGTGTCCACGCGGCAAACTTGAACATAACCTCAATCGGATGCATACCGTAATTTGAGATCAACGAAGGCGTTGTAATCGCGGGAATTTTTTTTTTTTAATGTCTAGCTACAAAGCAGTCACCACCTCCGCTACCAGTTAATAATATTCATAGAATTTTTTTAATTTTTTTCTTCATTTTTGCAAATATCTATTTTTGACAAACGGGATAATACTTTATAAAAATAGTGATGAAAAAAAAATATTTCGTATGACAGGATTTTACTTTCATTCAAAAAAAGGTGTAGCAATAAAGTTCAGTCATCGCTTCGGTAAGTGATTCTCCAGATCGAAATCGGTGAATATTTATAAAAACCTGCAACCACCAAATTTATTTTGACAAGATCCAATTTTTTTCATTGGTGCTTAAAATCTTGCTTATTGAGACAAACAAAAGTGTCTGAAGAACGAACCGTGGCAATCAAAGTCTTCCCTCTAAAGAATATTACAGACGTTGAAAGAAATTCATTGAAATAGATATACATTCTCACAGATTTCGAGACGGATAATCACGTGACGATGCGACGACTTAACTTTTTCATACACCTGCAGTATTATTAGTTACTCTTCTAGTGAATGAATGATAAAGTTTGAAAAACAATTGAAGTGGTATTATATATCGTATTTATGTACATGTTTTTTAAGGAAAAAAAAATGGATCACCCATATGCCGTCGTATCATTTGTTAATGACATTTATGAAGATGAGGAGGTTGCTTCAGAGGTACCCAGTGGCTGGTTATCTGCTGATAAAAAAACATGTTATTGGCCCAAATCCAAGAATTTGAACACTTTCATTTCCAAAAGAATTTCACCAGTAATTGGTAGTCCGCAATGGGAATTACATGAAATTAAATTTCAAGGCTATTATGGTAAGCTTACTTCTGAAGTGTTCAAGTACGTAGTGTCTCTCTATTGATCTTCATTGTCTCCATAGCTATCACCCATATAGCACTGATAGATCTGCAATTTCTAGCATTTACACAATACTGGACAAGCATTCGCGTAATTGACCTGCGATCCTGAAGACACTTTTTATCGCTCTTAACACTTATATCGTTGCTTATGTAAATTCTATTGCCACTGGTGCTTACAGACACCACTAGTTTTTTTGATAAGTAGTGAGTTTTTCAGTAAATCCTCTGTAAAGTTGACTAATATACCACATTCGAAATTACCACGTATACTAACATAAGCGAGATACTCAACTTTGTGAATTCCAATGCATCCGATCAACTGATCGTAATAGTTTTATTTGGGATATAGATAACTGAGAAAAAGCCAGAGGAAAAGCAGCATCCTACTCATCTGGTGACGAACAGAATTCACAATTCGAAGAGCGCGGCAATAGAAAAAAAAAGTTTGGGTCATTGAAGTATTTACCCGAAAGTGATGATGAAAGTCCTGATAAAAGTACATTACGAGGCATGAAAGGAAAGAAAATTCCTAGTCCACCTGATTTTGATATCGACAACATATTGATTGACAATATTCCAATAACTACAGAACAGAGTGGAGACAGATCAGAAGGTATTTTGTATTTTACATAGTATCTACTGCAAATTTTGATTAAAATGGTAGCAAACATGTGATCCTTTCTCAATAATATGAACTTGTAATAGTTTTTCAATTTCGTATATTCGAATATTTTTAAAGAAACACTTTTTAGACCTAATATTTTTTTTGGTTCTAGGCACACCACTTGTAGGCAAAGTAATTGCTGAATATAACCCGAATTCTCCAGCAACAAAATCAGGTCATTAATTGCAGTAATTGAATCCCCGATTTGATCGAGGGAAATGCCATTGAAACTTCGATAAAACTTTCTATTCATTTCTTTTCAATAGGAAAGAAAGTTTCAATCAGAAATCGTTTCTTACAATTTTTAGATTATGTAAATATCTGTATTTAAACAAAAAATGTATATCCTGTGCGAAAGGTCTACTGTAGATACACTTTCATCGCAGAATATTGCCTTTTGTTTTGTCACACACACTCCCGTAATTTAATGATTGTAGGAAGCGATTTTCAATTGAACCTATCTCACCAATTTCAATAAAATGAAGAATAAGTTATGTCAAAGTTTCCGGTGGTGACTCTCTTTGATCATGATATGAATCCAGTAAATTGTGTGTTTGATTTTGAACGTATCATTTTCCCCAGACCGCTGCACCTTCTCAGACTCAGGGTCAAACAGTCAAATCCATTGAACAGAAAGCCAAGAATAGTGACTTCGCAATTATTGCAGAAACCAGTGCCACAGATAGGTACAGTCATATTAAATAATATCATCTCATGTAACAAATTCCGGCCGCACCACTGTCAGAGTTTTTGCGTTTTTCACAATTCATTTTATGAATATTGAATAGCTGTATTGAAATAAATGTAAACAATGCTCTTACAGATTCTATACTGCTTGGCATGAAATGTAACAATTCATCGAGAACAACCTCATCGACACTACTGTCTACTACATCTAATAATATCACTTCCAATGAGTCTTCGAATGAATCTCCATATAAATCTTCAAATAAATCTTCAAACAAATCTTCAAACAAGTCTTCAAATAAAACTCACTCTAACGCTTCATCTGCAACAGGTATTGTAACGGCCGGTTTTCCTATGCACCGGGCTAGCGTGGTTCTTTGTCCTTTTTTTTATTTAGAGAAAACAGGCGTTATGTGTATAGGTCCCGTAGTTCCGCGGGAATACAGTCGCACTCGCGTATTGGAGGTACTGACTGCCCGACGAAAACGGACTTGTGTGTATATTTGTGCTTGTGTATGTATTGCCGTAGTTCCGCGGGAAAACGGTCGCAACCGCGCAATGGATTGACAGACCGCCCGACGAAAACGGGTGTCGATATGTTTTCCGTAGTTCCGCGGGAATACGGTCGTAATCGCGCAATCGATTAGCAGACCGCCCGACGAAAACGGGTATGAATGTGTTTTCCGTAATTCCGCGGGAAAACGGTCGTAATCGCGCAATGGATTAACAGACCGCCCGACGAAAACGGGTATGAATCTTTTGATTGTGGAAGTGCGTTAGATGTATGACTTTAAGTATGCTTTAAATGTAGTTTTAGAGAGATTTGCGAAGCAATAGTTTATTTAATATAATTTGATTTAATATAATACGATTCAATACAATATGTTTTATGATTTGAAAATAGAATTTGAAATAGAGTTTGAAATATATGGTTTGATCTATAATTTGAAAATGTGATGCGAAATATAAATTGAACTATAATTTTGAATATAATTTGAGTATACTCGTAGTTTAGCTATAGGATTGAGATTTCGAAATCAAGTGAGTTTCTTGGCTCAGCGCGTCACCGCTTATATAGTGACGGCTTACTAATCCGTCGTTAATCCGTCGTTAATCCCTAGCCTCCTAGAATATTCTTTAAACTTCTATCGTGTCTAAAAATGACAATATTGGTTTTATCTCATTACAATATTATAACTTTCTTTAAAGAATTCTATTCGCTACAATTTGAATCTAGTTGCATCAAAATCGGATGATTTTGATGGTTACATGAAAGTTTCTATGAGATTCCATAGTGTCCATTTTTTATACCATCACATATATCTATTTACATCGCATATTAATTTGAAGCTAAAGCACTGCTCTTTTCAACTATCGCAGTGTGAACATGTCATCTTATGTACAGGGTGCGTTTTTTAGCGTTCTACGCTACCTCCCGTTTCTTAGCCTACGTAGAGGTTTGAAATAAAAACATAAAAGAAAATGTAATTCATATTTGTCAAATGAAAAGAAAAGGAAAACAAAAAAACTAATCATACGACCTTATCGGACGTCGTAGTATATTTTTAAACGTGTTTCCCCAATAATTCAATATTTTCTCGAACATTTGAGGAACACTGGCTAACTGAATTTTCAATGTATTGAAATAGACTGAAATATCTTCTCAGAATATTATACTCAAGAGTAAATTGCGTATTTTTTGTCATTCTTCAGATTTCCATTCGCGGCCAAATCTTGATAGTACCGCACCGGTCATCGAAGAGAGTGGTAATATTTCCGCTTCAACATCAAACATACCCTTCCAACATTTAGACTGCGATAGTGGAGACTGTGATAGTGAAGACTGTGATAGTGTGTTTGCTCAATACATTCTGTTTCGATTGATCTGTTTTCATGTGAATTGTTGTAAAACTGTATTACTCACCTAGAGATGATACTGTACCAGCTGTTACCGTACGTCAGCTATTGGAACGTACGTATCACAGTATTTTACAAATATATTAATCGAAGTTGTTACTGAGTTTGATTTGTGCAGGTGTGTATTCTTTGTTGCAGTGAATTTCAATAAATTATTCCAAAAGATGGCAGAGATCGTGGTAGAACTAAAAGCTACCAATGATCGCATAAAACAATTGCAAATAAGATCTGGTGAAACATCTGTACGTTCGAATCCTGCATCTGACATTCTTGAAACTTTTATTCCATTTCATAGAGACAGAGATATTATTCAGTTTGAAGCTGATTTAGCAGAGGAAATAATTTTGAAGTCTGACGTGGTGAGTATTTTTAGCATTATCTACATTGACTCAAGACTTGTGCATGTGCATAGACATAGCACTGTTAGGGATTAATGTCGCCGAATGATGTTGATGATTGATGCTAATATGTGAAATTTCAAATACAATATTATAGTTTCATGTACTTTCAATATAGGGCAATCAACTTATTGATGCAGTGAATATGTGGTATTGATCAATAAGTGCACTTTTATTCACCCTAAGTCTACCAGTAGCATAAATTTTGATAATCATCGACAACCTTCCATTTGTTTGTACATTACGTGAATAATTCTACTACAAAATTCGGTGCATACATTCAGCCACCAGACATACTTGGGGTTGGCTGAGAAAATGTTGAATAATATCATGTAACATCTCTACGTCATATCTTAAATGGATATTTTTGACTAAATTACAGATTTTATGGTTGAAAAGAGTCGGTGGAAATGGAATGAAGGACTGTCTGATTCGAATTCTAAGGAGGGTATTTACGAATAAAGTTACAAAGCAATGTTCTTGGCTAGGGCAGCGTCATAACTTCAAAGTCTGTGATCTGACAATAACGAAATGTATAAAAGGTATTTGTTTATATTCATGCACTTGTAATATGTATTAACGAAAAGACATGTAGAATGTCTATATACGCTTCTGTTGTATCAGAAATTGAAAATTGAATGGTGAATCATATAACGCGGCGTCGTGGTCTGTAAAATATCTCCATTTGTCCCCCAGATGCAGTATCAGCGAAGTATACCTTCACTGACAAACAATTCGAAGAAGTTGGAAGTGAGTGGTTTCGCCAAGCTAATCAACGCTATGTGAGGGAATGTTCCAAGGCCTTTAAGGCTTCCCAAAATGATCATTCTTAAATTTGTCAAGTAAGCAGTCCTGGTTAGTTCAGAGAAAGTTTTTGACTATAAGTTGCCAACCTGATTTTAAAGCTTTAACTCGAAATATGTATACATTAATACATTTCTATTCTCATATATAACTTTACCCACAGTATATATATATATATTGTAACGTTTCGGGATATGCCGGAATTTGAAAAATGTAGGTATATCCGCCGTTATTGTGAGTTCTTTGCTCAAAAGATGGAATAAGTTGAATTTTGAGTTTATTTGGGCACTTCACGTTACTAGGAGGTGGGGAAAAGTTGGTTTTGCCACAAAAAGCCACCTGACCTAGGTTTTTTGTGTTTTCCTGGCTAACTACGGACTCGGACAATTTCTTGACAAAGCCGTCAGTCTTTGGACTTGATCGATTGCTCGATAAAGCCTCCGACCTCAGCAGACTCGGTTAATTGTTTAACAAAGCTGCCTCCCTAGAGCAGAACCGGTGGTTTTACTCACAAGCCTGCTTCCTAGTTCTATCCTGTATTCTTTACTATTTCCTGCGCTCAGATCCGGGGTTTGCACCCAAGACTGTACACCAGACTCGGAAGATTGCTCTTCAAAGCTGTTCCCTAGTGCAACTCTATCTCGGCTGTTGTAGCTTTTTAATATTTAAGGAATGAGCAGCGGAAATGTCGGATAAAGAACTTTATGCAGTCGCGTTTATCAACATCGATTTTACTGAGATTTAATGTTCATGATTCTTTTGATTTTGACAAATAAAATAACAAAATTTATATCCAAAATTGCTTATTATATAACCTATCCTAATGGCTCGTTTTAGTTCGAAATTTCTGATTCTCTGAATATTTGATTGTAATTTCTCGAAAGTTCAAGCTAGCTTTAAGTCAAGACTTCGTTTTATCTAATTGCTATCCTCGGTTATCTCGCAGCGATAGACTTGTAAATTTATATTTCTCTTTTCTAATTAATTCTCTATTTCAAATCTATTTCATCTTTATATTTTTGACTCTACTGACTCTACTTTATTATCTGGGACTGGCTCCCAGTATAATATGCAATAATGAGACGCCTAGGAGCGCTTTGCTTCGTATCGCTGAGTTTTCTATCTATCTTTGTGAGTCGTCTACGAGCACTTTGCTTCGTATCGCTGAGTTTTCTATCTATCTTTGTGAGTCGTCTACGAGCGCTTTGCTTCGTATCGCTGAGTTTTCTATCTATCTTTGTGAGTCGTCTACGAGCGCTTTGCTTCGTATCGCTGGTGAGGCATTGCCGCACCGACTTTTATACAAAATTCTGACGGTTGGTGACGTCACAGACGCTTTGCCGCGCGAGTGGGGATTCGTCCGTTGCTCGTTCGATGTTTGTCCGTCCTTGTCGCACTTATGACACAGCCGAACCGTTACAATATATATATAATATATTTTTACTATATCTTTGAACCCTTTATGGCTTTTCATATTTATCCATATTGTAGCATAGTCTACTATCGTTATGATTCTTTTTGTTAGCATATTAAATTATAAGTATGTATACTAGGGTGTGCCAAAAAATGACGATATTTTTTTTTTTTCGCTCTCACCCGAAAATATCAGAGGATATGCCCAAACAAACATTCTGTCCAAAGGACAGCTCAAAATTTCAATTTTGAAAGGTCCTCCACGGAACTTGAAGTTTTGCCATTTAAATAACACGGGAACCAGGGTTTTTAACATTATTTTGTCCTGCAAAGTATGAAGAATTTTTTTTTTGATAAAATGAATGAATGGATCATATTCAGCACTAAATTCTGGACAAAAAAGCTTATGGAGCCAAATTTCCATCGTCGATATTGAAGTTTCTACAGATCTTTAAAACTGAAAATTTTTAAATTTCACGTTTTTTTTGCATTTTCCAACTAAACTATTGCAGATAGAATAACAAGTTGAAAAGCAATTTTGTAGTTTGTCTAACGGCTGACACAAAAGTCTTATACGAATTTTTCGTATCATTACAAACAACGATGTTACAGGCTCACAAAGTACCATTTTTATGAATTTTTGCTCTTATCAATTGAAAAATTGATCAAAAATTTTTGCTCTTATCCATTGGAAAATCGATCAAAAATTTTTGCTCTCATCAATTGAGAAATTGATCAAAAATTTTTGCTCTTATCAATTGAACAATTGATCAAAAATTCATAAAAATGGTACTTTGTGAGCCTGTAACATCGTTGTTTGTAATGATACGAAAAATTCGTATAAGACTTTTGTGTCAGCCGTTAGACAAACTACAAAATTGATTTTCAACTTGTTATTCTATCTGCAATAGTGTTATGTCTATTAATTGGGTTAGGTCCCCTGTTCAATATATAAAGATATACCTGAGGAGTATGAGGGTAAACGATAGTGATAGTAATTATAATCAAACTTAAATCTTTATTTCTAGTAGTAGAGTTATAATGGTTGGCGTTGTCTCCTGTATGGAGGTTAGTAATGGAGTGAGTCTTAGGGGGAAAGGTAGGCAGTGGCTATGGGAATAAGATAGAAGGATTATAGCTGACTCGCTGCATTTGGCAGTGCCGTGTGCAGCGAGTATCTCGTAGGGACGTTAGGACAGGATGCGGACGATCGGGTAACAGGTAGATAGACAGAGTAGAGATGTAGAGGAACAGGGGGATAGAGGTAAGTGAGGGGAGAGCGTACGGGTGGTGACACCCGGACGTAACAATAGTTTAGTTGGAAAATGCAAAAAAAACGTGAAATTTAAAAATTTTCAGTTTTAAAGATCTGTAGAAACTTCAATATCGACGATGGAAATTTGGCTCCATAAGCTTTTTTGTCCAGAATTTAGTGCTGAATATGATCCATTCATTCATTTTATCAAAAAAAATTTCTTCATACTTTGCAGGACAAAATAATGTTAAAAACCCTGGTTCCCGTGTTATTTAAATGGCAAAACTTCAAGTTCCGTGGAGGACCTTTCAAGATTGAAATTTTGAGCTGTCCTTTGGACAGAATGTTTGTTTGGGCATATCCTCTGATATTTTCGGGTGAGAGCGAAAAAAAAAAAATATCGTCATTTTTTGGCACACCCTAATGTATACCGTCTTGTATGTTGGCAAGGGACTTAGTTTCAGGGTGGAGTTAGACAAATTTTTTTTAAACTTAATATTTGTGAACAACATTGGAAAATAAAAGAATATTAGGTAATTATAATGTTACAGTAAAAAGAAATCGAGTAGCTTAGAAAAAAAAATAACTAAGAAAAGCTTGAATATAGTTGTAATTGTTAGACTCTGAAACCAATTCCCTTACTATCATCATGTGTTAAATGTGATGCAGATTGAAATAATTATCTTTTTCACGAATTGATGATGCTTTTACATGGTCTGATGATGTTTTAATGGAAAAACCAGGATTTCGATTCATTCGTAACTTGATGGATTGATTAATTCTTCCATGCAATCCTTTTCTCAAATCTGCCTTATATTTAACACTATTTGCAAGTAGCATAACAATTAATTGCTGAACCATATGTAATTAGAGAATAAGAAAAACCTATAACTACAAATTGATATAGATTAGTGTTGTACGGCTTAGCTGGCTTGGCCGGCTAAGGCAGCTAAGCCGGTTAAAAATTAGCAGGCTGAAACGGCTTAGCCGATTAACCGGTTAACCGGCTGATCGGCTAAGTTAAGCTGGATGGATGGAAGGATGAATGAATGGATGGATGTATAGATGTATAGTTGAATTGATGGATGGATGGATCGATCCATTCATTTATCCATCCCTCCCTCCCTTCCTCTTTCCCTACTTTCTCCCCTACTATCCATCCATCCATCCATCCATCCCTCCACTCATCCCTCCATCCATCCCTCCATCCATCCATCCATCCAACCAACCACCTATCCATCCATTCATCCATCCATCCATCCATCCATCCATGCATCCATCCATCCATCCATCCATCCATCCACCCATCCATCCATCCATTCATTCATCCATCCATCCATCCATCCATTCATCCATCCATTCATCCATCCTTCCATCCATCCAGCTTAACTTAGCCGATCAGCTGGCTAACCGGTTAATCGGCTAAGCCGTTTTAGCCGGATAATTTTTAACCGGCTTGGCTGCCTTAGTGGGCTAAGCCGGCTAAGCCGTACAACACTAATATAGATCATCGTATAACTAATAGTTATTATTACTAATAAATAACGTTAATTAACTATACGATACGTACAGAAATACCTACTGGTCTTTTGCGATTATAAAGAGAATTTATTTTTATTTCGTTATTTCTATTTTTTTTTTAAATTTGAATTGACGACGTAATGAATAGGAAATTATTAGAAATTTCTTAGATCGACGAAATTTCTAATTATTTCTAATAAAAACCTTAGAATATTACGTTTGTGCAATTTTTATATATACCTAATATATGGGAAATTCCACGTGAACTCGACCAGCGCCTGACCCTCACCATTTTCTATTCGATTCATATTTTTTTCTTAGATTGACCCCATCCCTCAGAGTACCCCTG
Source organism: Rhogogaster chlorosoma (assembly GCA_944452935.1). NCBI lineage: Eukaryota > Metazoa > Arthropoda > Insecta > Hymenoptera > Tenthredinidae > Rhogogaster > Rhogogaster chlorosoma. The sequence goes on along the minus strand of OX101800.1, from coordinate 11,471,545 downwards.
AATTATTTCAGAATTTTATATGTATTTGTTTTTGCCTTATGAATTTTGAAGCATTTTTGGTTTTGTCACGTCGAAGATTTTTCAAAGGATTGTATCTTTAGACGCATGCATCGTATCACAAAAAAAAGCCTATCAAATTCTTCGTCTTGAAACGTACTTTCATGTGCAAATATTGCCAAAATTTTTCGACCCCTTTGTGAACGATATTTTCAACGTCAAAGTGGAAAAATCGAAATTTCGCAAAGTTGGACCATTTTGATTTTTCTCGAAAAAATTCCAAAAAATCTACTCTCGAAGACGAAACTTTTGAGCCCAAGCCCAACGTGGCTCGAATTTTCCTCAATTTTTTACAGAATTTCAAAGTTCATAAAAATTTTATTCAGGCCAATGCAATGGTATAACCGATCGTCAAGACAAATATTAATAAAGAAAATCGCGAAATCGCCATATTTGCGTGAATAACATGAATTTGTAAATCGTTTATCAGCAAAACGTCATCAACCACACGCAGAGAAACTCGAGTGAACTAACCTCCCGAAAAGCGTAGCGCCACTGCTCCTAGAATTCAGCGCGCTCACTTTCTTTTTTTGGGAGACTCAGTCACCCGAACGGAAGGTGAACGATTGTCTCGCGCTTTCGGGGGTCTCGTTCGCTCGTATGAAGGTGAATATTCCTCCCATGTCTAAATAGTTTATTCGCGCATTATGAGGATTACAAACGGATGCTCGTATTAATCTTCTGATGGTTTAATCAATATATGAATGTGTATAGTGACACATGAAAATGATAAATCATTTGATATACTTTTTATCGAATTGTATGTAAATTATAATTGATTGAATAACTCGCCTAGAGGAAATAAGTTACGTGAATTAATTGTAAATAACTGTGAATAATGGTGAATAACTGTTGATAACTGCAATTAATAGTTTGGTTTCAAACTGTGAATAATAGTTCAAGAGAGTTATTAATCGTTATTACAAATTATAACAGTTATATTCAAATAATAATTTTCTCACTGATCCTGAATAAACCTTCGCTTCTTAAGTTATTAAAGTTATTCAAACTTATTTAAATTTCATTATATTCACACCATACCGAATGAACCACCGTTTGAAAGGGTCTGTAAAGGAATATTAGCTATTTGTTTTATTCATACCTGAAAATTTTCCAATTGTTTTCAATTGTTAATAAGTGGTAATAACTGTTTATAACAAGAAACACAAATTATATCTCAATTATGCTCTCGACATATCCTTTTTTCGTTTTATTATAAAATAGTAAAGACTATATAAGTGAGGATATAAAGGAAGGAAATAGAATATACAGGATAACACAATTTGTGCTAGAAAAATTCTTTATTGAAATATGTACAGTTTTTAATAACCCTTCAATACTATCTTTACAATCCAAAACGTGTGGCTAAATAATTAGTGTTATTGATGACGCTTGATAAACATAATACAGTAATTGGCAAATGCTCATAGTTGCAAATTCTCGTTTCAGTCGATTTTTTTTTTATAACATAAGCATGGTAATGGTCGTCGAAAGTAATTTCATCGTACACACTGACACCAAAATAGACATCATCACCGCGTTTCACAATAGTCAAGATTTTACCGAATTCTTTTTCAATATTTTCCATATTTATCACGATGAACATACCAATTTTGAAAAGAACCCCTGAAATTTCTACCTGCTCAAAACATTGGATGTTAATACTACCGAAAAATGATTTGACGTTAAAATCAACTTCTCTTTTGGATTTGAAAATTTTGGAATGATCAACGCTTAAACTATGCATGGTTTGGCACATTTTAAACATTTGTTTAATGGCTATGGAAACAAGGAGGTTTCTATTATTACTTGAAGCTTGAGCATTGGCTTTTAATTCGCGATGCCGAGATTCACCTCTCATTGACCAATAGTTTATGCAAGGTCCATTCAACCTTAATACTCTTGGATAATGAATCAAATTGTGGAACTTGAATTTCAACATTCCAAATAATTCAATGAAAAGTGAATTATGTTTTTCTATCAAGGTAGTCAATCGCGGAATATCACTCTTTACTATCCTAGGTGCAGTTACTATATCCAAAATTTGCCGCAAATATTTGTACAACAGCCAGTGCTCGTCATTTCTAGGAATCAAATTACCAATTATCAATCCAAAGTAACGAACTAAGCACAAAACTTCAGATGCTGACATCTTCAGCTGTAATTTATTATTTTTCATCCTATTAAGCTTGATTTTAGGAGGTCTATTCGACGTTTCTACGGGTCCAAAATCAAAATTTTCAAGTAGACTATTAAATTTTTCCAAAGAAAAGTACTGTTTTTCATAAATGAAATTTTTGATGATGAACTTCATGTCGTACATACATACGCCTTCAAGTAAGTATATCTAGCGTAATATTTTCTGTGACATGAAAGTTAGCTATTTGATGGAAAACGCATTTCTCTTTGATGCCACTTTCAGTTGCTTCTGGATTTTTACTATCTTTTTCATAATTTTCTAGCGTTCTAAGTAAACTCTCTTTTTCTGTAACTGTTGTTTTCAGCTCATCTGAAGTTATTTTACAGACTCTACAGCAAAACGACGTTTTGAAGGATTCAACAAACCCTAACATTCCGTTGAGACCCAAATTATCGCCCAATATTAGTACTAATTGAAATTTCACAAGCTTCAACTTATCTTTGATGTTTATAAATATGCCCTCTTTCTGAAGAAAGTTTATTTCATCAATAAGTTTTCGAAAAATCTTCTCATTCGTACTCCGCTTTTTATCTTCGGCACGAATTAATGTGGAGAATAAAATGCTACTTAAGCGGGATGCAATATGAGGTGGAAGACATGCAAGCGTAGCATACACAGCACCAAATTTATTAACACCTGCATGACTTCCTAATGCATTCCCCACTTCTAATTCATCGTAAAAAATGAAAATTGGCAAAATGATACAACCTGTGAATGCTGAATATTTTTTCAACCATAAATCACCTTGCATAATATTACTAAGAATATTTGAATTCGTTTTTAGTGACTTTATGTAATCTAAAATTTGATTGAACATTCCTGGTATTTCAAGAAATGATTTTAGAGTCTTACGTAAAGGCACATGCACTCCATATATAGGAGCAGGCACGAATGCTAATTCATTGTTAACTAATTTATCTTTAAAATAAAATCCTACCTCAAATTCTTCATGATCAGTATAACCTACTCTCCTGAAAATATTGAAACGTTTGTGTTCGGAGGAAAAATTATCGAAAACTGTACTCTATTTTCTGAAACAAACGTCGAGTTCCTGTAGTACCGAATCTTGCACATTATTTTGTCTTAATATGGTAACAATATCATTTTGCAAAGATGGAAGATATATATTTTTCAAAAAATTATCCATGAAATCTACAAACTCTTGTACAATTTTTCTTGGATAGTATGAATCACTATAAAGAGCAAGTATATACGATATGATATTGCAGAATATAGAATTGAGAGTCATTTTAATTGTTAGAAATAAAATTTCAAGATTTTTTCAAGCAAGAAACATTTATTAGATCAATACCAAAAAACAGTAGTTCAACCAAAATCAGATCCTAATAATATATAAATACTTAAACTAAATTACTTTTTAATAACTTGTGTAACCTTATTCAGTTCAGTGATTAATTTGACCACTGTCGTCAAACTACGTTTTGGCTCTATCTCGAAGAAATACTGTTGTATAAACATCCATACATAATCTGAGATAAATGGCTTTTTATACAGCGCTATCAAGCATTTGCAACAAACGTCAACAGCTGTTACGATTTCACTATATAAATATAGTTCCTTATTAAAACAAACGTATGCTTGATTCGGGCCTTCCAAAGGACCACACAATATAACGTGAGGCAGAGATTCTTTTTGGTAGTCGTCTAAAAATTGATCGAATCTCCCTCTACTATTGTTAAGATCTTCGTGATTCTGTTAAAAACAATTCAAAGTTATTAATCACGAGGAAATAATAATACATTATGTAGAAAGAGAGAAAAGCTTTTTTTCTCGACTCAAATGCGTGGACACTAAAATCAACGAAGAATAGTACCAATAACGAATATTTTAGTTTCTCGTGAAAAAAATAATCAGAACAATCATTCACGCCCACAAAACGGAAGATAAAGTACTCCATCATCCCAAAATACAAATAGGCATCACAAAATTAATTTCGCGAGATAAAAATTACTGCTTAGTCTTGATTTTCAGGTAAAAGTGGCTATCGTAGTTGAGTCAAGCATAAAAATACACATTTATTAGTTACTTTTTACTGTTTTTACCTCTACATGTAGGATAAACGATCTCGTGATTTCTTGTTTGGTAAGAGTAAGAGGAGGCTTTCCTTCAGTTTTAAGAATTTTGGCAATACTCATGTAAATCGGTAACAGGAAAAGGCCAATCGTACTATCATGAGTTCCTACGAATACAATAAATATCACCTTATTATGTAATTGTTTTTTTTTATCTCAACCCGAAGAGAAAGATCACAGTTCATAAATATTACCTGCATTAATCAGTACTTCATGATGAGTAACAAACGCTTTCAATTCTCTCGATTTGGAATCTTTAGCTAAAGCTATGAGTTTGGTGGCTGTAGCTGGCCAAGATGAAGTGAACGCCGAATTATAATAGGTATAATCTTTCTTTAGCAAATCTCGATTGATGTAACCTTCAATGAATCTTTTGAAATCTGATAGCAGCTAGAAATAAAAACAAAATCCTATCACGAATATGGCAAAGAGATTTTAGAATTTATAAATTTATGATTTCATAGAATATGATTAAGATGTGAATTCATAACAAAGATATCAGAAATATTTTATTTTACAAAATATGTTCAATATCATGAATTGAACTTTAAAGATTCAAAATGTGTTGTAATGGTAAAGAAATATATTTCATAATTAATATATTAAAAATAAATATCATCCTCGCAACGTTTATCGATAAAAAAAATCTTTAATCAGTAAATACTACAAGAATCAATATTTTCTTGAGAAAATCATATTTAAATGACGAAATCAGACAAATAATAAATTGAAATCGTCAAATTCCCATCGATTTCTTATTTCGACAAGGATTGAATTACTCCAAAAAGTTTTAATATTTTTATATCAATCAACATCGTCAATTCATAAACATGATTTCAACTGTATATAATAGAGTAAATATTCAATCGAAGAATCCTATTGAAAATCTAAACTAATTCCTCAACAAATCCTTAAGCAACAGGCAAAATAGGAACTCACCAGAGCGATCGCAAGTGGTGGGCGCAAGCACGGAAAACTGTTGATATATTTCTTCACGCTGCACGCTTTTTCAGTTTTTTGTTGAGGATCAAGCAAAGTAGTTCTTTCAGCATATGACGATTCCCACGTTTCAAGTATTTGAACTTGGTCGTACTTTTCCTGATCAGGATCAACTATGCACTGAATCTTTTCAGTTTTACCTGCATAAAATTTCAATATTAAGAAGAGTGAGATAAGAAATATTTCGTAATTTTGAATGCGTCAGAACTAACTTATTTTCGGTTCTGAAATTATCATTGGAAGATCATCACATCCATCAATCAAAATTCCCGCTCTCCTCAGTTGATTACGCTCATATCTATAATGATTATATAGATTTCCTCTGGCGCTGGCAGAATTTACTCCATCGTAACTATAAGGTTCGAAAAATTGTGACACCTGCTCAGTTGGAAACAACTCTTTAAATTGTTGCATACATTTCAGAAATTCTGCTGTCGGTATTCTGTAAAAACACATTAGATGATAATCGAATATAATTACATTATTTCATTATATTCAGTATCAGATTGATGAGCAGACTTTGAATTAAATTTCAAATTCATTAGTTATTCCATCCAGTTTTCTTATTGAAAATTCATACCTCTATTTACTATAAGCACATTAATGTTATCAAAAATAGTATACCTTTATCAAATAAAAATCTGCTACAAGAAAAAACTTGATTAGTGCTATTAGTGAATTTGTATAAATTACTCGACAATATCAATACCATATTCCAGATAATTTATGAATCTTGAAATAAAAATTTGTTCGCATACTCAATCCACTATTCAATCAATATTCAAGTCATCAAGGTTTTTCTGTAGTACAATAAACTAATCACCAATATTTCCCAAGTGATTTGAAAATGATGAAAAAAATTCTACATAATTTTCTTCATATCAACCTTTACAAGCATCACCCATATTACATCAAACATACCATGCCATATACTAATTGATGCTAATAATACATTGGCTGGTATCGATAAAACGAAGTAGATACTAATGCTCCAAGTATTAGCATCTACTACGGAGCATGTAGGGGTTAATACTTCACCTCGTAGTAAATACTTCACTTGCGTAGTAGATGCTACGCAAGTGAAGTATCTGCTACTCCTAAGAAGCATTTGCTTCAATACTGTAGTATCTACTATAGTAGTAGTATAAAATAATTTCTGGATATAAAATACCGAACATCAAAACGAAAACTATTATTTTCAGTCACAATTTTTTCACATATAACGAACTAGAAAAATTCAACAAACGTTATTTAAATAATTGGCTATATCTATTAGGGTGGGCCAAATAAAGCGACAATTTTTGTTTCAGAGAGATATCTTCCAAAATTTGTTCTTTATGCTCAAATAACGAGCCTCGAAAAAAAATCAGCTCCTAATATCAACATTTATAGGTCGCTCATCGCCACTTTTCATTTCCCATTTGAATAACATGAGAAATGTTCTTGTGACGCTTTTCGATTTTTATATCTCAAGAACTGATCTAGTTAGAAAAATTCTGCTTGGCTGCTTTTGTTGGGAATTAAACGCTCTACAAAAAAGGTTTCTTGGTCGTTTTTGATAAATCTAACCGTTTCAAAGTTAGCCTTGCCATTAAATGACCAGAATCGCCAGAGAAACTTCGAAACGGTTAGACTCATCGAAAAAGACCAAGAGACCTTTTTTGTAGAGCGTTTAATTTTGAACGGGAATAGCTTTGCAGAATTTTTTTGAGTAAATCAGTTCTCGAGATATAAAAATCGAAAGGCGCCACAAGAACATTTCCCATGTTGTTCATATGGAAAATGAAAAGTGGCGATGAGCGACCTGTAAATGTTAATATTTAGAGCCAATTCTTTTCGAGGCTCGTTATTTGAGCATAAAGAACAAACTTTCGAAGGTGCCTTATGAAACAAAAAAATAGTCGGTTTATTTGGCCCACCCTAATATCTATGTATAATTCACACGAGTTATTTGATGTTTTCTACATTTATCATATGAATCATTTGTGATAATCGATATTTTTCGTTCGTTGCTTGTGCCATCTGCTATTTGTGCAGTCAGTCATCAAATACCAACTTCTTGTATCTTGAATTCATACCGGAATAATTTGCGGTACACGTGTTCGTCATATTCCCTCCGATTATTATCAACTTTTATCCCTGGTCTAATATTCATAAAAGCGGCCATTTCCACTTGTTTAGCAAAGTAGTATTCTGCGAAGTTGCTCGGACAGCAACTTCACTCAAACTGTAGTAGATCCTACGCCCGGCTCAAAAACGGAGTACCTACTTCGAGCTAGGAGTAGGTACTACGAAACACTAGTATTAACCCCTATGTACGAAGCACCTACTACGTACATAGGAGTAGGTACTACGGAAGCGAAAGCATGCTACGCATCTGAAGTATCTACTCCGAATCCGAAGCATCTGCTTCAAGCATTAGCATCTACTTCGTTTTATCGATACCAGCCATTGACGAATATTTGTACATAAATATAAGGAATTAGTGAAATCATTATTTTCTTGGTTTTAATATTGACACTTACTGTTTAGAACATTGAATTTACAATACCATCTACAAAATCTAAAGTTCACTTTAAATGATTGAAAAAACTTACGTGTATGTGACTTTGTTCTGCCTCATTTTCTGTTTAATAAGAACATCACAGAGACGAGTATAGTCTACTTTTACTTCATTAACATATTTCCCTAGAACAATTCTGCCATCGATGTTGTCTGGATCATTCAAGTAATGATACATTTCATTCTCAACAAATTTAAAATCTAACAATGAAGAAATGTTTCAACTTCATAAAGTTATACTGTGCAAAAATTTATTAAGTCAACAACTGGATTGAAAAAAAAGTTGATAAGAATTACTACTGGTTGAATTGATTTGAGATTAGTTGTAAAAGTTAGTTAAGCAGAAGCTTTATCGTCTCCATTAATCTATCTTGTATGAAGATATACTTTTATTTTAATTCTTGAATTGAATGTACACAATATCACAAAATGCATAATTATGAAATATATAAATACCAACAAGTATACAAGTGCCATTTAATATTCAAAATTATAATGAAATTTTTATTCTAAAGTATTAAAGTTTGATTATCTAAATTTTTCCAGCGTCAAAAATATGTAGGTAACATGGAAACAAAATTATTCGATCAATTCAATAAAAAAATATACCTGCAGGAAGAGAAGCTGACACAGAAGCTGATCGTTTGGATTTTGATTTTACTTTTTTAGCGTTAGTCTTACTTATTGAAGCAGCTATACTTTGAACCATTGCACTTTCGTTAGATGAGACTTCAAAACTTACATCCATATCTATCAATTGAATATTCATTTGAATTAGTTGATTACTCGTATTGTCATTTTCTTTATTTTCAGCTAACACTTTTGCTTGTTTTACTGAATCATCTTTACTATAGTAAAGTGAATATAGTAAATATTGGTATACCAATATCCTTTGTCTGCTCAACGTCGATGGTATATAATATTTGAGACTGTTCAAGCAGCTGTGATTTCTTCTTATGATAATGAAGCATAAAATCACTAAGTCTGGGATGATTTTTAAGAATAGTGTACAACTTTGTTCCATCCATCGCAAAAAAATTTTCATCTTTGACACCATTCACTGAGTTGAAATGAGAGCAAATAATGTATTTCAATTATAATATCATTTTTAGATAAATCAATGAAACATATCATATTATAAGTATGAATATTCTTGTGCAATTAAAGCTGAAGGATCTAGAATTTATTTTTTACTTTTCTCAGAGATGTTGAGGATTCCAACAGCGACAGTAGCTACATATAAATTATCATTTTAAATAGGTTGAAATATGAACTGAAATTTTATAATCATATAGTCAGTATATTCTTTAATTTTGAATAGATATTTCTACAAAACCACCAGATATTTTTCCTAACACTCTTCAAGATAGATTCATCATCAAATTCAACTACATACATTTATATAAATTGGAAAAAACTTCAACATAAATACATATTATTATTTCTTTCTTTCATTCTCATTAAAAATCCATAATCAAAGCAATTCAAAGTACCATCACAAGCAAAAGCAAATCAAAACAAAACATCCATGCAAAGATGACCATACACTTTGAGGTTAGAGTAACACCGGTTATTTTTTTCATTGTTTGGGTTGAATATTTATTAAAATTTACCTTCAAGATAGAAATTCAGATCAGTGAATTGATTTTCCTTGAGGAATTCTTCCATGCTTCTGAGTAGAAACTGCACTAACTGTCACTCAACACAAACTGCAGCAACGGTAATAGAAAAACTCACTCTCTCCCTAAATTCAAGTCACTCACTCTACGCAAATAAAGAAAGCCGTTTGCCCGATGTTTCGGAAGACTCAGTCACCCTACACGAGCCGCTCAGCTTACCTGGAAAGTAAATTCTCTTTCCGTAAGCGTGGTGGCGCTAGTCTACCACGATAAAGTTAAGCTATATGACCTCTCGGTAGAGGCAGTCCCCCGAGTTTCTCTCCGTGCAAACAGGGCAGAATTGGTACGAACAATCGAATAACAGCCGCTCACCCCGCGATTTTGCGATTTTTCTTATTAATATTTGTTTTGACGATCGGTTATACCATTGCATTGGCCTGAATAAAATTTTTATGAACTTTGAAATTCTGTAAAAAATTGAGGAAAATTCGAGCCACGCTGGGCTTGGGCTCAAAAGTTTCGTCTTCGAGAGTAGATTTTTTGGATTTTTTTCGAGAAAAATCAAAATGGTCCAACTTTGCGAAATTTCGATTTTTCCACTTTGACGTTGAAAATATCGTTCACAAAGGGGTCGAAAAATTTTGGCAATATTTGCACATGAAAGTACGTTTCAAGACGAAGAATTTGATATGCTTTTTTTTGTGATACGATGCATACGTCCAAAGATACAATCCTTTGAAAAATCTTCGACATGACAAAGCCAAAAATGCTTCAAAATTCATAAGGCAAAAACAAATACATATAAAATTCTGAAATAATTCAGGGGTACTCTGAGGGATGGGGTCAATCTAAGAAAAAAATATGAATCGAATAGAAAATGATGAGGGTCAGGCGCTGGTCGAGTTCACGTGGAATTCCCCATATACATTATACAGGTAATACGAATTCGGAAAATTATCACATATAAGATAATTCATATACTAGACTGGTCGTTAAGAATTAAATTTTTTCCGACGCCCGCTTAGAAGCTTCCTTTTGTTAAATTTTTCTTTAAAAAGACGATCTAAGTTGATTTTTTGGTAAAATCATGTTTTTTTGAAAAGAATAAAAAAAACATGAAAAATATTGAAAAATAATAAAATGATAAAGTAATAAAAAGTTCATTTGAGCATTGGGATTAATAAATCTGCTTATAAAAAATAATTTTGTACTAATGTAGTTTTAAAATGAAATTATTAATTTAAATATCCTTCGCTTTTTATTAACTGGACAACATCAAATGGAAAATTTTTTGAAATTTCATTCATTCGAGTTCCAAAATTGTTTATATTTCAGGAAAAATACTATTTGTGATGAGAAATTTCAACCAAAACATGATTTTTCCAAAAAATAAACTTAGATCGTCGATTCAATTTTTTATGCATATATACATATTATATAAGATAATTTTTCGAATTCTATGTATTTAATCGTGAATAAGACATTTTTCAAATCTTTAATCCAGATTATTTTGCAAATTGATCCATCATATCAAATAGCTATTGAATCTATTTAGAGGCATTAGCTTGTATACGTACAGTATATGTATATGTAACAACTCTAACATGTGTTCCTATCTAATTTTGTGATGAAAGAAAAGTATTGGTTATACCTACAGGGTAACTTGGAATGCGTGACCAATATTTTACAGAGTCAATCCTTGTGGAAATTGAAATCGAAAGTTCTTCAGCAATTTTTTTGAAAAACGATTATTTCCATATTTTTTTTTACGGAAATCGAATTTCCGTTAGCCATATATTTCTGGTTCCCACAATGAGAAAAAATCGACGATGTAAAATTGTTTGAACGACGTGGCTGATGAAAGTTTAATTTTTATTTTAACAACGCTTAACAAAAAGAAAAGAAAAAATAAATAAATTGGGTGAAATTTTTGTAAAAATTCAAAAAAACAATAAGAATAATTGTTTTTCAAAAAAGATTGCTAAGGAACTTCCGATTTCAATTTCAACGAGGATTGGCCCTGTCAAATATTCGTCAAAAATTCTTTACATAATATTTTATTTATTTTATGTATTATTAAATGATACCTATACTTGTACCGATTTTGTGATGATTGTTCAATTATGAGCTGAAACTGAAACCAAAATCATCATTCTTGTGTTCTATGGGCGTACCAAAATAAAAAATATACTGATTTCTACATTTTTCTATTCCACATGTTTCCTACAAACCTGTCCACTTACCTTTATGTACCGTATGTCTTCGTGGATAAGTCCCATAGGCAAATGCAATAAAACACGGCTATAGCTGGTTGACAATGTGTCAGACAGAAAGAGAGAGTATTATAGTATCTCTTTCATCGTCTAACACATTATCAACTAGCTATAGCCGTGTTTTATTGCATTTGCCTATGGGGATCATCCATCAAAACACACCGTGATATCAATAGCACGTAAAATGCAGAAAACTGTGACAAAATCGATATATATCGGGTTCGTAAACATTATCAATCTCTTCTATTACCAGTACGTACTTGTTTCATACCCAGTATGATTTCAATTCACAATTATTACGAAATTGTTATGCAACATTTATGCTTCAGATCTGTAACTTTTACAGAAATTGATCCGTAACATTGATGATTCTGATCCATATCTGATACATCATTGGTATGTAATTAACTTGTAACTCGGAACTCTGACTGTGATATCACTGTCATGGTAGCTTGTGGCGGACATTTTGCTGTCCATGGACTATAACATTTACAGTCCGAGTGATGTAGCAGTGACTTATAAAAGAACAAGGTTACATATTTTTTACGTCATGGTGACATAATTATGCCGGCTGGGTACGTTCAGCCAACCCTCGGGGAGATGGTAAAATAGTTTAGCGACACACCAGACAAGATAATTCGAAGTATGCGATACAGAAAATCATAGAAAATCACATAAATCAAAGAAATAGCGAATTACATGCGTAATATAGCAGAAAAACAAGCTAGCAAATAACAGCAAGTAAGCGGTAGCAGAAAATAACGCAAAGCGATAATAAAGCGACTGAAAGCACAAAAATCTAACAAATTCAACTAGCAAAATCCAATCAGCCACGAAACTCTTGTGCTGAACTTCCTTTCTTCAATATTCTAACTTACAATACTAATTTACTAACCTACGATATAAAATGTGAGAACCACGCAGCACTTCGGCTACGCACTACCCTAAATCTACAATAATCGATCTTAGGAAATTCAGCGGGACTTTCGTGGAATTACAAGCAATTAGATCTCGAAGACCTTACCTTAACGTTGCGTCTGCTACTCGTCACACTATTAACTATTAACTTTTACTTAGTCTTCAACTTTAACTTAACTTTAACACCCGCACAGCGGTAATGCAGAATCCGGTAAGCGGAATTAAGCGGTGCGAAAACTGAATCGAGAGAGAGCGGTAATCACAGGCTAGACACGTCTTTACTATTCAATTGTCGAACGTAGAAGTGACGAACGTCTTCCTGATTTTCGGTATCGGGGTGCCTAATGTTCTGACCATGGGGTGGGGGGTCCTACGAGATGTCTCTCTATGCCTGATTGGCTGTCTAAATATCTGACGGTAATTCGCACGACCAGCTCGTCAGCTGATGCGTGCGCGGTGTCGATTCTTTGCCGAGCGGCAAGCAGCAGGCGATAAAGATGCGGTAGGATGCAGTTTATGCGGTAGGATGACCTTGGGAAGGAGTGATCTTGGGCCCTAAGATGCGGTACCGTCCTTGCGCCACTAATCCCTGCGGGATTCACGCTGTCGGGCTCAGCAGCACTGTTGACAGCCTCCTGACAGGACCTGGTGCACTTTTGGCCTGCCAGGAGCACGTGGGACGCTATCCTCGCCCCTCTCCGTGACTCGTCCTTTTGGAAACACGTTACACCGTCCTGGCGACGATAATAGTGGCAGGATCGTTACGATGGTCTCTGGTGCGGTAACGGGAGACTGTAGCGTTAGCGTGCAGTCCTATACGCCGTCGTTGCAATGCCAGTTGCACGCGGTAGTGGTATTCTGCTGACGTGGAGTCGATGCAACCCTGTTTTCACAGCGAGAATACTCCCAAGATCTACATCCTTTCCTCCAGTTGGTAGTAGTACGACCCGCGGATGCTCTCATCCCGGGCTTCGTACCGTGGAGGCCTCTGCAGGCAGGGCCGGATTCAAAGGTGTGGAGGCCCTAGGGCGACAAAGATGTGGGAGGCCCCTAATTTTATTTTTCAAACAAAATAAAAAAACAAGAGTGATTTTTTCACATTTTGCATACCGTTGCAAATTTTTCCTAAAAATTTATATTGTGGAGGCCCCTTTCTTGTGGAGGCCCTGGGGCTTCAGCCCCTGTTGCCCTCCCCTAAATCCGGCCCTGTCTGCAGGGGCTTTATTTATTTATTTATTTATTTATGTATTTACCCATGGGACAGGTCCCCTAGGGTGAGTAAGAAAAACAAACACAGGAAAGCAGACATAACAGAAATGAAATACAGAGTCCAGTAGAACAGTAACATAGCCAGAAAAAAAAAGTAAGAAAAGTAAAGTAAAGTAAAGTAAAGTAACGTAACGTACATAAAATAAAGTGGAAAATGACAGTAAGTAGAGCAGCATAAAGTAAAATAAGAGTAAAGAGTAAGCATAACATAAGATTAGCGTAAGAAGAGCAAAATAAAGCAAAGTAACATGAAAAGATAGAGAAGAAAGTGACAGTAAGTAAAGTAGCATAAAATAAAATAAAATAAGAGTAAACATAACAGGGCAGAAACAGTAAGGCTAAAGCTACAGCAGAGCCGAGACAGCCTGACGCTCAAGCGACAGGAGGTGAGCATAGAGCCGAAGCCTAAAAACTAATAAAGTGGGGGCCTCAATAACAGAATTGGGAAGCGAGTTCCAAAAGTAACACGACGCAACAGTGAAGGACCTCTGATAGGCGGCAGTGCGGCACCTGGGTATCGAAAGGCACCTAGAACTACAGGTGGCACGGGCCCGAGAGGAGGCAGGCTGCGCGAACACAAAGAGCTCGGCCAAGAAATCAGGCCGACAGGTAGCAAAAATAGAAAATAATAAACAGCCAATAAGGTAAAGTCGCCGATTCCGTAGCGAGAGCCAGTTCAACGCCAGCCGATGCCGAGTTATGTGCTCCCCTCGCCTGATACCGGATACAAATCTAACGCAGGCATTAGCCAGCCGCTGGAGCCTGAGATCAAGGATGCCCGGGAGATCGTTAAAAACTGCAGCACAATAATCAAGGTGCGGGAAGACAAGCGCGGTGACAAGCCATTTACGAAGCGAAAAGGAGAGCAAGTTTTTGTTAAGCCTCAGTTGAAAGAGGATTCGATTAACCCTACAGGAGATGGCCGTCACATGATCATTCCACGCGAGCTTATTATTAAGAAGAAGACCGAGGTCACGCACACCCTCCACGAAAGGGATAACCGCGTCACCAACAACGATGTCAGGAAGAGAGCTAAGGTGGAGACGGTTGACAAGTTTAGCACTACCAAAAATGATGGCTTTAGTCCTCGAAGCATTCAGGGTCAGCGAATTGCTCAAAGCCCAGTTGCTGATGGCCCTGACATCATCATTGATGCGCCGGATCCCGTCGTCAAGAGAGGCAGGAGAGCAGGAAAGATAAATTTGTAGATCATCAGCATAGATCAAGTGACTCGAATTCCGAATAACCAGCGGCAGGTCATTAATGAATAGCGTAAAAAGGAGCGGCCCAAGAACCGACCCCTGCGGAACCCCGGAACCAATGCTAACCCACGAAGAGAGGGAACCATCAGGTCCACGTACCGCCTGCTGTCTGCCGGAGAGGTAAGAACAGAACCACTTCAGCACCGACACCGAACAACCCACTGCCTTGAGCTTAGCCTGCAAGAAATCATGCCGTACCATATCGAAAGCACGAGAAAAATCAAAAAGCACGGCCACCGTGACCATACGCTGATCCATAGCAAGACGAACATCGTCCGTCAGCTTGAGAAGGGCAGCCTGAGTACTGAGACCCTTACGAAAGCCAGTTTGGAATTTATCTAAGACATTATCATGCTCAAGGTAGTCAGTGAGCTGCCGGTGGACGATTCTCTCAAGAATTTTGGATACCGCACAAAGAATAGAGATAGGCCTAAAATCGCCGGCAGCAGCAGGGCGAGGAACCTTACTGACAGGCTGTATAAGAGCACTTTTCCAGGAGGAAGGGAAGACAGAAGACGTCAAGGAGAGGTTAAACAGTTCAAGGAGCACAGGGAAGATCACCGGCATAGCAAGCCGCAGGAGACTAACCGAAATCTGATCAACGCCACGAGCGTTAGATTTGGACACAAACAGATGCCCAACAAGACAATCAGGACTGATATGCTTAAAGTAAAACCGGGCATCATTGAAGTCAGGGTCCGGCGCGAGCACAGAGGGAGCAACCGGAGGCGGTGGCCTAAGAGAAGCACAAGCAAAGTGCTCGCTCAGCGATTGGGTGGTGATGTGCGCGGGGAGGTCATTGCGCCGTTGCTTCGCAAGACCCAGCGAGCGAAATTCCCGCCAAATGGCCCCCGCATCCCGAAGAGATAGAAACCGAAGTTCGTAGCAGCTGATCTTAGCAGCTTTAATAGCATCATGCACCTGATTCCTAAGCAGCTTGTACTCGGCATACCGCCTGGGGCACGGCGCGCACCGAAACGCCTTAAAGCTCCGGTTCCGAAGGCACATGAGCTCGCGGATATTCCCTGACAGCCAGGGAGCAGGTGGACGTCTAACGACCCGAGAACGAACCGGAGCGTGCGAATCAAGGGTAGCAATAAGATGCGTGTTGAGCAATTCAACCTGCTCATCAATGGAAACACAGGCGGAACCGAGCACAGACCAGTCAAGAGCTTGCAGGTCGTCAAGGAAGACTTTACGGTCAACACTAGTCAAATCCCGATACACGATAGGTACAGGAGGAGGCCGCATAACTCTGAACCGGTACGAAAGAAAAATAAGCTCGTGACCAGAGAGGAACGGCACACCAGATTGGCCATGAGCCACAAGTTTGTCAGCGTCGTCCACAGCAAATAGATCCAGCCAGGTGTGCGAGGTCTCCGTATGGTGAGTAGGCCCAGGTTGAACAAGGTTAAGACTACTAGAAGCAAGGAAGTCACGAATGTGTCTGGACTCGTAGGAGTCAGCCAGCAGGTCAGAGTTGAAGTCACCAGTAATCAGAAGATTATTATAGCCAGGTAAGAGCTGCAGTAACACGTCCTCAAACTCAGAGAGAAGGCCAACCCTAGGGGGTCTATACACTACGGACAACAAAATCTTAGAGGCGTTGGCCGCCGTGATCTCCAGGATCAGGAACTCAGGTTTAGCACAGTACACGTCCCCGGACGAAGCAACAACCCGCGCTAGAAGACTATTGCGGACATAGACTCCGACCCCCCCCCCCCCCCCCCCACGCTTGCCCAACCTATCTCTACGATAAAGAAGATAGCCACGCAACATGACAGACTGATCCGGGACGCGCTCATCCAGCCAGGTCTCAGAAAGCGCAATAATATCATAAGAGCAGTCGGCGAAGTAACCCCGAAACTCGTCAAGGTGCGGAACAAGAGACTGCACATTAGCATGACAGACGGACAGGAATCCAGCACCAAGAGAGACGGAAGGCGAATCCTCGGCAAGCGGCAACCCACGACAAGGCGGTCAGCTCCGAGCCGGCGGCAGGTCAGATGGAGACCGGACGCGTATCGGATCAGCGGCATCATCCTTCTTCAGAAAGACTACATCACGCCTAGCCCAGACGTGCTTGTAGCCGTTAAGTCGCGCGAAGCCTCGTGTCTGGTTAAGGAGATCCCGGGTAGAAGGTGAGAGCGGCTCATTAATGTAGACCCGCACAGACGGTAAAGAGCTGTCCACCTCATTAGCAAAGAGGCCCTTCCTGGCCCGCATTTTTTCCAGCCAGATAGCACGCATGATAGTGGACGCGAAACGGATAACAAGTGGCCGCGGCGACCCCCCCTGGCCAGAAATGACAAAAGCATCGGCAATGTCGCAAGCAGAACAGGAGACCCCAAGGGCAGCAGCAATCCTGGAAACGAGGCCGAGGGGAGAGACATCGGGTATGGCCGGAAGCCCGGTGACTAGGAGCTCACGATCCCGCTGCAACCTGCTAAGCTTCTCAAGAACAGCGGCATTCCGGTCACTGGATAGCTGGAGAGAACCAGAAGTTCCCACAGTAGCCGACACCTGGTCTTGGAGGCCCCGCACAGAGGTGGTGAGATTCCGCAACTGCTCATCAGCGACTGAAGCCGCACCTTCAAGAGCCAAACAACGAGCACCAAGCTGCTCCTGAGTCCGAGAAAGGCCCTCAACATCGGCAACGAGACCCTGCGTCGCAGCAACAACACCGTCAATCTTAACCCCGTAGCTATCAAGCCTAGAGGAAAGCGAGGAGATTTGGCTGCGGACCTCCGATGTAAAAGCATCAAACCTGGCGTTCATCTCACTAGCCTGGCGCTTCTGAGTCTTTACAAACTCGTTCATGGCCTTAGTGTTGGCATCCAAGATACCCTTCGTAGCACTGGCCGAGGCCTCAACGGCAGCAAGGATGGAATCAAGAGAAGCAGACGGCGGTGGGCAGGACAGTCCCCCAGGACCAGCAGGAAGGGTAGAAGGTAAGGCAGCGGAGTTAGCCGAGCAAGAGCGACACCGAAGAAATGATTTGCCTCCCTCGGTGACCTTGGACATGGTCGTACAGCTAGGGTGAAAGTGCCCGTGACAGACGAAGCAGAAAGATGAGCTTTTGACCTCCTTCTTACAGCCCTTGCAGATCTTGGAAGTCAGCTGTAGACTACCGGTACCCCCACCCTCCATGACCGAAGGCGTAAATTAAAACTTTACGTAGAGGTCATCGTGGTATCTGCAACCATTCTGCGGAAGTTCTCGTGCGGCAGCGATATTGTCTCCTTCTCTTTCACTCTCTCTCTCTCTCCGCCGTACATTAACAAAAAAGTACCTCAAATTAGAAATTATTCGGAAAGCTATATTTGTCGGTGGTGTGCCGCTATTTTCCCGAGGGCGAGACGTGCTTCGCCTCTCTCTCGCGATATAATTTACTCTATTTTCCTGACTAACAAGGGGAATGCACAACATGTAAATCATGGATTTCGACGAAACTCAGGTATGTTGGAGAGGTACCTACCCTTAGTACCTGGATACTCGGAGACGATGCGCTTCTCCCTAGTTTCCGAGAAATTTAAAGGTAAAATTTTACGCGCGGCATGTATACCAGTAACTGTGCCACTTTGTCAACCAAGTGAGCGCAGCGCAGTAGGTAAGGATCTCGGGTACCACACTGGCGGCCCGTGTTCAAGTCCCGTCGCCGTGCGACTTTTTATTTTTATTTTTTTTTTCTTTTCTTTTTTTCTTTTCAATATCAGTAACAAATATTGCATTACAAAATTGCGGGGAAAAAATTGCTATACAACGTATGGTTTCTGGTAAGATTTTGTACAGTTTTAAAACGAGGTCTTATTGTTAAAATCAACGATCCAGCCCCTTGTCGAAATTCCAAGTATTTGGGCATCGTTCGCCCCGGTGGTTACCGTTACTGACCCTACCCTCTCCTAGGGGAAAGAGTCAGGCTTCCCCTAAGGGAATTCTAGCTCCCCAGTCATTCATTTGCATCAATTGAGGGCACCTGTATTTCGGCAAATGATTAAATACGCGTGGTTCGCATGAAAATTAATTGACGAGAGAACGATATTTTCGAATGTAAACGATGCTTGTTTCTCGATCTCACTTTTGAAAAATCCGTGTGTCTGCAAAGCGGTAGCATTCATAAAATGTGCATGGTGTAACCACGTGTTATGCTTTGCATGTTTTTACGATAAATACCATCCCAACGAATGTTCGCCTCATGTTGACAGTGATAGCGAATAAGTCAAAGCCTTGTATTATATTGTATACGATAAAATAAATGAAATTACTACCATACGTTGTATAGCAATTTTTTCCCCGCAATTTTGTAATGCAATATTTGTTACTGATATTGAGAAGAAAAAAATGAAAGAAAAAATAACAATAAATAAAAAGGCGCACGCCGACGGGACTTGAACACGGGCCGCCAGCGTGGTAGCCGAGAACCTTACCTACTGCGCTGCGCTCGCTTGGTCGACAAAGTGGCACAGTTACTGGTATACATGCCGCGCGTAAAATTTTACCTTCAAATTTCTCGGAAACTAGGGAGAAGCGCATCGTCTCCGAGTATCCAGGTACTTAGGGTAGGTACCTCTAAAACATACCTGAGTTTCGTCGAAATCCATGATTTACATGTTGTGTATTCCCCTTGTAAGAAAAACTCACCAGGACTCTTCGATGTTGATGGTAAGTTTGTTTCAAATTATTTTAAGAGTTACATCTTTAACTGTGGAGTAAGTTGAAAATGAGGATCCTTTTCATTGAAATGATGTTTACACATTCACTATTGCTAATATTTACAGATTCAAATGATTTAAAGTCTTTGATTTTGACAAGCTTCCGGAAATTATCGGTCCAAATCGGGCAGGTGCAAAGCGAGCTTTCCGATCTCAAACTAAACCAAATTGAAGCCTCTTCTGGAAAGAAAGGAGAAACAGTCAAGGGAATTGACGCCATCATCGAGACAAACGGTCTCCTGGAGCTGCCATTCAGAACGCTTGAGGAGTTCAACGAACTCGACAAGAAACTAAAAGCTAATAAAGCTTTCAAGAAAGATATTGTACATCGAATTCATGTTCAATCACGTTATCAATAAAACCCCCCGTACTATCTGCGATAATTTTTTAATCTCTTTTCAGATACATGGTATTTCAGCTCTTATCAATCCAGACCTCAAATTTTTGGCGCAGTCTGTACGTGACATCATCAAGAAATTTACTACTCGAGAGGTACTGTTGAGCTTCACATCGGTGAAAAAGTCCGGCGACAAAATCGTTTTCAAGGAGGATACTACATTCTACTTATGCGTACGAGGTAAAAATTTAGGTCTTCATTGTTAACATATAATAAATATATTTAAATTATTGCACATATCCACACATATAAATAAAATATTTACAAATTAATTCGTTATCGTGAATATCAAATTGTAAGTTTTGTCTTTATGTTTTGTAAAAATTGCAGATGCCTTGTTAAGTGAATTTTGTCGTGAATCGACTGGTATAACAGTAAAAGAAAAGTCAATATCGGATGCATTTGGAGCAGTCATCAACAACGCTAAAGATTGGGGCGGTCGAGATCGAAGACCCCGTAAAAATGAAGAATAATACCCGATTCCCTTCTTTAAGTTTAATCATTTCGATTTGCTTTCATGATTTCATATGTATACCAAAGCTCTACGTAGAACTATAGTTTGTAATCTGCTGCTGTGATATGTAGTTTATGATGATTGATGATCAATAAAGTAACTGTTTATTGGACATAAAACTTCTTTGTAGGATCTATTATTCTTATGATATCCGGACCAGGCTAGATACTGTGCATGATCGGGGCAGGATCAGGACTGGGCCAGGCTCTAGAGCCATGCTTGATCAGGAGCCGGATCACTGCCACATCAGAAACTGCGTAACAGAACTGAAATGGAACGGATCCTAAACGTTATCAGGGCCGGATAACGTGATTAAGGCCAGCCTGATCTGTGCCATATTCTAGCCGGACAAAATTTTCTACTCGGGTTATAACAAATATCCACAGCTTTTAAGGCTGTTGGATAGTGGTGGGTATGGTGGGGGTACGGCACCTACACATGTACACACCTACGAGTGAATTTCGCACCCTAAATTCTCGAGTATGAAAAATTATTTCGACAATCTGAGGTGGACGAAATGTTCCTTACTCAAAATTGTTTTGGGTGAAATAGTGGAGGTTAGACACAAAGTAGCCTGAAGTTCTGTTGAGATGTTAATAGAATAACCTCGTGACAGCTGGCACACGGATACACACACTGACACAGTAAACATGGCTGCCGCGTGAGGTGAGTGACATTAAATTTTGGCGATTTAACGATTTCTCGCACTCGACGTGTACCGAGCACTATTTCACCCACAACAATATCACTTTAGAAATAGTTAAATCACCATCCCAAGTTGCAAAGCAGTCTACATTCGGCGAATTTAGGGTGCGAAAATTTCTAGTCAATAGATGGCGCCACTATTGACTCGTTGACTGAAATCTACTCGAGCCGTCAGGACCCATAGCCGAATACAAATTTCCGAGGGCCTCGTCCGTTTCACTCACACAATCACTTACATTTACATGACATACGAAACGTACACTACGGCGCGCGGCTGGATCAGTGCGCTACGTGAATATGCTACAGATTGGAATTTGTTTCACGTTTGTTATCATCAGTAACTTGCTCAGAGGTTGCCAGAATGAATTGTAATTAATTAATAATTAATAAACACGGAAGATCAGACAAAAAATACGGAATAGGCATCAACAGTAGTATACTCGAATTGCAGGCATAATGAGGCTTTTGAATGGATTTTTTTTCTCTATATTTGAGTAGTTTAGAAAAAAATAATAAGGTCATATTTTTTCATTTTTCAATCGAACAAATATTAAAGTTGATACAACGGATTGAAAACTTTAACATTGTGACGTCACCCATGTTAAGATATACAGTCGGACCTCGTTATAAGACTACGCGTTATAAGACTCTTCCCCTCAATTTGTTGAAACTCGCTCGAAACGCTTCCCCCACCAACAATTCAATTAAAATTTTGTGCCGAAACCTCGCTATAAGACTAACGAACAGTACGACTAAAAGCGAGATGAAATGTATACATATGTACATAAATACAACGCAAAACGGCGATAGTCTTATAGCGAGGCTTGGGCGCAAACACTGTCAAGCACAATAGTGGGGGAACCTCAATTCTAAGAATTTTTTCCCCTACAGCCCCGAACTAGTCTTATAACGAGGTCCGACTGTATTACGAAAACTGGAATATTCAATTACGTATAACTTTTGTAATTTAGATTTTTAACGAATAAAAAAAAATACGACCTAATTATTTTTTCGCACTCCACATGAACCGCATGTGAAAAAAAAAAAAAATTCCATTCAAAAGCCCAATTAGCTGCCAGTTCGAAATATGTCTAACAAGGGGAATGCGCAACATGGTAAGAATGAATTTCGACGAAACTCAGGTATGTTGTAGAGGTACTTACCCTAAGTACCAGGATAAACGGAGACGACGCAATTCTCCCTAGTTTCCGAGAAATTTGAAGGTAAAATTTCACCCGCGGCACGTATACCAGTAACTGTGCCATTTCGTCAACCAAGCGAGCCCAGCGCAGTAGGTAAGGTTCACGGCTACCACGCTGGCGGCCCGAGTTCAAGTCCCGTCGGCGTGCGACTTTTTATTTTTATTTTTTTGTTTCTTTCATTTTTTTCTTTTCAATATCAGTAACAAATATTGCATTACAAAATTGCGGGGAAAAAATTGCTATACAACGTAAGGTAGTAATGTCATTTATTTTATCGTATACAATATAATACAGGGCTTTTACTTATTCACTATCACTGTCAACATGAGGCGAACATTCGTTTGGATGGTATTTATCGTAAAAACATGCAAAGCATGACACGTTGTTACACCATGCACATTTTATGAATCCTACCGCTTTGCAGACACACGGAATTTTCAAAAGTGAGATCGAGAAACAAACATCGTTTACATTCGAAAATATCTCTTTCTCGTCAATTAATTTTGATGCGAACCACGCGTATTGAATCATTTGCCGAAATACAGGTGCCCTCAATTGAGGCAAAAGTAAGGAATGAATTTTAATGGCATCCTCTCTGGACACGATTTCCCGATTTGCCTTTAACAGGTCAGGAGCATTTTGCAATATTTGTTACTGATATCGAAAAGAAAAAAATAAAATAAAAAAAAAATAAAAATAAAAAGTCGCACGGCGACGGGACTTGAACACGGGCCGCCAGTGTGGTACCCGAGATCCTTACCTACTGCGCTGCGCTCACTTGGTTGACAAAGTGGCACAGTTACTGGTATACATGCCGCGCGTAAAATTTTACCTTTAAATTTCTCG
This sequence comes from Rhogogaster chlorosoma, assembly GCA_944452935.1. NCBI lineage: Eukaryota > Metazoa > Arthropoda > Insecta > Hymenoptera > Tenthredinidae > Rhogogaster > Rhogogaster chlorosoma. The sequence goes on along the minus strand of OX101800.1, from coordinate 11,447,917 downwards.
GAAACTAGGGAGAAGCGCATCGTCTCCGAGTATCCAGGTACTAAGGGTAGGTACCTCTCCAGCATACCTGAGTTTCGTCGAAATCCATGATTTACATGTTGTGCATTCCCCTTGTAAATAAAGAATAAAGACAATGTATCGTGAACTTCTCAGATTTGCGGGGTGTTGACTAAGTAGCGCTGGTAACTGGGATTCCCCGCGACAAGTGCGCCAAGCTACGACTGACCTCACAGGCAAAGACGGGCGAAGACGGGCAGCAGAGATAAGTAGATATCTCTGCGGGCAGAATATGTTTGCAGAAGCGGTACAAAATTACTTCACCAAATATGGAACATACATTCTATTGTCGATGCACATGCAATAAAGAATTTGTCGTGTCTAGCGTTTCCCACCAGATTTGAAAGAAATACGCTTTGAAATGTTTTCAAAAAGCTGCAAGTTGAAACTTCAAAACCGTTTCCTCGAGATTCCTCACGATGCTCAAAGTATTCTCTATGAGGAACTATTTTTCTTAATTTTGGCTTCCTCATAGAGGAAACTTTAAGCATCGTGCGAAGAAAGTCTTGACGAAGCAGGGTTCAACTTGCAACTTTTCTTGCAAACATTTCAAAATTTCATAAAATTTGAACCCATCGACCGATTTTCTCCGAATTTGATAATAACATTCTTTTTTAAATAGTCTATTCATATTGTAAAATTTTTCTCAACTTTTCGCAATTTGCATAAATTATAGCAACGTGATCATTTTTTCAAAATTTTCGGCAAAAAACAATGTTCCTATATTCGAACCATTTGACCGATGTTCTTCAAATTTTATACCAACTTTACTTTTATAATACTATTTAAAAAAATCAGTACGATATCTTGAAATTTGCGAGTTAGAGCGGTTCGACGATTTTTCAAAAAATTCATAAAATCTGAACCGTCCGACCGATAATTCCCAAATTGAATACCGACCGTCCTTCCATGATACTTTATTGGTAAAAAATCATTTTTTTTTACAAAATCTGAAAATTTGTGGCAAATACCTTGATCACAGAGGTTTTTACAAAGTTTCAAGATCCTGTAAAATTCTTAATTTTCGAGTAGTTTCGACCAAATTTGCGGTGCATGTAGAATGTAGAGTTCATATAGATTAATGTCTGTGCGAAACGGGAGCACGGTGGCTCAAACCGTTCTCAAGTTATAATCGTTTCAATTTTACGCTGCCAGAGCATACACACACACATACACATCCGGATATTTTTTGTAAATATGATTTTTCGGTATTTTGAACATTTTCAACACATTGACATAGAAAACTGGGGGAAAAAAAAAATCCACCATAAGAGAAAGCAAAACAAAAGCTCCATGAGAAAGCAAAACAAAATGCCTCATGAATGTGGGAAAACTTTTTTTCTGTCACAAGAGTGATTTTTTCACATTTTGCATACCGTTGCAAATTTTACCTAAAAATTTATATTGTGGAGGCCCCTTTCTTGTGGAGGCCCTGGGGTTCAGCCCCTGTTGCCCTCCCCTAAATCCGGCCCTGGTCACGTAATTATGTAGCAACGTAAAATAGATTGCAACCACAGACATAGGAGATATAGACTGCGGGTGGAATAGCGTTGCGTTGGCTCGACCGCACCGGGTGTCAGCGCAACGCTACTCCACCCGCAGTCTATGTTTCGCATGTCGATGATTGCAGCCACAGAGACACGGCGAAGCGCATCAAACTTCAGAACGCTTATCTTTGGGGACCAAGAAAAAGCGCGCGTTGCTCGGTGTGTCAAACCAAATATTGTTCTGTTGACGGAAATATCAGCCAAAGAACCCCGCACTAATCTTATGGGAATTGGCTTTCGGCGGATTTGAAAAGTTTTGAAATACTTTCAAGATGCGGTCGTTCTGATCAAAAGTCTCAATGGGCGAAATTCTTTCTATAGAAAACTACGAGTGGTAGCGGCGCCGGAAAATCATTATTGTTCATCGATCGTGTGTGGATGAGCTAGCGTGCATCTGTATGTCAGCGTTGACGCAGCAGGGCAAAAATAACTTCACCGGACTTCAGCTGATTCCAACTACCTCCAACTGACTGTAACTAACCTCAGCCCACTTCGACCGACTTTGGCTGACTACCGGCCGAACCTTGAATCAAGTGTACACCTAGCTGAGTAGTCAGTCAAATTCAGTCAAAGTCAATAATTCAAGTCAGTCGAAGTCTGCTGGGGTCAGTTACAGTCAGTTGGAGTTAGTTGAAATCAGCTGAAGTCAGTTGAAGTCAATCTTGCCCTACTGCGTCAATGCTGACATACAGACGCACAGCTCATCCACGCGTGATCGATGAACAATAATGATTTTCCGGCGCCGCTACCAGTCGTATTTTTCTATATAAAGTATTTCGCCTATTGAGACTTTTGATCAGAACGACCGTATCTCGAAAATGTTTCAAAATTTTTCAAATCCACCGAAAGCCAATTCCCATAAGATTAGTGCGGGGTTCTTAGTTACGCAGAGGCTTGCTGCTACCCATTATATTAGTAGATGCAAATTCTGATTGAAATAATGGCATCAAGAGGCTTCCGGAGTCGTTGTTGCAACCCTTTTGGGATAGCCACACATTTAAAAACAAAAGGATTACGATATTCTTCACATCACTTGCTTAAGAAAATGCCGAATTTATCCCGTAAGCGGTTGATTTGTGCTTCATGTCGGATGAGTATAGGCACAATTCCTGATAATGATTACAAGCCAAGTAAGTTGTTCACCATTTACTAATCAGACATAAGATAAAAATGTAGTATTTTCAGAATTAATAATATCGTGACGTTTAATGTCTACGAACATATTGTTCTAGTCCACGAATCAGTAATGGATCACGAAGACGTTATTAGCGAGCCGCTATGTAAACAAGTATCGCAATTAAGCGCTGAAACAACTGTGCCCGTATTAAATGATGCATTATCGCTACTAAACCAGTCACCAATACCCCGAAAAAGACTCTGCGATAACAAGTGGATACAAAAAAAAGTTCATACCACATCCAAAGCATTACAGGAATTGTTGGGTGCGAGTTGTTCGTACCGTGTCACGAACAACATTGTGACGAATATCGATACTGAGGATTTCAATGCAATGCTTGATCAGCTAAAAAAAAATATGCAGCTGATACAACACAAGATCAGAAATATCAGATCTTGACATCATTGCTGCAGAGTTGGAGCGTCAACAAAGTCGTTGAGCGAATGGACACAACTAAATACATGGCTAAAGCCGCGAAACAATTATTTCGTAGGAGAGGGATATTATCGAGTCGGTGTTCGAAACGTGGTAGGAATCTAGATGAATTCGTATCGAAATTTAACTGAAAATGATACAAAGATTCAAAGTTGTAATGACTATCATATATAAGAGAATTATATTATTTCTGAAGGTAAACCATTAAGCGAAGAGACTAAAGCGAAGGTCCTGGAGTTCTACGAAGATGACGAAATTAGTTCAATGATGCCCGGGAAGAAAGAATTTTATTCAATTAAAACACCAGGGGGATCACGCATTCATAAACAAAAAAGGCTTCTCGTGCTCAATCTCAAGGAACTGTATCGCTATTTCAAAGAAATCCATCCAGATCTACACATTGGCTTTTCGTCATTTGCATCACTCAGGCCAAAACATTGTGTATTTGCTGACTATAGCGGCGCACACACGGTCTGTGTATGCGAACATAGTTCGCTTCATCAAAATATGAAGCTTATGATTTTAGGCAATTATTTTTGTGACTCAACTTACTAATGAGATAAGTGTCTCTGTGGTTGCAATCTATTTTACGTTGCTAATCATATTGTAACGTTTCATACTGTAGGCTGCGATCTGCCCAAGTTGACGAAAGACTCAGAATACCCGATAATGACGTATGATGATATTCTCACGGCGCTGGTATGTGATAATCCCCAACCAAGCTGCTACTTAGGACATTGTGACAATTGTCCTGAGAAAATAGCCTTAGATGAAACATTACTGAAGATATTCCGCGAAAAAGGCGTAACTAATATTTCCTATAAGCATTGGGTTTCCAAACGACGGACAACTTTGGAGTCCATTGAAAATCAGCCCATTGGAGAGTTTATGGCAGCTTTTCGGGATCAAACGGCAATACTCCTGAAGCATGCATTCATTGCTAAACAGCAGGCACGGTTTTTCAAAACATCAAAGGCCAATTTAGTTGAGGGTGAATGTATCGTTCAAGTCGACTTCGCCGAAAACTACAGTAATGCCCCGCAATAGTCAACTCATCGGGACCTTCAACCCCTCAATAGTCCGTATCCCCACCCGAATATACTGAACACACACATATATACGTGTTTAATGTAGGCTGTGCAGTGCGCGCGCATCAACTGCGTCCCGAATTGTCAAACCACTGTTAAACGTACATACTTCGAAATATGTTGATATCTTACCATCTGTGCGAGGTTAGGTAGCTCATGACGTGTTACATAAAGTACCCCAGTTGTGCGAATGCTTTAAGAGGCGTGACTAAATACGGTCTCAGGGGAATTGAAACTATGGAGAGAGTTCGTCCGCGGACTATTACGGAGTCTCGTGAGGGGAAATTCCTTGATTATTGCGGGGTATGGACTATTGAGGGGTTGACTATTGAGGGGCATTACTGTATGCTTTTATAGTCCAAGATGCTGCGCCAGGTTTTCATTGAAATAATAGCCAAGCTACCATCTATACTGTAGTGGTGTACTACAACAATGGAAATGGCGTACAGCACAAGAGCCTCGTCATTATTTTCAACTGTATGCACCACGACGCAGTAGCTGTTTTTATGTACTCCCGGATAATCAATGAATTTGTCAAGATACTCGTTGAAAAACTTAAGAAAATTTTATACTTTTCTGACGGAGCACCTCAGCAGTACAGTAATGTTCATGTATGGATGCCCAGTGGCTAACTTTTTTTTTCCGGGAACGAGTCTCCTTTCTGGTCTTTTTTATGTGCCTATGATCGATGAAGCAGTCGACAGGAGAGCTTGGGAAACCACGACGAAGCCTCCCGCCGCTGTCATTCCGCATTCGCATAACCTCTAAGTTCGCGAAAGCACAAATAATTTTAATAATTAATCAAAATTAAATTAATTTTTCCCGCATATTGTTCTGCATTTAAGACTCGATGGATATGAAATATTTTATATAGTTTAGCATATTACGGAAAGCCTAATGCCCGGAACTGCTTCATCGATCATAGGCACATAAAAGAGACCAGAAAGAAGACTCGTTTCTGGAAAAGAAAGTTAGCCACCGGGCATCCATACATGAACACTACTGTACAAAAACTTCAAAAACTTTACAAATGTCTACTGGCACGAAAAGGACTTCGGTATTCCGGCGGAATGGCACTTTTTCGCTACGGCGCATGGTAAGGGTCCATGTGACGGTCTTGGCGGCACAATCAAGAGATTGGCAGCTAAAGCCAGCCTCCAACGATCATCACAGGAGCAAATCACGACACCACCCGAGCTCTATCGCTGGCCTATTGAAAGTGGCAGCATATCTGCTATTTCAGTCAAATATGCCGATGCAAAGCTCTACGATGAAGCCAAAGAATTTCTTGCTACTGGTTTTCAATCGGCCCAATCAGTCAAGCGTACTCAGGCACTCCATTGTCTAATTCTGGTCGAAAACGGTAATGTTACGGTTAAAATTTACAGCGATGCTGAGATAACCGAAGTCCACCGGCTCATCAAGTGAACTAACTTAGTAATAAATACATTCATATCACTACATAATTACGTGACTATTAATTTTTCTTATCGTGTACCCCAATTTTCGCTAAATTCGAACAGGATTGACCCCTTATTCAAAGAACTGTAGGTACTTCATGAATTGAAAAGAAATGAAACAGTCGATGAGATATACATATTTATCGTTTGAAATTCTTAATTCCGCACACTTTTAGGAATTGAAAAAATCATAACTTCCAAACCATTGAAGTCTCCATCTTCGTTCTGCACGTCAAAAATTTGTCTTTCTTCATTGAATTCTGGAAAAAATTTAAAAAAAAAAGACAAAAATGCCCGAATCATCGAAACATCAATTTTTCGCTTTCAAACGAATTTCTAGCGGCCGGGACGGTGTTACGTCCGGGTGTCACCACCCGTACGCTCTCCCCTCACTTACCTCTATCCCCCTGTTCCTCTACATCTCTACTCTGTTTATCTACCTGCTACCCGACCGTCCGCATCCTGTCCTAACGTTTCTGCAAGATACTCGCTGCACACGGCACTGCTAAATGCAGCGAGTCAGCTATAATCCTTCTATCTTATTTTCCTACGAACTGCCTACCTTTCCCCCTAAGACTCACTCCTTCACTAACTTCCATACAGGAGACACGACTTCTTTTTATAAGTGAGTACCACTATTAGAAATAAAGATTTAAGTTTGGTTATAATTGCTTTCACTATCGTTTACCCACATACTCCTCAGGTATATCTTTACCCCAGCCAAAAACTCGAGAACATCCATACTCTTTTTCAGCGTCAGATTACAAACATCATTTTCTTACAAAAATAGTACACTACGTTCAGTAGACAGAAGACTGGAGTCTTGTCTGGCAAAGCTACGTAGTTTTAGTAATATTGGTAAGTAAAAATTTTGGTTATTATTCTTACGATTTTTGACAATTTTCAATTGAAATACTTTTGTATTAATCTTGCGGTAATTAGTATTAATTGTGTCGAAGTATGCTCGTTTATGCATCTAATTTTAATAATTACACATCAAAACTTAGAAGAATGACGCAACAATGTGTAATTTTAACCTAAATATGTACAGGCGACTAGGGGTAAGTGTGCGCATGAGGTTGTGGGGTAAAAGTACGCATATTTCAATGCGTACTTTTACCCCGATAGTGACAGTTCTTTGTGTAGATATTGATCCTTTTTTCTATTTGTTTCAGGTTATACTTGTATATTTAAAACAAAAACTACAATGCCTAGAAATTATAAGCGGAAAGCTCCACATAGATCCGTCGTTACCAGTGATCAATTTGATGCTGCTAAGCGATTGATTGCTGAAGGTTTAAGTAAAAGAAAAGCAGCTGAACAAGTTGGAATGAAGGAGAGTACTCTCAGGAAACGATTAAAGTTAGATTCAACTGCAGCTAAATTGGGTAGATTTACTCCAACCTTCACTGTTGAGCAAGAAAATGGAATTTATAATTATTTAAAAAGATGTGATCATCTCTATTATGGTCTTAATATGACCACTCTAAGAACGCTAATATACGAGTATGCTGAAACAAATCATATTCCTCACCGTTTTAATCAGAATTCAAAAATGGCTGGACGTGATTGGGTGTATGGTTTTTTAAAAAGGCGCCCTGACTTAAATTTACGACAACCCACGCAAACTAGAATAGCTAGAGCAATGGGGTTTAATCGTTTTCAAGTCAATCAGTTTTACGACAATTTACAGAGTCTTCAAGATAAATATAAGTTTAAGCCTAGTCGAATTTATAATATGGATGAAAGCGGTATCAATACTGTACCAAAGAAAATTCCTAAAGTCATTTCAATTAAAGGTAAAAAGTTAGTAGGAAAAATAGTTTCGGCTGAGAGAGGTCAGACTATAACATTGGTTTGTGCCATGAGTGCTACGGGAAGTTATGTTCCACCAGCTTTCATATTTCCTCGTAAAATAATGAAGGGTTATTTACTGAATAATGCACCCCTGGGAAGTATTGGAATGGTTTCTGATTCTGGATTTATAAATACCAATCTGTTCTTGGAATATCTTCACCACTTCAAAGACAACGTGCAGCCCACTAAAGAGAATCCAGTGTTGTTAATATTAGATAACCACAGTAGCCACCTTTCTTTAGCTGCTGTCAACTTCTGTCGTGGCAATGGTATCCACTTACTTACGCTTCCACCACACAGTAGCCACAAAATGCAGCCTTTAGATCGTGGATTTTTTGGACCATTAAAAACTAAATTTGTTTACGAGTGTGACAAATGGCTAAGTAGTAACCCGGGACGTGTCATTGGACAAACAGAGGTAGCCCAACTAGTTAATGAGGCTTTTAAAAAAGTTGCAACAGTTAGTAGGGAAGGGCACCAACTATCGATATATCAAAATATCGATATTTTTTTAGAAAATAATCGATAAATATCGGCGATATTTTTAATTTCGAAATATCGATAATCGATATTTATTTCCGAATATCAAATTCGATATTTTTTTTAAGAGCTTTATTATATTTTATAATAATTATTATTTATTCTACTTATAATTGTAATATTTTTGTTTGTTTCATGTAAGTATAAATTAATGTAAACTAAAGCGCGCGAGTTTTTTTCAGGTAATCGCGTTTTGTGATGAAAATATCGATATATCGAAATATCGATATTTTTTACTCTGCTTAGTATCGATAATATCGATATTGCTTAAAAATATCGATACAATATATATCGATATATTTTATACATTTGCCCATCCCTAACAGTTAGTAATGCTACTTCAGGTTTTAAGACTTCTGGGATATGGCCTATCGATAGGGAGATTTTTTCAGAAGAAGATTTCACGGCAGCTTCTGTGACTGACATTAACCTTCCATCTACGTCATCTGAGCAAAATATCTCGCAGAATATCACAGCTACTATATCCACTGCACTTTCTACATCAGAGTCTTTGCCAAGTACTTCTAATGCTTCAATGGTATCAGAACTTCAACTAACTTCATCACATGTGAGCACTGTCACAGATTTAGTTTTACCTGTAGTGACTATACCATCAGGTTCTCCACTGTCTGCAGATACATGTTATCATGAATATACACCTTTGTCATCAATACAACCGTTTCCAAAAGCGAAAGAACAAACTAGACGAAGAAAGGGTAAAAAATCTATAATTGCTACTGATAGCCCTTTTAAATCAGAGTTGGAAAAGAAAAGTCAGGAAGAAGAAGAAAAGATAGCTAAAAAAAGCGACGTTTAGAATTGAAACAAGAAAAAACTTGTGCAAGTAAAACTATTAAAAATTCTAAAAAAAGAATAAAGAAGAACAATACTACTGAAGATAAGGCTAAAATTAAGGCTAGTCAAAAAAAAATAGAATCTAAGGAAAATGATGATTATTGCGCATTGTGTGGCGAAAAATACGTTGATCCACCTACAGAGGATTGGATTGAGTGCAGCTTATGTCATAGCTGGTGGCATGAACAGTGCACTCATTATGAAACAGGTGCTTTTGTCTGTGATATATGTACTAATAACTAAGATTCCAAAAATGTTAATTACTTTAAGCCTTATTCTCGATATGAATCGAGATAAATATTATTTGTGAAAGAGTATATATTTAATATAGAAATGTTAAAAATAAAATAAATAATGATAAGTATGGATCAAAAATAATATTTATGACATTAAATATAGTTTCACTATATAAAACAACCTAACGTTTAAATTATTACAAGTGCGTACACTTACCCGCAGTGCTGCGCACATATACCCCGATATTGGGGTAAGTGTACGCATTTTGACTAAGATTGATTTTTTTTGTTTTTTCTAAATTACAAGCAAGTAAATTTGATTTCATCTTATGTAATTGTTATATCAATAAAATCTTTAAATGAATAATCAAAAAAAAATATATTTCATACAATAATTGTCATTTTATAACAATTGAAAACAAAAATGCGCACTCTTGCCCCACATGACTCTATCTCTATTCAAGAAATTTGTGCGTTCGCGCTTGCAACACCTCAAAATAGAAGTTTTACTGGTGGTGAAAATATTCTTAACCAAGGGCACTTGTTGAACTGTGGCAAAATTAGCGAGGAAAATAATTGTTTAAAAATAATTGCTTTTTGTCTTCAACCGTCAAGTATTCGAGATGATCCTCGTGAAATTATTGGGGAAGTTCTTAAAGATAAAGGAAAAATCGTAGGTATGAATTGTTCCTGCGCATCTAGTAAAGGTGCTGAATGTAAGCACGTGGTAGCAACACTATGGAATCGAATCCAGTTGTTCTTCTTGACCCAATTTATTTTTCAAAATAAACACATTTTCACTCTTTCGAGGAAAATTTAAAAAGCGAACAGTGTCATTTTTCGAAGCACGACTTTTGCAACCATATACACAACAATATATATTATTTTCACTTATTTTTAGTGGAAATTCCATTTTCATGAGGTGAAATTTTTTTTTAAATTTACCAAAATAATTTTTAGGTTTATAAAAACACAATTATTTCAGGCACAATCGAGTACTTGTTAATTATATCAACTAATAGACGTATAGACACGTAAACATTCACTACTTAGCCTACTTTGAGTAGTTACAGTTTAAGCCGCTAGTTGGCGTATCAGAATTCTCAGTTTCCCAATATACATTTCATGATGTTTAAATGCTTTGCATGTAATTCTTCTTTCCCGGAGATACAAATACTTATAACTCATTTCAAACTGCAACACAGATTCAGCATGCACAGTCGTTTCGAATGCAAGCAAGATGCATGCATTCGACAGTTTCAAAGCATATATGCGTTTAGGCAACATTTAACAAAGAAACATGATCACTCACGAAAATTAGCCCCAGAGAAAATTGATAACTCTGTTAAAAATTTCCAGAAAGTACAATCATTGGATTCATCAACTGCATCGAATCAATGCACTTTGAATGCCAGCATAGATGAATGTGAAATGCAAGAATGTGTCCAATCCGGTATTTCTGAAAGTTCAGTTAGTGAAATTAAGAGCAGAGTAAAAGTTTGTGCTGCATCTTTTATTTGGGATTTATACAGCGATACTTCTATGACGCAAAAACGAGTCCAGACTACGATTGACATGACAGGAGAGTTTATTAAAGGTACAATAATCCATGAACTCAAACGTGAAGTTATGTCAAAGTTAGAGAAATTGGAATTGGACGTAAATGACAGAGAAAATATTGAAAAAGCTTTTGAAATTTGTGGATCACCCTTTGCAGATTTGCACACTCATCATCGAAGGTTACAGTATTTAAAAGAACTCGGGTATTACATAGAACCAACCAGTTATGTAATTGGTAATAGTCTACAAAGCAAAAGAATTAATGGGGTATTTACACTGACTCCAGTAAATGTTACAAGTCAATTCGTTTCCATAAGGCTTGTATTGAAAAAATTATTCGGGATGCCCGGTCTTTTACCAACTGTTTTTAACTATATGGATCAACTATCACAAGAATCTGATTCGATTATAAATATAGTTCAAGCGGAATCATTCAAAGAGATACGTAATAGATTCCCTGGGAAAATAGTTTTGCCGCTGATAGTATACTTTGACGAATTTGAAACTAACAACCCTTTAGGTAGCCACGCAGGGGTGCACAAAATAGGTGCTGTTTATTTCTCTCTGCCATGTATTTCAATCCAAGCTTGAAAATATATTTCTAACACTTCTGTTTTGTAACACTGATAGAGTGGAATTTGGTAACAAAGCCACATTTATGCCACTTTTAAATGAATTGAAAGATATGGAAAAAAATCCAGTTTTTACTTGGAATAACACAGACATTTTCATGTCGTGTATTTTAATCATCGGAGACAATTTGGGTGTACACGAAATGTGTGGCTTTGTACAGAGTTTCTCTGCCAAATATCCATGCAGGTTTTGCAAAGTACATCGAGAAAAACTGAAATTCCAATCTGTTGAAGAATCTGATTTGATTAGAACTGTTAAAAATTATGATGAAGATCTTGAACTGAACGATGTAAGCCAAACTGGAATTTCAGAATATTGCATCTTCAACGAATTACTTTCCTTCCATGCAATTGAAAATACTGCAGCTGATATAGCACATGACTTTCATGAAGGAGCAGTTCCATATGATATGTCGCGTACAATCTTACATTTTGTCGATCAATCCAAACTATTTACGCTCAATCAACTTAATAATCGCATTGAAGGATTCGACTTTGGGCCTATAGACTCTGGAAACAGACCTCCCTTTGTTAAAAGAGAAAAAATAAAATTAGGTCGATTAGGAATGTCTGCTACAGAGACAGGTACATTTATTAAATACTTTGGTCTTATAGTGGGAGACATGATCCCAGAAAATAACGATTACTGGAAGTTATATATTTATTTACGAAAAATATTAAACATACTTACCACTCGTACATTTACCGAACAAGATTTAACATATTTAGAGAACTTAATCAGAGAACATCACGAAATGTATATAAAATTATTTGGGAACACGTTAAAACCTAAGCATCATTTTATGCTACACTATCCCCGCTTGATGCGGTCTGTTGGACCATTAATTAATATTTGGTGTATGCGATATGAAGCAAAGCACAAATCATCAAAAATTACGGCTCATATTTGTTGTTCTCGTGTGAATTTGCCTTATATGCTAGCAGTAAAGAGTCAACTACAGTTGTGTCATAGATTTATGAATGAAATCGGGCTCGAACATAAAACATTATTCGGCTCTGATACCACTTCAAATGTTGAAAAAAAACCTTTTTTCACTACATTCAGTAACCTGTTGCCTGACTCTTTTCACGCCGTATCGTGGGTGAATTTAAAAGGGTTAGTTTATAAACCAAAAATGGTTCTCAATGTAGGATATGAAAACGCTTTACCTAGTTTTGGTATAATTACATTGGTTTTCCTTGATAAGAACAAAGAAATATTTTTTATAGTTCGTTCGCTGAAATCAGTAACCTTTCATACCCACGTGCATGCATATCTAGTCGAATCGACAGATCTATGGTCATGTTATTCATATAAAGCCTTGTATAATTATGCACCAACTTATGTACTTAATAATTGTTATGTAACATTGAATCTTTGAAATATATATATATTGTAACGTGGCAGATTTTAATATCCGCCACGGACATCGACTCCACCCGATAACGCGAACGACCATGCCGCTGCCGTACCGGTCCATCTCTCGCCAGAGCAACGAGGTCCAATTTTATTTTAGTAAGTTCCGTGTCTGCCGTAAGTTTTTTTTGTAAATGCAGGTACCTCGTCGCACCAGGACGTCGAGGGATAGATCTGCCGCCGCTGGAGCATCGGGGGGAATGTCCTGGAGGCCTCGGTACTAGTAGCCGCATCTACGACATCCACCAGCCTCCGCAGCCTCGCCAACTGCAAGCCGGGAGAGGGCTGTAGCCGCCAGCCTGACGTTTAGGCCCACGTCTATCTTCCTCCCGGCCGAATATTCGACTACGATCGCCGATAGATGCGGCGAACCTACCGTGTGCGGAAAGGCTTCCCCCTCCCCGCCTCCTGTCATCGACGAAATCACTCCGGTGCTGACCGCCGTTCCGAGTCCATCGTATGCCGCTAATTTAGTGCCGTTTTTCTTTGATTTAGTTTTCCGTTTCTTGCCGTTATCTTTTTCTTACGTTTAAGTTTTTTTTCTTTATTAGTGATATTAAGTTTTCTTTCGTTCCGTGCCGCCTTCGCTGGGCTACGCCCCGATTAAAAGGTAGGCTCTTTTCTGTTCAGATCACGACCATCCGTCTCCAAGCGCATTTCTTGCCTTGTTGCCGCCTAACGGCTGATTTCAAACTCCGCGTCTGACGGATTGCCGTGGTCATCTCTTTATTTCATGATCTTAGGCTACTTAAGATTAAGTTTGCTTTATATCCTGGACCCGTAACGCTCTGGGGAGATCTTTAGTACCGTACCGCTTCCGTTCCGTTTACTTCCGTTATTATTTTTCTTTATTTTACCGAGTAAAAATAGTGTGTAAGCTACCTAGTCGTGATCGCGGCTAGCGCATTTATCGGTTAAGTAATTTTATCTCGACCTTTTTGGTATTGTTAGTAGCTTCTCATACCTTAAGTTACCGAATTGATACTTTTTTTTGTATTATTTTTCTGGTTTATCGAGATTATATCGAGTTTTGTTAATTATCGTATCTTGCCGAGTTAAAGTGTGTTATTTCTACGCCCCCATGTTCCCCTCTCCGTCTAACTAGCTGGTTATCTGCTCAGTTTTGCGTTTTGTTTGTGGCTTATTTTGATCTTTCTTCTAGTGCCGTCTCGCTTTCTCTTATCTGGTACATCAGTGTACCTGGCGCCCAACATTACCTTCTCTGTCTATTTATTTGATTTTGGCGTGAGATTCACGTTGGTACTCTTTGTGCGGGAATTATTTTTCTATCTAGTTCCTCCGGGTAGGAAAATTGCTCGTTACAATATATATTGTAACATTGCATGTTGCAAGGCGCTCCTCACCCCTTGAAACGACCTTAATTAAGCGGAGGTTGAAGCATGAATGTCAGACGAGTGAATGTTTAGGATAGCTCCGAGGCCTTTACTGACTCCGACAAGCGACTGTGACCGACTTAAAACGATGAAATAGATTATTCATTCTTTTGTTTTTTTTTTACAAACTTTTCTCTGGCATGTGGACGACGCGGCCAAGTTTTGGGTCTGAGCAATGACAATAACCTACGCCCTGACGGACGCACAATATCTAACACACGGAGCGTGTTAACTTTGGATGGACGCCGCCGAAGCTCGTGAGGCTAGTAGTGGCCATACTACCTCACATATTATAGACCAGTCAGTAAGGACAATCAATTCACAATAAATCCAAAAGTTTTGAAATTTGTAGGCAACATCAGGAAGGGTCTAAAAACGAACTATAAAAATTTGCAACCTTTTTTTAATAACGGAACATTGTCAAAATTGAGAAAAATGAAATCACGGGATATTCTCGTCGAGAAAATTGCAAAAGTTCCGCAAACTGAAAATAGTGTGAAAGGCATTATTTTTCATCACGTGTCAATTTTGCAACCAATTGCAGGCTAAGGAACATTTATTTTATTAATAATGAAGGTTTTATATTTATGAAAAACGAAAAAATAAAATCCAAAAGTTCTGCAAACTTCACAGATCAATCGCAATAATGAAACAAACAGGTGCATCGATTTGCAACCATTTGCGTTGACCGGAACATATTCATCCGTAATTTTCGCCATCAGCGGTCAGTTTACCGAGCAGGATGGCCTCGTGAAAATTACAAAAGTTTTCAATTTTGGTTGCAAATACTCAGAACGTCAATTGTGATGTTTTTATAGATTTGCAACCTCGTGTGAGACCCGGAACCTTTTGCAATTAAGGTTGTTTAGAAGAAAATCACGAGTAATGAGAAAAAATTGAAATAATACTATAGAGAGTCGACTATTTGAGCCATATCTCTCTAAAATTTCAAGTCGATTGGGAGCTTATTAACGGAGTAAAAAAATCGTGAAGTTGCGTAATTTCAACCGCTTAAGGGGAGGGACCAGTCGAATTTGACCGACCGATCTAGAGAATTCTAAATTCTCGAATATCTCCGAAACGGGGGTATCAATCGGATTCTCCTTGCGGCAGCCGATGTTTGAGGAGTAATGACATCGAGTTTTCTTGTAAAATGCATGAAATCTTGATTTTTTTTTTTATGCGTCGAAAAATGCGGGCGGGTGACTTATTTCGACTAGCATCAGTGCCCACGCATCATTGACGCGGACAAAAGTATGTCACAACAAGTCTATACGGTATGACGAGCACACCCATTACAAAACATCTTCGTTCCATGCAGTAATAAAGTAGAAAAGTGCAATTCAGATTTCGTTGTAAGGTACCGGCGGGTAATAAGGCCTAGCTAAGGGAGATTTTAAATAAACTCGAAAATATTACATTTAATTATCAAAATGTATAGCTAATTCTGATCTAATGTGATAACAGAAAACGTGTAGGATGAATGTGCGTCAGTTGATAATTGTGCTCTAATCCTTCCTGAGAGTACAGGGCGAACTATTCCTAGCAGCAGTCATATCACAGGGTGATAGTGTCACATTTCAATCTGGTCAAATGGATCAAATGGAAATATACATGAATAAGTTTTCTTATTAGTTTTGCCTTGTAAAGTTAACGTCTTATATTTTAGTGCTTTTGAATTATATATGATCGTGAAAAAGTTTCATTGAGTTTTCATAAAAAAAAAGTTTCAACTGACTTTTTTCATATTGTGGAGTCGTACAAGAACTTCAGCCAAACTCATAGTTTCTAGTTGTTATTTGACATGAGTGCTAATCCCTGCAATACAACTGTTGCTAGGTTAGTCCACCCAGTACTCTCAAGAGGATTAGAGCAGCTATGAATTCGACGTTCCCTTTTTGTAATATAATACAAAAAATAGACGACTTCACAATACTTTTTTTATAGACACATTCATCTCACTCTTTGTCTACTT
Organism: Rhogogaster chlorosoma; assembly: GCA_944452935.1. Taxonomy (NCBI): domain Eukaryota; kingdom Metazoa; phylum Arthropoda; class Insecta; order Hymenoptera; family Tenthredinidae; genus Rhogogaster; species Rhogogaster chlorosoma. The sequence goes on along the minus strand of OX101800.1, from coordinate 11,431,687 downwards.
ATACATGGTACTTTACTTAGACTTGTTTCGTGCATCGAGTATGTACTGTGGTTCTCTAAGTTCCATATTTCTCAGATGTCTACCATCTATCATTTCTGGGAGCATGCAAAACTCATAGAATCTAGATAGATAAGGCAACATTTTGAGTTGCCAAAAGTTATCATCTCTAAAGACTTTGATTGTTTTCATACCTTTTGGCGTCCATAGAACAAATGCACAATATTCTTTTTGAGTGATATGCAGTTGACCTTGGACCTGGTAGAAGTAAGGATGATTTTCGTTCATCCTGTCGGGGTTGCTTTTGTGGTAGATCCTTTGCACGTCTCCAAGCTTTTGTTCGATAGCTTGCTCCGGAGTGACATCTCTCGCGCTGGAAGGGCATTTGATCTCGATAATGCCGTCATTGCCTATCAATCCATCAGGAGTTGCTGCCAAGTAGGAGTGTTCAGAATCGATGAAAAGGCCACACTCTGAAACTTGTACCCCATTGGCTTCTTCAAATTGCTTCCGTGCTTTCACTTCGCTCTGCTTGCCATACTGCAGAGCAGGTAAAGGTCGCTCTTGTGGATACACAATAGTTTTTACTGTGTTCGCCGAAGGTGTAGTTGGCCTCATGCGGCAAACCTTGCCAAAATTGGAAGCTGTGAGTAGCTTTCTCCGTAGGGATTTCCATTCGCCGCTATCACTTTGACCTCTCGTGCGCGCTTCGATGAGGTCTCGTTCTGCCTGCTGTTCAGCCAGTTTTTGAAAGTGCAACTCAACCTGCACTTTATATTCGTCCTCGTGGAGATCTGGCCTGTTGCAATTCCGACCATAGTCTGGGTCCGAGGTAGGTTTCTTGTTAGAGGATCCCGCAGACGACCATGATTGTTTAGGTTCCTTCTTCCTGTCCTTGGCCTTTGTCAACCGTTTTAGGTTGTATTCTTTGCGTTTTTTCTGCAAGTCGTGGACTATTGCAGTGGGCGCCTTACCCATCGCAGCACTCAACTTCTGATACGACTCCTGTGAGTTGAATTGCACAACGGAGCCAGCAACTCGGGCGTTATAAGAGTTTCTTTTGCCGAAGTGAACACGCTTTCCACCGATGAATTTGCTGACGATAGCATTGTAGTTTTCAACGGAGTTGCTAGTGAAGTTGAAGAGTAAACTCTCTGCTTTCCAACTTAGTTGTGTGATGGCTTCGCAGATCTTGTCGTATAAATCTAACTCCATCAATATTGGCACTACATTTTCTTCTTCGTCTTTCGGAGTACCATCGCAAAAGTAGCCCAATTCGGCACACTTCTTGTGTTCGCCAAACACATGACTTGGAATATTGACCAAATCTTTCTTGAGGCGTACCACTTTCTCGGAATCAGGAACTTCTTCAGCCCTGCGGTATTCGCTTGCTTTTACCACAGCTGTTCGTATCCTCAGGGTACTGCCTTCGATAACCTTTCGCCATTGTCCAATCGATTTCTTCGATTTGGACATCTCTTTTATTTTCTTATTTAAATCTGGTTTCAACTTCGTTTTTGCCACGTCCTTAATTTTCGTGGTGAGGTTTCGCAACAGGTGGTTTGTACACTCGATCTTGGTTACATGCGTATCGTCGTATGGGTTGCAATCCAGGATCTTCTTATACACGCTGCTATCACCGTCTGCTATCAGTGACGAGTAGACTAGCCCGTGCATCTCGATAGTTTTGAGGAATCCTTCAGCGATGGCGTTGCTCTCCATGCTTGAATAACTCTGATTGCTCCCCCAGTTTTTGAAGCAAGCATGTTCTTTGGGGGTTTCTTGCTTTTTTTCTGCCATTGAACAAATGGTGCAGTATTTATTACGTTCTGCAGCAAACAAAACCTTGTTCGTATGGAAGCCCACGATGACGCCTACACCAGACGCTGAGTCATAATTGCCAGTTCTATATGGCCGTTTCATCCAGCTTCCGTCTGCTATTACTGGAATGTATGGTATTCCATTCCTTACATGACCACGTTCTATTGCAAGCCTTTTCTCCTCTTCGCCAGCCAACCTCATCTCGTGCTGAGCCGCCATATCGAATCCGGAGGCAATTCTATCATGGAACTGTTGATAAGTGGCACGTGCCATGAACGGAATATTCATTGCATTGAACATTTCCTCCGATTGTGAATATCCGATGCCTACAGAAATTGCTCCGGCTACCGCACTTTCATTGATTGAAAGGATATCGGATTTCTCTGATTCAGACATGATGAATCTCTGCAGATTACACACCTTGCACTCAAATGTGAATCTTGATAGCAGTCCAATGCGTTCCGTGGAGATCAAGTGCACGTAATCTAATGAGCAGCGGGAAATAGGATTGTGGTTGGCAAATTGTTTACGCATCTCGGAAAACATGTATGCAACATCAACCACATGCCGAGTTCCAGGAGATTCTGACTGCCTAGTCTGCTCTGTAGGAATCCGCTCTACAATCAAATCCGGTAGACTTTCTGTAGGACTGGGCGGCGCAGGCAATTCTTCATCCTCGTCGAGTTGCTCTGATGCTTCATCTGCTTGATAAATGACAGATCCATTCTCCGATGATTCAACTTCGCTATCATTTGTGAAATCTGCCACTATTTGTTCAGCAATGCCAACGGGTGTTTTCTGCATTTCGTCTGTTACCGAAGCTTCTGCTGCTGAACGACCTAGAACGTCTTCTTCAGAGAGACAGATTTCCGTTGGTGGTAGCTGGACTTCACGTTCGTTCACGGCTGCCAGTGCACCTTGTGTTGTCAACCTGCGCTGGCGCATTATTTTTTTACGGCTTGGAGGTTTTTTGGACAGCCAGTATCTACCATGTCCTTGAGCAGCACGTTTTCCCATTATCGAATTTTTTTTTTCACCAAGTGTCTATAATGTTTGTACTTTACACTTCGGAATATTCGACAAAACTAAGTTACAGTTTCGGTGCACGTACTGTAAATTACGATGAGATGATGTAAAGTACTATACACGCGTTTTCCGTAATAATTTCCGCAAGTCGCGACACGAACCACGATGCTGGGATTACCACAATACGTACCGAGTTCAAACACGTGCAACGACAGAAGAATGTACGACGTTTGTCCAAAGTGTTCCCGAATAATTCGCAGTGCTGCCAACTGAGCCTTGAGGCTGCGTCGAGTAATAGGAGATATTTTGTCCAACGAGAAACCGACCAATTTTCAACGAGTGCGACAGCGATGGCGCCTTCGCGATCGAGGCGGAGTGAGAGAGAGGATGGAGGTCGTCCCGTTGGACAAAAGATAGGCTCCTATTGCTCGAACACAGCCTGAAGCCTCGGTTGGCGGCTCTGGTCATTCCAGCTCGATTCCAGCCGTAGCATGGAGAGTAAGTATTACTTTGCCTACATATACAGAGATGATCTGTGGAAAGTTATAAGCCGTGTGGGTATGCAACCGGCATTTCACTACGAAATGGCAACGTAGTCGATGCGAGAGTCGAATAAGTCGAATGAGTCGAATGACCGTATCTACAGACGACGTAACGGCAGCTGTCATTCTGCGGGGTTATAACCTAATAATGTTAGGTTATAACCTAATAATGTTCGAAATAAACCGATATTGACATCCGCAATTACCTGAATAACCCATTACACTTTCTTAAGAAAGAATATTTACCGTTGTATTAAGGAACTGTGATTACAAAATCTAAATCTGACAAATATTTATAACTCTCATTCTAACCTAACAACATGAGAGCCGCAGAATGACAGCTGCCGTTACGTCGTCTGTGGATACGGTCATTCGACTTATTCGACTCTCGCATCGACAGCGTTGCCATTTCGCAGTGTATCACCGGTTGCCTACCCACACGGCTTATAACTTTCCACAGATCATCTCTGTATATTTCATTTATTTCATACGACTGTAATATCTATTGCTGTTATGAAGCTTTATAACGTGAAATGTGGCAGATCCGGTGTCATATTTACACGATTGAAATACAATCTCGCGATCGCTCTATAGCAGATTTTTAGATCACAATATAACCTAACAGTTTCTGATGATTTTGCCGGTAACACGTGTATTCTTTTCTAATAAAAATCAACGTTTTCCTAACTGCGTGCGCAAAATTCGATTCTTGCGCAAATTAGCTGGACTGGCATTATATATCAATACCGTATAAACGGATTCACGCAGTGTTGATTAATATTAAATTTCATTGTTTCAGACTATAACATCTTACACCCGGCAGGGGCGCCGGAGCCGTACAACCCCGTCAACGGGGAAGAGGGAGAGCCGCCACCGGCTGCTGAAAATGTATGTGATCCTCGAACATTATTTGTATACATGCAGCTTTATATAAATCAACATATTTTCAACCACGAATTCTCTAATTATTTACAGGCAAACATCATCGGCCAGCTGCTGCGAGAAATCGCTGACCTGCGAGCAATCATCGCAGGTCAGCAGCAGCAGCAGCAGCAGCAGCCGGTGCAGCAGCAGCAACAGCAGCAGCCGCAGCAGCAGCAACAGCAGCAGCCGCAGCAGCAGCAACAGCAGCAGCAGCGACAGCAGCCGCAGCCGCAGCAGCGCGGGAGAGGGCGAGGGCGTGGGCGTGGTGGGCCCCGCCGCCCCTACCGCCGCCGCGGAGGCTTAGCGCCCATCATCTACCAATATTACGGATAAATTGGTAGATGATGGGTGCACATGTACATATGTACATATGTACATATCTATATATGTATATATATATATATATATATATATATATATATATATTAGGGTGGTCCAAATTTTTTTCGAAACTCTGGGTTTAGGCTCAAATGATAGTTTTCGATGAGTTAAGACTCCACCTAAATAATTAGCTCAATCGATCAAGTTTTAGAGGTCGCGGAAGGCCGTTTTATTTTTACATTTGAATAACACAGGGAAATCGTCACTTTTTACTCAATATGAGGTTTCGCGAAAACTTGGGGGAATTCGGTGTCGCTTATATCACTTTCTTGTAGTCAATAGATTACTTATCTATCTATCTATCTACTGACTATAAAAAAGTGATAAATCCGTGATTTAGTGAAAAAATCGGTGATTTTTTGCAGATTTTGACTCAACAAGAAGTACTCGAAATTCTCACCAAAATATTTTTGGTCGGGATTATACATGCGTTACATTCTCAAGTAATCTAGTGACTACAAGAAAGTGATATAAGCGACTCCGAATTCCACCAAGTTTTCGCGAAACCTCATATTGAGTAAAAATTGACGATTTCCATGTGTTATTCAAATGTAAAAATAAAACGGCCTTCCGCGACCTCTAAAACTTGATCGATTAAGCTAATTATTTAGGTGGAATCTTAACTCATCGAAAACTATCATTTGAGCCTAAACCCAGAATTTCGAAAAAAATTTGGACCACCCTAATATATATATTTATATATTTTTAAAAAATATTAATAAAATTAAAAATTAAAAATTTGATCGATTTATTTGATTTCCCACCGCCCTCATTTAGACAATGAATTAATTATTTGACTATGAAACATAATTTATTATCAATTTATTTATGTGATATTGTCCTCTCGGCAAGGAATGCTTCCCATCGTGCACTTATATAGGTATGCTACAATCTATGAGTAGCCCTACTAAACAAATGTAGTATAAGCTAGAAAAAACGAGAACAAATTCGCGATTCTTTTCTACCAAACGTGAATAAAACCGGAATTGTATTTTCGAGTATTTCGAATAGACTTAGAACTTAGAATCATTTATCATTCATCATCTCGTTACATCACGTTGGTTTTAAAACTGAGACATATTTCGAACTGGCAGCTAATTGGGCTTTTGAATGGAATTTTTTTTTTTTTCACATGCGGTTCATGTGGAGTGCGAAAAAATAATTAGGTCGTATTTTTTTTTATTCGTTAAAAATCAAAATTACAAAAGTTAATTGAATATTCCAGTTTTCGTAATACATATAGATGGGTACTTCTACAAAAATCGGGTAACTTCATGTGTTCATGTGTAACTCGGTCAAATATCAAGTATATCCAATAATTCTTACTGATAAGTAATACACAAAACGGAGTACTATAAGGACATAGTAACAAATATCGTAAATTAAATTGGAATTATTAAAAAAATCGTCCTTACTTGTCTAAAATGTCAGTCCCTTGTCGTGTCACCGTTACAAATTTTCACATTGAGATGATGATATTTTTCAAACTATTAGGTTTACACAGTTATTTTTAGTTTTAATGTATTTTAGGATACTCTATAAAGTGTAAATAATCGATAAAATTCTAATTTGAATAAATAAATAACAATTTTTATCGAGTTGAAGTAGCGTACTCAACAGTGGGCATCAGTCCCTTGCCACGTATGTAATTTAAAAATTCACGGTATTTAACAAAGCTCAGAACCTAGGTATCTGTTCTTCATAAACCAATGACTTGATGTTAGCGGCAAACGTCGTTATTTACGAGTTAGCTGATTTGACTTCATTGCTAGTGGCGTGCTTGTGATGAGAGGACGTATCCTGACAGTCAAAATCTCAGTCCCTTGGTTAGTAGTTTTATTGTAAATTATTGGTAGTTTTTTTTTCATAATAATTTATTTCAGTGTCTTTTGTGTGACGTTAATTGTATGCAAACTAGATAAATAGTGTCTCGTTTTAATCAAACGATATTCTTTGTTTTACCCGAATTTCATCAGTCCCTTGCCGTCAGTCCCTTGATCGTAAAAGTGACAAGGGACTGACGTAACGACAAGGGACTGATGAACAGACTGAGCGACTGATGTCAATTGAGTGTTTGATTATGGTCCCCAATTTCATTCGTCTTATCGCAATATATTAATTGTGACAGGATAAGATGCCACCTAGAAAAGATATGAAATCAACTAGAGAGGACATTTTGAAAAAGAAGAGAGAAGCTGCAAAGGCTCGTTTGATTAAAGTCAAAAGTGACCCTGTGAAATTAGCGGAATATAAAGAGAAGGAAAGGTTGAAATACCTGAAAAAGAAGGAAAAAGGACAAAGGAAATGTATTAAAGACATGACTTCCCGTGAACAACGGAAGACTCGGAAGAGTTGGAAAAAATACTCATCTGATTACAGAAAAAAACACGCAATGAACAAAGTAACTAATACTGATCTAACAGAAAATACACCACCTTCATCCGATGACCAAGTGCATCCTCCTGTTCTTGCAGAAAATAGAGTCATAGATCCTCATAATCCCCGGCAAAATATTATTCAACATCAAAGACAGAAAGAAGCTAGAAAACGAAGTCAAAGGCAAAGAAAATTGAGACTTAAAGAGATTAAGAAGAAGGATAAAAGCATTTCTGAATTGAAATCAAAGCTTAATAGTCAGCGACAGAAGTATAGGAGATTAAGAGACAAAATTGAGAAGAAGAAGAGTGCTCTTACACCCAAAAGTAAAATTGAACAGATGGCAGAAGACCCCAACCAAAAGAAAGATCTGGTCAAGAAAGCTCTATTTGGCGAAGTAATACAAGCACAAATCTTGGAAAATTTCTCTCGATTCAAAACTCACCGAGACAGATCGAATTTTAAACGATTTCTCGGTGGCAAAATAGTTGACAAATATAAACTGTGGAGATTTAAAAATAAGGCTATAACATATAAGACAGTGGGCCATAACAAAACAAGGCTAGTTGATAAGAATACTAAATTAAGAGTACAGGGTATAGTTCTCAGTTTTTTTGAAGATGACAGCAATAGTCGTCAAGCAGCTGGAAAGAAGGAGTACGTCACCCGTAAAGGAGTCAAAAAACAGAAGCGTTACCTCTTAGATTCGTTGAAAAATCTGCACAAAAAGTTTCTGCAATCGGGGGAAATCACGATTGGGTACGCTCTGTTCTGTCGCCTACGTCCATTATGGGTTGTCCCACCTAAACTTTCGGATCGAGATACGTGTGCATGTGTAATACATGAAAATATTGATTTAAAGCTTTTTGCCCTATATAATGCCAAAATCCTTGCTTGCAGTAACTTCCAAACTTTACTAAAAATACTTTGCTGCGATCGTTATTCCGAAACATGCTTGGAAAGGACTTGTAATGATTGCTTACTGAAAACATTACCTTATAAGGAATTTGACAACAGTAAAGATATACTGTTTAAGCAATGGGTTCACGCAAAGGAATCGTTTATAGACCCAAAAACCAAAAAAGAACGCTTTGTCATGAAGTACAAAAAAGAGGCAAGGGAAATGAAAGCTCAAGACGTGATACTGCAACTGGAAGATGACCTTCAACGTTTCTTCCCGCACGAGAGAAACATTGTTCACCAATATAAAGCTATCAAGTTACTAAAACAATCACTGACAATCAAGGATGCAATCATACATATGGATTTTTCTGAGAATTACGCCGCAAAATGTAATCAAGAAATTCAAGCCTTTCATTTTGGCGGTTCTCGTTCTCAAATTTCTCTGCACACGGTTGTTGTGTATACTAAGGATTCAACAGTTTCTCACTGCACCATTTCGTCAAATTTGTCTCACAATACTGCTGCAATTTGGGCGCATTTACGACCAATACTGGCATCTTTACCTTTAACGGTTGAAAATCTACACTTTTTGAGTGACGGCCCTGTCACTCAATATAAAAATAAAACAATGTTTTTCATTCTCGGTTGTAAGGTTGAGGAGTTCTATCCGAATATTATGACATTTTCATGGAACTACCATGAGGCAGGTCATGGGAAAGGGGCGCCGGATGGTGTAGGTGCAACCTGTAAAAGAACTGCAGACCAAGTAGTAGCTCAAAGAGGCGATATAACGAGTCTACCCGAATTCATTGACATTCTTCGTGAAAAATGTCCAGCGATAAACATTTCCGTTATTAAAGATGACGACATAGAGGAAATGAATGACTTGATTAACAAGAATCAGAGCAAAATGATTGCCTTTAAAGGAACACTTAAGGTGCACCAAGTCGTCAGTAACATGTATCGGTCAAACCAACTTGTTATGAAAGCACTGAGCTGTTTCTGTGATTCTAATGCGTGTGACCATTACAAGTTGGGTACCATAGAATACACAAAAACTGCAAATCATCTCAACATCGCTTCCATTTTTACGGATTCTGAGAATGAAAAACCATAAAGTAATAAAAAAATAAATGAAAAATAATAGAGTAATGAATAAAAAATGAATTAGCAATAAAGTTACGTGTTTTTCAATGAAATTGTTGTTTTTAGTCAGTCCCTTGATATACTTCTCAGTCCCTTGGAGCCACATTTGACAAAAGCCTTAATTTTTCCTAAAATACTTTATAAAGTGACTGTTCCTTATACACACAGTATAACCGACCCATGGTCCATCAAAAGTGTTATGAAGTAACAAAATTTGAGATAAAAAACATGTAATTCAAATTCGGATCAAAAGTTACCCGAGTTTTGTAGAAGTACCCAGATATATCTTAACATGGGTGACGTCACAATGTTAAAGTTTTCAATCCGTTGTATCAACTTTAATATTTGTTCGATTGAAAAATGAAAAAATATGACCTAATTATTTTTTTCTAAACTACTCAAATATAAAGAAAAAAAATCCATTCAAAAGCCTCATTATGCCTGCAATTCGAGTATACTACTGTTGATGCCTATTCCGTATTTTTTGTCTGATCTTCCGTGTTTATTAATTAATAATTAATTAGAATTTATTCTGACAACCTCTGAGCAAGTTACTGATGATAACAAACATGAAACAAATTCCAATCTGTAGCATATTCACGTAGCGCACTGATCCAGCCGCGCGCCGTAGTGTACGTTTCGTATGACATGTAAATGTGAGTGATTGTGTGAGTGAAACGGACGAGGCCCTCGGAAATTTGTATTCGGCTATGGGTCCTGACGGCTCGAGTAGATTTCAGTCAACGAGTCAATAGTGGCGCCATCTATTGACTAGAAATTTTCGCACCCTAAATTCTCCGAATGTAGACTGCTTTGCAACTTGGGATGGTGATTTAACTATTTCTAAAGTGATATTGTTGTGGGTGAAATAGTGCTCGGTACACGTCGAGTGCGAGAAATCGTTAAATCGCCAAAATTTAATGTCACTCACCTCACGCGGCAGCCATGTTTACTGTGTCAGTGTGTATATCCGTGTGCCAGCTGTCACGAGGTTATTCTATTAACATCTCAACAGAACTTCAGGCTACTTTGTGTCTAACCTCCACTATTTCACCCAAAACAATTTTGAGTAAGGAACATTTCGTCCACCTCAGATTGTCGAAATAATTTTTCATACTCGAGAATTTAGGGTGCGAAATTCACTCGTAGGTGTGTACATGTGTAGGTGCCGTACCCCCACCATACCCACCCCTATCCAACAGCCTTAAATAAAATAAAATCGAATATATATCATCAAACATCTATATTTTCCGTATTTTATACATTTATCACATTAATAATACTTTCCAAAAAATAAATTATATTATTTATAGTTCTCGAATCTTTGGTCACGTTAGGTTTGCCGTTGACTGATTGTGATAAAAGCGCAATAACACCTGGTTCGCCTTCAGCAATGAATACCTCAATTAACTTATCATACGTAATAGAAGCCTCTATCAATTTATCACTAATATTTTTTGAAATAACTTTGTGGAATGGACCTAATGTTGTTGCTGTCAGCCTCGCATTATGTTTCTTTTTGTCTTGGTCGAGCAAAAATGCTTGGATGCTCTGTTTTTTCTCAATAAAAGTATCTTCACTTATCTTAAAATATTTAACTAGCTTCTCCAATATTTGTACATCCTCAATTGCATTGTGTGCTTCATCTGTCGACACATTAGTCAGAAATTCTTTGGCTAAATCGACTTGACTTGTTTGGGTATGCCTTTTCAATAAACTGCGAAAAATCGGAAGCGTGTCGCTAAAACCAATTACAAATTTCTGAAAGGTAGGTATCATGCCTGTCTCAGCCATTGCTCTAATGAGACGAGGCTTATCAAAATTACAATTATGTGCGACGAGTAGACAAGGCTTACCGAAAGAACCGAGAAAGTTATGAAATTCGCGCATCACACAATTTAGTGGTAACGTTTCCACTCTCTTGCCATGATAAAATAACTCACCACAATTGCTTGTAAGACCGTGAACCTCACTGGCTTTAGGATTAATCACCGTTGTAGGAGTCACATATTTATTAAAATATGAACCGTTGCAGCCAGCAGCGATTTGCAGAATACCAGCGGTACTTCCGAACCCTGTTGTTTCGAGATCAAAAATAATAATTTTTGGGGGATTATTAGCCATTGAAATTTCATTGTTGTTATCCTGGTGCTCCTGTAATGACTCGATCGTATTTCTAGTAGCTGATTGACTCAATAGACCCATACCGGACTCATATGTTGGACCTTCTACTCTTTCTTTTTTTTTCCTCAAAATCGTTCGATATTTTTTCAAAATATTTCCTCGAGCTTTAAAAGCAACTGTTGCTATTTTTTGTTTGCGATTTCGCGCGAGCCTTTCGCGTCCATCAACATATGCATTCATATGAGGACCAGGTGTCAAATTTAATTTGAGTAATACTTCATTCGTGTACCGGTTCCCAAGATTTTTACTCGCAATCGCAAGGGCAACACGGTAATGAAGTGAAGCTGTCAAGCCATAGAATCGCGATTTGGGAGCTTTGCTCACAATCATGGCATTTAAGTTCTCGTTAGGCTGACTCGAGCTTGCGGTGACAAATTTTTCAACATTTTCTGCTAATTTGTTGAAGAATTGAGACAAGTCTTCATACAATGCCAAACTCTTCAGACCTCCAGGTATCGTTGAGTGGTTGTAATTTTCTTTGTCTCTCTTGAAATTGCACCAGTCTCCACAGTGCTCATGGTTGTTGAAAGAATGATCGACTATTTGTTTTATCGTCTCCTTCATGGTATTTTTATCATTTTTATTCTGAGCTACTGCGTATGTAAAACATCTGTGTAGATGAATGATGGCATTTTTCTTCAGTTCGGGATGATTCTTACTCAATGACCATAATACTTTTTTAACATTCTTCGAAGCGTGATTAGCGTCAGAAAATTTAATAACTTGATGATGGGATTCTTGGCGTACTGCAGAGATAGTTGAGCTGTCATCGTCCCCAACGAGAACTCCGATTTCAATCTTAGCTTCCTTGAGAATGGTGCTGTGAGCAACTAAGTCTGCTGCAAGAGCTGGCTCCATGCTCTTTGCACTTCCTGTAGAGTTTTTTCTACATTTATGGTCGCTGCAGGAATGCCCCTCATCACATTGCTTGCACTTTCGATTCTTAGTGTCAAAATCGAGTACTTGGCCGCATTGAACGCCAATGAGAGCTCCGTAGCCGCTGAGGCTGTCATAATCTCTTCCTGTTCCTCGAGTAGGCCACCCCATATCGTATGATGCCATAACACGAACAATCCAACTGCAGGGAATAGCGGTTAGATCACCAGACAATATTTGTTTTTTTTGTTCATCAGTTATATCGGGAATAACTAGATCTCCAGGGAAGTCACGGGCGCCAGACTCAATAGCAGACAATATTATCTTTACCTGATCCTCTGTTAAGTTAGGTAACAGGAAATTATCTGGTGTTCCTTCTGGCCTGTAGAAGAAAGGAATGGAAACATTTTCAAGGATCAAGGTTATATGGTGGGTCATGGGATTCGGGGCTTTCAAATAATTCATATTTCAATCAAATTCATTGCTATTTATTTCATTATTCCATTCTTAGCCTCATCCCGAGACAGTAATAAATAAAATTAAAATCATGTAAAATTGGTTATTAAATTATTCATTTTAAATTGTAAAAAAAATGACTATTGAATCAGAATTTCGTCTAAAGCAGAAAGCGATAAATGGTGAGGTGAAGCACCTACAAAGTGATAAAAAACTAAAAACGGAAAAAACCTACAAGGATTTTTTTATGGATGGGAATTTTTCGAGAGTCAAACGTCTTTCTAATGCGGTAGCTGTTTTACAACTCCTTTCGGCAACCTGTGTCACAGCTTCTCCAATCAGCTCTTCATGCGTCTTGAGCAAGTGATTATTGAATGATGGCATATCCAAAATCCTTAATAATTTATTGAGATGTGTCCAACCCATACCAGCATCGAGAAGTCCTATAATAATATAAAATTTTCAATTTTCAAAAATTGATTCCATTCTCTTTTCAAACTTACCTAGTGCGATTCGCGCATTGATCTCATACATTGTTTTGCCATCTGGGGCGGTAAATGTTTTATCCGTGGTAATTGAATTTTCGAGCAAACATTCTTCACAACGGATTATCATGAGTGAAGCTAGCCCATGCCGATTCTCCTCAATGATATTCGCTAAAGATAAGATCTGCCCACATGCTTTGCACCGGTCATTCTCAGCCTATAGATCTAGATCAATTATTCTGCGTCCAAATGCCATTTTCTGTTTTTTAGAAGGAGCTTCGGATTCAGGCGGAAGATTCTCACTCGTTGATTTCTTTCGCTTTCCAAAGTTTTGTTGTTGTTTCAGACGCAGATTGTACACAGCTTCTGTTACACATTTATTTTTCCACATAAAACGTTTCTTTTTGCTATTATCTTTACCATTCTTGTCACTATTTGTCGCTTCCAATTTCTTTTTTTTCATATTTGTTTTTTCATTTTCTTCGGTATCCATATAGTTTTCAATTTTTGAGAAATAAAACACCCAACCAAAGATTGACTCACAAAATAATTGTGAGGTTATGTTATTCTTCCCAGGAGTTTTCAGTATACGCTACTGAACACGGGTAACTCGAGGGCGCGCAACGTTGCCGCGATTATTCCTTCTTTTTATTTTTTTTTATTATTCAAACTTTTAATCATTTAAAAATAATCTAGAGTAAAAAAATGATTATAACATTGATAAAGACTCCGTCTCATATTAATTTCAATCATATTTATCAAGTAAAAAAAATGTTAACATAATTGGACAGCTTATAAGGCGAAAAAAAAACTATCTACGGCGCCCAATGTATAAGCATAGGGAAATCTCTCCCACTCTCGACCATCCCCACCCTACTTCTAAACAACCTTAACGGAAATTAATTTTTTTGGTTCTTTCACCCTCAAAAATATTTTAAAAGTTTTGCAAATCCAGTGGCTTCATGTAATTGGTAACAAATTACGGTTCCTCCATTTGCAACCTCGTGCGTGATCCGGAAATATTATTTAATAATATTCACGCTAAATATAATATCTCACGTTACCTACGCCACTGTGCAGAAGGTTCAGCCGGGCTGCGCTGTCACTACGCCGGAGGAAAATATTGAAAGTGGTTTGATTTTTTGATTTTTTTTTTTCGAATTATCGAATGTCACAATCGTGGAACATCAAATCGCAATACCCTACCTGTACAATACCCCACTTGTAAAATTAGACGACAAATTAATGCTACAGTTCGAAATAATACGACTTGATTACTATACTTAATACTATCTTACATTTAGACCTCATAAGTTCATTATATTTCTACTTACCTTTATCAAAATACCTCATGGTGTCTTGCTTTATATACGCTATCCGTAAAATAATACGACAAATTTGCTTTCATTTTTATAGCATACTATGCAGGAATTTTATTAATAAGAATTTTATTGAGGTTAAAATTTTTGAATACAGCAATCGTCACAAAGCTAATCGACTTGTTTGGTTTAATCCCCTTCCTCTAAAATACTACAATGCATCATTATAATTCGAAAATTGTCAGACCTTATAAGTTTATTTTTACTTACGTTTAATAGAATACCTAATTATTTTTCACTTTGGTTCACTTCGAACAAGTCGTTACTTCTGTATCTAATTCAGCAGCTGGTGCAGGAATGTACTGATTTAAGTGATTGATTTCTAAGTACAACAATTCACCGAATTTGCAAAACTTCTACAATTCTTCAGAGGGTACAGAAATTATAAAAGTTGCTTTCCGTAAGTTAACAAATGTTCCGGATCACGCGCGAGGTTGCAAATGGAGGAACCGTAATTTGTTACCAATTACATCAAGCCACTGGATTTGCAAAACTTTTCAAATATTTTTGAGGGTGAAAAAACCAAAAAAATTAATTTCCGTTAATTGCAAAAGGTTCTGGGTCTCACACGAGGTTGCAAATCTATAAAACCATCACAATTGACGTTCTGAGTATTTGCAACCAAAATTGAAAACTTTTGTAATTTTCACGAGACCATCCTGCTCGGTAAACTGACCGCTGATGGCGAAAATTACGGATGAATATGTTCCGGTCAACGCAAATGGTTGCAAATAGATGCACCTGTTTGTTTCATTATTGCGATTGATCTGTGAAGTTTGCAGAACTTTTGGATTTTATTTTTTCGTTTTTCATAAATATAAAACCTCCATTATTAATAAAATAAATGTTCCTTAGCCTGCAATTGGTTGCAAAATTGACATGTGATGAAAAATAATGCCCTTCACACTATTTTCAGTTTGCGGAACTTTTGCAATTTTCTCGACGAGAATATCCCGTGATTTCATTTTTTTCAATTTTGACAATGTTCCGTTATTAAAAAAAGGTTGCAAATTTTTATAGTTCGTTTTTAGACCCTTCCCGATATTGCCTACAAATTTCAAAACTTTTGGATTCATTGTGAAATTTTAGCTTTTTCATGTCTATAATGACTGGTCTATTAACCGAGGATACGGGGGAGTGTCGAGGACACTTTGCATCGAGGGATCAAGGTGGTGGAGGAGATTCCCGCCACCGCCAAGAACCTGCAGCCCGTATGCCTCGGAAACAAGGAGCTAGAACACCGTGGCGAAGTTCAAAAGATTCGCGCCGAGTGACGTAGCGTCACCCTTATGACGTCCATCATACGATCGATTCATTAATCGATATTTGCGGGCCTAATGAGGTCCTTGCGCACCGGCGCCACGCCGGTGGTCACTCTGCGTTAGACCAGCGTCTTGAGCACCCGTGTGCCATTTTCTGCGTTGAGCTTTGAAGTTTCTTTAGCGATTTTGGTCATTTAATGGAAAGACTAACTTTTAAACGGTTAGATTTATCGAAAAAGACCAAGAGACCTTTTTTGTAGAGCATTCAATTCTCTACAAGAATATGTATAATATCTGTCCGATTTTGAGGTTATATCCGAATAATTGAACCAAATTTGTTTCTGTAAATAAGAGATATTTTATATTTTAGCGGATATTATTATTTACAATATATACATTAATCTTCAGTTACCTGTAAATAAGAGAAACGACAATTAAGGTCAATTATCCTTTTATATTATTTATAGCTGATCTGTCTTTTTAATTCTCCTCTGCCTAGCTGTCGAATTCTTTCCTAGTCAACGAGACATCTAGCAGGTGTCGTAGGAGCACGCGTGGAGCCTATTAGGCGCGCCAAGTACAGAGAGAGTATATTCTCTTTACATCTCCCCTCTTTGAGACGAAAATTGCACAATTTTCCCTTTTTTCCAATCGTTCTCATCTGCTAGCCATGGGGTTAGTTTTGTCACATGGAATACGCTGGTATCTTGATTTCTTCTCTCAGTTTTTATTTTATAAATCGAGTTTGAAATTTTTTCTTCTATTGTGAATGGTCCGATTCTCAGTTCGTCTAGCTTCTTCCTGTTGAGTTTGTTCCCATTTTCTACGAATACTGTGTCTCCCACGTTGAATTCATGGTGCCTTTTATTTCTATCGAATATATTTTTATTGTATTTATGTGATCTTAGTGTTCTTTCCAATGCTAACTTCTTATCTCTTCCCCAGTCTTGTCCATTTTTCTTTCTTCTTAATTCTTCTGGTATGTTGCTGGTATCTGTGCCATGTAATAGATACTCTGGTGTAAATCCTGTGATTGTATGTTCTAGTCTGTTGTCCGTGTTCACACATTCTCTCGCTATTGATGTCTATGCTCTTTTCCTGTCTTCTTCGTTTATTCTACATCTTATTTTGTTTACTAGCGTCTGATTTAGTCTTTCATTCAGGCCATTGGAAAATGGTGCATTAATTGCAGTAAAAATTAGTTGCACTTCTTTCTCCTTTAAATAATCTTTAAATTCTCTCGAATTTATCCCGGGGTAGGATAGACGTACCGTTTTTGGCCACCTTAGGACCGTTTGTGGCCATCAGTTGCTCCATTTGTGGCCATACCCATTACCATGTAAATCAAGGCCTGGCCACAATCGGTACAAGACTATTTTAACAGCTCTGATAATTAAAAACTTCACTTTTGAACAATCAAGTACTGGAAAAGTTGGCTTTAATATTTGCTGTAGGATATGTTTTCGTAATTAATTCAATAATTGAATAGATTTATACTGCCATGAAGGGAGGGAAGCATTAGTCAAGCATGGCCACAAACGGTACAGTGGCCACAAATGGTACGTCTACCCTATTGATCCGTTAAGATTGTTCCGATATTTTCTATTTCTAGCGTAGTTTGAACTAATTTTATGAAATCGTTGGCGTTTTGAGTTTTCGATGTTGAAATAAACGCGTATCTCGTGAAATGGTCGACAAGTAAATGTATGTATTTTTTTGTCGATCTATTGCCGCCAAATCCTCCGATTGTATCTATGGACATAATTTCAAAAGCTTTAGTCGCTGGTCCTAATTGTGACATTGAGCCGAATTTATGTTGTCCTCTTGATTTATTCCTAATGCATGTATCGCATTCTTTACATATTTTTTTTATATTTTCCCCTAAATTTTTAGCAGTATAGTATGGGCTTATCTTCATTCGTGTCTGTGTTATTCCTGTGTGGCACCATTCTTTATGTACTCTCCTAATTAAATCGATGCTGAATTTTTCGGATAATATGATTTTCTCTCTTGTTTTTACTTTTTTATAATATATTTCATTTTTCGTTACTAATTTTTCTCTTTTGCTTTGTAGTAATGTGTTATCCATTTGATCTAATCTTATTTCATCTATTCCAATACAGTTTACCCTTTTCAATAAGTCTTCTTCCTCTTCTGTGTTTGGCTCTAGCACCGGGTTTCTGCTCAACCAGTCCGCCTCTGTATTATCCTTCCCTGGGACGTATATAATTCGAAAGTCGTATTGAGATAGGTAGTGGGTCAGGTCGCCTAATTCTTCGTCCGTCTGTGCTTTTATATTCATGCATTCTAGTGGCTTGTGGTCCGAGTGTATTTCGAAGTATCTCCCTATCAACCAGTGTTGCCAGTACTTTATTGCCTCTTTTATGGCTAAGCATTCAAGATATATTGCTTTTTTCCTTTTTTGTGTGTCATTGAGTTTCTTTGAAAAGTAGGCCACAGTAGATAGGGTGCAGTCTGGCTCCGGATTTATGACCCCCCATAAAACGGCCCCCCGCTGGGGGGGGGGCGCCATTTTTTTTTTCCGCAGCTAACCTAACCTAACCTAGTTTGGCTTAACCTGACCTAACCTCCCAGATAACAAAATGTTCGCACAATGCGTGCGTTTGCAATCTCACGCGTGCGGATTACTCCGCACGGCGTGAGCTCATAACATCACGCAGATGCGTCATCAATTGCGACTCACAGTGCTCGCACGCCAGATAACAAAATGTTTGCACAGTGCGTGCGTATGCACTCTCACGCGTGCGGATTAGTCCGCACAGCGTGAGCTGATTCGTCTTCAATTGCGACTCATAGTGCTCGCACGTCATGAGTTTCACATACGTGCCACGCATATCGCTCGCACGTCATGCCGCTTGGATGAGTATTTCGCAAATGGTATTTATTGGGTTATATTCCGTGAAATAAATATAAAAAAGTTATGTATCAAATATTATTTTTTTATTATAAATATTGTAGTATATTGTTACAATATAATGGGGAATTCCACGTCAATTCGATAAACCAAAAGCATTTTTTGATTTTTTTTATTATGTTATTTTTTTAATTAAAATTTTTTCTTATTCATTTGATAATTTTATTCCATTATTGAAGTGATTTTCATTTTCTAAAAAAATCAATCACGGCGCTGTTTTGAGATTTCAAAAATTCATAATTCAAAAACCGCTATATAAAAATTTTTTTAAAAATGAATGAAGTGTTTTAAACCAAGAACTATCATATAGAAAATTGCTGAAAAAATCGAAGAGAGTGAATGTTTTTGATTCATCGAAATGACGTGGAATTCCCCATATAATATATTACAATATAATTTTGTATTTCTTAATATTTTTCCATAATTGTTGAAAATATTATCTTACGGCGAGATATGAAAGACGTAATTTAATTTACTACTTTCGACTTTGTGATTCTTTAAAAATTAACCAACTGATACTGTAATATTGAAAGTTTTCACTATAGATCCTATTATATCACATAATCTTATAATATATCACGATATGAAACAGGCGAAACTGTTATATAAATATATAAATGTTATCACTTCATTAACCTAAACTTTGGCAACGATATAATGGAAAGATCTTAGGAAAATTCTCTTCTAGTACGTCATATGATAAAAGTAGGTTATATAGCTGAAAAATAATATTAAAAAAATTGGAACTCAAATTTTTCGAACGTTATTTTAATGTAAACACTACGATAATGTATAGATATATGCCATTTTTTTAACTCTTATAAGAGCATACTACATTGCAAATTCGAGATGTTTGACTATTAAAGATATCACTCAGGCAATTTTACACGTACTGGTAACTGTAAAAAAATAGAAAACAAATAAGTTCTCGGCCTAAAACTATTATATTTTTGGTGTAAATCTTGAAAGTCCTCAAAAATCGTATTCGAACTACAATTGTCATCGGTCAATGTTCCAAATTTTGATCATATCATCAGCATACCCACAAGAAAAAAAGTAAGTATTATGGTTTTGGAAGAGACAACGCGAATGATGAGATTTTACGTTTTTTACAAAAATATAACAAAATTTACTGATTGACAACTTTTGTCCAACTTCTTCACAGGCCGAATACGTGCAGGTAAGATCATCGGAGTGATTATTACCTTTCATGGTCAAAGATTTGGAATTTTCAGTTTGATTCCACTTTAAACTTTGTTTTTACTTAGTCGCGTATGTTGCTCCCTAAAACTTATGAAAACAAAATGAAATATACTATATTATAGTTGAGCAGTAAAATTTGTTCGAAAATCTGGTTCTCAAGGACTTGAACGAATATGAAAAAAACAGATGTAGTTATATTAATAAAACACGACACTAATGATCATCGGTGTCGGAGTCTGCATCGAAATCTTCGTCTACTATTTCCTTGTCGACGTCTTCATCCTCCAAACGCATATTTAGCCTCTTTTTCAACCTCCTAATTTTTTGCAAAATGTGTTCGTCATCTACCTCGTCAAACTCGTCGTCATCCGTTTCATCCTCTTGATCAGTCGCCAGTGATTTTCTCAAAACGTACTTGCGAAATCTCTGTTTAGTGGTACGTAAAACTTCTAGCATATCGGCCTTAAATTCTGCCTTCGTATCAGGACCTCTAAACAGGGGACACTTCTTTGCTGCCACTATAAGAAAAAGTGAACCTATTTTGATATTTTCACGAGTCACATAAAATAATTGAACAGTGAAATAAATTTTCAGGAACTTACGATACAATATATTGGCAACTTTTGTATCACCAAGCTTTGCACTATTTTTTCCCCCCGGCCACGTAAATGAGTTAACCAATTCATCAGTCATCACCTCCTTCAACGCACAGTTCAAGAACTCTCGCACCCTTGATCCTCCTAAACTACATAGATGTACATACTGAAAAAGAAAACACATTTTTTATTATGGAGAAAGAAGATCTGTTGACAAAAATATCAACTTATTGTCAGATCGGTGTTACAGAATGAATCAAAATACTCTCACCAGTTTCTTACGAATGCTTTTTTGGGAATCATTTTCAAGTTCTTGAAATTGTTCCAAGCTGTTGAGTGGGAAGCCTTCTAGTGGTTCGTACAATTTTGCACTTACTTCCTCGTCCAGATTTGATCGTTGTCGTACTTCATCACGAATTATCTGTGCTTGTTGTGTAATAATCGTTAGATTCTGTTGTTTTATGGTTTTGAACTGTTCTTTGATTTCTTCGTTCTGCTGTACAATTTGTCTGCAAATATAATTTGTTACAAACAGATTAAAAAATACCACATAAGACATCAATAAATGAAACTTTAAACAAGCCTGTTTCAAGGGATGGAAGGTGGACATGGACATCTAATCATGGGGCAATAAAAGCGAAAAATTGATTGACAAACAAAATAAATAAATCCAGTAATTGCAGTTTCAGATTTCCACTCGGATTTCCAGTTACTAATAGGAATGGCTATTTGGCAGTAATGTTAATGGTGAGGTAGAAATGTTAAGAGAAAGATACTTTTGAATATGCATATATCACGTACTTCAAACTTTCCAGTACTTCATTATTCAAATCGACTTTTGAAACTTTCTCCATATTCTTTTCAAGATCTGCAATTGGATGTTCACACTCTATATTTACTTCCACATTTGGCAATTCATTCCTTGGTGGCGAAGGAGTAGTTCCACTGCAATTGGATTGTGAAATTGAAGACGCTGTGCTGTTTGCTTTTTTTGGCATTGCTATTTGTATTCCGGAGCACTCGGGTAGAACCGATTGATTACCAGAGTTTCTTCTTTCTTTTCTGAACAATAATTGAAAAAACGATCATCAATGCGTAGCCGATTGTATAAAACAAAAAATTGTTATAACACAATTATTATGACATTTTTTTTGATATAGATATGCATTAAACAATGATTACAGGGGTCTTCATTATTAAGAAGCTTCAACCATTTAAGCGATTTATGTATATCTATGGACAAGTTACCTAAATTCGACTTCACTCTTCAAAATAGATAATTATGTCTTTGAGCATACTTCAATTCATAAATCAGTATTATTTGACATATTATGCTTACTCCAGATTCGCTTGCTCGATGTTCGTAGAAATAGCTACATCTTGAACTAATTCTTTTGTTGCTGCTGGCGCTGTCACTTTAGGATCACTTACAGAGGTTTTTTTTGGTAACGATATTTTTGCGATTTCTCGCAGCCGCTGTAGTTCGGTTCGAACATGAATTTGTTTCTTGGATGACCTTTGACGCGGGGCTTCATCAGATGATGTAGTAAGTACGGCCTTTGGAGTTTTAATTATTCTGCCACTTTTTGACACCCTTTCTACTGATTTTGAATGAGTTGGCTTCATACTGCTCTGCGTCATGTAAAAGTTATTGAATCGGTCAAATGTATAGCCAAGCAAAATTGATTAATGAAAGTTCAGAACTTTTCTAGATTTTTTCACGGACCCAAATATAATTACTTTTGAAATACATATGAGAGAGGTATATATTAAAATTTCATATAATGTCTGGGAGAATTTTCCAATGTATTATATTGCAATTATTGTGTTCAGCTTATTGGACGTTGGAGTTATACGATATAATATATTATTAACCAGCATATTTTTATGTAGTGATAGGGATTTTCATGTATACGAAGTTTGAGTATGTACCTCTTTCAATGTGGGTCCTTTACGTGATTATTCTTCGTGATGGCGAAAGTTGGAACCGAGACTTGGAAAAGAAAATAAAAGAATCACGTAAGCAAAAAATCTGTTTAAAACGATCCACTTAAAGATTGCGTTAATTTGTCGGTTCAATTTGTACCTTCGTTTAACTTTGAGTAATTTGAAGTATGTGCTATATCGAGCACTGGTGATTGTATGAACTTGTGTTCAATACAAAAATTACTACAATTTCTTTTTTTTTTAATTCTCTCCTCAACTAATTCAAATCATCTTTAATGAGAATATTACCTCAACAATAAATTATTCACATCCTGATTAATATAAACATTATTATAAAAGGAGGAAGAAACTCTATAAGTATAAGTGAAAGTCATAATTATAATCAATAATCGTGGTTTACACAAATGCTTAAAAAATTGGGGCAATTTCAAATGTGAATTGAATTGTATTTTGTTTACGTTATTTTCTGTGAAAATACTTCGAACGCCTAAGAACTTCCAATTTCCGACATTTACGCATGTTATACAGAGTAAAACCAGATGTTTCAGTCGCTACGAAGTCCCTCAATGATTGCAGTGGATTTGTGGCCTGCAATTTCACTTTCTTTGGGCTGTTTACTGTACTTTAGGAATTCACTCTGTATATCATTAGTGGATCGTATTTGTTCGTGATTTTCGTACTATTTCCAGTAGCTTTAAAAAAATAACAGCTCGCGTTTATACTTATGGATCATACACGCACCTTGGTTTTTTTTGTTGTTTTTTTTTTTTTTAATCCCTCCCATCTAGTTTAATGATTTTTGTCATTGATCCGTATCTAATTAATGTTGAGGCATTATTAGTGGAGTTAATAACGTGACACAAATCCATTCATTGTCTATCACAATTTCTTCTTCTCCTTCCACGCTGCTCCAGTTCGGCATTCTATAGCTCTTGTTTGCCACGTCATTCAAGTCGACTGCTTGAATTCTGTCCGATGCATTTTTGCAATGATACACTCCAACAAAGTCAGATGATACCCCAACATCATATACTTCAGATACAGTTCGGAACTGTTGGACAACGAGGAAAATCCTTCCTTCTACTTGCACAATATTCTTGATGAGGCAGATTTGAGAATTCTTTAGAATGCAGCAACTATCACGTAATGCAGTCGAAAGTGTTGTCTTACCAATCTCCAGTTTATGAAACTGTTGGCCATGCGGAGGCATATCATCTGGGAGAGGCCCATCTGCATGACCTTTTGATACACGAATCTGAATATTGTTATCTACTGGTGCAAGATTGAAATCATTTAGCTCAACCAATCTTTTGTAGAGTTGTTGAAGAGGAAGGTGCGGTTTTCGAATACGTTTTCTGAATTCGGGCATGTTGTTTTCGTAACAGAATGCACTATACGTGTCCAAACCACCAAGTTCTTGTACATCTGCTACTACGTGCAATAGACCATGAACATTGTAAGAGAGAAACTGCTGCCCGTACAGTTCTTCACATAAAGTGACATACGTCTCAAGAGCTTCTTGACAGAAAGCGTATGTTTCTTGTGGTATCTCCTCCGAAGCGAGTAGGCGAAATACACAGTGAAGAATCATGAGGTGATCATAATATTCATCAGGAAATACATCTTTAAAAACAGCCGGAGCAATATATAACAACAATTGTCTGTATTCACTAGCTTTGAAACTGTGAAACATTGTTATTTCGTTTGGGCGACGATTAAACTCCGAGGGACAGTAGTCTTTGAGCAGTACCATTCTTGCATTAAGAACGTTGAGTTTTCTGCCACTCAATCTTTGATGACCAAACTTTCCATCAACGTGAGCTGCCACTACTTTCTTACCATTTCCAAGCCAGCCTAAATGCATAATTTCGAATGGAACACGTGTGACCAATCCAAGTAATTGCGCTAACGGACTTCTGCCCTTATGATGATCGTCGTCTGTGATATTGCGGTACTCTTCGTCAGTTCTTAATGGGTGCCTGATACCTTGAAAGACCATTGTTCCTGCAAAGCCCGGGACAGTGCAGCGATGGCCTTCGACTTTACACTTAGAACACGCGCGTGACGATGTGTGTCCATAATGATTGAGAGCAAATGCTCGTGCAGGTGCATCAGCAATGAAGCATCGTACTGTCAAAGGAAGTCGTCTGTTTGCTATGGATATTCCACCTTGGTCACGTACCTCAACAATTTCTCGAATAAATGGTTCAAAAAAGTCAAAGGGGTTAGATGGCTTACTTTTGCCTTTGTAGACACCCGCTATAATTGGTCTTTTATCGGATATATTTAAAATTCGATACTGGTGTGGCCAATATTGATCTGTGCCCTTATTCAGCTGAGCACCGTCTGTACTGAAGTCGATCTCTAAACGTTCAGGTAACATATGGACTGGAAGATTCGATAATTTTTTTGTGATAGTGGCTTTGAAGCCGATGTGCAGATATTCTCCACCTGCAATTTGTTGAACAAATGCAGTGGCAGCAACAGTCGGAGTATGTAGTAAAGTTCTCGTGTCCTTCGGAAGAGAAGCCAAATTGAAAGGGAACGTTCTTAGTGTTTTTAATAATATATTCCCTTGACTATGATTTATATTTGCTGATAGGAAAGCATTTTTCAATGCTCTTTTCTTCAAATTTCCGAGGTTTTGTGGTAACTGTACATCCACGTTGTCTTCTTCTGAACTTTCATCCTGTACATTTTCTATAGGAATATCACCATGGTCTGGTATATCTCGTTCCTCATCCTCTTCGCTATTTTCTCCACCGTCTTCTCCACTGCCTTCTTCGCTTTCTTCCTCGTGAGAACTCTCAGAAGCTTCGTCATCAGAAGACTGTTCCTCGGTAGAATTTTGTGAAGCAACATCCGAACCAGGAGCATTAATTTCAATGGCTTCGTTCTGTGAACTTTGATCTGAGCTGGATTCAGTGTCGTCGGGATCTTGTATAGCATCCACAGTGTGATGCCTCCTGTTAGTAACCATAGAGAGGCGCCTTCTCTTGTGTCTCAGACTGAGGTCAGAAAACTTTTTATTCTTTTTATCCATTATTTTCGACCTTTGCTATAATTTATTCAGCAGGGTGTGGAATCTTATGGAAAAAAGAGAATTATATGTTACCAGAGTGCATCAAATTTGATACCCTAAGTGTGTAAGTTAATGTATAAACAAAAGATTGCTTCAGTCCTCTAGACGTCTCTGAGACGTTGGAAACTGGGATATAGAACGTCCATGTGACGTTGGGTAGACATTTTTTGCCGTTGGTGCTGTCTGGGTTTACATAAAGCGAACATATTTCATACCCCGCATACACGTGAGAGGAAATAATGAAAAAGTGAGGTTATGAATTACCACGTGTCATTTTCACGTTACATGAATTGTTGTTTTCATATAATAATATCAATTGGGTGTGTACTTACCACAAGTTACCGGATGTCTGCAAATTCACTTATTACTGCATCGGACGCATGCACTGCGTAAGCAGAAGAAACCACCAAATACGTACACGACGTGATCACGTTAGTTCAACGAACGCTGAGTAGCGAGATGGTAGCAATATGGCGGTAACCGGCAGACAACGGCCATGCGTTGCGAAGGGAGGGGGAACGGCGTTTACGCGCATCTTCGAACGTGCAACTTAAATCGAGTCGTTCCAAACTGAACAATTTTTGGCATATCAATTAATATATTACGTATGAGTATACCTAGTAGTGATTGTTCACCAGCCGCATAGTGTTTGCACACTGTGAGTCGCATTTATGACCGCGGAATGAGACTCATTGAACTCGCATTCAGCTTCCATCGCCTCAGCATGGCGAGTGTTAGCACAAATCACGCGCTTTAACCCTCACGAAGTGACTCTCACGCCGTGAGGGTAACATGAGTCGCACGATTGTTATTTGGATGACGAGTGCTAGCACAAATCATGCGTTTTAACCCTCACGAAGTGACTCTCACGCCGTGAGGTTAACGTGAGTCGCACGATTGTTATCTGGGCTAACCTGACCTGACCTAATTTAGCTTAACCTAAGTGAATATCCTTGATCTTAACCTAAGTGAATATCCTTGATTTTAACCTAAGTGAATATCGTTCATTCTAACCTAAGGGATTTCGCCGCTTCGGCAGTATGGCTCCGAAATATATATAGATATACCTGGCCAGGGCTCCGTCGCTTCTGCAGTATGGGTCCGAAATATATATACTCACAAAAAACATCGGAAGATGTAAAAAAAGCCGCCAAGTACCCAAACGAAAATCACAATTGCTTGATAAGCAAAACGTTTCGCAAGTCTTTGTCGTGAAATCAAGGAAAAAGCCAAGCACCGAACGTACCCCTGCGATCTCTCAGCAAGTCTACGTCGCGTCGTGAAGTCGGAGTTTCGTGTGAGGATATCGAAACATCATTCCAAGAGCTACGTACTTGGCAGGCACATTCGGTTTTTTTTTTGTGCTTGTTGTTTTCGCTTTGGATTGATAGTATTTTATCATAGTTTGCGAACCATTTGTTTTCCGACTGTTTTCCTTGGTGGCTGATGGATGTCTCGGAGTAATGTCTAATTTGCAGATAACATTGGTCTTATACACACTTATTTAAAATGCATCTTCCGATCTTGTGGGACGACTTTGTCGTGGCAGTCGAAAGATTAGCCTGAAGGCGCCCCCGCTGCAGCATTTCCGTAAACTCGCACGCGCTAATCTTCTGGCACTAGTGTGTAGTTTCGAATGATTATGCCTCACAAGCGAATGAGCAACAAAATATATTTGCACTCAAGTGGGGCCGAACTGTTAGAAGGATGGGTTTTCGGTATCGAAATTGATACTTCCCACTACGTTTATACGTTCGTGCACCTGCAGATTGATAAAAATTCCGTATATAGACTGATAGAATGTGCAGAAAACGCTAAAGAAACATATGGAAATGGATGGAAACGGATACGCGAGCTACCCGATTCTATAGCATTTTCTGCGATTATATCCCTCTCTATACGAAATTTTTAGCAGGGATACGCATGCATTGTGAGCAAGATTGTATGACATTAGTATAGGTACACCAAGACGATCAGCAACTGAATTTTATATTCAACATTATATCAAACTGTCATCCTCTATGCTACTTATAGCATACACGTATATCCGTAGCTGCAAGTTTTAGGTTTTATACCGGAATAGTAAAGTAGAGTTTTCTCGATAATTCCATAGTTTTGCAAGTGAATAAGTTCAGTCCTCCATAATGAATATTATCTACTCAAGCTCTACGGTATGTCATCTATCATATGAAAGAACTTACCGTAGTACATTGCTCATTGGATCCATAGTGAGGTACGTGATTCCAGAATTCCGAGTCCGATCTGATAATTGAATGACAGTGGAACGACCAGGATTTTTATTTATTGTACAAGGTGTTTACGTCTGTAAAGTCATACACATAATTAAGTGCCCGTAGAAGCATTTTCTAATACAGTTATTGGTTGAAATAACTAGTTTTTTAGTGTATTTAATTGCTGTCGCATTGAAAACTCAATTTTTGCGTAGAACGAAGCTGGATTGTCCGTATAGCTCTAAGGAACCGAATATGCCCGCCAAGTACGTAGCTCTTGGAATGATGTTTCGATATCCTCACACGAAACTCCGACTTCACGACGTAGACTTGCTGTGAGATCGCAGGGGTACGTTCGGTGCTTGGCTTTTTCCTTGATTTCACGACAAAGACTTGCGAAACGTTTTGCTTATCAAGCAATTGTGATTTTCGTTTGGGTACTTGGCGGCTTTTTTTACATCTTCCAATGTTTTTTGTGAGATTTCACTACTTTTTGCAAGTACGAGAATTGAGAAGAATATCTCATTTAATTTCAGCAGGGTTATACGGTATTAGGTATAGTGTGATCGTCACAAAAAATACATTCGGAATTCAGGCAAGGGAAGGAACATTCAGTAAAAGACAAATACATTCATTTCAATTGTCAACTGTGACAAACATAAATGATTTATTAAATAGAACTCAATTTTGACTCATACAGTATGAGGTTGAAGTTCATAACGTTAATGGGGCATTCCATGTAAAAGAGGATAATGACATAAATTTTTAAATTCCTTCAATTATTCCTAATTTAGTACTAACTCATAGTTAAAAGTCTATATTTGATTAATGTGTAGTAAAAAAATTTCAAACTAATGAAAACCGGACTTTTGCTTTTTTTCAAACTTTTTTTTGTTTCAATTGTTAATAT
Organism: Rhogogaster chlorosoma; assembly: GCA_944452935.1. Taxonomy (NCBI): domain Eukaryota; kingdom Metazoa; phylum Arthropoda; class Insecta; order Hymenoptera; family Tenthredinidae; genus Rhogogaster; species Rhogogaster chlorosoma. The sequence continues at coordinate 11,403,025 of OX101800.1, read as the reverse complement.
TTTTGAGAAACTAAATTATTAGTTTTAGATTTTCCCAAATAAGACATCGTCATTTTCTTTTATGGTAGTAAAAACAAGCTTCTTTTATTTTTGTTATGAACAACTACAGATGTTGTTATTAATATGTTTGATCCTTCATTCACGTTGTGTTTGATTCTAGTTTCTCAATTATTTCAAATAATTTATAGTATAATTTATGAATAACAACGTTTGTTAGGTATAAAAAGCGATAAAACTGATTTATCAAACAACTATGTTCATATATTTTGTATTTTCCTATCAGTCACAATTAAAAAAAAAATTTTTTTTATTGTTTCTACATAGGCTATTAATCTAATATTCCAAATAAGACATCGTTATTTTCTTTTATGGTAGTTTAAAAAACAAGCTTCTTATATTTTTTTTATAAGCAACTAAAGTTCATTGAGATGTTGTTATTAATACGTTTGATCCTTCATTTGCGTTGTGTTTGATTCTAGTTTCTTAATTATTTTAAATAATTTATAGTAAAATTTATGAATAACAACGTTTGTTAGGTATAAAAAGCCATAAAACTGATTTATCAAAGAATTATGTTCATATATTTTGTACTCGTCCCACCAGTCACAATTAAATTTTTTTTTTAAATTGTTTCTACATAGGCTATTGTAACACTTATATTTGTTTTACGTAGGAATTTAAAAGTTAAGTAAAAGAAAAATAAACATCAAAGAACAGTATAAATGTGTATATTTATTTCGTCCTTATCAAAAGACAATTAACTTGTTAACAAGTGATTTAGATCTGCAACAAACCAGTGATATGAACAATAGGTTATAAAAATGTAGACACAGGTCTCGAAGAGTTAAAAAAATACCACTGGTTATAATAATTTATATGAGTTCGATTTACATTAGTTGGCAATAGCCTTCAAGTCTTGATTATTTAACGATATATGAGGCGTGAAGACAGCACAAGGACAGCACAGTTAAAATTATAATCAAAATATCTTCTCCAGAGCTATTATTTAAAAGTGAAAATAATACTAAAAGTTTACTCAGTCAATTTATTTTGCTTTCGCCATGTGTGTGAATATACTTATATTTTCGATGTTACTGCTTCGACAACTTATCGTCCCATGGAGATCTTGTCGAATTATAATCGTCAAATAGATATCGAAGTAAGCACGAGATATTGGTGAAATATAGAGAATTGAAATAATAAGTTACACACGTTACAAGTAAATGAAATATAATATGAGAAGAAATGTTAGACACGACTGATCGGGTCGAGCGCTCGTAGCCAAGAGAGCTATCCCTCACTTCTCTCGTCGCTTCACCTAGCTGATGCTTGGCTTGGTGACTACTTGAGTCGTAAACATAGGGCGCTTAAATTTGAATATGGGTTTTTCGTTACACTATCAATCTAATATTTGATAAAAACGAAAGCATATAGAATAGATTTTATATTAAGAAACACATCTCACTCGAAAGTAAAGTGGCCAAACTGAAATTCGTCTTCAAGTACACCGTGGTCAGAGAGGGGGATTTTTTGGTGTCCCACCAGTCAGGTTTATTAAAGTTATAATTCCAAAGAACTCATAAAGTATTCGGTTATTTCTTAAAAGGGATGTTGTACATCAGTTATTTACCTATGTCTCAAGATACATTTTACAATTATATAAGTATTGAAACATATTTATTTTTTGTCTGCAATCAGCTCTTCTCGGCAATTCTACTAGCTGAACTTTAATTACGTCAGCAGACATATTCATGCGACTGTTGTCCTTTCATCGCACGGCTATACCGACTATAGTTGGATGCGACTCTCTTTTATTATTGTTTCATTCACTATACAATACAACGGACGACTTGTGCACAGACATATTATAATATTATATGCTTTTTTAATTGTCAGATCGCTTCAGATGAAATGTTTTACCTGTGACACAAGTCAATCCGTATGAAAATATTTGTACTGCACACAGTTATACCAATGATACAGATGTTATACCGATTCAAATTTGTCCAGAATCTATCAAGATAACATGCATTGAGTTGTACTTCAGTGAAGTGTAAGCTATATGCATTTCATATCTTTGAAATTAGGGATATCAATTATTGTATATGTCTCTATAAACTCATGGTACATGTTATTTGTTTGATTAAACGAACTTACCTGTAAGTGAAGTTCTATCAAAATTGTATGTAGCGCCTCTTCCGAAGAGATCATGTGTAGTACCCTCTACTAACTACCGATGTCGCCACAATTTTAAAGTCAAAACTTTCTGTGTCGCTTACGCGTCACTTGCTCATGTACTTCATTATTTTAAAGTTCCTCCGTAACAAATGAGGGGTTCCATAAAAAGAGCCATCTTTTCGGGAACAGGGGGTTTCATACAGGGTGGGATCTGATCTCTTCGGAAGAGGCGCTACATACAATTTTGATAGAACTTCACTTACAGGTAAGTTCGTTTAATCAAACAATTGTATTTCGCGCCTCTTCCTCGAGATCATGTGTAGCTGTTTAAAGTTTGTTACGGTGATTCAGTCTATTTAACTGACGCAATCAAAGAAAGAAAAATAAAAAACGGTGTATAGTAATCTGGATATAATATATATATATATATATATATATATATATATATATTTTAACGAAATCTTATACATCTCTTAGCCATCTAATACTGTCAACGCAAAGGTCCTTTTATCCTTTACAATATCTCGCCTATAAAACTTTGCGAATGTCTGCGAGTTTTGTGTCCATCCTGCTGTTTTTAGGATAGAGTCTATTGGAACTCCATTTCTATTTGCCGCGGAAGTTGCTGCGTGGCGAGTGCTATATGCTCCAAAACACTCGGTATCTATGCCACTGGAGCTCAGCACCTCCTTGATCCAACGACTCAATGTCTGCGCGGATACTGACTTATGCGGCTTCCGAAAGGACACAAACAGTCTATTTTCAGCGTTTCTTAGGTCTATAGTTTTGCACAAATACTTTTTCAATGTACGAGCAGGGCATATTATTGGCTCTTTTACATAAAACGGAATGATAAGTAAGGGCTGCAGCCTATTTGGAGCTGACGTTTTTATCCGATCCGGAATTTTAATTTCTATGGTATCTGTCTTGCTCTGAATGTTTCTGATATCTATTAATGCTAAGGTCTGCATACGATGACCGGTACTTAAAGCTAATAACGTAGCTAATTTCAACGATAATTTTTGCGGTGAAAGAGCGTCATTTTGTCCCCATTTTCTCAAACAATCTAGCACTAGTGCCGGATCCCAAGTATAATCGTATTTAGCTCTTGGTGGTCTCAGCCTTGCGACGCCCTTAAAAAATCTTCTAATTTGTGAGTTCTCCCCCAACTCTGGGCCATATATAAGCGCAATAGCTGAGCGAAGACTATTTATGGTCCCATATGACGCTCCTCTGTTATATTCGGTCGTAAGAAACCTCAAAACGTCCTGAACGGTGCCGCAAAAAGGGTTGATTTCGTTACTTGCAGTGAAACTCCACCATCTTGTCAAACCAGAATTATATTGCTTGATTGACGACTCGCTTAGCGAGGAGATCATAATATCCATTGCTGCCTCTGGTACAGATTTCCGTTTTAACGCCTCCCTGATACAATTCCGGAAACCAGGGAAACTCGCTCCCACAGTGGATGCGGCTCTCTGTTCAAGGTTAATAACAGATTAATTTTTGGGTCAAGATATACTGGTTTTGATTCTAGCATTGACGTGAATATTGGATACCACGCTTGAGCTGGCCAATGTGGTACAACCATAATACCCCTACACCTTTCATATTTAATCTTTTCTAGCACCCGAAGGATAATTGAAAAGGGGGGAAACGCATAGAAAAAATATGGTTTCCATGCAATTGTAAAAGCGTCCACTTTAAATGCCCCAGGGTCTTTCTTCCATGAAACGTAACAACTACATTTGGTGTTGATTCTGGTTGCGAAAAGATCAATAGCTGGTTCTCCGAATGTTCTCACGATAGAAGCAAAGGCTGAATCGGCTAAGGCGTATTCTGTTTCCGATTCCAAACGTCTGGATTCAAAATCTGCTTCAATGTTTTCCTTCGAAGGGATGTAAGATGCGAACACCCATAGGTTCCTTGCCTCGCACCACTCCCAAATTTCTTTGGCTAGATCGCTCAACCTTGGAAAACGTACTCCGCCCTTCTTATTTATATATGCTATTGCGGTTGTATTGTCTACTCTAAGAAGGACGTCACGGTTTCGCAGGTTATCTGCGAAACATCTGAGTGCAAAGAATACAGCCATTAACTCCAGGATGTTAATATGGAGTGACTGTTCTTCTTTATCCCAATGGCCGCTAACGCGATCCTTATTGCAGTAAGCGCCCCAACCCGATAAGGATGCGTCAGAAAAAATTTCGATGGCAGGATCAAAATTTTTTATGTAATTCTTGGCTGATTTTATATTACAGCTCCACCAAGTCAAATCATTCGTTAACGAGCTCGGAATTGCCATACAACTTTCGTAATTCTCGTTACTTTCCCTGAGCGCTAAGAATCTTACCCTTTCAAAGTCTCTCATGTGTACGCGACCAAATTTTAACGTCGAGCAGCATGATTCCAACGTTCCAATAAAGGCCGCAAATTCTCTTATTTTACACGTGGCCGTCTGTTTCATCTTTGTAATCAACTTGTTTACCTTTTCCATCTTTTCTACTGGAAGTTCCACGGCCATCTGCTTAGAATCGTAAATCAACCCCAAGAACCTGCGTCTCATAGATGGAATCAGCTGGCTCTTTTCTAAATTAATTATGAACCCTAGTTTTTCAAGCAGGTTGCCTGTGGCCTGTACATTGCTTCGACAAGATGCGTAGGAGTTACCTAGCAGGAGTATATCATCGAGATAGATAACCGATATATATCCAAATGACCTTAAGTGTGAGAACACAGGTTTCATGATCTTAGTGAATATATATGGCGCTATATTCAGACCAAAGGGTAAACAGACGAACTCATATAGCTTTTCTTGAAAGTAAAATCTCAAAAACTTGCGATCGGATTCCGTGACCGAAATTAGATGATCGGCGTCCTTTAAATCGATAGATGCCATAAAACAGCCCGGAAACAATACTTTCTGAACCGTTCTACCATCTTCCAACTTAAAATGCTCTGTATCTATGAATTCATTGAGTCTTTTGAGGTTTAGAATCAGTCTATGTCCTCCGTGAGGTTTTTGTACTAAAAATATACTAGATATAAACTGTCCATTCGTGTGTTTAGCTTTTCTAATAACCCCTTTTTTAAGCAGATTAGCTATTTCCTTAGTTAACAAAGTGCTCTCTGATAAGGTCCACCGAGGTTCTACTGGGGGATTAGGTTGTACCACTACCCTTTCAAAGGGAATTTTAAGGCCATTGACCCAGCTAAGGATAGTTTGGTCTGATGTGATTTCACTCCAATATTGTCTGTGAAATTTCAGACGGCCCGCTATGCCTACCTGAGGGATTATTCGCGCCTCCTTGCCCCCTGGTAAGTCTGTTTCTGATGATTCGCAGAGCTGCGGCCTCGATAACTCCTCTGGCTCTGTACTGATGACTTCTGCCCGCCCGACGATCTGTTGTACTGTTGTTTGTATGATGGACGACGCGGCGGGCCCCTCGAGTTTTTTGAGTTATTAGCCTGGCTTGGCTGTGTTTTTGGTTTGAGGCTCCTTGACGATGCTTCCAGAGTCCTGGCTGCCTTGACTTTTTCTTCCAAGTTCTTACCAAAAAGCCATTCATCGATGCCTGTTGAATTAAGAGTGTCTCGTATGGAAACCTCGATATTTTTCAAAATAAGGCTTCTCCGGATTGACGACTCCTCATGCTGCAAATCTCCAAGGATTCTAATAACTCCCCCGAGGATTTCAATCATGGGTAACTTTTCTTCTACCGATAGACGGAGAGTCATTGACATCAGCTTTGTTAAGCCCGCCAAACCTGCTGTTATTCTTTCTTGTTTCTCGACAATTCGAGAGTCTCTTTTAGTTATGGTGTCCTGAAGGCTTGCCTTAACTTCAGAATTGATTTTAGGCGGGTCCATAAACAACCCATTTTCTGGTATAGGAAATTTCTTAATCAATGTCTTCCTTTCCTCGAGTGGGAGACCCTTCTTAATTACTTCTTCCACTCTAATGGCCAAGTCTTTATGCATGGCAGGTGCAAAGATTCTCTCCGGAATAAGCCGTTCCCCCATTACCTGTAGTACCTCCAAATCCAGAGACTGATCTTCCCCCGTCTCTGCTCCCTCAGCGCTGGACAGTAGCGGCTGAAGTGCTACAGGTTGTACCAGTGCAGGCGGCTGAGTTGCTGTTTCTACCAGGGTTCTATTAGCAGTACCTGACACTGAGGGATCTATTGGTTCGAGATTTTCTTTCCCTCGGGTCTCTTCGGTATCATAACTCAGAGAACGTCTAGATCTCTGACTTTTCTGGCTATAGTATGACTCCCTGTCATAATCATCAGGCTGGTGAGGGTAGCCTTCGGATGACTTGCTTGATGATCTTTGATTATGATCTCTCCCCGGGTCCTGTGGACGACTCCTACGGCCGCTTTCTATGAGGGAGAATACCAGAAAGAAAAACCATTCGTAAAAACGGGACAACGATCTGGCTAAGATCCTAAAGTCTTTACTTGCACCTGAAATATTTTGTGGGCAAATGTCTTGCAAGACAATGCCTCTATATTTCGAACAAGTGAGAGGCTGCACATATCGGTTGGACCGTAATGTGAGCATGAAATTTCATATAGTGGGTTGCAGACCCGCCATATTGCTCTCGCTCCGCGTGGCCCGTCTGGTTTTTAGGTTACCTACCATGCCCTCCTTTCTGCTGTTCTTCCAGACGTTTTTCCAATCGCCTGATTCTTTTCCGCAGACTCCTATTGTCACGATCCTCCTCTGACGAGCGTTCCTTGTTCTTTCTTTTTCCCATTTTCTTTGATATTCCCTGATTTTTCCTGCTGACACGTGGCGTTGTCGGCACAAAGAAGAAGAATGAAGTACATGAGCAAGTGACGCGTAAGCGACACAGAAAGTTTTGACTTTAAAATTGTGGCGACATCGGTAGTTAGTAGAGGGTACTACACATGATCTCGAGGAAGAGGCGCGAAATACAATTGACAGTTGCCTGAGCCAAAGTCGTTATAAGTTCACAGCTGTTTCTTGGTAAAGTGTACATATTATGTGTATTCTACATTATTAGTACGACAGTTTATTCTGTAATATAACTATTCATCGAACCGATGTACTATGATCTCTCACTAACTGGTTATGCGTATATTATGATTATGTACATATTTTCTGCGTTATGCATTCCGAACCAATAATTGACTGTGATTTAATATCGATATCAAAGAAATCAGTCTGATTTCGTTCAATGATTCATAAATTTTAGTGATCTTTGATTGTCAACACTTTGTTCACATGTATTATGAAGTACTTGCTAATTTATCGATTGCATGTCTGTGTATGTAGGCTGTGGTTATAATATTTGCAACAACCTTATGTACACTGTTTTTTCAACTGCAGAATTCATATTTCGAAGTTATTGTCCTTTTTTTCACATTTTCAGGTAGAATTATTTACAAATAATTAAAGACAAATAGAAACGATCTCAAATATGAATGTTTGATGTTTGATATACTATACATATACTACGCCTTGTGAAAGAAATATTCTTCGTTTATTTTTTTGTTTTTTCTTTGTTTTTGTACGGTGAAAAGCTTGTGTTCAGTATTTACTTACTGACATACTTGTATAACTAATTGAATAGTCATATTGAACTATAAAATATAATTTATATTTGTGATTGTGGAATAGGACTGGTAATACTGTGACGGTATATGAGAGATTCCACGCCAACTGATCCAGGGGTGAATGGGCTGGTTTTCAAAACTCTTGGAGAAGTATTGGATCTTTTTTGGGGTCCAAAAATATACAAGATCCTAAATTTTCAGCCACTAATTTTGCCACAGTTCATTATTATGGCCAATTTACTGTTTTTTTCATTTTTTGATGTCAGTGACGAAATTTTGTTTATGGGATGGCACAGTCGGATTTTGGTCTAAAAAAAATTTCAGGAGATATAAGATCGATGTAAAATTTCCCGAGGAATCCGTTCCCGCCGTCAGAACTGCGATTACATGCTTCCAGGAGCCAAAATTCGATAAAAACTGATTTTTTTTCAGAGGGCTGTATCTGCGAAGGCTCATTTTTCTAAAATTTCTGCGACACGTCAAAATGTTGCTTTTTCCAAGTACTTCAAAACGAAGAAAAATTTTCGATGTGTATTTGCGTTCCAAGTACAAAAAGTGACGAAAAACCGTTTTTTGTCACTTTTTGTCCATTCAACGTGTTGAAATTCTATACCGATGGAGTCTTCGACGCCTGTTTCCCCCGTAATCATAATATAAACAACATAAACGATAAAAATATCCATTATACAGAATATATGAGTTATATGGAAAAAACAGTCTGATCGATGATGGACAAGGAACTAGGAATTCCCTCGATTACGTGGGAATTCTCGTGAAATGATGTGAATGTGTTACAAACAAGATGTATTTCCAGGGTTTAGTTCAATGATTTATTGAATATACATATGGGAAGTTCCATATGAAATGTGCAATTGGTTGTCCACACCCCTTTGATTTGTCTCAAACTTGGTCAAGTTGAGTAATGGGTTGAAAAAAAAATGTCTCTAAATAATGAAAATTCTACCTTCTACAGATCGCAAGTAATACCGAATTACAAATTTTGAATTATGTTTTTCAAATCGCTGTAGCTTCCAAACTACATGTCCGCGCCTAAGACTTCAGTAGGTCAAGAGTTTCGTAATTTGATGAACTTTTCGATGGTACTGCGGAACAAAGTCGATTTTTAATTCCAGGTGTACAAAACGCGAAAAACGCCATATTGATCTCGTTCCCCAAACTTTTTTGGGGTCCAACTTTCATCATAAAATGCGGCTATTTTTTCCGCAAATTTTCGTGTAAAGAAAAGTCACGGGACGGGTGGACAACCAATTGCACATTTCATATGGAACTCCCCATATGTATATTCAATAAATCACTGAACTAAACCCTGGAAATACATCTTGTTTGTAACACATTCACATCATTTCACGAGAATTCCCATGTAATCGAGGGAATTCCTAGTTCCTTGTCCATCATCGATCAGACTGTTTTTTCCTTATAACTCATATATTCTGTATAATGGATATTTTTATCGTTTATGTTGTTTATATTATGATTACGGAGGAAACAGGCGTCGAAGACACCATCGGTATAGAATTTCAACACGTTGAATGGGCAAAAAGTGACAAAAAACGGTTTTTCGTCACTTTTTGTACTTGGAACGCAAATACACATCGAAAATTTTTCTTCGTTTTAAAGTACTTGGAAAAAGCAACATTTTGACGTGTCGCAGAAATTTTAGAAAAATGAGCCTTCGCAGATATAGCCCTCTGAAAAAAAATCAGTTTTTATCGAATTTTGGCTCCTGGGAGCATGTAATCGCAGTTCTGACGGCGGGAACGGATTCCTCGGGAAATTTTACATCGATCTTATATCTCCTGAAATTTTTTTTAGACCAAAATCCGACTGTGCCATCCCATAAACAAAATTTCGTCACTGACATCAAAAAAATGAAAAAAACAGTAAATTGGCCATAATAATGAACTGTGGCAAAATTAGTGGCTGAAAATTTAGGATCTTGTATATTTTTGGACCCCAAAAAAGATCCAATACTTCTCCAAGAGTTTTGAAAACCAGCCCATTCACCCCTGGATCAGTTGGCGTGGAATCTCTCATATATACATGGTATATATATTATCAAACACACATGTAATTGGAAAAGCGATAATAGCGATATGAATTGTAAATTTTAAGGTATTGCTTCTAATACTATCATGTAAGCGTCCTTGGCTCCACGTGGCCAAATCTGTTTACGCACTTGCGTATCGTTTACACCCAGCCAATTATTTGCTTTATCTTTTAGCATTGCGGTATAGTGACCACTATCCATACTGTCACCGTGATGAAATATTGCGCTGTTTACCTTGAATTTCTTATTGTCAAGGGTAATCTTCGTGGTTGGTACTGCGTTCAATCTAAAATTTGTTATTTTAGCTGCTTGTCTATCTTTATACGTAAATATCATGAACTGTACAACAATGATATGTTTTACGAAAGCAACGACAGTTTTTTGTAGTTTATCGCTTTTCTGACAATTCTCACACGTACTGTCAAGTCTTGTCCATCGTGACAAAGTATTATTTAAAAAATCTTGTAGGTTCTTGGGGCTCTTGATACCTGGTGTAAACGATACGGGTATGGTTAAAATGTAATTTGGCTGTGCGATCTCAGAGGTAAGTCCACAATTGTTACATCTGACCGTCGTGATCAACTGATGTTCAATCGCTTTTCGAGTTAAATTAGATTTCTCGCAAATAGCCGTAAGAAATTCAGCTGCGTCTTGTTGTATATCTTTTGTGAAATTGTTGCCTGCTAATTCTTGAACGGCAAAGGAATCTAATGTTGCACTACTTGTCACGTAAGAATAGGCTAAATTTTCTAATGCATCGTTATTATTCAACTTAATGAGTTCTTGTACTATATTTGAGCAGTGGAATAAACACTGTAGAGTGGCATTTGCGTAACATGAAACACTGTCCTTATTTTCCATACCAACAATGGTGCGCAACGGATTTGGCAATGTGTTATCATCTATTTCAATTTGTATATTTTGCGTGCATGAGGGAACCGACCATACGGTGTCTTTCACCATTAATTTGGCCGCACTTGTAATATTAATTTCAGCCAAATCAGGCTTGTATTTCACTCTGAGTCGATTGTACTCGATTAGTGCAGCTTCCTGAACTTTTACTGCCTGTGGATTGAAATTTATCAAATGTAATCCGTCGAGGGATTTGACTCTTGACAATGCAACGTATGCTTGGCCAGCAGTGAAGACAGTCTGGCCTATGTCTTGTAACATTGCATGTTACAAACTGCTCCTCGCCCCTAAACGAGACCTTAATTAAGACGGGGGATCGCTAGAATGAATGACGTATGAGTGTGTAGGATGACCGCGAGGTCCGAAATACTTCCGAGAGGCGACCGTGACCGACTTAGATAATGAAATCGATTATTTATTCTTTTGTTTTTTTTACACTTTTCTCTGGCATGTGGGCACCGAGGCATTAATTATTGGAGATGGCCTGACGACCCCGATATACTCCGACGAACGCCTGCGACTCGATACGCCGAGGGCGTGAATTTGAACAAGGCGCCACCGAAGCTCGGGAGATTAGCAAGGGCCCTGCTAACTCCCCCAACCAGCCGAGGATGCGGGAGAGTGTCCACGACACTCTACAACGAGGGATGAAGGTGGTGGATGCGATTCCCGCCACCGAGAAGAATCTATAACCCGCAGTCCTCGGCCTAGAAGAGCTGAAATCACCGTGGTGGTAATTCAAAGAATTCGCGCCAAGGATCGAGCGCTACCCCCTGACGTCACGGCGTGGTCGATACCAAAATCGATAATTGCGGGACTAACGAGGTCCTTGCGCATCCGCACGACGCCGGTGGACTCACTCTGCGTCAGGCTCTGGTCGAGAGTACTTGTTGAAGTTTTGCGTACTGAATTTTTCTTTTGCGTTCGAGCTACCTTTAGAGTCTGGATCTTTTGCTTTTGTTAGAGTTGGTGTGTGTGAGGCGTTCCCCGCGGGAATAAGAAACGTTGGACGAATCCCGATGGATTTCACCCGCGAGGGTCTGTTGTTTATGAGGTGGCTGGAGAACGGTAAGCGTTAAGCAATCCTACCCGTTGGATAGTTTGAATCCGGCAACGGCCTTCTGCCGCGTGCCTGTTCTCAGCCACGAGGCTATTTCACGAATTTGGGATCAAATTAAGCCGGATTCCGAGTGAAAGCCGTCACCAGTGTCCCATGCCATAATTTAGAGTTCGAGTTTCGCGTCCAGATTATTAATTATTGAATAATTATTGAAGTAAGAAATTTTTGTACTATTCGCCCACGAGGGCAAGTAAGAAAGCCGGTCACTGTCGCGCTCTCTTCCTCCTGTGAGTAGACTTTGTACCGAGGCCGAGCCTCGTGTATGGTTTAGAGATTTCGAGTCTAGATTATAGATCGACGTTAGTTAAATCTGGAAATAATTTTGTCGTTTATTGCGCAGAGTTAGGTTAAGTTAGATTTAAGTGATTTAGTCAATTTGTTGAGTTTGTGCCGTCGGCAAATAAATCAAATAAATTCTACGCCGCGGGATTAATTATCTAGCGAATTAGGAATAATTCTGGGCCGCAGGCCTCTTTGATTTATTAGTAGTAATAGTAGCGAATTTATCGCACCCTGTTATAACCGATGTTATCTATTGTTGCATGATTTAGAATTAATTTATTATTGGTTTGTGAACTTTATTTGACGAGTCATTTATTAATTTTCTTTTCGTTCTGTTATTGCCACCCTACGTGGGAGCGTGTCTTTAGTTCTTTTTCTTTGTAAGGCTCGTCAAGCGTGGCCAGGTCGCCTCTACACGACCCGTAATCAATTTATACCCGAGGGGAAGTACCCCCGGGTACATCATATTTTGTTATCTTTTTTTTATTTTTCATATTCTATTTTTTTTGAATAAACGCACGTTTCGTCTATTATAATTTAATTACTCGAGTAACTACTTCATTTGCTAATCCCTCAATTCAATCCCGACCCCTCTCCGCGGTACTGACGCTAGCCGCCGCTTATTAGTAGTTGTCTTTTGGTTATTGGTTTCGACCTTCTTGTTTCGTGGCGGAGTAGTCGCCTGGCGCCCAACTAAACTTATTATTATTTTTCTTATACAATTATTATTTATTTAACTCTCGGGGTTGTTCATTGTCGACTGGACTAGCTCTCGGAATAGCGATCCGGTATATTCCGAGGGATATAAAGGGTTCACGTCACAAATTGGCGCCCAACGTGGGGCCTTCTAAGAAAAATTAACTTAACCTTTTTGAATAATATTCTTTTGTCGCTTAGTAACGGCTTCACTGTTGCTAAGCAGAGAGGAGTCAGTCGTTTATTTTTCTCTACTAACCGGAGAGGGATTAGCGTCGCGTATACTCGGGTATACTGGGTATTGAAGCCGTAAGGCGATATTCGTTGCGTTTAAAATTTTAGTTTGATACTCGTTATTTTTTTGTGAAGTTGCTGATGCGACTTTTTAGCGAGTTCTTTAGTTCAGATCCTCGTCCAAAGACTGCGGGGAAATATTAGCTCCCGCAGAGCCTCTTCCACGGGGGAATACCGATTATTTTTGTTTGATGCGATTTGTGATTTTGTAATAATTTTTGAGCCGCGGTTTTCTTTTTAGAAGAGAGAACTCTAATTACCGGGTGCTAAAGCACATCGATTGTTCTGGGACACTGGTCACGACTCTAAACTAGTGTTAAGTGCCGTTGGCAATTATAAAATCATCTGCTCGCCTATGAATTGTTTTTTTGTTTTTCTGTATCTCCTGTGCATGATATTGTGGTGGTGGATAGCCAATAGTGTAGGTGATAGTATCGTGGTATGAAAACTACAGGCCTTGTTCGATGGACCTGTAGTTACCCCGCGCAGAGGGGAATATTTACACGTCGTCACCGACAATCGACTCGGCGGTAGTTCGTGGTGATTCCTTCTGAGTTTTGAATTTCGCGTTTGGCAGTGGTGCTCAGGTGTGGGTTCTGAGTACCGTACGTAAGAGATGAGAACAGCGGTTATCAACCTGCGGCGACCTCGGCGAGCAAGCTCGTCGAGACAGTAGGGAGCGGCACAGCTGATATGTCTTGAGTCAGATATTTTTAAATTTCGCGTTCGCGTTCGAGTTCGGGATCGAGTTAATTTTTTTTGTTCGAATTCGAGTTCAAGTATCGAGTTACCTGCAGTGTTGCACTCAAGTGACATATTCATTCTTTTTGGGTTGCGTGCACTTCCGGGTGCAAATCCAAACTTTTTGTCGAGTTCAGCTTGAGTAATTACTTTTTTTGGTTTTCGCGTTTAAAGAAATTTTTTTTTTATTGGTAATTTTCAGACGACAGTTTGGTCGATTTTCGCGTTTCGGGGGATCTCTTTTACGAACGACTGCGTGACTGGGAGACCAGGCAGGTAAAAAGTGCACCTTTACGCGGTGAAAATTTTTTTTTGGGGGTTTCTTCGGAAATCTTATTCACGCGTTCGTATTTGAGTCAAATTTGGCGGTATCGACCGAGTCGGTAATGCCTCATCGAATCATGGTGTCAATCGATACCCCATACGGGTGCACTTTGTGGGATTTGAGTCACCGAGAATTGTCCCGATTATTGAGCTCGCTGCACGTTAGCCCGAACGGCTCAATTGTAGAATTGCGGGATCGCTATATTCGGCACTGGCGACGAAGGCAGGGTGAGCATACCATCCCGTGGGAGCCTGAAGACGAAACGATCTTCACCCCCGAGGAAGCTTCGCGACGAAGTCCGACTCCTCAACAGGCACCCCAGTCACTTCCACCGCCTCTAGTAGCTTTCGCGACGAGCTCGGAATCGCGTCCGGTGACTACAACCACGACGAGTATAGCGCAGTCAGCCGGGATTACAATAACCTCTACGATGTACGGCACTAGGCCTACAGCGTATGAGGTGAGACCGACCCTGAGTCGCGTACCGAACGAGTTCGTCCGTAGACTACCTGAAGCTCCCGGGTTTGTCAGAGATTACGCGGCATGGCGTGAGATCTTCGAGCAGGAAGTACCCGTTCAGATGCCGCTAAGGTCAACGGCACACCCCCGCGAGTTCGAAGAAGTTGATCAGGAATACCGACAAATTCCCGAAAACGTCGGGCCGGAGAGAGTTAGGTACGAGGGGGAACCACCGAGGGTAGAAGGACAATATACGTCGGCTGTAGAGAGACACGCTGTTGTAATTCCCGGGCGCACGTACAACGCGACGGAAATTATAAATCCCCAAATTCGAAGGGAAAATCGCGAGTCGACGCAAGTACCAGGAGCGCCGCGTGAAGTACAGAGAGATCTACTCCTGAGTGAGATACCGAGAGTACAACCTCCGCGAGCTGAACCTAGGTATCAGGAAAGAACTCGAAGAGATCGGGTAGAGTCATCGACGAGTTCAGAAGCAGATGACCCGGAAAATGACCGAGGTGATCATTTAGATAATGATCCGAGTAATCCCCGCCCACCCGCCCAACGGCAAGCACCGGCTAGACGATCGGAGATCGAACCTCCGCAACCGAGGGACGAATCCCCGGTACACGCGCGCTCGAACTGCAGAGATCGAGCAAAAGAGGTGGAAGAAGCCTTGCGCCGGTGGAACGTGAAATTCAGGGGTGATGACGGTCAAAGTGCCGAAGATTTTTTGAGCCGATTAGAAGATTGTCGTAGGGGCACGCCGCTATCCGGGGGTGAAATTATTCGCTCCTTACCAATAGTTTTCTCAGGAATTGCCTCCGAATGGCTGCGAATCGAGCGAGACAGCTGGTCAAACTACGAAGAATTCCAACAGGAATTTAGAAGTTGGTTCGGGGACGCGACAGTAGATAAACGTCTCAGCCAACAGGCACAAGCGCGTACCCAGGGACAGGAAGAGCCAGTTAATACCTACCTGACCTGCATTCGAGGGTTACTGCACCGGATGACGCGACCGTATGCGCGGGAAGACCAGCTAGATTTAGTTTTTGAGAATCTTCGTCCGGATATTCGCGAAGCATTAGACCGGGACAGTATCACGTCGTTTAAAGAGCTAGCCCGAGTAGCCAAAGCACGAGAAAGAAATTTGAAAATCTCGCGAGAATATAGACCGCCCCCGAACCCCGAGGATTCGTTCATGGCAGAGTTAGCTTACAAGGCTCCGACCAAACAAGCAAAGAAACCTCCTGCACTAGCGGCAGTAGAGGAGCTAGGCGAGCCAGCGAAGCCACCGAAGGCTGAAACTACCCGGAAATCCGCGAAGAAAAGGGGTAGCAGAGGTCTAGGGGGGGGGAGGATGGCCTTGGAAGAGGCCATTAAAGAACAATTAGCGGCTATTCAGAATTTAGAAAAAAAATTAGAGACCGTGGCTAAGTCGACACAGCCTCGACAGGCTAGGCAGAGTACTCCGGAAGGCCTTACACACGCGAGAGTAGCCTCAGCGGAGGCTCACTCGAACACATCGCCAGGGACAAACATTGTTCCCGAGAGGGATGGTGGACCGATGGTCACATGTTTTAACTGTGATCGGAGAGGTCATGTTTGGAGGGAGTGCCCCGCGCCTAAGACTCGTTTCTGTTACCACTGCGGTAATAAAGGCGAGATTTCAACCACGTGTTCTAGATGTCATCCGGGAATTCGAATTTTGTAGGGATGAGGTGAGATATTTGGGGGTCAGATTAACAACGAGGGATTACAAATAGACCCCAACAAGATTGAACCAATTGTTAGTTATCCGGCACCCCGGAACTTGAAACAATTGCGACGATTTGTAGGGAGGACCTCTTGGTACCGCCGATTTATCCCAGCGTTCGCGGGCTCCTTGGAGCCACTAACGCGGCTTTTACGCAAAGATAGACGGTAGGAAAAGGGGGGAAGCTTAACAGCAAGTTTTTGGACAAATTAAAATCCGCGTTAACAACTGCCCCAGTTTTGTTGTGTCCTGATTTTAGCCGTTGGGTTTAGAGTTTTGTTTTTTATTTTTTTTTTGTTTGGTATTGATAGAGTATGCTACCGTGAGGGTAGAAATTAGGGCTTGCGGGCCTGATGTTGGGAAATGCAGATCGGTTGGACGAATTTTTTTTTTGTGGTGTCATTTTTTGTTGTGTAGTACGCGCGAGGAAGTCCGCATGGTACTCTTCATCTAGCCCCGTGGGCAGTTTATTTCGGGAATTGGAGCTCTGTATTGAGTTGGATTTTGTTTTGTTGGTTTGTAGTCTCGTATGTTAATTTTTTTTTGTTTTTTTGGTGTATCATTAACGGAATTTTTTTTTTTGTTTGTTCTTTCAGTTCGTATCGTTTGGTTGGTTGGTTGAAATAGTCTATGTTTTTTTTGATTATGGCCTATCATTTTTTTTTTGTCTTTTCGCGGCATTTCTGAAATTTACTTGATTGAAGACTTTGCAATTATCCCCCGAGGAAAAATGTGGAGACTGATTAATTAGGTTTCAGCCAGCAGGCTAGTAAGAGTATGTAATTTTAAGACGCGGTGTGCGGCCGCCACTCGGAGTTCGGTCCATGGGTCAGTTTGGCTAGCGCTTTCGCCCCAGTGGTCCGTCTAAGGGGGGGGGAGTTGTAACATTGCATGTTACAAACTGCTCCTCGCCCCTAAACGAGACCTTAATTAAGACGGGGGATCGCTAGAATGAATGACGTATGAGTGTGTAGGATGACCGCGAGGTCCGAAATACTTCCGAGAGGCGACCGTGACCGACTTAGATAATGAAATCGATTATTTATTCTTTTGTTTTTTTTACACTTTTCTCTGGCATGTGGGCACCGAGGCATTAATTATTGGAGATGGCCTGACGACCCCGATATACTCCGACGAACGCCTGCGACTCGATACGCCGAGGGCGTGAATTTGAACAAGGCGCCACCGAAGCTCGGGAGATTAGCAAGGGCCCTGCTAACTCCCCCAACCAGCCGAGGATGCGGGAGAGTGTCCACGACACTCTACAACGAGGGATGAAGGTGGTGGATGCGATTCCCGCCACCGAGAAGAATCTATAACCCGCAGTCCTCGGCCTAGAAGAGCTGAAATCACCGTGGTGGTAATTCAAAGAATTCGCGCCAAGGATCGAGCGCTACCCCCTGACGTCACGGCGTGGTCGATACCAAAATCGATAATTGCGGGACTAACGAGGTCCTTGCGCATCCGCACGACGCCGGTGGACTCACTCTGCGTCAGGCTCTGGTCGAGAGTACTTGTTGAAGTTTTGCGTACTGAATTTTTCTTTTGCGTTCGAGCTACCTTTAGAGTCTGGATCTTTTGCTTTTGTTAGAGTTGGTGTGTGTGAGGCGTTCCCCGCGGGAATAAGAAACGTTGGACGAATCCCGATGGATTTCACCCGCGAGGGTCTGTTGTTTATGAGGTGGCTGGAGAACGGTAAGCGTTAAGCAATCCTACCCGTTGGATAGTTTGAATCCGGCAACGGCCTTCTGCCGCGTGCCTGTTCTCAGCCACGAGGCTATTTCACGAATTTGGGATCAAATTAAGCCGGATTCCGAGTGAAAGCCGTCACCAGTGTCCCATGCCATAATTTAGAGTTCGAGTTTCGCGTCCAGATTATTAATTATTGAATAATTATTGAAGTAAGAAATTTTTGTACTATTCGCCCACGAGGGCAAGTAAGAAAGCCGGTCACTGTCGCGCTCTCTTCCTCCTGCGAGTAGACTTTGTACCGAGGCCGAGCCTCGTGTATGGTTTAGAGATTTCGAGTCTAGATTATAGATCGACGTTAGTTAAATCTGGAAATAATTTTGTCGTTTATTGCGCAGAGTTAGGTTAAGTTAGATTTAAGTGATTTAGTCAATTTGTTGAGTTTGTGCCGTCGGCAAATAAATCAAATAAATTCTACGCCGCGGGATTAATTATCTAGCGAATTAGGAATAATTCTGGGCCGCAGGCCTCTTTGATTTATTAGTAGTAATAGTAGCGAATTTATCGCACCCTGTTATAACCGATGTTATCTATTGTTGCATGATTTAGAATTAATTTATTATTGGTTTGTGAACTTTATTTGACGAGTCATTTATTAATTTTCTTTTCGTTCTGTTATTGCCACCCTACGTGGGAGCGTGTCTTTAGTTCTTTTTCTTTGTAAGGCTCGTCAAGCGTGGCCAGGTCGCCTCTACACGACCCGTAATCAATTTATACCCGAGGGGAAGTACCCCCGGGTACATCATATTTTGTTATCTTTTTTTTATTTTTCATATTCTATTTTTTTTGAATAAACGCACGTTTCGTCTATTATAATTTAATTACTCGAGTAACTACTTCATTTGCTAATCCCTCAATTCAATCCCGACCCCTCTCCGCGGTACTGACGCTAGCCGCCGCTTATTAGTAGTTGTCTTTTGGTTATTGGTTTCGACCTTCTTGTTTCGTGGCGGAGTAGTCGCCTGGCGCCCAACTAAACTTATTATTATTTTTCTTATACAATTATTATTTATTTAACTCTCGGGGTTGTTCATTGTCGACTGGACTAGCTCTCGGAATAGCGATCCGGTATATTCCGAGGGATATAAAGGGTTCACGTCACAGTCTATAACTATGCTGTTCAAAGTCAAGCCCTGGCTTTTATATATCGTCATTCCGTAACTAAGGGACAGGGGAAATTGATTTCTGAATATAAAGGCCCGATTCATTATTTCGAATTTTGCGGATACCCTTTCGATGGTATACTCTATCCCCGATGCTAGGGCAATCTTTAATGATTGTACCTCACGTGTGTCGATATCTCGAGTCACGGAAATCACATGACCTATGGTACCGTTTATAATACCTGTAGATACGTCGATGTTTTGTCTAATCATGATCTTTGCTCCAATTTTGACCGTTATAGTTTTCGCAAGTCCAGCCGTGCGAGTGCTGTCTTCGTGTTCCCGATTCAAGAGTTTTGTTATTTTTTTTTTCAAATACGGTATGCAATCAATGCTGTCTTTGGCATTGAGTTCAATTTCGTCGCCTGGAATTTTGGTTAACATGGCTGTGTTCAAAATGTCACATTGGTACCGAGTCGGAAAAAGACAGACTGTATCTACCGATAATTGGTTGATATAATTGCATAATTCGTCGAGTCTGGCTCTGACCGATATACCGGTAAGGTTCACTTTCCTAGAATCTAAAATCTGTTGATCGGTAGTGGTCAAAATTCCAAATCTAACCCGAGTCAATATTTCTTGATAAGTTGTATCTGTCTGTTGGCGTACATTTGTCAACAGCTCGTCGTACGAGAATAGATTGGTCCATAGATTGACTGCACCTACTGAGCCAATATATTTCTGTATTTTGTCTTTCGACAGGTCCAGGTACGCTGAATCCGCATTTACTGGTGGGAGTTGTAGTAAATCACCCATTAGCAGAATATGTTTTCTACCGAAACAGCCATCATTAGTATTTTTTGTATCAAATATTTCAGTCAGTCTTAAGTGAATATACATTAACGTGACGTTTGATATTATTGAAACTTCATCTATAATGAACAATAATACATCTTTTAAGGGGAGGTACCTGAGTAGACGGCAAGAAAAACAGGTAAACTTCGGGAATTTTTATCTCAAAAACTAATGTTTCGACTGCATCCGGGTTTTTTTTATTGGAAAATATGTAGATTGAGGTATCTTGAGGAATTTTTTCAAATTAATTCGTTGAGTGGAAGCGCCGTTCTTGTGGTCAGCGTCAGATGTGTTGTTCGTTGACATGGTTTGCGGTGCCAAGGATTCCGGGCAGTCGGTTGATCTGAAACATAAAAACTCGACGGATTCTTGAAATATAATATACAAAGGAGTCCGCCTCGTAGGGGTTTTTCATTTGATTGAACCATTGCCTTTTTATGCAACCAAAATCGTCGGAAATTGCGAACGAAAGACGAATTTTAAATTCAAACGGTCGCAATTCCGTCAAAAATGAAAATTTCAAAAAAATCCTACGAGGCGGACTCCTTTGTATATTATATTTCAAGAATCCGTCGAGTTTTCATGTTTCAGATCAACCGACTGCCCGGAATCCTTGGCACCGCAAACCATGTCAACGAACAACCCGTCCGACGCTGACCACAACAACGGCGCTTCCACTCAGCGAATTAATTTGAAAAAATTCCTCAAGATACCTCAATGTACATATTTTGCAATAAAAGAAACCCGGATGCAATCAAAACATTAGTTTTTGAGATAAAAATTCCCGAAGTTTACCTGTTTTTCTTGTCGTCTATTCAGGTACCTCCCCTTAATTCGCTTCGCAAAATTTTCAATACCTCGTCGGACAATTCTTTGTATTTGGGCGTGCCGCCGTGCTCAACTGGTAGTTGGAACAGTCTGTGCACTGTCAGTCCGTCGACGTTAAAAGCCGCCAAACCTGTTGGTGCCGTGACAGCAGTCGTTGCACCGAGTATTTGTCTTGTCCAGCACCTAATAGTTTTTATAAGAAAACTCTTGCCTGTACCACCAGCTCCACTTACGAACATTCGTAATGGTTCACTACGCGCTGAGATTAAAGAGGTCCTGATAGTATCAAATATTATTTTCTGTTCGTCATTGAGTTGTGATATCATATCAACTACGTCAAGGTCTTTCAGTTGTCCTTCCACGTTATTCAAGTCTTGCATAGCCAAGTTTGCTTCGACTGGTTGATAATGTAATTGATTATTTCTGTTGTCATTTGAATCGTGGCTCAGATTGCTCATCATATTCGTGAGATCACCCAGCTTTTTGTTCGATCAATTCTTTCACCTGATCGAAACCTTTTTGAATATCGGACAATCGCTCGTGGTAACTCATTAACTCTAATACGTCTGCCTTGCTTTTCTCGAATGCCTCGGCGTATGAATTACAGTTATTTTTTAAGTCATCAGTATCACGCCATGGTTTGAAAAGTAGTAATAACGCGTGGAAGTACTTTTCAGGCAGGCTTTTTTTTTTTTTTCTCTACATTTGGATTATATTTGTAGTGATCTATCAAATAACCGCGCTGTCTTTTATTCAAATACAAACCACCGCCTAAATCATATATCTCCGCATGACCATTTTTTGGTATTATTTTAGTTATTTCGTACCATTTGGCATAGTCGTACAAATGTACCGACTCTAATTCCTGTGGTCTAGTCGGTTAGTAATCGTCAATGAGGGACGGATAAAAAATATCTGTCGAATCCGGAAATAGTTTTTCTACAGTTTTGTACGGCTTAACTCTTTTATTTCTAAGCTGATTTACGTCTAACCATTTAATAGTTGTGTCAGGATCAGTTCCGTACAACGGAATACCTAACAGTGTATCGGCAGCTTCTAGAGCCCCGCATTCTCTGTTATTCAAACTGCGCATTGCCACACTCCACAGCCGGCTGCTCAACGATTTGGTGGAATTGATATCATGAAACATATCGGTTGTGTGAGTAGTTTCAGGTTTAGTACTATACTTAGTACAATACCAGTTGAGTATTGTTGATTTTTCGCCTATAAACTGTATGTCCATGTTTCCTTCCCACGCACGAAGGACAACTGGATTATAGTCATTTATGAAAGCTTCCTTTTCATTTCGCGGCAAGTCGACGAGTCTGCTTTTTGATTTTAGCTGTTTTCTACCCGCAATGGATATGGCTACATCTTTTATTATCAGCGTGTCCGTAATTGGCCTGGGAAATCCGAATCTGCATACTTTCGTAAATCCTTTTTTAGTTTTCTTATTTCGCATGCAATAATCGTTATGCTTGTGTCTCCGATGTGTGTCTACTCGACGATACAACGTTGGCGATATATGTTTATTGGGCAGTCTGCAAGTAATATGCTTGGAAATGAAGTTGGCGACATCTTCCGTAGATGACTCCCCGATCGTGGGAGCATTTTTAATCCAGACCAACAAATGGAAGTGCTGTGTTCCTCTGCCTTGGTATTCTCGTCTCCAAAAGTAATAGCTGACTTCTCCAATTGGATTGTCATTGGAACTTATGAATTTCAGCATCGCCCGAAATTTGTTGTCTAGATATCTCGAGGCTGAAACTGGATCCCTCGCTACTAGTTCACTTGTAGACATACCAACCATTTCTGGTCCGTTAACGTTTCTAATATATTCAGCTAAATCGTCCCACATCCATTCGCTGGGACTCAGCGTTAGAAATCACGTTGCCGGACCATAATTTTGTACCATGCATCCCAACTCATTTCTCGGTTTGCGCCAATATTGGTCTGTATTCCGTAATCTTGCGAAAATAGTAGTCAGATTTCCTTCAAGCTGTTCTTTTGACATTAATTCCAAATACTGACCGGCATTCATTTTTTCCTTTGGATTAATGACATTTAATTTGTGGAATATACCACTCTTTAACTGTCTCATGTTCGAGTCGTGCAATAGGTAGAACAAATACTGTTGATTCAACCTGAAGACGGAACAAGTGGACATAAGCCTGCATTTTATGTAGTCAAATTCTCGCAGGGGGATTGCGCGGTCTTGATGCTGGCCGTTGTTACCATAAGGGTATAAATCTGGGAAGCACATGACATCTAGATATTTATCCCATTGACTTAAGGGTGCTTCTTCTACCTTGAGCATTTGATATAGAGCCGTTGCATTCTTATTCTCTCTATCGGCACTGATCGGATAGATGGTATACTGCTCGTAGTAATCTCCGCTATCCATCATTTGTGTTAATATCGCTCGACGCTTAGTACTCGTCTCGTCATTACACTTCATAACCGTATCCGCATGTTCTTCCATACCGGGCTCTTCTGTCTCTACCTGAATTTCCACATCTTGCGCAAGTAAATCTAACAACGAGTCTGGCTCAGCGGGTAATTCAATCTCAGCATAGAAAGGATTATTTTCTCTGAGCCAAACGAGTGTTTCGTAAATTTTTTTCACATCCACTAAATTACTCCACACGACTTTTGACTTATTCGGTAGTCCATAGACCATCACGAATAGTTCTTGATTCAGATTCAGTGCGTCAGTCGGTGCAGGTAATTTTTTTAGTGTTTCTTCTAATGGTAACGGTAAATGGAACGTTCGACCCTTCACTTTCTGTACTCGCAACTTATTTGGAAGATTTTTTTTCGCTACTGTACCCATTCTTAGTACCGTCTGAAAAGCTTTTGCTCTTTGTATGAGGATTTTTTCATAATCGTTAAGAGTAAAGAGGACAGGTGGCACGTCACCTATAGCTAGCTGATTCAATAAACACGTTGGTGGCATTTCATTATTACGGAACTTTTCTAAACAGTATTTACAGATATAATCAGACGCGTCCTTGGACGCATCGATGTGAGTTTTCATCTGTGACCAACAGTGCCCTGTGATTGGTTTTCTGAGTTTTTTTATATCTCGTGTGTCTCTCCGGTAACTAAGTTTTTCGCACGATACGCAAGCCAATTGTGGTGTATCCATCGACTGTTGGACTAGCTCATGAAATGCACGCCTATATTTGTTCGCAATTTCATCTTCATTCAAATTTATTACTTCAGAACACGGTTGATACATACAAGCTTTCTCGGCTGTATCGCTGGAGAGTTCTTGCAAAAGAAGTAGATCTCCCCGTACCAAGGCATTGTCTATACAATTAATTTTTTCCACTAGTCTCATAAGTTCGTAAATGTGTCTCGTGAAATACCGAATTTGTGGGAAGTGGGGATGCAATAATTGAAGCGGTAAGAATTTCGCATTGCAACTCACAGGATTGGTGTAACAAGTTTGTGCGTGTCCTAATTTGTTGTGTGACGTATTGACACTGCATTGGTTCCAATATTTCAATGTATTACGAATATTTGTTATTTTCCATGAGCGTATAGCCTGAAATACAAATTCTAGTCTACTAATAGTATGTGAATTTGGTTTAATACACAACTCTGAGCAAGCCCATGATTTTCGTACATGTGTGCTTGCTGTTACCGGTAAAACGTTCCTTATTTTTCCTGTTGATGTAGTGATAAGTGGGTCTATTACAATGTGCAGCTCATCATAAGCTGTATCGGTATAATAAGGGTCGGACGAGCCCGTATGTTTTGATTGGCCGCAAAAGGCTGCAATTTTCGTTTCCATATCAGACGATTCTGCCGCTCGTACCGAACAGACCTCGATCTTATTCTTCAGATTATTCAGCGTGCGTCTCACGCTGAGTACGATATGTTTTCTCGCTTGAATGCACCATTTTATAATTTTTTCTGCCTCAATTCGTTTCTGTGGTTTAGAATTACAATTGATCTTCGTGGATAAGATGGTGATATATTTTTCTACTGATCCTAACAGTGTTATCATACTGCTCCGTCTACCTAAATGCCTATATTTTTTTAGAATATCTTTAGTTCTCATAAATTTCTGTTGCCCTTTTAGTTCTTTACGAGCGTGTCTGACTTTGTCGAGTATTGACTTGTTTATATCGCGATTAATGGAATACTTGTTTCGTTCATATTTTTTTTTCATTTCCGAATCAACAGCATATTTATTAAATTCGTCGTTTTCTTTGCTCTCAGGGAGTGCAGAATATTCGACTCTTTGTTCTGTGGCCTTCATCTTACGGTTAGCTGCATATTTTGTTCTTTCACGTGTTCTTTTGATTTCAGGATCTGCAGCATATTTTTGTCTCTCATGTGTCTGTTGGATCTTAGCATTAGATGCATATTTTTCTCTTCGACGAGCACGTTGTAGTTCATGAGTTACAGTAGTTGTTTTCTTCTCGTACGATGTTTTTTCTTCTGGATCTTCAGAATATCTCGCTTTTTTCTGCATTATTATTGTTTCTGCATTAGCAACATAATTTGCTAGTTTTACTAACTGTTTTATTCCAGATGTTGCATTCTGTCTTATATTTTGTTGTGACTTATCAGTGCTGCAATTTGCTTTGCATTCTTCGTCACTTCGTGTTCGCCCTATGAATGAACGAGTGGCATGTCCGACTGAGTTCGTGCTATTACTACTGATTTTCTGTCGAGCTGAATAGTCTTCGCGCCTCTTTTTGTTTATTTCGTCCTTGTGAGTGGCCCACCATCTGTTTTTGCGATTTGTCTGTGTTGAGAGAGTTATGTTTGTTTTATTGCTATTGCATTGTTGTCTGCTTTTTTCGTTACTATCGTCTGTCGTACTTTGTGCAGCAAGTGGAATAATATGCCGTGGTACTGTTCGACAGACCGATGCATACGTTTTTGCGGGCGATTTTTGTATTTCCAACCGGTCTGTATTTTGGTCTTGTACGATAGTAGTGATGTCCGACTGTGCTGTTGTGGTAATTTCCATTGCAGGAAACGGTATTATTGTTTTTTCGCTGAGTATGCGTAGTAAATGCTGTCTCATCGTCAGTGTCGTCCTTCTATGCCCATCGTTATCTATGTAATAGCGCTCGGTAACAGGATCCTTACCCAGTGCAAGCGATGTTGCGATTGCACACGCAAACACTCCGCATGATTTTAAATCCGGTTGTATTTCTACTGTAACTTTCTGGGTTATAGATAAAGTTCTAATGTACCTCCTGGTGAGGTACAGAACTAACTTAACCCCAGGATATGCTCTCCGAGTGAGAGTTCTCCTAAGTTCGGGTGTGTTCTTGTCTAGGATCTATTTTATAGTGTTTAGAACTCGATTTGGGTATAAAAGTTTAGAAAAGCCCTGTATCCTGTTTTTTAGCTGATATTGTGTATGAGAATCTCGATGAGAAAAGATCCCTTCATCGTTGTCTCAGCCACAATATCCTATATTATCTAAATCGTTTTAGCAATTACACTGAACTAAGAATCTCGCTGAGAAAAGATCCCTTCAGCGTTGTCTCGGTTCAGTTTCACCGCTCTACCTGTTTTGTTTGTTTTAAATATCTTGCTCGGTCTAAGAATCTCGCTGAGAAAAGATCCCTTCAGCGTTGTCTCTGACTTTGCTTGCTATTTGTAACGTTTCCCTATTAACAACGCAACTAAATAAGGAATCTCACTGAGAAAAGATCCCTTCAGCGTTGTCCGAATATAGTTTCGTTATTCTATCCAGCTTTTATCAAACAACTACGTCAGACTGAGAACCTCGCTGAGAAAAGATCCCTTCAGCGTCGTCTCTGTCTGATTTCGCTGTTTCTAACGTTACCCTATTAACAACTCAACTAAATAAGGAACCTCGCTGAGAAAAGATCCCTTCAGCGTCGTCCGAATAAAGTCTCGTTATTCTACCTAATTTTGTGCTAACTGGGTTTTCTAATATTAATTGAAAGAAACAGAGTATGGATTAAGAAAGATTAGTTTTACAGATTGGTTATATTGATAGTGACCTTTTGCTATTCATATGCCA
The DNA here is from genome assembly GCA_944452935.1 of Rhogogaster chlorosoma. Lineage (NCBI taxonomy): Eukaryota > Metazoa > Arthropoda > Insecta > Hymenoptera > Tenthredinidae > Rhogogaster > Rhogogaster chlorosoma. Next base: position 11,376,055 of record OX101800.1, on the reverse strand, counting down.
TTTATTGGAAAAATAAAAGATGGTTGAGTGAAATTATAAATGATTCAACATAAAAATAATTAGAATTGATTTTATATAATGATAAATGATATTTGTAATTCTATGGTTGATTACTTCTACTTTTTCTAATTTTAGTTCAAATTAACAGTTTATCGTTAATGTTTATTTTAATTAACACAATATAAAATACTCTTGATTTTATTCGCTTCAAAATGGTGACTTGCTATAATACAATATAAAATACTCTTGATTTTATTTGTTTGACAAAATGGTGACTTGATATAATACAATATAAAATACTTTTGATTTTATTCGTTTATTCTTTTTCTCTTTTTTCTGGTAGCACGGCTGCTTTAGCACAATACTCCAATCTGACTGTACGTAAGATTCTATAAGCGTTATTATAATCGACTCTATAAGCGTTTTTATAAGCGACTCTATAAGCGTTTTTATAAGCGACTTTATAAGCAACTTATAAGCGACTCTATAAGCGACTCGCACGGCTGCTTTAGCTCAACTGCGGTACCTGAGCTCGGTGTTACTGCCTTTTTATAGTCAGTTGCGGCGTAGTATATGTTGACGCGAGGTCTCCTCGTCTATACTTCACCTGCTAGTGTGCGCGCGCCGCCCAGCTTTTGGCTGGCGTCTGCTGTAAATATGCTATACTCGTTACATGGCTTATGCTATAGTCTCGTTACGCTGCAGTTAATACGCTATAGTTGAGATATCCCTCATGCTATAGTCTAGTTACTTTATAGTATACGCTTGAAACGTTACAGTACATTTTCGTAAACGATCGAATATTTTTCATATAGACGATTCAATATTTCATGTTGGCGCGGTGATAACTGGTGTTTCAACGTATCGTATACGTGTACTACTGATCCATCGTAGTATATGCAAGTCCAGTGACCGATCTCGTCTAGACCAATGTTTCCGCTGTAGAGGATCTGAATATCCCGATCGTTGGTAACACGATGATACCAATGTCATCCTTGATAGAATATCGGATCTTGTGGTTTGAAAGTCGTCTTATCAGTTAAAACGTTGAGAAATGCATTTATACATTTGTCCTCTAGTTCCTGTGCAATGTTCATAATGCGGGCTGTGATCCGTGCCTTATTTGCAAGTACTATCGCGTCAACGTCTATTTGTTGGTTAATGTCGTCTGTAATTTCTATTATAAGTGGCAAGTTTACGTTAACTGTCTCATTGGGTTTCGGAGTATCAGTTTTACCTATTCTGGCGGATCGCTTCGCCTCTCTTTGTCGTTGCTGTATTTTGCTATAGCTACGTTTCTTATTTTTCGGCATTGTTATTTTTCGGATCACCTGTATTAAACACTACTTAACTTATACTTAGGATTTATCTATTTATCGTTGTATATTCTGACTTTCTTGCATTTATGGATGAATAATTGTTATTGAGTGTACTCACATATAGATTTTTTCGGGTCTTCGGATTCAACTGCCACCTGAATTATATTTTATACACAATTAGACAGTAAAATTTTTCTCCTAATTATACGTAGATTTTACAATCTTTAATACCGTTTGATAAACGAGGTGTGAAAATCAATTTTTGCCGGCACTGCAGTATGCTAACACGAACAACCTCAAACTTATGGATTAAAAACAATATATTGCGTACTGACAATACGATAGAACTATTGATATTATTGTCACAGTAAAGAAAATGAATAAATTCGCGTGTTGTGTGAATTTGAACGATGTTCAAATGCACCGAAATAACACTCACTTGTCGAATAATTGCAATATTTATCTTTCGATACGCGCTTTGCAATACCTCCAAGTGGAATGGAAGTTCTACTTTCTATTCGCTGATTTTTTGAAATGACGTTCCTAAAGTCATCTACTTGAGTTGATCTCATCTCTATTGGGTTAGTTATTTCGTAAATTTATCGATAAAGTGCAGTGTTATTCACGTGTATTTTATGTGGACAATTTATTCATCACATGGTTCAATTTAATTTAATTACTCGTTCTATTTTTCCGGAGATTGCTTTTCAATTAATTTATCTAGTTTTCTCCCCAATATGAGTCTGTGTGATAATAACAATAATATGTAAATAATAATATGTAAAAAATATATAATAATAATATGTATAATATGTAAAAAATAATAATATGTAAATAGATGGATAATAATTTTGGCTGAATAAACTAAATTTGTCCAGTCAGTGCTGACAGGACATTGCCATCGGGGCAAATTTTTATTAAGTTGGACAATTTGTTTAAAATTGTCTAGTTTTATGTGTGAGTATGTGATCTTGTCAATTTATATGCTACCCAGCAAGCGCAGTTATATAACCATGAGGTAACATTTAGCAAACCCGATGTAACGCGTTATATAGCTGGTTAAGGGGACCAGTACAGCTTGATTTAAAAAATTCTACATACTCCAAAAATCATTTATATCTTAACCAAAGTTCATAATACATCAAGAAAATCACTTGTCTAAAAATCACTTGTCGTAAGGTTTCAGGCACACCGTTGATCCGATTATGTCTTTTGACGTCTCATTTTCTTCGGAGAGCAATTCTTCATCGCATGAACGTAGGGAATTGAAAAAAAAAAATCCTGAAACAAGTTATGGTCAGTTATCGAAATTTAGCAAAAATCTGGTCACTCTTTTGCTGATAACTTTTTTTGAAAATTTTTTCTTCAAAATTCCCTCGTTCATGCGATGAGGATTTGTTTTCTGAAAAAAATGAGCCCTAAATGAGTCAAATCGGAGCAACGGTGCTCCTAAAACCTTACGACACGTCGCCAAAAATGTAGTTCTGAGAAAAACGGTTTTGAAGTTTTCACTAAAAAAATAAAATTTACTACTAGAAAAGTTTGAAATATCGAAAAATGTTTCAAATAAAAGTTGTTGGTTACAAAATTTTTGACAAAATTCAATTTTTTATTTACAAAAAACAAATTTCTTTGTTCAACTTTAAAACTAATATTTTCATCGTACCATCTTTAAAAGGCTCCTGCAGCATATGAGGGTCCTTCTCCAGCCGCTGTAGTTTCATTCTGCCCCAGTCGTAGTCTTCGGATAGCAATTCGGGCCTCTCGAGTACTATCAGCTGCCTGTCGTTGAGCCTGTTCTAGCCGTGTCTCGTCGGTCCGAATCATGTGAGCCTTTGCGTTGGATCCTGGGGTCACCCCAAGTGCAGTCATGACTTCCAGAATCCCGGTGGCTCCTTCGGAGAAAGTTATCGCTCCGAGATTTACTGCTATGCACACTATATTGCGTCCAGTGTACACTCTCTTAGGGCAGAATTTCCAAATCACGTTATTGAGTGACTCATTGGCGTTTTGAGTCTTTCCACCGACGCAGCGTGCAAGTAGTTCTGGAGCTGTTAGGTTCTCAAAGACTGGCTTGATCGCTTCCATCACAACTTGGGGGAGGGAGTTCTTGTGCTTGAACTCACTCACTGTGCCTGCCGCTAGTGCCTTATTGTATCGACACCACGAGTCTTCCCCACGTGGGCAGAGATGATGCTGAGGTTTTTCGTTCGTTGAGCACTTATGATGCCAGATTGCCCAAATCGCCTCAGTCATCTTTTCAACTGACTGGGAATTGTTACGGATAGCGTTTCCGTAATATGACTGCATTTGGTCAATTACAACGTCAGTCAACCTTCCCTTTCCACCCAGCGGTCTTCCGTCAGGTAGTTTTTGTCCCTTGAGCCTCAATTTCAACTTTCGCATTTGCGTTCCAAATCTCTTTTGAACGTGTCCACAGCATTCGATTTTCTCAACCTTGACGTCAGGTCCGTATGGCTCCGATTTGGCTACCGCAGCATAACTCTTGGTGTCTCCGTCACCAATGTAGCCAACATACTTCGCGTTGTGTTTGTCTTCGGAACGCTGAAATATCTTCACCATACCATTCACTTCCATTGCCCCAGAAGAGCCAGCGTGGTTAGCTTGACAATCTGGCTTATGAGCTTCGTACCACGACTCCCATTCTGCTCCAGTCTGTTTTCCCTTCCATCGAATGCACGCGTTGCAGTGGGAAGATAGGACTTCCAGATCGACTACCTGACACAGGCAAAAAGATTCAGCATATTAGAAAAAAGATAGTTTGATGGTTTCTAGTCAAGGACTATAAAAATAAGAGAGCTAGATATATAGGCAGAGCATGAGAAATCAAGTACCTTTCCTGTTGAACTGCCAATCACTGTACAAACGCCGTTGAGTGATTTGAACCCTCGCCTTTGCCATGTCCCATCACACTGCACCGTGATGTTTCTTGTTTCCGCATCCGCTGCAGCCTCTACTTCTTCTTCGACAGCTTGGTGAAAAACTGTATTCGCAACTTCGGTCGTCGCTGCCACCATACACTTGACAACCGCGTTGTACGTTGGACGTTTTACAGCTGGCGGAAGGTCCATCACTCCGCAGAATGTTGCCAAACCCTCCAAGCCTTGACCAATACAGCGCATAGCTAGGATGGCTCGTCGATTTATTTCAAATGCGTTACGTGCATTGTCAATCATTGGGCCACTCTTGAAGGTTTTCAGCTGTACGCAGTTTTCGCAAGTGATGCCGTATGTACCTCCCAGGCCTCTCACACTAACTTCTGACAAAGCTATCGATCCACCGCATGTTTTACAGCACAGATTCTCCCTAAGAGCTCGAAACAAGGTTTGAAGATGGAACAATCTGTAGCCGGCAGAATCGCTGGCTTTGTAGTCCCCAGTAATTTTTTCGCCGCAAGCTGTCGAAGTACTTGGGGCTGTGTTGTCGCTCGTTGCAGGGCTGTAGAAGATCTTTGCTCTTTTTTTTGGCCGACCATACCCTCCTTTGCGGCCTTCGCCGGGAACGCGCTCTCTCCGTTTCATATTTTCGAAAATTGTAACGATTTTTTCCTTCTAGGTGTAGATTATAAGATCTGTGAACAAAAAGCAAAAAAACTTCGACCGCAAACGCGGGAATTCTACCTATACTTACTTTGAGGTTAGTCGGTGGGAACCCACAATAATAACCTCACACACACTGTCACTCGATGTTTATACACAAAAATGACAAAGCTAGATATTTAGCACGATGGAATCGCGGATTTTTTAGTACTGAAAAGTACTGTTTTTGTTTTTATTGTATTCGAAACAAGTAAAGAGCGGGAAAGTTACACGATCTCTAAGAGTGTTCGACAAACAATCGCCGGTCATGAAACATGTGAGCGATATGAAAACAAAGCGACAGCGCTGCTTGCGCCAGGTCGCTGAAACTCAATGCCAATTGTCGATCATTTTTACGAATTCGTCGATGGCGACTTTTTTAGAGATAGATATGACCCTGAGACAGCGAAATCCACAAAAAACGAAAAAAAGATTTTTGTGAAATTTCAAGCTGTACGATTTTCGGTCTGTAAACCAGTTATTTTTACGAATTCGTCGATGACGATTTTTTTAGAGATAGATATGACCCTGAGACAGCAGATTCCGCAAAAAACGAAAAAATGATTTTTTCAAAATTTCAAGCTGTACTGGTCCCCTTAATAGCCAGCAACCGTCTCGTTGCTTGTAATTTCCCACTCAGTTCAACATCACAGGTACGTCACATCTATGTCACCGTGTTACTATTGGTTATATTGTGAATACTTAACAGTGGCATAACAGTTAGGTAACGCGTTGTAACATGTGAGATCGCGTTGTGATAAATATGTTAGCGGGTCCGTATGCTTTAGAATCTCAACTTGAATCTATTGAGAGAAATTCGCGCATGCACCCGCGCGAATATACCCAATGATTCTGTATATTCGCTCAACTTTCGCGTGCACGGATTTCTCTCAATAGACTCAAATTGAGGTTCCAATAAACAGCAATAATATTTTCTACATGTTGATTCAATGTTAGAGACTTTATTGCATTTTTTTTCGTTGTTCATTTTTTTTTTTTTGTAAAATGACATATAACCTTATTGACATATCACAGCGTGAATATTATATATACCATTATATTATTATATGTATTTGAAAACTTATGTGTTAATTATGCATACATATTACATATCTGCGCTCACAGACATATAATTATCAGTCAGTATAACTTTATATTTGAGCTTGCCATCTATATAATATAATAATACTGTTATTATGCATCTAATATCAGAGCTTTTACCTATCACAGTAATACCTATATATAATACACACTTCATATCGGTACGTGAGTCGGAAAGTATGACACCTCAGAATAATCCCAGAAACTATGACACCTCCATGTTAAGTTAGGTGGAGGTGTCATAGTTTCTGGCATTAATCTGAGGTGTCATACTTTTCGACTCACGTACCGATATCGTGTATCTATAATACTTCGTTAATTATCTTTGGTAATATTTCTTGATAGTTTTCATGTTTATATATATACCTATAGTATAATTTTATAATATAATTAATATCGTAGACTTCTGGTATTCTTGTAATATTGAAGGAACTGAGTGATAATAACTTACTTTTTTCGTAATTTCAGAGAATAACATTGTGTTAATTATACACCTACTGTCGAAGCTTTTATCTAGGACAGGGAACATATGACCTTATGCTTATATCTTATATGAGTTATAGTAAAATCTTAAAATAATTGAGCAATACTAGATTATTATTGCACTTTCCACAGCAGTCAATTTATTTTAGTATGACTTCGTGTGGCAGATCACGCCTACACCTCGCGACGATGTCTTTGACCAGCAAAGCAAAACCACTACGAAGCCACAGCTCCAAATTCCACTTCTGTATAATCAGGATATTTGTGGAATATTGCACCTGTTAACGTCATAAATATTTTTTGAGTACTCAATATACTTCAACTAGATATTCAACTCATTTTCCGAATACCCTTCATCTGTAAAATATACATAACTTACTCTTTATAATATTTGTTATTTTCGATTGAAAGATACCATAATGATTTTTAAAGCCTTTCCAGGAGCAGGCCACAGCACAACCGTTTGTGAACGTTAGCTTCAAAGCTCGTTGTACGAAGTCACGTGGTGAATTTCCACACGTTCTTACCACTCTTTTTTTCTGTAAACAGTCAAATATCATGCATCGTAGCTAATTGATAGTCACACTATTGCAAATGAGTTGTAGGTATATATATTGTCACAGATGCAATGCACCATCATTTCTAACTCAATGAATCGCGATATCTTCAGGGGCTCACGTTAAAGACAAAACTTTCGACATAAATATATATAAAAATCATAATAAGTGATAATTAAGGTTGTTTCCTTACAAAATCTCTTTCTGCGTCTTTTGATTTTGTGAGCAGATCCTCGAAGAGTTTCACGTCGTCGATGGTCTTAAGAGGTAAAAGTTCTTCAGTGACATTTGAATCGTTTTCTGATTCATCTGGTTTCTTACATTCCATTGCCTTTAATCGTTTGTCAATGCTCAGAATGTTTATACTCATGTGAGCTTGAAAATTCAAAATTCTGTCCAGATACTCTATAACCAAGTCAATGATACATTATGTGTATGGATTCTATTCAGAAAATTATGAGGTAACCTATATCATTAATAGTACTAAATATTTGATGGATTGAGTCATGAGAGTTACCCTTTATATAAGTACAGGGTTTAGGATTACTACAGTTCGTGGGAAGCTCGTCGAGCCGCAGACTTCTCTTACTCTTCTCAGAGTTGTTAAGGCAGGTATGTGTGGCAACGGAAGGTGCAGTGCTTCTCGTTGCTAGAACTAATGAAATACATATTTTTTGTTCATTTGCCTATAAAAGTGAAAAACAATATTAACACCATACATACCGATGGGTTGATCCAAGATTATATCTTTAGTTATCGATAATCCTGGTCCTGAACTCTTATGAACGAGGGCCCCTGTTCGAAAGGATGAAAATTAAGTGAGAAAACCTTGATAAAGCAAAGCAATCATAATTGTTCTATTATCAATCTGCTTGAATATCACCGTCGCGTTCTGCAATAACAATCGGCATGTGTTCAATTCCGGATTCAAGGTTAAACTCCGACTCCCATGTCTGGATGTTTTTCATTTTGTCCGTTTCTTGATCGTTGGTCATGGCAATTAAATACTCATCATCTGGTTGATAAAATGGACTTTCGACATCAACTACAGTGTTGTCGGCTGAAATATTTTTGAACATTTGCACTATAAATGCACACTACTTATGATATATAATGATAATTTTCACGTAATCGCTGGTTGGATATTGGAACAATTTTATTATTCACGGAGTATAAGTTGCCTAGCATTACTCACGAATTGAAAAACTACTGCTTTGCGCTGCTGCAGATGGGACGGCTTGATCCAGTTTAGGAGAGTTACCACAAACTACCTGCGTTGACTGAGAGCTGGGCGCCGCCTCCTCTACGAAATCTGAGAATCATATGATGAATGCATATGATAAATGCATATGATAAATATATTCTAACCAAGGAACTCACTGAATATTGAAATCTTATGTACAAATAGCAAACTTTGGTCGATTATGTTCGGACTGTGTATAAATAAATCACTTATGAATCAGAGAACTACCTTGTTGTTCTGACGTAGCGTTATGAGGGACTTCCTTCGATGCGAAAAAATTAGGGCATGGTGGTGGTTTTGATTTGGGTGGTTTATTATCTGCAAAACATGAACCGCTAATGGTTCTAAGCAAGAAGTACATCTGTTGTTCCTAAAAAATCGACTTGGAATTTGGTGAGCACACTATACAGACGGTGTTTTGAGCAAATGCTGTAATATGGCAAGCTGGTTCTTAAGCAACGTAATTCTTACTTGAAATTTTTGAAACGATATTTTTTTGCACTTTATTTGGTTGTACGATGTTTTCCTTGTCACTGAACTCGACTGCGATGCTCATAGCCTTTCGCTTTCCTCTACCAAGGTTCTCATCATCAGTCGTGTTATAATCCGAATCAGCCGCTGCACTTCTCGCAGATTTATGGGATGCTATATAACGATGGATCTTTTGTTATCAACCAACGAATATTATTCGAATTTATCATCAATAATTAGCTCCAGGAATTTGAGGGGTTATATCACAAACAGAATTATAACTGCATATGAATATCCGAAAATTTGTACTAAAAGAATGCAATCACGCACAGCACTTGTCTTTAATAATGTCCACGTCAAAGACATCCCACCTTGCAGTTGGCTTCGTGTTCTTGGCAATCAAACTGGTTACGTTATTAGCTTGCGAAGGCCATTGACACTGCGTTTGGACACCACTTTTTTCGATTATCCAGGATTTCGGTACCTCCGAAACAGACTCGTCATCCAGAAATTTGATAACGACATATGTTCCCTTCGTAGCTTCGTTGTTGTCCAGTGAATCCATACCTGAATAATTGGTTCTGAAATAATTTTACCAGCAGTTATGTGTACAAGAAAGTGGATCAAATCTCAACATTCACATGTCTTTGGAAATCCCAAGATAAATTTAAGGGGATATGTACACCTTGAAAATAAGTTTTTAAAATCTCTGGTATGCCTTACAGGAATGATTTGTTGACTCAGTTTTTATACAGCGAATTACTAGTATTTTGGATTTTAAGCACTTTGCTTTAAATAGTTGGAGGCGGTTGAAGAAGAAGTGGTTATCGTAGGGAACGAGTTGTATTATTCATCGAACCCTACTAAAATTTATAGGGAATTTTCTACATTGATGTCATTTTGGGCCAAATCAATAATATTCAGAAATGAGATTCAACTTATATCATTGCGAACAGTTGACATAGTTTTTGCCCAAACAGAAGCGCAAAAAGTACTTCAAACCTGAAAAATTTTCCATCTGAGAGTTGAATTTATCGAATATCATTGGTTTGGACCAAAATTACTTCACTGAAGAAAATATTGTGTAGATTTCGAAAGGTTTCGATGACAATACGACCTGTACCTTACGACAACCACTTCTTCTTCAACCGCCTGCAACTATCTAAGGCAAAGTGCTTTAAATTCAGAATAGCTGTGAATAACAATTTAAAGTACTAGTAATCTACTGTATAAAAACTGACATAATAAATCATTCCTATAAGGCTTACCAGTGATTTGAAAAACTTATCTTCAATAGCTGTATACCCGCTCAATTCTTTCAACAGCTGTGGATGCAAAACTAATTATTTATATGTAACAGTGGAACTATTACACAAGTCTCAGTTTCATTTGGACATTTCAATTTCATACATTTTCTTTTGATTTTATTAGGTGATATGGTTTTAGTTTCGGACAAGGTTCTTTGGGAAATTACTGTTATACCAAGCTTGGATGATTCACACGGATTACTGAAAAATGACGCTGCATTCGAAAAACATTTGACTGAAATGCGCGGTACATTAATTTCCTCAAATATGTCAATTATCTCGGCTAATGAATTTTCTTCCAGCAAGCAATACTTGTTTTTTTCTGTTTTGGATATTATGAAAGTCTTGTATTGTAAATGAGAAATTGTTTTATTATTTGTTGATAATGAGTTTGGATTTGCTTTGTAATGAACAACTGGATACTGAGGTTGAATATTGGAGGTTGGTACTAAAATTTTCTTTTCTTCCAGAATACGATTTGCAAGTTCCTGTAACGGTTTCCCACAGTTTTTGATTTTTTTTTTAATCTTTTGCATTTTATTTTCAAACTTGAAACAACTGAAAGTATCTAGACAGCCGAAAGTTCTAACGTCATCTGGAAGGTGTATCAAGTTATGGACGTTGTGTGATATATATTCATGCCCATAGAGCTCTCCATATTGTAAGACAAAATCCGATAATAACCACTGTGCATAATCTAGTCCAGATAAACAGGATTCAGGATCAGCCAGAATCCGTATCGCGACGCTAAAAGATAGAAAGTGGTCATAGTATTCTTTAGACATGTATGGCTTTAGTAAAACAGGTCCAGTATAAAGCAGAAACTGACGAAACTCTGTAGCCTTCCATCTGTCAACATCGCCCAAGCCTCGAGGCATTCGTGCAAATTCAGGAGTAACAGAAGCCTTCATGCTTATCAAAATTTCAGATATTGTATTCAATACCGCTGTTGGCAATCTGACATTTTTCTTTCCTTCAGTCCAAAATTGGAGAAGACGCTTCATCACTCCTAAGCATACTAAATGCATATAGTCTAAAGGTATGTGTGATACCATGCCGATGTTAAGTTCCTCCAGCTTAGAATTTCCTGTATGATGCTCCTCCTGAATCCTGTTTTTGAAAGATACATCGCTTCGCAGACGAGAATTTATCTCTGAATAAGTTACCCTATGCTGCACGTAATCACCTTCCTGTATGCATTTCGAGCATGCGAAGTAGCCGCTATGGCCTTTGGTATACGTAATGAATGATTTCGCGGGTGCATCACATAATATTGCATTAATACTGACCCTACATCTACTACAGCTGTCGACCGATATGCCTTCTTGTAACACTTCATTCATTTCCTCAACAAAAGGTGTGAGAAATTCGTTCGCATCTGCGGGTTTGAGACACCCCATGAAATATACCGATTATGAAGGGTTCTGTATAACAATCAAGCGATTCTATCGATCCCATTATAGGCCAAAATTGGCTACCCGAACTCTTCGATAGTGGCAAACCATCACAATTGATATTTAATCTCAGGTCTTTCGGTGCAAGTGTGCTATATTTTTTCAACGACTGATGTAACTCTGAAACGAGCCCAAAATGTATATATCGACCTCCACAGCTCAAGCTTTGTACTTGTGATGAAATATTTCGCAACGTTCCCATTAGGCTGCGCACGCTCTTGGGTAGATCATAATGCCCGTGTTTTCGCAAGACTTCCAATAACCTGTTAACAGTATTATGTGGGACATTGCATTCTACGATCAAAATTTGTATGTCTTGTTTGAGACTTAATGTCTCCTCGTTAGGCTCAGCATCATCGTCCACGAATTCTAGACTGATATCCGATCGTGTATCGCTTTTATTTGCGTCACCATCATTATTTTCTGCGGAAGGTAATTCTATCGCGGTATTGTCAGAAATATCTGAAACAACAGATAATCTACTCGACTCAGTGAATGTAGGCAAACTTTCACTTGCCGATTCCAATTTGGTTGATTCTATCGGATGGAATTCATGATTATCAAAACAGCCAGTTGACGGAATGCATGACGCAATTATAGTTGTCCGAGTAAGTTCAGAAGCGAGTTGATTTTTACGTCTTTTCGATAAATAGCGAATATCCTTAGGCATTTTGAATCAATTGGTATTGCAGGGTTAGAATAGAGACGACAGATATGGCTCAAAATCACCAAGGTGGTAAATTCCATGTTTCAAATTTCTTAATAAATTTTTTCATATTTTTGTTCTGCAAACCAGTCCTAATCATTGATTAACTTATCTAGAATTGATATCCGAGCGGGGCAAGCTGGAAATTAATAATTACATGAATAAAATTGTTTCAACGAAAAACGATTCGTGAGGTATCGTCATTTCGGGAACGCTTAAAAAAGTTGTAATTACTTTTTAATAAATACGGAAAATAATTCGTTTGATATACTAGATATGTTGCTAAGATATGTCCGCAATAGTTAAAAATGCTAAACATGTCAATTACTCGGTAATTTTTAAGTTTTTTGAAAAAAAAAACTTTGAAAAAAAACTTTGAAAAAAAAACTTTTTTTTCACATAATTACACACACTTAATTTAGTATTAGTAATTTATCCTATAACGTTTATAACGTAGATTATCTTCATCAGCTTGTTTTGATTTTTTTTGAGAAATTGTCTCATTCTCCATTATTTTTATAAAATTAGACTGAAAGCAAAATAAATGTTTGAAAATAATGCTTTTACATACGTGAAACTATAAAAAACGATATAATCATCATTCCAGGAACATAATCATCATTCCGGGAACGCACGTCATGTCCGGGAACGTTCCCGGAATGACCGTTCCCGGAATGACGTTTCTACATAAAAATCCGTATTAAATAAATATTTACCACTGAAACGAGATTTTTGGAGGGTAATATAAAAAAAGGTTACATTAGTCTTTAAGAAATATTCTATCAAAAGTCATTTACTTATTTTTTTCTTACAATTATTGACGTTCCCGGAATGACGCTGAATTGATGTACGGTGCCAAATTTTCGAACAAACCTGTGCTTACCTTCTAAAATTTTCACATTTCAATGAAAAACACACAGGTGATCCGTTTGAACTTGAGTGTTTTATATAATTACCCGGTAGCGCTATCTGTCGCGTTTTCCTGAAAATTGATATTTAAAAAAACACCATGCGTTCCCGGAATGACGCACAAATTGTGGGACAAACTTTGAATTAAATTTTCAGAAAAAATAATATTGTATAGATTAGGAAACTTATAAATATCATTTTATACTAAAATGAACTAAGTTAACAAGTACCTTTGAGGTAATCAAAAAATTATTTATTAGGATTTTTAGCTGTTGTTATCGGCGGATTGGTACTTGGGGACGCGTTCCCGGAATGATTTTTCGGGGGTATTTCATGAAAAAAAATGTATTCAATGAATAAATTTAAAAAAATCTTTTTGATGTATTGCTTAAACGAGTTGATGTGAATAATTTTTAGTACATTATTTTAATTAGAATGAATAGATTCAATGATTTAAATCACTGGGACACGAATTTACCACCTTGGTGATTTTGAGCCATATATGAAAATGATTCTGTAAATTGAGGTTAGAATTCCGTGAGCGTTTCATCTAGCAATTAGGCATAATATGAAATGACAATTTTACTACCTGCGATTAGTTATTTGTTCTTCTCGAAGCCCCACGACACAGATCGATGTATTTGTCACTTATATTCACTTATATTTGTTACTTATATTCACCTGCACAACTAACACAACTGGCACAGTTTCTCGTTATTAGCCGGTACACGTGCAACACGCCGGGACGCGGGAATACATATAAAAATGGCGAACCTTGACGCATGCGCGAATTGGCGCGCTTTCAAACTGCTAGACGTGCGTCTGTAACGCACTGCGTAACGTTTATATAACATCCACCTAACCCCTGCACTATATCTGCAGCAAAATTATATTCGTTATCTTAGACTAAACATGTTACATTACATTGCGGTTGATGCAAGCTAACCGATATTATGTTATTTTGTGGGGCTCTGGTTATACAAACAGTTACATTACATTTGTTGTCTCAGAGTGACCAAGCAATGTAATATTACATTGATGTTGCTGTGAGGTAACCGATGTAAAGTTGTTTCGTGGCTCCCATGTTATGTAACGGGGAGGTTACGTGTTTGCTGGGTACTAGATCAACGGTTTCATCCCCTCATTCTGAATTCGAATCTCGAAGACGCAAGATGTGTAAGTATATATTCACGTTTTTATACATTGTGTTACGGTCTGTTTTGTTGTAATTGTGCATTCCATAATATTTTTCAAACGAATGAAGTATTCTGATTCAGCTATTATTCGAGTATTGTATACACATTAGGGTGGTCCAAATTTTTTTCGAAATTCTGGGTTTAGGCGCAAATGATAGTTTTCGATGAGTTAAGACTCCACCTAAATAATTAGCTCAATCGATCAAGTTTTAGAGGTCGCGGAAGGCCGTTTTATTTTTACATTTGAATAACACAGAGAAATCGTCACTTTTTACTCAATATGAGGTTTCGCGAAAACTTGGGGGAATTCGGAGTCGCTTATATCACTTTCTTGTAGTCGTTAGATTACTTGAGAATGTAACGCATGTCTAATCTCAACCAAAAATATTTTAGTGAGAATTTCAAGTACTTCTTGTTGAGTCAAAATCTGCAAATAATCACCGATTTTTTCACTAAAATCACGGATTCGTCACTTTCTTGTAGTCAATAGATTACTTATCTATCTATCTATCTACTGACTATAAGAAAGTGATGAATCCGTGATTTTAGTGAAAAAATCGGTGATTATTTGCAGATTTTGACTCAACAAGAAGTACTTGAAATTCTCACTAAAATATTTTTGGTTGAGATTAGACATGCGTTACATTCTCAAGTAATCTAACGACTACAAGAAAGTGATATAAGCGACTCCGAATTCCCCCAAGTTTTCGCAAAACCTCATATTGAGTAAAAAGTGACGATTTCCCTGTGTTATTCAAATGTAAAAATAAAACGGCCTTCCGCGACCTCTAAAACTTGATCGATTGAGCTAATTATTTAGGTGGAGTCTTAACTCATCGAAAACTATCATTTGAGCCTAAACCCAGAATTTCGAAAAAAATTTGGACCACCCTAATACACATACGAACAATGTGTCGCGAAATAGAAAGATGCGTATCCTAACTTTTTACGTTTAGTTACTCCGTTTCGTATTATCATGTGTTTGGTTGATTGTTTGAAGCTGACATGGTCTAATTTCGTCAATTGTTTTTAATGGGTGGCAATACTTATACGTTATCTTTATATTTCATTTATTTTGGAGAAATTGTAGGATCTGAAGTATGGCTGTGTTATAAGCTAACTGCTAAGAGCCCACTTATTGACACCATTTTGTATTATTATTTAATTGAACTCTAATCAAATCCAGAATTGGGAATTTAAGCTGATTCAATTTTGAAATTCTATTTCTCTAATTAGCTTGCTTATTCGCATAGCCAATAATTTTGTTTGATTCTGTTGTTCTGGAGTTTTGGAGCAAGCCTTAAATGTTTGTTATATCGATGGCTCCTATCGAAAAGAGCGTAACTCAGCAGTGCAGGAAAGAAAAGCGTAACTCGACGAAACAGTTAAGAAAGGCATTTGTCATAGGGCGTCACAGGGGACATACGCCCTTCTTAACTGCTTTGCCGAGTTACGCTCTTCTTTCCTGAACTGCTCAGTTACGCTCTTTTCGATAGGAGCCATCGATATGTTCATAATTATTCAATTAAATACTTATCCTATTAAATTGTTCTGTCTTGAATATTAATGGTGGGTTTAATATGGTGTATTTACTAAAAATGTGTTTTATTTGGTTTATAGCACATGATCAAGATATGGCGATGGGAGGTGGCGAGGGTGGCGGCGAGGGGCCGCCAATATTAGATCACCCTCAAACCACGGCTATGGTATGTACAGTATTAAAATACATTTGTTTTAGGCAGATCGTTTAAAAAATATGTCTGTTTTCTTAGGTCGTGACGAAATAATTCTTAGATTAGATAAGAATTTACGCATGAAGTTCTTCTTTTCAATTTTTCTAATTATAAGCTTACAATCAATTGTGTGCAATATTTTTTTAAAATTTTTGTTTCTTGATGAATTAACATTTTATAAACAATTTGTCGAAGTTTTTTGAAGTATTTATCCAACCATAAAATTTTGTTGTGAACGGTATTAATAATTAATGTTTTAATTTACAGATCAGAGAGTTGTATACCATCTTAGGGCGGTACATGGGCCAACAGTCCCATGTACCAGCCCCAGAGAGCCAGGGTGGAGAAAGAGGGAGAGAAAGAGGAAGAGGAAGAGGAAGAGGAAGAGGAAGCGGAAGCGATGAAGGGGGAGGAGAAGAGGATAGGGAGGAAGTTAAATATGAAGATGGAGATGGAAAGAGAAGAGGAAGAGTAGGAAGTAGAGGTGCACAAGGTGGAGGAGTAAGAGGAGGAGGAGTGAAAGGAAACGAAGAAGGAAAGCAGAGGTGGACAAGGGAGAGGTCGTGGAGGTGGACGAGGACGAGGAGCAGGTGGAAGAGGGGGATGGGAATGGAGTGTGGGACAAGGAAGAGGGGGAAGAGGGGGCTGGAACTGGCGGGGACGAGGGACAGGGGGATGGAATTGGTGAGGGAGATTGGGACGAGGGAGAGGGGGACAAGGGAGAGGCGGACAAGGGAGAGGGGGACAAGGGAGAGGGGGACAAGGGAGAGGAGGCAGAGGACGCGGGGGCTCCGTCCAAGTTTATTTGTAATTGATAATTTTTTTTAAATAAAAGTATTTTTTCGTAGTCTGATGTGTACGATTCATTCTCACCTTCTCTGTTATTAACTGGGTCCTGGTGTATTGCACAATAATTTCAATACTTTCTCATTTGGATTCCTTTTTTACTCTTGTTTATTCCTGTTTCTTTGTGATTGCGATTACATATGTGGACTGGAGTCTTGCCCTCAATTGACCTGCATGGAATACGACTATGGTAATGAACTAGTTTGGTACTCGAGTTGAGTTATCTATATCGTAACGTTTATTTTGTAGCTTATTCTACAGTTTAATTCTTAATTTTTTTCCATTACCAATGGTTTTCGTTTTTTATGGATCACGACCTGGTGAATAACTCTGATCTATATGTTATTGTATATCCATAGTTGGATGCAGATGATTACCATGCATATCTCACGTCATTCTACGAGGCCAAGATTATAATATCTTCTTTTTATCAAATTCTCCTTCTGTTATTTTACAATTTTCATCGCCAGATATTTATTATATGATTGAATTAGAACTCAGTTTATGATGTGACATAATCATTTATTACATTAAAATCCAAATTGAATTTCATCATATTTACTTTGATTCTGAATTGGTGATCCAGTTACTCTAAAATTTGTATTTTATTGTCCAGGGCTTGTGTGTAGATCACTGATAGGTATATAATTATCCGGGTCAAAAACATCTGAAATGTAAAAAAATCCGGCAAGTACCCAAATTAACTTACAATGAAAATTCACGACAAACCTATCGCCAGTCTCTGGCATGATATTAGGGAAGCCTGCAACGCGCTACAATTTCCCCGCAAGTATACGTCGTGAAGTCGGACCTCGCTGTTTCGTGTAGTGATATCCAAACATCATTCCAAGAGCTACGTACTTGGCGGGCCCATTCAACTTCTGCATTTTACCACAATCATACCTGAGTTTATATTTATTACATCCCATCAGTTACAGGATCAATAAAGTTACGATTCTTTGTTTTTGTATAAGTGAATGGATTTATAAATTAATTTTAACTAGAGTTCGGTCGAGTCGTAGACAGCTATTTCACAAAAGATCACAAAAGAATCATCTTCTAATCCTCTGATAGATGTCTTTGAGCATAGTACCGATTTGTACAATCACGCCTTATGTCTTTTTTTTGAAACAAGTATGCTATAACTTTAACTTTGAAGTGCGGGGGCCTGTAGCACGTACACTCGCGCGCGACGATATTTCGTTAATACACATTATGGGTGAATTCAGACATCGTCAATAAAAATTAGAACAGCGTTGCTTACAATTCAGGAGTACACGATGAGCAGCTGATATGAAATGAGTAATTTTCCATTCCCTGTCGGCTAATTCGTCGGCGTTATATCTTTTACCATTATATACCGTAACGTAATTGAAAATACCATAATACAGAGTGATTCAGAATACGGTACTTTCCTTCCACTAGTGGATTCCTCGTATTTGATTGCTTCTAGATAATACGAAATGAACTCGTTCACGCGATAGACAAGTCTTATTGAGAATCTGTATTGAACTATAAGTAATATCATTTGTAGGTATAAAGAGAGAATCACACATAACGTGGATAAGACTGGTAATTAGTTACTATGAGCTGTTTATGCAAATATCGCCATATATCTATATCATGAACAGTTTCGTAATATTTGTATGCGGATTATGATTCGTACAGCTATAAGTCCGATTATTCAGAATCTTACTACTACTTTACAAGTATTTCTTGAAAAAAAGAGATATGGTGAAATGGTAATGGTAGAAAAAAAATGTGCCCGCCAAGTACGTAGCTCTTGGAATGATGTTTGGATATCACTACACGAAACAGCGAGGTCCGACTTCACGACGTATACTTGCGGGGAAATTGTAGCGCGTTGCAGGCTTCCCTAATATCATGCCAGAGACTGGCGATAGGTTTGTCGTGAATTTTCATTGTAAGTTAATTTGGGTACTTGCCGGATTTTTTTACATTTCAGATGTTTTTGACCCGGATTTCACTTCTTTTTGTAAGTTCGTGATAACTAACAATATAACCATGTCTCGTATATATACGATGTATATATACATCTCATTTAAATACTACCACGAAATTTTTCAATATAATTAACACTCTTATCTAATAAATATCAAACGATTGCCGTACAATTATTCGATGCGTGAATCTATGTGCATGAGATCCTAATGCAAAAAATGCCTTCATTGGTTTTCAATAGAGCTAAACAAATGTAATCTAAATGTGTATACTGTTCGGTTGTTATACTTTTACTATCGCTGTATATATATCATTGGATTGTTGATGCAATGTGAAATCATAATCCAATGATTCTTCGAGTGGCAATCTAATATTATTATCACTTAGATTTTATATCCTAGAACAATTGAGGAGCTGAATTTCAAAAGGGTATCTTTTGATAAATTTTCGATTTTTTTTTTTAAGAATCTGGTAGAAAATCCTTAACTTTGTTGATATTTTTCATAAAATTTTAGGAATTAAAATTTTTTTCAGTATAAAAAAAATAATTAAATTCACGCTCGGGATCAAAAGGAGATCTTTTTGTAATATTGAATAAATAATTCAGTATTTATCATTATCATTAAATTATATAAATATCATTAATATTTTTTTGTAATTAATATAATGTTATTTATGTTTTTACATTAATTTTAAATCAAAAATTAAAAAGGACACATTTTTTATCACTTTGGATCAAAAGGGCACTTTTTCTAATTTTAAATATTAATTACACTAGAAATTATAAAATTTTTTCAATAAAAATCACAGCTTCATCACTACAAGCTGATGTATGTGAGGAGGGGCCTCAGGTGGAGGGGCTCCTCAATCAATGTCGGGCGAGATATCGAGGTGCGTGGGTGGCGTTTTTGGATATCTCGGAAGGGTGTTGTCTAGGAAGGTAGGATCGAGAGGATGTAGTGGTAGCCTCCAGGCGATCTCTTCCTGCTCTCGGATGAGTGGTCCAGCTCCTGTAGTTGTCCGGCGTCGTTGGCGTGGCGGCAGCGTTCGGTGGAGGAACTAGGAGTTAGGAGTGTCGTAGGAAGGTCGGGCTGACATCTATCCAGGAAGTGAGGATAGACAGGTGTCAGTTAAAAAGTCGACAATGAGTAAGGTATCTCAAGTCTTTTATTTGGCTGTTCTCGATGCGGGAGTACAAAGAGATAGCGTGATGATACGCTGGTCACTGGTACCTGGATCACGTTTGGCTAGCCGAGCGCTGGGTTATATATTCGGGTCTCGTTCAATTTTAATCGCGAGAAAGCAACGGGTCACGTGATACCGCTTGGACTGCGGTGTGACGCCGCGTTGTGACGGGAAGCGTAGTTACGCTTGGCTGAGCCGGGCGGCTCGTGGACGCGGAGCGCGCGGTGTAGCGGGAGCGCGTAGTGTAGTGGGGCGGCCGTATAGGCGGTTGTCTGCCAGTAGGCGCCCTGAGGATTTAGTTAGAGCTATGCGTGTAACAAAGCACTATGTACGTAAATAAAAGAAATGGATAAAAAAAATTGTAGCTTAAAGTAAACAGTTTTTTATTTATATTGAAAAAAATAAAAATACCCTTTTGAAATTCAGCTCCTCAATTGTACTTTACGGAGAAAGACTTGTATTGATGTATGCAAAGGGATATTATAATTAATAATATAAAGAGAGTTGGGTGGATGAAGTGGTGATAGAAACATTTGAAAGTCAAGTAAGCTCTGTTTCTCTGTGAAGTGCGGTAAACACAGACCATTTATTACTTGCATCCTAATTTTATGACACATATTGTGGATACACTTGTTTATGTAAATCAATCACATTACAATAAATGGTTTGTAATTGTAGGTCTTAATAATACACATTAAATTTAATAATTGATAACTGCGTTATTAGCAGTACAGAAATTCATAGAGATTAGTGCACAGGCAAATTATACAAGTCAATTATCATAGACGTACACGGAAGCATATGGGTCATTCCATGTCAATTCAACGACGTTGCGACGGTGACCCTCTTCGATTTTTTTGATTTTTTAATATGTTTTCATAGACGTAGAAAGAAGTCTTCAGCTAAATTTTTAGCTCTCTATCTCCACCCATTCCGGAGTCATCGATTTTTGCTTAAAAAGTGTATATCTTTGACTATAATTATGATAATCTCATTTTATAGGGGGTCATCTTTTTTCATTTTCAACGCATTTTCCGGAAAAAAATTAAAAAACTGCAAAAAAAACTGAAAAAATCTTTTTGATGCTTTTCCGGCCATTTTTAGTCAAAAAATGCGTGTTTCGTTTAATGGGACACTTTTAATTTTTTTTCGTAAAAAATTCACAAAATTCTACGTTAAAAAACAAAATTTTTGAGCCATAACTCAAGATGGGCTTCAAATAACTTCTAGTTGTTTTTCAATTTTTTTTCTGTATAATAAATCAGAATAACAGAAAAAAAATTGTTTATTAATTTTTTTTACTAGAAGTCATTTGAAGCCCATCTTGAGTTATGGCTCAAAAATTTTGTTTTTCAACGTAGAATTTTGTGAATTTTTTTGAAAAAAATCGAAAGTGTCCTATCGAACGAAAAACATATTTTTTGACTAAAAATGGCCGAAAAAGCATCAAAAAGTTGAAAAAAAGAAATTTCTCAGTTTTTTAATTTTTTTACAGAAAGTGCGTTAGAAATGAAAAAAAATGACCCCGTATAAAATAAGATTATCATAATTATAGTCAAAGATATACACTTTTTAAGCAAAAATCGATGACTCCGGAATGGGTGGAGATAAAGAGCTCAAAATTTAGCTGAAGACTTCTTTCTACGTCTATGAAAACATATTAAAAAATCAAGAAAATCGAAGAGGGTCACCGTCGCAACGTCGTTGAATTGACATGGAATGACCCATATGCACAATAATTAGAATTCAGCCTTTGTGCTCATGTGACTAAATTATGTACCACTAATGATGAATGACGAACAATTATTGTTTTTTGTGTGTGAGAAGGAACGTATAACTCCTCACACTGGTTTTAATTTAAAAGAATGAACCTCACTTTATAGAACAATCGATATATTTTTAAAATCATTAAACTGCATAAATATGTTTACAAGGTTGTATTAAATATTAAGGATGAGGTTAAACTTGGGAATTTGATGAGTATTCTGAGCTTGGTTGACTCTTCGACTGCTCATTCCAGAACTCGACCTGGTACCCGGTTGACTAGGCGTTG
The DNA here is from genome assembly GCA_944452935.1 of Rhogogaster chlorosoma. Lineage (NCBI taxonomy): Eukaryota > Metazoa > Arthropoda > Insecta > Hymenoptera > Tenthredinidae > Rhogogaster > Rhogogaster chlorosoma. Next base: position 11,353,931 of record OX101800.1, on the reverse strand, counting down.
GGTTCTTTCCGCGTACTCAAGTTAACTTATATATTATACCATTTCGCGTGCAGACCTCAGATTTTTCCAACTTTCCAGGGTAGCAATGAAATATTTAGCGACCAGACGCGCAAACGTAATTATCAAATAGTTGCCCTTAGAACGTTGGGTCCATAAGGTACATCCATAAGGATGTACCCCTAATAAAACGTCTGATCTGCAGCCGTTGCTGTCGAATTATGGGTCTTTTGCTGATACTATAAAGAAATATAGCGACACAGTACTATAAATAACTATAGTGAGGCAGTACTAATTAAAGACTTATAGTTAGTGCCTACAGCAAATAAACTCTATTTTGTATTAATCCTACGCTATGTAGCCATCATGGCTTTTAGGCCTTCCAGGGAGTCGGTGAGGCCGAACAATTATGACAAGAAAATATTCCACCGAGATGTATACATTGACAATTGACTACTTCATGAAAATTATTAAAGATCTGATATAATTGAAAGTATGATTAGAATCAAACATCTTATTACTACACCTATGATTATATAGTAGAATATCCACCAATTGTGCAAATTCTACAAACTTGGTCGGAATGAATGAGATTAAAAGTGCAGTAACAGTGTCGACACTAGAGGTGTCACAATTTAAACTGGACATGACCAGTGATAATGACAATTTTAATCACTAGTTAGGATGTTTTTGTATGTTTTCGCAAGCCTGAGGTTTCCGGAGTAGGCTGACTTGTAGATTTTGTTCTAGACAGGACCAACAACAAGTTTGACGAATGAACTGATGTTCTTGAATTTTCACTGCTACAAATCTATAAAACAATCACTTGAATTAGTTCGATTGAATATGGCATGGAGCAGAAAGACCAATTGACAATAGAAGAGTGAGGTGTAAGAACTGATTTCCAGGGCTACTATTAAAAGAAGAACAACGAGAAGAATGTAACGTATTGACTGTAATAATAAAAGTACCAGCAATGATTCAACGATACAACCTTTTCTATGTCAATTTTCTTTTTCAATTGACAGAGATTTCTATAATGAGGATTTATAAACTTGTATAATACCATTTATATTAAAACGTCAGATTAGAATTTTTTTCCTCATGCAAAATTATTCCTCAACTTACCTAAGCTATCGAGTCGCCCATGTAGATTGGTTCAACTGATGATGATTGACGCTGTACAGACTTTCTGAGGTTTCCGGAGTAGGCCAACTTGTAGATTTTGTTCCATACAGGACCAACAACAGGTTCGACTGATGTACTGATGTTCTTGAATTTTCACTGCTACAAATCTATAAAACAATCAGTTGAATTAGTTTGATTGTGAATCCGAGAATGAGATGCTGAATTCTGAATTCAGCCAAAATGTGTATTCGTTGTAATAGTTATTGACTATAATAATAACTGATTTCCGGGGCTACTATAAACAGAAAAAGAAAGAAAAAAATGTAACGTATTGATTGTACTAATAAAAGTACCAGCAGCGATTTAACGATATAACCTTTTCTATGTCAATGTTCTTTTTCAACTGACAGAAATTTCTATAATGATAATGAAATTCATGAATTAGTATAATACCATTTATGTTTAAACAACAGATTAGATTTTTTACTATTATTCAGAATTATTCTCAACTTACCAAAGCTATTGAGTCGCCCATGTAGCTTCGTCCAACTGATAATGATCGACACTGGACAGGCTTCGGCTTGCTTTATTTGAAATCTTTTTTTCCAAGTAAGAGCATATACATATGTGTGTCATTGGTTCGTCGTTATCAACGATTCTTTCCTGCGAAATTCAAAGAAATTAGTCATCTTTTCTACCGGTAGCTGTCTTTTATTTAGCGCTGTCTTGATTGATGACGACCGGTCTTATGATCGATGCAGTACAGTAGCCTCCCGCTAAGTGCATGCTCGCTAAGTGCGTGCCTGGGCACTTTCCCTTCGATCGAGCATAGATAGTGTTTCCCCGCCGTGCACAAAATGCGTAGCTTTATCCTTGTCGCACTTTCATCGGTCGGTGATCTGACTCCCCACTCCGCCAGTCCCAAGCTCCGCTGACGCGGCGGAGTAATGGTAACTCACTAAGTGCGCGTTTCCATCATACAGCCACACAGGCGCGCACTTAGCGAGGCGCTACTGTTTCGTGGACAAACTCACTGATTAAACTCACTTGCCGATGACCACTATTATCTCTTGTTTTTTATATTCATTTATGATTATGATACAACATTATTGTATCGGAGTGTCTATTCATACAGCAACTGTACGAACACGTATAAATTATTCGTACAGCACCTGTACGAATACGTATAAATTATTCGTACAGCAAAAGTACACAATTTATACTCTCACGTACCCATTCGTTCCGATAGTGTACAGTGGAACCTCGTTATATTGCATCGCGTTATATTGCATAGCTGCCGGTTTTCCCCTCACACGTACTCTTACTCACACAATTTGCGCTCCCCCACTATGCTCAGATGTGTAGTGTATGGTGCGCGGTACGGATATTTTCAAATATAGTTACGTGCGCCGACTGCGCGATTCATCTTTTGGAGGCGTGGTTTCGAGATACAATGTTGTGTGGAGAGGGCCCTCACTATATTGCCATTTCTCAGAATTTCTCTCCCCTACTGGCCCGCACCATGCAATATAACGAGGTTCCACTGTATTGAGAATTGTGATTTTTCAAACGACGAACGACTCCAAAGTATAACCTCAAAGTATTCGTTCAACAATCGCACTGAAATTCGTATGAGCCTGACCGTACGAAATACAATTTAAAATACAGAAAACGAAATTCAGAATAGTTATCACCAATTCTTTGTGGGTTGTTAGAATATTACGTAAATAATACGTGCTTTATAAAAACGAGTACATATATAGATCAGTGATTATACTACGAAAAACGTTTCATACTGTGCAAGCGATATCGTAGCATAGTGGTTAGAGCATCCGATTAGAAATGCGAGCGTCCCCGGTTCGAATCCCCCGACTATCTTTCAGGAAAGAAAAAAGCGACGGTGCGACAGACAGAGAGCTCGGCTTGCGCCGGTGCGGAAGGGGAAGTAGTGGTATGAATGCGTCACAAGAGGCCGTCGTATATCCTAATCCCAATTCGTGCTACAAATTTGGGTATCTCGGATGATATTTACTTAGGAATCGATTGTAACTTCTTTTTTTTTTTTAGCGGGATGAACACACTTATCATTCGCGTGTCTCGAATATAATATTAGTAGTGCAATATAATCACCCTTACAAAAAAAATTTCAAAATTTTGTCCGAGAATTGCGTGGCTAGGTGGTGCACGAACGAGATTGATGATTTTCCTTAACCGTGAGCCGCGTGCGAGCCAGTTGTCCGGAGGTTAGCAGTCGAGTCATAGGCCGTCAGCCCACCGACCAAAATGTGTAATGATTTTATAACGTATGCTCTCTAGGGTCTTGGCAGTCATAAACATAATGATCAATGAACAAGCAAAATTAGCGCTTGCCCGTGGAACTTTTATTGGACAAGTTAATTGTTTATCGCATAAAGAAATCACGTATTTTAATGATAGTCTAGCGTATGCCAAGCATATACGATATTTCATCGGGAATAAATCCGACGGAAACCGATCGGCATACGTGTCGCGTGGGTCCCAAGGGTCACCATATGCCCTCAAATGTATTGAGAAATAGGGCATTGTTGAATCCACAGTATTACCTATGCCATTTTCAAATTCAACAGCTTTTGGCATTAAATGCACAATTATCGAAGGGCATACCTCTCGCGCGGGTCTGACAATCTTCACACCTGTATACCTGTGTATAAATATAAGGGTAATTGCGATAATAGTATAATATTGTACTAAGATTGCAAATTGACCAAGTACATCGTAGTTTGTTAATTCTTGCAAGGGCATACGTCTTTCGAGGAACACATCCTCGAAAAACTAATCGAAAGTGGTCAAAATTTCCGGCCAATTTGCAATAATAGTATCACTTATGCCATTATGATTTTCATCAAGTGTGTATATAATTATGCAAGTTGTGCGAACGGCATACAAATCGGATGGAACAAAAATGTTTTAATCCGATAAAAGAGTCACGCTAAATTTTTAAACAATTGCTATGACAGTATAACGTATGCCATTGTAGTGTTGGATATTCACCTTATTATGTCAATTTTGTAATGGCATACTAATCCGGTGTTCCAAAAATTCACTCTGGCTGGTGTTGAATATCGGCGTGGGCGCCGCACGGCTACTATACGTACCTGACACTCGCTCGACGCTCCGGGTCCTTTGCCTTATAAACTCGGCCCTGCGCGTTGCTTGGGCAGTTCTATATATGCGTAGTGCGCATAGAGCGTCAGTTGGTTTCAAATAGAGCAGGAGAAATGCTGCTCCAAAAGTCGTGGCGTCCTTCCAGATTGCACACGTGGTAATTTGCAGCGCAACCGCTTAATTATTTGTGGTATTTTAAAAGCAAATTCAGCAAATACAGAAGATGTTGTGCTTTGTGTGTGGTAAATGTGATCATGCTGTTAAACGCTTCAAAGCAGAAAGATTATCAAAATGTGCGGAAAGTTCGGCGTGTAGGACTCATTTCAATTTGAAGTACAAACATTGCAAAGTGCCTACAGAAAGCGATGCCGATGTTGGTTATCACAGCCGCTGTTACAGCACTTTCAATGCTTTGAAGCCACAACATCGACTATCAACGCAATCGAGCACGTAAGTGAAGTAGAATTAATCATTATTCTTGAACGCCATCAATGGGAAAATATTTGACAACGTACTGCGAGGATATAGCCTGAGATATTATTGTTATACTCCAACGGTCGGACCTTGCCGAGGCAGGTATCAAATATCACTTCATATTTTAAATACACTATGTATATCGATATTTTATGATTAATAGATTCCAATGATGAGGACTTTTCGGGAGTAAACGATGATTATCCGGATGATGAGACTGATGAAGAGACAGAGGATGAGTCGGATGATGAACCAAAATATGACGATATCACCGATGAAGAGGAAGATAAAGAAGCGGCTGTTTCAGAAGATGAAGATAACTGAATGTTGTTTATTTTTCGTTTAATGAGATGAAATGACATGACGCTTTTTTTCGAAATTTTATGAATTTTATTGTATTGTAAATGAGACATAAGCGTGTTATTTTAAAAGTGATATGAATGAAAATAAAATAATCATATGCATTTTTGAATGAACCATTATTTATTGATTTATGTATTAAGCAGGTTTGTCTCGCCAGATTCGTATGCCGTCCAAGAAACTTATATAATTATGTAATATCGAACAAAAACCTCAATGGCGTACGTAATATTTTCATTAAAATTGTTCAAACATTTAGCGCGACTCTTTCATCGAATTAAAACATTTTTGTTCAAATCGATTCGTATGCCGTTCGGAAATCGTGTATGATTACATATATATTTGACAAAAATCACACTGGCATACGTTATACTATATTCACCAATCGACCTGAAATTTTGCACTCGTTTTCCGCGTATGCCACCGGGTAAGACACTTGCGAATCGTATGCCGGTGATTTGAACAATTAATCTCATCGCAATGAATCATGTATTACAAGGGCATACGTGATACTATTATCGCAATTACCCTAATATTCATACACAGGTATACAGGTGTGAAGATTGTCAGACCCGCGCGAGAGGTATGCCCTTCGATAATTGTGCATTTAATGGCAAAAGCTGTTGAATTTTAAAAGGGCATAAGTTATACTGTGGATTCAACAATGCCCTATTTCTCAACACATTTGAGGGCATATGGTGACTCTTAGGACCCACGCGACACGTATGCCGATCGGTTTCCGTCGGATTTATTTCCGATGAAATATCGTATATGCTTGGCATACGCTAAACTATCATTAAAATACGTGATTTCTTTATGCAATAAACAATTAACTTATCCAATAAAAGTTCCACGGGCAAGCGCTAATTTTGCTTGTTCATTGATCATTATGTTTATGACTGCCAAGACCCTAGAGAGCATACGTTATAAAATCATTACACATTTTGGTCGGTGGGCTGACGGCCTATCACGCAAAAAGAAATATTTCGCGTGACTCTTGCGTGAATCTATTACAATCCATCGTGCGAATAGCCACAGCGTAACTTCTTTTTTTTAGCGGAAAGAGGGATTCTGAAAAAATTATACAGGAGTGTAGTTTTTTTTCAACCACATAATTTCAGCAGCTCTTGCCGCTGTGCCAAGCGTTGGGCAGCCTTTTGTTAACGTAGAATGCACATGAATGTACTAAAGTTTCGATTGATTTCTCAAGAATAACTGAGAAGCGCATCTTACTACCTGCACCTGTTATACTCCTGGTCATGTGTACTAAAGATGCATCGAATCGGTGACCCGTACGTTGTAGCCTCCTTTGTAAGAGTGGTTCGCAAAGATAAGCTCGGCGGAACCAATACAGGGGCCGCACCTGGACTCGTCAAAACCATCGTCCGGTAAGTTATCGTTACATATTTATGTTTGTGCCGCTGCTACTTTAGTGGCTAAATATTGAACTCAACACAGCTATGATCGAGGCTTGGCATATCTATTTATCGATGATGGTATTAGAAAATAATTTTTGCATGCTCAATAATTACATGAAATAGGTATTAAGTTTTACAAAAACTATACTCTTCGGTCATCTGGATGTAGTTGTACAACTTTTCTTTAGACATATGTTTTTTAAAGTAATAATAGTATAACATTGAAATAAAATAAAATAAGATCTATAACACTATATATTTATAATATATATATATATATATATGGGGCATTCCACGCCAAATCGACCTGGTCGTGACCCTTGACCTCTCAGATCCGGTCCGCGATTTTTTGTAAAATTGTTCAGACCTTGAGTAGCAATCACAATTTTTTTCCGATTTTTCAAAATAAATTTGAGTGAGTCATGAATTTTTGAATTTTTTTTTCCAGCACCGCGATGGCCGTGATCGAAAAATCTGAAAAAATTCTCGAAAATTCTGTTTGAGAAATAAAAATTTTCGAACTAAAATTCAAAATGTCTGGGCTCTTGCTTCTTGATTTTCGAGCGTTTTTTTTTTTTTTTTCTTGAATCTCAACGTGAAATTGTGATTAAATGAGAGCGATCACTGTTCGTGATCGGTCATGAATCAACTATAGTTGACTACGTCAAAAAAAAAATATATCGGAACAACTTCCGGATTCATAGTGATATTCTCAAAAAAACCTAAAAAGAAAACAGGTCGAAGCAAGAGCCCAGACATTTTGAATTTTAGTTCGAAAATTTTCATTTCTCAAACAAAATTTCCGAGAATTTTTTCAGATTTTTCGATCACGGCCATCGGGGTGCTGGAAAAAAAAATTCAAAAATTCATGACTCACTCAAATTTATTTTGAAAAATCTGAAAAAGATTGTGATTGCTACTCAAGGTCTGAAGAATTTTACAAAAAATCGCGGACCGGATCTGAGAGGTCGAGGGTCACGACCAGGTTGATTTGGCGTGGAATGCCCCATATATATACAGGGTGAGTTTTCTCCGGGTCCAAATGAGGAGGAGCTTATCACCGCCGATGCTCCGCTCACGTTATCCCACTTTATTCGCTTTATCCCACTGTTATCAAAATCTAACTTTACATCAAGCTGTCGAAACTTTGTTTGGTCGAGTAAGGTATTGTTGACTGTCAAAAGTCCTAATCTGATCATTGTTTTCATTCGACAGTCAACAATACCTTACTCGACCAGACAAAGTTTCGACGGCTTGATGTAAAGTTAGATTTTGATAACAGTAGGATAAAGCGAATAAAGTGGGATAAAGTGGGCGGAGCATCGGCGGTGATAAGCTCCTCCTCATTTGGACCCGGAGAAAACTCATCCTGTATAAGTATGAAAGTATAATAGTATAATTTTTATATGATATAAACACAATAGTTTAGTTTTAAGTTAAGTTATGGTCGTACTTTTAATTCCGACAATCGCCACACATCCAAAATTTCGTTTTTGGAGGTTTTTTCATTGCAACACAAGGTAGATGGTACCACGTGAGACAGTAATCGCATCTAATCGTTACATTGACGTCATGGGTGCTCTTATTAAGGCTGGAATTAGCACCAACGGTGTCCTCTAAATCAATCCGACACCGACCACATTCCCATTGACAGTTTTGTTTCTTCACTTTGTGAACATTTTTAACAATTTGCCATGCATCTTTCGTGAAAAATCTTCTAATTAAAGGTACATTGACGTCTTCGTCGAGTATAGCGTAAGTGACTAGTTCGGGCCTCGCCTCTACATCCTTTTCTTCAATTACCTTACCTAAAACCGCGGCTTCAGCAACTGCGTCATCAACAAACCATTTCAACATGGTACAAATTTTTACCGATTCCCTCTGTTTTGAGAATGGGAGCTTCTTGGGATTCGCGTCTTGTTTAGCTTTTTTCGGCAGACCGATTATCGTGTTTTCAGCGCCCTTGGGTCGACCTTTCCGTTTCATAGCAGGAGCCATGATAATATTCTCCAAACCTCGCTTTTCTTGAAGTACACTGTCGAGCCTCACTGGAGTATCATTTTGTGCCGATGAAACCGTCCGGGAAGTACTCGCTGATATGTTTGTTGGGACCCGTACTTCTTGATTTAAACCCGAGTCTGAATCCGCAGAAATAGATGCTTCATTTTCTTGATGAACGAGGGGCGCCGAAAATTCCAGGTCACTTTCGCAATCGCTTGTCCTCGATCGTTCGTGATCTTCGTCAGATCTAGTTATATTGATTTCGCAGCCTTCCTGCCATGCTTTCTTTATTTCAGCCAACACTTGCATGCGCTTCACGAATATATGCCCTGTCACCTCCGACGCGAGACTGGAAAGGTCTTTTGTAAGCAGAGCAGCTTTCCGATATTTCTCGTGCCGTGAGAGCACTCTTTTTCCGACACTAGCCGATGTCACAGTATATGGTGCGGTTTCCTCTACATCGTCGATAGTGGGTTCAAACACCCTCTGATGTTTATAATAATAATCGCGCGTTCAGCGCTTGTCACAGATCGCAGCGTTAGCGAGAGTCATTTGTAGTTTCTCCCTTAACGCAAATATATGCCTGTAAAGATAACACAAGTTCATCATATGATTATAACAAGTATTATTTGGAACAGTATTGTGCACACTTATGCCATCGCACCAATCCCACACACACCAATTCGTGTAACTACGCTGCAAGTATTCTGTGGCATAGAGAAAGGTTCTAAAGAGTTAGGCCACTTTTTTGGTGATTAGAAATACTTGGGGCTTAGGCCACACTTACCTGCAAGGTAGCTGCATCGATGTGCATGGCGTACAATCGCAACGATTAGGGTTAGCGTTAAAAATTCTTGCGTGATCCCGGATTTTATAAAAGTCTTCTGCTGTTGGTCCGTTTTCAATTTTCGTGTGAGCTCGATGCTTGAGTTCTCAGAAATTCTTTTTAGCCCATATGAAGCAGATCAGCCACTTTCTGTCGTTGTTTTGGGTCCAGCCGTCTCGTTTGCGGGAGATGTTGGTGCAGGCTCTGTCAAATTTAACGCATATTATAAATCACACTAATTATTCAGATGCATAAGTATGCACATTTTTGGAACATGTAAAAAAATTATTATATACTATACCCTGTAACGTTTCAGGATATGCCGGAATTTGAAAAATGTAGGTATATCCGCCGTTATTGTGAGTTCTTTGCTCAAAAGATGAAATAAGTTGAATTTTGAGTTTATTTGGGCACTTCACGATACTAGGAGGTGGGGAAAAGTTGGTTTTGCCACAAAAAGCCACCTGACCTAGGTTTTTTGTGTTTTCCTGGCTAATCTCGGACTCGGACAATTTCTTGCCAAAGCCGTCAGTCTTTGGACTCGATCGATCGCTCGATAAAGCCTCCGACCCCAGCAGACTCGATTAATTTCTTAATAAAGCTGCCTCCCTAGAGCAGAACCGGTGGTTTTACTCACAAGCCTGCTTCCTAGTTCTATCCTGATTTCTTTACTAATTTCCTACGCTCAGATCTGGGGTTTGCACCCAAGACTGTACACCAGACTCGGAAGATTGCTCTTCAAAGCTGTTTCCTAGCGTGATCCTATCTCGGCTGTTGCAGCAATAGTTAGTTAAGAAATGAGTGGCGGAAATCTCGGACAAAGAACTTAAGCAGTTGCTTCTGTCAACATAAATTGTTTTAATGAAATTAAATGCTCGATTGTTCGACTGATTTCTACAAAATAAAAGTAACATCAAGTTAACAGGAATTTTCTTATCATTTAACTTAATCTATGGCTCTTTTCTGTTCTGAGTATTGTTTGAATTTTCTGAATTATTTAATTTATTCGATCGAATGTCAAGCTAATTTTAAGTCAAGACTTCTATTTAAATGGTTTGCTATCCTCGGAATTCGCGCAGCGATAGACTTTTACGTTTTTATATTTCCTTTTCTAAATTTCTATTTCTTTCTAAATTGTATTTCTACGGACTACGAGCGCTTTGCTTCGTGTCATTAAATTTTATCTATGCTTTGTGAGTCGACTACGAGCGCTTTGCCACGTATCGCTGGTGAGGCATTGCCGCACCGGCCTTTATACAAAATTTCGGTCGTTGGTGACGTCACCGACGTTTGCCGCGCTGGTGGGGATCTAACCGTTTCACGTTTGATGTTCGTCTATCCTCTTCCCTCTCATAGGCTAGCCGAACCGTTACAACCCTCAAGCGTTGATGATTGTGCTGGAATTTATTTTTCGACACAATCAACGACTCACCATCTTTGCTTACAGTCAGCTTGAACGAAGCTTCGCATTGCTTTTGGAAAGTTCTGTAAAAATAATCTAAATTGGACATAGACAGAATCATTGATTCATATTACCATGTATACTGGTTGCTATACGTCGAGCTTAGGATCAGTGAATTAATAGGGTAATGGGGCAAAAGTGAGTGATCACAATGTATTCGGTACTATGTGGCAATTCTGCGGGACCACTTCAAGGACCCCCTACCTCCTCCTCTACTTATTGCTCTCTACTATCCTGATAACTCGCAAAGATCCATGATAACGAATTTTCTTACTATTCGGTTGTTAGGCGTCATTTCGTAACGCTTAATCTTCGAGAATAGGCCTGGTGGAAGGGGTAATTGTCTGACAAACGATTTGATACGTTGGTAAAACCTAACTATACAAGAATTGACAGTCCACCGTGAGAGAAACAATGCATGTCTCACATGGGAACACTTACGATGGAGTTCTTTGACCAGTTGAGGTTGTCTTGAAATTCTTCCCTCCATGAATACAGCAATACGTTATGGTATAATATTTGAATTTATCGTTGATGTGCCTTTTCACCCCTTTATTACGGCAGCACGCTATTGACTCCGAGTTACGCCGATAATAAGTGCAGAATGACGCGTTCTGAACTTCACGCAAGCGTTTCTCGAAATCCTCCATGGTCTCAAATCTCTCCCCATCCACGAAGTCGCGATTTACTAAAGGAAGTCCTTCTTGATCTTCATTTAATTCTTCCGATGCTGACGGGTGGTCAACATCAGAATTCGCTGGAATTCATCAACAACTAGCAATCGAGGGTACATAAAACGCGGGCTGCTGACTAAATTATGTTTGTAATCTAAAATTTGTTTGTTGGTGCTATTTTTATTTCGTAGTTTGCTAATGCGAAAATATTTTCATATTATGGACTTTACTATACCGATACGTACAATAAATTCAGACACTAATTATAAAATGTACGTATGTTACTTTCATTCGCTTACACTATTTTTACTTTTGAACAAAAATATAGTAACAGAACTACATAATATATCAACATTTTGAAAGAACCCGTTTTGCAGTTCCTTGAGACACGTGACAATGAGTTACAGTGATTTTCGACTCAAACCAATACTTTTACCAGCACAGGTGTAGAAAAATAAATGATACGCGCCTTACAAATGACGGCGCGGTTACATTGTTACAGCTGTTTCGGTCGGCAAGTGAACGTTACGGCAATAAAAATCATTTTTGTGAAATATAACTCTGGTCCGTTTCTACTAATACGTAATTAGTGAGTTATGAACAATTAAAAGTTCACGTAATCGCTGAAGCACGACGAAGTGCGGGGATACAATGAAAAATGTATTCATACACAATATACTTACGTTCTCGTTCATCACTATTTTCCATTTTCGAAATGATTCACATTTCACTAAACAACACACAATAGATACCTTTTTTTCACGTATCAATATCTAGTTGATGTTCCTTTTCTGCTTTGATCTTGCAACCTTATCCCGAGAACGGTTGTAGGCGAATTGATGTTCCCCGCCGTTGACAGCGTGGTAAAAACAAAGCTAAGAAATGTGTTGCAGAGTTGCAGATCGAGTTGCTAACGAATTAGAAATACTACTCAGGGTTTGTAGCGAAAACTATCATAGCTATGGCACCACCAGCGTGTCGAACGTCGTGAAATACAATTTATATGCAATTACATGCATACTTTCAATTCAAATATTAATAGACGATAACACCTGTATTCCTCAGACTTACGCACCGTCGGGAGTGTAATGGAAGAATCTACGTCGAATCGGACGAACTTTCGAGTTTATTGTACTCGTTGTAAAAATTTTGTTTTTATTGAATATGTTTGCGAGAATTTAATACATAATATAGATGAATTGATCGATAAATATGATATAGCGTTTTCTTGTATTGGCGCCACCGTTTTGGCGCCGGACGTTTCGGTGCGGGATGTTTCGACGCCGAGATTAAGGTATGGACTCTTGACCGTCATAATCGGACAGTTAGGTGACTGTCATCACTATGCGCGTGGTTCGGGCCTAGAAAAATGTTACAATTTTGTCTGAGAATTCTATGGCAGGATAGGTGGTGCCGACACCTGAGAGATGATTTTCCCAATCTGTGAGCTGAGTCGCGTCGCTAAGCGACGCAAAGCGACGTGACCCGAGCGAGCCACTTGTCTGAGAGTTTAGTAATAATGTCCGCTGCTCTGGGTAATAATAAGTAGCGGAAATATATTATTGAAGTCGTAAATTCGATTCAGAATATCTGTGGGTCCAAACGTCAGACGAGGCCATTCGACTGATTCCACACACACACACACACATGGGAAGCACCCAGTCGGTGACTGTGGCTCTTGAAAGGCTTGAGGCTAGAGTAGGTTAGGCCATTCGACTGATTCCACACACACACACACATGGGAAGCACCCAGTCGGTGACTGTGGCTCTCGAAAGGCTTGAGGCTAGAGTAGGTTAGGCCATTCTACTGATTCCACACACACACACACATGGGAAGCACCCGGTCGGTGACTGTGGCTCTCGAAAGGCTTGAGGCTAGAGTAGGTTAGGCCATTCGACTGATTCCACACACACACACACACACATGGGAAGCACCCAGTCGGTGACTGTGGCTCTCGAAAGGCTTGAGGCTAGAGTAGGTTAGGCCATTCGATTGATTCCACACACACACACACACATGGGAAGCACCCGTCGGTGACTGTAGTTTTTTAAAATCATATACAGCTGATCTGTGGGCGGCAGCAAGAAAATTCCGACCGATAAATAAGGGCCACCCGAATATCTATACTACTCAATTATAACTAAGTTTCAGAAATACCGAAATGCCTGTATTATTACTGATTAGAAAAATATCTGTATTCAATCACTAATTTCGGCGCTAATTATCATTTCAATATTCAAAAATACCATCATCGATAAAGGAGAGCGCTCAGCCCAGCTCATAGTTGTGTAGAGTTCGATATTTGGGAACTTAAAGTAGCGCTGGCTTGGACAAAAATCGCTGACGATAACTTACCGGATGATGGTTTTCGTGAGTCCAGGCATAGCTCCTGTACTTTTTCCGCAGAACTCTTCACGAACCACTCTGGAGAAAACCATTGTTCCATTCCGTGTTACTGCAGTAACTTGCGGTCGGGCCGTAGCTTATTAAAAATCAGAATTCTCGACACAATATCGAAATGGATTGACGCGTGAGAGTATAAATTGTGTAATTCTGCTGTACGAATAATTTATACGTATTCGTACAGTTGCTGTACGAATAATATATACGTATTCGTACAGTCGCTGTACGAATAATTTATACGTATTGGTACAGTTGCTGTACGAATAGCCACGTCCTTATTGTATTCATGAAACGCAAGTTGAAGCTTTCATAATTTATGAATCACCAAATATTGTAAATATAAAATCCGAGTCATTATTATTTCACGATCTGTCGACTGCACGACGAAGAGGTTAACTTAGAACCCTTTTTCTTCTTGTCTTGTAATTGGCACTTTGTGTAACTTTGTGGCACTTGATTCTTCTTCTCCTGAGGTTTATCCCGTCATCGGAGGTAGCCAAGATACGTTATTATTATTATTAGATTCTCTTCCTTCCTTGCTTAGGTAGGTATTAGGTTATAGGTTAAAAACTCCACAAATTCACATTAACTCCATAAACTCCACCAAAGAATGTAGCCAACCAAGGGCACTTTATATCACATCAAAAATTTAACCGGCATCGATGATCCATGGAGCATCGATTATATTTGTTTATATTGATTCATATAGATCGAAATTATTACGGTTGAAGCCATAGTATATAACTCTATGGTTGAGGCGAAGCGCTTTTTTCTCTGACCCGAGTACCCGCCGCGTGCGCTGCCATGCGGCCATTTAGACGTACCAACCACTTCGTTACTTTATTTATATCTAGCAACTGCGTGCGAGTTCACATTCGGCTCAAAATCAATAGGGGGCTGGGAAAAGTCGGCAGATACCTACCTTTAAAATCTCAATTATATGCGTGCGACTATTCGACAGATATCGTGGTCCTTGTCTGCGGTCGAAGAAGAAGAAGAAGAAGAAGAAGATTAATTTTTTTGTAATCTTTTTCAGCTTTCAACAATTATTATTTCGAGATCCGTTCGAACGATTTGGTTAAGATGTAAACTAGAAAGTCCTTGTTGGTAAGTCTTAGAGCCCTGTAAATTTCATCTGGAAATATTATCCCCTTCCGGAGATATGATGTACTCTCACATGCAAAAATGTGGTTTCAAAGACCCCCCGGGAAAAGAATTCTTGCTAGCGCTCGCCTACTAGTAAAAAAAAAAAAAAGTGGGGAGGGGTACTTCCCGGCGATTCGCTACCGCGAATCTTGATTATATCTACAATTCGATATCTAATGTGGTCTATATGTGCTACCAGTGAATATTTAGTTTGTTATTGACTACTAATTTTAATGAATCCATTGTTTTGTGGAACAGTTTTTCTATTCAATCTTAGAATTTTCTAACATCGTTATTTTCGCCCTCTGCGTGTTTATGATTTGTTATCTTGAATAGCTGTTACAAAATTCACGAACAGGATTGAATTAACAAGGGATTTAAATACAGCTCTGCTTACGAATGTATGCACAAATAGAATAGTTTATTCATAATTAATAATTCATCATACACGTAATGTATAGTTTTGTGATATATTCGATGTTGCATTAAAAGCGTTAGTATCAGCATCAACAGGTTGACTTAAATTATCACAGTTAGTTATATTACACCAACAAGGAATGACATGTAGTATCGAATAGGTAGATTAAGTCAGTAGTTGGATTCACAGCAGAGGTTGTTTCATACGGATACAGGCCAGTGTGTACGGTTTAAAGCGATTGATCAAGTAGTTATTAATTTATAGTGTATATATGAGCTTGAAATATCTCATAAGTGCCTAGATGGTTAGAAATAGTACAGTTAATTTCCCGGAAATTTAAAAAAGATGCTCCATAATTTCAAATGATTTCAGAGGATTCATGTCATTTCACTAATAATCTAATCGATAGCATATTTCAAGGTATCCACCGATTTAATTAGATTTCTAAAGCTATTAAATGTTGCAACTTATTTCATAGACCATGCCATAGTGTGGGTAAAATCCACGTTTCTACTCTTCATAAAGTAACATTTTTTACAATACCCGTCGGAAAAGCTTTTTCTGATGTTGTGTGATTGTACACTCGCCTTTGGCTCGTGTAGCTCATTCACACTTGTTAGAAAAAGTTTCAACGCTCTCGTATCGTACTGTACTATTTTCAACTCATTGTGCGAAACTCGGTTCCTCATGCCTGTTGGTAGTGTGCAAAGTGCCAGATTTACACACTTTCATATGTAAAAATAATTAAGTTCTTTCGTTTGAAAATAATAATCTCTAAAATATTTTTCTTCTATTCATCTTTTTCAATTTAGTGTCAAGTTGTGTTGACACGTACGAATTTACGAACTAAATAATCGCGTTACCAGTATTTCAAATTAATTACATGTTATTTATGAATGATAAAATTTATGTGACGATTAATATAAAACAATTGTATCAAAATCAAATGAGCTTTGCTTTTCTGATATAACTTGTATATCTGGAACTTGCATTTCCATCGATACACTACAAAAAGGGATATATAGAAGTCTAAATCTAAACCACGAGTGTTTTTTGGCTCCGATGTTTTCATTTCTTTACTTTCGAAGACTAATAAAATTTTATGCTTTTGAAAATCATTTTTAAGAGTATCTTGTTTTAATCTCCCAGCGAGAGCTTTGCCGGCTACACCCTTACCAGGGGCTCCGCCCCTGGACCCTACGTCTTGCACTTAAATTGCAATTTATGTACTATACTTTCTTATTTTCTTGTGTTCTTCCCAGGTCAAGGATTCCTCACACTAAGTTTGAAAAAATAGTATACGACACGTGTACGTGCATACTAGGGTGGCCCTTAATATGGGTAAAAAAAAAATTTGTTGCGCCGCCCTCCAAAACGGTTCCAAATAATAAAAAAAAAAAAAAACTACGCGAAGCCCTAGCTATGTCCGTTAAGAGGAAGACGTGCCTGTAAGCATGAACTCAAATTTAAATATCAATTTTTTTTCATGATTGGAATAATTTTTTTTTGTAATCCAGTTTATGTGTTAATTTGTTTTTTAACTTTCCGAAGCAATTGTATATTAGTATTCAATATGCAGAACAAATAATGAGGTCCTCCTGGATATGATGAGCGTTTGGATTAACCATCCAATTATTTTGGCGTAATAGTATGATTGTGAATAAATTGGTCACGGCAAAAGAAGTTTCACACCAACATAAATTTTGAAAAAATAACGATGCCGATCAGGAAAACATAATGACTTTTATTAAAATTACGGGAAATTTCATGCTTACAGGCACGCCTTCTTCTTAGCGGACATAGCTAGGGCTTCGCGTAGTTTTTTTTTTTATTATTTGGAACCGTTTTGGAGGGCGGCGCGATGAATTTTTTTTTTGACCCATATTAAGGGCCACCCTAGTGCATACTTGTATTGGTACTGTACTATTATAATACTTTTGATGATCAGCAATTTCAAATATATTAGTCAGTTTGGTAATCAGTCTGCATTGCTGATGTATACGTAGGTGAAGTTAATGGTTTGTAGGCTGGAAGGAGTTGGTTCATTTGAAGAAGTTACGTAGAGTGTTGTAACTTTGGAGCAGCTGTGGGCTACCTCTGTTTTGGGACATCGTCTTGCTGAATTGTTATTTTGGTCTGGTCCAATGGATTATTAATAGGATAGGAATGGTCCAAGTGACTGTAAAAGATATAAAATAACATAGAATTAAATGAGAGACTTCAGTATATATTACTACTCATTTTCCTAGCATTGTTATTACTTTGGAGCTATGGGCTGTGGGCTAACTTTGTCTCGGGACGCTGTTTTGCCGAAGTGTTACGTTCTTTTATTTCAACCGAGTGATAATCCGAACCTTGGTATTGGTACATCGTTTTGTCAAAGTATTATTTTCGTCTATTCCAATGGATTGATAATAGGATAGGAATGGTCCAGGTAACTGTGAAAGATATAAAATAACATAGAATTAAATGAGAGGTTTTGGTATGTTACTACTAATTTTTCTAGCATTGTTATTATCTTGGAACTATGGGCTTTGGGCTACCTTTAACTTGGGACGCTGTCTTATCGAAGTGTTATGTTCGTCTATTCCAATGCATTGATAATAGGATAGGAATGGACTAGATGACTGTAAAAGATATAAAATAACAAAGAATTGGAGAAAAGATTTCAGAATATTACTATTAATTGTCCCAGCATTGTTATCATTTTGGAGCTATGAGCTGAGGGCTACCTTTGTCTTGGGATACTGTATTGCCGAAGTGTTATATTAGTCTGTCTCAAAGGATTGATAATTAGAACCTTCGTCATGGGATATAATTTAGTCAAAGTGTTATCCACGTCTATTCTAATGGATTGATTATAGGATAGGAATGGTCCAGGGGGCTGTAAAAGATATAAAATAACATAGAATTAAATGAGAGGTTTCAGTATATATTACTACTCATTTTCCTAGCATTGTTATTACTAAGTAGCTATGGGCTGTGGGCTACCTTTGTCTTGGGACGCGGTATTGCCGAAGTGTTATTTTCGTCTGTCTCAACGGATTAATAATCGGAACCTTTGTTTCGTGATGTCGTTTGGTCAAAGTGTTATCTTCGCTTATTCCAATGGATTGATAATAGGATAGGAATGGTCCAGGTAACTGTAAAAGATATAAAATAACGAGGAATTGAAGGAAAGACCTCAAAATATTACTACTCATTTTTCTAGCATGTGTCATCATAAGGGAGTATTCTGGATCTTGAACGTTAACATAGCGCCTAACGTTAATTTTCAGCGCTCGTGTTATCGTTGCCTATATGGTTCGTTTCGGGTGGAAAATACAAGGTCGCTAAGCAACTTGAACGTTAATCATCGATAATTAACCATTCAACTCAGGCAAAACCCGACGCTGTGATGACGCTAACTAGCAAACAAAATCATAGTCTCGGCCCAAAACGAGCGGCTGGCGTTACCGCGCGTACTAAAAACTCTCGTCAGTAGTGCCTGATCGGTAGGTAGCGATATCATGGAGTCAGGATTTCCTCGTTTCCAATTGTTGATTGCCCAAACATATAGGGGCCTGCGGAGATGAACGGGTGTAGCAGGGAAGCGCAGGCGCGCAAAGTTAACGTCGGTGGTATGATAACGCCAAGAGATCCAGAATCGCACCTCGAGTGATGGTAGGAAACATACGAATCAATAGATAAGTAACGAGTCATGCATTTAGTGGAAATAAAGTGGCCGAGGCTGTTTTATAGATCCATTATTGTGTGAACAAATGTATCAATCTAGTGAAAATCGATGTGCGTACATACCGTTTGATGTAAGTCATCCTAACCTCTTTTTCACTTGCTCCCGTTAGTAGTAGAATAATATATATTCTGTATATATATTTCAACCCAGCTCAGAGGATCCGTTCCGTGCAATTACAATTACAAGAGGCCATCATGCAGATGTCAATAATTATTCTCAATAACAGTCATCGGCATGAAACCGTGTCGTCGCAGTATTTCACTCATAACCATAATTATGCACTGATTCACTGATATAAAACCACTACCACGACCGATAACACATTATATAAAATTATATAAGCTATATGCCCTAGAACAGCCCTATATAATATGATTTGTGACGTTGCATTTTGCAACAGTCACAGTTACTACCCTAGACGGGCAACGATGTGAGGACAGACAGCTCCAGGAAGTATGCCGAAATCAGGTCGTAGTTTATTTAATTATATTTAGCTCTCTCTCATCATTATTATTACCGTCTTTCTGATTATTCCTCCAATATTTTCAAATTCTTCGGAATTCTGGCTTATTGTTAATATTATTTTCCCGCAACCTGTCTCATTCTCGTGTGAACATTTTTTATGTAAAATACGGAACTCGGAAGGGCTACGCCAGGACGTCGTGGGATGACCATCGACGCCGAAACGAAGTCCTTCCCGAGCAACAACGACGACTCTCCCGTTTGACTTCTGGCCGTGGATGCCGCAGGAGCGGTTGAACAAGGACGACTCTAAGAGTCACTCTCCCGTTTCCCAACGACTATCCCGCCTGGCGCTGGACCACCCTCGTCAACGACTTCCAGAAGTCTCGGCAACGGTTGAATAAAGCAAGGTGAAAACACCAAAGTAGCCGCACGCTTCCCGTTGCCGAGGGCTTATCGAGCTGGACTACACCATCGACTATCTTGCTGAGTCCCGAGGAAGAAGATGCAACCACGTGATGCAGACCTGGCTGTAAGTCTTCCACGTCATCAATGGGGAAGTCTGGATGCAGATCCGGGCATTGGGGCATCGACTTCCGCCAGCTCCTCTGGCTGGTCTGTTCTTCTCGTTAGAACGCAGTCAGGGTGCACTTCTTCCCGAGAACATCGCCAAGGAGTCCCGAGACGAACGTCAGAATCAGCGGAGAGACGATACCGTCAGAGTCCCGTTACGTCACGATCCCGTTACCGATCGAAGCTGGACAAATTCGCCAAGTGGACTGGACAACGCGTCCACAAACTCATTCCAGCCGGTAAAGGCAAATCCAAGATTTGGCGCCTTTATCCCGATCACGTAGTTTCGTTGCAAAACCGAAATCGTAACGCCACGAGGGGATCCCGACTCTATAAAATAGGCTGTAACGCTGGGCTCGGCCTACTTCTTCGCTCGTCTGTCCTCGCATCGGCACCGAACAGCAGTGTATCGTTCAGTAATTCCCGAGTTCCCGAGTATCGTTGGTTGTGTTTCTTTTTCATTTCGAGTCATTTATTAATTTAGCTTCTTTCATACAAAATTAGAGTCAGTTAGTTTGTTATATCGTTCTGCGAACGAGAGTTTCGACAGTAAGGTAAGACCTCTTTTGTAACCACGAGGTAACTCCCGAATCCCGTTTAGTTTATTATATTATTGTGTGGCGCAGGCCACGAGCCCTGGGTTCGCAAGTCTTTACGACTTCGTCCCGATGAGTTTCTAGTAGATTTAGTGTATTAAAAACGGATTTCACGAGTTACCCGTGTAAATAATTATTTGTGGGTTTTCTTGCCTTGCTTAAGCATGTTATGGATTTTCTTCTAGTTGCTATTAGCTTTTCTATTTCTATTTCTATTTTCCGCTTATATTTTCTGGTAGTATTTTCTGGTAGTAAACCGAAAAAGGTAGCAATCGACCTGTAACCGGCAATTTTCTGGAGAAAGAGCGTAGATAGCATTTGTTAAACTTGTTATTTAGTCTATAAGTTATCTTAGTTTAAGGCCTGAGTATTTGCCTGATTATATTTTCTATGATATTATTTCTGTATTTTCTTTGGTTGTATTTTCTACGATATTTTTCCTGTGAATATTTTCTAATGCTCTAGTGAGTGAAATTGTATTATCCACGCTATATCTGAGACACTTAAGAATGATTTATTACTGTTAGTTTGTTTAATTCCCGTAAAAATACGGATTCGATTCAGCAGAATTTGTCCCGTAAAAATACGGTGTATCGTTTAGTAGTTCAAGCATTAGTCCCGTAAAATTACGGTATATCGTTAATATTTCTTTGGTAAATCATGGCAAATTAAAATAAACTGTTCAAATAAGTGAATATTAATTATCTTGTTTGATTAATTGGCAACCCACCCACTCTACCATCTAGTAATTGTATTCTGAGCTAATCGGCAAGTCCCGCCGTCAAATTTATATAGTTTATATCCTATTCTGTGACGTGATAACGTCTGGCGCCCAAAAATCTAGTTTGTCGTATTCTTTAATATTCGTTACTTGACGCCGAAGTGCACGGCTATCGGGTCCACCCTTGCCCTAAATCGAATAGCCGGTCGCAGATTATATATGAAATTATTAATATTTTAACTGTCGATAGCACGGTCCCGCAGCCATCAGACGGCCATTTTGATTTCGTCGGCCCTCTGTTGCTCACTTAATAACTTTATTACCACATATCGACCGAGTGCGGATTCAGATTCAGGCCAAAATCAATAGGGGGCGAGATTTCAACGGCTTGTATCGACGTTGCAAAGTTCAAGTCGATCCGTGTCACCGTTCGTTCGGAAACGTGACGACAAGCAAGCGTCTAGCGAAAACCGGAAACCAGGAAGAAAAAAAAGATGCTTTTTCATTAACTTTAGTGACTAATAAGTCGAAAACCAGTGCACCGATTCCGACCAAATTTATACAGCAAAGTCGTGTGGTGGGGGAATATCTATTCTGAAAATTTGATCGAAAAATATTCACGCGTTCTGAATTTATGACCTCGTGCTTACAGGTATAAAGAGTTCCCCCCAGTAAACATATTCCGGCTAGCGCTCGCCTGCCTAGGGGTACTTGGCGGCAATTCGCTGCCGCGAATCTTGATAGATATACCTGGCCATGACTCCGACGCTTCTGCAGTATGGGTCCGAAATATATATAGATATACCTGGCCATGACTCCGACGCTTCTGCAGTATGGGTCCGAAATATATATGGCTCATTCTCAGATAACTGTGATTTTTTATGTCCAGTATATTATTTATCATCCAACAGAGTTTTTTTTCATCAAGTAGTCATTAATGTCATAAATCTGATAGTTTTCTACAACCTACATTGGATATTGGAACATAAGTGGTTTCGGATTATTCATAACTGACGAAAATATACTGGAAATGTCAGTACCGTGGCATGTCCGATTCTCATTTTTCAAACTAAATGTATAAATTTCTATCAATATTCGTTTTGTAATATAAAATCAACCTCTCATAACTTAAGTCTAATGTATACTCAATCAAATTGTATTGCAATTATACGAAAATATTGATTGTTGAGAAAAATAATCATCATTGAATTATGTCCGGGAATTTTATTCAATTTTTAAATTTGAAATGTTTACCGCCTAATCGCTATCTTAATTTAGTTTCATTGGCTCTATCTGGTGTCATTTTAAAGAGAGATTATTGGTGCATTGTTTACAGCTGTGTGTTCATTTGGAAGTTTAAAAAATATGATTAAAGCAATTTGTTTAGTTTTTAAAAAGGTAAGTCATAAAATTACATGTCAGTACCATGGTATTGAAATTTAGGGTTATTATTATGATGTTTGAATTAATTGTACTGAATTATTATTTGCTTTCACGTGAAACATCAAAATTATTTTGGAAATTATTTCAACTATCCGCATTATAAAGTTAGGTCAATTATAAATCCAAATGTCAGTACCGTGGATGTCAGTACCATGGCAAAAATAAAAAATAACTTATTTATTTGTTATTTAGTTTAGTTGAAAATGGCTAGAATACTCCGGACGAGACTGAAAGACATACCTGGGCTCCAAAACTTGTGCAATAATAATCAATTAAAAAGAAGAGTGAAGACCCAAACCAAAAAAGTAACTAAATAGGCCAGCAAAAATAGACGTTTTTTTTGGTCAACTTTGCACTAAATTGCTGATCCAATTTTTTTTTTTCATAAGGTTTAGGACCACTTACTGAGTATAAAATAAAAAATAAAAAAATATAATATTATAATAATATAATATAAATATTTTTCAAATATTGTCATAGTTTTTGTTCTGTTATAGTTGTAGTAGAACTACATTACAGTCTTAGTTCTGTGTATAAGTGAAGCAAAAAGACACCCGAAACATGCGTTTTAATACATTTTTAATTTTAGAAAAATTTAAGTTTTAAAAATCACAGTTATCTGAGAATGAGCCATATACATATACCTGTCCTTTGGTTCCGTCGCTTCTGCAGTATGGGTCTTGAAGTATATATATATATATATAGATTGCGACCGGCTACTCAATTTTCAGGGCAAGGGTAACCCGGCAGCCGTGCACTTCGGCGTCAATCAAATAGAATAGAAAAATACGAAAAACTATAGTTGGGCGCCAGACGTTTTCACGTCACTCGAAACACTATAAAAACTATAACTTTGACGGCGGAAATGACCAGTTAGCTCAGAATACAACCTATCAGATGGAATGGTAGAGTGGCTGGGTTGCTAGATCAAATAATAAATGTAATAATTACTTATTTGATCGATTTATTTTAATTTGCCAAGATTTCGATGATTAACAAATGATATTCCGTATTATACGGGACGATATTTCACAAAAAGCCGTGCTTGACGGGAAAAATACTATTACATGTCTCAGATATATCGGGAATACGGGAATTTACACAATATCATCAATGAAGAAAATATAACAGAATAATATCAGAAATTTCACAGCAGTTAGGCTCGATATAACGCAATAAATCAATACTCACAGAAAATCAGAATACAAATAAGTAAGAAAAATATATGAAAACAATTATCAATCAGAGAACTTAAAGACTAAATAACAAATGCTTGCTTCTACGCTCGCTAAGCACCGGGAAATCGTTATGCGACAAGTCTTTCACTCAGAAAAGAAGAGAATATAATACCAGAAAGAATATAATATAGCAGAGAAAATAGAAAAGCTAATAGAAAAGCTCTAAGAGAATCTACAACATGCTAGAAGACCAAATATAACCCACAATCGGTAAGCTAATCACGAGGTTGCTCGGGAATCCGTTTTTAATCAGAATAAAATACTACAAAATACCGGGACGAAGTCTAAAAGACTTACCGAACCATAATAAAGTGACCTACGTCACAAGAAGCTCGTGGCCTACGCCACACTATACAAAAGACTATAATATACTAAACGGGACTCGTGAGCGAACTCGTGGTTGTACAATAAATAGGTCTTACCTTTTTACTAGAAGAGACTGTGCGTAGCACTTAAACTGAATAACTATTTTAACGAAACTATAATCACAAGATAATCGGGAATATAACGAAACTCGGGAACGCTACGGTATACTCTCTTTTCAGAGGCGGTAAGATGTTCGAAGTAGTCTGCTGTGGTCGGTAAGACGGCTGAGCGTAGAAGTAGGACGGGTCCTGTGGTGTTGCCCATTTTATAGATGCGGGATTCCCTAGATGCGAAGTTCGACTCGGTATTGCGAATTTGGTCAGCACCCATTTCGATAATTATCGAGGCTCTCCGTGACGTATGACATGAGTTTTGGACAAGTCGTTCGGTCAACCGTGGATTTGGACATTTGTCCAGGCTGGCCCTCGTTGTGACGTCACGGCGGGAAATTCAAGCAGCATACTACGGGACTCGTACTCGATACCTCCTTCCTTTTGACTCTGACTCTCGTCGCGGGACTCCTCACAGGCATCATGGGGATGAAGTGCACTCTGGCTGCGCTTTAACAAGAAAAGCTGACCAACAGAGGATCTGGCGGAAGTTCTGATGTCCCAATACCCGGATCTACATCCAGAATTCCCCATTTGTGGTGTGGAAGGTTTACAGACACACCTGCATCACACGGTTGCAGCTTCTTTTCCGGGATGATGGCGAGAAAGCTGATGATTTGGTCCAGCTCGACTCCTGGTCGATAAGTCGTCGGTAACGGGAAGCTTGCGGCTACTTTTGTGTTTTCACCTGGCTCTATTCGACCGCTACCGAGACGTCCGGAATTTGTGAACGGGATGTGGTCCAACACCAGGTTGAAAAGTCGACGGGAACGGGAGGAATGACTCATAGAGTCAGCCTTATTCGACCGCTCCTGCGGCATCCACAGTCAGGAGTAAGACGGGAAATTGCATCGTTTCAGACTAGATACCAGATGATGAGCTCGGAAGACCGTTGCTGTTGACGTCTCGGGATTCCCTCGATGTCCTGGCGTTGGTCTCCGAGTTTCGCGATGACAAGATAGATTACAGAATAACAAAAGAAGAGCAAAATATTAAATAAATATTCCTGAAATATAGCTAAATGGAACCTGTGACTTGTCGCTGACTTCCCTGGCGCCGGCCATCTTACCGAGCCGTCGCTTAATCCGCGACCCTGGTGACGATTGCAAAATGCAACGTCACAAGATATACCTACCCTTGGTTCCGTCGCTTCTGCAGTATGGGTCTCAATATATATAGTTATATCTAACCTAGGATCCTTCGCTACGGGAATTATTAATATAGGCGAGGAAGATTAGTCAAGGGTCGTGAAAGGAGTACAATTGATTATGGTTTGAGCTTGTGTTTATTCATTTATCTATATTAATACCGGCGTAGCACAGACTATGTAACTGGATGTACAGTCTCTATCTTCTTAAGGATCTCGTAGATTCTAAAACACTTTTAATCTCTTCGGCAAGTTCATCGGTAAATAAGGCTTTTAACTCAAGCATTGTCATCTTGAAATAGTTCTTCGCAAAACTTGGTTTCACAACAGTCTTGATGACTAGCTGTTTCTCATCGAATCTCTGCGAGACAAGATCGGTGAGCTGGTCAAACGGAGCATCCAGGAGGTCATGACTGTGAGCTAGCCCAGCGAGTTCTTTAATTAGCTCATTCTTGCACTGATTTATTTCGGAAGAGCGTTTTGATAAGTCTCTCAGATACTCGGAGATGCAGGGAGCGATAGTAACAAGTCCATTATACGTCACGTGTTGTAATACAATGAAGGATGATGACGACTTCGCTTTTTTAGGTAATGGTTCGAGGTCTGGAGTTGTCTCACGCATACTCGGTATTCCCTCCCGCTCGGTCAGAATAATCGCTTTCTCACCCCAGGCAGTGGTAAACGACAACGTTAGGCCTCCCAGGTCCAAGGGTGTGTACTTTGAGCTATCATCAGTGTCCGATTCCGTGGACTCGAAGTATGTAGAAATGGTCTCGACGTTTCGTCTCAGATTTATCCATGTACCCATCCGCAGAGTAACCCCAGTAACACCGGCCCCGTTAATTTGCACAACGGGCTCGAAACTATATTCACTGGTTAATATATACCCGATCACTGCCGTTTTAGAGAAAGAATTATTTAGTCCGTACCTAGTCGACAGTAGTAACTTTTTTCGCAGTTTTAAATGTTTACCGTGCATCCCGGTTGAGAGGGCGATATCGCGCACAAATTCGTCAGTGGACATGATTACCGCACGTTTACGTAGTTCACAAGTTCCGGGTGTAAGCGGCTCGGAGTTCGAGATGATTTTGGATGATGGACGAGGGAATCCAGTATTATTTCAAGGGTTTCCACCTCCAGTATGGACCAGGTAAACCGGAGGGAGGTGGAATTTTTTTTTGTAATCTTTTTTCGGGTAAAAGCTTAGCTTGTGACGCACAGGCCGTCCTTCTGCAAGCAGTATCTTCCGCGACAAGTCCTGTCCTGTTAGAGGAGTACCCGAGAACACGTAGCCCTGTAAAATTATCGCAAAAAAAAAACCCGCTTTGAACTTCTCCTAGACTATTAACGGCACAGAGCACCGAGGCCTGAGCGACACTGTACTTGGGTAATAAAATGTAATTATTCTTCAGATACTCTGGTCTGTTTGAGGGTTTTCCAGAAAAATTTCAAGCAAATGAAAAAACGGATTACTGAGTGCCTAATCCCTTACCGGACCGGAAAACAAAGTCTGACTAGAATGAAAAGGTTGTACCTCAGTGGGTGCAGGCCACGACTTGTTCAATATCGGTACACGGTCAAGTTTCTACATGTAAAAAAAAGGGTTTCAGTGTATAATCCACATGCAGTGCTACGGCTAAGTGATTATACACCCATTTCTCAGGAAGTCTCCCTGTTCAATCAGCCGTAGTAGATATACCTGAAGGGGTCTCGGTACTGTAGAAAGGGTAGTCCCGCGAAATCGTACCTCTGCAAAATTGTCACAAAAAAACCCGCTTTGAACCTCTCATAGACTATTACTTGCACAGAGCACCGAGGACTAAGCGACGCTGTTCCTGGGCAATAAAATGTAATTATTCACCGGATACTCCGGTCTGTCCGAGGGTTTTCCAGAAAAATTTCAAGCAAATGAAAAAACGGATTACTGAGTGCCTAATCCCTTACCGGGCCGGGAAACAAAGTCTGAGTAGAATGAAAAGGTTTTACCTCAGTGGGTGCAGGCTACGACTTGATTAATATCGCTACATGGTCAAGTTTCTACATGCAAAAAAAAAAAGCTTCAATGTATAATCCACATGCAATGCTACGGCTAAGTGATTATACACCTATTTCTCAGGTAGTCTCCCTGTTCAATCAGCCGTAGTAGATATACCCGAACGGGTCTCGGTACTGTAGAAAGGGTAGTCCCGCGAAATCGTACCCCTGTAAAATTGTCACAAAAAAATCCCGCTTTGGACCTCCCATAGACCATTACTTGTGCAGAGCACCGAGGTCTAAGCGACGGTGTTCTGGGGTAATAAAATGTAATTATTCACCGGATACTCCCGTCTATTTGGAAGTTTTTCCAGAAAAATTCCAAGCAAATGAGAAACGTATTACTGAGTGTCTAATCCCTTACCGGACCGGAAAACAAAGTCCGAGTAGAATGAAAAGGTTTTACTTGAGTGGTTACAGGTCACGACTTGATTAATATCGGTACATGGTCAAGTTGCTACATGCAGAAAAGGTTTCAGTGTATAATCATCATGCAATGCTACGGCTAAATGATTATACACTTATTTCACAGGTAGTCACCCTGTTTAAACAGCTGTAGCCGATATGGCTCATTCTAAGATAACTGTGATTTTTAAAACTTAAATTTTTCTAAAATTAAAAATGTATTAAAACGCATGTTTCGGGTGTCTTTTTGCTTCACTTATACACAGAACTAAGACTGTAATGTAGTTCTACTACAACTATAACAGAACAAAAACTATGACAATATTTGAAAAATATTTATATTATATTATTATAATATTATATTTTTTTATTTTTTATTTTATACTCAGTAAGTGGTCCTAAACCTTATGAAAAAAAAAAATTGGATCAGCAATTTAGTGCAAAGTTGACCAAAAAAAACGTCTATTTTTGCTGGCCTATTTAGTTACTTTTTTGGTTTGGGTCTTCACTCTTCTTTTTAATTGATTATTATTGCACAAGTTTTGGAGCCCAGGTATGTCTTTCAGTCTCGTCCGGAGTATTCTAGCCATTTTCAACTAAACTAAATAACAAATAAATAAGTTATTTTTTATTTTTGCCATGGTACTGACATCCACGGTACTGACATTTGGATTTATAATTGACCTAACTTTATAATGCGGATAGTTGAAATAATTTCCAAAATAATTTTGATGTTTCACGTGAAAGCAAATAATAATTCAGTACAATTAATTCAAACATCATAATAATAACCCTAAATTTCAATACCATGGTACTGACATGTAATTTTATGACTTACCTTTTTAAAAACTAAACAAATTGCTTTAATCATATTTTTTAAACTTCCAAATGAACACACAGCTGTAAACAATGCACCAATAATCTCTCTTTAAAATGACACCAGATAGAGCCAATGAAACTAAATTAAGATAGCGATTAGGCGGTAAACATTTCAAATTTAAAAATTGAATAAAATTCCCGGACATAATTCAATGATGATTATTTTTCTCAACAATCAATATTTTCGTATAATTGCAATACAATTTGATTGAGTATACATTAGACTTAAGTTATGAGAGGTTGATTTTATATTACAAAACGAATATTAATAGAAATTTATACATTTAGTTTGAAAAATGAGAATCGGACATGCCACGGTACTGACATTTCCAGTATATTTTCGTCAGTTATGAATAATCCGAAACCACTTATGTTCCAATATCCAATGTAGGTTGTAGAAAACTATCAGATTTATGACATTAATGACTACTTGATGAAAAAAAACTCTGTTGGATGATAAATAATATACTGGACATAAAAAATCACAGTTATCTGAGAATGAGCCGGTAGAAAGGGTAGCCCCGCGTTCATGGGTCACTGAGCTATTTTGCACTATGAACAATGGGGATATTTTCCGGATGCATTGTATCGGTGTCTACGATGGTCGTTAATTGAAAACCCTTTCAGTGGGCTCAAAAAGCAATTATTTCCTAGCGGTTTAATCAGTGGGCTATTGCTGCCACGATTGTCGCAAAAGAGGTAGTCTAAAAACAATTAAGGATAGGTGCGTAGTAAGAACTGTCCTCCACCCGCTCCTTCTCGCCCCCGTCACGGGTAGGGTGGTGGTGGAAGTGACCGACAGCGTAGATATAGCGGAGTGTCATCTCCGAATTCGTACCATAACTGAAAAAATCTCAGAGCCGGAAACTTCGTTCATTACTGTTCTGCATTTTGAAAATATTCGATTTCATACTTACTGACGATTGTCTGACTCGTGTCCTGAACTTGTGCTTTACTGAAATCACTTTGAGTTATAATGGTGTCGCAAACTGTAGCCGGAATCAGAAGAGTCGCCTTGTCGGTACTGCGGTATCTGACAAGTAAAGAGCCGAGACTCGTGTACGGAGGTATGAACTCGCCGCATTTTAGTCGTATACCGCGTGTAAACTCTACTGATATCTTGCTGTCAATATTCCGACAGATAATAGGTACTTGTAACGCGAAAATAATTGCCCTGATACACCGTAATAATTTGTTGAGGGGCAATATACTTTGCATGCAAGTGATCGAGGCGCATTTGCGCTTTATGAATCTTCAAGATCAGCAAGTGGTTCAACCGTTCTTCGAAAGCCTCAGAGCTTTACAGTCGCCTCGTCCTACGCAGCCCGGTAAGTGAAAACAGTTATTCAATTTTTATATTATATTCTATTTCACGGTTAGAACAGTGACTCATCCAGAGCTGACATTTTCAGAGGAGGTCACGTTCCAGCAACGAAGCGAGGATGACGCGATGCTAGTCGAGGCAGTCGAAACGATCGAGCGGTCAGCGACAGCCTCAGTGATAGAAAAGCCTGAGATGCAGGCCAATCTAGGGTTACACACCAGCGGTACTCAGGATAAAACCATCGAGAGGCCGGAGTTGATTAGTGAGACGGTCGAACGTCTATCTCAGGTGTCGATACTTGAAGTAGAAGAGGCTTCCTCGCCAGAGTCGGTGAAAAGCGTGGAGCGCTCGACAAGCCGACAACCGAG
This sequence comes from Rhogogaster chlorosoma, assembly GCA_944452935.1. Taxonomy (NCBI): domain Eukaryota; kingdom Metazoa; phylum Arthropoda; class Insecta; order Hymenoptera; family Tenthredinidae; genus Rhogogaster; species Rhogogaster chlorosoma. Next base: position 11,323,077 of record OX101800.1, on the reverse strand, counting down.
GCTTCGAGATGGTGAGACCAGCTATCCCACATTAGAGGATGATGTATGCATCATATTTAGTTCCGGAGAATGTAAGTAGATTACTTCGTAATCACGTATAACGATGTTATTATCCAGTTGTTATTCGGGGGAGAGCTTATAAACGTTTCTTAATACCTTCTTTTTTCAATTCTTATCGTCATAGCTGAGGAAGCAGAAGATGACGATGTCGCTGCTCCCTTATCGCCAGCCGACCCCAATGTCTTCAGCCAGGTGGAGTGTAAGTACTCTTCGTAATTTACTGTAATAAGACTATACACCAGTAGACTTTTCTGTTCTAGTCCAAGAAACCTTCCGTATTCTCTTTTTTTACAATTTCCTCTTCTCAAACAGCGGATGCTATTGACATCTCTGCTGAGGAGATTCATGATTCTATAGTTGCTAACGCCGGTACAGATGATTTTCGGGAAAATCTTCCTTCGGATTTCGATTCGTTGGAAACATTAATAATACCATCCCCTTATGGCGAACTTCCGGACGGGTTCCGCGCAGCCTCCGAGGAAGAGTAATTTTTATTGTACGCTTCCTTACTTTAGAGTATAGAATTAAGTATTAGATATCGAACCGATGGAGAAAAAATAAATAAAACAACGGTTTTATTTAATCTTCGCAGCTAGTCGCTCGCAAAGATGGTTATTTGGGACGAACGAGCGAGCCAGCACCTCGAAGGTGCAGAGTAGCCAGTGGGGTGGTGGTAGACGCCAGTCAGCGGCTGAGCTTCCTGCTGCTGGTCTATCGGAGGATGACGACGACGACGTGCCTGAAAACGTACTCGCGGAGCAGCCAGAGGTGGGTGAAAACGCGAATGCGAGACGTTTTCATATAACTAAGCGGATAAATAGACGCTTTGAACGTTTCGGATTAGGCGGTAGCCAGATCACCGTAAGAATTGCCACTCCGCCTGAAACAGCAAATCCTCTCACCTGGTTAGAAGAGGCTTTCCGCGGGCTGTACAGTTACTTCATCTCGCTTTGCTGTCCGAACGACATTATGGGTATTAGCTTCACGACTGAGGGGTTTACAAGGGGGTCCGCGGGGTTAAGTTTTCGGCCGGCTCGCGATTTTCGCTTTGAGGATTTATGGGGTCTTGTGTTCCGGGTAACACAGAGCGCGAGTGAATTTTCAACTGATCAACCGTTGACGGTAAATATAATGACTATAGCTGTCCCCACAGGCCAGGGAAGACGCGTGGCTCTGAACGGCGAGCAACTAGTCGGTAAACGTTCGATTCTCACCATAACAAATGGAGATAATCTATGTCTACCGAGGGCATTGTTCGCCGCCGCGGTGCATGCGAGAAGAGGTTCTGTACGGGATGGACCGTTACAGGCTGAGTGGAATAGGGCTAGGGCATCCGGAAAAAGGTATGAGGGCGAGAAGGCTCGTCAGCTGACGCTGGAGGCAGGGGTTATTATACCTGAGGAGGGCTGCGGTATCGAGGAAGTTGCGCAGTTTCAGCAATATTTGGCACGGGAGGGTTTCGCGATTTTAGTTTATGACAGTGAGACAATAGGAAAGGGGGGTCGACCGCTTTACAATGGCGAGGATATAGTACTGGGTATGGGTAATCGTGACATTGTACACAGACTGAATATTCTTTATTATCCCCGACTTGGACATTACGACATGATCCTAAATATGCGGGGTGCTGCTGCCGCTGATTTTTTTGTCAACCCTGTAATGTAGCCTACTCGCACGGTAACGAGCACAGATGCTCAAATAAATGTAATCGTTGTCTGTCGACTCCTGCATGTAATAAGATGGTCGAAAAAGTCGGGTGCGAACTCTGTCTGCGCGATTTTTACGGTGTAGAGTGTTATAGACGGCACACCCTGCAGGGATCGTTTAGAGGCAAGCGTTCGGTCTGCGGTACTCTGCGGATATGCGGAACCTGCGATATCTTTACGGATACCTCGAAGGGGAAGCATATCTGTGGGAGAGCATACTGCAGGACCTGTCGCTCGATTCAGGAGATTAATCATCGCTGTTACATGCGACCTGTGAAGCGGAACACCGGCGAGCAGCCAAATTATATCTTTATTTTTTACGATTTCGAGACAAGACAGGACGAGACTGTGGATGGCGACGAGACGGTTAATATTCACGTGCCAAATTTGTGTGTTGCGCAACGAACTTGTACGCGTTGTATAGGGGCGAGTATTCTCGAGCCGTGCGACGGCTGCGGCGAGCAACGGGAGTTTGTACGATTACAAAAATTTAGGGAGGCCCCGGTCCGTAGTCTAGTAGAATTGGCTGATAATCGAATCGAGGGTTATAAGAAGGTGATATGTATTGCGCATAACGCAAAAGGTTTCGACGCCCAATTTATTCTTCGCTACCTGGTAGAGAGAGGCGGAGAGGCCCCGCAGGTAATACTAAACGGCAGTAAAATAGTTCTTCTGGAGACGGGCAACGTCCGTTTTCTAGATTCGCTAGCCTACATGCCGATGGTCTTATCCGCATTACCTAAGGCCTTCGGATCACCTGAGGCCACTCAGAAGGGTCTATTTCCGCATCTCTTTAATACCTCGGCTAACCAGGGGTATGTGGGCGAACTACCTGCGTCTGAGTTTTACTCACCGGACACCATGTCTGCCGAAGCACGGGATCGTTTCTTTGTATGGTACGAAGCGGCAGTACGAGAGGGCTATGTTTTTGATTTTGCCAGGGAAATCGTAGAGTACTGTCGCTCGGATGTTACGATCTTACGCCTCGCGTGCATAGCATTCCGGGAGATATTTCAGCGAACCGGCGATGTTTTTCCCTTCACGGAGAGCACGACGATAGCTTCGGCATAGAGTCCGACCGAAACTGGTTTTCCGGCCGAAACCGAAACCGAAACCGAATATTCGGCCGTGGCTTCAGTTTCGGCCGAATCCGAAACCGAAACCGAAACTCACGTGGTCAAGTATAAAATTCCTTAAAATACTGAAATTTGGTGCACTTTACCGATTATTCAGCATTAATTAGGACATGAGATGGAAACACAGTATATTAAGTTTGTTGTGATCATTTATTGAATATAATATAAAAAAATATTAATAATATTTTTATTATTTTTTCAAATTAAGTTCTCATAGCAAAATGTTTATCAGTTATCAATAATCAAATCACTAATTGCTACTGTTTTATTAAATACTATTGGCATTTTGAAATCTTACTATTTAATACTTTGGTTTGTATTTGTACTTATAAGAAGAATCATCAATCTTTTTTAGGTACCTCTTATATAAAAATAATAATTACTAAAATTACTATTACACTCTTAGTTCCAGTCTCAACAAAGATAATCAAATCACACATTTAGAATTAACAAAGATACCTAGATCACAATTAGCATGACAGTCATACTTACATTTAGAATTAAGTAACTCACTACTAATCTACAGTAAACATTTAAATCGAAAACAGTTATAAAATCAAATGAAAAAAAAAAATTCTAAATGTCTTATATTTAGGGTTACTTTTTTGGTCTTTCGTATTATTAATATTCATAATTGAAAAGTCTTATATTGTACGCCAAGAAAAGCAGTTTGTCTACGTTTTCGCCACGTAGATTATTGCGACGATCCGAGTATATTTGGCCGGCAGCACTGAACAACTGCTCACTCGGGACACTGGTAGGTGGAGCTGAAAGGTATTTTAAAACTGCACTTCTCAATATAGGATATGGACTACTGTTCTAATAACTGTATATGTCAGCATTGCGTTGTAATAATGGCTCCGACAGGTAAGACTGAATCTTTTCTTTCAGAAAGTGTTTTATGTCTTCAGATTCTGTGGTCTCTGTTTGACTAGACGTATTATCGTGCACATCCCAAAGACTCTCTTTTTCTTGCTGCATGTGGTGAGCTTGCGAGACGCATGTAGTTGAAGCCGAAGAAACATTGGCGCTTTCAGTGCTCCGCGATGATTGCATGCTGACTTCAGACGCAGTCAAGAAAGATATTAGCTCTGTAACAGCCATGTCCACTTCATTGGAATTGAGGTATTTAGACTTGAATCTTGGGTCCAATATTGTAGCTACCATCAACGAAGGGAGTTTTTTCAATGACGAAAATCTAGAGTTCATGGACTCGTATAATGAATTTTTCATGTTGGTAATCATTTCGTTTTCACTTTCACAGCGAACTTGCAATTTCCGGTTCAATAGCGATATCAAAGGTATGACAATTGAAATGCATGCATTATCAAATGATAACTCAAGGGTAGCTTCATAAAAAAATGTCAACACGGATGTGAGGTTCTTTACAATTACCCATTCATTAGATTGAAGAGAATCAACCTTACCATGTTCAACACAGTATAAGTTTACTGCATGTTTTTGTTCCAAAAGTCTTTGCAGCATCAAATACGTGCTGTTCCATCTCACATCAATGTCTTGCACCAAGGCATGTTCTGGCAATCCACATTGTTTTTGACAATCCGTCAATTTCCTGGTTGCTGGCTCGCTGTGATGGAAATGGCCGACGATTTTTCTACATTTCTTTAAGAGGTCTTTTATTTCGTCTTCTGAAAATAGTGCTTGTTGTATGACAAGCTGGAGCGTATGTGCGACACATCCTATAGATTCATATTGATCACGCATTGCGCGAACCATATTAGCGGCATTGTCACGTAGAACTAGAAAAATCTTTCCTTGCAAACCCCATTCGTTTACCATAACTGTAAATTTTTGTTCGATATATTTACTGGTATGGTCTTGTTCTAGCACACATGCACCTAAAATCACTTTGAGAAGTTTATCATTTATGATGAAATGAGCTGTGGAACTGAGAAGTGAACATGTCTTACATGCGTTGGTCCAAACGTCGGTGGTAGTACTCATCCACTCACTCTGTGCCATTAAATCCTGTACTTTTGATCTAATTCTTTCATATTGTTACACGGGGTGCGTCCACCCCTTGTATTGCTTTATATCGCTTCATTTCATAGCCACCCGAACTCCCATGTATTAAACATCACAGTAATAATTACCAAACATCTTCTGATAAAACAACTAAACGATGTATCTAGCGATAGCCAATTTATCAACAGTCTCGTCTCAGACATTAACCGAGACACTTGTATCTTGCTGAATATAACCTAATCTGCTTTGACCATTAATTTGTGTCTTCAAGTCTGCTTATTTCGCTCAGGGACTCATAGCTCAATTAAAAGCTAACTCCTAAAGTTACATTTGGTGTCAGGAGTGTGAGATCGTTTCTGAGTCCGATAAGCTGATTTGTCTGGTGCATTTCTTTTGGTTTTTGCCGATTGCTTGTATTCAAAAGCTATAAGCTTCCGTTGCCTTATTCTGTAAAAGAATTCTACCTCCCTGAGGAACAAATCTGCTCGTTATGAGCAATCGACGAAACACCCGCCGCCAAGGCTCCCCTGCTGCCGCTGCCGCTCACACCAACCAAGTACCACGGGCGGAAGAACAGGAGGCCAACCCCATTACCGCCCTGGTACAACTCCTGCAGCAGCAGGCCGCTCAACAAGCTGCCCAGCAAGCAGCTCAACTGGCAGCACATCAAGCGGCTCAAGCTGCTCAGGCCGAGCAGCAAGCTCTTTTATTACAGCTCCTCCAAGACCAACGGCGAGACCAGCAGGCCGCGCGCGAGGAACGCGAACGATCGGAAGGACGATTGGTGGGAGTGCTGCAAGACCAGCAGCAGTCGTTCACTCAGATCCTCTCCACCCTGAGGGACGACCGACGAGGATCTGGAGACGAGCCCCAGCCCTTGACGGATCCTATCCCCTCCACCTCGTCCTGCCAGCCAACCCAAACTCCCGATACTCTAAGGTCTGTGCCTTCAACTAGGGAAACTGCTCCCCCTTATATGCTTGCTTCTATTTCGCCGGTCGAGCGCGACCAGATTGTCCGCGATTCGGGCTTAGTCGATGCTCCTTCCCAAAGACCGAGTAATTCCTCTGCAGGTCTCATTAACCTAACCTCTACTAATGACAGCAACGCAGACGGTTGTCAAAAACGCTCGAGTAATCTAAAACCGCCTACTTTTGAAGGTGATAGGCCCTGGGCCGAATTCGAATGTCAATTTCAAGTAGTCGCGCAACTAAATAATTGGGATTCGGTTACGAAAGCCGGTAACTTAGTAAATTGTCTAAAAGGCTCCGCGGCTAGCGTCCTTTCTACCCTGACCTCGACGGAAATCTACGATTTTGAAAAGATTAGCTCTGCCTTGAGACTCAGGTTCGGGAACGAGCACCTGACTAAGCTCTTCCTCACACAATTTAATACAAGACGACAACGGAGGGACGAGGATCTCGCCACCCTCGGACATGACATAGAACGTTTGTCGCGAATAGCTTTACCCTCAAGTGACGAGACGACTCGCGAAACTTTAGCGACCGACCGATTTATAAACGCCATAACCGATGCCGAACTGAAACACGCCCTGAGCGTGGCGGGACCTTCCACCCTTCATCAAGCCATAATTAAGGCATTAGAATTAGAAGCCCTGAATAAGCAATACTTAGGATCCGGCCGCGTTCGGCAGGTAGAGGCGGTGAAACCGACCCCCGACGGATCTAAAATCGATGAAAAAAGGTCCTCTTCCTTGCGGCAGGAGCAGAATTCCTATGCGAGAGCCAATCCGAAAAATAACGTAGAATGCCGGTATTGTCGGAAGCGCGGGCACTCACTAGAGCAGTGCTTCGCGCGACAAAGACGAAACCGTGCTAATAACGACCAAAGACATCCTCCCAACCAGCTTTCGTGGAGAGACGCGGCTTTAACGTAAATTCTAACCAGGGCCAAAACCTGTACCCCAGACTTAATCAAACTCAGGGTTTTGATCCTGCCCGGGGGGAGAGGATGCTTCCCTTTAACAACGCTAAAGCAACCTCGGATCAACAAAAAAACTAACGCTCGATGATTGCGGGGGGCGGGAATCATCGCCTGTAGCGAGGGAGAATAGCCCTGTTTTACCTGTATTGCCTGTTCTACCTATATTGCCTGAATTACCTGTTCTGATTAGAAGTCTAAGACAGTCCGGTCTCTACGCTCAGGGATCTGTCAACGGTGTTGACTGTCTCTGGGTTGTGGATACCGGAGCTGAGGTGACCGTGGTTCGCTCGGATCTCCTGAAAAATCTTCCCTCTAACCATAATTATGCCACCTTAAAGACCGCGACAGGGGAGACCACCCCTGTTTTAAGAGAAGTTTCCGTGCAAATAAACATCGCGGGTCAGATTAGCTCTCCTCATAAAGTCTACGTGGCTGACATCGAGGATGAGGGAATTTTAGGGATAGACTTCTTGAGCGAGCATCAGTGCGTAATTTCAACGATAGGGAACTCGCTACGTATAGGCCGCCATACGATTCCGCTGTTAACAAATAGGAGCAAAACCCCGAACCCCTCAACTTTTCAACTCGACCAATTACAAACCACTAGGGAAAACGAGATTATAGATTCTTCGCCTCGAGAGATTACTGAACAGGTCCCTGATGATCTGAAAGACCTTTTTGAGAGGTCTTCAATAGAGTTAGATTCGCCTTCTAAGCGACAGTTCTCGTCTCTCCTGCGAGACTTTGGCGATTCTTTTGCGAAGACTAGCGGCGACAAGGGGAGGTGTACCCTTGCTCGCCATAAGATAGATGTAGGGGTCAATCTCCCGATTAAACAGCACGCCAGACGGATTCCCTTCAATGGCAAAGAAGAGGTTCAGAAAATGATAGACGACATGCTCCTGAACGACGTCATCGAGCCATCTTCAGGACCCTGGGCCTCGCCAATCGTCATCGTTCCTAAGAAGGACGGGACGAAAAGATTCTGCATAGATTATAGAAAGCTGAACGAGGCCACCAAGAAAGATTCGTACCCCCTTCCACGGATTGAAGATACCCTAGACATGTTGGCTGGAGCTCAATGGTATAGCACCATCGACCTGCAGAGTGGTTACTGGCAGGTCGAGATGGATGCTGAGGACAAAGAAAAAACAGCTTTCGTCACTGGACTAGGAGGACTCTGGCAGTTCAAAGTGATGCCCTTCGGATTATGCAACGCTCCAGCCACATTCGAACGGACGATGGAGGTCGCACTGGAAGGATTGACGGGGAAGATCTGCTTGGTGTACCTGGACGACATAATTGTATTTGGCAAAACCTTCCAAGAGGAGCTAACTAACCTAGAAAAGGTCTTCGAGAGGCTTCAACGGACAGGCCTGAAGATGAGCCCCAAGAAGTGTCACCTCCTTCAACAAGAAGTTACCTTCCTAGGACATGTCGTCTCGGCCCAAGGAGTCAGAACGGACCCCACAAAGATCGAAAAGGTGCGAGATTGGCCCCGACCATCGAATAGGGAAGATATTCAGAGTTTTATAGGTCTCCGCACGTATTATAGGCGTTTCGTTTCAGGCTTTGCCTCTATAGCTAGGCCTCTTCACAATCTCACCGGGTCTACCTCTGTCTTCGAGTGGACCCCGGATTGTGAAGAAGCATTCAATTACTTAAAAACTTGCCTCACTTCTTCTCCAATTCTGGCTTATCCGCAAACCGAAACTTCTTTTATTTTAGATACGGATGCATCTCTGTATGGAATAGGCGGGGTTTTGTCTCAGGTTCAGGAAGGATCGGAGCGGGTGATTAGCTACTTCAGTAGAGTTCTAACAAAACCAGAGAGGAATTATTGCGTCACACGACGAGAACTTTTAGGAATGGTAGAGGCTATAGAGCATTTCAAGCATTACCTAGTAGGAAGGAAGTTTTTAATTCGTACAGACCACGCTTCGCTTAAATGGTTGCTCTCGTTTAAATCGCCGGAAGGCCAAGTAGCTAGGTGGATAGAAAGGTTAGGGCGGTACGACTTCGAGGTTCAACACCGTGCAGGAAACCTCCACGGGAACGCCGACGCACTATCAAGACGCCCGTGCCAGGAACTCGGCGACTGCAAGCAGTGCGCCAGGATGGGGAAAGGACTGGATTCCATAGACATCCGGGTGATATCCCTCGGTGAAGACCTAAGAGAGTGGAAGAGAGCCCAGGAAAAGGATGAGATCCTGAAACAGCTACGAGCCTGGAAGAGCTCAAATATACGCCCGGAGTGGCAGGATGTTTCCCCAGCTGACCAACAACTCAAAATTTACTGGACTCAGTGGGACTCCATCTTCTTAATAAACGAAATACTGTACCGCCGATGGGAATCCCCGGATATGAAGATCATTAGATGGCAACTTCTAGTCCCCAAAGAAAAGGTCAACGAAATCCTCGAAGCGTACCATAATTCTTCGTCAGGAGGCCATTTCGCCTCAAACATAACGTTAGAAAAGATTAGGGAAAGGTATTTCTGGGCAAGATGCCGTTTAGACGTGGATGAATGGTGTCGAGTATGTACAGTATGCGTAGCTAAGAAGGGTCCTCGTGCGAAAGGTCGTAGTCCGTTACAAACTTACAATGTAGGCGCGCCTTTTGAGAGGGTAGCCATGGATGTCCTCGGGCCTTTACCAGTCTCTCATTCAGGAAATCGTTACGCGCTAGTAATAGCTGATTATTTTACAAAATGGCCCGAAGTCATCCCGATACCCAATCAAGAGGCTCAAACTGTAGCTCAGGCTTTTATTAGAGAATTTGTATGTCGGTACGGAGCTCCGCTCGAACTCCATACCGACCAGGGTCGCAATTTTGAGTCAGTTCTTGTCGGAGAAATAACTAAAATACTAGGGATCAGAAAAACTCGAACTACTCCTCTTCACCCCCAATCCGATGGGATGGTTGAGCGCCTAAGTCGAACTCTTCTTTCTTATTTGTCTTCTTTCGTGGAAAGGAGTCAGAGGGATTGGGACGAATGGGTTCCCCTCTTTCTTCTTTCCTACCGCTCTTCTGTCCACGAGACTACTAAACAAACGCCGGCTTCTATGCTCATGGGAAGAGATCTTCGGCTGCCCTCCGACTTGGAGAAAGGCCCTCTTCCCATCCAGGATTCTCTCTGCTCTAAGTTCGCTTCGCATCTAAGGGAAAGGTTAGAGGAGATACATAACTTTGCTAGGGAAAGGATTCAGGTAGCTTCAGACCGGACGAAGGCACGTTACGACGTGCGAGCTAGGGATTTGACATTTAAAACAGGAGATTTAGTATGGCTCTTCCAGCCGAGACGAGAAAGAGGACGTTGTCCTAAACTGCAAACTAACTGGGAGGGTCCTTATACGGTACTAGATAAAATAAATGACGTAGTCTACCGCATCCAACGCTCTCTACGAACCAAACCAAAGGTAGTTCACTTGGATCGCCTAGCCCCCTACGAGTCTGAAGAAGCTCACGTAGATAACAGTAACCTCCTTCGCTCTCTACAATTCAATCAGAACCTACAGGTTCTCGAGGATTTTTCCCTCCAAAGCCAGGAAGAAATTCCCCTTTTCTGCTCCGATTCTTCCAGGTGGTCCAAGGATCTGCCTTTTGGAATCAAGCGGAGGAATGACCGCCCTTTTACCATACTCGTCGAGGGGAACATTGGGTGCGGGAAAACCACCTTCACAAGTAGATTCTTAAAAGATAAGAACATTCTTACTTTATTAGAGCCCTTAGAGGAATATAGAAACGTTGCCGGAGAGAACCTCCTAGATAAAATGTATAAGGATCCTTCCCGTTACGGTTATCACTTCCAACACCACGCCGCGATGACGATGAGGAATAGGCATCTAGTTGAAACTTTATTACCCAATAAGCTCATGGAAAGGTCAATTTTTAGCTGTAATTGCTTCGTAGAAGCACGTAGGAGGTTAGGAGGCTTTGAGGATTTGGAAGCTCATCTTTTAACAGAAAACGTTAGGATTTTAACAGAAAATTCGACAGATTTTGAGGTTGACATGGTAGTGTATTTGAGGTTATCACCCGAGACGTCGTTTGCCAGAGTTAATTCACGCGCGCGTAGCGAGGAAGAAAACATTCCTTTAGACTATTTGAAAGCTCTTCACGAGGTCCACGAGGATTGGTTAGTTCGCGGAAAGTTTTCGGCTCTTCCAGCTCCAGTTTTTATTCTAGATGCCGAGGCATCGGCCGACGAAGTATTTAACGAATTTTGTAAGGTTACGGAGGAATAGTCGTTTGACAGATCACCCGCTTCGCGTTAGGCTTCACTCGGGTTCGTTCGGTTTTACTCGTGATCAGTCGGCTTCTTCTGACCGAGTTCATGACGCGACATCTTCGGAGGAGTTCGTTTTCGTTCGGCTATGTCCGGCTTTCGGCTCGCTAGGAAGACTCGTACGCGTCCTCTCGGATCTTCGGAGGCGTTCGAGTCTAGTCGTTTAGGTTCGGGAAATGAGGGAAAATGAGACGCATTTCAATAATGGAGCCTACGCGTCTCTTCAAATCTTCAAAGATGAACGGGCTTATTTGATTGGGGTCGACGATGCGATGGGAGTTTCGATTCGTTCCAATAAAAGACGGCAACCATTTAATAATTAAACGAACAAGAACTTTATTGAAGAGATTGTAAAACATAAACGAAGAAAGAGGAAGATAGGACAGGAACAGGGTAAGGGGAGGTGTATGGGGCCTCTAATTAATAGGTCGACCTCTCCTCCGCAATCTTTTTGAGCGACGCGAAGACGCGGTCGCATGGCAGACATCCGGTTTTAATGGCGGGGGTTAGGAGCGAAGCCTGGCAGTCGCTGCAAGCCCCTCTTTTGCGGGTCTCCAAGGTTCCAACGAAAGAACGATGAGTCTCGACGACTTGGCTCACATCCATTTCCATGTAGTTTCTGAAGAGAGAAAAGAGCATTTTCAGCAAGAGCAGGAGCAAGAAATAAATAATAAAAAAAAAAAAAACAATATTAATGTCGAGAAACTCACTTGAATGTGAAACAGTGGAAGCAAATTAAGCGAGGTTTCCTTCCTTTCAACACAACCGCATCACCTTTGGCGCACCGAACTTTGGCCCATTGTTGGGTCAACCAACTTTCCATTTCTCCCTGGCTTCTGAAGGAATCGAACCCGTCCCAGTTTAACTTAGACACGACTAAGCCCACTACAACCTCGTGCGTAATCAACGACGACATGGTGACGAATGACGCTACGGATTATTGTTTCGTCAGTAACGAATTTTCGCTCGGTTTTGTTTTCATTCCTCGAAGCTAATTGGATCAATAAATTCCTCCGATCATCTAATAATAAGGGGCGGGATTCCTCTTTTGTTTTCAAATATCGGCTTTCGCGCCTTCACAAACCCGCGCTGGACTTTTGAACCCTCTATCGATTCCTTGTATCGATTATCTGCTCTTCGCGCCACCATAGAATCGTGGCATATTTCTCAACTCTCCGTCATTTCTTTCACGTCTTCTGCTCTGGTTCTCTCCTGTCGTCGATCATAACCTCCTCTTATAATTTTACGAAAAGATCCGAGCGGATTGCTCTCAATCGCCGTGTAGGGATAAGAAATAACCGCCTCTTTTGAAAGCTTTAGGTATGTCACCGAGTAATTCACAGAAACAGCACCGAAGATGTGGAACAAGAAGGAATAGAGCCAACCTAACCCCAGAAATTTCTCTAATTATGCCCGGATAAAGATAAGATCGTTCCACTTTATTCTTCTACCCAATTTATATTTCCATTTACGATTCAATTTACATTCCTTACGATTCTTACAAAATAACTTCGACCAATAGAAGTCCAGCATTCAGAGGACTGGTACGATAAAAATTTCTCCTATCCCTCGTACTCACGTCTGTCCTCCAATCTAGGGTGTGCAGTTTTCCCGTTTTTGGACCCGCCTGGGAGCAGTTCGTGATCCCTGAATCCTGCTCTCCTGCCGCCGCCTCTCCTGATTTCCTGACTCGCAGGATTTTCCTGCATTCCCTGACTCTCCGGACGGATCACAAGCTGACTTCATCCCCAGACGGTTTCCAGTTTTTCAGATGATTTCTTGCACTTCAAGGACGGGCTTCACTTCAACTCTACACTTCAGCCTGACTAGGCGAAGACCTTTTTATACCAAATATTGTTGTGAATTTGTAACCAAACTACCTTCTCAGGTTTTCTGTGGTTTCCCTCGAGGCTTAGGATGGAATTACAGGTAGTTTAGGGAAGATTTCAAATACTTTAAGCATTTTAAAGTCTGATCCACAGCTCTCAGTTCACTCTTCCCTTAGCAGATAACACACTCGCTATTCGCTTACTTAAGAGTCGGGTCGCCTCTTCCCTTCAGGGGGGGGGGGGCAGTGTTACACGGGGTGCGTCCACCCCTTGTATTGCTTTATATCGCTTCATTTCATAGCCACCCGAACTCCCATGTATTAAACATCACAGTAATAATTACCAAACATCTTCTGATAAAACAACTAAACGATGTATCTAGCGATAGCCAATTTATCAACAGTCTCGTCTCAGACATTAACCGAGACACTTGTATCTTGCTGAATATAACCTAATCTGCTTTGACCATTAATTTGTGTCTTCAAGTCTGCTTATTTCGCTCAGGGACTCATAGCTCAATTAAAAGGTAACTCCTAAAGTTACAATATGTTTTGGGCATAAGTGACGTTCTAAAATATTTTTCAGATTTCAACCGATATTTGCGAACTCCTTGAGGATCAGATAAATTAAGTCGGCGGAATGCTTCACCTTCCACCAAAGTATAAGGCAGCATGTCCACAATTATGAGATCCATTATAGTTTTGTCAATCCTTTTTGTAATTTCATGATCATCAGGCCACAGTACAACTTTAGGTTTAAAAATCAAACTTGGAATGGTTGTCTGAAGAAGAGTCGACTGATCTGAGCTCGATTGTTGCAATGGTATGTTTAAGTCTGTTCGCTTTAATTTTGCTTCACTTTTAAAATCGTTCAACTCTGATAAACGTTTTAGTACTTGACTGTATTCCTTGTCATGAAATTTTGATAAATGCAGCTTCAGTCCGTGTAATGTTTGTTTTTTAGGTTCGTGGCTTCCTAAAGAATAGGTCTTGCTACATATCTTGCAAACGGCTTTTGACGTATCACTGATACTTTTGTCGAAGTACTGCCAAACCGGATTTATTTCTCTTTGCGACATTTTACTCTGAAACGATTAAAACTAATAATAAAACTGTAATAATAAATAACCCTAATACAACAAAACTACTTACATCAATAAGTCATCGGAATGGAAAACAAATATCTTGAAATAAGTTTACCTATACAACGTAATTTAAAAAAATAAACACTTCACATTTTTCATTTACAATCTCTTTTTTACATGTGACTTGATTTGTTAATAACAACAACAAAACAAAGTTACTGACTCAATATTTAATTAACTATATAAATAGTTCAAGTACAGAAACGAAACAAATACTTACATGTAATTAGTTCCATCAAAACATAACCTCTAAAGAATGTTAGTCGGACGATAACGCACTGAGTAAGTCTTGTTGCTACAGAGCTATCCGAACGGCGCACGACAATTCCCGAACAGGGCCACCAGCGTCCGCTAAAGCGTTGCCGCAAGAAACGAAGTTAGGCGAGCGTGCACGACAACTTCCGAAATCAGTTTCGGTTTCGGCAAAAGGTTCGGCCAATTTTAGCCGAAACCGAAACTGCCGCCGAGACTTGATTTTTGGCCGAAACTCGGCCGAAACCGAAACCGAAACCGAACTTTCGGTCGGAAACTACTTCGGCATGTTCTTTGGTGTTCCGAAAAAATTTCCTTCGCGATAATAGTATCGGTATTATTCCACCTGCCGGTTACAGACTAGCCAATAAACAATCCAGCAAGGCTATTCAGTGGCTGGTATGGAGGGAGCGTGAGCTAGGTCGCGAGATTCTGCGCGCAGGTAGGACTCGGGAGCAGCGGGTGCTGGGTCGTCGGGTGGATGACTATTACGTAGCGGAGGATGGCACCCGTCACGTTCTCGAATTTCACGGGTGCTATTGGCACGGCTGTCCCCGGTGTTTTCGAGTAAATAGGGATAAGCTAAGCGTAGGCGGCGAGAGTATGGATAGACGACTCGAGGAGACTCATGCTAAAACGCGACGCATGCGGGCGCATGGCTTCATCGTAGAGGAGATGTGGGAGTGTGAATTTTCTCGGTTCTTGGATGCAAGGGGTGAGGTGCGGGCATACCTCGAGCATAACGGGTTTCTACCGAGTGCGGAGAATGCTAAGCTGGATCCGCGTGAGGCATTCTACGGTGGCCGAACGGGTAATACCTCGAGATACCGCGAAGTGGACGCCCGACTCGGTGAGGAAATCCGCTATGTGGATGTTTGCTCGTTATACCCCTGCATCTGTAAGTAGAGGGGATAAGAGAGTTCTACAACATAAAAAACATAAAAAACACCCATTTTTTTAATGAGTTTTTTATAATTTTTTTTTTTAGAGAGGTGCGGAGGTGGGGGTGGAAGGTTCTCTGGGTGAATGATAAGATGTTTGATTGACATCTCCTTTATTTATTTATTTCATTTAATTGGCGAAATCTGTAATGATGGTCCATTTAACAGCCTCCAACAACGTGTTGTGCACGCTCCTGGGGCTGCAATGAGCGCTGTGGGGATACTCCGCCCATGCGGCCACATTGTTTCCCCACCATAGAATGGGTTCGCCTCAACAGCCACCACCATTTTCAAACTGTAAACTGTCTATTTTCATGAAAATTTCCAAACTGCGAACTTTCTACTTTTGTGAAATTTTCTAAACTGACTAATTATGCTTACGTTGACACACAACATTTTCACACCCTGAGGGTGTTTTTCACATTGCAAATTTCCAATTTCGCCATAGTGAAAGTACATAATTACGCTTAGGTAGAAGCACCGTTTCAGATTATACCGCATACGGAAGGTAGGATATATATTGTAACATTGCATGTTACAAACTGCTCCTCGCCCCTAAACGAGACCTTAGTTAAGACGGGGGATCGCTAGAATGAATGATGTATGAATGTGTAAGATGACCCCGAGGTCCGAAATACTCCCGAGAGGCGACCGTGACCGACTCAGATCATGAAATAGATTGTTTATTCCTTTGTTTTTTTTTTACACTTTTCTCTGGCATGTGGGCACCGAGGCATTATTTGTTGGAGAAGACCTAAAGACCACGACATACACCGACGAACGTCCACGGCTCGACACACCGAGGGCGTGAATTTCCAACAAGGCGCCACCGAAGCTCGGGAGATTAGCAAGGGCCCTGCTAACTCCCCAACCAGCCGAGGATGCGGGAGAGTGTCCACGACACTCTGTAACGAGGGATTAAGGTGGTGGATGAGATTCCCGCCACCGAAAAGAATCTACAACCCGCAGTCCTCGGCCTAGAAGAGCTAAAATCACCGTGGTGGCAATTCAAATTATTCGCGCCAAGGATCGAGTGCCACCCCATGACGTCACAGCGAGGTCGACACAGTAATCGATAATTGCGGGACTAACGAGGTCCTTGCGCATCGGCACGACGCCGGTGGACTCACTCTGCGTTAGACTAGCATTGCGAACACGTGTGCGAATTTTGAGTCTTCATTGCGTACTGAGCACTATTCCGTTTTCTTCTTCTTTTTGCGTTCGAGCCAACCTTCTACTGAGAATTGGTGTGAGTGAGTTTCCCCGAGGAACGAGCTGTTGTTCGGACAATCCCGATGGATTGCGCCAGGGAGCGCCTGTTGTTTCTGAGGTGGCTGGAGAACGGTAAGCGTTAAGCAATCTAACCCGTTGGATAATTTGAATCCGGCAACGGCCTTCTGCCGCGTGCTTGTTCTCAGCCACGAGGCTATTTTTCTGACTTTGGGAACAAATTAAGCCGGATTCCGAGTGAAAGCCGTCACCAGAGTCCCATGCCAGTATTTTGAGTTCGAGTCTCGCGTTAAAAGAGTTAATTATTGAGAGATTATTGAATTAAGAAATTTTGTATAATTCGCCCACGAGGGCAAGTGAGAAAGCCGGTCACTGTCGCGCTCTCTCCTTCCTGCGAGGTAGACTTTGTACCGAGGCCGAGCCTTGTGTATTGTTAAGAGATCTCGATTCATAAATAGAGAGAATCGACGCTAGTTGAAGTCTGTAAATAATTTTGTTGTTTAGTTCGCAGAGTTAGGTTAAGTTAGGTTTGAGTGATTTAGTTAATTTGTTAAGTTTGTGCCGTCGGCAAGTAGATAATCCAAATTCGAGGCCGCGGAATTGAGTATTTTGTTAATTAGGATTAATTTCAGGCCGCAGGCCCGACTAATGCATTACTCAACCGATAGGTGATTTATTATTAATTGTTATAACCGTTGTTATTTGTTACTGCATGGTTTGAGTTTAGTTTATTGTCTCACGAGGACTTTATTGGCGAGTCATCTATTAATTTTCTTTTTTTTTTCTGTTATTGCCACCCTACGTGGGAGCGTTTAGTTAATTCTTTTTCTTTGTAAGGCTCGTCATACGTAGCCAGGTCGCCTATACACGACCTGTAGTCAATTTATACCCGAGGGGAAGCGTCCCCGGGTACCTCATATTTTGTTATATTTTTCATATTTTTCATATTCTATTTTTTTTTTTGAATAAACGCACGTTTTTGTCTACTACAATTTAATTACTCGAGTAATTACGTCATTCGCTAATCCCTCAATTTAATCCTGACCCCTCTCCGCGGTACTGCAGCTAGCCGCAGCATTTTCTATAGTAATCTAGGCCTTTTGTTTCTCTTGTTGTCAACTTTCGAGTCTCGTGGCGAAGTAGTCGCCTGGCGCCCAACTTCAAAATCATTATTGTTCTTCTAAAATTATTATTTATTTTTCTCTCGTGGTTGTTGATTGTCGACTGGACTATCTCTCGGAATAGCGATCCGGTATATTCCGAGGGATATAAAGAGTCCACGTCACAATATATAGGGAAAAAGCGTGCAATTTCGGGAAACTCAGTCAGTGTGTGATCTGCTGTTATTCGAACTGTGTATAAAAATAAAACTTTTACCATGGAGTTGATTGTTGACGTGCAAAGATTTGGCACATTCGAGGATAAATTTGTGGTGAAAGAACTGGCTGCTCTAAGTATTCGTACATCGGAGGAATATCAGCTGGGTCTGACTCGGATTCTTTTCAAACCACCGTACTCGCAAATGATTCTGCCGAGGGCGGTTAGAAATCAAAATGCCTGGCTGACACGACATTATCATGGAATGCCTTGGAATGTGGGGGAAACGCCGTACAAGGATATGGAGATGGTTGTGAAAGGAATTGTGACCGATGCATGTCGAATCTATGTGAAGGGGTTGGGGAAGAAGCGGTGGCTCGAGGGAATTGTCAAGGACAACTCAAAACTTGTGATTGATCTAGCAGAGTTGGGCTGTCCAAACTTTCGAATGTTGCGACATGAGTCGAAAGTAGTCCGCTGGTATGGGGATTGTCATGGGGATGTGCCGGGGTACCGCTGTGCTTTCGAAAATGTGCAACGGTTAACTAGCTGGTATTTGGAAAGTGTGGCGCCTGATGTATATAAACCCCAGAGCTTCCTCGAACTTTACACACGTCTTGACCGCACGCCAAGCCCTTAACATCAGCAATACTACCACCAATAGCAAGCCGATTCATCAAAGTTCTTGAGAGTTGGAAGGCATCGATTGAAAACCAGAAAAGGTAAGAATAATAATATTTTGATTATGTGCACTAAAAGCAAATTAGTATCGGCATTGAAGCGTTGATTTAATAAAATGATTTTTTCCATCTCTTTCTCTTGCTCTTATACAGAAAGAAGAAACAGAGAAAAAAACAATGGACTTTACACGACTGAATAACAACGCCCGTATGGAGGACTTTCAGCAGGTGAAAAAGATGTCAGAACTTGAAGTTGGAAAGAAGTACGATATTACGGGGCTCAAGATGGTTCAGACAAAATTTGGTGCGGGAACCGTGACGACAATTGCCGACGAATTTGCTATATTTCTGCCCGGGCGAATTGTCAAATTTCTGGAGGAGAATCCAGAACAGTTGGCTCAAATGGTTGATGCGGCGCTGGAGAGGCGTCTTCAAATCCTCTACCAAGGTGGACGATACAACAAATGTGAATTTAGCTTTAAAACGTGATGGTGGAGAAGGGTGGTGAACAAGAAATAAAAATATATACATATATCGCAATTGCACAGATATCAATTTCCCCATGACTTTGCATGATGTGGAGAAATTTGAAAAATTAAATAATTTGAGAATTAATGTATATGGGATCGAATCTCAAACTTTCTCCAATCATGCAAAGTCTGAGAAGAGTGTTATCGTTCCGCTATATCTGAGCAAAAATGTTGCAAATTTAGCTGCTTCCACAATTCATTTGCTGATGGTTGAGACCCATAGCGATATGAATTATGACGATGACGACTTGGTCAGTTTCAAGCCGAGATTTCACTTTACTTGGATCAAGAATCTTTGGCGTTTAGTTGGGGGGCAGGTGTCCAAGCATAACGGTGTGCAATTCTTATGCGATAGATGCCTGTGTCACTTTCAAATCCAACAAGCCTACGAAAATCATAAGCATGATTGCATGAACTTCAATAATATTCGAATGTGGCTCCCTGAACAAAACAAAAACTTGACATTTACAAATTTTCACAACAAGGGCACCGTGCCGTTTGTTGTATACGCGGATTTAGAGTGTATATTGAAGCCAACGATAAATGAATCTCAAGAGCATATTCCGCACAGCGCAGCCTTCTATGTGCATTGCGCATACGACGATAAATTATCCGAATATCAAGCTCACCGCGGGCCTGATTGCATTAAATGGTTCAACGAGCATATGTGTGAATTATCATTGAAAGTAGAGTCACGAATTAAAAATATCATCCCGATGGAAAATTTGAATCAAACACAACGCGATCGACATATGCGCGCGAAAAATTGCCATATCTGCGAGGAACCATTTTCTGCAAATGAGAAAAAATGTCACGATCACTGTCATTTTACGGGTTGCGCATAATCGGTGCAACATCAATTTTCGCGAAAAACATATTATTCCGGTAGTGTTTCATAACTTGTCGGGGTATGATTCGCACTTTATTATAAAGTCTTTAGCCACAACTTTTCCGGGTGAGATCTCTCTGTTGCCTATCAATAAAGAGAAATACATATCGTTCACTAAGAGGGTGGCCAACACCAATATGCATTTGAGGTTCATAGACTCGTTCCGCTTCATGGCAAGTGGGCTGGAAAAATTGGCCTCATACATTGATAATAACGATGAAAAGATAACAGCTAAATTCTATACTAATCCTGAAATGTTTGATTTAATGACCCGCAAAGGTGTTTTCCCATATGAATACATTGATTCTTGGGAAAAACTTGACGTGACAGAATTACCAGACAAGACAGATTTTTATTCAAAGCTGAGCGATTCGGATATTAGTGATGTTGATTATAATCATGCGAAAACTGTTTGGAGCAAATTCAACTTACACACCTTGGGGGAGTATTCAGATTTATATTTGAAAACGGATGTGCTTCTCCTGGCTGATATATTTCAGAATTTTCGCGATAGCTGCTTTAGAATATATAATTTGGATCCGCTTCACTATTATACCGCGCCAGGGCTTGCTTTTGATGCGATGCTAAAGCATACAAAAGTGAGCCTGCAGTTTTTGGACGACGCTGAAATGATATTGTTTGTGGAGAAAAGCATTCGAGGTGGTGTTGCACAGTGCTCCAATCGGTATGCGAAAGCAAATAATCGATTTATGGGCAATGATTTTGATCCAAGTCAAGCGGAATCTTATCTGATGTATTTTGATGTGAATAATCTTTATGGTGCAGCCATGAGCGAGCATCTGCCGAGTGGATCATTCGAGTGGGAACACACCAATGTTGATGTATTGTCCACGCGAGATGATTCACCAATTGGTTATATTCTCGAGGTTGATTTGGATTATCCGGCAGAGCTTCATGAGCACCATAAAGATCTACCGCTCTGTCCCGAACATTTTATACCGCCCGGGGGGTAAAATCGCGAAGCTTGCAACGACGCTTTTGGTAAAAGAAAAGTATGTCATTCATTATAGAAATTTAAAACAATGTTTGAATTTGGGCATGCGACTCATCAAAATACACAGAACACAAGTCTTAAAGTTCGCACAATCTCCGTGGCTAAAATCATATACAGAGAGATTCTGTGGAAAGTTGGGAGCCGTGTGGATAGGCAACCGGCGTATTTCACCGAAACGGCAACGCTGTCGTAGGGACAGTCGAACGTCTGCACCTACTGATGACGTAGCGACAGCTGTCACTTCGTTGGGTCAGAATCAACATACAGAGTGACATATTTGAGGTTGATCGTAATATAACTAGTAAGTCAACGGGAATCGATATTAATCCGTAAAGAAGTGGTAACGAATTAGCGAATTGATTGCAGATGTCGATTTCTGTTTATTTGCAACATTATTTGGGTCCAAACAACCCTCGGGGTGAAATTTACGAATCAAAGATCACCTGTTTGCCTACTATACCGATAATCTTGTAGAAGTCTCAGCGAGGAATGAATTAATTGAAAGTATTGTTCAGTAAATAAACGTAATTGTGCCTTTGATAGCTGAGTGGAATAAAGCGTCACATATTTGTAAAAATGATTACATTACAATGAGTTTCTATCATGTAATAACATTTTTTATTCATTAAACGTAGTACAATAACACTAAACTAAATGCGTTGTGCCGACGACATGCCGACTTCTTGAGCAACTTTCGAGATAAGCTTCTGACCGTCTTCTGGAACTATGCGCAGTATTTCCGTAAAACTGTGCATTCAAATTATTAGGAGGTGAAAAAATTTGGGGTTTGCTGCTACGTCAGAGATGCCTCGTAGATTGCTCGTTGAATCGAATTTACATCGCTGTGTTCCTGACCGTAGTTGTCGAAGTGATGCGACGAGTCAGTCCATCATCGAGGAACTGCTAGCTTGTGAATAATTTCGCAAGTAAATATAACTCAGAATCTGCGATCAATTCGTAACTTTATCACGACTTTATTACGAATTATTATCGTTTGACATTTTTTGGTTACCTTTATTAGAATGATTCGTAAATTTCACCCCGACGGTTGTTTAGACCCAAATAACGTTGCAAATAAACAGAAATCGACATCTGCAATCGATTCGCTAATTCGTTACCACTTCTTTACGAATTAATATCGATTCCCTTTGTCTTACTAGTTATATTACGAACAACCTCAAATATGTCACTCTGTCACTTGATTCTGACCAAACGACGTGAAAGCTGCCGCTATGTCATCTGTAGATGCAGACGTTCTACTGTCCCTACGACAGCGTTGCCGTTTCGGTGAATACGCCGGTTGCCTACCCACACGGCTCCCAACTTTCCACAGAATCGCACTGTATAGACTTGAACACCGACATGCGGAAGCAGTCAAAGAATGAATTTGAGAAAAATTTTTATAAACTAATGGATAATGCGGTATTCGGCAAAACCATGGAGAATGTGCGAAAACATAAAGATGTGAAACTGATTACCAAGTGGTGTGGTAGGGGTGGCGCGAGAGCTCTGATCGCGCGACCGAATTTCCATAGTTGCAACGTTTTTGCTGACGATATGGTGATCATTGAATTGAATCGCGTTGATGTCTACTTCAATAAGCCAATATACATCGGTGCTGCAATTCTTGATCTATCCAAAATCTTTCTATACAAATTCCATTATGACTACATTAAGACTAGATTCACAAACAACCAGGCTAAGCTATTATATACAGACACCCATAGTATAATTTATCAATTTAATGTACCGAATATTTACGATATCGTCAAACGTGACGTTGATGCAATGTTTGATACCTCAGACTACCCAAAGGATAATGTGTATGGGATTCCATTGAAAAACAAAAAACACTTGGGTCTAATGAAGGATGAAAATGATGGAAAAATTATGACCGAGTTTATTGGGCTACGAGCCAAACTGTACGCATTTAGAACCATTGGTGATAGCGATAAAAAACGTTCTAAAGGTGTAAAAGGCTCCACATTGAAAACCATCACGTTTGACGATTATAAGCAATGTCTAATTAATTATAAGAATTTGGCTAAATCGCAATGTCTCATTAGAAGTAGACAACATGTCGTTAGCACCATCACGCAAAGGAAATTGGCACTAAGTTGATGTGATGATAAACGAAATCTCATACCGGGTCAAACCGATACATTACCATGTGGCTTTGTTGAACATTTATAGGACTATTGTATCTTGAATAAAAATTTCAAAAAAAAAAAAAAAATTTTTAGAAAAAAAAAATTTTTTAGAAAGAAAAAAAAAATTTTCAAACAAAAAAATTTTAAATCCCCATTTACTTTACATGCAAAAATGAAAAACTGTTTGAAAATGTTTGAAATTGTTTAAAAATGTTTTGAAAATGTTTGAAAATGTTTGAAAATATTTTACAAATGTTTGAAAATGTTTTCTCTAGAGTTCTTGTAAACTAGCAGTAAGGTTGTTCGGTTGAATGAATAAAGAAACAGTGTAAATATATTGTTAATAAGATTCTTTGATTGAAAAATTATATGACATATCCGATTTATTTATCCAACTATTATGTGTGCTGTCAAATCCCAACCATTTCACATACAGCTGATCACCACGTTTGCGCAACACCTTTTCTACAAGATAACCATCTGGATATTGTACTTTGCTGAGCTCCTCCTCGTAGAAGCCGCCCTCGATGGGTTGATTTAGGTAGTCGGTGAGTTTGTACGTTGGCGGATTAGTATCTCTCACCTCGGTCACAGAGAATACCTCAGTCGTCCAATTAGGTGTATAGCCTTTTTCGAAAACATTCTTATACTTGCTTATTCGAACCTTATCGCCAGCGCCGGCTTCAGACATTGTGGCGCCCTGAGGCAATTGGAGTTTTCAGCGCCCCCCCCCCCCCCCCCCCCCCCTGTATTTTGAATTATATGTTACAAATCATAAAATTATATGTCAGCAACGACCCGCAAGTTGGACCAAATAAACCAATGTAAAACAGCTTAACTAAATCCAAAATAACTGAATTGATACCAAAATAACCAAATCAAACCCAAAGAGAACAGAAGATGACTTAACCAAACTCAAAACACCTATGTTCATTACATCCAATATAACTTACGACTTTAATTGTAAATCATGCTTTTAAATTTTCCAAGAAGCAGTTATTATGAGCTCTATAGTAGGGCTGTGCGAATAGCGTTCGAATCGAATCGAATCGAATAGGGCTATTCGATTCGATTTTCGACTTCCGAAGCGCTTGAAGATATCCATAACTTATTTTGGCAATGTTTCGGAAAGAAATGAATAACTTTCTTGTTAACCACAATATTAACCTTTTTATTCTTTAATCAATCCTAAAACAATATAATATATGATTCCTGCAAATTTCGTTCAAAAATTACAAAATTTGGGTGAGGTAGAGCGAGTTGAAGTGAAAAATGACGGGAATTTTCAACCTCGGGGAAAAACTGAAAACGACGAAAGCTACAACTTTTTTTCGAAAGAGATCGATATTATTCGAGACAAATCGGTAAATCGATCACGTAAAGTCCCAATTATTCTGGAAATCCATATTTCGCAGAAGCGTCGAATTATTCGAAAATCGAATCGAATAGTTCGGATAATTCGAATATTCGAATCAATCGAATAGTCGATTCGTTTCGAATATATTCGAAAACTCGAATATTCGCACAGCCCTACTCTATAGTTAAGATTCAGCACCATAAAAACGTTTTCTCGTGAATAATAATAGGACAGGAGGAGGCAGGAAGCAGGTAGTCATATAGTCTATTATCTATATTTTAATTTCCATACTTCTTTGGTTCGAGTAAGAACGAACGAAGCTGCCCTTAGCATCGATTTGAGTTTTAGAAAAACATAATCGCTTGTGTTCTGGCGCCCGCCCCACAACGGCGCCCTGAGGCGGCTGCCTCACTTGCTTACTGTCTGAAGCCGGCGCTGCTTATCGCCAACTTTGAACTTGCGTTTTCGTTTGCTTCGTTTGATCTGACGGGGCTTGTACACGCTCCGATATATCTGTTTCTCATTGGTTGTCGTGACATTCTTCGGCTTCATTCCAATCGTACGATGTCGAGTGTCGTTATACGATTCAATCAATGCAGATAGAATACCAATCCACTTGTGGGTGCCCAGCAGAGTAAATTGCCTCCACATTTTATTTTTCAATTTTCGATTGAAGCGTTCGCATATTGATGCCTTCAAATTGCTGTACGTAGAGTACATGTTTATACCATGATGTGTCATAAGAGTTTTAAATTCTTTGTTGTAAAATTCCTTGCCCTGATCAACGTGTAGATGTTTTGATATACGACCCAGAGTCAGCACAGATTTCATCGCGGCTGTGACATCTTTGGCATTTTTACTCTTGATCGGTACAGCCCACGCGAATTTTGAAAGTATATCAATCACAGTGAGCAAGAATTTGAAGCCCTTGTTGACTGATGAGTATGCGGACATGTCGACAAGATCAGCCTGCCAGGTCTCCTCCAAGCCACGTATATCAACATAACGTCGTGGATAATTATGCCGAGTGGGTCTATGAAGTTCACGCGCTATTACCGCTTTCATGGTTATCCGTCTGCATCCAATTTTCAATTGTCTGCTACGTCAGAGATGCCTCGTAGATTGCTCGTTGAATCGAATTTACATCGCTGTGTTCCTGACCGTAGTTGTCGAAGTGATACGACGAGTCAGTCCATTATCGAGGAACTGCTAGCTTGTAAATAATTTCGCAAGTAAACATAACTCAGAATCTGCGATCAATTCGTAACTTTATCACGACTTTATTACGAATTATTATCGTTTGACATTTGTTGGTTACCGTTATTAGAATGATTCGTAAATTTCACCCCGACGGTTGTTTAGACCCAAATAACGTTGCAAATAAACAGAAATCGACATCTACAATCAATTCGCTAATTCGTTACCGCTTCTTTACGAATTAATATCGATTCCCTTTGTCTTACTAGTTATATTACGAACAACCTCAAATATGTCATTCTGTCACTTGATTCTGACCAAACGACGTGAAAGCTGCCGCTATGTCAATCTGTAGTTGCAGACGTTCGACTGTCCCTACGACAGCGTTGCCGTTTCGGTGAATATGCGGGTTGCCTACCCACACGGCTTACAACTTTCCACAGAATCGCACTGTATTGTTAGATTGAATCATTTCGGCGTTGATAATTTTGACCCGAACGAGAAAACATTTTTGTTTACATTTTCTAACGCGAGAGTTTACAGAGAGATTATGCATCGGAACATGCACGTAATGTGTCAGGGTTCAAAATAGTATATTGTGCACCAAGGGCGTAAAGTGGGCTTTTTTAGACCGAGTGTGGAGTTTGCAGTACGAGTCGGAGGTGAGCTAGCACGAGTCGAAGACGAGTGCGTTTGCGGGCCGAAGACGAGTCGGAGGTCAGCTAGCACGAGTCGAAGGAAATCGTATTCCTATGAGGTGCGTGGATAAGCGCCCATACAATCTTAATACACTGATATTACTGCAAAAGGTATTCGTTGTTTAGCTCCTACAGCGATACCGTATTCTTCAAGTAAGTGAGCTACATCAGGCAGAGTTGTTTCGCTCGTACAGCTGACTAGTGGTTCAGGTATCGGAAGAAAATGGATTCCAGCTTAGGCAGCCAGAGTTCTCGCTTTGAGAGCAGAACTTTTTTTCAGTGTGACGAAAGTTTTGCAGAAGATCAAAGAATTTGGAATCTAGTGAGTGAAAAGGCTGCGAAGCTAGAGGAGGGAAATGAATCTCTCAAGCATCGGTTGGCGATAGTGGAAAATAACGTTGAGAAGCTCAGCCTGAAATACATCCCCGGAATTCCAATTCCAACCGAACCATCAGAAATCCTTGAAAACAAATACATTGAAAATTGGATGCAGACGGATAACCATGAAAGCGGTAATAGCGCGTGAACTTCATAGACCCACTCGGCATAATTATCCACGACGTTATGTTGATATACGTGGCTTGGAGGAGACCTGGCAGGCTGATCTTGTCGACATGTCCGCATACTCATCAGTCAACAAGGGCTTCAAATTCTTGCTCACTGTGATTGATATACTTTCAAAATTCGCGTGGGCTGTACCGATCAAGAGTAAAAATGCCAAAGATGTCACAGCCGCGATGAAATCTGTGCTGACTCTGGGTCGTATATCAAAACATCTACACGTTGATCAGGGCAAGGAATTTTACAACAAAGAATTTAAAACTCTTATGACACATCATGGTATAAACATGTACTCTACGTACAGCAATTTGAAGGCATCAATATGCGAACGCTTCAATCGAAAATTGAAAAATAAAATGTGGAGGCAATTTACTCTGCTGGGCACCCACAAGTGGATTGGTATTCTATCTGCATTGATTGAATCGTATAACGACACTCGACATCGTACGATTGGAATGAAGCCGAAGAATGTCACGACAACCAATGAGAAACAGATATATCGGAGCGTGTACAAGCCCCGTCAGATCAAACGAAGCAAACGAAAACGCAAGTTCAAAGTTGGCGATAAGCAGCGCCGGCTTCAGACAGTAAGCAAGTGAGGCAGCCGCCTCAGGGCGCCGTTGTGGGGCGGGCGCCAGAACACAAGCGATTATGTTTTTCTAAAACTCAAATCGATGCTAAGGGCAGCTTCGTTCGTTCTTACTCGAACCAAAGAAGTATGGAAATTAAAATATAGATAATAGACTATATGACTACCTGCTTCCTGCCTCCTCCTGTCCTATTATTATTCACGAGAAAACGTTTTTATGGTGCTGAATCTTAACTATAGAGTAGGGCTGTGCGAATATTCGAGTTTTCGAATATATTCGAAACGAATCGACTATTCGATTGATTCGAATATTCGAATTATCCGAACTATTCGATTCGATTTTCGAATAATTCGACGCTTCTGCGAAATATGGATTTCCAGAATAATTGGGACTTTACGTGATCGATTTACCGATTTGTCTCGAATAATATCGATCTCTTTCGAAAAAAAGTTGTAGCTTTCGTCGTTTTCAGTTTTTCCCCGAGGTTGAAAATTCCCGTCATTTTTCACTTCAACTCGCTCTACCTCACCCAAATTTTGTAATTTTTGAACGAAATTTGCAGGAATCATATATTATATTGTTTTAGGATTGATTAAAGAATAAAAAGGTTAATATTGTGGTTAACAAGAAAGTTATTCATTTCTTTCCGAAACATTGCCAAAATAAGTTATGGATATCTTCAAGCGCTTCGGAAGTCGAAAATCGAATCGAATAGCCCTATTCGATTCGATTCGATTCGAACGCTATTCGCACAGCCCTACTATAGAGCTCATAATAACTGCTTCTTGGAAAATTTAAAAGCATGATTTACAATTAAAGTCGTAAGTTATATTGGATGTAATGAACATAGGTGTTTTGAGTTTGGTTAAGTCATCTTCTGTTCTCTTTGGGTTTGATTTGGTTATTTTGGTATCAATTCAGTTATTTTGGATTTAGTTAAGCTGTTTTACATTGGTTTATTTGGTCCAACTTGCGGGTCGTTGCTGACATATAATTTTATGATTTGTAACATATAATTCAAAATACAGGGGGGGGGGGGGGGGGGGGGCGCTGAAAACTCCAATTGCCTCAGGGCGCCACAATGTCTGAAGCCGGCGCTGGCGATAAGGTTCGAATAAGCAAGTATAAGAATGTTTTCGAAAAAGGCTATACACCTAATTGGACGACTGAGGTATTCTCTGTGACCGAGGTGAGAGATACTAATCCGCCAACGTACAAACTCACCGACTACCTAAATCAACCCATCGAGGGCGGCTTCTACGAGGAGGAGCTCAGCAAAGTACAATATCCAGATGGTTATCTTGTAGAAAAGGTGTTGCGCAAACGTGGTGATCAGCTGTATGTGAAATGGTTGGGATTTGACAGCACACATAATAGTTGGATAAATAAATCGGATATGTCATATAATTTTTCAATCAAAGAATCTTATTAACAATATATTTACACTGTTTCTTTATTCATTCAACCGAACAACCTTACTGCTAGTTTACAAGAACTCTAGAGAAAACATTTTCAAACATTTGTAAAATATTTTCAAACATTTTCAAACATTTTCAAAACATTTTCAAACAATTTCAAACATTTTCAAACAGTTTTTCATTTTTGCATGTAAAGTAAATGGGGATTTAAAATTTTTTTGTTTGAAAATTTTTTTTTTCTTTCTAAAAAATTTTTTTTTTCTAAAAATTTTTTTTTTTTTTTTGAAATTTTTATTCAAGATACAATAGTCCTATAAATGTTCAACAAAGCCACATGGTAATGTATCGGTTTGACCCGGTATGAGATTTCGTTTATCATCACATCAACTTAGTGCCAATTTCCTTTGCGTGATGGTGCTAACGACATGTTGTCTACTTCTAATGAGACATTGCGATTTAGCCAAATTCTTATAATTAATTAGACATTGCTTATAATCGTCAAACGTGATGGTTTTCAATGTGGAGCCTTTTACACCTTTAGAACGTTTTTTATCGCTATCACCAATGGTTCTAAATGCGTACAGTTTGGCTCGTAGCCCAATAAACTCGGTCATAATTTTTCCATCATTTTCATCCTTCATTAGACCCAAGTGTTTTTTGTTTTTCAATGGAATCCCATACACATTATCCTTTGGGTAGTCTGAGGTATCAAACATTGCATCAACGTCACGTTTGACGATATCGTAAATATTCGGTACATTAAATTGATAAATTATACTATGGGTGTCTGTATATAATAGCTTAGCCTGGTTGTTTGTGAATCTAGTCTTAATGTAGTCATAATGGAATTTGTATAGAAAGATTTTGGATAGATCAAGAATTGCAGCACCGATGTATATTGGCTTATTGAAGTAGACATCAACGCGATTCAATTCAATGATCACCATATCGTCAGCAAAAACGTTGCAACTATGGAAATTCGGTCGCGCGATCAGAGCTCTCGCGCCACCCCTACCACACCACTTGGTAATCAGTTTCACATCTTTATGTTTTCGCACATTCTCCATGGTTTTGCCGAATACCGCATTATCCATTAGTTTATAAAAATTTTTCTCAAATTCATTCTTTGACTGCTTCCGCATGTCGGTGTTCAAGTCTATACAGTGCGATTCTGTGGAAAGTTGGGAGCCGTGTGGGTAGGCAACCGGCGTATTCACCGAAACGGCAACGCTGTCGTAGGGACAGTAGAACGTCTGCATCTACAGATGACATAGCGGCAGCTTTCACGTCGTTTGGTCAGAATCAAGTGACAGAGTGACATATTTGAGGTTGTTCGTAATATAACTAGTAAGACAAAGGGAATCGATATTAATTCGTAAAGAAGTGGTAACGAATTAGCGAATCGATTGCAGATGTCGATTTCTGTTTATTTGCAACGTTATTTGGGTCTAAACAACCGTCGGGGTGAAATTTACGAATCATTCTAATAAAGGTAACCAAAAAATGTCAAACGATAATAATTCGTAATAAAGTCGTGATAAAGTTACGAATTGATCGCAGATTCTGAGTTATATTTACTTGCGAAATTATTCACAAGCTAGCAGTTCCTCGATGATGGACTGACTCGTCGCATCACTTCGACAACTACGGTCAGGAACACAGCGATGTAAATTCGATTCAACGAGCAATCTACGAGGCATCTCTGACGTAGCAGCAAACCCCAAATTTTTTCACCTCCTAATAATTTGAATGCACAGTTTTACGGAAATACTGCGCATAGTTCCAGAAGACGGTCAGAAGCTTATCTCGAAAGTTGCTCAAGAAGTCGGCATGTCGTCGGCACAACGCATTTAGTTTAGTGTTATTGTACTACGTTTAATGAATAAAAAATGTTATTACATGATAGA
This sequence comes from Rhogogaster chlorosoma, assembly GCA_944452935.1. Classification (NCBI taxonomy): domain Eukaryota; kingdom Metazoa; phylum Arthropoda; class Insecta; order Hymenoptera; family Tenthredinidae; genus Rhogogaster; species Rhogogaster chlorosoma. The sequence continues at coordinate 11,292,252 of OX101800.1, read as the reverse complement.
AACTCATTGTAATGTAATCATTTTTACAAATATGTGACGCTTTATTCCACTCAGCTATCAAAGGCACAATTACGTTTATTTACTGAACAATACTTTCAATTAATTCATTCCTCGCTGAGACTTCTACAAGATTATCGGTATAGTAGGCAAACAGGTGATCTTTGATTCGTAAATTTCACCCCGAGGGTTGTTTGGACCCAAATAATGTTGCAAATAAACAGAAATCGACATCTGCAATCAATTCGCTAATTCGTTACCACTTCTTTACGGATTAATATCGATTCCCGTTGACTTACTAGTTATATTACGATCAACCTCAAATATGTCACTCTGTATGTTGATTCTGACCCAACGAAGTGACAGCTGTCGCTACGTCATCAGTAGGTGCAGACGTTCGACTGTCCCTACGACAGCGTTGCCGTTTCGGTGAAATACGCCGGTTGCCTATCCACACGGCTCCCAACTTTCCACAGAATCTCTCTGTATATGATTTTAGCCACGGAGATTGTGCGAACTTTAAGACTTGTGTTCTGTGTATTTTGATGAGTCGCATGCCCAAATTCAAACATTGTTTTAAATTTCTATAATGAATGACATACTTTTCTTTTACCAAAAGCGTCGTTGCAAGCTTCGCGATTTTACCCCCCGGGCGGTATAAAATGTTCGGGACAGAGCGGTAGATCTTTATGGTGCTCATGAAGCTCTGCCGGATAATCCAAATCAACCTCGAGAATATAACCAATTGGTGAATCATCTCGCGTGGACAATACATCAACATTGGTGTGTTCCCACTCGAATGATCCACTCGGCAGATGCTCGCTCATGGCTGCACCATAAAGATTATTCACATCAAAATACATCAGATAAGATTCCGCTTGACTTGGATCAAAATCATTGCCCATAAATCGATTATTTGCTTTCGCATACCGATTGGAGCACTGTGCAACACCACCTCGAATGCTTTTCTCCACAAACAATATCATTTCAGCGTCGTCCAAAAACTGCAGGCTCACTTTTGTATGCTTTAGCATCGCATCAAAAGCAAGCCCTGGCGCGGTATAATAGTGAAGCGGATCCAAATTATATATTCTAAAGCAGCTATCGCGAAAATTCTGAAATATATCAGCCAGGAGAAGCACATCCGTTTTCAAATATAAATCTGAATACTCCCCCAAGGTGTGTAAGTTGAATTTGCTCCAAACAGTTTTCGCATGATTATAATCAACATCACTAATATCCGAATCGCTCAGCTTTGAATAAAAATCTGTCTTGTCTGGTAATTCTGTCACGTCAAGTTTTTCCCAAGAATCAATGTATTCATATGGGAAAACACCTTTGCGGGTCATTAAATCAAACATTTCAGGATTAGTATAGAATTTAGCTGTTATCTTTTCATCGTTATTATCAATGTATGAGGCCAATTTTTCCAGCCCACTTGCCATGAAGCGGAACGAGTCTATGAACCTCAAATGCATATTGGTGTTGGCCACCCTCTTAGTGAACGATATGTATTTCTCTTTATTGATAGGCAACAGAGAGATCTCACCCGGAAAAGTTGTGGCTAAAGACTTTATAATAAAGTGCGAATCATACCCCGACAAGTTATGAAACACTACCGGAATAATATGTTTTTCGCGAAAATTGATGTTGCACCGATTATGCGCAACCCGTAAAATGACAGTGATCGTGACATTTTTTCTCATTTGCAGAAAATGGTTCCTCGCAGATATGGCAATTTTTCGCGCGCATATGTCGATCGCGTTGTGTTTGATTCAAATTTTCCATCGGGATGATATTTTTAATTCGTGACTCTACTTTCAATGATAATTCACACATATGCTCGTTGAACCATTTAATGCAATCAGGCCCGCGGTGAGCTTGATATTCGGATAATTTATCGTCGTATGCGCAATGCACATAGAAGGCTGCGCTGTGCGGAATATGCTCTTGAGATTCATTTATCGTTGGCTTCAATATACACTCTAAATCCGCGTATACAACAAACGGCACGGTGCCCTTGTTGTGAAAATTTGTAAATGTCAAGTTTTTGTTTTGTTCAGGGAGCCACATTCGAATATTATTGAAGTTCATGCAATCATGCTTATGATTTTCGTAGGCTTGTTGGATTTGAAAGTGACACAGGCATCTATCGCATAAGAATTGCACACCGTTATGCTTGGACACCTGCCCCCCAACTAAACGCCAAAGATTCTTGATCCAAGTAAAGTGAAATCTCGGCTTGAAACTGACCAAGTCGTCATCGTCATAATTCATATCGCTATGGGTCTCAACCATCAGCAAATGAATTGTGGAAGCAGCTAAATTTGCAACATTTTTGCTCAGATATAGCGGAACGATAACACTCTTCTCAGACTTTGCATGATTGGAGAAAGTTTGAGATTCGATCCCATATACATTAATTCTCAAATTATTTAATTTTTCAAATTTCTCCACATCATGCAAAGTCATGGGGAAATTGATATCTGTGCAATTGCGATATATGTATATATTTTTATTTCTTGTTCACCACCCTTCTCCACCATCACGTTTTAAAGCTAAATTCACATTTGTTGTATCGTCCACCTTGGTAGAGGATTTGAAGACGCCTCTCCAGCGCCGCATCAACCATTTGAGCCAACTGTTCTGGATTCTCCTCCAGAAATTTGACAATTCGCCCGGGCAGAAATATAGCAAATTCGTCGGCAATTGTCGTCACGGTTCCCGCACCAAATTTTGTCTGAACCATCTTGAGCCCCGTAATATCGTACTTCTTTCCAACTTCAAGTTCTGACATCTTTTTCACCTGCTGAAAGTCCTCCATACGGGCGTTGTTATTCAGTCGTGTAAAGTCCATTGTTTTTTTCTCTGTTTCTTCTTTCTGTATAAGAGCAAGAGAAAGAGATGGAAAAAATCATTTTATTAAATCAACGCTTCAATGCCGATACTAATTTGCTTTTAGTGCACATAATCAAAATATTATTATTCTTACCTTTTCTGGTTTTCAATCGATGCCTTCCAACTCTCAAGAACTTTGATGAATCGGCTTGCTATTGGTGGTAGTATTGCTGATGTTAAGGGCTTGGCGTGCGGTCAAGACGTGTGTAAAGTTCGAGGAAGCTCTGGGGTTTATATACATCAGGCGCCACACTTTCCAAATACCAGCTAGTTAACCGTTGCACATTTTCGAAAGCACAGCGGTACCCCGGCACATCCCCATGACAATCCCCATACCAGCGGACTACTTTCGACTCATGTCGCAACATTCGAAAGTTTGGACAGCCCAACTCTGCTAGATCAATCACAAGTTTTGAGTTGTCCTTGACAATTCCCTCGAGCCACCGCTTCTTCCCCAACCCCTTCACATAGATTCGACATGCATCGGTCACAATTCCTTTCACAACCATCTCCATATCCTTGTACGGCGTTTCCCCCACATTCCAAGGCATTCCATGATAATGTCGTGTCAGCCAGGCATTTTGATTTCTAACCGCCCTCGGCAGAATCATTTGCGAGTACGGTGGTTTGAAAAGAATCCGAGTCAGACCCAGCTGATATTCCTCCGATGTACGAATACTTAGAGCAGCCAGTTCTTTCACCACAAATTTATCCTCGAATGTGCCAAATCTTTGCACGTCAACAATCAACTCCATGGTAAAAGTTTTATTTTTATACACAGTTCGAATAACAGCAGATCACACACTGACTGAGTTTCCCGAAATTGCACGCTTTTTCCCTATATATTGTGACGTGGACTCTTTATATCCCTCGGAATATACCGGATCGCTATTCCGAGAGATAGTCCAGTCGACAATCAACAACCACGAGAGAAAAATAAATAATAATTTTAGAAGAACAATAATGATTTTGAAGTTGGGCGCCAGGCGACTACTTCGCCACGAGACTCGAAAGTTGACAACAAGAGAAACAAAAGGCCTAGATTACTATAGAAAATGCTGCGGCTAGCTGCAGTACCGCGGAGAGGGGTCAGGATTAAATTGAGGGATTAGCGAATGACGTAATTACTCGAGTAATTAAATTGTAGTAGACAAAAACGTGCGTTTATTCAAAAAAAAAAATAGAATATGAAAAATATGAAAAATATAACAAAATATGAGGTACCCGGGGACGCTTCCCCTCGGGTATAAATTGACTACAGGTCGTGTATAGGCGACCTGGCTACGTATGACGAGCCTTACAAAGAAAAAGAATTAACTAAACGCTCCCACGTAGGGTGGCAATAACAGAAAAAAAAAAGAAAATTAATAGATGACTCGCCAATAAAGTCCTCGTGAGACAATAAACTAAACTCAAACCATGCAGTAACAAATAACAACGGTTATAACAATTAATAATAAATCACCTATCGGTTGAGTAATGCATTAGTCGGGCCTGCGGCCTGAAATTAATCCTAATTAACAAAATACTCAATTCCGCGGCCTCGAATTTGGATTATCTACTTGCCGACGGCACAAACTTAACAAATTAACTAAATCACTCAAACCTAACTTAACCTAACTCTGCGAACTAAACAACAAAATTATTTACAGACTTCAACTAGCGTCGATTCTCTCTATTTATGAATCGAGATCTCTTAACAATACACAAGGCTCGGCCTCGGTACAAAGTCTACCTCGCAGGAAGGAGAGAGCGCGACAGTGACCGGCTTTCTCACTTGCCCTCGTGGGCGAATTATACAAAATTTCTTAATTCAATAATCTCTCAATAATTAACTCTTTTAACGCGAGACTCGAACTCAAAATACTGGCATGGGACTCTGGTGACGGCTTTCACTCGGAATCCGGCTTAATTTGTTCCCAAAGTCAGAAAAATAGCCTCGTGGCTGAGAACAAGCACGCGGCAGAAGGCCGTTGCCGGATTCAAATTATCCAACGGGTTAGATTGCTTAACGCTTACCGTTCTCCAGCCACCTCAGAAACAACAGGCGCTCCCTGGCGCAATCCATCGGGATTGTCCGAACAACAGCTCGTTCCTCGGGGAAACTCACTCACACCAATTCTCAGTAGAAGGTTGGCTCGAACGCAAAAAGAAGAAGAAAACGGAATAGTGCTCAGTACGCAATGAAGACTCAAAATTCGCACACGTGTTCGCAATGCTAGTCTAACGCAGAGTGAGTCCACCGGCGTCGTGCCGATGCGCAAGGACCTCGTTAGTCCCGCAATTATCGATTACTGTGTCGACCTCGCTGTGACGTCATGGGGTGGCACTCGATCCTTGGCGCGAATAATTTGAATTGCCACCACGGTGATTTTAGCTCTTCTAGGCCGAGGACTGCGGGTTGTAGATTCTTTTCGGTGGCGGGAATCTCATCCACCACCTTAATCCCTCGTTACAGAGTGTCGTGGACACTCTCCCGCATCCTCGGCTGGTTGGGGAGTTAGCAGGGCCCTTGCTAATCTCCCGAGCTTCGGTGGCGCCTTGTTGGAAATTCACGCCCTCGGTGTGTCGAGCCGTGGACGTTCGTCGGTGTATGTCGTGGTCTTTAGGTCTTCTCCAACAAATAATGCCTCGGTGCCCACATGCCAGAGAAAAGTGTAAAAAAAAAACAAAGGAATAAACAATCTATTTCATGATCTGAGTCGGTCACGGTCGCCTCTCGGGAGTATTTCGGACCTCGGGGTCATCTTACACATTCATACATCATTCATTCTAGCGATCCCCCGTCTTAACTAAGGTCTCGTTTAGGGGCGAGGAGCAGTTTGTAACATGCAATGTTACAATATATATCCTACCTTCCGTATGCGGTATAATCTGAAACGGTGCTTCTACCTAAGCGTAATTATGTACTTTCACTATGGCGAAATTGGAAATTTGCAATGTGAAAAACACCCTCAGGGTGTGAAAATGTTGTGTGTCAACGTAAGCATAATTAGTCAGTTTAGAAAATTTCACAAAAGTAGAAAGTTCGCAGTTTGGAAATTTTCATGAAAATAGACAGTTTACAGTTTGAAAATGGTGGTGGCTGTTGAGGCGAACCCATTCTATGGTGGGGAAACAATGTGGCCGCATGGGCGGAATATCCCCACAGCGCTCATTGCAGCCCCAGGAGCGTGCACAACACGTTGTTGGAGGCTGTTAAATGGACCATCATTACAGATTTCGCCAATCAAATGAAATAAATAAATAAAGGAGATGTCAATCAAACATCTTATCATTCACCCAGAGAGCCTTCCACCCCCACCTCCGCACCTCTCTAAAAAAAAAATTATAAAAAACTCATTAAAAAAATGGGTGTTTTTTTATGTTTTCTATGTTGTAGAACTCTCTTATCCCCTCTACTTCTGTAAAACCGGCAAATTCCCAAAAGGGCACCCCGTCGTCTACGTAGGTGAGGATTGTAAAAGACTGACCGGGGCCAACGGTATAGATTTAGCTAGAGTGGAGGGACTAATGAAGTGTAAGGTACTTGCGCCTAGGAATCTCTATCATCCGGTACTACCCCTTCGCATGCACGGCAAGCTCATGTTCCCTTTGTGTAGCCCGTGCTGTAGAGATATGGAACAGGAGCCGTGTCCGCATATGCACGAGCATGATCGGTACCTAAGCGGAACATGGGTCTCTGACGAGGTGAAGAAGGCCGTCGCGAAGGGGTATAGGGTAGTGTCGGTATCGGAGATCTGGCAGTATGAGATCACGGCGTTTGATCCCTCTACCCGGGAGGGCGGTCACTTTGCCCAGTATATCGACACCTTCTTGAAAATAAAGCAAGAGGCGAGTGGCTGGCCCGCAGGCTGCGTGAATGAAGAGACTCGGTCTCGATATCTCGATGAGTACGCCCGGGTGGAGGGAATCGTTTTAGATCAGGTAAAAATAGAAAAGAATCCGGGGCTGCGTTCTGTTTCGAAGTTATGCCTCAATTCGTTCTGGGGTAAGTTTGGCCAGCGAGACAATCTCTCAAACACGAGCGTAGTTAAGACCAGAGAGGAACTACTCAGTCTGGTGACAAGCCCGGTAATCGTACTGGAGGACCTAGTACCGGTAAACGACGATGTAGTATACGCTCGCTGGTCATACAAAGATGAAAGCGTAGAAGCTTCGAGTCTTGCGAACGTAGTTATAGCCGCTTATACCACGGCACAGGCGCGGCTCAAATTATATGGTTATCTAGAGAAGCTGGATCGTAGGGTGTTATATTATGATACCGACTCAGTCATTTACGTACGGTCAAACGTGCCCAGAGAGTACGAACCGCCTGTAGGCAGTTTTCTAGACGACCTGACAGATGAGCTCGAGCAATACGGCGAGGGTAGCTACATCAGGGCTTTTGTTTCCGGCGGGGCAAAGTTTAACGCGTTTATCGTAGTATGTCCAGGCGGGCAAGAGATAGAGGTCTGCAAGGTGAAGGGTATTACCCTCAATTACACGACGCGTAAAAAGATAAACTTCAACGCAGTACGTGAAATGGTAGTTGAGGAGGAGGAGAGTATTAAATTAAAGTTTCGTGCGATCCGACGAACCGCAATGCATGATGTGGTGACTCGCGATCAGACGAAAACATGTCGGCCAGTTTTTGTTAAGAGACGATGTTGCAGGAACAGCTATGATACTCTCCCCTACGGGCATACAGACGAGTAGCAGATTCGCCCCTGAGACGTATTCGAGACCCGAGCCGTGTAAATATGACACACTACGACCAGCTTCGAGTTAAGTTAGTTTTTATTGTATTTTAGCTGAACACTGTTTGTAAACTAGTATATAACGTAGTCTTTAAACTGATCCTCTTATAAGTTGCATGTTATACTAGGCCTAGGATAATATAATCAGCAGGACATAGCACTGCTTGACTGTTTACCAAAATAAGACTAATACTATTAAGATTAGGAAAATACCTGTACCTTTCAAAATCGGTTAAGCTAGTTTAATTGTAAAAATATAAGTATAAATATATGTATAGCACTTGTTGTGCGACAATCCTGACTGTCAAAATCCTATACCATGAGAGTGGCATTCATGTTAATTATGGAATTCGGAATAAAAGAATTTACGAAGTATTTCCCATTATCGTTAATTTGCCGACCTTTCATTTACCTACCCCTACTGGCAAAATCCCAAGGTTGAATAAAACTATGAATGAAAACAAATATTATTTCTTGTACAGTTGTACACCTTTATTACCCCTCTCCTAAAAATACGTCCCTACTGGGCTGTAAGAAATGATTCCCGAAGGGTGGATAGAGTTGAGGTATAGCTTCAGAATCTTAGAAATATCTCTGACTTTAAATAGTTGTAACGCCGTTGAATTCTTGCTTGTAGTTGGAAGCTCAATCATAGTGGTCTAAGCGATCAAAGTTCGACTCTCGACAAGCAGCTATCTTTTTCATGCTTCTTTCATACACGCTAAATATCGGATGGTTCAGGCGTATAGGGCATTCTGGCAGTTCACACGCTATTTATTAGCTGTTTACCGCCGGTTTGCTGAGTCCATCAACGCGCCTGGTATTAGCTGGAAGAGGGCGCGCACCGCGTCGACGGGACCCCCCACCGCGGGGATAAAATATACCATTTGGGATGTAGAAGCTTTTTCATCCTGATCTCAGCATAGTTGTCGAGTAGCTCGCGTTGAAAGGTCGAAAACTTTGCATTCTATTCATATCCCACAAAAAACATCGGAAGATGTAAAAAAAGCCGCCAAGTACCCATACGAAAATCACAATTGCTTGACAAGCAAAACATTTCGCCAGTCTCTGTCGTGAAATCAAGGAAAAAGCCAAGCACCGAACGTACCCCTGCGATCTCTCAGCAAGTCTACGTCGTGAAGTCGGAGTTTCGTGTGAGAATATCGAAACATCATTCCAAGAGCTTCGTACGTTTTCGCTTTGGATTGATAGTACTTTATCGTAGTTTGCGAACCATTTGTTTTCCGACTGTTTTCCTTGGCGGCTGACGGATGTCTCGGAGTAATGTCTAATTTGCAGATAACATTGGCTTTATACACACTTATTTAAAATGCATCTTCCGATCTTGTGGGACGACTTTGTCGTAGCAGTCGAAAGATTAGCGCGTGCGAGTTTACGGAGTTTACGAAGTGCTTGCGCACGTGCGCGCGCCTGAAGGCGCACCCACTGCAGCAATTCCGTAAACTCGCACGCGCTAATCTTCTGGCACTAGTGTGTAGTTGCGAATGATTATGCCTCACAAGCGAATGAGCAACAAAATATATTTGCACTCAAGTGGGGCCGAACTGTTACAAGGATGGGTTTCCGATAGTGAAATTGATCCTTCCCACTACGTGTATACGCTCGTGCACCTGCAGATTGATAAAAATTCCGTATATAGACTGATAGATTGTGCAGAAAACGCTAAAGAAACAGATGGAAATGGATGGAAACGGATACGCGAGCTACCCGATTCTATAGCATTTTCTGCGATTATATCCCTCTCTATACGAAATTTTTATCAGGGATACGCATGCATCGTGAGCGAAATTGTATGACATTAGTATAGGTACACCAAAGCAATCATCAACTGAATCTTATATTCAACATTATATCAAACCTTTATCCTCTATGCTACTTATAGCATACACGTTTATCCGTAGCTGCAAGTTTTAGGTTTTTTACCGGAATAATGAAGTAGGGGTTTCTCGATAATTTCATAGTTTTGCAAGTAAATAAGTTTATTCTTCCATAATTAATATTATCTACTCAAGCTCTACGGTGTGTCACTTATCATGGAAGAACTTACCGTAGTACATTGCTCATTGGCTCCATAGTGAGGTACGTGATTCCAGAATTCCGAGTCCGATCTAATCATTGAATGACAGTGGAACGACTCGGATTTTTATTTATTATACAAGGTATTTACGTCTGTAATTGAGTCATGCACATAATTAAGTACCCGTAGAAGTATTTCCTGATACTATTATTGGTTGAAATAACTAGTTTTTCAGTGTATTTAATTTGCGAAATTCAATTTTTGCGTAGAACGAAGTCGGGTTGTCCGTATAGCTCTAAGTAACCGAATGTTGCCCGCCAAGTACGTAGCTCTTGGAATGATGTTTCGATATCCTCACACGAAACTCCGACTTCACGACGCGACGTAGACTTGCTGAGAGATCGCAGGGGTACGTTCGGTGCTTGGCTTTTTCCTTGATTTCACGACAGAGACTGGCGAAATGTTTTGCTTGTCAAGCAATTGTGATTTTCGTATGGGTACTTGGCGGCTTTTTTTACATCTTGCGATGTTTTTTGTGGGATTTCACTACTTTTTGCAAGTACCAGAATTGAGAAGAATTGCTCATTCAAGGGAAGACCCTACAGAGATTTTGACGGAAATCGTTCAAAAAATCGATTTTGCGTTTTTGCCGGAAATATACTCCAGAGGCGTGTCCTTACCTTGTTAGAAATATTCAAGGCCCTGTGACAATTATTTAAAAAGGACTGATTTATTTGATCTAAACTTGTTTGTTTAAATTTAAATAATCAATCGGGCTTGCTAGTTTACTTATATACTAATGATTCTAAAGTGAATTATAAATTCATTTATAATTCTTAGAGAAAACTACTTGACACTTGTACTTATAAACTATTTGTTTGGAGCCTATCTCGATGCTCAGGGGGTCGGGAGAACTCCCCGGGCCCATTTCAATGCTTTTTAATTTTATTAATAAGTTAGAGGAGTGTTATGTCCGGGTGTCACCACCCGTACGCTCTCCCTTCACTCACCTCTACCCCCCTGTTCCTTCACATCTCTACTCTCTTTATCTATCTGCTACCCGACCGTCCGCATCCTGTCCTAACGTCCCTACAAGATACTCGCTGCACACGGCACTGCCAAATGCAGCGAGTCAGCTATAATCCTTCTATCTCATTCCCATAGCCACTGTCCTCCTTTCCCTCTGACTTCTCTCCATTACTAACCTCCATACAGGAGACAACGCCAACCATTATAACTCTACTACTAGAAATAAAGATTTAAGTTTGATTATAATTACTATCACTATCGTTTACCCGCATACTCCTCAGGTATATCTTTATATATTGAACAGGGGACCTAACCCAATTAATAGACATAACACTGGTGGCAGCGGTGGTCCCCCTGTTACTGAGGGTATATCAAAAGTGAACGAACTACCACAAAAATATAAACCAGCTAACTCAACAAATTGTGATATCAAACAGTGGAACGACGAGTAACACAAGTTGTGTGAACTGTTAACCAAATTACGGACAAAACGTAACGAAGTTCGTCTATCTGCACGTTATAACTAGTGCTACGCTAATCACTCATACACCCAAAAAGTGTGAGCTACGGAACCGCCATTATCAACCTGGCGATAATTGGCAATCACAAGATCTGCCAAGACTATCAATCAACTGAAACCGAACCTCAAAGGCACCTCGCCCAACAAAGAGCGAACTCGCTCCAACGACGAAGCCCGGTGACGACTTCAAGACGCCGATATCACCAATACTATCGCCTGACAACCAGATCCAGAATCGTCATCTCTCCACCAACGATCACCACTTCAGAGATATGCCAAGAATAATCACTCTCATCGTACTTACCAGAATTTCCAGAACGTAAGCTAACTTAATATACGTATACCATTAAAATAAGTCGTAAACCTTGTCGAAAATCATGTCCGACCCAGAGACGAAATTTCTACCATTGAAAGTGGCGGCTACACTGATCCCAACTTTCGACGGATCAAACATTACAGTAAAATCTTTCCTTCGGAAAGTTGAAAACGCAAAAATACTAATAGATCCGCGAGATTCACTTCTATTTGCCGCAGTTGTACGATCGAAAATCGAAGGCCATGCAGAAAGAGCCCTTCCGCGAGATAGCCTCCAGACACTAAGACCAATCATAGATAATTTAAAACGCGCGTTTGAACCGAAACAAAAACTATCAGACGTGCAATGTGCTATAGCGTGTGCACGTCAAGAGAAAAATGAGACCGCATTAGAATACGGAACTAGAATAGAAGAACTTGTAGATACGGCCATTGACATTATAGATTCGAAAGAAACCGCCGAACATGCGACTATACTGATAAAGAACGTTGAAGATAACGCCTTACGCACCTTTAAAAAAGGTCTGTGTGACGCGCTAGAACAAAGGGTGTTAACCGAGAAGCCAAACACGCTGCGAGCGGCAGTCGATAAGGCGGTGAGAGTAGTATTAGAAAGGCAAAAATTACAAGCGCAGACACCGAACGACACGAAACGGTTCCAAAACAGTCCAAAAACCGATGAACCGGTTCAAAACCGTAGTAGTAATAACACAAAACAAACACCGCCTCACGACCCGTCGCTGAACTGTAGGTTTTGCAAGCGTGTTGGGCACTCGTTAGATAACTGTAGATTACGAGAGCGTACCGACAATTTGTCTTGTACATATTGTGAACGTAAAGGGCATACAATCCAATGGTGCCGCACGCGAAACTATCAAAATCGACAGACAACCCAAAATCCTTCCTTCCATCAACCAAACACTCCAACATACGCCCAACAATCTCAGATACAAAACAGACCTCAACATAACAACTCCGGTCAACGACCAAACCAACCTGACGAAAACCGAAACAGATTCAACTTTGAACAACCAAGATACGCACGCGTAAATTATACAAATACAAATTGCGCAAATACTAACAACTTTCCAGTAGAATCACTACATTTAAACGAGTAACGGGACCACACGGACGCGCCAACGCCCCGAACTCTAAAAAAGCGTCCGAACACGTTGAAAGGATTCTCCTGGAATCACCAACCATTACAATTCAATCACCGCAAATTATCGGCAATACCGGAACACTAATAGTGGACACCGGTGCAAATTTAAACCTAATAAAACGAAGGACCATCACCTCAGACACTCGTTTCGAACCAAGAAATAAACGCTACATTTCGGGAATAACAGAGGGATACACGGAAACACTAGGTAGCATTAATCTAGAATTTGCCGGAACTTGCCACGAATTTCACGTAATAAGCGACGAATTCCCCATACGAGAAGACGGCCTTTTGAGCGCCGATTTCCTACGACTCGAAGAAGCGACAATCTGTTTCAAAAATGACCAACTCCATTCCAGAAATACAGGTGTTATCCCACTTCGCTACGGATCCTCAAACAATAATATGAGAACATCTCGCATTCTCACAACGGCGGTAACACAAACACCTAAGATACACCTACACACACCCCCACTTGAAAAACAGACAAGCACACTCTTGATCGACACTGGAGCCGACATAAACATAATGAAACTTAACGCAGTCAAACCGAACGTACACTATACCGTGACAGATAAAACCCAGATAACCGGCACAACGGACGGTACTGTAGAAACCCTGGGAAGCGTTAACGTACTGATCGGCAATAATTGGCACGTTTTTCACCTAGTTGATAATTCCTTCCCAACAAAGGAAGATGGTATTCTGGGGACGAAATTTCTATACAACGAAAATGCCACGATTTCGTTTGGAAATGGTACAGTGACAACGGATAACTGTAAAACACTAAAAATACTAGACGAAAACATTATATCCATTCCTCCGCGAACCGGTACGGTAATATCAATGAAAGTAGCCAACCCAACCTTAAAAACAGGGTTCATTGATAATATAGACCTTGGTCCCAATATTTTTCTTGGCAACGCCTTAGTCACGAACAGAAACGGCCTAGCATATGCTTACGCGATTAAGTCCAGCGAGTCAACTGTCGAGATAAAGAGACCCGTAGTAACCTTAGAAGAAGTCGACGAACTCGAGGACACAAGAACCCAGCTGACCGATGCAAAACTCGCCAACGTCCAATCAATCCTATTAACTAAGGCTCGCGAAACTAATACTAATGACAATTTCCGCACGCTTCACTTCTCCCCTGACCATAACTCAAAACGTCTCCACACGCTTATAGAAAACCTCCGACTAGACCATTTAAATAACGAAGAAAAACAATCCATAACCGACCTTGCTATACAATTTAACCACCTCTTCTTTTTACCGGGCGACATCTTAAAACATACGCAACTAGTTAGCCGCACTATCCCAACCACAGATAACATGCCAATTCACACAAAACAGTACAGATATCCTCAGATTCACAAAGAAGAGATAGATAGGCAAGTCAACAAACTCCTCGATCAAAATATTGTTACAAAGGGTGCGTCCACCCCTTGTATTGCTTTATATCCATTCATTTCATAGCCACCCGAACTCCCATGTACTGCAACGGTGGTTCAGAGCTCTCACCGCGCTCTACGGCGTTCCTAACGAAATAGATAATTTTCTGCGATACCAGATAGAGTGTTGGGCGCCAGACGCGAATGCGTCAATTTTTCTACGAAATAACAACTAGAAAATTCAGCGGTAGCAACTCAAACAACAAATGGAACGACGGCCTCGACGGCACAGCTGGCTCAAATTTACAGCGAGAATGGTAGAGGGGTTGGGTACACCTTACTTAGGGAATTAGATTATCCAAAATAAATGTTGAACACCAGACAAACCTTTTTAACAATTCCGTATATTATATTTTTCACTTAAATGGTACACGCGGTACAAACAATTATAATCAACGATAATGTATAATGTCATGAGCTCGCTAGGCGAGATAGCAAAGATAATAGAACAACGGTAATTCGGGAATAATAATTCTTAATACGGAAAATACTTATTTTACTGAGCCTGGGTCCGCCGTAGCGGTAGAAAAAAACGATAATAATGCTGGCTAGCTAGTGCACCGTTGAAGCGATACAAAACAAGCTATTATACTACGTTTTAGGCACGTATCACCGAGCGATACGATACTCAGGCAAAATATCCTATACTTGGCGGCACTAGCGATATTATAAAAGATCTAATATAATTTGGCTCAATAAATTAGTTTGACTCGAGAGATTTACAACAAAAGAAGCTAAGTTAACAAGGGATCGCGTAGCGATAGAACAAATAAGAGAAACTACTAATTAACCCGAAGGTTCGCAAAGATAAACTACTGTTAACTCGATATAGAAGATATCGAGCGGGATACGATACGCGATATTATTCAAAGATAAGCTAATTTAACAACAAAATCTTAAACAACTATAACAACTACGTTCAGCCAACCCTCGGGGAGTTGGAAAATAGTTTAGCGACACACCATACAAAAAAATATTACAAGAAAAGCACAGAAATCATAGAAAATCAAAGATATCACATAAATCAAGAGAAATCAAAGAAATAGCACAAAAATATCAAAGAAATCAGATTACATGCGTAATAAGCGGTAACGAGCTAGCAAATCGGTATAAGCAAGCGAAAGATAGCAAATAACAACTCAAAAAGCAACTACAAGCAGAAATATTCAAACAAAGCCAATCAGACACGAAACTCTTTCGCTGGAACTTCCTTTTTCGATATTTAACCTAACTTACTCTACGATACTTAATCTACGATAATTTCCTACGATAAATGTACAATGACGTAGCCCGTAGGCTACGTACGAACTAAAGACTACGAGATACGATATGAAGGAAGCTCAGCGGAATTTTCGTGGTTTACTAAGCGATCTTAGAGACCTTACCTTATTGCAGAATCTGCTGCTCGTACACACTTTAACTTTAACTTTAACTTAATGTTAACGACCGCACAGCGGAAACTAGTGGCGAGACTATTTCGGTGGCGAAAACTGAGTGCGGGAGAGAGAGAATAAGATAGACACGTCTAGTCGCAATAATGCTGAACGTAGAAGTGACGATAGTCTTCCTGATTTTCGGTAACGAGGCTCCTTACGTGGTCTAGAGGGTGGGGACCCTATGAGACGTCTCTCCGCACCTTATTGGTTATTCCAATTACTCGACGGTAATTCGCACGATCGGCTCGTCAGCCGATGCGTGCGATGCGCTGATCCTTGCCGTGCGGCAAGCGGCAGGCGGTAGAGATGCGATACTCGGCCGTAAATGCGGCAGGATGACCTCGGGAAGGCGCGACCTTGGACTCTAAAATGCGGTACCTTCCTGACTTCAATAATCCCTGCGGGATTTGCTCTGCAGCGGCAGACTCACGCGAAGACGACCTCGCTGCAACTCCCTGACAGAACCTAGGTGTCCCGATTCTGGGTCGCCACCTTTCTTGGTCTGCCAGGAACACGTAGAAGGCTCTCCTGGCCTCTCTTCCGTGGCTCGTCCTCTGGCGATACTGGCAGGAGCGGTATGGTGTTCTCGGCTGCTGTGACGGGAGATTGTAGCGTTAGCGTACAACCCTATACGCCGTCGTCGCAATCCGCTGCTGGCGATAGATAAGTTCTCCTGGCGTGGAGCCGTCTGCGACCCCTATCTCACAGCGAGAATCTTTCCAAATTCGACATCCTTCCCTCCAGGTGTTGCGATACTACCCGTGGCTTGCAGGTCCTGGGCTGCGTATCGTGGTGGCTTCTGCAGTAGCGTAAATTGGAGGTCATCTCGGTATCGGTAGTCGGCGGAAATCCTCGTAGCGTCATTACTCCTTCTCTCTCTCTCTCTCGCGGTACATTAACAAAAAAAGCACTTCAAATTAGAAGTTATTCGGAATCTACGATTTGTCTGTGGTGTGCCGCTATTTTCCCGAGGGCGAGACGTGTCTCGTCTCTCTCTCGCGGTATTATTCCTCTAGTTCTACTAAAACTACTAGAAATCGGTAGCCAGAAGGGCTCCTGTGACGGCAGCAAATCTGCAACGTCACAGTACAAAACATCACCGTAATAATTATCAAGTATCTTCTGATAAAACAACTAAATGATGTATCTAGCGATAGCCAATTTATCAACAGTCTAGTCTCAGACATAAACCGAGACACTTGTATCTTCCTGAATATAACCGAATCTGCTTTTACCATTAATTTGTGTCTTCAAGTCTGCTTATTTCGCTCAGGAACTTCGCTCAATTAAAAGATAACTCCTAAAGTTACATTTGGTGTCAGGAGTGTGAGATCGTTTCTGAGTCCGATAAGCTGATTTGTCTGGTGCATTTATTTTGGTTTTTGCCGATTGCTTGTATTCATAAGCTATAAGCTTTCGTGCCCTATTCTCCTGGAGAATCCTATACCTCTCTGAGGAACAAATCTGCTCGATATGAGCAACCGACGAAATACTCGTCGGCAAGGATCCCCTGCTGCCGCTGCCGCTCACTTCAACCAAGTACCACGGGCGGAAGAACAGGAGGCCAACCCCATTACCGCCCTGGTACAACTCTTGCAGCAGCAGGCCGCTCAACAAGCTGCCCAGCAAGCAGCTCAACTGGCTGCCCAGGAACGGCAACAAGCTGCTCAGGCCGAGCAGCAAGCCGCTCAACTGGCCGTTCAGGAGCGTCAACAAGCCGCTCAGCTAGCGGCTCAACAGGCGGCTCAGGCTGCGCAGACCGAGCAGCAGGCCCTTCTGTTACAGATCCTCCAAGATCAGCGGCGAGACCAGCAGGCCGCACGTGAGGAACGAAAACGGGCCGAGGGACGCCTTCTAGAAGAACGTGAGCGTTCTGAGGGAAGGCTAATCGGAGTGCTGCAAGACCAGCAGCAGTCGTTCACCCAAATCCTCTCCACCCTGAGGGACGACCGACGAAGATCTGGAGACGAGCCCCAGCCCTTGACGGATCCTAGCCCCTCCACCTCATCCTGCCAGCCGATCCAAACTCCCGCTACTTTAAGGTCTGTGCCTTTAATTAGGCAAATTGCTCCCCCTCATACGCTTGCCCCCATTTCGCCGGTCGAGCACGACCTGATTGTCCGCGATTCGGGTTTAGTCGATGCTCCTTCCCAAAGACTGAATAATTTCTCTACAGATCGCATTAACCTAACCTCTACTACTGACAGCAACGCAGACGGTTGTCAAAAACGCTCGAATAATTTAAAACCGCCTACTTTCGAAGGAGATTGGCCCTGGGCCGAATTTGAATGTCAATTCCTAGTAGTCGCGCAACTAAATAATTGGGATTCAGTTACGAAAGCCGGAAACTTAGTAAATTGTCTAAAAGGCTCCGCGGCTAGCGTCCTTTCTACTCTGACCTCGACGGAAATTTACGATTTTGATAAGATCAGCTCTGCCTTGAGGCTCAGGTTCGGGAATGAGCACCTGACTAAGCTCTTCCTCACCCAATTTAATACTAGACGACAACGGAGGGACGAGGATCTCGCCACTCTCGGACACGACATTGAACGTTTGTCGCGAATAGCTTTACCTTCAAGTGACGAGACGACTCGCGAAACATTAGCTACGCACCGATTTATAAACGCCATAATCGATGCTGAACTGAAACACGCCCTGAGCGTGGCGGGGCCCCCTACCCTTCGTCAAGCCATAATTAAGGCGTTAGAATTAGAGGCTCTGAATAAACAATATTTAGGATCCGGCCGCGTTCGGCAGGTAGAGGCGGTGAAACCGACCCCCGATAAATCTAAAATCGATGGAAAAAGGTCCTCTTCCTTGCGGCAGGAGCAGAATTTCAATGCGAGAGCCGATCCTAGGTATAACGTAGAATGCCGGTATTGTCGGAAGCGCGGGCACTCACTAGAGCAGTGCTTCGCGCGACAAAGACGAGACCGAGCTAATAATGACCAAAGACATCTTCCCAACCAGCTCTCGTGGAGAGACAACGACCGCGGCGTTAACTTAAATTCTAACCAGGGCCAAAACCTGTATCCTAGACTCAATCAAACTCAGGGTTTTAATCCTGCCCAAGGGGAGAGGATGCTTCCCTTTAACAACTCTAAAGCAACCTCGGAACAACAAAAAAACTAAAGCTCGATGATTGCGGGGGGCGGGAATCATCGCCTGTAGCGAGGGAGAATAGCCCTGTTTTACCTGTATTGCCTGAATTACCCGTTTTAATTCGAAGTTTGAGGCAGTCCGGTCTCTACGCTCAGGGATCTGTCAACGGTGTTGACTGTTTCTGGGTTGTGGATACCGGAGCTGAAGTAACAGTGGTTCGCTGGGATCTCCTGAAAAATCTTCCTTCTAACAATCATTATGCCACCTTAAAGACCGCGACAGGGGAGACCACCCCTGTTTTACGTGAAGTTTCAGTCCAAATAAACATCGCGGGTCAGATTATCTCTCCTCATAAAGTCTACGTGGCTGACATGAGGATGAGGGAATTTTGGGGATAGATTTCTTGAGCGAACATCAGTGTATCATTTCAACGATAGGGAACTCGCTACATATAGGTCGCCATACGATTACGCTTTTAACAAATAGGAGCAAAACCCCGAACCCCCCTACTTTTCAACTCGATCAATTGCAAACCTCTAGTGAGATTGAGATTTTAGATTCTACATCACGAGAGATTTCGGAACAGGTCCCCGATCATTTAAAAGACCTTTTTGAGAGGTCTTCGATAGAGCTAGATTCTCCTTCTCAACATCAATTCTCGTCTCTCCTACGAGACTTTAGTGATTCCTTTGCCAAGACTAGCGGCGACAAGGGGAGGTGTACCCTTGCTCGCCATAAGATAGATGTAGGGGTCAATCTCCCGATTAAACAGCACGCCAGACGGATCCCCTTCAATGGAAAAGAAGAGGTTCAGAAGATGGTAGACGACATGCTCCTCAACGACGTCATCGAGCCATCTTCAGGACCCTGGGCCTCACCGATCGTTATCGTTCCTAAGAAGGACGGAACGAAAAGATTCTGTATAGATTATCGAAAGCTGAACGAGGTCACCAAGAAAGATTCGTACCCCCTTCCACGGATTGAAGACACCCTAGACATGTTGGCTGGAGCTCAATGGTATAGCACCATCGACCTGCGGAGTGGTTACTGGCAGGTCGAGATGGATGCTGAGGACAAAGAAAAAACAGCTTTCGTCACTGGATTGGGAGGACTCTGGCAGTTCAAAGTGATGCCCTTCGGATTGTGCAACGCTCCAGCCACATTCGAATGGACAATGGAAGTCGCACTAGAAGGATTGACGGGGAAGATCTGCTTGGTGTAGCTGGACGATATAATTGTATTTGGCAAAACCTTCCAAGAGGAGCTAACTAACCTAAAAAAGGTCTTCGAGAGGCTTCAACGGACAGGCCTGAAGATGAGCCCCAAGAAGTGTCACCTCCTTCAACAAGAAGTTACCTTCCTAGGACATGTCGTCTCAGCCCAAGGAGTCAGAACGGACCCGGCAAAGATTGAAAAGGTGCGAGATTGGCCCCGACCGTCGAATAGGGAAGATATTCAGAGTTTTATAGGTCTCTGCACATATTATAGGCGCTTCGTTTCAGGCTTTGCCTCAATAGCTAGGACTCTTCACAATCTCACCGGGTCTACCTCTGTCTTCGAGTGGACTCCGGATTGTGAAGAAGCATTTAATCACTTAAAAACTTGCCTCACTTCTTCTCCAATTCTGGCTTATCCGCAAACCGGAACTTCTTTTATTTTAGATACGGATGCATCTCTGTATGGAATAGGCGGGGTTTTGTCTCAGGTTCAAGAAGGATCGGAGCGGGTGATTTGTCACTTCAGTAGGGTTCTAAAAAAACCAGAAAGGAATTATTGCGTTACACGACGAGAACTTTTAGGAATGGTAGAGGCTATAGAGCATTTCAAACATTACTTAGTAGGAAGGAAGTTTTTAATTCGTACAGATCACGCTTCGCTTAAATGGTTGCTCTCGTTTAAATCGCCAAAAGGCCAAGTAGCTAGGTGGATCGAAAGGTTAGGGCGGTACGACTTCGAGGTTCAACACCGTGCAGGAAACCTCCACGGGAACGCCGACGCCCTATCAAGACGCCCGTGCCAGGATCTCGGTGACTGCAAGCAGTGCGCCAGGATGGGGAAAGGACTGGATTCCATAGACATCCGGGTGATATCCCTCGGTGAAGACCCAGCGTTCGGAACCGTACGATAATTATCGTACATGTACGACAATTTGACCCCTGGGTACGATGTACGATAGCACTGAGGTATCGTACATCGTACGCATATTGTCCGATAATAATCTTGAGAATAGATTCATCAAATTCTTGTATTCATTATAGAGTATCATTTATATTTGTATATGCACATTTCGTAATTATATATCGTTAATTAATTGATTAGTTCATTGGCTCCTTGAGCGTAAATTTAAACCACCCGCGTTTTTCGTATAGAAGTGCAGGAGCGTGTCAAAATCATGAAGATCAGTCAGGCCCGTATCATGCGTGTATACATATATGGATCAGGACTATTATTTTCGTCATCATTTTACAAAAAAAATCAACTAAAATCGATGGAATTCAGAAAATGTGCTTGCACATCAGATCTCGTAGACCTGTTTATTAACAATTGAAATGATTCAAGAAAGTACGATAATTTCGGTCTAAGTACGATAATTTCGGTCTAAGTACGATAATTTTACGCTCCTGATACGATCCGTGCCTTCCTTCAGGTTCCGAACACTGCGACCTAACCTATTCTAACCTTTTGGGAGCCGCAGCTACCGGCTGGGTTTTTCGCATGTGTGTATGTCATGGACCTAAGAATTAGATGGACGGAGCGTAAGCTGTGCGGGGTAACGCCGTAAGACGGAAGGGGACTGGTGGTCGATGGTGTGTTCTGATTGGTTGCGCCATGTTGAGCACCTCACTCGTAGTGTCACCTAGTGGTCACTGCTGACGTTATTGATGTAAACGAAAAGTAGATTATTGTTCTGAGTGTCATATTTAATGAGAAATAGTTGATTGCACCTGAACAATTACTTTACAATAAAATTCTAAAATCCTTAATACTCATTTCAGTGTCTACCTTTGAATTTCTTACGAAGTTTACAGTTTGCTCACCAGGCAGCACTACGAGTGAGGTGTTGCAAATGGCGCAGACCCTGAATTCCCCTTACCGCTAACAGTGAGCCCCCCCGCACCAACATAGTAAGCTTACGCTCCGTCCATCTAATTCTTAGGTCCATGGTGTATGTGAAATCTAAGGGATAGAAGACCCTTCGTAGATCTTTTACGCCGAGTCCCATACTCTTTGGTCCGCTCGCCGAAAACTTCACTATTAACTGTTAAGGGGTCAGTCCACTTTGTAACTTTGGAATTTTTTTTTTTTTTGCTTGATTCAAAAGAATATATATTTAGAAATATTGAGTTGAAATTTTAAGAGAATCCGAGCATCCTAAGTATATTTTTTTTTGACCTGAACATCACTACCTTTTTTCGTCTACCTGCGAATATACCGCGCCCCGTCGAGCCGACTACCTCCTAATCCCCTCTGTTGTTATTGTTTGTGAAACAGCTGCTTCGCATCATAAATTGTAGAGGCTTCATATATTTTGAAGTGTATTTAGACTTTCTTGAAATGAAACTATAGTTAAAGGTAAGATTTAAACGTGTAACTTTAAACGTGTTTTTCTCAAAACAACGTTTTCAAAATCTAGCTCCATCGTATCTCGAAAACTAATGAATCGATCTTCTTCAAATTTTAACCATATATTCTAGACATGATTTGCTCCAAGATGACCCTCAGTGGTTTTGAAATTTTAATTTTTACTATATCTTTTATTGCAAAAATGGGCGAAAAAAACGTTTTTTTTTTCAAATTTTCAATTTTTACCCGCCATTTTTTTTCTATCCATCGAAACTTGATACCTGAGGGTCATTTTGTAGCCAATGTCGTACTGAATCTAAATCACTTTTTTTTTTTTTTGGTTCAGACAAGCCGTTCTTGAGTTATGATGGACCTGCCTCATCAACCCATTTTTGAGGCGATACACGACATTACAGTTATTTTTACCAAAATGTTAATAAAAATGAATAAAAAAATTTTTTTTATGTATTTCAAGACTTAATTTATAAAACCAAATAATTTTTATATCATTATTCTAAACAGTTGTCTCAAAAAAAAAATCGTGAAAATAGCTATTTTTTCGAGTGTCTAAAGTGGACTGACCCCTTAATGATAAAATCACGATATAATTTTCATTAAGAGATACTTGCCCAAGAAGAATAATGGAAAGCAAAGGCTACTTTGGGTTTACATAGATGTCAGTTCCAATTTTCCATGGCGCGAACAGCGGCTTGTTCCAGTATAAATGAAACTATGGTCAATCTTAGCTCCCGATGCCTATCCTGATTTTTCGACAGGCAATACGACAGTGCCCGAAAAAGACAATTCCCATCTGGCTTCATCTGCACTATCTGTTTATCCATTTTTTTTTTTTTTTGTAAGTGAAATAATATTTCTATTTGACCTGTCAAGTATTCACGGTGAATACCTTAGTTTCCGAGATACCCGAGAAAGAAAGGACAGCGCAGAGTCGTTTCGTCGGTACTGCAGACGGTGGACTACATTGTTGCATTGTGACATCCTCACAGATTTACGCAGACGTACACCCGACGACCAACGACTAAAGACCCAAAAACCTTCTTTACCCTTTTCAAAATATATATATATATAATTAGTTATAAGCATATAATGTATTCATTTAATTGACATATACTATATCGTATGTTTATTTTATAAAAACTATAGATATGCAGTTACCAACGTATCTCCTATATCCACTCTAGATACATAAGACATCTGCCTTACCATTCGTAGGCTTATATTACTCATTATTAATAATTAGATCTAAGTTACCACCTATAGAATCGCATATCTTATACGGATTAATATCCAATTAACGCTAAAACAGAATATTACAAATTTATATTCGGTTAATGATAAAATAGAATATAACCACTTGCTTGAGCTTCAAGGATACGCCGGTAGTCGCCGCGTAACCCATGCAAATAGATAGGCATACGCATGCACATGCACCCATGCATTAATACATTAATAATTATATACTCTATAGAATATAAGCATATAAGGTATAAAATATATTAAGATATATTATAAACTTTAAAATATAATATAGAATAAGAAAGAGCGTAGGGATGACTCATTGCACTGGCACGCAAAACATAAACCATGCGCACTTGAAATCATATCCACCCGGCCGAATATTAGGTTCGACCGTTATCTCCAACCCTAAACTTCACATGGAGAATTAGTTTCCAAACTGTTTACTCTAAATATCAACTATCAAAAACAATACTAGAAATATGAGTCATGCCCACTGCCAAACTCCACCGTGAGACCGGTATGCAATTTTTAATAAACAAACTCCCACTCTACCTAGGAGTAGGGA
The DNA here is from genome assembly GCA_944452935.1 of Rhogogaster chlorosoma. NCBI lineage: Eukaryota > Metazoa > Arthropoda > Insecta > Hymenoptera > Tenthredinidae > Rhogogaster > Rhogogaster chlorosoma. The sequence goes on along the minus strand of OX101800.1, from coordinate 11,268,176 downwards.
TCCCATATGAGCCCCAAGACCACAGCCACCCTTCTTCTTACATCTCTTCAGATCAGTTCACATTCGGCAGTCATTCGATTAACTTCAAACTTCTTAATTCATACACCGCGCCTCTCGTCATCAACGATTCACCGTTCAACTTAGAGTCCGAACTGAACGTGATTTCGAGCCAGTGCGGTTTAACTTCACATTAATTTCTAAAAACCTCCTTGATCAAAATTGAAACAAATCAATATTCTAATCTTGCATAGTAAGACGCGCAAGCTAGTATTTGGTGCTTTGACAGAAATAAATCTCACATAGTAAGACGCGCAAGTCTCAAAATCTTGGCGCTTTAAAGAGAACAATAAATCTGAACATAGTAAGACGCGCAAATCTGGTCTTGGTGCTTTGCGGGAGAAATCTAATAATAATCCAATCTTCAATCATTTAAATCTTGTATAATCCAATTTTTAAACATTTAAGTTCGTGTAATCCAAATTTTAATCATTTAAACCTTGTGTTAAATAAAGACAATATATCTATATAAGTGAACTCGTTTATTTCTCAAGTTTAGACAAGGTAAGAAATCCGACAGTTATCACACTTCCATTCACACTCACCAATATTCATTCCAACTTACACAGAAACATCCGGGCGCACGTTATTCGTAACTCAGCCAATGTTCCTAATCCATTACCCTTCCTACTTAAATGAATGGAACTGTGACAACTAAAAGAAAGCATAAATTCAAAGTAAAATCAAATATACTTTATTCAGATCCTAGTTTCTAAAAATCTGAATATCGCTACAAGTTCAAATTCAAACGTCAAATCAAATACTTTATTCAGATCCTAACTCGCTAAATCTGAATATCGCTACAAGTTCAAATTCAAAATACAAATTCTATACTTTATTCGGATCCTAACTTGCTAAATCCGAATATCGCTACAAGCTCAAATCCAAATTCTATACTTAACTCGCTAAACCCTAGTTTCGCTACAAGTTCATCAACAAACTGGTTCAAATACCAAAAGACTCAAATAAACTCGACCGAGGAAAAACCGAGGTCCTCGACCTAAGGACAAGGTCTGGAAACAGCATCCCATAAATTATCAGGGAACAGAACCGTCGCAGATAGCCTGGAAGACATCTCGCCTAAGGAAGCTTTCGCAGCCGCACACGCTGACCATCCTTCGTCGGTCTGGTCAGTCGGGCTCTAGTCATTCTTCGGGTCCCGTCGAACTGATTATTTCCGGTGCGCCCTGTTTGTCGGCCGTTTCTGTTCCGCAAACCGTTAAACAAGTTCTTGCCTCACCGAACACCAGCCTTGCTGACGGTGATATCGTTGATTCTCGGTTTCTTGTCACCCGTGATAAAGCTCGCAAAGCCACGCCACTCCCGATTGTTGTCAAGCTTCGCAGTCGTGATACTCTTTCGCGTTTGATAGCAGCTAAGAAAGCTAAGGGTCGTCTTGTGACCTCGGATCTCGTCCCGTGTCCTGCGGGTCCGGTCACTGCTATCAATCTAAACGAGGCTCTGCCACCGGATATCTATAAGCTTTTAATTGCCACTAAGGCTGCTGCCTCAGCTGCTGGCGTTCGCTTTGTTTGGCACTCCGGAGGTACCATCTTTGCTCGCAAGGCCCATGGCGCGCCGGTTACTCGCATCTCGTCATCCGCCGATCTTACCCGTCTCGCCTCGATCTGACGGTGTTCTCAACAGCCGGCCCTTATTCGCCCCCCGCATTTCCGTGGTTCTGTTAACTCTCCCGGCTCTGCCAGCCCGCCCTCTCTTTGTCTCTGTCATCTTAATGCCAATTCCATCCGCGGCCACATTGATTTACTGCGCTTTCATTTCTCGTCTCGCTCAGCTCATCTCATCGCTATTAGTGAATCGTGGTTGCATGCGCAGATTCCGGATGCTTCGGTCTCGTTGCCAGGGTATTCCATTTTGCGCAATGATCGGGTTGGCAAGATTGGGGGTGGGGTCACGCTGTACGTCCTGCAGTCTCTTCGGGTGAAGCTGCTTGCTGTCTCTCCGGGTCCATATAGTCGCAGCCCTGAGTATCTTTTTGCGGAAATTTGCACCTCGCGCTCCTCACCGTTTCTTGTCGCAGTCGTCTATCGTCCGCCCAAGGCGTCTAACTTAGCAGCTTTTGAAGCAGACTTCGATCGCCTGAGTGTCGGTTATCATCTCTCTGTCATTTTCGGTGACTTCAATGCAAACCAGCTGGGCCAGTCGTACGACGCTGACAATGTTCGTGAATTTTCCTCTTCCCGGGCTCTCTACCTGGTACCCTTCGCGGCTACGTGTCACACTCATACCTCGGACACGCTTCTCGATCTGTGCCTGCTTAGTGATCAAAGCGTGCTTCAATCCTTTAGCCAGTCCTCCGCGCCGTTTATTGCGGGGCACGATCTCATTTCGGTCAACATCTCGATCGCGGCTCCCCCGCCCTCCTGTAAGATAGTCAGAGCTCGCTCATTTACTAACTTCTCTATCAACTCATTCGAGCAGGATCTCGCGGATTGTGACTGGTCCCCTTTTGAAGCTGGGGTTTCTATTGACGAGCTGCTCTCCTGTTTACAAGGCAATATCACCGCCACTCTTGACAGGCATGCCCCCTACGTATCTCGTGCTTTTAAACCTAGCAGGCCTCCTTGGATCACCTCGGAGCTTTTCGCCCTCACGCGTGCCAGGGACTCACTTTATCGAGCTTATAAGCGCTCTCGCTCTCAAGTCGCTCTTTTTCGTTACCGGGATGCTAGGGATGATTTACATAAACGCATTTCCGCAGCTCGTGCTGCATTTTTCGCTGATCGGCTTTCTTCTATTCAGGAATCACGGGTTCTTTGGAGGGAGCTCCGTTCTCTTGGTATTGCGCCGCCTCGAACCAACGACTATGGCGATTTCGCTGTAGATGACCTCAACCGTCATTTTGCGGCCGTGTCTCAGCATCCGGCTTCCTTGAATGAAGTTGCTGAGCTCCTTGCTACTCTCCCGCCTTCTTCCTATAGTGATTCTCTCTTTTATTTCCGGGATATTTCTCCGCCTGCGCTCCTCAATGCCTTCAAGCATTTCACTTCTCAATCGCGAGGCATTGACGATCTGTCGCTTCGTGATGTCCATCTAGCGCTGCCGGTTATCCTTCCTTACCTCTTGGCTCTCTTCAATCAGTCTCTCTCTTCTGCTGTTTTCCCTGAGGTTTGGAAGCGGGCGCGTGTGTTGCCGTTGGGTAAGGTCAAATCGCCCTCCTCTCTTGATCAGGTTCGGCCCATCTCCAACCTCTGCTTTTTATCAAAAGTTCTTGAGCGTGTCGTCTACGAGCAAATTTCTTCCTTTCTTGAGTGTCGGCAGCTACTCGATCCTCGTCAATCTGGCTTCCGCCGCGGCTACAGCACCCAGACTGCGCTTCTTAGGCTCACCGAGGATGTACGCAGGGGTATTGATAGTCGTAGCCTAACTGTCTTAGTTCTGTTTGACTTCTCTAAGGCCTTCGATACGATACCACATGCAATCTTGCTTAATAAGCTCCTCGACCTCGGCTTCTCGCAGCATGTCATCCGTTGGATCGCCTCTTACTTGCAGGGTAGAATGCAGGCAGTCGTGTCTCGGGATGGCCACCTCTCTTCCTGGGTGTCTCTCGATCTTGGCGTTCCGCAAGGTTCAGTTCTGGGTCCGTTATTGTTCTCATTATTCATCAACGATATCTCCAGAGTCCTGAGACATTCTAGCCATCTGGTTTATGCAGACGACCTGCAGGTTTATTACCAGTTTTCGCCTGCGAATGCTGCGGATGCCCTTGCCTGCGTTAATGAGGACGTTCAGGCCGTCCTGGGCTGGTCTCGATCTTCTTCTCTTCGTCTTAATGTCGCGAAAACTCATGCGATGATTCTTGGCAGTGGGTCTTATGTTTCCAGGCTTGAGCTCAATCTTCTTCCTGCTGTGTGTCTTGATGGTCTTCCGATTCCCTATCTTGACTCTGTACGTGATCTTGGGGTCATCCTCGACTCTAAACTGTCCTGGACAGCTCAGGTTAATGCTGTTTCTGCCCGCGTGCATGGCACCCTCAGGCAGCTTTCGGCCTCTCGTCGGCTGCTCTCTAAAAATCTACGTCGACTCATGGTGATTTCCTTAATTTTCCCATTGTTCGACTACTGTTGCGTGGTCTTTGCTGACCTCCAGGCGGGTCTTGACAGTAAACTTCAGCGCCTCCTGAACACCTGCGTCCGTTTTGTCTGTGGTGTTCCCCGTGACGAGCACATTACACCGTTTCGTAGGGAGCTTGGCTGGCTTCGGGTAAAGGATAGAAGGCTTTATTTTCTCCTTTCGCAGCTTTTTATCATTTTGCGTTCCGGGCGTCCTACTTACTTGCGCGAGCTTTTCGTTCTGGCCGATCGCGGTCGCGACCCTGCTGCCTGTCGCCCTTCGCGTACGCCCAGGAGTGACTTTGTGACCCCGTGTTGTCGCACCAACGCGTTTTTCAACTCCTTCGCGGTTGCTGGCGTGCGCTACTGGGACTCTTTGCCTTCGGAACTCAAAACTGCGCGTACCTTAGCCTCGTTTAAGCACGGTTTATTTGCGCATTTGCTGGATACTGAAGATGTTCGTCCTTAACTCTATTTCTTTCTCTTACGGCTCTTAACTGTTAGGTGTTGATTTATTCTGTTCTCTAGCTTTTTCTTTTGCTCTCGAGTACTCATGTGTTGTATTACTTTACTCTTTCACTGTCACAGGGTAAGTTATTTTGTAATACCCTGTGGCGCAACTTTGTCTAATATTGCTATAGACATAAATAAACATATCTATCTATCTATCTATCCTTCACAACCCTCTACGTCCGAAATTGCGAAAGAACCCAAGGCAGATTAAAAAGGTAAGAAACAGCTTATTTTTCTCATATTTTTCCCCAATTTACATAAACAACCCGATCCTTAATAAGCCTCTCGAGAACCCGTTCATGTGAACTTAATAGAGGCCTCCGTTGAAACTGAATCATTGGATTGCCCCTTTTTGGTCGATTTCCCGGCATTAGATTTCGGTCTACTACTAGTTTTCGTCCGACGAGTGTCGATCCGTTGGTCAGCCTGTAACAGCATCTCGGAAACTAAGGATTGCCATGACAACCCAACCATTTACCATGGCGGCCCAACAACTTTCAATCGCTAATTACAACGAAATCGTACTTCGCACTTTTCCACTTAATTACTGCATGGAACGAAGATGTTTTATAATGGGTGTGTTCGTCATACCGTATAGACTTGCTGTTACATACTTTTGTCCGCGTCAATGATGCGTGGGCACTGATGCTAGTCGAAATAAGTCACCCGCCCGCATTTTTCGACGCATAAAAAAAAAAATAAAGATTTCATGCATTTTACAAGAAAACTCGATGTCATTACTCCTCAAACATCGGCTGCCGAAAGGACAATCCGATTGATACCCCCGTTTCGGAGATATTCGAGAATTTAGACAGGTCCGTAAAAATCGACTGGTCCCTCCCCTTAAGGGGTTACATGGGTTTCGTCGGGTGAAAAAAGGCCTATTTTCAATCATTTTTTTCTGTATAAAAAATTATTTATTCAATTCAAACTTCTTTCTGTCTTATAGATACACATTCACTTATAATACCACAAGAGCTTCAAAATTATCGGGTATTTCCCGATAGGTTCGTTGCAAACAAATGAAGGAGTCAAGTTTTTCAGGTCAAAAAATCACGAGCGCGAAGCGCGAGTGATTTTTCCTGAAAAACTTGACGATTTTATTTGTTTGGAGGGAACCTTGAGGGAAATGCCAGATAATTTTGAAGCTCGTGTGGTATTCGGGGGATTATTCTTCCGTCCCAAATGTCGGCCAATAGAATTGCACCATGAGACGAAATGTACAGTTAACAAATAAGAATTTCATAATGAATAAAACAACATTTAATTAAGATTCAGGCTAGTGCAATTAAAAATACAATTGTTGTAAACATTGGTGCATGTTTTCTTCAAGTCAGAGTTATCGGTAATGGTCCCAGAAGAGGTAGATGGCATGAGGTTTATGCTGTTGATGGCATTTTCTGCAGTAGGCTCACTCCTTCGCAGTTTCTTGACAATTAATTCGTGGTGTTCCTGGTCGAGTTGGAGATACGGCTTGATGGAGTTACTGTTGGCATGTCCAGTTATTTTGATTATCTGCTGCTCTCCCAGGCCCGATTTCGCTAGATTGGAGACGGCTGTTGCACGACTGGAGTGATTGGTGATTTTTTTGTTACCAAGGTCAAGCCCAGCTTTTTGTGCTGACTCCTTAACCCACTTTGAAATCGTGTTTTGGCCTACTGCGGAATCCTTGTACCACCTAGCGCCTGGAACTTTATTCCAGAATGGATTTTGGGTCAGGAATAGTCTGTCGCTCTTGATATTGGCATCTCTCTTCTCTCTCAATTTCTGGAACAGTCTCACTGGGCACTTGTCAGGGATTTCCCGATTCTCCACCAGCCACTTGCTGTCTGATAATTTTTTATCACCACCTTGTGTGGTCTTGCTGAAAATTGGATTGTATTCAATTCTCCCAGTTGTTTCCCCGTCATTTCGCTGTTCTGCCTTGAAGTGATGTATTGACGCCATGCTGCCCTCACCACCTCTCCAAGCCAATTCCACTGATATTATCATGAATAATTTTTTCTGGAGGCCATCAGGAGTTTCCTCGTCCCAAACAGTGGTCATTGCATCCCAATCTTTTTCCTCCAACGCTGCTGCACTTGCCCTCCGTTTTTCCGGAATAGATTGTAAAGCCTTACGCTTGGCATCACGAGCTCCTCGAGCGGTCTTGAATGCAGCATCCGAAAATGGGTTGATTTTGATGTCGAAATCGTTCAAATACTTTTCTTGAAGTAATTTGGCAGTCTGATTCCACATTATTTTTATTGTACCTTCCTTATAGTCTTCTCCATCCATTTTCTTCATATTGTAAGCGTAATCTTTCATAATGTTTGCCAATTGCGCTTCACTCGTTTCAGCACTCAATGTGTATTCCCTCTCAGTACAAAAAGTAGTAAATTGGTTCCAAACTGTTTTTTTTGCCTTCTCCGTATTAATGGGAACATTTCCTTTGACTTTTTTATCGATGGTGGACAGAGAACAAACTCCAAATCGACTCATTTTCATGCAAAATCTACAATTTTCACAATTGAATTCAACCTGTCAGTTTGACGTGTGGTTAATTTGACTGGATCATGTTTTGTTTTTTATATATAGCAACTACCAGAGAAAATTTTCAAAAAATTATCAGTATAATACCATGTAGGTTGTACCACGTGACGTCGAATGGTGCAATTCTATTGGTCGATATTTGGGTCGGAAAAATAATCAAAGAAAAATTTCTGAGATTTTCAAAAAAAAAAAAATTAAAACTCCGCCATTGTGACGTCATTTCCGGTGACCCTTCGAAAAAAAGGTGCGTCCGCGTCGTCAGCATAACTCCTGACAGGATCATCTAAAATGAAAAAACAAAAATACGTGTTTTAGTTAAGACCATAAACTCGTGCTTGAACGAAGGAGAGAAAAAAAAAAGTAAAAATTGGAATTTTGGCAGACATTTTTCCAAAAAAATGAAAATTTCGGTCAAATTTGCTTGACATTTTTTTTTTTAAATAGTTGTAATTGAAAAAAAAAAAATCCTTCGTTCAAGCACGAGTTTATGGTCTTAACTAAAACACGTATTTTTGTTTTTTCATTTTAGATGATCCTGTCAGGAGTTATGCTGACAACGCGGACGCATCTCCTTTCCGAGGGATATGACGTCACAATAGCCGAGTTTTTAATATTTTTTTCCCAAAATTTCAGAAATTCTTTGTCAATAGTGTATCTTTGTGACAATAAGAAGTTTGAATAAAATATTTCATTTTTTATATGAAAAAAAAATTGTTGAAAATAGGTCGTTTTTTTCCCCGAGGAAACCCATGTAACCCCTTAAGAAAGGATGTCAGGGAAGTTAATATTAAAAAAAAAAAATCAAAAATCGATAGAACAAAAATGATGGTAAACAATAAACGTAGTTTTTATCATGTGCATATATATGTAGTTTATACATATATGATTTAAGGGGTTACATGGGTTTCCTCGGGAAAAAAACGACCTATTTTCAACAATTTTTTTTTTCATATAAAAAATGAAATATTTTATTCAAACTTCTTATTGTTGCAAAGATACACTATTGACAAAGAATTTCTGAAATTTTGGGAAAAAAATATTAGAAACTCGGCCATTGTGACGTCATTTCCCTCGGAAAGGTGATGCGTCCGCGTTGGTAGAAGAACTCCTTACAGGATCATCTAAAGTGAAAAAAAATACGTGTTTTAGTTAAGACCTTAACTTAGAACTTGTACGAAGGATTTTTCTTTTCAATTACAACTATTAAAAAAAAAAAAAAAATGTAGCGAAATTCTCACCGAAATTTTCATTTTTTTGTAAAAAGGTCTGCCAAAAATCCAATTTTCACTTTTTTTTTCCTTCGTCCAAGTTCTAGGTTGAGGTCTTAACTAAAACACGTATTTTTTTTTTTCACTTCGTAAGATCAACCATTTGTACACATAATATACGTAGTTCATTAGCAACCAAAGTTTCATAGGAATTCTGAAAAATTCTGAAAAATTCTGAAAAAGAACCACATTGGCTGGTATCGATAAAACGAAGTAGATACTAATGCTCCAAGTATTAGCATCTACTACGGAGCATGTAGGGGTTAATACTTCACCTCGTAGTAAATACTTCACTTGCGTAGTAGATGCTACGCAAGTGAAGTATCTGCTACTCCTAAGAAGCATTTGCTTCAATACTGTAGTATCTACTATAGTAGTAGTATAAAATAATTTCTGGATATAAAATACCGAACATCAAAACGAAAACTATTATTTTCAGTCACAATTTTTTCACATATAACGAACTAGAAAAATTCAACAAACGTTATTTAAATAATTGGCTATATCTATTAGGGTGGGCCAAATAAAGCGACAATTTTTGTTTCAGAGAGATATCTTCCAAAATTTGTTCTTTATGCTCAAATAACGAGCCTCGAAAAAAAATCAGCTCCTAATATCAACATTTATAGGTCGCTCATCGCCACTTTTCATTTCCCATTTGAATAACATGAGAAATGTTCTTGTGACGCTTTTCGATTTTTATATCTCAAGAACTGATCTAGTTAGAAAAATTCTGCTTGGCTGCTTTTGTTGGGAATTAAACGCTCTACGAAAAAGGTTTCTTGGTCGTTTTTGATAAATCTAACCGTTTCAAAGTTAGCCTTGCCATTAAATGACCAGAATCGCCAGAGAAACTTCGAAACGGTTAGACTCATCGAAAAAGACCAAGAGACCTTTTTTGTAGAGCGTTTAATTTTGAACGGGAATAGCTTTGCAGAATTTTTTTGAGTAAATCAGTTCTCGAGATATAAAAATCGAAAGGCGCCACAAGAACATTTCCCATGTTGTTCATATGGAAAATGAAAAGTGGCGATGAGCGACCTGTAAATGTTAATATTTAGAGCCAATTCTTTTCGAGGCTCGTTATTTGAGCATAAAGAACAAACTTTCGAAGGTGCCTTATGAAACAAAAAAATAGTCGGTTTATTTGGCCCACCCTAATATCTATGTATAATTCACACGAGTTATTTGATGTTTTCTACATTTATCATATGAATCATTTGTGATAATCGATATTTTTCGTTCGTTGCTTGTGCCATCTGCTATTTGTGCAGTCAGTCATCAAATACCAACTTCTTGTATCTTGAATTCATACCGGAATAATTTGCGGTACACGTGTTCGTCATATTCCCTCCGATTATTATCAACTTTTATCCCTGGTCTAATATTCATAAAAGCGGCCATTTCCACTTGTTTAGCAAAGTAGTATTCTGCGAAGTTGCTCGGACAGCAACTTCACTCAAACTGTAGTAGATCCTACGCCCGGCTCAAAAACGGAGTACCTACTTCGAGCTAGGAGTAGGTACTACGAAACACTAGTATTAACCCCTATGTACGAAGCACCTACTACGTACATAGGAGTAGGTACTACGGAAGCGAAAGCATGCTACGCATCTGAAGTATCTACTCCGAATCCGAAGCATCTGCTTCAAGCATTAGCATCTACTTCGTTTTATCGATACCAGCCATTGTCATTTATGAGAAGATTAATGGAAAAAAAACCACGTATGCACCGACCTGTAAACACTAGCTATAGCTGAGGACTTTGTTATCTGGCAAATTATAATATATATTATTCATCATACCAGTGAGTAAATACATATTGAATAATAATAATAATAGTAATAATAATAATTGACTGAACAGTAACTAATCGTAAATTACATCCCGATATAATTCGGTTTAAAATAAACAATCGACACCTAACCTCAAATACGTACGCAGCTGTATGACTGAAGACTTCAGACACCTTCGAATATTGAAAGCCCATTGGAATTATATGATCAGGGATAACTCACCTTCAGCTGGTTGTAAACTATTACAAGCACAAAACACGTGTAATCAAGCGTACCGCGGTTTGTCACGACAAGATCGAAAAGACGCTACGCGAACCTATATAGCCTGAACATAGTCAACACCGAACACCACGACAGCGAACGCCATCTTAGACCCCATCAGAACGCGCGGGTTTCAAATTCCGAAACAATCTTATTATCCCATTATATTGTATGTTCTTTTGAACAACGGATGCTTGTCGTTTGCTGTTTGGATGTCACTATATTGACACAAGCATACATGAATCTGTTTTGTATAGTATATGCCAGCAAAGCATGCTGTCATATTGCCGACATTTTATTACCGCCTGTTGCGTGCGGATGATAGCATAACATGAGCATCACAACAGCATTAGTGAACAACAAAGATTGCAACTCGTGATCGATCTGGTCTGGTTATCTGGGTAAGCCCTCACCTTCAGCTCGGGCAGACAACTTCACCCTGGCCTGCATTCATCATGAAAAAATCTATTATTTTGAAAATTGAATAACTTCCGGACCACTTGATAATAGAGCGAATGGCTCTAGATTTGTTGTTGGGGTTTGTCTCAGATCCAAAATCTCGCGTGTTACCGAATGTTATTGTGTTATTTGTGAATGTTAATGTGTTATTTGGTACTATCGAAAATATAACTGTTGATACATAATTTTGATATTGGATAGAATATTATTATAATTATATAATGATAAAGTGATTCAGAAAATTATATAAAGTTATATGCGTATAATTTTATATAATTTTATCTGATCCTATAAAAATTATACTATTTCCTGGGTGAACTAACCGTGCTCCGCCACTATATTGCATCATCTGTTTTCTGCCATGACAAACCGACTGCGGCCCAATATTGTTCTGCCAATATCAGCTTGCAAGATATTACAATCACGGTCCTATATCGACGTTCAAGATCGGCCCGGGCATCTTTGCCAATATTGGACTGTCTTTCCACGCATCGTTGGCCCGACGTATATAGCCGAGTCTGGCCCAGCATCGTTTTCCAATATCGGTTCACAAGTTAACAGCGTTACATTACAATCGCGGTCCGATATCGACGTCCAAGATCGGCCCGGGCATCTTTGCCAATATTGGACTGTCTTTCCACGCATCGTCGGCCCGACGTATATACCCTTAGAGGAAATGACAATCGGCCCGAGCTTGGCCAAGGCTTGGCGCAATGCTTATTAACTCTGGGGCAAGCTTGAAATCCAAGCTTGGCCCAAGTCCGTCTAAGCATACAAATGATAACTTCCTGCCAAGACTGAATATCAGTATTGTGCCAAGACTGAGTATCAGTACTGTGTCAAGACTGAGTATCATTATTGTGCCAAGACTGAGAATAACTATTGTGCTATACCGTGAGGACGCGAGGAATGAGCCCGAAACAAATGCGCAAGCGCTGATTTATTCGAATTTTACGAGGGCCGCCAATTTCCGACTTGCCACGAATATCCCTAGAGTCCGTCTGCTATTTGCAGACCGTGACAGGAATAGGTTATGTTCGTTGTGTATCGAAGCCAGCGAATGCGGTGTGGAGTAAATTTTAAATTAACTATCATTTATTACCAAGTGTTCAAATAATGGAAGCGAATTGTAGTCCTTTTTACTATCTGCCAAGGGGGGTTAGGTGTCGCTTCAGATTAAGTTAATTGAAACAATGCGACCCGAATCAACAACTAAAATCACTTATTAAACATGAATTGATTGAAAATAAAAATGAATTGAAGTGTAACACAAATTTTCATTCTTATTGTGTAAAAGGTCGAAGCAATCGCATCAGGTAGGTGAAAACAAATTTATTTGAATAATGAAAGATTCATCTCACACACAGTAATAATTAAATAGGATCGTGACATAAGAAATTCATTTTCCAGGTTGACATCTCTTGCCAGGCATCGGAGTCATTGAGAATATTACGATGCTGTTGATATACGACATCATTACCGACATCGGCGGTATCATTGCCAGGCCCTAAAAGAGAATGATCATTTAGTTACCGCATGATAATGTGTAGTCTCTGGACACTTATTAACTCCAATCCTCAATAGCCAAGAATAACTATGGACAGCTGTAATGTTCAGCATCCGTACTTAACGCAGGCATACAACAACTTACATACATTTCAGGAGTAAGGTTTTTGTATCAGATAAATGCTTTTCATACTTATGAAATAGTCGAAACGCAGTACCAATATCGAAGTAGTGCTTCTCGGTAACAGCAAATACAATTGATGCTTATAAGTCATGAACATCCGTTGAGCTTCAACACTTCAGCTGTTTGAGACTGCTTGCGATACACCGCAGCCAGGAACTGTAGCTTGCCTATCAGGTAGGACCAGGTCGGAGCACACGAACAGCCATGGTTCTGTATCTTCAAAGACTGTCAACGTTGAAGTCTCCGTCACTACCCAGATGTGTCTTCATAATGTCTGAAAAAGTTTGTTAGATGATCGTAGAAATGGGCCATTGGCTAAGTTGATTAAGAAAAATGTATCTCACGAAGTAGATACAACGTGCCTCAATGTTATTGCGCAGAGGCTTATTTCGCACCGACGACAAAAGACGTAGCTCAGACAAATAAATCAGTTCAAATACACAAATACCATGTATCTCTCTGGACTACAGCTTTTTTAGTTCGGTACGGAATAAGCCTCTGCGCAATAACATTGAGGCACGCTGTTTCGACTCATCTACTACTTTTTTGTTGATTACACAGGGAAAAGAATTCTTACCTTCACTCGACAGAATCAGGCAAAATCTCATTGAGGCACGGAGCGGAAAGTCACTCGGAAGAGATCTCGAACAAAATTCTGCTGCTTATGCGACCTGCGCCTGTGATCTATTCTGACCTACCCTGTAAAGATGAATAACTTTTTTGCAAGACGATATCAAGTTTTGCCATGTATTAAATGAATTCATACTTTTTACAATAAACTTATTCTTACTTACCTGACACATATCTTAAACCTCCCTGAACCTGAGGATATGAAACGCCTTTTTCTTCCGCTTTATTCTGATGGTTTGATAATTCTTCGGTAAATGTTGACTCTTGATTTTCATTATTTTGATTTACTTTCTCCGACGCCAGAAACATAATTTCTCTGAGTAAATAGGTCGACTAAAATGCTTCAGTCTACTGATTTGATACTATTGTACTAATTATTCAATTTTTCAATAACTATTACTCAAAATTTTATTCGCATCGGTATTCGCTTCATTTCGCAACATAACCTCTCATTGCCTCTAGACACTTACGAAGCATGTTTCGCGGCATTCGCCGTATCGTTGCTAGCAGACGATAGAACTAGGGATATTACTGAAAAGTTGGTGGAGTCGCTGGCGCGATTCTGCAAGCCAACGAGATTCGAATACATCAGCGCTTGCGCATTTGTTTCGGGCTCATTCCTCGCGTCCTCACGGTATAAGACTGAGTATCAGTATCGTGTCAAGCCTAAATAATATAAGTAAATACTAAATAGAAAAAAAACAACGTTAAAAGACAGAAAAACTGTCAAATTTACAGTTTTATCCATGTCAATGCATAAATGTAACATTAACATTTTTTTAAGTGTCACTATTAACTTTGAAAAATTTCATTTTTAAATGTTGACAATGTATTAATTATATAATATGCATCCAGGATAATGGAACCAAGACTTGTTGATTAAATATTGGCTAGCTCGTAGCTCAAGACTAAAAAAGAAAGACTTGTCAATTCAATAATGGCCGGCTCTTGGCCCAATTCTGGCGAACCGAGACTTGTCAATTAAGTATTGGCCGGATCTTGACCCAAGACAAGCAAACCAAGACTTGTCAGTTGAATATTGGCTGGCTGGATATTGGCTAGGTCTTGGTTCAAGACTGGCAAACCAAGACTTGTCAGTTGAATATTGGCTGGCTGGATATTGGCTAGGTCTTGGTTCAAGACTGGCAAACCAAGACTTGTCAGTTGAGTATTGGTCCGGTCGTGGGCCATTATTTATAGGCCGAATCTGGGCAACCCAGTATTATGCCAAGACAGGCCTCGTTGTATATAATTTTCTTCCTACACGGGTACTGCCCCAGTTTTGTCGTGTCCTGATTTTAGCGTACCGTTCGTGGTGCAGAAGAATGGCAGCGATTTTGGAATTGGCACCGTGCTGACGCAGACCGTAGACCAGGTCGAACGGGTCATTGCCTACGCGAGTAGAACTCTCTCCGAAACCGAAAGAAAATAATCAGTCACGGAAAAAGAGTGCTTAGCGGTAATTTGGGCTATTAAAAAGTTTCGCGCGTATCTAGAGGGCTACCATTTTACGGTAATAACGGATCATAGTAGCCTACGATGGTTGCATAACTTGCGTAACCCGACGGGTTGCCTAGCAAGACGGGCATTAGAGCTCCTGGAATATGACTTTGAAGTCGTACATCGAAGGGGTGCAATGCATCATGTTCCGGATGCGTTATCGCGCATGTACGAAGACGAGGTCGAAGACCTCGCGGCCGAACATTTAGCTGCGATTAACGAGACGCAAGACCCGTGGTACACTCGTAGAGTACGCGAAGTTTTAGAGACTCCTAAGAAATATAGAGGGTGGTCAGTTTTTGAAGGCCGATTATATTATTTTAGACCAAATCCGGTGACAGATCCTGTGGTTGAAGAGCTCAACCCGTGGAAATTAGTATTGCCAGCAGAGCATCGTGCTCGAGCGTTCACAGAGTCTCATGAAGACCCGCAAGCTGGTCATCTCGGGGTCGAAAAGACTTACGCGAGAGTGCGTGAAGAGTATTATTGGCCTGGTACGTTTAGAGATATTGTAGTTGCAATCCGTGAGTGCCAGCAATGCCAGCAGTGCAAGGTCGAACAAGCTCCGCCTGCAGGCTTATTAGGAGATCGCGTGGTAAATCAGCCGTGGACTGTCGTTGCAGCCGATGTAATGGGTCCGTTTCCGCGTAGCCGCTCAGGTTACGAATATCTATTAGTTTTCGAGGACTTATTCACCAAATGGGTGGAGTGGGCGCCGTTGCGAAAATCTAACGGTAAAAACATCATCGCCGAATTCGAAGATTTAATTTTGTCAAGGTGGGGTACCCCCGAGGTATTTCTCACCGACAACGGAACCGAGTTCGCGAATAAGGCCGTAGATGACATGTGCGCTGAGTACATTGTGACACAAGTCGTGTCCCCGGTCGTCTACGAACTCGAGGATGAGACAGGTAGGACTCTAGGTCGGCACCACATAAAAGATTTTAAACCGTACGTCGCCCCGGAGGCTGACGTCGATCTCAGTGAATCCGAGGAGGAAGATCCGTCCTCCGACGAGACCTGAAGTCCCAAAATTCGCGTATGTTTCGTTTATTTTAGCCGTTGGGTTTGGAGTTTTTTTTTTTTTTTTGTGATTTTGTTTGGTATTGATAGAGTATGCTACCATGACGGTAGAAATTAGGGAATTAGGGTTTTAGGGCCTTATTTTGAGAAATCGCGGTCGGTCCGACGAATTTGTTTTTTTTTTGCTGTTTTCTTTTGAGTCTGCCGCACCGAGGAGTCGTAGTGAATTCTTGAGCCTTCGTACTAGTAGATAACCTGCCACCTTTCCTACAGTCCACGAGGGCGCGCTTCGAGATGAGGCCATCCAGACAGCCTGCGGAGATCTGCTTGCCAGCCTGCAAGCGGTGGGCCAACCCGCGCGAGAAGAGCCGGCGATGAGACCACCTGAGGCCCACGAGGCTCTGCGACGCGACCACCTCGCGGTAGGGGCGTCTATCGCGGCCTACCCAGCCGAAGAGGCCCTCTGAGGTCAACGAGAAGCCCAGGGGGCTATCCCGAGAGACCCGCGGTACGTGCCGGTGGCGCCTCCGCCACGAGAAGCCAGACTCCCAGAGGCCTGGAGGCGAGCGGATGCCCTCGCACAAGAGGCCCACGCTGCTAGGCGAAGGGCAGACGAGGCCCACTGCCGAGCCGTAGAGGTGGCACAGCTGGCCCTCCACGCCAAAGAAGAGGCCACGCGACTCGCAGGTCCACGAACAGGCCGCCGAGGCCCGGAGAGAGCGCAGCATTAGGGAGGCCGCCCGGGCAGAATTCCGACGACTGCAGTCAAACTGCTGGAATTGTGGACAGGCGGGGCACAGGTCCCGAGACTGCATCCGTCCGAAAAAACCGTTCTGCCAAATCTGCTCCATGCCGGGGCCGACCACAGAAACGTGCCCAAATCAGCTACAACGGTGGCATATTAAGCTCGCCCGGGAACGCGAGCTTGCAAAGGCTCGAAGGTCCACCACCGAGGCCACACCACCCAATCAACCGTAGGGGGAGTGAAACGGGGGAAACTCTTAGAGCCAGGGTGCATTTCGTTTTGTTTCGTATTTTCTCTTACCCTAGATATTCTCTTGTGTTTCGTTCTTTTTTTTTTTCTCTCGCCGAGGGGAGTCCGGATGGGACTCCTCCCTTAGCCCCGGGAGCGTTAAGCTACGTTAATTTCGAGTATTGAAGCCATGCTTTTAGTTTCGTTTTGGTTTTTGGTTTACTGATGTTTTGGTTCTAGTCGCTCGAGGAGGTCCGGATTGGACTCCTCGATTCGCCCCGCGGGCAATCTATCGAGTATTAGAGCTCTGGTTTAGTTTGCAATTTCCTTTGGTTTTTTTTTTTTTTTGTTTGTTTGTTTTGTTTATCGCGTACCTGCGAAGGAATCCGGATTGGGTTCTTCGTAAAGCCCCGTGGGCAGTTTATCGGGAATGGAAGCCCTGTGTTTAATTGATTTTGTTTTGTTGGTTCGTAGACTCTTATGTTATTCTTTTTGTTGTTGTTGGGTATCAGTAATTAATTTTTGGTCTTCTTTCAGTATCGTATCGTTTGATTGGTTGGTTGGTGTAGCTTATTGTTTTTGTTTTTTTTTCATTTTCGCGGTCTCTTGAAAATTTATTTGATTATTATAGTTGATTTGCTTTGAGAGGAGTCGAACCCTCCTCTATAAATTTTTGGTGGTCTTTCTGCCTTCTGCAGGAGGAGAGTAGCGAGTGACGACTTAATTTTGAACCGGGGGATTTCGTAAATATTATTTCTCATCCCTCCCCGGGGAAAAGTTTAGTTTGAAAAATTACGTATAAGTTAGCAGACTCTGTATAGTCTGTAGACGTAAGACGCGGTGTGCGGCTGCCACTCGGAGTTCGGTCCATGGGTCAGTTTTGCTATCGCTTCCGCCCCAGTGGTCCGTGTAAGGGGGGGGGGGGGGGGAGTTGTAACATTGCATGTTGCAAGGCGCTCCTCACCCCTTGACACGACCTTAAGTAAGCGGGGGTTGAAGTGTGAATGGCATTAGTATGAATGTTTAGGGTAGCCCCAAGGCCTTGATTGACTCCGAGAGACGACCGTGACCGACTTAAAATTATGAAATAGATTATTTATTCTTTTGTTTTTTTTTCAAAACTTTTCTCTAACATGTGGACGACGAGGCCAAGTTTTGGGGTCTAAGCAACGACTAAAACGCACCCCGACGGACGCACACTATCCGACGCATCGGGGTTGCGAATTACTACGACGAACGCCACCTTCACCACTTCGAAGAGGACACGGGGGAGTGCCGAGAGCATTCTGCACCGAGGGATCGAGGTGGTGGATGAGATTCCCGCCACGGCCAAGATTCAACGTTCCGTGTTCCTCTATTTACAAGGAGCTAATTCACCGTGGTGATGATTCAAAAGGATTCACACCAAGGAGCGTAGCGCCATCCGTGTGACGTCAGCCGCACGGTCGATTAGTAAATCGATATTCGAGGGCCTAGCGACACCCCTGCGTATCGGCGACATGCCGTCTAAGATCACTCTGCGTTAGACTAGCGTGCGTAGCACATATAGGCGAATTTCTGGCGTTCAGTTTTGTGGGTGATATTGGTAGCTTTCGAGGCTTTATTTGGGATTCTTTCGTTGAGGAGATTTTTGAGTGTGTGGCTGTGAGGCGATCCCCGAGGGATTCTTTTCCTTGATATCGAGGGTGGGACGAGGATGAACTTCCGCCGGGAGAAAGTCCTGTTTGTGAGGTGGCTGGAGGACGGTAAGCGTTAGCTATTCTGCCCATGATAATTTGAATCTGGCAACGGCCGTCTGCCGCCTTGCTTTGTACAGCCACGAGGCTATTTAATTGATTTGAGATCGAATTAAGACGATCTCCGACTGGTAGGCCGTCACCAGTGTCCACATGCATTAGAGAAATATATTTTGAGTTAATTTATCGAGGATTTTTGTGAATTGTATTGAGTTGTATTGAGTATAATCGGTTCGCACACGAGTGCGACAAAGACAGTCGGTCACTGTCGCTCCATCTCCCTCCTGTGGGAAGAGCCTTGTTGATAGACTTCGAGTCTTTTGTTTTTGCGCTGGTCATTTCGGCTACAGTTCGAGACCTTATTGTTTAATATTTGTTGACCGCAGAGTTAGGTTAAGCTAGGTTTAGTTAATTTATTATTTATTAAATTGTAAATATTTCTTTCCGAGAAGCTTCGCCTCTCGAAGGCGTGCCGATCGCCTTGATCGGTAACGTTATTGTTAATAATTTTGTTGAATTTCTAGCCGCTGGCATTATTTGGTTAATTCTGAGCCGCGGGCCATATTGTTAGAGTATTTTGTTGTTAATTCCGAGCCGTAGGCTCGACTATATTATTGCTTATCGAGCAGTCGAGTCAGTAGTTTGTTATTATTTTGTTATTTATTGCCGCAGGCTACGGCTTGTTAGTTGTTAAGTCTCATTGTTAATTGTAAAATTTATTTGTTGTCCCGCGGGGACTAGATTTGTCGAGTTGATTATTAACTAATTTATTTTTGTTATTGCCACCCTGCGTGGGAGCGTATTAGTTGATTCTTATTATTGTAAAACTCGCAAATCGCGGCCAGGTCGCGTTTACACGGCCTGTAGTCGTCATAAATCCGAGGGGAAGTACCCCCGGGTACGTGAAAGTCTGTTGATTTTTTTATATCACCTATTTTGAATAAATTCCGTATTATTTTTGTTAAATTTGAAACTTTCCGAGTCGTTATTCAACGCCTAGCTAATCCTTCATAATAATCCCGACCCCTCTCCGCGGTACTGATGTTAGCCGACGCTTTGAGTATTTGTAGTTTAATGGTGTTTTGATTTAGAATTTTGAAAGTGGCGGTTATCCGCCTGGCGCCCAACAGTAATAAATAATTATAATTTTCTTGGCCAATTGTAGACTGGACGACCTCGGGGTCTAGTGATCCGGTCTAGATCCGAGGTCTGACAAAATCCACGTCACAATATATATTAATTATATATATTGTAACGTTCCGGGCTATTCCGGCAAATTAAAATATAAGGAATAGAACGCCGTTATGTGAGTTCTTTGCTCGTTTTTTGAATTTTCTAAATTTTATGAGTTTTGGGCACTATGTAACTAGGTCGGAGGGGAAAAGTTGGTTCTGCCACAAAAAGCCTCCTTTCTAGATTTTCTATCTAACTACGGACTCGGAATTAACAAAGCCATTTTTTCGTGGACTCGACTGATTGCTCGGTAAAGCCACTTCCCTACGTCAGAACCGATGCTTGCGCATAAGCCTGACTCCTGCGCTTCCCTATCTTTTCTAACTATTCCCTGCACTCAGATCCGGGGTTTGCACCCAAGACTGTATATCCAGACTCGCAAGATTGCTGTTCAAAGCTGTTCCCTGAAAATACACTATCTCGGCTTGTTGTAGCGTGCAAGAGTTTTAGATACTGCGTTGATTTGTTTATGCTAAACTGAATGTTTTAATCAACTATTGTTCGAATTTGATTCTACAAAAATAAAATACAAAAGTTGGCCTTATTTCTACTTTCTTATTTTTCTACCTTATTCTACTTGCCTCTTTCTTGTCTTTGTTCGATCGATATTTCAGTTTTATTTCGAATTTACGAGTGCAATTTCAGTTTATTCATAATGCCTCTATTTTATATTGGAATCTACTCTCAAATATGATGCAATAGATTTTTATGAATTTTATATTTGAATTAACAGCTGCTTTAGCCTGTTATTCTATGTGTTGAAATTTTATGTTATATTCTGAAATCTGTATTCTAAGTTTTCTGATTGTTTCTGCTGACTCTAAGTTATTATCTCCGGATGGTCCAGAGTATAATAGTGGAATTGAGACGGCTACGAGTTCTAACTCCGTATCGCAATTGAGACGGCTACGAGTTCTAACTCCGTATCGCTGATGAGGCTCGTCCTGACCAGCTTTTATACCTATCGTCGCCTTCTTCGGCGACGCGAGCACGTCGGTTGACGTCACAGCCTGGTGGTGGGAAGATCACGTGATCACTCGATCACGAGAACTATCTATCTTACCGGCGGACTAGCCGATACGTTACAATATATTATATTATATGTATATGATTATATAGAAAAAACATTTGCCGGGTAAATGTTATTATATCTCAGAAACGACGCAGCAGATTTTATCGAAATTTTGCGAACAAGATCATATGGGCAGAGCCTTACGCCCCTATAAATTTTTTGAAAAAACTACGGAACCAAGGACCTGGATACCGAAAACTACGAAGCGAAGGACCTGGATACCGAAAACTACGGAGCGAAGGACCTGGATAGCGAAAACTACGGAGCGAAGGACTTGGATACCGAAAACTACGCAGCGAAGGACCTGGATACTGAAAACTACCCAGCGGAGGACCTGGATACCTAAAACTACGGGCCGAAGGACCTGGATACCGGAAACTACGGAGCGAAGGACCTGGATACCGGAAACTACGGAGCGAAGGACCTGGATATCGAAAACTACGGAGCGAAAGACATGGATACCGAAAACTACGGAAAGAAGGACCTGGATACCGAAAACTACGGAGCGAAGGACCTGGATATCGGAAACTGCGGAGCGAAGGACCTGGATACCGAAAACTACGTAGCGATGGACTTGGATACCGAAAACTACGGGGCGAAGGACCTGGACACCGCAAACTGCGGTACGAACACATTACTGAGTACAAAATTTTTTGGGAACCGCGAGTAGACGTGACGCTTCAATTAAAATGATAGTAATAATAATAATGATAAATGAAATATGATTATAAATAATACTATAATAATATTATATTATAATCATACTGTCACGCCGGCCTACGGGTACTTGGCCGCGATTTGCTGCTGCGCACGCGCATTTTGTAAATCAGGCATCGAAGCCGATCAATAATTCTGCGTATGCGCATTTTCTAAAATAATTAATATTATTAATAACTCAGTTATGCGTGGTCAATTATTGCTCAAAAACAATAGGGGGCGAGATTTCGGTGACGAGAACACTCCTTCCAAATGGCAAGTTCATAAGTGCAACGGTTCGACAGATATCGTGGTCTCAAGAAAAGCGGTCTGCAACGGAGAAGAAGAAGAAGAAGAAGAAGGAGAAGATTGTGTTTTTCGATCAACTTCGACGGTCAATATCTCAGGAACCACTCGGTAGATTTTGTCGAAATTTCGCGAGCAAGGTCAAATGAGGCTGCCGTCCCATGGTCCGGAATTTGTTCCGTCTCCACGAACCCGGAATCCAGTTACTTTTCAAGCCTCAATCAGAGGTGTTCCGGCTCCACTGGTTTACGGGATGTATTTTTCCTACTGTCCTATGGTACGGAATTGACACGCACGGAACGATCGCCGGCGAATTGCGATCGTTTTTTTTAGCGCTGAATTCGAAATGCGCTACTGTGATTGGATGTCGGTGCTTCCGAGCCTGTGCATTCCGTGTCATGGGACACCCGATGCTGATAGGAACGGATTCGTGTCACCCACACAAGCATATGCATTGTTTACATGCTTACTTTTGACGCTTAACCTCCTTAACCTCTTTTTGGTAAATGAATTGTAATATTGTCGCGAATAAATGGATGCTGAAACCGTTTTGTTATCTATCGCAGCTGCGTGGATGAAATGGAAGGCAGCACCGCCGAGACAGAGAAAAGTTGTGCGCCGCAAGTTGTTACGTTTAATGTCCATTTACGATGTTTTGGAGTCAGAAAACGATCGTGATAAACGTAAATTTTGGGTTCACTCGATATTTACTGCCGAGATGCGATTTCTGCAAGGTGCAAGTGACAACTTGATAAGCGAAATGGAATCAGTTGACAACGAATAGTACGTGAATTATTTTCGGATGACACCCGGAGCTTTCAATCAATTACTTGCTTTGATGGAACCTCGCCTGACAAAATAGACCGTGTTTCGCGACCCGATTCCTGCTAAAACTCGACTACAAGTTGTTCTACGGTACCTAGCATCAGGTGACAGCATGACATCGATCTCCTACGCCTTCCGAATTGGACACAACACAGTCTCTAAAATTGTAGCAGAAGGTTGCAACGAGATATGGAGGAGTTCGAAAGATTCAGTATTTTTGACGGTGAATACAAACAATTGGAAATCTGTAGCTGACAGCTTCCAAGAAAAGTGGAACTTTCCTAATTGTATAGGAGCTATTGACGGCAAGCATGCAGTATTGCAGGTAATGTATTTACTACCAGATATAGTCATAGGTACAGATATTTGTTACCTTCGTATAGGCAAACTGTCACGTGGCACTCGCTTGCACTTGGTAGGTGACAACTAGCTGTGCGTATAACTACATGTGAACTCAAGCGCTCAAGAAACGTTTGTGTCTTATTTTATAATTATAGGCTCCGGTGAACAGTGGCTCAACATTCTACAATTACAAGGGCACTCATAGTTCAGTTTTGCTGGCATGCAGCGATGCACATTATCGCTTCACCTTTGTAGACATCGGAGCTGAGGGACGTCGAAGCGATGGTGGAATATTTCGTACCAGCAATATCGGCCAACGGTTTGAAGACGGTTCATTACAACTTCCTCCGCCACAATCTGTTGGTGGTAACGATGGACCAATTTTGCCTTTTGTATTGCTCGGTGATGAAGCCTTTGCACTGTCTAAGTATATGATAAGGCCATATCCTCGTGGTTCTGCACTGAATAGAACGAAAAAGATTTTCAATTATAGACGGAGTAGGGGGAGAAGAGTTATAGAAAGTGCATTCGGAATCATGGCAGCAAAGTGGCGAATCTATCGTAGGCCGATTATTGCATCCATACCCACTGCGATAAAAATTGTGCAAGCAACATGTTGTTTGCACAATTACATACTATCACACGAAGCTGAAATGCCCGCTGCACAGAGATTCTACTCGACACTTACTACCGAAGAACGCAGTGCAGGTTCTTATACCCTTCGTGACATTGACAATGCTGGATCGGCGTCATACAGTGATCAGGCTACAAAGATCAGAGCGGAGTATGCGAGATTTTTCGAAGGTGAAGGTGCAGTGCCTTGGCAATGGGAAAAAGTAATGAGGAACGACTTTTAATCCCATGCCTCAGGCTGATAACCAAAAGTTGGGACGACGTAAACGTACGAAAAAATTTCGAAAACGTTTGTGTTCTTTACTGTTTTTTTTTCCCATCGGTTTCTGATTCGTGAATTGTTAATACCTGCCTGAGGTCCCAATCCCATCGTCTGATAAATTGGAGTTGTTATTATTAGCATTCTTTAATTTAGTCTTGGACCGTTACGTATCTAACACGAAATACAGCCTTATGTAATCAACATGCAAAGAGGATAAAGACGGAAACATACAAAATAACGCTCCCATCTATGAAAAACGGATCTGGAAAATTGGTGGTCAAATGAAAAAAATACAGAAAAAGTAGATAATAATCGCTCGATCTGTTTGTATTGCCTCAGATGCTTATAAAAGTAATATAAAGATTTCCTTAGACCTAGTTTAGAAGAATAACATTTTACATTAAAAAATAACTGTAAACTTATCGTATTTAATAAAGTTATCGAGCTAGTAGTGGTACGAGTCATTTGGCTCAAACGTAAAATTAAAACTTTTTTATATTAAAAACTAAGGCACGGTAGTGTATACAAAAAATAGACTTATTATTTGAATGTAGATTATAAATAAATAATAGTAAATAATTCTGCCAGATTCCCATCTTAGCCTTGCAAATCGAGCCTCTCTTCGGCTTCTATAAGCATTGTGAGAAATTTCATTTCCAAAACCGTTCTCTCGCGGTATGGAAGTCTTCGTAGCCCTTCGCCTAACCGAGCCAGTATGCCATCGACTGCATCTAGTTGCGCTACAGGCTGCTGCAACACATCTATTAACGCTGAGCGTAGATCAGAGTTACTGTCACTCATCTTTCACTCTGAAACCGGTAAAATACGTATTCAGGTAAGATAACATGGTATTAAGAAAAACAGCAGTTGTTATTATGAATTATACACGAACTTCTTCGGCGTGGTGTTGGAGTTCTTGGAGGTGGTGCTGGTGGCATTGGTAAGTCGTGATCAGTATCTGTCGAGAATGTGGATGACGCTGATGAGGGACCAGGAAGAACTGTGCTGCAATCGACATCCTGGATAGGCGAAAAGCTCGAGCAGCCGCCATCATCAAGCGATTGAGGCATAGCAATATTACTCATAGTTCTGCAAAGTGAAACATACTAATATTATATGCCGCCAACATGGGATTTTTTATTTTTAATGTATATCTGCCATCAGAAAATAAACGTACTGTGTGTTCGGTAACGAGTCGCCCACAAACGTCATTAGGTTATAATGTCGGAATGACGGTTTTTTTGAAGTGCCAGCTGCAGACCCGCTAGGTGTGTATGTCTGCTCCTTCTTTTTTTCCTTCATGTAACAATCCCGTAAGTATTGCCATCTTCTTTTCGCATCTTCCATGGTTATGCCTGTAACATTTGATGGAATATGTACTTATTGACTACTTGAAGACAGCCAACTAGCTAGCCTTATTAGACCACCTTCGATCATCAGAACATCACTACTCGCACTAACCTCCCAAGGTGTTGCTGATTTCCAACCACAAAGCATTAATCTTTAATTTTGTCCTCTGTTTTACAGGTAATCGCGTATTGTACAGGGCTGGTCTTTTGGAAACAACTTCAATGAGGACCTCGTCGGACAGTACATTCTCATCGTCGACCTCTTCGGTACCTGGAAATTGTGTAGCGTCTGGTCTTGGTACTACAAAAATTGCATGATGTGATTAGAAGAATAAAATAGTATGAAATCTTTATTGCTCAGGGATATTTTCTCTATGTCAATAGGTGTAAGGGATTACCTACGAATAACTGGGTATAGGACGAGAAGGGGGCGGGCCGTGAAATAATATACTCCCCACAAAAATTAGTGGGCCACCCAATTTTTGCTTCGAAAAATGTTCGATTTCAAAGTCTCGTAATTCGGTGAAAAATTGACTTAGCGAGTCGTTCGTAGAAGCATTTTGAAGCTTGAAGCTTCATCTTTCAGATGCTTACTTTTGATTTCGTTCATGTTTTTGTTGTCTTGAGTTATGGTCCCTTGAACCATCTCGTGTCAAATTTGTGTATGGATGTTCCAACTTCAAAACAACGCACGGGATCGGTCACGATCGGAATTTCAATTTCAAGATGGTCATTTTGAAGCTTGGAATGTCCTCTTCAAAACCCTTTTTTTGAAATTGCTCTACGTTTTTTTTTCATGGAGTTATGCGTTGCTGAAGCAAGAATGGTCAAATACAGCTCTTAAAATTGTATTGCACTGAAATTCACGAATACGCGGGTGGCTCTGTAATGGTCTGGGGTGCAATTTCCATGCATGGTCGTACCGATCACGTGATTATTCCACCACTTCAAGTAATGCTAATGTCGGAGGTACTGTTCCATCGAAATTTACGAAAAAAAATCTTAGAGCAAATTCCAAGGTATGGTTTTGAAGGAAACACTTCAAAGTTGAAGTTGTAACCTTGGGCCACCTGTGTCGCTATTTTTGCGCGTGCTACCTGAGGTCAAAGTTCGAATTTCCATTTCGCGGTTCGGAGGGTCTCGTTTGGATGGTGATCATGGCTTGAAAACGTCACCGAATAAAAATTGCAATAAGGTTTCAGAAAGATGAAGATTTGAGCTTCAAAAGCCATTTTCGGAAACCTCGATACGAAAACTCGTTCGCCCAGGGCATGCGATCAAAAATTGAAAGACCATTTTTGCTTCAGCAGCGCATAACTCCATGAAAAAAAATCTTAGACCAATTTCAAAAAACGGCTTTTGAAGAAGACATTCCAAGCTTCAAAATGACCATCTTGAAATTGAAATTCCGATCGTGACCGATCCCGTGCGTTGTTTTGAAGTTGGAACATCGATACACAAATTTGACACGAGATGGTTCAAGGGACCATAACTCAAGACAACAAAAACATGAACGCAATCAAAAGTAAGCATCTGAAAGATGAAGCTTCAAGCTTCAAAATGCTTCTACGAACGACTCGCTAAGGCAATTTTTCACCGAATTACGAGACTTTGAAATCGAACATTTTTCGGAGCAAAAATTGGGTGGCCCGCTAATTTTTGTGGGGAGTGTAGTTCGAAATTTGCGAATTAAACTATTACTCTGATTTATTCAACTTTCCGTAACGCTACTACAAGTGGGTGTGTGTTAGTGTGTGGGTGTGTGAATGTGCTTAAGATTATGCAGGTTGAATAACGTGGTTAACTATGCCAAATGTGGATGAAAGTGCACCGACCTTTTGTTGAGTGTCGGGGTTGTCAATCAGTAACGTGCCTCTGTCTCTCACATAAGATCACCAACGAGTGCCGATCGACGCTAATCGTCGATCGGTCTCGGGTGTTTTCGACTTTTGTCGTGTGTTTTCGTCTTCTCCGCGTGGGCTTTGGGGGTTTGTGACTTACCATGTCACAGCTCCCCCTCCCCCACGCGCAGCGAAGCCTATTGGGAAGTGCTCCACTAAAATACGCTATCGGATGGTTGAAATGTGAACTAGCGCAACCGGGTCAAGTTTATAACAGCTGATGTCTTATGCATTGCTATAATTGAAAATTCAAAGTTCAAAAATCTTTTATATTGTGTAAATAACAAATTGTACGTTTATTTATAACATTGATCGTTAACCTAGTTAATTGCTTTTTTAAATAATCGTGACATTTAGTGATTATGGAATTTCCTCTTCGAAAAAGTAAAAGCAAGACTTTTTGTTGTGTTTATGGATCTAACAGCAAGTCTTGGAGGGATGGTACAATTCGATTTTATAATTTTCCGGCTGCTAATAGTAATTTAGTAAAAATAATAAATAAGTTTTGTGAAGATGAAATAATAGACCGTCGATTGGCCTGGATAAAGGCGTTGAAAATTGGGAATGAGGTTACTAAATATAAGAGTGTATGTTAATTACACTTTACAAAAAGTGATTATTTACCAACATGTAAGTTATTAATTCATAGAATATTATTTTTCAACTATTGTTTCTTTCTTAAAAAATTCAGAGCAGGTATCTGATCATTTTTTGAACAATTTATAAATTTATTAAAAAAAAATTTGGTGAAATTTGCAATGATGATTTTTTAAATTTTCTGAATGTACAATATTCAAAAAAATTTTTACAATGATTTATTTATTTAAAAACCTAAACAATTATCAGATGCCTGTTAGTTTCTGTATTATAAAATAATTGTAATAAAAAAAATGACTCGTGGCAAATGAAATATTTTTTGTTTGTTGCAGCTGATGTTAATCAATTACAGTGCAACCTCTGAATAAGCCCTCTCCGAATAAGACCGCTTCCCCTAATCTTCGTTAGAGAGTTGCCCCCACTACTTCGCGCATCATAGACTCACACTTTCCACGTGTAATTCATCGAGTGCGAGCGGTCCTATTTCGAGGTTGAGTCGAGAATTTTTTGTGGCGAATTCGGAAGCGGGTGGGGGTAACTCATTTCTCGGAATTATACTCCCCTACCAGCCCGAGCCCGGTCTTATTCAGAGGTTGCACTGTACGTTTCCATTAAAAAAAACTAGCGTTCCTTCATGCAACCTTCCTGAAACATCATTATTAACATTTAGTCAACCAAATTTGACCCAAACAAACGACAGAGATGAAAGACGTCGTAAAAGATCGCTCCAAAAGAAGTCTTTTATAAACACGGATACATCTGAGGCAGGCTCTGTACCTAGTGATGACAAAACCGGAGATCCCGAGAATTCATCTTGTCAAAATCAACGTAGCCTCGAATCAGCTACTGAGGATTTATCTCTTGTCCAAATATCCACTGTGGACAACGGAAAACAAGAAAGCAATTATCCATCAACAATGAAAATACTGAAAGATATTAGCATTCAAGTTGAAAGTGACTATTTAACTCCGAAATTTTCAACTTGCATAAAAAATGATCAACAACTCAGTACATTCACCGGATTATCAAGTTTTGCTCTTTTGGATACAATAGAAAAATTAGTGATTAGAGCACAATCAATGCGTAGTACGTCTAATTCCTCAATTAAGTTTGACCTGCGTGAGTTGCTTATCATGGCTTTTATGAAATTAAAGCAGAATATGAGTTATTCAACTTTAGCAATTTTTTTCAACGTTTCTAAAAATGGCTGCAAAACCCAAATCTGGAAAATGATTGATATTTTGTACCTTGCTTTGAAGCCAAGCATCCATTGGCCAAGCAAAGGAAATATTTTAGAAAATATTCCTTTAGGCTTTAAAAATTTTGAAGGCGTCCGAGTAGTCGTTGATTGTACGGAAGTGAAGATTCAAAAATCGTCGCAGCTGTGCTGTCAATTGCAAACGTACTCGCATTACAAATCTACCTACACCATCAAATTCTTGACCGGTGTAACACCTGCTGGAACAATTTCTTTTGTAAGCCGTGCTTATGGTGGACGTGCATCGGACAATAGTATATTTGAACAAAGTAATATTATTAATATGATGGACAAAAACGATATCGTGTTGGCAGATAAAGGATTCACCATGCACGACTTCTGTAAAAAATATGATGTTACATTGTGCACAGGGTTTTTTTTTTAGAGATAAACAACAATTTTCAAAATCAGAAGCGAATATGAATCGTTATGTTGCAAAAGCTCGTGTCCATGTTGAAAGAAGCAATCAACGCATAAAAACTTTTGATGTTCTCGGTTCAACTATGCCTGTATGTCTGATGAGTAAAGCTGACGAAATTTTCTCTATTATTTGTAGTGTAGTGAATTTGAGTACCTCAATTTTGAAAAAAAACAAAATTCATAGTGATAATATTTAATTAATATAAATAATAGTTTAAACTCATAAAAAAACAGTTATGATAGTTTTTAAACTTTATTACCAATCCATATGTATTTTTATCATTTTAACAAATATAAATATTGCTATAATTATAAAAAACATTATGATTTGTAACTGTAATAATAAAAGCTGCATTTATACTATTTATAAATAAATATAAATATTTTTTCATCACTAACAACAATCATCCTTCAACCATTTTACAGTCAGAGGAATAATTCGTATCAATATTATTTTAAGAAATGAAAATAAATTAAAAATTTTTAAAAACATAAATATTTTATAGAATTATTAAAAACAAATTGTTATTCATTTTGTTTTTATGTTATTCAAATTTGTTATTCAAATTGTTATTCATTATTGCCAAGATCTTGAGCTTCGCATATGTTGTGAATCATATGATTAAAATAAATCCTTTTCAAAGAATGCAACAAATCTTTTGCAAAACTTTCATCAAATTCAATAGTCAATACCATTATTTTATTATCGAACGAACTATGAATAATAAAATCCGTTAATGTTATATTTAAAACGGCCATTCCTATTTGAATTTGAGAATAATACGCGTGTTTTTTTTTTTTAAGGTCCAATTACCATTTTCATTGACTAACCACTTTAATGAAGGGATTACTTCCTGCAAGCTTTTTTTTTTCTCCTCATAAGGGCATTTAATTTCGATTAGTTTTATTGTTTTATTGTTTTTATCAAAAACGACACCATCAGGTGAACATCCAAGACATAAATTATTGTGGCAAACAACGAGACCACATTCAATTACTGTAACCGAAGGTTCAGACTCATCATAATTATTACGTGCTAATGGCTCGTTTTTTAAACCGTGCTGTGTATAACAATTATTTACTGAATTAGAATAAAAGTATTTGAGTGATTTCTGTTTCCAATCAGGTTTTTTTTATTATTTTTGTATGTAAATAACTGATATGAATCACTACCCGTAATTATAAATTGTCGTTCTTTTAGCCACACGAAATGAAACTCCATAATTTGAATGCAAATATTATAACAACATCATCACCTAATTTAGAAATTATATTTTCACAGTAATCTTTTATAGGATTTACTTCAACCTGTTCTAGTTGCTCCAGAAATTTTGAAGAACGTTGATTTTCGAAAATAGTGAAAATTTTAGAAGGGTCACAGGTAGAATTATTAGACACCTCTTGTAAAACCTCATGCCTTCCAGCTCTAAAGAGAAGAAAAAATCGAAGAATAAAGTTACTTAAAGCATGAATTTTTGTATAAATCCAATTAGACCAACAGTGATTCTATAAAAAAAAAAAAAGAAAATAAATTTTCAAAAGCCTTTTAATTTGTATATATGCAATAACATGTGTTCGCTCAACGCACTGCAGGGTAGATTTGACACCATTATATCTAAAAGTATTTTATTTTCTTCTTCAGTTAGTTCTTCTAATTGTTTACTAGGTTTCGTTGCTTTACGATTTTTTGTTTTATGCTTCTTACTTGCAGCTTCCAATTTTTTTTGTTTTTTTGACTCAAAGCAACTATGTTGTGCTAACGGCTTTGGCTCGTATTTTTCAAGAGCTGCTTTTTGTGGGGCAGTCCAGACGCACTTTTTATTTGTGCAAGTAATGGTTTGGAGTTTATCATAATCATTTCTGAAATCATAAAATTATATTTAATACTAAAAAATGATAAAAATGTAAAATACTATATGGCCTTTATCGTAGTTACAGTCATAAATTTAGAAACAGAAAACTAACCTGTTACAAAATAGAAGTGTTGCAAGTATATGCTTACATGCTTCACTTAACCCTGCGTTACATGAGCATGACATGCCCATAATCTGACCAGTTTTTGAAGTTGCTCCAACAATTTCATGGAGAGCATCTTTTAAACATGACGTTAAACAAAACGCTATGATGCTGTACACCTCATCAAGATTGTCAGATGGTTGTAGCCCACATTTTATTAAGGTAGATGAACAAGTAATTGAAATGGAAATTGACGGGGGCTCGGATATATCGCTAATCAGTAAAAGAGATTATGCAAAACTATTTCCAACACAAAAGATCACACGTACGAAATTGGTCGTACAGTATTACGGGGGCGGAAAATGCCAAGCGAACGAAATGATAAAAAAATATTAGATTCAAGTACGGAAGTATTCGATCCACCGGCAATCTATATATAATGGGGGACACAGGCAAACCATTAATAGGTAGAGAGTGGCTAGATAAGTTAGGGCTATGGCCATCAGAAATAGTACAATCGGCGGATAAAATAAAAAAATGATAGAAGAGAGGTGAAAGTAATTAAGAATCAGAATGATGATCTGGAGGAATTAAGAAAGCGTTTCTTCGTAAAACATGCAGATTTATTCACACCCGGATTGGGGAATTTCACAAAGGGCACCTTTGAAATCGTGTTGAAAGAAAATACGAGACCAATCTATGTCAAACCGCGTTCAGTTCCTTTTGTCATGAAATGGAAAATAAACAATGAGATTGATAGGTTAGTAAAAGAAGGAGCATGGACGTCGGTGGAATCAGCGAGTGGGGTACACCGATTGTGCCGGTACTCAAGCCGGACGGTCGTGAGGTTCGTCTCTGTGCGGATTACAAGGTTACGGTTAATCCGAACATACTAATAAATAGACCTCCCCTACCCTGAATAGAACATTTGTTATCAGAGATGTGTGATGGTGTATACTTCTCAAAAATAGATTTAAAGGAAGCTTATGCGCAAGTCCAAGTCGAAGAGGAAAGTAAGAAAATCCTAACAATAAGCACTCATCGAGGTCTATTTCAACCAAATAAATTGTCATACGGTATAGCGTCAGCATCCCGTTTTTTTTTCAGAGAGCAATGGAGCAAAATTTTGCGGGAATGCCACAAGCCCAGATATTCTTAGATGACATTGTAATCAGTGGAAAAACCGTGGGCGAGAATTTGAAAATAACGACCGAAGTCTTTAACAAATTACGCGAGTGTGGGTTAAAATTGAAAAGAGAAAAGTGCTTACACGGAGAAAAATCCCCTGTCCAAAATACCGTAATTAAGGTAACTTTTACCGAACTGGCTAGTGCCTATATGGATAGTGTGCCTGTACGGTAATTCTTACTTTATTTATTTGGTAAACTTAGAACTTGAAGTGTGATTCGCGGAGCCAGTTTTAAGTGTTAGAATTACCAAAACGTACAGCACATTTACTCTGCTTATACAGTTTGGTTACTAGTGTATAAGGTAACTGCTATGCAAATCAACAATCAATTGACCAGTGTCTGTAGTTCGAAATACTCGTCAGGAGCTGGTTTACAGAGCTAGCTTGAACACTTCCAGTTACCAAACTGTACGGCACATTTATCCAGTTTGGTTACCAGTCAACGCGGTAACTGCTACTGCAAATTAACATTCAATTGACCAGTGCCTGTAGTTCAAAATACTCGTCAGGAGCTGGATCACAGAGCTAGCTTCAACAGTTCCAGTTACCAAACTGTACGGCACATTCATCCAGTTTGGTTACCAGTCAATGCGGTAGCTGCTACTGCAAATTAACATTCAATTGACCAGTGCCTGTAGTTCAAAATACTCGTCAGGAGCTGGATCACAGAGCTAGCTTCAACAGTTCCAGTTACCAAACTGTATGGCACATTTATCCAGTTTAGTTACCAGTCCATGCGGTAATTGATACTGCAAATCAATATTTAATTTACCAGTGCCTAAAGCTTGGATTGCCGGTCAATGTAGTCACATCTAGGATAATCTTTTCACCAAAATTATTGGTACCAATTACTGTACAGGCACACTATCCATATAGGCACCTGTGAGTCTGGGCGAATGTACCAGACATCCTGTAAATGTTAACAATATGCACGGGTTATAGGTACACGAAAATAATAAGTCTGTATAATTAGGAATTGTATACGTTTATTCAGTATAGTATATGCAGTATAATATGTATTATTTATACAGTGCATGTATATCGATATAAAAATTTACACAGCATAACGTGTAGTAATATACATCTTACATCGCTTTGTGAGTAATAAACTGCTCGGACGTGAGTCAGGTAAACTGTTAAACGAGATTAGGCTCATATTTAAATTCATATTTTCGGAACTGACTAATTCGTAGCCTCAAAAGTGGCGGTCAAACTTGTAAGATGGCAATCTTATAACTAAAAAACAAGGGTTATTTCCTGTAGCCATAAAAATATCGGTCACTTTACCAAAAACTGGAAACAGTGAAGTTTTTTCGATGATTAGTATCGAATCTTTTGAGAATTTAGTTCCTTCAATATCTATCCATGAAACACGCTGTATTGAATTTTGAGGGCCAATACATTTGAAGTACTTATCGTATGTGGTTGTGTCTATGCCTCGTGAGGGGCCAATTTTTGTGTTTGAAGACCAATTACAATTATTAACGAAATTACAATTTTGTAATTGATTGATGGCAAGGGTATGCAGTATGTTAACGCGACTACAAGATACACTCGCAGTCTCTTTTGACCGACGGTGCCTACTCTCATACCTCATGGATGAATAGTGCATTGGGGGGCCCACTGCTTTTATTACTTGTGGGTAATGTGTTGCAAAATGAAATTTAGGTGTAAGTTTTGTTTCAGGAAAAAGACTGCAGTACAGCTCGTGGTGTTTTGCAATTAAATCAGTTAATATATTTATCTGCGCAGGTGATAGATGAGGGGCAGTTGTGAAATCAACGATTTGTCTTAATAATATGTACAAGTGCTAGATTTCGTTATCTTCAGGTACTAAATCTCCAACCATAAAACCGAAATATCTGACAAAACATAAACTTTCAGCCGCAGACATTTTTATACGAACCTCTTTCGCTTTCTGCAAAATAACGGTAGGTGGCTTATTTGACAACTCCAAACGTCCATAATCAAAAACTTGTATTCGAAAATTTAAAGTCTCAAGAGTGAACAATTTTATTTCAAATATCAAAGAATTAATTACTCCTGACATTACATATTTAAAGATACCCTCTCCCCAATCATGGGGCTCATCTACTGATATATTTTCACACATATGAAAATCTTCAAGAGAATGCCAAATGCAAGATTCTTTGATTCCGGTTAGTTTCGAATCATTTAGAGCCAAATCACTGTCATAATTAATTCTAGTCCTTCGTAAACTGGCTTTTTCTACATACAAGCCCTGGCATTCCTCTTTTGACGCTTTGCAAAATCTGCAATAAAATCGACTTGAAAAGCTTTCAGTCAGGCCCAACATAGCGTTGAACCCAAGGTTATCCCCCAAAAGTATGCCGATGCAGAAATATACAGTTTCCTCACCGCTGTCTGTAACGATAGTGACTCCGTCATTTCTCAATAGATGTAATTCTTTAATTAATGGTGTAAGCACGGCTTTATTGCCGTGTTCTTTCCGATCTTGCGCGTAAAAAAGTAATACAAGGAATATGCCTTGTAAAGTGGACGCAAACTTTGGTAGCATACAAGCAATAGATGCGTAGACAGCGCCTAATTTATTAACACCAGCATGCGAGCCAAGTGGATTGCCTGTCTCATATTCGTCAAAATAAATAAATACGGGAAATACAGTTTTGTTACCGAACTGTTTTGATTTTGCTTTCCATAATTCACCTTGAATAAAATTACTAAGTTTCGACTTATCATTCTGTAGATCTTGCACGTATTGTTTCATTTCTACAAGCAACCCCGGTATTTCTAAAACAGATTTCAATTGAGCTCCCAGTGCGATTACTTGATTAGTTACACGTGCAGGTTTAATAATTTCTTTACCACATTGTTTCTTTTCTGACACTACTTCGGAAATTGTGTACGTCTGAAGTCAATTCTTTAAAGGGATTTTCAACGGAATCTATAATATCATCAATTTGACGTAGTGTTACAGTTGGCTGACAGTTTTCCGGAAACTGGAGATTTGTGTGTAGTTTGTCTTTAATTGTTGGAATAACTGCATTTTCAAAGGATGATGAAACACTTTCGGTTACAAGCTGGACGATTCTCCTGGGTACATGTGGTTCGTTATATAGGGTCATGATTAAAGATTCAGCTTCCAGCTGCAAAATATTATTAGTCGCGTTGCTTATTTTTGATTTCTCACAATTGAAATTTGTTCCTTCAATATCGGGTTCGGATGCATGTTCACGAGGTCGAGGACCTTCGCCTTCGTTACAGACAGTGGATTGGTTCTCGTTGGTGTTATTAGTATGAATGCCTGGGTTATCGCGATGAACTGAGTTTAAATGTTTACGGTATGAATTGAGCGAATGATATTTACGATCACATTCATTATTCTTGCACTCGTAATAATCATTATGCTTTAGGTGGTGATCGTGTTTGAGATGTAATATCAAGTGATTTGACGTTTGGAATTGCAAATGACACTTGAAGCAATTCATGTTTGCTTTGGCAAATAAGTGGTATACAGATGAGTTAGGATATAAAATTAAAATATGTATGTTTTCATGACTTGAATCAAGTCTTTAAATATATCTAATCTAGTACTTTGGAGCGATAAAACGGCGATCAACGATCACAGGTAAGTTAGGATATAAAGTTAAAATATGTATGTTTTCATGACTTGAATCAAGTCTTTGAATATATCTAATCTAGTACGTAGGTACTTTGGAACGATAAAACGGCGATCAACGATCACAGGTACGTTAGGATATAAAGTTAAAATATGTATGTTTTCATAACTTGAATCAAGTCTTTGAATATATCTAATCTAGTACGTAGGTACTTTGGAACGATAAAACGTCGATTGACGATCACAGGTAAGTTAGGATATAAAGTTAAAATATGTATGTTTTCATGAGTTGAATCAACAGTCTTTGAATATATCTAATCTAGTACTTTGGAACGATAAAACGGCGATCAACGATCACAGGTACGTTAGGATATAAAGTTAAAATATGTATGTTTTCATAACTTGAATCAAGTCTTTGAATATATCTAATCTAGTACGTAGGTACTTTGGAACGATAAAACGGCGATCAACGATCACAGGTAAGTTAGGATATAAAGTTGAAATATGTATGTTTTCATGACTTGAATCAAGTCTTTGAATATATCTAATCTAGTACGTAGGTACTTTGGAATGATAAAACGTCGATTGACGATCACAGGTAAGTTAGGATATAAAATTAAAATATGTATGTTTTCATAACTTGAATCAAGTCTTTGAATATATCTAATCTAGTACGTAGGAACTTTTGAACGATAAAACGTCTATCGACGATCACAGGTAAGTTAAGTAATACTGATTCTGGTGAATACACGCATTTGAAAAATCATTTATGGCACGCAAAGTAAGCGTTGAGTGAACCAATCAATTTATTCACACATGCGTATTTTTTGCACTTGCGGTCGATTCCATAGACATATTGCTCAATAAATAGCCAACAATGGAATGTTTCTCTTTGATACTTCGCATTGAGTGCAAAAAACGACTTGAAACAGGAGTCTATCGCCTTAATGGGAGAGCATAAATCAACTCCACATTATTTATGGACACACGTGAGCTCACCAAATTATGAATGGGACCGATGAACAATGGAAATGGTTGACTGGTTTGCTCACTGGCCTCTATACTTTTGGCGCGTACTTCCAGTTGTGGCTGAAGATCCTCCAGAGTCCAAAATTGTACGAGTTCACATTGATTTACTACTGAGTGATTAAATTTTTTATCAGAGGACCAATCTGAATATTACTGAATAATTTGCTTTTTGTATACTATTTGTCGTGCAATATAAAACATAACAAACTTTCTTGATTTAAATGCTATTCACTTGTAAATAGCACAAAATGTATATAGGTATTTACCTCAATATGGAGGATGAATAAATTGAGTATTTCTATCCTGGAAGGCCTTTGATGCCCTGCCAAACCACTTATTCTGATTGATCCCAGTAGACGAGGTAAAAGTAAAAATGCGATCACTTCGATTTTCCCTAGAACGAAACAATCATACAAATTATATTCAATTACGAAACACTTGTCACAGTATGAAGGATGAATCATCTTAGCATACCATTGTCGATCAGCGCACGGTGCGTGTGTAGAAAACTCAGCACTTCAGGACTTGTAGATTTTGTTGCTATGTAAATCAAGCCTTTAGCGATTTCTGTCCATTTAGAAAAAAGGGCGTTTTTGCAGCCAGGGTGCAAAGTGTCAAAGTCCATATCAAGCTGAAATTTGTATTTGAATTATTTGCATATGTTGTAGGGGAGAGCGGGGTTGAAAGTGCCGGGGGTAAATAGTGCCGACGGTCAAATCTCAGAGACAGAAAGTGATAACTATAGTGTCAAGCTTCATCGCGAGTCATGTATTAGCCGTGGTATCACGGCAGTAATTGCAGCCATTTCAATTGCTCATACGAAGCGGTTTGAAGGGTTATGTGTTTTGAGGTTACTTAGAAGCATGTACGTAAATATTTGTATGTTTATACTTTTTGGTCTGTGTCTTATAATTTTCAAGTGATCGATATGAGTCTTTCACTAGATTGAAGGATATTTATTTAAGAATTGAATGTTGTGTTAAAATTCTCCACTTGCCGAACATTTTTTTTTAGATTCATTAAAATGTTAGTCTTTGAGTAAAGGGGTTAAAAGTGCCTTATGGTTTTTATTTTTGTTTTTGTTACTTAAATATCATTTAATTATTAGTGTTGTTACTATAAATATCACAAGAACTGAGATATAAAGTTTAAAAGTCAAAAAGTTAGACTTAAGCTTGAGAAAAATGAAAATATATTATATTGTATAAGACTTCTCTAGATTCACTATAGTATGCTCCCTTTTACCTAGTGTATGATTAAAATATTAATAAAAATTATAAGTTTTGTGACGCTTGGACAATAAAAACGATTATTTGTGTATAATGAGATATTATTTGAAGTTTAAATGGTTTTTAGTGAATGGCACAATCAACCTCAGCATCGGCACATTTCGCCCCAAGGCGGGGTCATTTGTGCCTTTGCATCTGACAGCATAAAACCCTGTTGCATTTAAAATCTATTAAAAATTAATAAAAATGCATGAAGAATCTAAAATCTGTATTAAATTTTATACCCAAGGTTCTAAATTGAAACGATTACCTATTAATTTCACGATTTTATGTGAAAATTACGTAAAATCGGCACTTTCAACCCCGCTCTCCCCTACTTAATATATATTATAATTAATTGTGAATTAAATATTATTTACCAAGGCATATCCATTAGAGCACT
Source organism: Rhogogaster chlorosoma (assembly GCA_944452935.1). Taxonomy (NCBI): domain Eukaryota; kingdom Metazoa; phylum Arthropoda; class Insecta; order Hymenoptera; family Tenthredinidae; genus Rhogogaster; species Rhogogaster chlorosoma. The sequence goes on along the minus strand of OX101800.1, from coordinate 11,229,325 downwards.
GTAATGGTTTGAATTTTTCGAGGTATCCTTGAATACCTAATGTTTCGATCTGATCAAACCTCCAAGGCTGTGTCGCCATCCATTTACTAATGACTTCATCTCGTGGCTGGTCATTATTCTCTAACCACTTGACATCATTGATCTGAGTGGTCGGTGGATTAGCTCCTCTTAGATTTTCTGTTAAATTGAGTTACAGAAACATGTAATTTAATATTGCATGAAATCCTTTTATACATTATATGAAGATATTCTGCATATATGCAATGAAAAATCAGCACTATAGGATAAAGTGAGTTATGAAGTGTTGAATTATGAAGCATGCTTCGCCAAGGGACAACAAGTATACGACACCTACGCAAGATGAGCAACGCACAGAGTTCAGCTGACATAAATGCGACCTGAGTAGAGAGGGTGCAGTATACCGTTTATGGCCTTCCCCCTTTTTCCCCCTGCCCCCCCCCCCCCCCCCGGCCCGGCCCGGCGCCATTTTTTTTTTTTTTCCTCTCTCTCTTTTGAACTTAACCTAACCTAACCTAACCTAAGCTAGCGAATTGAACCTAACCTAATCTGAACCAGCGATTTTAACCTAAGTGGAACTTATTCAGTTTTACCCCGGATGAATTCTGTCGGTGTTAACTTATGTGAATCCTATTTATTCATTTTACCGTGGGTGAATTTCGTCCATTCTAACTTATGTGATTCCTATCGAGCTCTACTCAGGCGTCGCTCCGTTTCCGACCAAGTGTGACGACGGTTCACCCGCTACTGCCGTGGTATACCTGACGGCGGAAAAGGGTGAACAAGCGTCGTTGTCAATGTTCGTGCTTCCTCCCCCGTTTTGGCAGTATACCGTTTATGGCCTTTCCGAATATATATAGATATACACTGTGTTGGCAGTATGCCGTTTATGGTCTTTCCGAGTATATATATAGATATACACTGCGTTGGCAGTATACCGTTTATGACCCTTCCGAATATATATAGATATACGCCGTGCGGATTCTCAACTACGGTAGGGGCAGGCGGTTTGGGAGTGCAGGTATACGGGACCGTAGGAAAGGACAGGGGCTGGTCAAAGTCGAGCAGGCGAATATGGTTACAATGATTGTTTATTCATATTATTCAAAATTTACAGAAATTCAGATTCAAACTTATCTCTACTGATATTTATCGAAAGGTATTCTGTATGAAAACTATGACTAGTTACAATGATATGCTGAATGCTTAAATTCTAGTGTTTACAAGGTAAGCAGTGTTGAATACACCCGAGTACACAGCCGTTATCTCCAGCACATATTCCTTTATACTCGCAGGTTATCCGTTTGTAGAAAGACTCGGCCAGTCTATCATTTGACTCTAGGTTTTCACTGAAGATACTTGTAAACTGTTGAAGTGTGAAACCTTGACACATATAGTGCAGAAACATGATGCAGAATTGTCCGCATACGCGGGATGAAATACTCTGAAGTTGTTTGTCATTCCAGCGGTAAGTCGTACAGTTCCGTCGTAGGGCCCGTAGATAATGTGGTATAAGTGGTGGTAGACCCATGCTATCGAAGTATACTCCATTACCAGAGTCTGACACAAAAAAAGCGACCCAGTGGGATCCTGGTTTGGTATGCTCATCGGTGTTCGCTACGATGGTTGCCGGGTACGACCATAGCAGGGGTATCTGATCGGCTGCAAACACCCCCTTGGAGCGACTAGGAAACATCTCCAGAGTTTTGTAGATTTGAAGACTGTTCATTCTGTATTAAGGGAGACTATAGGATACAGACGGACGATAGTGAACTGGTATCTACTTCGTCGCAGTATGGGAATGTCCTTGCCCGTAGTCTTTTATTCTCCTGTTCCTGCCAGTAGTGACTATCCTTGACGGTGGTGGTATCCTTCTGGCTACGAGTCTCGATGCCATCTGATTGACGATTCGTGTACAGCATCCTAGCACGGAAAGGCATTGAAGCCAGCTCCTTTTCGGAAAACCCCTGTGACTGTAGCCACTTTTTCAATTTCATAGCATTACGTAATGCACAACTGTGGGTTGTATTACCGACGTGTAGGAAGCATGACGCGTCCGATGACATGTTTTTGAACGCTGGACATTCGTATTCACCACATTCTAGGTTTACGATTTCACGCGACATCACTTCTTGAAGAAATTTAGTTTTTTGTATTCTGCGACAGAAGATATTTTTTGCCGTGAGTGTGATCCTGCGTAAATTCGCATGTAGCTGTTGAAGTGTCATATCACTCTCGAACCATTCTATCCCGAGATGGTTGGCCGTCAGCCAATTGTTTTGTGAGCGCGCGTTTGAACAGAGTTCGGAGATGGAGTATGGCGGAGCAATGATCCAGTGAGCTATGGTCTTACGCTCGTAGCCAACAACTGCAACTTCTTTCGGTACGAATTCGCCATTTTCACCACTAAACCCTTGTATGTCGATGATGTAATTCATGGTAACTTGAAAAAGCAACTAAGTATCACTTTGAAACGTTTGGGCCGCTACCAGTAGACTGTGCCGGAGGCTGGACAGGCCGAAGTATTTAAGCTCTAGTGTTTTATGGTTACAATTCTACCCCTCCGCTTTCAGCGAAGTGGAAGGGATGAACACGTTCTAGCAAGTTTTATAGGCATCACAGGTCGTTCGACTAGAGGAAAGACTCAATTGCAGATTATTATATACAGGTTTCGACAGGTTTCGACAGGATTCCACGACGTCACTTAGCTGGATTTCACAACTAATTACCAAAATCTGTAATGACTTGGCGCATCGAATCGATTTCTATTACGTTAGAGAATTCGGCATACACAATACAGTTGATGGTTGTGGTCAGGGGTTCCTCGAAACGTGTCTCGATCCGAACACTGCCGTGCTTGACGAGATTCCAGTGTCCGTTATCACTGGCTGAGAGGTCAGGGGTGAGATCGAACGCGGTGAGGCAGTATCCATTTGCATAGTCCTGACGAGAAATCGAGTTTCCCTCGTTGAGGAAGTGTATACCGGTCCCCGTGAACAGGGTGTTGTAGGAATCCACAAATAATTTATTTTTGAAATTGGGCTGTAACGGCTTCGAGGGAATCTGACTACCCTCGACATACAAGGATAAGTGGTTAAGTCCAAATGATGAGAAGTTAAACGGGTTGAGTTTTTTATCACCGTTATAGGCTTTGTTATCGACAAAGCCGATGATTAACCGCTTCGGCAACTGACCAAGGAAAACATTATCGAGGGTCTCAGCCTGCACTCCGCTATGTATTGTCATTGTTTTGATCTCTACGCGTGTCATAGGGTATTTCGCCGTTGTCTTGGCTAGGGTTCTCGCATGTGCTAACAGAATACCAGGACTGATTTTTACACGTCGTACGAATAAGGTCACGTCCATAATATCCACTTTATGATCATCTTTAGACTCTATCAAGCAAAACGCGTCTCGGGATCTGACGAGTCTCAATCTAAGCTCCACGCCGTTTAACAGAAATTTTTCTTGATTGAAGACATCGCAATGCAGTCGACCAATCATATCCACGGGAGTGGCCCCAGAGGTATATTTACATCTGGTTGCGAATCCCGTATTGTTAGTGCCCGTGGTCTCCTCAAAATGTCCGGGAGTGTCGGCATACCATAATCCCGATGTGAGATGTGACTTTTTAGCTGCATCACCATAGTTTAACAAGGTTTCGATGTAAGCTCTGTATGCATACGAATTGTTACTCGGAGAGACCAGTTTTTGATTGAAGTATACATCCGTTTGATTGAAGAGAGTATGCAAGAAATTGTTAACCGGGGCTACTATTGCTGCTGTTGTTTCTTTTCCGGCATTAAGTACACGTGCGCACACCCTAAGCATCGTGTGTGAGAGATCCAGGTACTCGTCGCCCTGACCCGGTACGACAAATTCAATCGGTGAGTCATCAGTTAGTGCAGACACGGGTTTGTACTGTACCCATTGCCCGCCCTCGATAGAAGTCTGTGTAGGCGGCAGAGTGAAGAGATCCAGTTCAGATTTCATGCATTCGCAGAAATGAGCATGTAGGTAGGCCATCTTCGTAGTTAACGCGGATAAGACTACTCACTTTAGATTTTTTCTTTACAGAGGCCCGAAAATATCCGTAATGGCCCTTTTCTTGCAACACTTTTTCTTTCTCCCCTTACCAGATGATTTTTTATTAATACTCGTTGACTTTTTCTTGGAAGTGGACTTAGTCGTCTTCTTTTTCTTTATATTCTTAGCGGCCTTACGGGGTTTGAGAGACTTAGACGCTGTAACTGGTGTCGATAGTCGCGGTGCACGGACAAGTCCAGACTGGCCCAGCGTCCCTCCGTACCTGCGTTTATAGCCCTCTCCTTTCATGACCTTTTCAATTCCTTCCTGGGCCTTCCGCTTCAAATTCTCCCGTGTCTCAGCGGCTCGTGTTTTAAAAGCCTGTTTCCACGGTACATTGCTGTCTAGGTCTGACATGAAATTCATACCACTGCGCAAAACCTCTTTACCGAGTGCACGTGCTCCTCTTTTTATCAGGGGAATAGCTCGTCGGAATAGGCCACCAAGAAAACTACCGATACCATGTCCCCGTTGGTTGGGTGCTCCGACGAAAACACGATCAATTCCTCCGCCTACTTGTGACTCGTAATGCTCTATGTAGTGAGCCATGATGTTAATTCGTTCTTCCCGTTATTCTCCACCTCATGTGCTAAACTAGTATACTTTCTTGAAGTGAAGTGTAACCGTCAAGGTCCCGTGATCAAATGGTATAGATTTACCCTGGTGATCTCTTATAGATATTTCGATCGTCCGAAAACTCGATAGCAGTAAAGGCAGATAGTGTGGCGGTGAAAACGTTTTTACTTCTGTACCCTCGTTATCGGAGCGGTGAAAACGTTTTTACTTCTGTACCCTCGTTATCGGAGCTTCGTCTAGCCTGTAGTATACGCAGAAGCGGTGCATAGACGTCTCCCACGATGCGAGGTTCGATGATATCACAGTAGACGAACATAAGTGACGGTACCCTCTGTACCTCTTTAACGGTCTTTTCAGGTAAGAATATCATCGGTGTATCATCGGATTCAAAAATGCCACCCCCATTCGCAAGCCTATTCATGGCAGCGTTTACACCTCTATCTATATTATTCGAAAGTCCACTGCCGGCAGTGTTTACACTATATCCGTCTTCGGTTATCTGACGAGTCGGTCGCGCCTTCTTGTCCGGCAGGTATGTTAAAGGATATTGTATCTCGACAATAGCGACCTCCCACTCTCCATGGAGATCAATCGTACGCGGTAGTTGGGTAATATAACAGCAGGTCTTGTTTTCAGGAAAATACTGCATCGAGCTATTACTCGGTAGGGTGATGTAGAACTGTGATTTCATTATGAAGTGAGATTCTGAACGCTGGTTGCGGAAATCCAACTGTTAAACTTTTCAGGGTAACCTTTCCAACTGACAAGAACCTTCTTACTGGGACCCCGGCCCTTGCTACGTATGATTTTATCAATTTGAAACACGGCACTTTCCATGTCTTTGGCCACGCGTTGCAACTCAGCTTCATAGAAATAGCCGTCAATCTCCTCTCCCGAAAGATCTTCTAATTCGTATACGTTCGGTACACCCGGTAAAACACGTCGAATCTTGAACAGCTCTTCACTCCAGTTAGCCTCGTATCCTTTAGCGAAGGTGCCTTTTGTCTTGCTTATACGTACAAGATCATCCTTATTGAATTTCAACTTGCGTGCCTTGTATAAAGGACGCATACGCTGAATGTTCGCACGAGCCTCAGCTGCGTTGTAGAGATTCACAGCTGATGGGGCCATTTTGATACTCGAGTGGACGGTATTATTATACGATTTAACGAAATTTTGCAGTACATCGATGTATCGATGCGTATTTTTATGCGTAAAATATCTCCACATGCGATCTTTTAGAGTACGATTAAAACGCTCAACAACAGCTGCTTTTATATCAGGGTTACGTGTCACCCGAAAACGTATGTCGTTTTCAGCAAGTAGTTTTTGAAATACACTGCCCACGAACTCTTTACCCTTGTCGCTCTGCAAGGTGACAGGACGTCGTTCGGTAGAGGATAAGATTTTCCTGAAGCCGTCAGCCACGTCACCAGTCGATTTGCGATAGAGTGGAATTACCCATACAAATTTACTCAAGACATCGATGACTACTAACAGGTAGCGGTATCCGTCATTATGATCCTTTATAGAGCAGAGCTCGACTAAATCGGCTTCCCAGAGATCATCAATATTTGAAACGTTGTACCATAGTCGCTGGAATTTACGGCGTATAGGTTTGTGCAACGTGTACGCATCCTGTGCACTCAGCCATTTCTCGATTGCAGCAGAGTTCACCGCTCGAGCAGCCCATTTCAATCTTCTTGCTCCTGCGTATCCAGCTGGTTGTGAAGGATCATAATACAGGTTATCTAGTTGTCTCATTTTCGTATTCCAAACGATAACCAGCCTTGTTTTGACGACGTAGCTGGTGAAGAACGAGCTATTTTTCTGTCGCGTCGCGATTTCAATGATGGTGAAAAGGGGTTGTCCTCTGCTCCGTCAGTACTTCCGTCTTCCTTGGACGAATGTTCACCACTGCTGGCGTCTGTGTCTGTGTAACGGTGATCTCCTCTACGCCTCTTGCCACTATCCCGTATCATGACCCTTTCAACAGACGGTGGCGATGACACCTGTGCATTCTTCCAAACATTTTGGTTTTCCACATATTCTCGCGGAACATTGATGCTTTGAAGAAAACGTGCGTACACATCTCTGCCGTCGGGGTGAAAGTCTTTCCTAGATCGCATGGAATCGTTCACCAAATCCACGATATTTGTGCCAGGTATGACCTTGTTGTCTATGGTCACCACCCCCTTGTCATCCCAAGAAAAGCGTTTCGGAACATTAGTCAAGTGATTAAGTAGAAGTTCTGCCTTTGAACGGTATTTCTTTGGTACGGTAGAAACAATTCGTGACACCAGCCGGTGCTTGTCGGATGAAGAATCTTCCTCTGTTCCCCGTGCGATATCTGTAGACTCATCGTTTCCAGACTGAGTGAGTAGTTCAAGACTTAAAGGCTTTCGTGAATCCTCGGCGAAGTATAAAAAACGCTGAAGTAGTTGCTGATATAATTTCCATTTCGCGGCGTCATCGCCGGTAGGTGAATCCAGAATAGCTCGCATTTCACTATCGAGTCTAGAGATCGGATTTCTCGTGGTTTGTTCCATATTCTCGTAACCACCATTGGAAGACACCCCGGAAGACGTGATATTGCGTTGAAAACGTTCTACACTCTCCGAAGGTATTAAAACCATTTTCTTTGCATGTTCCATTGTTTTTCTCGTTACTGTCCACCGAATAGATGTGAAAATAGAGTCCCCAGAACGGGCGCGATTAACATAGGAAGAAAACCACTACCACGTTGCACCAGTATCTGCTTTTTACTCTTCAAACTTCCTCTGCTACTAGCCAGCTTCCGAAGAAGCTGTTTATGTTTAGCAAGTCTAGCTTTTTCTTTCTGCGTCAATACGACGTTACCATGCACGGTGTTCAAGGCACACTCGCATATACTTTTCACAAGAGAATTATTGGCCGTACGTAGCAGAGCCAGACGTTGCTTGGGGGTCAACTTGCACAGTGCCTGAAAAGTTGCTGTATTTCCGTTTCCGAATCGTCTAAGTGCTGCAGCAACTGTTGAACTATTCAGGGTACTATCCGAGGTACCACGAGACTGCCGTGCGCGTGGCATTACAACCGAACAATTGGTAAATTGGAAATAGAACGCGCCTTTATATCTTTTCGCGGAACATAGACGTGTTGGTAATTGTCAGACGGAAATATGTTGGTTCGATAGCGGCAGTTCTCAGGGGTAGACTGTTTCAAGTCGAGCAATAGATAACCGTGCGGCTGCGCAGTAGCATCATGATAAGCCTCTTGTAAAAAACGATGGTCTTCGGGATAAATCTGACGCGCTAAATGTTGTATCTGTGCACGATCTCGCGGGTTCTTGAAAAAGACGATATAATTCGTATTGAGTGAAATATCTCTCTGTCCACGGCCTTGATGGAACAGGTTCTGTGTGATGAAAAACACACTTAAATTCTTATGGTGACAACCCTTGGTAAACAGATCAACGATTACATTATTGGAAGCCTCCCGCATTAGATCGTCTATCACAATTAGCTTGGGCGTACCATCCGAATCATAATCGGATTCCTGAGGAAGTCCCTCCCGATACTCAATTCCGGTATGTGTTGTACCGTCTCTATTGGTAGAAGCATTGAGCGAATTCTGCTCTGCATAGTACCACATGACACGGGAAAACCGTATATCACACAGTTTGTCAATGTGACGCAGAAAGGTCTTAACAAAGATTGATTTACCGCAACCGGACGGTCCGGCAATTATTGCTGAAAAGGGGTGCTTCCAACGGGTATCCATTTTTTTTCCAAGAAGGATTCCCCTCAGCTATTTCTGACTGCACGCTCGGAGAGTTGTAGGAACTATGGGTGAAAATCGACTCAACCTGTAGCTAACTATACTGAAATAATCCACAGAAAATCAAGATGTGTGGCATGCGCCATCTCTTATCAGATGTAAGCTATTCCACAGGGTGATCATATCATTCGGGAAATCATTTTTCTCATTTGGAAGGTGAGAGATGGGAGGTTATTAATATTACATGGTGGAAATTTGTATAAAAACGTTTATTTCGCTGCGGTAGAATTAACATAGACAGCAATTTTCATGAGAGAGATATATTGTGACGTTCAAAACGCACAACAAGAAAAGCAACGATGTGTGCAAACCTTCGAGTCACCGAGTATATACATGTACAATGTGAGCCCACGCTTCACGTACGCTCAATTGTTTAAACATGGAAATTACCGACTAAATATTAATATATTTGAATTTCTAAAAGCACAGACCGAAAGTAAAAAACTCAAGCTTTCCGATGAGCTATTTTTGGAATTTCTATTACGAGAAATACCAAAAATAGACACCATAGAAACGCATGGAACTCCACCATGAAATGTCAAGGTCGTCGGATTACAAATCCGCTTACACGAAACGAAAGGTCATAAAATTAGAAGACGAAAAGATATATTACACTAATATCAAAAAATGCACCGTTGCAATTTTAGACATCATAGAGAATCATAGAACAATGCGGATTAGCGCGCCGCGACTATATAAACCGCGGCACGCTCAGCGGAGTAAGCTAGTCGGCAAAGCGCCACTACGCGAAACAGATCTCTTCGAATACTCTCCAAATCAACTCAATTCAATATTATTCTTGAAAATATAATTATTAAAATCCAGTTATTTAAGCTAGTCGGCAAAGCGCCACTAAGCGAAACACATCTTTTCTACGAAATTCAGATTCACTCAAATCAACTCAGTATTCTATTTGAAAATATAATTATTAAAAGTTCAGTTATTTAAGCTAGTCGGCAAAGTGCCACTACGCGAAACGTTGGGTATAATAAAATCTACAGGAGGAGTTCCGGCTGAGACAGTAAAGTGACAGGTCGGTCAAAAACCCAGTAAGAGAAGCAGACGGATACGAAAGAACCCGAGAGAAAGGGCGATAGGCATCGGTAGGAAAAGGGAAGTGCAAAGTGAGAAGCAAAACAGGAAAAGAAAAAAGAAGGAGGGGGTAAGGATAAAAAGACGGCAAAGCCAAAAGTAACACAACATAACCTAGCAACGGGAGGGGGTGCGGGAAAGAGGGAGGGCAAGACTACGAGAATCAAAACCGAGACACCACGCAAGTCGAGTAAGACAACATGCCCGGAGAGGAAAGGGGAGGGGAAGAGAAAGAGGAGGGGACAACGACAGGCAGCGGGGAGCTGAAGGAAGTGTGGGGGACACCGGCTGGCTCGCCCAAGGCCAAGAGAAGAGGGAGACCGACAAACGCAGAGAGGCTGGGCGTAGCAAGAACTCAGTCACTAGGCTCATTAGGATCAGTAACCGAGCTGTGGAAAAGAAAAAGAGATGAGGAAAGGGAAAGAGCAGACAGCGAATCGGAGACGGAGACAGAAAGCGGGAGAATTTTCAAAAGGAGCGACAAGACGATGAGATCCCCGCCGGAGACAGAAGCAGCACGAGAAGGAGGAGCCATGAAGCTAAGAAAAGAGAGCGTAACAGAAGGACTGAAGGAGATAATGCGGGAAATAAGGAAAATGCGAGAAGAGGCAGAGCTTGGCAGAAAGGAAATGAAAGAAGAGATAGGGAAAGTAAACGAAAAAATAGAGACAGTGAGATACGAAGGAGAGAGAGAGAGAAGGAGACTAGAAGACAGGATAAGGGAACTGGAAAAGAGGGAGAAAGAAAGAGAGAAAGCGGAGAAAGAAAAAGAAGAGAAAGGCAGAATAGAGACGCAAATGGAACTAGAGAAGAAAATAAGAGAAGAGATAGGAAAGAGGAGGGAAGCGGAGGCGGAAGCAGAAGAAGAAAGAGAAGAAAGACTGAAAAAAGCGGAAGAGAGCGTGTCAGAGGGACTGAAAGAGGTGGAAAGGAGGATGGAATGGAGAGAAAGGAGGGAAAGAAAGAACAGGATAGTAGTCAGAGGCCTGGAAGTAGGAATGGGGGAAGAGAAGGAGGCAGTGGGCAAACTAGTGGAAGAGATAACAGGCATGCACATAAGCATAACAGGGGCAAGAACGGAAGGGCAAGAAGGAAGCAAGATAATAGTAGCGGAAATAGGGACATGGGAAGAAAAAAGAGTGTAATGGAGAACAAGAGCAAGTTAGGGGTCAGAAGGGTCTTCATTGACAACGACCTAACAAGGGCAGAAAGAGAAACACAGAGGTACCTGGTAGAGCTCGCAAAGGAGGAGAGAGGAAAAGGAAAAAGAGCAAGGGTAAGCTACCAGAGGATAGAGATAGAGGGGAAGGTATGGAAATGGGAAGAAGAAACAGGCAACCTAGTGGAAATGACCGGGAGGGGTCACGAAACGCAAGGAATAAGAAGAGGAAACGAAGCAAGAGGGAGAGGAAGAGGGGTAACAAGAGGTGGATGAGGAGACGAAGACAGGCTCAGGAGAAAGGGAGAGGCAACAAGAGAAAGGACAAAAAGTAAAGGGGAAGCAGGAAACAAAGAAAATCAGACCAAAGAAGAACTAAAGATAGGCTTCTGGAACATAGCAGGAGCCTGGGGGAAAGATGATGAAGTATGGGAAATGATAAGAGGATGGGACGTAGTCGGACTGATGGAAACATGGGTAGAGGAAAAAGGATGGAAGAAGACACGAAACATACTCCCAGCAGGCTACAAGTGGAAATGCCAACCAGCCACAAGAGAGCACAGGAAAGGCAGAGCAAAGGGAGGAATAATAACCGGGGTTAGGAACGGGATAGAAGAAGAGGAGGCAGACGGCACAGAAGAGGAGGGAGTGGTAGAGAGGAAGATAAGGATAAGAGGGAAGGAATGGAGACTACTCACAGTATACGCAAACCAGGAAATGGAAGAAAAAAGCAAAAGTATCGAAAGGAGACTGAGAGAAGGAAACAGAGAGGGTGCAGTAGTAATAGGGGGAGACCTGAACGCGAGAACCGGGAGAGAAGGTGGGATGGTTACAGGGGAAGAGGGGGAAGAGAGAGAAGTAGACAACAGGAGGTCCAAAGACGAAGTAATTAACAAAGAAGGAAGAAAACTCATAGAAATGGTAGAGAAGGAAGGACTGGGGATCATAAACGGGGCAGTAGCAGGGGACGAAGACGGGGAAATAACATACGTAGGGGCAAGGGGGAGGTCAGTGATTGATTACGTCATATGCAACGCGGAGGCAGGAGAAGACATAAAAAGCCTCGAAATACTGGATAGAACAGAGTCAGACCACGCCCCACTGGTACTAACACTGAAACAAGAAACAAGGAGAGAAGAGAGAACAACAAAGAGTAAGAGGAGGGAAGCAGGAGATTGGACCGAAACGGGGATAGAAAAATACATAGAAAAGGCGAAAAAGATAAGGATAGCAAAAGAAGGAGTAGAAGAACAATGGGATGAATTAGTGGGGGAGATGAGAAAGGCAATTTGCTGGAAAAAAGCAGGGGGAAAACAAAAGGAAAACAAAGCGTGTAGATGGTGGGACGACGAATGCGCGGAAATGAAAAAAGAGACCAGAAAAGCGTTAAGAAAGGCGAGAAGAAAAGAAAAGGAAGAAGAGGGATACGAGGAGTACAGGGCGAGGAGGAAGGCATACAGGGACTTGTGTGATAAGAAAAGAGAAGAGGAGAGAGAGAAAATAGTAAAAGAGGCAGAGAACGCAAGGAGTGAAAGAGAAATATGGCAGGTGATAAACAAAGAAAGGAAAGGAAGAACAGGAATCTGCGAGGAGATAACGATGCAGGAATGGGAAAAGCACTTCATGGAACAGCTAGGAGGGATCAAAATGCAAACGGAAGACACAGGAGAGGGAAGAAGAAAAACATCAGAGGAAGGAGAAGACGAAAATAAGGAAACGGAAGGTGAGGATCAGGGAGAGAATGAGATAAAAAAGGAAGAGGTGGAGAGAGTAATAGCAAAACTGAAAAAAGGGAAGGCAGCGGGCAGCGATGGGATAGAAAACGAAGCATGGCTATACGGAGGCAAAGAAGTGAGGGAGGGATTGACACAAGTTTTACAGAAGGCGTGGGCAGGCGAAGGGTTCCCCAGGGGCTGGAGAGAGGGGCTGATAGTGCCAGTATATAAAAAAGGAGATGTGACACAAGCCAAGAATTACAGAGGTATAAAGCTAATGCCCACAGGATATAAGATATACGCGGCGGTGCTGGCAGAAAGATTAAATAAGGAGATAGAAAGCAAAGGTATAGTGCCGGAAAATCAGGTGGGATTCAGGAAAGGCAGAGGAGTGACGGAGAATGCTTACGTACTGAACCACGCGATAGGAAGAGAGATCAAGAAGGAAAGAGGGAAGGTAATAGCAGTCTTCATAGACCTAAGGGCGGCCTTCGATACTGTAAACAGAAAGAAGCTATGGGAGGCGATGAAGAAAAGAGGGGTGAGCAACAAACTAAGGAAAGCCATAGCAGAAATATATAAAGAAACAGGCAATAGGATAAGAATCGGGGGGGAAGTAGGGGAAGTATTTTGGACAGAGAAAGGGGTGAGGCAGGGATGCCCGCTAAGCCCATACCTGTTTAACATCTTCATGGCAGACTGGGAAGAGGTACTAGAAAAAGGGCAAGATGGAGGGATAATGGCAGGAGGAAAGAAGATCTGGTCACTAGCATATGCGGATGACGTGGTGCTATTGGCGAAGGACGAAGTAGGAATGAAAGAAATGCTGGCCAGATCGGAGAGATACCTGGACAAGAAACAACTGGAGTTAAACGTGGAGAAGACGAAAGTGATGAGATTCAGGAAAGGAGGGGGAAGAGAGAAGAAGATAGACTGGAATTGGAAAGGAAAACAGCTAGAAGAAGTGAAGGAATTCAGATACCTGGGTTACGTACTACAAAGAAACGGAGGTATGGAAAGGCATATCAGAGACAGATGGAGAAAAGCGACAGTGATGATGGCACAGGTATGGGGAATAGGAAAGAGGAAATTTAAGGGAGACTGGATAAGGAGGACAAAGCTGTATACGGCACTGGTAGAGAGCGTGGCACTATATGGGGCAGAGATATGGGGATGGGAAGAGAGACAAATAATGGAAGGGCTTCAGGAAAGATACCAGAGATGGACACTAGGACTAGACAGCAGGACACCAGGGTACATGGTGAGAGAAGAGACAAAGAGGGACAAGATGAGAACTAGAGCAGGAAGAAGAGCGATGAAGTACGAGAAGAAGCTAAGAGAAGGAGGAGGAAACGAGATCGCAAGGAAATGTTGGGGAGAAATAAGGGAAGGTAAAATAGAGAAGAGAACAAAATGGGAAGAGACGAGGAGGAAATTCTACGAAGAAAGAGGATACAGCGCAGAAGAGGTAGAGAGGAGGAGGGAAGAGGGAGAAAACATAGAAGGGGAGATGGAAGAAAGAGACAGAGAAGTGCAGGAACAAGAAAGGGAGTCGAGGGTAAGAGACTCAAAGTACAACGAAATATATAGAGAAATCAGAACCCACGGGATACCTAGATATCTAAAAGAGAAAGGAAAAGAGAAAAGAATGATCAGAATAGCAAGATATAGACTAGGGAACGAAATGAGAGGAGGAAAATACTGGGAAGATGAAGACAAGAGGAAATGCAGGGTTTGTAACTGGGAAAAGGAAACGTGGGAGCATGTACTTGAGCACTGCAGGAAAAGAGAGACGTGCGGAGGCAGGGACAAAATCAGAGAGATACTATGTGACAGCGGAGCAGGAGATAAATGGCTAATAGAACTAGACAAGGAGAGAGAGGAGGTGCAAAGGAGACGGACAGAGAACGAGAAGGAACCGGAATAGAAGAGAAGAGAAGGAAAAAGAGAAAAAGAGGAAAGGAGCAAGGGAAGAAGAAGGCAAGGCAGAGACTGTGAATGACGACGGGAAGGAAGACAGCAGGTAAAACAGGGCAGAGGATAAAGAGGCACGGTTAGTAGATCAAGACATCGGTAACAGAGGGCAGCAGCAGACGAACAGAAGAAGCGAGCAGGCAAACGACCGCAGAGAGGGGGACGTAAGGAGGAACCGGCTGATCGCCAGCAGAGAAATCGTACAGAACAAGGAGTCAGGCAGTAAGCTACCTGAGGCGGTAAAGGAAGGCAGGAAGGCAAAGCGAACAGCAATAGAGATGGAAGCAGCAAGAAGGGAAGGGGAAATGAGAACGATGAGAAGAGAATTGGAGCTCGCAAAAGTGGAAATCAGAGAGTTAAAGGAGAGGATGAGAAGAATGGAAGAGAGAGAAGAAAGGAAGACGAAAGGTGCAGGGCAAGCGGCGGCCGAGGGGTCGACCCCCGCCGGGAGTCTACACGGGGCACCTGGAGCAAGGAATGAGAAAGAAAAGGAAGAGAACGAGAGACAGGAAAGCAGGGAAAGAGAAAAAAGGAAAAGAAATATCGTTTTCAAGGGAGAGAGGATAGAGGAGGCAAACTGGAAGGAGAACTGCCGGCAAATAATAAAGGATGCACTAGGCAAAGAGGCGGCGATCAGACAGGAGTGGGGAAGAGGGGACGGGAAAGGGGGACACCTGTGGATTGTGGAAATGCAAAGAGAGGAGGATAAAGATGAGATACTGCGAAAAAGAAAGGAGATAGAAAGGAAGGAGAGAGTAGGGATAGACAGAGACCTAACCTACGAGGAGAGAGAGGTAAGATGGTGGACAAGACAAAAGGAAAGAGAAGAAAGAAGCAAGGGGAAGGAGGTGGAATCAGACGGAGATAAGCTAATAATCGACGGGACAGAATGGAAATTCAATAGAGATCTAAAGGTATGGATGAGAGGGGAGAAAGGAGAGAAGGACGGGAAAGAGACAAGACGCATGGAGAGAGAGAAAAAGACTGAGGGAAAAGAAAAAGAAAGGAGAGAGGAAGAAGCAAAGAAAGAAAAGGAGGAAATACTAAGAAAGATGAAAGAGCTGGCTACGCTGATAAACAAAATAGAAGGAAAAGAAAAATAAAAAGGAGAGGCAGAGAAGGAGAACAATGGAGAGAGGAAGGTGAAGGGAAAGGGAAAGAGCAACAGACAGGAGAGGGGAGCGCGGCAGAAGGACGGTTCAAGCCAGCAACAGACAAGGAGCAATAGGAAAAGATACGCAATACCTAATACAATCTAAGTCAGTACTGGTGTGCAGAAAATTACCTTGGTTTATTTATTTATTTAGTTTGCTTTACAGCGTATGATTCTAGGTTAATTCTCTTCAAATAATTTGAGTGTATGAAGTTAAGTATAAGTATGAGTTTAAGTATAAGGAAGTGTGTGAATATCCATAGAGCTAGAAACACAGATGTGAAACAATGAAAACACGAGGTAAACACACGTTAGGTTAAACAAAGCGCAAGAGGTAGAACGTAAGAGCAATGCAGTAGAAAATGTAAACAATATTGTAATCAAGATGGAAACAATAAATCTTACTACTACTAAAATCTACAGATAAAATCCTGGTCAATAAATACATTAATCGCACAGGTAAAATTTTGATTTATAATATATTAAAACAAAGGTAAAATTCTGATATATTGTATTAATTTCATTCTTACGCGAGTCGGCAAAGCGCCACTCAGCATAATTAGCATTTCTTTAAAAAACAATATTCTTATATTTTCACAATAATTCAAATCAGATTTCTTTATTTTGTTAATTATTTTTTTGAATTCATTATTGATAAATAAAATCACATAATTTTTTATATTCAGTGTTTTGCAAAATTTACTGCATCCACGCCAAATTTACAGCATACACTCGGTCTTATAGGCGATTCTCCGGTCATTGCGACACGTTGATCGTTTCCTATAAGATCGACGACAATCAGAATATTCTAAATCCGATTCAATAGGCGATTTGCTGACTATTGCAGTACGGCGATCGTTCCCTGTTGAACTTCGGTAACACGCATTATACTCTGGTCTGACAACTGATCACTGACTATTGCAGTACGGCGATCGGATCTTGTCAGAGTCCAGAAAACACAACAGAATATTCGAAATCCGATTCTGTAGGCGATCTGCTGACTATTGCAGTACGGCGATCGTTTCCTGCAGAACTTCGGTAGCACACTTATCACTCTGGTCTGGCAACTGGTCGTTGACTATTACAGTACGACGATCGGCTCTTGTCAGAATCCAGATAACATTTACAGAACAAACACAAATCCGATTCTGCAGGCGATTTGTTGACTATTGCAGTACGGCAATCGTTTCCTGTAGAATTTCGGTAACAAAGCTACTCAGAACACGATCTCACAGGCGATCTGTCGATCATTACGATACGGCAATCGTTCCCTGAGAGATCACACAAACACACACACACAAACGTGTATACAAACAGAGAAAAGTAACTCCCAAATCACAGGCTCTACACCAGCTATCCCAGGGACGGGCAATTTGGGACGTTACAATATATATTTATAGATCCTTGCAAGCAACATTAATACATTAAATATTTCATATACTTATTGGTACGCATTGGTAAGGTATGGAAATATTAGGGAACAGTTTTTATTTGTTGCGAGAATAGATGATAACAGATTGGCTATACATTGTTATGCGAATATTACTTTTATACAAATTCCATCCCTCTTTCTCAACCAGGGCTTTGGATCGGCAACGGCGAGGTTAAAATTTTTTTTTCTAGTAGTACACATTATCGTACAAGTAACATGAATAACCTAGGAATAATACTAAAATAATATAAATATTACAATTAGATAATTTAGATAGTATAGGTACAATATGAACAAAGTAAGTAGAGTAAATATTACGTATGAACAATTTGAATAATATAGGCAGAATAAATTATACAAATAACAGGATAGGTTTACATATACTTACAATGAGAGTACAGAGTTCACCTGAACGATTGAAACAGTGGGGTTTCCTATCATAAGCTAGAGTGAAATTGCGAACTACATACAAAACGTGATCTGCTCCGACTATTCATCAGTGTGACCGTAAGGAAGGGTATCCCAACTATCTCTACAGCATCGTCTCTTGACAAAAACAGGTCGACAGGTCTTTGTCTGGTCCCTAGTCACTACGTCATGCGTTACAGTGCGTCCAATACCCCGAAATTCTACTCTAATCGGTGCTGCATCCTCCACTACCATTTCCCTAACAGAATTGAAATTTATTTTTAACCGCGTTGAATAGTTTAAACTAATGCCTTTGACTTTGCAGACTTCTACTTCCCTTCCATCCGGACACACCACTATGAATGCATAAAACTTTGCACCGCCGGATACAAATGCCCGTATGTAGCTGCCCCTACCATACTGTTCTAACTCATCCGTCATATTACCTAAAAAATTACCTACCGGCGGTTCGTACTCGCCGGCCCTACCTGAACGAACATAAATAACGGAATCTGTATCGTAATATAACACGCGCCTATCAAGTTTTTTTAAATAAGAATATAATACCAGTCTTGCCTGTGCCGTCGTATACGCTGCTATGACTACATTCGCGAGGGTAGATGGTTCTATACTTTGGTCTACGTAGGACCATCGGGCGTACAACACATCATCGTTGACGGGCACTAGATCCTCTAGTGAAATCGCTGGGTTTGTCAGCAGAGATAGCAGGGCCTCCCGTGTATTGATGACCGTCGTCTTTGACATGTTGTCCCTCTGGCCAAACTTACCCCAGAATGAGTTTAAACACAACTTCGCCACAGAGCGAAGACCTGGATTTTTTTCAATTTTCTGCTGATCTAGCTCTACACCCTCTACTAACTTATACTGTCGAATATAGTCTGTCCGTTCGTCGTCGGTGTTACAGCCAGCTGGCCAACCGCTAGCCTCCTGTTTGAGTTTAAGAAAAGTACGAATATAGCCCGCAAAGTGCCCACCCTCGCCTGTCTCTGGATTGTATTGAGTGACCTCGTACTGCCAGATTTCCGATACAGATATCACTTTATACCCGTTTGCTACAGCTTCTTTCAGTTCGTCCGAAACCCATGTGCCGGATAGATATCGTTCGCCCTCGTCATTATGTGGACACGGTGATTGTATCAATTCGCGACAACAGGTGTAACAAAGCGGGAACATCAGCTTATTATGCATCCGGAAAGGCAGTACAGGGTGATAGAGATTTCGCGGTGGCAGCACGACACATTGAACTAGTCCCTCGACCCTGGTAAGATCTACGCCCTGCATTCCTATTAACGACTCACATTCTTGCCCTACATATACCTTTGGGTGACCACGCGGGTATTTACCTGTCGCGTTGACGTACGGGTACAACGAGCAAACGTCAACGTACTGTATTTGCTCACTACCCCCGCCGTCCACTTCGTAAAGCCTCGAAGCATTCCCTGTCCGACCGCCGAAAAAGGCTTCACGGGGATTCAATTTAGCTATACCTAACCCTGGAACAAGTCCATTACCTTCGATACACGCCCGCAAAGCCGCATCTGTTTCTACCATTCGGGTGAATTCGCACTCCCACATTTCTTCGACGATGATCCCAAAACGCCGCAGTCGTCTCGTCTTGGCCAAGGTCTGCTCGAGTCGTCGGTCCATACTCTCTCCAACCGCTGGCTGCTTATCCCGATTAATACGGAAACACCGCGGACACCCGTGCCAGTAGCAGCCATGGAACTCCAGTACATGCTCGCTGCCATCGGGCCCCGTGTAGTAGCCGTCTACCCTGCGTCCCTGGATCCGCTTCTCTCTTCCTCTACCAGCGTGGTCGATCTCGATCCCAAGCTCATGCTCCCTCCACACCAACCACTCGACGGCTCTACGCGATTGCTTATCCCCCAGTCTGTATCCAGCAGGAGGGATAATTCCAATCTCGTTATCGCGTAGAAAGTTTTTTCGAAAAACCATCGAGCAAGCTGATGCTATGGTTGTACTCTCGGTGAATGGACAAACATTACCTGTACTCAGGAAGATCTTCCGAAAGGCTAGGCAGGCGAGACGCAAAATTGCAACATCTGACTGGCAGTACTTCAACAACTCTACATCAAAATTAAAAATATAATTTTCCCTCACTAACCTATCGTACCACTTGAAAAAGTTTTCCCTAGCCTCATTCGTCATACTATCAGGTGAATAAAACTCAGCCGCGGGTAACGGACCCTCATACCCCAAATTAGCCGGAGTATTGAACAAATGCGGGAATAATCCTTTTTGTGTAGACTCGGGTAAACCAAAAGCCTTCGGCAATGCTGACAAAGCCATCGGCATGTATGCCAGCGAGTCTAGGAAACGGGTGTTATTCGTTTCCAAAAGTATTATTTTACTCCCGTTGAGTATCACCCGCGGTGGTTCATCACCTTTCTCTACTAAATACTTCAGAATAAACTGGGCGTCAAAACCTTTCGCGTTGTGTGCTATGCATATTACCTTCCTATAACCATCGATTTTCCTATCTACCAATTCTACAAGTTCTCCCACGGGATCCCTATTGAAAACAAATTCTCGTTGAGCACCGCACCCTGCACAACCCTCGCTAAACGAACTATCCATACACCGCGTGCAGACCCGCTGCGCCACGCACAGATTTGGCACGTGGACATTCACTGTCTCGTCTCCGTCTAGAATGTCATTCTGTTGAGTCTCGAAATCATAAAAAATAAATATGTAGTTTGCAGGCTCCCCCGTGTTGGGTTTAACAGGTCTCATATAGCAACTATGATCTATCTTTTGATTTGAACGACAGGTCTTGCAGTATATTTCCCCACAGATATGTCTACCCTTGGAAGTATCCATGTAAATGTCACAGTTTTCACAAATCCGTAGGGTACTACAGATTGACCGTTTTCCACTAAACGAACCGTGCTTCTTATGGTTTTCAAGACACCCGATACCGTAAAATTCACGTCTACAGGAGGCACATTCCATTCTATCAGCCCGCGTATCGCAAGCGGGTGTCGCCAAGCAACGAGGACATATGTTAGAGCACCTGTGTTCCCTACCACGAGAATAGCCTACGTTACATGGTTCACAAAAGAAATTAGAGGCGGCTGCTGCACTGATATTCAAAATTGGATTATAATGTCTGTTTTGTTCGTCATAAAGAATGTTGAGTCTAAGAGTTGCAGACCGCCCTAGACCCAGCACAAGATCCTCACCATTGAAAAAACATTCCCCGCCTTTACCAAGAGTGCTTCGAAAATAAACCATTATGACCGTGTCCTCCCGTGCCAAATACTGTTGAAACTGCAGAAGTTCCTCGTACCCACATCCCTGTTCAGGTACCGTGACATGTGCCTTCCTAACCAATTCCTGAGCCCTTTCCCTCTGATATTTCTCACTGTCCCTAGCCCTATTCCAAATGCTCTTGAAATCCGGATGAGTCTTTCGAGCGTGCACCCCAGCTAAAAACAAAGCCCGCGGTAAACATAAATTATCTGTATTTTTTAACGTTAAGATCGACCGCTTCCTCAATATTGCCTCCCCATCCAATCTTAGACGTTTACCCCTCCCAACAGGCGAATTGACTGTAAATATATTAATTGTGAAAGGTTGATCTATCGCAAACTCACTCGCACTCTGCGTGACTCTAAATACAAGACTCATTAAATCATCCTCACTACACAATGATCTGAAATACCTATGAAGATCCCTGAAAGCTTCCTCTAACCAACGAAGTGTATTTTCCGTCTCCGGCGGAATTACGATTTTCACCGTGACCTGATTTCCTGCCAGTCCAAAACGGGGATATCTTTTATTTAATCTCTGCGTAATTCTAAACCGTCTTGACCTATCCTCTACAATTTCTATTTCTGAATCTGATCCTACAGCCTGAACCGGTATACTAACTTGCCTGTCAATCTCCGGTTGATCTTCCTGCTCAAGTACATCGTTTGACGGAGCATTCCGCTTTCCTGGGCGACGTGCCGCTCCACCTTCCATCATCGATGAAGTGCTGGCACCCTCGTTGACCGCGAACCGTGCGGACGCAGGTTTCGCCCTTAGCATGTCTCCGGTATCTGTAGAAGTATTCAAAAATTATAAAAAACAAAGTAAAGCTGAACGGGGAAGAATATAACCAAACGAATTTCTGGTCAGTGCGTGCCCGTGACATATTCTCTAATTCTACTCACCACTCGCAGTTGTATACCGCGTACTATCGTCGGATACAATCGTCGCATTTTGGTGCAACTCAGCCGCCGTTTCAGAGGCCATCTCTGTCTCGATCGTCTCCTCCTCATCTATCATTGAGACCTGTGATAGCCGCTCCGCAGTCTCCTCCACCGTTACCGCGCGATCAGGGCTATTCCTCGGTTCTTCGCTACCATCTTCACGGAGATTGCTTACGTCTGACTGATCCTGCGTACACATCGTCACGTTTTCCGCAGCCAGCTCATAAGCCTCGAGAGCCTCTATAGCCATCGCTTCTTCCCGTGCTATCGCATAGGCACGTTGGCGAGCTGCCGCTACTGCCAACCGCTTTCTTCGTTCAAGTACGGCACATAGATTTTTCAAATCGGTCGGTAAAAGGGCGTCCATCACGATTTCCCTCATTCTCGTCATCCAAGTAGGTCTACTCTCCAGGCTGGACATTGTCATAATTTCTATGACTGTAGACAAATCAAGCATGCCTATGATGTTCCGCAACACCACAGTCACTTCCCGTGTCGTACACATCTCCTTGACCCGTCGATACCACTCAAGAATACGAGGATTCAGAAAGGTTGGTTTAGAACGTTTCAGGTACCGTATCACCATCAGGATTAATCCCTTGGTGACTGATAGTGTACGTTTATCATGAATACGCATCATCGTGAAAATATCTCTCTAAAAAGAATTCAAACACTCGATGAATAAGGACTTGTCCAAAATTTTCTCGAAGCTCAATTTCGCTCGCTTAGCAACAACACCTTTCACGAATGAAAAACAAACGTAAGAGTAATGTTAAACCACTCGAAATCAGAAGATCACAATCAGCAGAGTTTCCTCTACTGAATAGTTTTTCAGACTGATAAAATTGCACGCTTTTGGGTCATCTATATATCTTTTGGTTGACAGCTTGTTCACTCCCACGCCCTGTGAACAAGCCAATCGGTGACATTACCGCCTCCTACTAACCACTGGCCATTTACACCCACACAGCCATGCCACCTTCATATAGCGGTTTACCGTGGACACCCCTGCGTCCGCAAGTCGGTACCTGCATAGACAGTACCTTTTAATCCCCAATCGGACCTTTGCACTTGAGACAAAAGAATGTACGCGCGTACCGATGGTAAGTTTTATGACGCAAGTAGCCGGAGCGTAAACGCGGTCATAAAAATCGGTATTTCCCGTGACGTCCCTTATTTCCGCAAATCTATACCTGCATAGTCATTATCTTTAATCCCTAATCACACCCTTGCTCACAAAACAAAACAAAATGCAATCAAACCCACGCGAGGATGGTCGGGTCGTAAACTTGAGAATAGAAAACGACTGATTACTTTTCGGAACGGCCAACGGCAAGACAGTTGCACCGTGCCATTATCTATTTTCTTTCATTGTCCCATGTCACCATGGTAAACGCAATTTTCAATGTTTAACCGTATACCTGTTCCACGTTCAACTTTTGAGTAGCTTGAATAGGGCGTATAATACAATTGTATTGTCCAAGAGATAATGAAATCGCTTATTACTTTACACCAAGACCGGATATTTCTTTAGACAGGCTGAGACCTGTAAACCTAAGAAAATGAATAGCTTTCAGCACAAAAGGGCTTGTTTTTCCAACCTTTGAATTTTACAACTGCGTGGCAAAAGCGAAATGACCGTAGTATCCGCATTGGTTTTTCAGCCTGTGCACATAGTTTTACAACATGCGGTGATTCATCTCGAAGTACTTGCTCAAACCTATCTGTGCAAGTTATCACCAAGCAAACCTTTTTTTCTACCCTCAGTCCTAAACCAGCAATAACCTGCAAACTCTGTACCATAAATTTTTTTTCTCTCCCATGATGAATAGGTGTATTTGAACCGATGGTGGGGATTCTTGTTGAAATATTGAGATGTCTTTCCACAGCCATCGCAGTATCTAGAAATCCGTCGTGCTTAGAACAGTGAACAACGGTTACTCTGCATCAATCCTACTCTTCAGAGACGAAATTATAAGTAAACCATGTCTAACTCTCAAACTGTGCGTGCATTACAGAATGCTGATCCATCCGAAAGGTCCTTCATAACCGATCCTCTGAGACCGACAAGGCGTATGTTACTTTCTACCATTTACGGTATAAACAATTCATTTTCTACAACAGTGTCGGTCGGGTATTCTTTAGTTGGAAAACGTTTCGAACCTATTGTACAGTTCAGCGGTTACGGTGGCTGTGTTATTGCTATGAGAGCAGACATTTGGTGGAAATTTTTAAACATCTTCAACGAAATCAACAACTACATCGCTAAACCAACGGGTACAAGCTACAGTTCTACCCATCCGGCCATTCCTGCACCCATTGACGTGAGCGGATATACTGTTTCGTTCGTCCTCGCCCATGGATCAAGAGCCATCAAGCTCACAGAACCAGCTGAAGTATGGAAAAAAGAAGAGGACCGAACCACTGATGATGAGTCAACCGTCTACAGTTCGCCCAGTCCCAAGAAACGAAAGCTGTACTCGCCGTCTATAGTACTACAGAAACCATCAATTACTGGTCTAAGTGCTATAACCCCATGTGTCAGTGAACATTTATGTCGTCTATCAAACCATACGATTGCTGTAAACCAGTGTAAACACGATATAGTCAGGGAACTCGCTACGTTGGCTAACGCGTTTGCTTTCGTGGATACCCCTATCGAACGTTTCACAGAACTTGTCTTGAGGGATTTTGACGAGATGCAAGAACAGCTGAAGCTTAACTTCAAACCGAGTTTTGTGACAGACATGTATAAGCTTGTTATGCTTGATCTGAAAGCACAGTTTGATCTAGTCATTGCCACCGAAATTAAAGAAATCATAGATTCGACACGTGAATACAGACGTATTTATGCTACGATCTGAGAAAGACTGTTCGTCGTAAGAAGTGAGTCTTCCCGAATCTCGTCTAATTTAAGCATTCAGCATATCATTGTAACTAGTCATAGTTTTCATACAGAAAACCTTTCGATAAATATCAGTAGAGATAAGTTTGAATCTGAATTTCTGTAAATTTTGAATAATATGAATAAACAATCATTGTAACCATATTCGCCTGATCGTCTTTGACCAGCCCCTGTCCTTTCCTACGGTCCCGTATACCTGCACTCCCAAACCGCCTGCCCCTATCGTAGTTGAGAATCCGCACGGCGTATATCTATATATATATTCGGAAGGGTCATAAACGGCATACTGCTAACGCAGTGTATATCTATATATATACTCGGAAAGACCATAAACGGCATACTGCCAACACAGTGTATATCTATATATATATTCGGAAAGGCCATAAACGGTATACTGCCAAAACGGGGGAGGAAGCACGAACATTGACAACGACGCTTGTTCACCCTTCTCCGCCGTCAGGTATACCACGGCAGTAGCGGGTGAACCGTCGTCACACTTGGTCGGAAACGGAGCGACGCCTGAGTAGAGCTCGATAGGAATCACATAAGCTAGAATGGACGAAATTCACCCACGGTAAAATGAATAAATAGGATTCACATAAGTTAACACCGACAGAATTCATCCGGGGTAAAAATGAATAAGTTCCACTTAGGTTAAAATCGCTGGTTCAGATTAGGTTAGGTTCAATTCGCTAGCTTAGGTTAGGTTAGGTTAGGTTAAGTTCAAAAGAGAGAGAGGAAAAAAAAAAAAAAAAATGGCGCCGGGCCGGGGGGGGGGGGGGAAGGGGGAAGGCCATAAACGGTATACTGCACCCTCTCTACTGACCTGTATTAAATAATGGTAAAAAAGTAAACTTTACCTGGACGATTTCTTTTTTTCTCCGTCTTCAGTAAACCAATCTTTCGGTATGTTTTACGCTTATTGTTATACTTCTGGTATAAGATACCACCAGCAGACTGACGACTATCGCTCGATCCATTATATGCTCTGTACCAGAGATCATGCTCACTGAAGGGAAGCAAGAGTACCAAATCATGGGCCCAATCCAAAAATAAACTTCTCGGAATTCTGGAGCAAAAAGAATCGAAACAATGAATTAGAAGTGTTCAAATAGCCGGTGAACTGATTATGGGAGTGTGCTACAAATACCTTTTGTCAGGGTCGTCTTGTAATTGGCTGTCGATGATTATGCTCGAGATCAAGGACGTATCAATTTTTTTTAATGTACAGTAGGTGTACAAAAATTCTCTGCCTCTCCGATCTGTTGCGAGCAATTCTTTTAAATCGCTTCTAAAGCCAGGAGCCACTGAGGCCAAGTAGGCCCAAACGTCTATATCATCTTGCGGTGTAGGTGCAGGCTGCGTTGATGATTGCGTTGATGATTGCGTTGATGGCTGTGCTGAGTGAGGTTCTATTTCGCTCACAAAATTATTATTTAGTTCGGCAGGTTTCTCTAGTGCATCTAGGCTCCAAATATTCATATGCTCCGCAGATGGGCCAGGGTCCAAAGATTCTCGGTTTGGGAGGATAAACTGGCCTGGGTGGTAAAATTGTAGAAATCATGAGACCGAAAGCGAAAAACGAGCCGGAAAGCAAAGATAATTGATAAAATTACGTACCAGATCCTAATTGCATAAAGGACGTCACATACTCAGGCACTTGGTTGTTATCGTATAGTTGTGTCGATTCTGTGTTATTTATCAATGCCACAGGTCTATTATACATTTCGCATGTATTGTTCGCCATATTGGTAAACTATAAGACGAGTCGCACGATTGTAGTACAAAGAAT
Organism: Rhogogaster chlorosoma; assembly: GCA_944452935.1. NCBI lineage: Eukaryota > Metazoa > Arthropoda > Insecta > Hymenoptera > Tenthredinidae > Rhogogaster > Rhogogaster chlorosoma. Next base: position 11,202,958 of record OX101800.1, on the reverse strand, counting down.
TAGATTTGCTGGTCACTGAAACTGGCACTTCGGTAATATTGCCAGCAACACGTGCAAAAACGCATGCACTGGTAACCGCAGCGGCATGCGAATTATACAGCCTCTACGGTACTTGTACAGACGAAGCTGGTACGAATCACCATGCACTTCGGTAATATTCTCGGCAACACGTGTAGGAACCCACGAACTACTGACCATTAGCTCAGCGATATGCGGATTATACCGCCTCTGCAGTACTTGTACTGACATAGCTGGTACGAATCACCGTGCACTTCGGTAATATTCCCGCCAACACGTGTAGGAACCCACGAACTAGTAACCGTTACCTCAGCGATATGCGGATTTTACCGCCTCTGCAGTACTTGTACTGACATAGCTGGTACGAATCACCGTGCACTTCGGTAATATTCCCGCCAACACGTGTTAAGAGCATGAACTAGTAACCGCCACTAGAGATGCATGCCAATTATACCGATCCTACGCCGCCCTTACTGATGGCGCCGGTACGAATCACCATACACTTTGATAATATTCCCGCCAACACGTGTTACAAGCATGAACTAGTAGCCGTCACTAGAGCCGCATGCAAATTATACCGACCCGTCAGTACTCTTACCGACGGGCTGGTATATTTTTGCAACGCAGGGTGGTAGAACTCACCGAATTAATTGGTAAAGCATACGCTCGTCTTTGCCCAGTACACTCAATTATGACAATGTATAGTATACTAGAAAATCTGTTAAATCTACTGTAATTACATCAGTAGGCATTACCTAAGATTTTCTGTGGATTATACTTTTAGGCACGTAGTCGAGATTGTATACAACAATAATAGTAACTGAAACTAGAGTAACCATTACCGTAAGAATTTTACTTGAGGAGAACAGTAATCTGAACAGGGGGATTTTTCTCCGTGTAATGTTAAAAAAAAAAAAAAGATTCGTTACTTGGGGGTAGAGATAGATGCAGAAGGAGTACATACACCCAAAGAACGTATCGAAGCTATCATTAAAACACCAGAACCAACAGACCTGAAAGGACTACAACCGTTTCTAGGAACGATTAATTTTTACGAAAGGTTTATTCAAAACAGAGCGAAAAAACTACATGTGTTGTATACTTGCTTAGAAAAAGCCAATTTGAATGGACTGAAGAATGCAAGATAGCGTTTCAATTAGCAAAAGATGAGTTAAAATCAGCGAGAGTATTGATAAATTACGATCCGGACAAACCCATCGTATTAACTTGTGACGCGTCCGATTATGGTATTGCGGCAGTGCTAGTTCACGAAACTCCAGAAGGAGAGAGACCAATTGCGTACGGGTCTAAAACGCTGTCGAAAAGCGAAAGGAACTACGCAACCACTGATAAAGAAGCTAAAGCGATTATTTTTGGAATAACCAAATTCTACGATTACCTATACGGACGAGAATTTCTGTTAAAGACAGACCACGATCCCTTAGTAAGAATATTCGGTCCCAAGAAAGGAATACCTATGATGGCAACGCGCCGATTGCAACGCTATGCGAGTTTCTTGAGTGCTTTCACGTTTAAGATTCGATATGTTCGATCGAAAGAGAATTGTGCAGATGGACTTTCTAGACTCCCGATACCTGAAAAAAAAAAAAAAGAAAAGAAAGAATTTACTCATTTAAATCAGGTAGAATCACAAGAGTTTACAAGTTTTGACAGTAAAGCAGTGGCTCGGGAAACTAGAAAGGAAAAAGACCTGTCACAAGTTGTTATATATATGAAGGAAGGCTGGCCAAACAGAAAAATAATTGAAGAGGAATTGAAAGTGTTCGAGAGTAGAAAAGATGAGTTGACAAAGGAACTCATGACACGGGAATACCTGTAGTATCTATGTTTATTGAGGGCTAGACCGAGACTGCCGACACTCAGGCATACACCTTATTACAGTCTCTTACTATACTCTATTTACATACAGTCCACTTTCGAAATAATGGACATTCTAACTGTTATTATGATAACATAAGGATGTGTGATATTTATTTACATCACGAATGCATGGCGAACGGAGGTGGACCGTACACGATAAGAATGCGGAGAAAAATAAGCATGAGAGAGAAAGAGATTAAAAGCCTAGAAAAAAAAAACCATGTGGGTATTATACTTACGTCCATGACAGTAGATAGGAATCATTAAAACAAGGAAGGGATGTAGTGTATAGAACACAGAGTGTAGAACCCCGGATAGCATGGTGTTGACATAATAAAGGTATACCGGGTCAGAGGACCGGGATTTCATTCATTGGGGAACCCTGACTGAGGCCGGACGTAGAGTAGGCACAGATAGAGAGATACGGAAAGCGTGCATCACTACACGACTGATGATCCAGTCAGTATGACATCAGAAAAACAACGATTTAAAAGCGGAAAACCAGTTGTACGTAAGATTGAAATCACCAGTAAGTATTGCACAAAATAAATTGATATAGCTGTGAAAATTATTTTATGTTGCCATTGATGGATGATTTTATTTCTGTAGATATATCCGTTAACTCGATCAAACACAACAAGAGTCCTGACATTTCGGATCGTGGTATGGATATGCCGGTCATTCTTATAGAAGACGCTGATAAGAGTGTCAACACTGTTGAAGCTCAAGAGCAAGAAACTGCTACTGTCAATCACATTGTGCAAGATGCTGTAACGTTCCGGCTAGACCGGGTGGAGTGTGGGGTGCTAGGATACCCGGTGTAGACGGCAAACGGGTCTGGGGGTCTCGTCCCCCTCCACCGTATGCTTGGCCTGCCGGTAAGGTTTGAGAGAAATGACCAAGAGCCAGGTTTTGATTGAATAATATATAAAGTTTATTCCTTAGGACTACAGGTAGCTGGAGGCTTTGGTTCCAGCCTATAAAAGAAAAGAAAATAAAAAAAATAGTTAAACACAAGAAGTATGTTGCACAAGAAAATAGCGTTATCTAATACTTAAGATCTATGAGAACTAAATCTACAAATGTCGGCTAGTGGCTTAGGCCAAGGATAGCAAAGCTAGGATGTCTAGGTTAAATGCAAGAACGAGTAAAGAAAAATAATATTACAGCAAAATAAATGCAAGAACGAGTAAAGGAAATAACATAAAAGAAATAAGTGAAAGAATCGAGAGTCTATCAGTGACTCGATGCGGTATCCCGCGAGATAGTTTAGTTAAGTGTAAAGCAATAAAAGGAAGTCAGAGACCAAATGGTGGCTCTATGCGATATATACGCCTTTGGCGGAAGTTACAGGAAGCTTTCCTTTTCTTGGCTTAAACCTGCGTAATGTATTAAATAACTAGTAAGCTAACTTTGTATAATATATTTATAATCAATCGAATATCGGTATCTAGAAGTTAAGTGGCTATACGGTGACTCTAGTATTTTACGAATTCGCGACCTAGTGCGGAAACGGTGATAGAGGTGAAGCCTCTATCGAAATACGCGAACGCGCCTAGCGGTCCGGGGTCTCTTCCCGCGGTCCGTACGTCTATAAGACGGAGCTCAGTCTGGTGGCCGTAGGTAGGCTGTTGTCCAGAGCGAACTGATTAGTCGCCTCGTTAGGTGAGCTTATATGTGCGCTGGCGGTGGCTTTTACTCGCGAGAGAGTAGCCGCCGCGCGGCGCGGTCAGGTACTCGTGTATAGGCAGTGCTGCCTCTAATTGTAGCGAGACGATACCTAATTGTCTAGTTTACAGGTGTCTGTTTTGCCGGAGGTATCGTCTCGTTACAATGCTACTGTTGTTGATGATAATGATAAACAAGGAACCAGTACTGCCAGTGATATGAACCAGCAAATTGATAATCAGAAGGAACAAGTTAATAATGCTGGAAGTCGATCTGTTGAACTACGCTGTGAACGCTGCTGCCGTAAGTGCAATTTAATTTTAATATTTTTCATATTTCTCGGTCGAATATATTCTATAGCTATATTCTGATTGAGATCCTCAAGCAATGAAAATTTCAGATAACCGACTACAATATAATGAGTGCATTATGGAAAAAAAAACTATTAATATAATTTGGTAAACGGTGAAGTATGCCTTTCTGTTAACAGCTGCATGTCGATCAAAGCTTGATTCGATTTTACGGAAACCGGACACATTAATTTTGAGTCAGGTGAATGCCGTTGACACCATTCAACTTCATGAAAACACTACACTTCTACCGGAATTTTCTATTTCAAAGGTTGAAAGATTGATAAAATTCAACAACACATTGAAACATAGTGAAAAAGCACGCACGCAATATGTAAACACTGTTTTCATTATTATCAACTTTACACAATTTATGGTTGATTTATCTACGAACTCATTATTTTTCTCAATCGAGTACATTACTTTTATTTTTTCTTTTTCTTAGCAAATCAACTACATTTTTATAGATTCGATCATAAAAATTGATTGATTTATTGATGATTTATAGCTGCTATATTTTTGCAGGCGAGACTGATTACGATGAGAGGAGGTCCTAATGGAAAGAAGCACGTCCGTGACATATTAGGGTATATTTTAACCGATCAGTTGTGTTGCGAGTTGTCCTGGAGTGGACAAAAAAATACTGTAGGTGTTAAAGAAATGGAATTTGTTGATCTTCTGACAGGTGAGTTCATTTTTGCATTTGAATGAAATTTAGCCAAAAAATATATTTCGTCTGAAATCTTGTGTAAGACTATGAAAATTTCTCATTGAGAATTTATCCAAACCTTTGATTTAAATAACATTCCGCTCACGTATGAATTTCATTGAAATAAATAATTCCTTACAAAAAAGAGTTCAAATTATTTTTATCTATCTGGACAAATATTTTCATAATTTTTCTAGACACAATTGTTAATTCAAATCCACGGTGCACGTTACCAGAAATACAAGGTGCGGTTCAGTCCTGGCTCCAACATGGCAGTGATCGTGTCAAGTATTCCGAAAAAAGACATAATAAGGCCCAAAATGTGCAAAAAAAATGTTAATAAGACATTTTAATAACAACACCAAAAAGCTGTGAAATAATCTAACAATTAATAGTAGGTATAAATCTTTTCGGAGAACTAGACACAATTGAAATCTGTGGGTCAAATTATATACTCATGATTAGATTATGAAGTTTATCCGTTGGTTCAACCAGAAATTACGTGTTCTTAATGTACAGTTACACAAATTGAGTGAGAAGAAATAGAGAAAAAATTGATCTTTGCAAGAGAGAAAAAAAAATGTCAATACGATACGGAGTCCCATCCATTAGGATGTAATAAGCATCAAACTTTCTTGTCCATTAACATCATGAGTCTATCTCAAAGCTATAAAGATAAGATATGCTTTGAATCTTATATCGATATCAGGACTCGGCAAAAAATTTCATCCCGGAAAGTGGGTGTACCATTTTTAGATTTGTTGACCACTTGAATCCAAGCGCGGTCAAACTCTAATTGACGAGTACCTAAAGCAAATGAAAAAAAAAAAAAAAATATCAAATGATTGGCGATCAAAACAGCTTATTTTTATCTTCCAATAAGCCGATTAGGTACTTTTCATTTTTTAGGTATTACAGTATCAGTTTCAAGGATTCGCAAAGATCAAATTTTTGCTATCGCTACCTAAGTTGTAAGAAAACACCATCTTTTTCTAAGCAGTATGAGTACGGAGTGCGGGCAGAGGTTAAAGTTTTTCCAGCTAATCAAATCCACATTAAGATTAAATAATTAATTAATTATTAATCCTACTATTGAGATTTTTATCTACTATTTCTTATTTATGTTGAACAAAGAGTTTAATATTTTTGTTTCTGCGTACTAATAGTTTTTTTTTTTTTTGAAACTTTACTATGTTCAATATTCAGAAATATATTATTGTAAAAAGACAGTGATCCCATATGTATATCTATATCTATATAGGGTCGAGCGGGGCAAAGCGGGGTAGGCGGGTAAAATGGGGTGGCCAAAAAATTTTGATAAAATTTTTTTTTTTTCTCTAAATATGTCTCTTAAGGGGGGGGGGGGGGTAAGGTTAATTCGGTGAAAAAAAGCCATGTTTTTGAGATTTTCTTCTGGCGATGCAGATAGTGTTAGTTGATTTAGTCAATGTCTATATAATAATGCAACATTTGAACCATATTTTCATAAATTTTCATTGCAAAATATTGAAAATTGAGCAAGTGACAGTGAATCTGCGGAGGCGCCTCGGAAAAAAGTGGTTTCGCGGTGTTCATCATAACTCGATAGAGAATCATCTGAAACAAAAAAACCAAAATGCATTTGTTAAAGGAAAGGTTTTTCGAGGTAATGACGAGAGGATTTTTTTTTTTTCGATTTTTCAATTTTTCGTAGCCCTTGGAAGCCAAACAACCAATTTCCGCTAAAAAAAATCGGCTATTTGTTGTTGTAAAATTGATAATTATTAGAAAAAAAAAAATCCTCTCGTCATTACCTCGAGAAACATCTCCTTTAACAAATGCATTTTGGTTTTTTCGTTTCAAATGATTCTCTATCGAGTTATGATGAACACCACTTTTTTTCGAGGCACGTCCGGAGATTCACTGTCACTCGCTCAATTTTCAATATTTTGCAATGAAAATTTATGAAAATATTGTTCAAATGTTGCATTATTATATAGACATTGACTCAATCAACTAACACTATCTGCATGGCCAAAAAAAATCTTGAAAACATGGCTTTTTTTCTTACCGAAATAACCTTACCCCCCCCCTTAAATGGTCAAAAATAGTTTCTAACACCATTTTACGTTATATTATTCAATGAAATAAATTTCGAAAATATATATTTTTTTCGAAAATATTATATACTTTGTTTTCTTTTTTTTTTCACGAGTCACTCAGGTACAGAATGTACTTATTTTATCCAGTAATAGTTAATTCTACAAGATAAATCCGATATATCCAAATTTCGGATTGAATTTAAAAATTTTTAAAGTTGAAATTTTTTTTTTAACGGCAACTAAAAAATCGTTTTATTTTCTTTGAATGTGATTTAAAAAAAGAAAATTCAGCATATTTAAACCCCCGAAAACTGAATATATATATATAGTGTTACACGGGGTGCGTCCACCCCTTGTATTGCTTTATATTCACTCATTTCATAGCCACCCGAACTCCCATGTATTAAACATAGCAGTAATAATTATCAAACATCTTTTCACAAAACAACCAACTGATGTTACCATAGGACTCTTGTTTATGACAGTCCTGTCTCAGACGTTAAACGAGACACTTGTATCTTACTGAATATAATCCAATCTGCTCTGACCATTAATTTGTGTCTCCAAGTCTGTTTATTTCACTCAGGGACTCACTAGCTCAATTTAAAAGGTAACTCCTAAAGTTACATTTGGTGTCAGAAGTGGGATCGTTTCTGAGTCCGATAAGCTGATTTGTTTGGTGCATTTCTTTTGGTTTTTGCCGATTGCTTGTATTCAAAAGCTATAAGCTTTCGTTGCCTTATTCGCAAAAAGAATCCAACAAATCTGCTCATTATGAGCATTCGACGAAATACTCGTCGCCAAGGATCCCCTGCTGCCGCTGCATCGAACTCGAACCAAGTACCACGGGCGGAAGAAATGGAGGCCAGCCCGATCACCGCCCTGGTACAACTTCTGCAGCAGCAGGCTGCCCAACAAGCTGCCCAGCAAGCAGCCCAACTGGCTGCCCAGGAACGGCAACAAGCTGCTCAGGCCGAGCAGCAAGCCGCCCAACTCGCCGCACAAGAACGCCAACAAGCCGCCCAGCTGGCAGCTCAACAGGCGGCTCAAGCTGCCCAGACCGAGCAGCAAGCTCTCCTCTTACAGATACTCCAGGATCAACGTCTGGATCGAGAGCGGTCGGAAGGACGTTTGGTGGAAGTGCTGCAGGACCAGCAACAATCCTTTTCTCAAATCCTTTCCACTCTGAGGGACGGCCGACGAGGATCCGGAGACGAGCCCCAGCCTATCCAGCCCTTGACGGAGCCTATCCCCTCTACCTCTTCCTGCCTGCCGACCGAAACTCCCACTTCTTTAAGGTCTGTGCCGCCTATTAGGGAAACCGCTCCCCCACATATGCTTGCTTCTATTTTGCCGGTCGAGCGCGACCAGATTGTCCGCGATTCGGGCTTGGTCGGTGCTCCTTCCCAAAGACCGGGTAATTTCTCTACAGATCGCATTAACTTAACCTCAAACACTGACAGCAACGCAGACGGTTGTCAAAAACGCTCGAGCAATCTAAAACCGCCTACTTTTGAAGGTGATAGGCCGAATTCGAATGTCAATTTTCAGTAGTCGCGCAACTGAATAATTGGGATTCAGTCACGAAAGCCGGAAATTTAGTGAATTGCCTTAAAGGCTCCGCGTCTAGTGTCCTTTCTACCTTGACCCCGACGGAAATCTACGATTTCGAAAAGATCAGCTCCGCCTTGAGACTCAGGTTCGGGAACGAGCACCTGACTAAGCTCTTCCTCACTCAATTTAATACGAGACGACAACGGAGGGACGAGGATCTCGCCACCCTCGGACACGACATAGAACGTTTGTCGCGTATAGCTTTACCCTTGAGTGACGAGACAACTCGTGAAACACTAGCTACAGACCGATTTATAAACGCCATCATTGACGCCGAATTAAAATACGCCCTGAGCGTGGCGGGCCCCTCTACCCTTCGGCAAGCCATAATTAAAGCTTTAGAACTAGATGCATTGAGTAAACAATATTTAGGATCCGGCCGCGTTCGACAGGTCGAGGTGGTAAAGCCAACCCCCGAAGAATCCAAAGATGACGAAAGGAGATCTTCTCCCTCTGAGCAGGATCGCAGACGTCACATAAATGAGGATTACAGAGAATGCAAATACTGTAAAAAACGCGGTCATGCCATTGAGCAATGCCTAACCTTACGAAGCAGAAATCGAGTAAACGGACATAACTTCAGACCTTCGAATCAACTTTCTTGGCGAAATAACGACTATAACCCTAATTTCAATTCTAATCAGGATCGCAATCCTGCCCAGGGAGAGAGACTCCCTTTCAATAGCTCTCGTGCGAATTCCCGGCAGAATTGGAGAGACAACGACACTCGGGATCGAGATAAGCCTCAGGAGGCGTAGAGTTTTTAACATCGCTTTTTTTAACCATTCGATTTCAGCGTTCAATCACAATCTCAATAGGTTAGGAAATTATTTAATTTTCAGGTTGGCTTTGCAACCCTGAACATAGTAGACAGTCTCTCGGAATTCTCGCGTTTGTTATTTGTTCCTCCTTCGTTACGATTAGAGCGTTGTCTCTCCAGCGTTGGCTGCTAATTCATACAGAGATCCGAGCTGATTGCTCTCACTTATCGTCTAGGGTTAGGATTTTAACCTTTTTCCCTTGAGAGTCCTAGGTGCTTTCCCACCTATCCCAAAGAAACGACGCGGAACCCGCAAAACGGAACAAGAAGTGGCTTCGATTCCCCAGAATTCTCCTTTAGTTTACACAGGATAAAGATAAGATCGTTCCATTTTAACCTCTGACTTAATTCACTAGTTATTCCTTATTATTCATGTTTCGATGAAATTATCATAAACTGGAAGTGATCTGACGATCAGAGGATCAGTACGTTTAATCTTTCCTTCCATTCGTACTCACGTCTGTCCTCCAATCTAGGGTGTGCTGTTTTCCTGTTCTTTTGGTTCCACCTGGGTGCAGTTCGTGAATCCTGATCCCTGTTTTCCTGCTGCGGACCTTACCTGACTCTCCTGACTCTCCCCGACGGATCACAAACTGACTTCACCCCCAGGCGGCTTCCAGTTTTCCAGACACCCCTTCTTCTCCAAGGACGGACTTCACTTCAACTCTACACTTCAGCCTGACTAGGCGAAGACCTTTTTATACCAAATATTGTTGTGAATTTGTAACCAAACTACCTTCTCAGGTTTTCTGTGGTTTCCCTCGAGGCTTAGGATGGAATTACAGGTAGTTTAGGGAAGATTTCAAATACTTTAAGCATTTTAAAGTCTGATCCACAGCTCTCAGTTCACTCTTCCCTTAGCAGATAACACACTCGCTATTCGCTTACTAAAGAGTCGGGTCGCCTCTTCCCTTCAGGGGGGGGCAGTGTTACACGGGGTGCGTCCACCCCTTGTATTGCTTTATATTCACTCATTTCATAGCCACCCGAACTCCCATGTATTAAACATAGCAGTAATAATTATCAAACATCTTTTCACAAAACAACCAACTGATGTTACCATAGGACTCTTGTTTATGACAGTCCTGTCTCAGACGTTAAACGAGACACTTGTATCTTACTGAATATAATCCAATCTGCTCTGACCATTAATTTGTGTCTCCAAGTCTGTTTATTTCACTCAGGGACTCACTAGCTCAATTTAAAAGGTAACTCCTAAAGTTACAATATATATATATATATAGGGGAGAGTGGTCCTGAGTCGGCACTGCGGGTTGAGCCGGCACCATAGTGTTTCTCAGAGATGGCTTGCATGTCGGCTCAAATATTTTGTCGTATGATATGTTGGTAAACACTGACGTAAATTAGCCCCACAGTCGTCAGTGTGGATTGTGCTACGTAGCGTGAGCGCACTTATTATTTTCGTTTGTGACAGAATTTCATTTTCGGTATTTATTCAGAAGCAGCAACAGGTATCCAAATATTCCAAAAATTCGAAATTGGGAAGTGCATTGGTTTCTTTATTCAATGCACTGATTGATGGGCTATGTCAATTTTCGATTCGAATTTGGTCGCGTGCGTAATCACGCGAAACTTGTAAAAAGTCGAGGTTGTCTTGAGTTGGCACCAAATAGGTGGTCCTGAGCCGGCACCAATTTTTTTGATCTTATTGCTTTTTTGTATTGTTCTGTTATGTTTTTTTTTTTTGTCGTTTTCGGTGTTTTTCCTTTATACTCATCGGACGCAATTTCAAACGCAAGTCAGAAAAGTGTGATACCCGTGTACTTTTACGCGCGGTGGCAGCCATGAAGTTGGGCATGTAATAATATATAATATAAAATTGGACAAAAAGTGCATGTTTTATTCTTCCAAATGGTGCAAATTCGTCCATTTCCTGTTGAAAGCAGTTGTCAGTTAGAGAATCTGCGCTTTTTCTTGCATTTGAGTGAAAAAAATGGGGTGCCGACTCAAGAACACTATTTTGAGAAATGCTCAAAATGTACTTTTACACTTCGCACTGTATTCTGACTGCAAAAGGTACACTACCCTTTCCTCAATGACATAGAATTGTAGGCAAACGATCGCTCTACTTAACTAAACACTTAGCAGCGCTATAAAATCCGATTTACCTTCTGTTTTCGGACAAAAGTCTTACTGGGCCCACTCAGGACCACTCTCCCCTATATATATATATATATATTGTTACAAAGGGTGCGTCCACCCTTTGTATTGCTTTATATCGATTCATTTCATAGCCACCCGAACTCGCATGTATTAAACATCACAGTAATAATTACCAAACATCTTCTGATAAAACAACTAAACGATGTAACCAGCGATAGCCAATTTGTCAACAGTCTCGTCTCAGACATTAACCGAGACACTTGTATCTTGCTGAATATAACCTAATCTGCTCTTACCATTAATTTGTGTCTCCAAGTCTGATTATTTCACTCAGGGACTCATAGCTCAATTAAAAGGTAACTCCTAAAGTTACAATATATGGGCAATTCTCCACTATTGGGAAACTTCACACGCAAAGTCGTCCGATGAAATCATTTCTTAAAAATCAGAAAAAAGCTGTGGAAGAGGCAGCTTGAGGGCTAGGTTTTCCTACTTCTGTAGTGAGTCGATTGATTTCTTTATATGCACGAAATATTACTTATATATACTGTTAAATTTGGTCCAGGGGACTGTTTTTAATGGTCAGGGACAACCAGAAATGGCTGTTTTTAAATGAAAAATATGAAATTAAAAAAAAAAATCTTCAACCATTATCAACATCCATTATTATATTTTTCAATTCATTGGTAAAAATATACATGGACTAATCGGAAAATTATGAAAACGCTCGCATTCACCGATAACTTGGGTCTGTGACACACCAGGGGACTGTGTTTTTGAATGTTTAAGAGGGAATAAAACAAATATTTGTTCAGAAATCTAACTTCGTACGCAGTTAGCTTATTAGAACTAATACGGATTTCAATTTTCAATGATAGTTTGAAAAAATATAAATAGATATGTAGTGTTTATTTGTTGAGGACATCGAATTTCCCAATAGTGGAGAATTGCCCATATAGGGGAAGGCGGGGCAAGACGGGGTACTTAAGAAAGTATTCAGTTTTCGGGGGTTTAAATATGCTGAATTTTCTTTTTTTAAATCACATTCAAAGAAAATAAAACGATTTTTTAGTTGCCGTTAAAAAAAAAATTTCAACTTTTAAAATTTTTAAATTCAATCCGAAATTTGGATATATCGGATTTATCTTGTAGAATTAACTATTACTGGATAAAATAAGTACATTCTGTACCTGAGTGACTCGTGAAAAAAAAAGAAAACAAAGTATATAATATTTTCGAAAAAAATATATATTTTCGAAATTTATTTCATTGAATAATATAACGTAAAATGATGTTAGAAACTATTTTTGACCATTTAAGGGGGGGGGGGTAAGGTTATTTCGGTAAGAAAAAAAGCCATGTTTTCAAGATTTTTTTTTGGCCATGCAGATAGTGTTAGTTGATTTAGTCAATGTCTATATAATAATGCAACATTTGAACAATATTTTCATAAATTTTCATTGCAAAATATTGAAAATTGAGCGAGTGACAGTGAATCTCCGGACGTGCCTCGGAAAAAGTGGTGTTCATCATAACTCGATAGAGAATCATTTGAAACGAAAAAACCAAAATGCATTTGTTAAAGGAGATGTTTCTCGAGGTAATGACGAGAGGATTTTTTTTTTTCTAATAATTATCAATTTTACAACAACAAATAGCCGATTTTTTTTAGCGGAAATTGGTTGTTTGGCTTCGAAGGGCTACGAAAAATTGAAAAATCGAAAAAAAAAAAATCCTCTCGTCATTACCTCGAAAAACCTTTCCTTTAACAAATGCATTTTGGTTTTTTTGTTTCAGATGATTCTCTATCGAGTTATGATGAACACCGCGAAACCACTTTTTTCCGAGGCGCCTCCGCAGATTCACTGTCACTTGCTCAATTTTCAATATTTTGCAATGAAAATTTATGAAAATATGGTTCAAATGTTGCATTATTATATAGACATTGACTAAATCAACTAACACTATCTGCATCGCCAGAAGAAAATCTCAAAAACATGGCTTTTTTTCACCGAATTAACCTTACCCCCCCCCCCTTAAGAGACATATTTAGAGAAAAAAAAAAAATTTTATCAAAATTTTTTGGCCACCCCATTTTACCCGCCTACCCCGCTTTGCCCCGCTCGACCCTATATAGATATAGATATACATATGGGATCACTGTCTTTTTACAATAATATATTTCTGAATATTGAACATAGTAAAGTTTCAAAAAAAAAAAAAACTATTAGTACGCAGAAACAAAAATATTAAACTCTTTGTTCAACATAAATAAGAAATAGTAGATAAAAATCTCAATAGTAGGATTAATAATTAATTAATTATTTAATCTTAATGTGGATTTGATTAGCTGGAAAAACTTTAACCTCTGCCCGCACTCCGTACTCATACTGCTTAGAAAAAGATGGTGTTTTCTTACAACTTAGGTAGCGATAGCAAAAATTTGATCTTTGCGAATCCTTGAAACTGATACTGTAATACCTAAAAAATGAAAAGTACCTAATCGGCTTATTGGAAGATAAAAATAAGCTGTTTTGATCGCCAATCATTTGATATTTTTTTTTTTTTTTTCATTTGCTTTAGGTACTCGTCAATTAGAGTTTGACCGCGCTTGGATTCAAGTGGTCAACAAATCTAAAAATGGTACACCCACTTTCCGGGATGAAATTTTTTGCCGAGTCCTGATATCGATATAAGATTCAAAGCATATCTTATCTTTATAGCTTTGAGATAGACTCATGATGTTAATGGACAAGAAAGTTTGATGCTTATTACATCCTAATGGATGGGACTCCGTATCGTATTGACATTTTTTTTTCTCTCTTGCAAAGATCAATTTTTTCTCTATTTCTTCTCACTCAATTTGTGTAACTGTACATTAAGAACACGTAATTTCTGGTTGAACCAACGGATAAACTTCATAATCTAATCATGAGTATATAATTTGACCCACAGATTTCAATTGTGTCTAGTTCTCCGAAAAGATTTATACCTACTATTAATTGTTAGATTATTTCACAGCTTTTTGGTGTTGTTATTAAAATGTCTTATTAACATTTTTTTTGCACATTTTGGGCCTTATTATGTCTTTTTTCGGAATACTTGACACGATCACTGCCATGTTGGAGCCAGGACTGAACCGCACCTTGTATTTCTGGTAACGTGCACCGTGGATTTGAATTAACAATTGTGTCTAGAAAAATTATGAAAATATTTGTCCAGATAGATAAAAATAATTTGAACTCTTTTTTGTAAGGAATTATTTATTTCAATGAAATTCATACGTGAGCGGAATGTTATTTAAATCAAAGGTTTGGATAAATTCTCAATGAGAAATTTTCATAGTCTTACACAAGATTTCAGACGAAATATATTTTTTGGCTAAATTTCATTCAAATGCAAAAATGAACTCACCTGTCAGAAGATCAACAAATTCCATTTCTTTAACACCTACAGTATTTTTTTGTCCACTCCAGGACAACTCGCAACACAACTGATCGGTTAAAATATACCCTAATATGTCACGGACGTGCTTCTTTCCATTAGGACCTCCTCTCATCGTAATCAGTCTCGCCTGCAAAAATATAGCAGCTATAAATCATCAATAAATCAATCAATTTTTATGATCGAATCTATAAAAATGTAGTTGATTTGCTAAGAAAAAGAAAAAATAAAAGTAATGTACTCGATTGAGAAAAATAATGAGTTCGTAGATAAATCAACCATAAATTGTGTAAAGTTGATAATAATGAAAACAGTGTTTACATATTGCGTGCGTGCTTTTTCACTATGTTTCAATGTGTTGTTGAATTTTATCAATCTTTCAACCTTTGAAATAGAAAATTCCGGTAGAAGTGTAGTGTTTTCATGAAGTTGAATGGTGTCAACGGCATTCACCTGACTCAAAATTAATGTGTCCGGTTTCCGTAAAATCGAATCAAGCTTTGATCGACATGCAGCTGTTAACAGAAAGGCATACTTCACCGTTTACCAAATTATATTAATAGTTTTTTTTTCCATAATGCACTCATTATATTGTAGTCGGTTATCTGAAATTTTCATTGCTTGAGGATCTCAATCAGAATATAGCTATAGAATATATTCGACCGAGAAATATGAAAAATATTAAAATTAAATTGCACTTACGGCAGCAGCGTTCACAGCGTAGTTCAACAGATCGACTTCCAGCATTATTAACTTGTTCCTTCTGATTATCAATTTGCTGGTTCATATCACTGGCAGTACTGGTTCCTTGTTTATCATTATCATCAACAACAGTAGCATCTTGCACAATGTGATTGACAGTAGCAGTTTCTTGCTCTTGAGCTTCAACAGTGTTGACACTCTTATCAGCGTCTTCTATAAGAATGACCGGCATATCCATACCACGATCCGAAATGTCAGGACTCTTGTTGTGTTTGATCGAGTTAACGGATATATCTACAGAAATAAAATCATCCATCAATGGCAACATAAAATAATTTTCACAGCTATATCAATTTATTTTGTGCAATACTTACTGGTGATTTCAATCTTACGTACAACTGGTTTTCCGCTTTTAAATCGTTGTTTTTCTGATGTCATACTGACTGGATCATCAGTCGATTCATCAGAAAAATCTTCATACTCTAGTGGCTGCGTATCTAAGGGACTGTTATCGACTCCAGTTATATACTTGAAAAAAGTTTTCGAATCGTTTTCAATAGTTTTTGAGCTGATACCTGTCACAAACAATTTAAAATACTCAGAGTAATATTCACTTTTCGTTATCCGAATATATACAGGGTGATTCACTGCTATCGAGCCAAATTAAGTGGGTAGGTTCCTTGAGGAATTTTAAGACAAATATTAATTAGCGAGAAATTCGAGAGATCAACGATGTCCGAGTTATCGAATATTCCAGTTGTCCACTGCTCCATAGTTTTCGGCAGCCAGGTCATCCGCTACATAGTTTTTTGCCGGCTACGTCAACCACGAAAAGGTTTTTTTTTCTTATTATTTTTTTTTTCTAGGTTTCAAGTTTTCGCTGAGGAATTTTCGCCTTAATCTCAAATCACCCAAGGAACCTACCCACTTAATTTGGTTTGGTAGCAGTGAATCACCCTGTATATATAAAGAGTTAATATCGTACCTTCTGCAGTGTCGTCACTACTAGATCCACCATCTGAGTTTGCTTTATTGCGTACTGGTGCTTTTCGTGAACGTTTCACTAACACTTCGTTCTTGTTAGTGATGTTTTGCCAAGATACTTCGTCACTCGTTGAAATATCAACAGCAGCAATTTCTACTGCCCTAGCAATATCGAAGTTTACTTGAAGAAAAAAAAATTGGATTCAAATAAGAAATATTGAAAATGTTAGAATTTTATTAATAATAATGAACGCTTCAAATGTTTCATAATTATTCATGATTTCATTAATAGAAAAAAATTCTACTAAAATTAAAGTTGGATTAACAGCAAATAGTGAGATATTTTATAAATAATACAATAGAACTTACTGTAGGGTCCTAGCAGCTTGGTATATTTGACGGATAGCCAATTATCTTTGGGTTTTGTCCCTTTCTTGGGAGCCGCAGTGGCATTGTCATTTTTGCAAGGCCATTTGATACACCGCAGTTCTTTATTTATCCAACACTCTGGCACGGTCGCACACCAATCCTCACAAAACGCAACAAAATACATCTAGATGAAAGGAATATTAATGTCAATAAGAGTGAATGTGAGGTTGTTTTTTTTTTTTGCTTCTACATAACTACATATTAGGGTGGTCCGAAAAAAACATTTTTTCTTTTTCTTTAAGTCTTATGATCTCGAAAGTTTCTTTTAGGTATAAAAAGAATTCTCCTGAAAGCGCAGCTCGATATCTCAACTCTACGAGACGCTCAACGATTTTCCGTTTTTCCATCTAAATAACACATGAAACATTTTTTTTTTTTTTTCGTTTTTTCCACATAAAACTCCGAAAAAAATTTGTTATTTCAATTTTGATCTACATATTCTTGTAGGAAATTTAATTATCTACAAAAAAGCTCTGATATATTTTTGTCGGAATCTCAACAGATAAAAAGTTATCAGGCTTTGAACGCTCGCAATCAAATGAAATCTAACAAAGTATGATTTTAGATTCCAAATTGTATCACAATGAATCTGATTATGTAATTATACTGCAAGTAATGACTCAATAAGGGTTAAAATAAATACATATTAATGTAAATATTAGCTTGCGTTCTAGTCGGATAGAAATTTGATAATCATCCTGAAATCATATCCGGTTAAATTTAATAGAGTTGCAAGGGTTTAAAGCCTGATATGACTTTTTACCTGTTAAGATTACAAGAAAACCTTATATAAGACCTTTTTTATAGTGAATTAAATTTCCTACAAGAATATGTGGATCAAAATTGAAATAACAATTTTTTTCGGAGATTTATGCGGAAAAAACGAAAAAAAAAAAAATGTTTCATGTGTTATTTAGATGGGAAAACGGAAAATCGTTGAGCGTCTCATAGAGTTGAGATATCGAGCTGCGCTTTTAGGAGAATTCTTTTTATACCTGAAAGAAACTTTCGAGATCATGAAGAATTTTGTTTTTTAACCACCCTATACTACATATACTTATCAATTAAACATCTAAAACAGTATTGATCTTTTGATTATTCGTCATACGCTATGAAATAATTATTAATTTTGAATAAAGATATAATATACTTACTTCAGATATCTCTACTTTTCACAATAAATCACAATAATTGTATGCACTAGTGTTTTCGGATACGAGACTCGAGAGCACAAATCAGCAGTTCATTCACGCACGAGTGTGAAGGCCCAATGAGCCCAAAGACGAGCTGACGCAACCGCGACGTCCAGGTCGAGCCGAACGTATAATGCCGTAGTCCCACAAGTATAGGGGATACCCTGCCGTGGGCTCATGTATTAAACTCTATTTTTCGATACAGTATGCATAAAATCTGATATTACGCGTTGTCCTCTTCAAATAATAGTATATTATCGTAATATATAAAAAGTCGTAAATGGATACATTATTCTTTTGATTTGTAGTGTGGAATATTCATGTTAATGCAGAATGAATCAATGGGAAAAAATAAAAATACTCATCACAAGGCACACAAACAGCTTTTTGTAAAACATCATTCGCACTAATTTTTTTAGAATTTGACCACTCATTTCCACCGACTATATGGAGTGATTTCGAATCAATGGGGTAATTTTCTAAATTTTTTGGATCGATTAACGTTTGTCCTTTCAAAATGATTTCATCATTTTTTACATAAATATTTTCAATGCGAAGAATATCGTAATTCACAACATAACAAAATGAATCACAAAGTCGGTGAGCGGAAAGTTTAAACTTTCCATAATTAATTTCAGTATATGAAGGAACTCTTTCACTTTTAGACTTTTGAGTATTAAACTTTGACACTTTAGGTTTGATAAAAACCTTGTTAATTTTTTGTTGATAGCCACAATTAGCTCGTTCTTCGAGTCGCTTATGTAGCTGCTGTAATGGTTTCTCGCCTTTTTTTAGGATGTTTTTGAGAAAATATAAAAAACTTTCGAACGAAAAAGCACTAAATGAATCCAAATGACCGAATTTTAACACATCATCAGCTAGATGGAGTAAATTATGGACATTATACACCGCAAAGTTTTTTCCATACAACTTTATGGATTCATTAAAGTAGTTCGGCCGTCGTATGACTAGTCAAGTTGGCAACTAATTTATATTGATTAAATTTAGGTCTAAATTATTACTAAAATTAATAAACACTTACATTGAAAATATTTTCATCACGTGAATGTAATAAAATGCTTTAAAAATTTCTTAAAGATGAAATTTATACTTCAACTTGACTAGTTAAGCGATTGAGTCCGCCATGATTGTAATAATGTTCGGATAAAGTCGGATTGTTGCCCCTCTCACCCCCGCCATGCCGACACCGTTGACATTTAAGTTTCTCGAGAAAAATTTGAAATTTCCGCGATTACCGACTCTGTCCGAAGTGTCAATCAGCTGTTACCAGCAGTGCAACGTAATGTCTGTCATCCGCTTCCGACACGTCAATGCAAAAGTTTTTTTCTGTTTTCTTTTTTAAAAGCGTGGTAAGGTAATGTTTTTTTGAAATAAACAGAATCTGTGATGAATTTTCTTTATGATGGAAACTTTTCTAAAGCTCAATCACCGATTAGTTTTTTTACAGTTAACATTATTGTGAGTTTTTCCATAAGGTACTGTGTTAAAAATCAAAATTTTAAAATTGGATAATTCGAAATTTTGCCCGGCAAGAGGCCCCGAAAATGTGCTTATTGTAATCAAGGGACTTTGTACTATCATTTACCGCAAAAATTGGTGAACATTCACCGTACTTCTTCAAATGGCCGAACTACTTTAACAAAATAATGCAATAAACTTCTCGCACACTCATTGTTACGTGTACAATCAGTTTCATCACATAAAATTCTGATTGCACAGTGTAAACTATTAAAATGATACGAGTATTCAGCTGGCAAATGTTTTTTTAGAGCAATTGGACCCACATATAACAAAAATAATCGCAGTTCGGTTGCTTTCCATCGATCTATTTCATCTAAGCCTCGAGTTTTTCTAACAAATTCTGAAGGTATCCAGTTCTTAATTGAGGTCAACCAATCCGAAATTTCTTGGAATATTCTGTGACTGAATTTGAGTAATTTTTTTTCTTCAAGACGCCATCCTTTGACCCACCAGTTTATTAGTTTTTTCGCAACTCCAAGACACACGAGATGCATGTATTCTACAGGAAATTGAGAAACCATACCAACTCCTGCTTCTTCAAATTTAGATTTTCCTGTGTGATGTTCTTCATTATGTCGTTCAATGAAATTATCATCAGTACGTAATGCTGCATCCATCTCCAAAAATCTCATTCGATAGTCTTTGTAATCACCCTCTTGCATGCATTTACCACAGCCATAATATCCAGTATGACCTTTCGTGTGTGTTACATAAGACCGAGCAGGTGAATCACAGATGATGGCTCTTAGTATCACGTAAAATTGATGATTATCATATTGGAAACCTTTTTCTTGCAAAATTTTGTATTCATTGATAAATTCTTCGAGATATTTATCACACTTATCTGGCTTGTTGAGTCCATGATATACTCCAATAACAAAAGGTGCGGCAATTTTTGGAAAAACTTCAGCCAATATCGGATACAATTGACTTTTTGAACTTTTTGATATGGGTAATCCATCAATATGGACATTTATCTGGATATTCGTAGTAAACTTATTTATACCGATAGCTTTCAATTGGTCAATCAATCCCCGTTGTAAACCATAATGAAAATATTCCCCAGGTGAAACAGGCCGGATAGCTGTACTTGTAGGTGTATTTAATAAGGTACGAGGATCTGCCGGAAGTTTTTTCAACTCTTCTATTGACTCTACATTACCAAGAATTTTTAATAGAGCCCCGGTTGCTGCTTGACTGATGTTGAATTGGCATTTCCAGTGTGCTATTTTAAGTCCTAAATCAACTCTTGTATCAACCTCGGGAAGTTTATTTATTACAAAATTGATATTTTCCGCTATTGAACTGCTCTCATTACTGTTCTCATTACTGTTCATCTGTATCAAACCGGTATTATTATTATCACAATCTGCGATATCATTTAAATTTGTATCGCCGTTAACTTCTCCGTCACTATTAATGACGACTTTGACGTCATCACTTCGTTGGCTTGGAATAGAATTAATTTGCTCCAAAAGTATTCGATCATAACTTCGTTTTAATCGTCTATTTTTTTGGCTTTTAGATAACTCTACGAAAGGTTTCCTTGGAATCATTGTTCCCAGCTAATAATAGATAATATTTTCAATTAATGAGAAATAATTAAATCATAAAATATTCAACTCAATGACGACTTCTGAGCACTTGACTTACAATATAGTATATACAATGATATGATGAAAAAGAATAGACAACAAAAAAGAATAACATTATTACCTTTTATTCTTATTATCAAAATCGCGAACTTTCACTTCTATTCACTTATGTGACAAAGAAATAAATATAAAACTCATTTATGTTTCAAAATGAATATGTTACGCGTGGTAATTACATCGTGAGAATGTATATTTATCGCTTGAATAAACTTTTAGGTTAAAATAAACAAATATTAGCATGTTTGAATAACGCGCACGCGTGAAATGAGACAGATAAAGGATGTCTCGGAGAGTTCTTATTTTAGACTTTTTTAGAAAGTCAGAAAAAATAGCTTCAAACGTGACAAAACTGACGTCTTCGTTATGGAGTCGTAAGGAGTTCTTAGTTCGAAGCTCTTAAGAATGATGTCTTTAAGAATTCATAATTGGACTTCTGCAAGAAGTCTCCAAAAGACTTCTTACAGAAGTCTTTCTGATTTGGATGCTGTCTGGGTAATCACTTGAAAACTTGCCTCACTTCTTCTCCAATTCTGGCTTATCCGCAAACCGAAACTTCTTTTATTTTAGATACGGATGCATCTCTGTACGGAATAGGCGGGGTTTTGTCTCAGGTTCAGGAAGGATCGGAGCGGGTGATTAGTTACTTCAGTAGGGTTCTAAAAAAACCAGAAAGGAATTATTGCGTTACACGACGAGAACTTTTAGGAATGGTAGAGGCTATAGAGCATTTCAAACATTACTTAGTAGGAAGGAAGTTTTTAATTCGTACGGATCACGCCTCGCTCAAATGGTTGCTCTCATTTAAATCGCCGGAAGGCCAAGTAGCTAGGTGGATCGAAAGGTTAGGGCGGTACGACTTCGAGGTTCAACACCGTGCAGGAAACCTCCACGGGAACGCCGACGCACTATCAAGACGCCCCTGCCAGGATCTCGGTGACTGCAAGCAGTGTGCCAGGATGGGGAAAGGACAGGATTCCATGGATATCCGGGTGATATCCCTCGGTGAAGACCTAGGAGAGTGGAAGAGAGCCCAGGAAAAGGATGAGATCCTGAAACAACTACGAGCCTGGAAGAGCTCAAATATACGCCCAGAGTGGCAGGATGTGTCCCCAGCTGATCAACAACTCAAAATCTACTAGACTCAATGGGACTCCATCTTCTTAATAAATGAGATACTTTACCGCCGATGGGAATCCCCGGATATGAAGATCATTAGATGGCAACTACTAGTCCCCAAAGAAAAGGTCAATGAAATCCTCGAAGCGTACCATAATTCCCCGTCGGGAGGCCATTTCGCCTCGAACAAAACTTTAGAGAAAATTAGAGAAAGGTATTTCTGGGCAAGATGCCGTTTAGATGTGGACGAGTGGTGTCGGGTATGTTCAGTATGCGTAGCCAAGAAAAGTCCCCGTGCGAAAGGTCGTAGTCCGTTACAGACTTATAACGTAGGCGCGCCTTTTGAGAGGGTAGCCATGGATGTCCTCGGGCCTTTACCAGTCTCTCATTCAGGGAATCGTTACGCACTAGTAATAGCTGATTACTTTACAAAATGGCCCGAAGTCATCCCGATACCCAATCAAGAAGCTCAAACTGTAGCTCAGGCTTTCATTAGGGAATTTGTATGTCGGTACGGAGCCCCGCTCGAACTCCATACGGACCAGGGTCGCAATTTCGAGTCAGTCCTTGTCGGAGAGATAGCTAAAATACTAGGAATAAGAAAAACTCGAACTACTCCTCTTCACCCCCAATCCGATGGGATGGTTGAACGTCTAAATCGGACTCTTCTTTCTTATCTATCTTCTTTCGTGGAAAGGAGTCAGAGGGATTGGGACGAATGGGTTCCCCTCTTTCTTCTTTCCTACCGCTCTTCTGTCCACGAGACTACAAAACAGACGCCGGCTTCCATGCTCATGGGAAGAGATCTTCGGCTGCCCTCCGATTTGGAGAAAGGCCCTCTTCCCATTCAGGATTCTCTTTGCTCCAACTTTGCTTCACATCTAAGGGAAAAGTTAGAGGAAATACATAACTTTGCTAGGGAAAGGATTCAGGTAGCTTCAGACAGGATGAAAGCTCGATATGACGTGCGAGCTAAAGATGTGACATTTAAAACAGGGGATTTAGTATGGCTTTTCCAGCCGAGACGAGAAAGAGGACGTTGTCCCAAACTGCAATCTAATTGGGAGGGTCCTTATACGGTAGTAGATAAAATAAATGACGTAGTCTACCGCATCCAACGCTCTCTACGAACTAAACCAAAGGTAGTTCACTTGGATCGCCTAGCCCCCTATGAGTCTGAAGAAGCTCACGTAGATAACAGTAACCTCCTTCGCTCTCTTCAATTAAATCAGGACCTACAGGTTCTCGAGGGTTTTCCCCCCAAAAGTCAGGAAGAAATTCCCCTTTCCTTCTCCGATTCTTCCAGGTGGTCCAAGGATCTGCCTTTTGGAATCAAGCGGAAGAATTACCGCCCTTTTACCATACTCGTCGAGGGGAACATTGGGTGCGGGAAAACCACCTTTACAAGTAGATTCCTAAAAGATAAGAACATTCTTACTTTATTAGAGCCTTTAGAGGAATATAGAAACGTTGCCGGAGAGAACCTCCTAGAAAAAATGTATAAGGATCCTTCCCGTTACGGTTATCACTTCCAGCACCACGCCGCGATGACGATGAGGAATAGGCACCTAGTGAAAACCTCATTACCTAACAAGATCATGGAAAGATCAATTTTCAGTTGTAACTGCTTCGTAGAAGCCCGTAGGAGGTTAGGAGGGTTTGAGGATTTAGAAGCTCATCTTTTAACAGAAAACGTTAGGATTTTATCAGAGAATTCAACAGATTTTGAAGTAGACATGATAGTTTATCTGAGTTTATCACCCGAGACGTCGTTTGCCAGAGTTAATTCACGCGCGCGTAGCGAGGAAGAAAACATTCCTTTAGATTAGGAGCGCTGACACACACAGCGGTTTCTGCCGACTCGACGGCCGAGTCGGCTGCCGCTCGACGATAACACACACAGAGGTTTGTGTCGCGGTTTCAACCGCGGCACAACGCGCGTATCTACCCCAGTGAAAATCTATTTGCATATGGCTGCGTTTGTGGAAAAACGCGAGACAAACAGCCGTGTGTGTCAGCGCTCATACGGAACAATGTAATTAAGCGCCGCTCGAGCCATAAAACCGCGCGCGTTTCTTCAAGTAGACGACGTGTCGAGACGTCTTTCTAGCCGCCAGGCGGTGCTCGCCGCGGTGTGTGTTTTGCATTATTTAAAAATATAGATATAAGTGCAGATTCGGCAGCCGACTCGGCAGTCGAGTCGGCAGAAACCGCTGTGTGTGTCATCGCTCTAATTATTTAAAAGCTCTTCACGAGGTCCACGAGGATTGGCTAGTTCGCGGAAAGTTTTCAGCTTTTACAGCTCCAGTTTTTATTCTAGATGCCGAAGGTTCGGCTGACGAAGTATTTGATGAATTTAGTGAGGTTATGAGGCAGTAATAATTTGACAGATCACCCGCTTCGCGTTAGGCTTCACTCGGGTTCGCTCGGTTTTACTCGTGAATAGTCGGCTTCTTCTGACCGAGCTCGCGACGTGCTATCTTCGGAAGAGTTCGTTTCCGTTCGGCTCTGTCCGGCTTTAGGCTCGCTAGGAAGACTTGCACGCGTCTCCTCGGATCTTCGGAGGCGTTCGGGCCTAGTCGTTTAGGTTCGGGAAATGAGGGAAACTACGATCTATTTCAATAAGGAAGTCGACATCCATTAATAACTAATCAGACATGAACTTTATTAGTTTAGAACATTAGTAAAACATTGTAACCGGTAACTCGTCCTAGGCTCGGGTATACCTAGGGGTAAGCCGCGTACAAACCTGGCCTCCTCGGATGGATAGTTGGGCGCCAGACTCCGGGCTCGAAGTCCTCTCACGCTCTCGCTTACGGCTAGTCTAAGTCTAGGGTAGAGGGATTTCGTGGGGGCGAGGAATAAAGACACCGAATATCTAAGTTTACTAGGAATATTTATTGAAAAAAAAGAAAAAAAGAAAAAGGTCGCGATTTACCGCCCGCTACCTGGCGTCTTGTATAAAAAATGATATAAAATTATTGACTCTACGCTACTCTAAACTCTAAATAAACTCTTAAATACTTCAAAAAATAACAATAATCAAAATCTAAAATTAAATAACAAAGGAAATGACTCGACAGGAGTGACGAGGCGGCTCTAGGCACTCCTCAAGTCACTCCCACAAAACGCTTCGCGACCAGCTGTCAAACTCGGCAAGACCAAGTGTCTAGCTTGGTCTCTGAAAGTTGACTGCGCTGGGCGATCGCTCAGCTGTCGCGCGGGAGGGGTGGGGGAAGCGAAACTGGGGTACCTCGGATTCTCTGACTCGCAGCAGAGCGGCGCTGTGACGCGTGACGTCAGAAGAATCGCGACGGTGGCGCTGGGGGACGGAACTAGACGAACTAAAAGGGAACTAGGCACTTTGAACTCTAACGGTTCGCGGGGAAAACGGCACGTGGGCGCGGGCGAGGGTTTTGGGGTATCGCGAGACTCGTAGGATCCTGGAATACACAAAATACGACGGGGGAAATGGCAAAAGGGCTAACAGGAAAGATCCTACCTTTAAGAAGGTCTGGAAGGGGCGTGAGACCGGCGCTGGTAGGGATCCGTTGTCCAACTCGTGTCCAGGGATCTAGCCAAGTCGTCGTATTTCTCCAAGGGGTAGTCCAATATTCCACAAAATCAAGTCGTATAAGTCAGAAGGGTAGCCGGGTCGAAATAATAGATGCGGGATAGACACTCTCTCTCTCTCTCACTTTCACTCACAAAATGCACGAAATTCGCAAGGGCACCTGTTTTCGCGTACGCGGTAGAACAGTAAGTGGCGATTCTTCCTCTTCCGTTTAGTACGGAATTTGGCCAGTCGTCCTGCGGGCGCTGACTGTCGCCGGTCACCGGCAAGTGGCAACTCGCAACCAAAATGGCTCCGCTGGACGACGGCGCGAGGAATTTAAATCGCGTGGACCGATACTTAGACGGGTTCGGGACTAAGTACGTCCGTAAGGCTGGGAAGGAGGAGGTCAGAACGTTTGCCACGTTACAACATAAAGAAGGAGAAGAATGAAAAAGAGGGGGTGTAAGAGGCCTAAAAACGGTTGGTCATCAGCTTTTCCGCCGATAGTTTTATAATAACCCGGATACGGGAACAGGACAGACAACCGTGTGTGTCCTTTTCGACCAAGAGGGGGGCGTCACAGAACCCGCAAGTTGTATATGGGCCTCGGAGCTCCAGAGGTCCAACAAATGTTCGATGGATGTCTGTTATCGCTTGAACGCTTTCCTCAGGTACTCTAACGAAAGACATAAATTAAACAAACAAAATGAAAGAAAAACGTCAATAGGGAAAGGAACGAGAAACAGCTTGGGCCAGGAAAGAGCGGGAACTTACCGAAGAACGAAGCAGCGATTGCATGCTATGCGAGTCGAAAAACCGTGCAACTTGATGCCCTCATCCTGGGCACATCGAACTCGGCCCCACTGTACCGGGAACCAATCACGGAGTTCTTCAGGAGTCATTCCTTCAACCCCGCACCAATTTAACTTCGAAACAACAATTCCTGCACGGATAGCCTCCTCGTTAATTGGGTTCATGATGAAGAATGACGCTATAGATAATTGTTTCTTCAGCAGCGAATTCTCGTTCCACTTTTGTTTCATTCCTCGAAGCTGATTGGATCAATAAATTACTCC
Source organism: Rhogogaster chlorosoma (assembly GCA_944452935.1). Classification (NCBI taxonomy): domain Eukaryota; kingdom Metazoa; phylum Arthropoda; class Insecta; order Hymenoptera; family Tenthredinidae; genus Rhogogaster; species Rhogogaster chlorosoma. The sequence continues at coordinate 11,175,996 of OX101800.1, read as the reverse complement.
GATCATTTATTAATAAGGGGCGAGATTTTTCTTTTGTTTCCAAATATTGCCTTTCGCGCTTTCACAAACCCGCGTTGGACTTTTCAACCTCCTATCGATTCCTTGTATCGATTATCTGCTTTTCGCGCCACCGTAGAATCGTGGCATAATTTTCAACTCTCCGTCATCTCTTTTACGTCTTCTGCTCTGGTTCTCTCCTGTCGCCGATCATAACCTTCTCACATAATTTTACTCAGGGATCCGAGCGGATTGCTCCCAATTATCGTTTAGGGATAAGGAATAACCCCTTTTTCTGAGAACTCTAGGTATCTCACCGAGTAATTCACAGAAACGACACCGAAGACGTGGAACAAGAAGGAATAGAGCCGACCTAACCCCGGAAATTTCCCTATTTATGCCCGGATAAAGATAAGATCGTTCCACTTTATTCTTCTACCCAATTTATATTTCCATTCAATTCCATTCGATTCCTATGAGATAATTTAGATCAATAGAAGTCCAACATTTAGAGGACTAGTACGATAAAAATTTCTCCTATCCTTCGTACTCACGTCTGTCCTCCAATCTAGGGTGTGCAGTTTTCCCGTCTTTTGGACCCGCCTGGGAGAAGTTCGTGATCCCTGAATCCTGTTTTCCTGCCGCCGCCTCTCCTGATTTCCTGACTCGCATGATTTTCCTGACTTCCCTGACTCTCCTGATGGATCACAAGCTGACTTCATCCCCAGACGGTTTCCAGTTTCGCAGATGATTTCTTTCACTTTGAAGACGGACTTCACATCAACTCTCCACTTCAGCCTGACCAGGCGAACACTTTTTATACCAAATATTGTTGAGAATTTGTAACCGAAACTACCTTCTCATGTTTTCTGTGGTTTCCCTCGAGGCATAGGTGGAATTACAGGTAGTTTAGGGAAGATTTCAAACACTTTAAAGATTTTAAAGTCTGAACCACAGCTCTCAGCCCTCTCTTCCCTTAGCAGAACGCACACTCGCTATTAACTTACTTAAGAGTCGGGTCACCTCTTCCCTTCAGGGAGGGGCAGTGTTACCAAGGGTGCGTCCACCCCTTGTATTGACTTGTATTCATTCATTCCATTGCCACCCGAACTCCCATGTACAAAACATCACAGTAATAACGATCAAGTATCTTCTGATAAAACAACTAAACGATGTATCTAGCGATGGCCAATTTGTAAACAGTCTAGTCTCAGACATAAACCGAGACACTTGTATCTTCCTAAATATAACCGAATCTGCTTTTACCATTAATTTGTGTCTCCAAGTCTGCTCATTTCGCTCAGGGACTCATAGTTCAATTCAAAGGTAACTCCTAAAGTTACAATATCAATCACTGTGAGCAAAAATTTGGAGCCCTTGTTGGTTAATGAGTATGTAGACATGTCGACAAGATCAGCTTGCCAGGTCTCATCCAAGCCATGTATGTCAACATAGCGACGGGGATAATTACGTCGAGCGGGTCTATGAAGTTCGTTCGCTATCGCTGTTTTCATGCTCATTTGTCTGCACCCAATTTTTAATGTATTTTGTTTTTAATACCGTTTAGCGAGTTGGTTGGAATTGGAATACCGTGGATGTAGTGCAAGCTGAGCCTCTCAACGTTATCCTCCACTATGGCCAACCGTTTTTCCAGAGATTCACTTTCCCCCTTCAGCGTTGCAATCTTTTCCTTCGCAAGATTTCAAATTCTTTGATCTTCTGCAAAACTTTTGCTACGTTCTCGTTCGATGCATGCATTAAGTTCAGATTCAAGCTTATCGAGTGCCTCCCGCATGGACTGTTCAAATGTCTCTTTTATAGCACGCTCAAGAGCATCATATGACCCTCGTGTAATATCCTCAAGACTTTTCAGAGAGGCAGCATCGGACGGTTTCTGCGGATATCCGATATTACACAATCGTTTATAGTCAATGTTGTACTGGTTATCGTCGGTAATTTTAAATCCAACACCCGGAGGTCCACGTCTACCCACACTTTTAATCTTTCCACTAAACAACCGGCGACCGAATATGTCTATGCTCATTGTTGACTTATCTATAGCGCGAATCCCACGAAGTATACCGTCGCGACTGAACTTTTCAAGCTTAGATCCTACAGCAGTCAATCGAATCTCGAGAACTTCTTTTTCAGCCGTTAGAGCGTTAATCTTTTCTGTCATAAGAGTCTGAATGTGTTGATTCTCGGTGAAATTGTTGGTATGCTCTCGATCTATGCGCGAATTAAGTTTAGATCTAAACTCGCGGAGTGCTCGCATTGTAAAGTTTGCAAATGCTTTTTTCATAGAATGTTCGAGAACACCTAATGCTCACCATGTGATATCCTCAAGACTTTTCAGGGAAACAACGTCGTCTGGCTCTTGTGGATTAGCGATATTACACAATCGTTTGTTGTCTATATCGTACTGATTATCGGTAGTGATTTTGAATCCTATGCCTTGCGATCCAAGATTGTCTACGCTTTTGACTCCCTTGTCAGCCAACTGTCGTCCGAATATGTCTATGCTCATTGTTCAACGATCAACAACGGAATGAATATTTTATGGTTAATCTCTCGCTAATAAATGATTCCGGCCTCACGCATCTCCTCAATAATGGATGTTATTTCATTGGAATGGCTAGTATTGCCTGCTGCTTGAGAAGCCATGAGTAGCCGAAGACGATCAATTAGTTCATTAGGATCATCCCAGTATACATAAGCCATGCTCCGTCCCTGCGCGATTTTGTATTTGGGTAAACCATCACCGGATCTTTCCACCGATCGGTTCATATATGGGGCGATGAAGTATCTATATTTCGTACTTTTCACACTATCCTCACGAGCGCTTCTTTCAGGCTTGTAAAATTTCCGATGTGCGCTCGTTTTCTTCAGGATTTTGATATAATTTTGCTTATCACTTTTATTCACAATCGATGAATCAGGTGAGTTTTTGAATAATAATTCGAGTAATCCGGGCGTGTTTTTGTAGCTTTTATCGCCCACATATATCAGACCATCGTTAAATTCTATACTCGAATCATCAATCATTAATCCGCGCATCAACTTTCGAACACCCGTTTTGTTATCCAAGTTCTTACGATGCCTAGTCGAGTTAAACATCCTCAAATAGTGATCCGCCCTAAGCACCTTCTTCTGCATTGGCGTGCTTGTAGAGGCAATTGCCGGTGTATCATCCAGGTTATTATCGGCATCATCTATAATGGTGGTGTTGTCACCAACCGTGGTGGTATCTGCAAAGTTCTCACCAATGGTACTTTCATATAGATCATTATCAACATCGTCGTTATCTTCATTGGTATAAGCATCGTTCTCGTAATCTTCCATTTTTTTCACAAAATCTTCAGTTTTCTCAATTTTTGGCTCCATCTTCACTTCACGCTTTATCATACGCTGTTGCAGTTGCTGCTGTCGTTTCGATGCATCCACCAAGTTATGCAGAGGTGTTACTAGAGGCTTGAAAATTTCATTAATAGCCTGCTCGCTGGTATCTTTCCCCATTTTGATCATCCGATGCTTACGCCGAATGATATCGCTAACCTTCGCTATTTCTCGTAACGCATCGTTATGCTTATGTATTTTAGAGCTCTCCATGTTACTAGTTTGATCGATATGATGTGACTGTATGTGGTTTATTATTGATTCAGACGTATAAAGCAATCAAAGCCTCTCCTGTATCGTCCCTCGTTGATCTCGCTGTCTTTATCGATGGTGACAAAGCTATATCTGCCATCATTCCAGCACGGCAAGCATAAGTCTTTGAATTGTTGATACGTCATGTCGGTATTCACATGATCCGCGTAAATGTGCTTCAAATTCATTTCATCTTGACGGAACAGAACCAATAAATTTGCATTATCACCTACCAAGTGTTTCGGGATACGGGCATACGTTTGACAAAGATAAAAACTATCCACATCTCTGTGTCGTCCCATGCAAAAGTAGGCTCTGATATTATCCTGCTTCTCAGAGGCTACGTCATCCAAAATCATAACCGAGTTGGGGTGTGCATCTTTCGGCTCTACAACCTCTTTGTGTTCATCAAATGGAAAATAACCCATCCCCTCCACAGGCTCCAGCAACTTCTTCAAGAACTCATACTTTGGTTGATTGAGTGATTTTGAATAGACATACACATTCTCAAATCGTAGACCATTAGCATGGGTTGGCAATGTGAGAAGGGCGTTAGTTTTACCACAATTCGAGGGTCCGCAGAAAACACCTCTTACACTGTTCGGCAGTAGAACCCCATGTCGTTTACCCCTCTGTTTTTTCCGCTCATCCAATTTATCGAAATTGGCTATGGGTAGTTTGATGGTTTGATCCTGAAATTTCATGATACCCGACAGGCGTCACAATGAGAACTGATATATTTCTGTATAAAATGCGCGCTTTTATAGATTTTGTGTTGGTTGATCGTTAGCTATGGTTGGAGACGCACGTAGGCGAAGGAGCGGTTGTGGATTGATAAATAAAATCATGAACAATCTTCCAGTTGAATTACATGTTCCCGGCTATCAGTATTGCGGACCTGGTACGAAATTGTCAAAGAGGTTAGCTCGTGGTGATCTGGGTATCAATGCTCTGGACATTGTGTGTAAGGAACACGATATCGCACATTCGAAGAATCAGGATAATATTGCAGAGCGTAATAAGGCTGATAAAGTACTTGCCGAAAGGGCTTGGAATCGGGTTTTGGCTGAAGACGCAAGTCTGACTGAAAAAGCTGTCGCTTGAGCGGTCACCAACACAATGAAAGCGAAATATAAACTGGGTATGGGTATGAGCGGGAGCAAGACGCAAACGTCACTCAAGAAGAAGAATAAGAGGACACTAAAAGCTATTATACAAGCGGCAAAGAAATCTATGAAACCAGGACCCAGAGCCATTGAATCGGCATTGGAGGGCGCCCGTTTGGCCATCTCTAAAGGAAAAGTGCGCGTGCCTCGTATTTTACCTGTTCCCAAGAAAATTGGTGGTTTATTGCCGTTTCTTATACCAATATTTGCGGCGCTTAGTGCTACAGGTGCTTTAGCCGGTGGTGCGGCAGGTATAGCTAAGGTTGTTAACGAGGCTAATGCTAATAAACATCAATTACACGAGGCTAAACGGCACAATGCTACGATGGAAGCGATTGCGTTGGGAAAGGGATTATACCTGAAACCCTATAAGAAGGGTATGGGACTGTATTTGAAATCAGCAAAAAAACTAATACCGCTACCACACCGAGCCCTCACCGATACCGATTTGCTTCACTATGCCAGAGCTATGAAAATTCCTCATTTTCGGGGAGTTTTTATGCGGAATGATTTACCCAATTCTGGACCTAGAAAAAGGGAGTCCGCAATTATCAATCTTGATGATAAAAGTGGTCCGGGAACGCATTGGGTTGCATACGTGAAAAACGGCAACGATGCACTATATTTCAATAGTTTTGGCAATTTACAGCCACCTCGAGATCTTGTGAAATATCTCGGTGTCGGTAGCGTGAAATACAATCATGAGAGATATCAAGAATATAATACTATAATTTGCGGTCACTTGTGTCTCAAGTTTCTCAGTGGACAGCTATAAAGTAGATGCGTCTCGGTGATATGATATTAGTCATGGCTGATTCGTTCACGTTGACACTCTCCGGAGAGTCGTCGGTGTTGGGAGCTCAATAGTTTCCACCTATCGAGTTATCGCCAACAAAGGAATATCTTCTAGGACTCATAGAGCTCATGACGTTTAACTCAATTCCCAATATTGACGAAGGGTGTAATAAGTTTTATCTAACACCTAACACAGTAATTACAATACCCACGGGGAGCTATAAAATTGATGATATCGCAAATTATCTGAAAAAGACACTACCTCAGAATATAAGTATCAGTCTACAGGCTAATAACAATGAGTTACATAGTGAAATTAGGTGCAATTATGCTGTGAACTTTCAACCAAAAGATTCCATCGGGCGTTTGCTTGGTTTTACACCCAAAGTTCTCGATGGCGGTATTACACACAAGTCTGAGTTACCCGTTCGCATACTCAAAATCAACGCCTTGCGTGTCGAATGTAATATTACCGCAGGAGCATACATAAACCAACATCGAGTACACACGATTCATCAGTTTTTCCCAACCGTTCCACCCGGATATAAGATCGTGGAAGTACCAACAAACGTCATTTACCATCCAATCACCGTACGGTCAATACACGATATACAATTGAGAATAGTTGATCAGGACGGGGAATTGGTAAATTTTCGCGGTGAAACTGTAACTATACGATTACATGTAAAATCCTTGAGATAATATGGGTATAGTATTTGAGCGACCAAAAAAATCAGGTTGTAGCTATAAAAACTCGATAACATGTCCAAACATCATCAGTCATCGAGCATCTCTGATTCGAGTGACACCTCAGAACGCTCAGTTTCTCCAGTGCCTAGGACTTTGACTTCGTGGTGGAAAATAAGAATTCGTTGTTATATCTGCATATTCCCAGACCGAAAATGATAAAGATTCAAACACCTGTGACTTTCGACGAGTCAATCGCTCACTGCGAAATACACGCGCATCAACCATATGCATCGTCAAGCTTCAAAAATAACGATGAGATTCGCATCACCGTACAGAATCAAGACTCGTGTGTATTACCCAGCAAAAGTTCACTCCACATCTACGGCAGGATTACAAAGGCGGATGGCATCACTGCCGCTGCTGCAACCACGAAATTGGTTAATATGGCCGTGTGTCACATGTTTGGCGAGATGCGTTACGAGTTGAATGGTCATGAGATTGATCAGAATAAGGATGTTGGCATCATCAGTGTTATGAAGGGGTTCTTATCATTCACTCCTGGGCAGCAACATCTCTTGGAGAACACTGGTTGGTTGACTGATGCTGCCGATAAACTTACCAACGATACTGGATACTTTGATGTTGTGATACCACTGAATTTTCTATTCGGATTTGCCGAAGATTACAATCGAATCGTTGTGAATGCAAAGCATGGGTTGATTATGACGCGATCGAACAATGATTTGAATGCAATATGCCAAACCACTGTGGAGGGTGTCAAAATTTCACTTGAAAAAATTGCATGGCTATTACCATACATCAAGCTGTCGGATTCCGCAAAGATCAAGATGCTGAATTATATCGCCAAGGATCCAGCTGTATCCATGATAGTCCAAGAGCTAGTAACACACGTTTCATGAAGTGTTTGATGCACGTTGAAATTTTGTCTCATAGTATCTACTGGATAGATGAGCAGGTAGGCAAGTGTCGGTTTGCCCTACCTGGGGACACCAGGTACTGCGCATAGGAGAAAGGTGTAAAAAAAATGTGCCCAAAAGAAGTGTTTGATTCATAGCCCAACAAACAGAAATTGAAATTTACTATCACTAAGAACACAAAAATAAATTGGCAGACGCTTCTAAGGGGGTTAACGTGTAATAAAAACACCCCCAAGTTGTTTTTAAAAAAATACAAAATGAAGTGTTTGATTCACGTTGAAATTTTGACAGTGTCTTCATTTCATATAATAAAAAATAATTACAAAAAGGCAGACGCTTTGCTTGGGGTTAAGTATCGGAAAACATGCAAAGAAATATTAATTTTAATAGAGAGAGATAGGCAGCGCGTAGTCGTGGATGTGAGTGAGAGCACCGACTACCCGCGTAGCTACGGTCTTTCTCTGCGCTCTCATTGGCTGTTGGTCACGTGTTCTTGTACAGCTGTACTGGCTATAGGGACCGTGCGTGGCGCTTACAGTGCCATCAAACGACCAAGCCAAACATTAAAGTGGTGAAAGTAACAACGCGTGTAAACGGCAATTATCAGTTTTTGTATTAATTGACGAAATACAGATATTTTTTTCGTAATGTCTTCATCGAAACGATATTGTTGTATTCCAGGCTGTTCTAATACGCCATTTCGACTCCGAAACGTTAATCCACCAGTGAAGTTTTACTCATTTCCCACGAGCACACTCAGAGCCCCGTGAAAAAGTTAGGAACGGACCAAATAGATTAAAGCAGTTAAAAATTACGTAGTATTATTATGTTAATCATACTAAGGCAGTTTACGAGCTAAAGGTTAAATAATTGTCCCTGAAATATAAAATTCAGCGTTTAAACATTGGAATTTTCGGAATTTGAGTTGGAATTCAGCCATAACCTCCAATTTATTTGTCATCCGTGTTTTCAATTTCCATGACATTTAAAACGTGAACCGAATCGAACAACTTTTTTCCCTTCCTATCATTTTGACCCCGAACACGATCATTAATTATAGGACGAAAACCATATTTTATTACTTTTAACATTTTTATTTGCAATATTGTTTTATTTTTGTATTGTTAGCAGCTAAAATATCACCACATTAATTGCATATTTGGACGCGAGAGAGCGCGCCCATCGGCGGTGGTGCTGCTCTCTACAGCTCATGCACGGTCTCTATACATTTTCAGTAAACAATTCACCCGTTGTTGTGAGCACATGTTCTTGTGATTTCTTTCAATGCGTGTATAAATTTGTTGAATTATTATTAATAACAAAATATATAAATTGGATATCTTTGAATGTACAGTACATTTTGAAGTAAAAATTGTTTGGGTCAAAACGACCCAGTATGCACTCGAAGGGTTAAAGTTGTTTCAGAGAAAACAATAACCGTTCCAGCATCTTTCTGTTTGCATATAACGACACAGACTCGCGTTTCTCACATTCCTCTTCCATTTTTATAAAAGAGTAGTTTACTTCAAAATGTACTGTACATTCAAAGATATCCAATTTATATATTTTGTTATTAATAATAATTCAACAAATTTATACACGCATTAAAAGAAATCACAAGAACATGTGCTCACAACAACGGGTGAATTGTTTACTGAAAATGTATAGCCAGTACAGCTGTACAAGAACACGTGACCAACAGCCAATGAGAGCGCAGAGAAAGACCGTAGCTACGCGGGTAGTCGGTGCTCTCACTCACATCCACGACTACGCGCTGCCTATCTCTCTCTATTAAAATTAATATTTCTTTGCATGTTTTCCGATACTTAACCCCAAGCAAAGCGTCTGCCTTTTTGTAATTATTTTTTATTATATGAAATGAAGACACTGTCAAAATTTCAACGTGAATCAAACACTTCATTTTGTATTTTTTTAAAAACAACTTGGGGGTGTTTTTATTACACGTTAACCCCCTTAGAAGCGTCTGCCAATTTATTTTTGTGTTCTTAGTGATAGTAAATTTCAATTTCTGTTTGTTGGGCTATGAATCAAACACTTCTTTTGGGCACATTTTTTTTACACCTTTCTCCTATGCGCAGTACCTGGTGTCCCCAGGTAGGGCAAACCGACACTTGCCTACCTGCTCATCTATCCAGTAGATACTATGAGACAAAATTTCAACGTGCATCAAACACTTCATGAAACGTGTGTTACTAGCTCTTGGACTATGAGTTTTCGCTCGTGGGAAATGTACGAGTATCCGATGTTGCCCGCAACAACGAGACATGTGTGGGTTGTCAAGACGTCAACGCAACTAGAGAAGCCAAGACATGTCATACTAGGATTTCAAACGGCTCGACGAAACGATGCGGGGAAAAATGCTAGCGAATTTGATCACTGTATGATTAGAGATGTAAAACTTTTCCTCAACTCACAGTGTTATCCCTATGGAAATTTGAATCTTGATATAACCAACAACCAATACGCCATTCTCTATGATATGTACACCAACTTTCAATTTTCCTACTACGATAAAGACCCCGAACCCCTTTTGTCAAAGAGTAATTTTTTGAAAAAGGCTCCACTTATTACTATAGATTGCTCCAAGCAAAATGAATCGCTGAAGAGTGGACCTGTGGATATTCGTTTAGAATTTGAAACTAGCGTTGCATTTCCAGCAAATACTTCAGCCTACTGTGTGATTATACATGATCGTATTGTTGAATATAACCCAATCAGTGGTACCGTAAAAAAATTAGCTACATTCTAAGAATTCAACTAGATATTAAGCTTATTTCAAAGGATCAATAAATGAATGAATTCACAATATCACTGTTATTTATTTAACCCAACCCATCCCTATACAATTGTACGTGTGTGTGTGTGTGTGTGTGTGTGTGTGTGTGTGTGTGTGTGTGTGTGTGTGTGTGTGTGTGTATGCACATATATTCAGATTTTGTTGCAAAATTCAAATTTGATGTATGGGCCACCAAGATAGAGTATCTGCAGACGTTTCTCGGTCGCCTCGTTGTTGAGCTGCTCCAACTGTTCAGGCTCCTTCTCCATAATCTTTCCAATTCTTGCCGGCAGGAATATACGGTATTCATCATCAACCGTTGCCAGAGTTCTGCAGCCGTATTTAGTCTTCACAAGCTTCAGACTCGTGATGTCGTATTTCGTTCCAATTTCCAGCTCTGCCATCTTCTTCATGGACGTTTCATTCTCCAGACGGCTAGCGCTATTCAATTTTGTGAAATCCATCTACACAAAAATACATAATTTCAAGTTAGTTAATATAATTTCTAATCAGTTGATATAATTTCGAATTAGTTAATATGCTACGATTGGATATTACTATTAACATGAGACGATAATATTCTTACCTTTTTTCCGGCGAGTTTGTAGTCTGCACAAGTTCAACGATGCTTGGTTGATGCGTCAATGGTGAGGAGTCGTATGGTGAGGAGTCGAATGCATCTTCCTGTGAGCGCTGGACCTTTACCGCATCATCCACGCCCATCACCCCCACCATGTTTATCTGGGCATTTGTGGGGGATTTTTTACGATTCTCCAAATACCAGTTTTTCAACCACTGAACGTTTTCGAAAGCGCAATAATATCTTTCATGTGCATCGCCATGACAGTCTCCATGCCAGCTAAATACATTCGATTCCATTTGCAATATTCGAAGACTTGGACATCCCAGCTCATCTAAATCAATCACCGGTCTTGAGTCGTCATTAATGATTTTTTCAACCCAGCGCTTCTTCTCCAATCCCTTCACATAAATGCACCGCGTATTTTGCACAACGTTTCTCACGATTTTCACCACATCCTTATACGGCGTTTCTCCAGCATTCCAAGGTATTCCATGATGGAACCGCGTTAGCCACGTATTGAGATTTTTATACTTTATACTCTCTTGAGAGAGTCACCCAGGAGCGTGGTGCTTTGAACAGAGTGTGTGTAATACTCTGATTATATTCCGTATACGCGCAAATGCTTATTGCAGCCAGCTCTTTCACCACAAATTCATCAACGAACCGCCCAAAACCTTGTACATCTAATATTACCTCCATATTGACAACCGCATGCGAGCTCGAGTATGGGCAGTGATTGACTGAGCTGTTCGTTTACAACGTACGCAGGTGTACTGCAGACAATGTTACGCGAAAGGATGTGAAAAAGTCTCAGGACTTGAAAAACATTTTATTACCCTAACCATTCAAACTCGCAGATTCAAGACGGTATGGAGCATGCGCAAGTGATGTTCCACGAAATTCCAACGTCTCGAATTGCGATAGAATGCGGAAAAATTCAAGCTCTTTGAACCACTCTTTATTGCCCCGCCTATTCAAGCTTATAGATTTTATTTCAATTGAAGGCGGTATGGACAATGCATAGGTGGTGGTACCTTGCGAAAAGTCTACCGTTCTTTTGATTGCGAAAGTGAAGAATTGTCGAAGAATAAAGGAAAGATTCTAAGCCTTTCAAATGGTATTTTATAGTTGTATTCACTTAGGTCAACCGATGGTTATATCTAAATTAGCCTGGGGTATGGAGCGCAAAATCCAAGTTTTCTGAATGACTTTTATTGCACTATTTATACTAGGTTTAACCGATTTTCTTTAGGTTACGACTCAATTGGCGGTGGCATGGGCCACACGCAGGTACAAAGATAGATAGATAGATAGATATTTATTGAACATGCCCATAGCAATGTTGGACATGGACGTCTGCAGCACGGTGCATTACAATAAGTCACACAATGCTGCAGACGACCTAGAGCAAGAAATACAAAAACAGAGAACTTAAATTACTTAAAAACTAAGAGAGAGACAGTAATAGAAGGTAAGAGTAAAATTAGACAGAAAGAGAGAAGTAGCTGAGATAAAGACGAGTAGCAGGAGACTAAAAACGCGAGAGCCGAAGGAGACAGAGACTCCGGACTGAGCAGCAGAAGGTACTAAGGGCTACTACACTCAGCCTGAAACAAGTGGTTGTACAGGGCAGCCTTGAAGGCAGATAACGTACGGTGAGCCCGGAGCTCCGAGGGAAGCGAGGTGGTGGTGGTGATCTAAGCAAAGCAAAGGTGGTGTTCTATGCAAAAAAATTCCAGCGTTTCACGCGGTCATTATGGGGTGTGGATAGACATTTTGGGTGGTAGTTTTCCTGTGGGATGGATTTGATTTTTGGGTGTGGCATGCAGCAGATTGACCATAACTCCGCCCAACAGTTTGAGAGGAAGAAGAAGTTTTCAGTCTTCGGAAAAACAACTCGTTCACTAGTTCGACAAGAAAAAGCGCTGTTTAGTTCGTCAAAAGTGATAACTTGCGAGTGCTACAATTTTTTGTGTATACCAGTTCAGTTTGAGTGGGAAAAGAAATTTTTCGTTCGTTTAGTGAGTACTATAATTTTTTATCGATGTATGACTAAGGGAGGAAATTTGTTGAGAATCATGGAATTGAATTTTCCAGATAAGGCTAACAGACGAAAAGAAACGTGATGGCTGCTGGCATGTCTCATCGTGAGTAAAATCTAGAGCATTTTTATTCAGCATTTGCTTACTCAACCTTTCCATTTGTTGTAGGGGTTTATACGCGTTATTCTTGGGCAACACCAGCGTATTGGGGCTTGGAACGTAGTCTTGTTAATGAGGTGTCAGATCTGTTGCACCCATACATGCACAGAGAATGCGGTCCGCTGGGTGCCACAATAACAATCAATGGCACCGCAGCAACACTGGTGATAAACCATCGGATCTGCTACTGGTGGTTTAAAACAGTGGACGACGAATGGCATCATCCGTTTCCTCCACATTATGTGATGTCTGATGAACTGCGGCGTCGGATTTATGAAACTATTCAGGCTGATGAGAATATGGAGTATGATGACGATGACTCTCACGCTGACAATGGTGATGATGGGGATATGCAGAATGATGGCGAAGCTATTGATGATGAGCTTGCCGAAGGCTTCAGCGAGTAGCGGTGCGTATGGTTTATCATCGCGGCATCGTAATGACACATCTAACTTGGTTTTTCGATTTCCACAAATTTTCCCGCGACATCCAAAATCATCCGGCGGTGTTGAAAGGATGGCGGAGATTATTATCATTATTATTATTATTATTATTATTATTATTATTATTATTATTATTATTATTATCATTATTATTATTATTATATTGTATATAGTTTACATATTTTTCATTATAATAAATAAGTACTTACATATCATTTTTTATGTTTGCGTCTCGTCATAATTATTTACCTTCTTTTAGTTCTATGATTTAGCCTGTAGAATTTTAATTTCATAGAGAAGATTGGTAAGATATCGGCGTCATTTTTTACAATGTAGATCGGTATAGTGGACAGAAAATCAGATAATAACATATCAGCTCGGTAAGATCGGTAAGGTATCGGCATCATCCGAATGCGAATCGGTAGTAGGCAAAAAATCAGATAATAACATATCAGCTTGGTAAGATCGGTAAGGTATCAGCATCATCCGAATGCGGATCGGTAGTGGGCAGGAAATCTGATAATAACATATCAGCTCGGTAAGATAGGTAAGACATCAGCGCCATCCGAATGCAGTCCGGTAACGGCAGAAAATCAGATAACAGCGTCATCCGCATGCAGAAAATTCGGATGATCGCATATTAGCTAGGCGGCCGGTAAGATATCAGCGCCATCTAAGCGCAGATCGGTAGTGGCAGGAGAGCAAAATCGAATGATAACATATCTACCGATGGATCGGTAGTGGCGCCATCACATGGTAAAAAATCGACAGATATCGGTAGTGGCGCCATCGCATCGCCAAAAATCGGCCGATAACATACCTGATCACAGATTGGCGGTGGCGTCATCCACACATTATCGGTAATCCAAGCTTAGCGAGCGGAAATCGGTACCGATGCAGACCCTAACTTATCCGCGCGGCCGGAATGTTACCTGCACGAATGGTAACCCGCCGTGGCGCCTCTGGTGGCGAAGCCGGGAGTGAGGTCCAGAACTCTCGTATTATATCTACTGACCTCTTAAGATTTTTTTTGAGCTGCGCTTTGGAGGCGGTTCTTAAAACATGATAAACTAACATATTTTCGTAGGTAATTCGAAAAAAAAAATATTGTTTTTTTTGGGCCACCCTAATGGACATGTATTCTTGAAGATGGCAAAAATATGACGTGATGATTTTTTTTCAATAAAAATATGATTTTAATTCAAGAAATTGCTATCAAATCTTCAAAAACTGTAATTTCCAAGTATTCTCTGAATAACGGTGTAAATATTTTCACAAGAATTATCGCCAATATTCTGGTAAATAATTTCTTAAATTACATGTTCCATAAATATTTATGCAATATTACATAAAAATATTGGTTCATAAATATGTACGATAAATATATTTCTATTGACGTATCATGATTAATGATGATTGATAATAAATAGTTCTGTGACATGGTAAGTCACAAACCCCCAAAGCCACGCGGGGAATACGAAATCACACGAAATGAGGCGAAAACACCCGAGACCGATCGACGATTAGCGTCGATCGGCACTCGTGCGTGATCTTGAAAAGAGAGCAGATGTACCCTTTTGTTTTGTTACACCAACGAACGCTAAAAACAGGTCGGTGCACTTTTATTCACCTTTGCTATAATTAACCGCTGTAATTAACCTCACTAGCCCTAAGTACACACGCCCACACACTCACCCACACTCACACCTCTGTATTAGTTGTAAGAATCTCGGAATAAACCCGATTATTATTTTATCTCCCAAACTCCGGACTATTATCTCTCGTCCTATACCCATTTATTTGTAGGCCATCCCTTACAAATTGGCGCCCAACGAAAAAATTCACTAAATTCCCCGATTAAATAGGACGTAAAACAACTAGCATTAACACAGTAGAGAATAATTTCACACGAGGCAAGTACAGAAAAGGCGTTACAGAAATGCAAACATAATTCGGTCGAACACACATACACACAATGTCACAAAGCGAGCAAGCGAGCCGGCTATTCCCAGTAACACACAGGCACTCGGGCCTATACGCCCATACTTTGTAAACAACACGCTGGACATAGACTCACGAAACTTACAAAACACACACACGTATAGAGAAATACAAGATAGACACACATACGGGACACCGTGGATGCAAGTTCACGAACCTTTCAGAGACGATAGACAAATGCAGGCGCAAAGTATTTTAGATGAACCAAACACATTAGAGACTGAAGTACAGAATACAGCATATAGCACACGAATACAAAGCACGCAACCGATACACTTTGACATAGCAGAACACACACACACGATACTACCAAATCGCTGGCATAACACACAGGAACGAACACCGTTTACAAGATACGAAAGAACCGGGACGGACACATTTTTAGGTACAGTAATGTTCATTAATGGGTGCCCAGTGGCTAACTTTTTTTCCGGGAAGGAGTCTCCTTTCTGGTCTTTTTTATGTGCCTATGATCGATGAAGCAGTCGACAGGAGAGCTTGGGAAACCACGACGAAGCCTCTCGCCGCTGTCATTCCGCATTCGCATAACCTAGTTCGCGAGAGCACAAATAATTTCAATAATTAATTAAAATTAACTTAATTTTTCCCGCATCTTGTTCCGCATTTGAGACTCGATGAATGTGAAATATTTTATATAGCTTAGCATATTACGGAGAGCCTAAAGCCCGGAGCTTTTCCTAACCAATAAATAGAATGCCGGAAACGCTGATAAGGTTAGCCTGTGCAGTAATTTAAACTGTTTTTAGATTCACTGCAACGAACCAGTGATAACCTTATTAGTTATAAAATTATAACGATGACACGTAGTAAAAAAAATGGGTTCATCATTTGTAAATTATTCTGATTCTCATACTCGAAAATTTATTATCAATTCGTCTCATTTCACTACTCGCATACTAATCATCCATCCTTCTAGCATTTATGTCGATAAGGTTTATTTCGATCCCTTGACGATATCAAGTCAAAGTCGAAGCCTAAAGTCTGGTTTGAACAGGAGAATCTCCCCTCTGTATCCATTATCAAGATCTACGTCCAAATGTTGAAGTCATTTTACAGGCTCCTTGCCAGTTCGAATCTAGTTCTGCAATGAGAATCTACTCCATGTATCCATTAACAATATTTGTGTCCAAAGCCTAAAGTGCGGTTTGAAAATGAGAATCTACCCCATGTATCGATTATCAAGATGAGTAATGCGATATACTTCATTAAATGTAATTTGCAAATGAAAACATTCAGTCATTGATATTCAGAAATCTCATATACTATTTTTCAGACATAAAATTAGGAGGTATTTGTCAAGTGAGGTGAAATTATTTCAACGACTCAACTAGATTGATACCTTTAAAGTAGGTTCAATCAGAATCTAGAGGGATAGATAAAATTCAAGTTATGTATTACATTTGTTTGAAATAATTGAAATGACTTGTCTTTAATATTCGATGAAGAAAAATTCGAATTACATAAAATATTTACTGAAATCTGAAACAAGCTAAATGGAAAATGCTTAATGGAAACATCAATCTAATGAGTTGAACCCGAGGCCACTTTCCAGCTTGAGTATAGTTCTACGACGAGAAACTCCCCTACGTATAGTTTATCAAGATCTGCGTCTGCAGCTAGAAGTCATTTTCGAGGCCACTTGCCAGTTCCAATCTGATCCAACGTCTACTAACGTAGAATGAACCTTGCTGCAACTTCTGTCTTATAAATTGTGGGAATTTGTTCGAGTCATATCGTCGAGGGATCGAAATAAACCCAATCGACATAAATGCTAGGATGGATGATTAGTATGCGAGTGGTGAAATGAGACGAATTGATAATAAATTTTCGAGTATGAGAATCAGAATGAATTTACAAATGATGAACCCATTTTTTTGACTACGTGTCATCGTACTAATTTTATACCTAATAAGGTTATTACTGGTTCGTTGCAGTGAATCGAAAAACAGTTTAAATCACTGCACAGGTTAACCTTATCTGCGGCTTCTTGATCCCGGCATTATATTTATTGGTTAGGAAAAGCTCCGGGCATTAGGCTCTCCGTAATATGCTAAACTATATAAAATATTTCACATCCATCGAGTCTTAAATGCGGAACATCATGAGGGAAAAATTAATTCAATTTTAATTAATTATTAAAATTATTTGTGCTCTCGCGAACTTAGAGGTTATGCGAACGCGGAATGACAGCGGCGGGAGGCTTTGTCGTGGTTTCCCAAGCTCTCCTGTCGACTGCTTCGTCGGCCATAGGCACATGAAAAATACCAGAAAGGAGACTGGTTCCCGGAAAAAAAAAAGTTAGCCACTGGACACCCATTAATGAACATTACTGTACTAACGCAAGAAACGTACAACAGATGCAAAATCTGATAGACCTGGATCCGCCGGCAACAGGCCCGGTACAATACGACACACAGACAGTAATACAACCACACACAAACGGTACTTAAATAATAGCAATACACACAGACAGACAATACTAATACAAGCGATACAATACTGGAACATAAAATTCCGGGCGAGCCAGACGAAGACCTATACGAATTCGTACAAAGTTGTCAGCAATCGGCTGAACCTAGGAGATAGGTGGGAGAGGGTGAGGGGGAGAGGGAGGGTGACGTGTGGGGGAGTATGCGTCTCCGTGTGTCGGCCGTGGTTCGGTCGTCCTTTCCTACTCTTCGGGAGCCTTCGGTGTTGGCCTCGTCTTGCGCCAAATTAATGGCGGGGGTGAGCGTAACAGTATCGCCTGCCGGGGTATGGGAGGTTTCCCGACTAGCGGGAGGTGTGCGGGGTAGCGGACGTCGGAGATGATTTGGGCCCTTGGACTCGTACCCAGGAAGCCGGTCTTCTTTGTCTGTGTCGCGGGCCGAGAAGGCCGGGTGGCCTTCCTCTGGGGCACTACTTCGGCGGTCGGCACGCTAATGGCCGGGCTGTCGGGTAACGGAAGGTCGGGAACGGGGTCGTAGCCGACGCAGGGCGAAGACCAATTCTCCAAGTTCCTGCCGCGAGACCTCGGGATCCCCCTTATCGCCGGGATGGTTGGGTTCGGAGCTCTGGTTACCGGACCTCGTGCTGTGTTGGCTCTTTGCTCGGCCTGGAATAGGCGGGTTATCCCGGCGGCGTACTGCCGTGCCTGGTTTAAGCGTAACCGGTCGGCTCGGGGTAGCAAGAGTTCGGGTAGGAAGAACTCTGGTTTCTCCCAAAGTAGGCTATCCGGTGGTGGTCGCTTAGTGGTAGGATTAGCCCTTAAAAGGGCTGGTGGTTTTGGAGGTTGAAAGAAGAACTCTGCGCTCATGTGACTATCTACTTTCTTTATTCTCAGGATCTGCTCTCTGCGTGTCTCTATGACTGACTGGTCTCTAGCAGCGCGCAGGCTGCTGCTTATATACAGAACCACTTATAGCTAGGCTGGCCCTAATTGGCTCGGCATAGGGGATGGGCGGTCCGCCCGGCGTCCGAGGCCCGAGCCTATCACTCGGCGTGAGTCTCGGAGTCGCCCGACGCTCGGGCCTGCTCGGCGGCTCTATACTGAGCCGAGCGTCGGGCTTGCGTTCGGCGGTTTCCGGCTGCGCTCGGGGGACCTCGGGCGCCGGGTTTGACTTCGGCGGGCAAACGTCTATATTTTTAGGTTTCGGCGCGTAACAATCCGCCACCTCTTTGAGGCGTTTGCCTGTCGTTGTCAATTTTTTTATATTTATATTTGGTATAATGTTTCTTATTTATTGTGTTTACGGTTAAGTACTTTATCTTTCTCTTATTTATCTCATGCTAGGACTTAAATATTTCATATATGCATTCCTAATTTCTATCTTATTCTATGGGTAAATACTTCATTAATATCTATCTTACGCTATGGTTAAATATTTTATTAATATCTATTTTACGCTATGCTTAAATACTTCATGAATATCTATTATATTGCACGGGGGGGGCGTCTTCTTATTCGGCTACCCCGTAGGTTCTCCGGGGACGGAGGTTGTAACGGCGTGTGTCGTTCTGGCCTTCTTCTTCTTCTTCCGAAGGAGATGTCGTAGGTCTCTGCTTCCGAGGTCCGTTCGTTGGACCACCCTTGATGGCTCTGGTCTCAGTGCCCTTGTATCTACCCTGTGTGGGGGGCGTCGTGCCAGGCCGTTTGCCCTGGTTTTTGCCCTGCGTGGACGGGGTCGTGGTAGGTTGTTTGCCCTGGTTTTTGTCCGGCGTGGACGGGGCTGTGATAGGCTGCTCGCCCTGGCTTCCGTCCGGCGTGGACGGGATTGTGGTGGGCTGCTCGCCCTGGCTTCCGTCTGGCGTGGACGGTGGTGTGGTAGGCTGCTCGCCCTGGCTTCCGCCCGGCGTGGACGGGATTGTGGTGGGCTGCTCGCCCTGGCTTCCGTCTGGCGTGGACGGGATCGTGGTGGGCTGCTCGCCCTGGCTTCCGTCCGGCGTGGACGGTGGTGTGGTAGGCTGCTCGCCCTGGCTTCCGCCCGGCGTGGACGGGATTGTGGTGGGCTGCTCGCCCTGGCTTCCGTCTGGCGTGGACGGTGGTGTGGTAGGCTGCTCGCCCTGGCTTCCGTCCGGCGTGGACGGTGGTGTGGGGGGCTGCTCGCCCTGGTTTTCGCCCTGCGCGGACGGTGGCGTCGTGGCTTCCCCATAAGCCCGCTTTATTTGGGACCCGTGTACCTTGGTTAGGCGACCCGCTTGGTTGATGAGGTATATCTCGCCTCCTTGGTGGGTTTGGACCTTGTATGGGCCTTCCCAGGGAGCTGTGAAACCTGCGTGGTATTTGTCAGCTGCTTTGGACAAGTGGTGGCTCCTCACATAGACCCGGTCTCCTGGCTTGTGCCTTGGCTCTCCAGCTGCGGCTCCCTTATATTGCTGCTGGTAAGCAGCCTGCTTGTCCCTGATTCGTTGTACCCGTGCCTCTTGGGTTTCTAAGGCGGGTGTGAGGGGGAGATAAACCCACTCGCCGGGTCTGCGCAGAGTCCGGCCGGTTAGGGCCTGACTGGGAGTACACCCGATAGCTGCGTTGGCTCGGGTTCGTGAGCCGAACAGTAGTTTGGGTAGGTGTATATCCCAACTTGTGTGCTTCTGGCCTTGGAGGTGTAGCCGAAGTCCCTTTTTGATCTCCTGATTTCGTCTTTCGGTGGGGTTAGCCTGTGGATGGTAGATGGCGGTAGTCCAAGGTTGGGTCTGCCACTTGCTACAGGCGTCTAACCATTTCTTTCCGGTGAACTGTGGCCCGTTGTCTGACAGGATTGCTCGGGGATAACCCCATCGTGCGAATACTTCGTTGTCCAGGATCCGTAGGACGGTACTAGTCTCGGAATTTCCGATGGCAAAGGCTTCCACCCATCGGGAGAACATATCGGTCACCACGAGTATAAACCGCTTGCCCCGACTGGTACGTGGGTACGGTCCCATCAGATCCACGGCGATGGTATCCCAGGGTTCCTTGGGTTGGTGAGGTCGGAGTGGACCTTTGGTGTTCTGGGTATTTGGTTTGATGCAGGAACACAGGTGGCACTTCCGTACGTATTCTCTGACGGTCGGGCGGAGACCGTCCCAGGTGAGGTACTGCTGTATGGCCCGAATTGTCTCGTCCGCCCCAGGGTGTCCAGCAAGTACTGAGTCGTGGTACTCGTGCAGTACCCTGGGGATGCAGTTTTCCGGAACTAGGAGTCGCCATGGTCCTTCTGGGCTGGCCCGTCTCTCTAGCTGACCTCGTTCTAGTCGGTGTTGTCTCATGAATGCCTCGTCGGACGCTGTGCGGTCTTCTCTTGCTGCCAGTCTGCTCCATCTGGCCGCTAGCTCGCTAATGACTGGGTCGTCCTGTTGCGCTTCCTTTATACCTCCCATTAGAGTGGTGGGAGTTGTGGTTAGGTAAGCGGTGGGGGTGGTAGGGGTAGCCGTGACCCCTGGTGGTGCTTCCGTGTACCCTGGCGGGACCATCCTGTCTTGGTCGTCTAATTCCTTCAGCTCCTCTTCTGCTTCGGGGCTTCTTGAGAGGGCGTCGGGTAGTTCGTTGTTCCTCCCAGGGCAGTGCTCGATGGTGAAGTGGAACTCCTGTAGTAGGATCGCCCAGCGGGTTAGTTTCGCTCTCGTGTCCTTCATTCGGTTTAGCCAAGTCAGCGCCTGGTTGTCGGTGCGCAACGTGAAGTGTCTGTCCTCGAGGAGTGGGCGATACCGTTTTATGGCCCATATGATCGCCAAGCATTCCTGCTCGTTGCTGTGATAACGCCCTTCCGTTGCGTTGAATTTGGCGCTGGCATAGCTTATTATGTCTCTTCCTCCGTCTGGTCGAGTCTGAAACAGCACTGCGCCCATCCCGACACCGCTGGCGTCTGTCTGGAGGACGTATGGGCGGTCCGGACGCGGTCTACTCAGTTTCAAGGGCTGCGTGAACTTTAGTTTTAGTTCTTGCAGCGCCCCCTCGGCGCCTGGATTCCACTTGAACGCCTTCTTTTCGCTCAACAGGTCTGTCAGCGGAGCAGTGATGATGGCAAAGTCGGGGATATATTCTCGGAGCCAGTTGCATATCCCCAGGAGCTGCCTCAACTGTTGTCGGTTTTTCGGGGTGGTAACTTCGGTGACGGCTTTTATGTGCTCGGGCTGGGCCTCGTTACCTTCGGTGGTGACTATGTGCCCGAGGTAGTCTAGTCGACCAGTGCCGAGACGGCACTTCTCTGGGGCGCACGTCAGGCCGTGCATCTCTAGCCTTTCTAATACCAAGGTTAGGTGCTGCAGGTGTTCCTCCCAGGTCCTTGAGTAGATGATTATGTCGTCTAGGTATCCTCTGCAGAATCGGTTCAAGTACCCTGCGAGTACTTCTTGACTCATCAGCCTCTGGAACGTGTTTGGGGCGTTCTTTGCCCCGAATGGCATAACTGTGAATTGGTAGGTGCCACCTTCTGGGGTTGAGAAAGCGGTGTATTTCTTCGATGCTTCCTCCATGGGTACTTGCCAGTACCCACTTTTTAGATCCAAGGTGCTAAAGATCGAGGCGTCCCCGATTTCCTTGAGGGTTTCTTGGATCAGTGGCATTGGCTGCGCAGTGTCCTCTGTTATGGAGTTCAGTCGTCGGTAGTCTACGCAGAACCTCGGGCGGCCGTCCTTTTTCTGGACGATCACCACCGGAGAACTGTACGGGGAACTACAGGGCTCGATTATCCCGTCGGCCAACATCTCTTGGACTTGGGTGCGGATGACTTCCTTCTTTGCGTCGGAGTACCGGTAGGTCGGTAACCGGAATGGTTGCTGGCTTGTCACACGGATGCTGTGTTTTATGGTCCTCGTCTGCGGTAGCTTCCCTCCGGGTTGGAAGACCTTTCGGAACCTTTCCGTCAGTTTCTGGAACTTCTCCCGGTGTTCCTCTGGGAACTCGTGCGTTAGGACGAGCTCTTCTTGGCCTTCTCTTGGGTGCTGGTGGTTATATGGGTTGATTAAGCGTGCTGTTGCTCGATCAGCTTCCCCCAGGTGAACCTGCCCGTGGGAGAAATCAATGATGGCCTTCTCCTTCTTTAGCCAGGGTAGGCCTAAGAGGAGGTCTTCCCTTAGTTCGGGGGCGACGAGTGCCTCGATCGTTGTCCTTAGACCCTCAACGTCTAAAGTTAGGTTGGCGATCCCGATTATCTTCATGGTGTGGTTGCTGGCTGCGAGTCGGGCCTGGACTGGTCCTCCTTCCTTCAAGTCGGTTTGGGATATAAGTCTGGTACTTATGAAGTTTTCGGTGGCAGCTGTGTCAATCGTTGCTTCTGCCGTCTTGCCGTTCAGGGTTATGCGTACCCGTGGCAAGATGGGTTTGCCCGTAGTTGCTGAATTTAGGGTTGGCTCGCGGCAGCTTCGGGCTCGTCTGCCGCTGCCCTCCAGTTTTCCTGCCGGCGACTGGCAAGTACTGGACAATCCTTGTGGAAGTGTTTTTCTGGGCAGTGCCAGCATTTCGGGAGCGACCTTGCTGTCTCTGTGTCTGCAGGCTTACTGACTCTTTCCGCTCTGACTTCCTCCTTCTTATTCTTGCTCAGCTTGGGCTCCTCGTCGTATTCTGCTTCCAGCGCATGCGTTAACAGCTCGGAGAAGTCCTGTGGTTTGGTTGGCCGTATCGCGGTACGCAAGGAGGGCCGCAGGAGTTCGAGCAGTACTGCCACCTTAGTACCCTCGGGTTCGTTCGGCCGGATTCGCTGGTACAACTGGTATTTTTGTTGTAAAAATACCCCGACTGCTTCTCTCTCGTTCTGGCGTTGTGAGAACAGCTGTGCGTTCAGGCGCGACTGGACCGCTTGGCTGGCGTAGCGGTTTAAGAAGATTTCCGTAAACTTCTGCCATTCCCAGTCCAGGCTTTTGTAGCAGCTCCACCATTTTTCTGCGTCATCCTTCAGTCCCTTCGTTACCGTTCGTAGGTATTGGGTCTCGGGAACTTTCAAGGCTCTGCAATACTCTTCGCCCCTTCGCAGGAACTTCTGCGGGTCCTCATGATCCTTTCCACGGAACTCTGGCAGTGGGGGTAGGACATTTCGGAGAGTTTGGGCTAGAGTCTCCCAATCGCGGAAGGCGGCTGGCAGCGGATAACCTTCCTCTAGGTGGTCCCCTCGGCCATCCTCTTGGTTCGGCATTGCGTCTTCGGGTAGTTGAGCAGGCAGTTTGGGCGCCACTGGGTGTTTTACTACTCCCAGAAGTAGTGGGGTTTCTGCTGGTACGCCTTGTAGACGTAGAGACTGCCTTGTGCCGGTTCGCCCTTTCGGCATGAGCCGCGTCCGGTTCGTTGGAGCTGTCGAGCCTCAAGAAGGCCCCACGTTGGGCGCCAATTGTCAGCAATCGGCTGAACCTAGGAGATAGGTGGGAGAGGGTGAGGGGGAGAGGGAGGGTGACGTGTGGGGGAGTATGCGTCTCCGTGTGTCGGCCGTGGTTCGGTCGTCCTTTCCTACTCTTCGGGAGCCTTCGGTGTTGGCCTCGTCTTGCGCCAAATTAATGGCGGGGGTGAGCGTAACAGTATCGCCTGCCGGGGTATGGGAGGTTTCCCGACTAGCGGGAGGTGTGCGGGGTAGCGGACGTCGGAGATGATTTGGGCCCTTGGACTCGTACCCAGGAAGCCGGTCTTCTTTGTCTGTGTCGCGGGCCGAGAAGGCCGGGTGGCCTTCCTCTGGGGCACTACTTCGGCGGTCGGCACGCTAATGGCCGGGCTGTCGGGTAACGGAAGGTCGGGAACGGGGTCGTAGCCGACGCAGGGCGAAGACCAATTCTCCAAGTTCCTGCCGCGAGACCTCGGGATCCCCCTTATCGCCGGGATGGTTGGGTTCGGAGCTCTGGTTACCGGACCTCGTGCTGTGTTGGCTCTTTGCTCGGCCTGGAATAGGCGGGTTATCCCGGCGGCGTACTGCCGTGCCTGGTTTAAGCGTAACCGGTCGGCTCGGGGTAGCAAGAGTTCGGGTAGGAAGAACTCTGGTTTCTCCCAAAGTAGGCTATCCGGTGGTGGTCGCTTAGTGGTAGGATTAGCCCTTAAAAGGGCTGGTGGTTTTGGAGGTTGAAAGAAGAACTCTGCGCTCATGTGACTATCTACTTTCTTTATTCTCAGGATCTGCTCTCTGCGTGTCTCTATGACTGACTGGTCTCTAGCAGCGCGCAGGCTGCTGCTTATATACAGAACCACTTATAGCTAGGCTGGCCCTAATTGGCTCGGCATAGGGGATGGGCGGTCCGCCCGGCGTCCGAGGCCCGAGCCTATCACTCGGCGTGAGTCTCGGAGTCGCCCGACGCTCGGGCCTGCTCGGCGGCTCTATACTGAGCCGAGCGTCGGGCTTGCGTTCGGCGGTTTCCGGCTGCGCTCGGGGGACCTCGGGCGCCGGGTTTGACTTCGGCGGGCAAACGTCTATATTTTTAGGTTTCGGCGCGTAACAAAGTCTTCGCGATTTACAGATAGGCTACAACATAGACGACATATCATTAATAGATAATTTAACACCAGTATTAGGAGGCAAAGCGAAGCAGTGGTACAGATTAAACAGAAGAGGATGGAATACACTACACGAATTTGAGACACACATACACCACGCGTTCGCGGATCACGTCACAGAGACAAAATAGAGGGAGACAGAAGAAATTGCATACAGGAAGAAGCGCAAACTATAACCGCATTCGTGATAAAGATAAGAACACTTTTCACACAATTAGAGCCTAGATACACACCAACACAAGAACTAGAAATCACATATAGAAATCTTAGATTAGAGTATAAACGATACATCAGACCACACGAATTCAGATCGTTTGAACAGTTAGAAAACGCAGGAAAACAATGGGGAACGAATATCGCATGGGAAGGTGCAAGACAGAAAATAAATAGGAATCAAAACACACAACCACCAACAGACACATACACGCGACCACAGACATACACACGGCCACAGACATACGCACGACACACCCCGCAGATACAAACACAACCACGCAGATTCCTGCTACCCACACCACACACTCAACCAATATACACACACACAACACAAACAAACACCCAAACACCACGACTACAACGCCCAGCGATAACATACAACACACCGACATACACACCGCAACAATATACACAGACAGGCACGACAGAGCGTCGATGCTTTAACGGCAACCAGCCAGGCCACATGAGATGGCAATGCACAAGCCCGCAGCAGTCGGGAAACGAGTAAGGGAATACCCAGAATGGGTGGAGGTAATTCCCGAAACACACAACACACACTCACCCGAACACACTGCATACACAATTACACATAACCCACGTGACCCAAGATTTCACATTAAAATAGAGATGGACGGATTAGAATTCAATGCACTAGTAGACACAGGAGCAACACACTCATACCTAGGCTTAGAAATTGGGAGAATTTTAAAAGACAGATACACGGACATACAAGACACACCAAACAGAACAGTATTAGTAACGAACGGTACAAAGGCTAACATATCAGGCATAACAACACGAACGATCAGAATAGGTCCCACAGTTAAAGAGGTAGAGTTCGGACTAATGCCGACATTAGCATGGACATGCATATCAGGAATAGATGCAATAAGACAATTCGGCATGCAGCTAGACTTTTCACAAAACACATGGGCGATAAGAGGAAAATTAAACTCAACATACACTGTGGAGCGATGGCCACGAACAACGCTAGTACCAATTCAGTTCCCTAACAAACAAAACGATAACATAAAACAGGAAGACGATAGACACGAAGAGGGAAAACCAGTAATAAAAACAGAAACACATAAAGAAACTAGGGAACAGGAAACACAAACACACACTATACAAGCAAAAGCAGCAGCGTTACAAGAAAAGCTAGCAAAGAAGGCGCTAGAACAGTCGCGAAATACAGACACACAGGAACAAACACTCACAACCACACCTGCACTAAAAAGAAAAGTCCTACTACCGACTCCAGATTTCCCACCGAATCCAAACTTATACAAAAATACACAAGACCAAAACATAGAGAGAACAGAGGGTACACGCCCAAACACACCGACACTAAAAAGAAAAGTCCTACTACCGACCCCAAATTTTCCACCGAATCCAAACCTATACCCTAGATACCAAGCACCGCGAATCTGCAGCGGAATACAACAACTCACAGATACACAAAGCATGGAACTACAGACACTACTAAAAGAAAAAATCACGTCGCTACCAGGCCAGCAAGGCTTAACACACTTAACATCACACAAAATAGACACACAAGGACACGCCCCCATAAAACAAAGATATTACATGGTATCACCCAAAATCAAAAACGCGATTTATAAGGAAGTAGATAAAATGATCGAGGAAGACGTGATAGAAACATCGGAAAGCGAATGGTCGAGCTCAATAGTAATGATTAAAACACCAAACAACACTTACCGGTTTTGCCTCGATTTTAGAAAAGTAAACTCAGTATCACGCAAAGATGCATACCCACTACCATACATGACAGCAATATTAGATAAACTACGCGCAGCACAATACATTTCTAAACTCGACCTCAGCCAAGCATACTTCCAAATACCACTACACAAAGACAGCAGACACATAACAGCATTTACAGTACCGAGTAAAGGATTATATCAATTTAAAAGGATGCCATCAAGATTCGCGGCAGCGAATCGCCGGGTTCCCCCCCCCCCCCCTCCCACAGTGAAAACTCGGCGCGCCAGCCACGAAACATTTACCCGAGCCAGCTCTTGTTCTTGTAAAAAATCTGTCATATCTTTTGAACCGCTGATTATTTCTTAATAAAATTTATATGGGCGTAAGCCCCTCGGCATTTGATCTTGCTCGCGAAATTTCGACAAAATCTACCGCGTGGTTCCGGAGATATTGACCGTCGAAGTTGATCGAAAAACACAATCTTCTTCTTCTTCTTCTCCTTCTTCTTCTTCTTCTTCGTTGCAGACGTTTTTCTTGGGACCACGATATCTGTCGAACCGTTGCACTTATGAATTTGCCATTTGGAAGTAGTGTTCTCGTCACCGAAATCTCGCGCCCTATTGTTTCTGAGCAATAATTGACCACGCATAACTGAGTTATTAATAATATTAATTATTTTACAAAATGCGCATGCGCAGAATTATTGATCGATGCCTGATTTACAAAATGCGCATGCGCAGCAGCAAATCGCGGCCGCGTGCCAGTATGATTATAATATAATATTATTATATTATTATATAGTATTATTTATAATCATATTTCATTTATCATTGTTATTATTATTGTCATTATTATTGATGCGTCACGTCTGCTCGTGCTCCCCAAGAAAATTTGTACTCAATAATGTGTCCGCACCGCAGTTTTCGGTGTCCAGGTCCTTCGCTCCGTAGTTTTCGGTATCCAGGTCCTTCACTCCGTAGTTTTCGGTATCCAGGTCCTTCGCTCCGTAGTTTTCGGTATCCAGGTCCTTCACTCCGTAGTTTTCGGTATCCAGGTCCTTCGCTCCGTAGTTTGCGGTATCCAGGTCCTTCGCTCCGTAGTTTGCGGTATCCAGGTCCTTCGCTCCGTAGTTTTCGGTATCCAGGTCCTTCGCTCCGTAGTTTTCGGTATCCAGGTCCTTCGCTCCGTAGTTTTCGGTATCCAGGTCCTTCGCTCCGTAGTTTCCGGTGTCTACGTCCACCGCTCCGTAGTTTTTTTTATAAAATTTATAGGGCGTAAGACTCTGCCCACTTGATCTTGTTCGTGAAATTCCGACAAAATCTGCTGCGTAGTTTCTGAGATATAATAACATTTATCCGGCAATTTTTTTTTGTATATAATCATATATAATTACGTATAATTTGATATAATTTTATATGATAAAATTATCGTGAAAAAAATTTTTTTTTCATATAATTGAAGAACCAATTTTGTAGAGAAATGAATTTCCTACAAGATTATGGAAACGAAAATCCGGAAAAAAAAATTTTACACTTATTTATTTTAGAAATAAGAAAAATAAATTTTTACATGTTCGTTTTAAATGGGAAAGAGGACCCCTCCTTGCGCCAACTGAATTTTCGAGATATCGAGCTGAAATTTTGAGGGAATGTTTTTTTCCGTGACAAAGAAACTTTTGAGATACATTTATTCCAAAAAAATTATAGATTTTTTTTTCTGAAACAGTCTAATGTAGATATTTTTTAGATCAACTTGAAAAATATTATAGAATCTCATGATGGTCTGTTTCGATTGGACATGGCTATTTTACTTGAGAGTTTCACAATCGAACAATTGTAGAACATTTTCCGTATTCTATGTTCGTACGACATCTAAATATGTTGCACTGTCTCAATAGAATGGGATCATGGGAAGCATAAACTATGATCGGAACAAGCTATTGTATAATTCTCAAGATGAAATTTCTTGGCCGAATAAAATAGCTCATATCTTTTGCGCAAGTTCCAAAATACACTTGTTCATTGTAGCAAATGCTTTCCATCACG
The DNA here is from genome assembly GCA_944452935.1 of Rhogogaster chlorosoma. Classification (NCBI taxonomy): domain Eukaryota; kingdom Metazoa; phylum Arthropoda; class Insecta; order Hymenoptera; family Tenthredinidae; genus Rhogogaster; species Rhogogaster chlorosoma. The sequence continues at coordinate 11,146,808 of OX101800.1, read as the reverse complement.
AATGATCGCAAGTTGATCTTTATATATGTGTAATATGTAGAATACATTAAAGTCAGCTTAGCGCTGACCCGTTTGCACATACAAAAAGTAATGGAATAACGGCAAAAACATTGTAAATGTAAAAAATTAAAACCGAGTTCCAAAATGGTTTCCCCAGCCAAAAACTCGAGAACATCCATACTCTTTTTCAGCGTCAGATTACAAACATCATTTCCTTACAAAAATAGTACAAAATAATACGTGAAATCAGGCATCGAAGCCGAGCGTTCCCTTTGTTAATTTTTATACTTCAAATTATGTTCTTCAAATGCTAATCAATGGAAATGAATGGAAAACCAATAGAATCATTGACAAAACCTGTGATAAAACAGCATATTGGCGACGGAAAATATTGCTGAAGGAAGTTAGCTCGTACGATGATACGAACTCGGCGGGCATAGATTGTTCTGAAAATTATCAATTGCACTCTTTTTTTAAAATTATTTCTTCCAGTCAATGTGTAACGATCACACCCACAAAATTGTCGGAAGCATGATCAAATACTGTTAGGATATTCTTGGCATTGATAATATATTTATTATTGTAGACTGAAACTGCGATATAATAGTAGTTTATATGGCAACGGCGCAGAAAGACCTCATCTTCGAATCATGTGACACTTTCACACTCCTCATAAAGTCCTTTTCAGTGCCCGTGCCCTACATACTATCCTTTTTTTCTTCAAATTTAAAAATTAGAAAACATTTTCCACGCACTAGTGCTTCGTGGTTTTCGCAAGAGGTTGTGTTGCAACAAATGAATGAAAGGAATGAGTAATCCGTTGAAAATTGAAGTTAAAAAAATACCTATAGTGTGTTCATAACAAGAACTAATGGCCCAGGCACGGTGATCTCAGTAATTTAAATTCGAATGCAAGTTTTGAAGAAGAGTTCAATTTCATTCTGCATCTATCGTTTACCGATTTTCGACTAAAGTTATAACGCCATGCTACAAACATGTCACATCCATAAAACGAAACATACTTATACTGGACGTACCCATTATCGGTACACTTCGGTGATGCTCTTGCGACGTCTCTCTTCCTATTCGACTTACAGTATAGGTACACATATTCTGCATTGAAAGACGCACTAATTGCTGATCTTACCTCACACTTCAGCAATTGATAATTTTCAGAACAATCTATGCCCGCCGAGTTCGTATCATCATACGAGCTAACTTCCTTCAGCAATATTTTCCGTCGCCAATATGCTGTTTTATCACAGGTTTTATCAATGATTCTATTGGTTTCCCATTCATTTCCATTGATTAGCATTTGAAGAACATAATTTGAAGTATAAAAATTAACAAAGGGAACGCTCGGCTTCGATGCCTGATTTCACGTATTATTTGGTACTATTTTTGTAAGGAAATGATGTTTGTAATCTGACGCTGAAAAAGAGTATGCATGTTCTCGAGTTTTTGGCTGGGGAAACCATTTTGGAACTCGGTTTTAATTTTTTACATTTACAATGTTTTTGCCGTTATATGGTCTTACTGGAGCGCCAGCGACATTCCAAAGACTGCTAGACAAAATAATTGGACCGAAATCAGAACCGTACGCATTTGCATACCTAGACGACATAATAATAGTAACACAGACATTCGAAGAACACATACACTGGCTAGAAAAAATATTAGATAAAATCACACACGCAGGACTCACGATTAACCCGGATAAATGTGAATTTGACTGTTCACAAGTTAAATACCTAGGTTACACAGTAGACAAACACGGTTTACACGTAGACCCAGACAAAGTGCAACCACTGACAGACTATCCAGAACCGAAAACACTTAAGCAATTAAGACGACTGATAGGAATGGCCTCGTGGTACAGAAGATTCATCTCAAATTTCGCACATATCACAGAACCACTCACACGACTATTAAAAAAGGAACAGAAATGGACATGGGGGGAAGAACAACAACACGCGATGAATACAATCAAACAGATACTCACAACACCACCGACACTAACATGTCCCGATCACACAGTACCATTCCAAGTACAAACAGACGCAAGCGGCACGGGTATAGGCGCAGTACTCACACAAACAAAACGAGACACAGAACAAGTAATTGCATACGCCAGCCGTGCACTGAGCGACGCAGAGCGCAAATACACAACAACAGAAAGCGAATGCCTAGCAGTGATCTGGGCGATACAAAAATTTAGACCATATTTAGGAGGATATCATTTCACAGTCATTACAGACCACAGCGCGTTAAAATGGTTACACAATTTAAAGAACCCGACAGGTAGACTAGCACGATGGGCACTTGAATTACTCGAATACGACTTCGAAATAATACATAGAAAAGGATCAGCACACCAAGTACCGGACGCACTATCATCAATACACGAAGACGAAGAACACGTACAAGCAGGTTCGATAGAAAACACAACAGACAAATGGCACACATACAAGAAAACACAAGTACAAACGCGACCGGAAAAGAACGAATCGTGGAAAATACGAGACACACACTTATACTTCCACAGACCCGATCCACTACATTCAAAACTATTACCGGATATAAATCCGTGGAAATTAGTCATTCCAAAAGAACAAATCACACAAATATTACAATCATGACACAACACAAGCAGGTCATTTAGGAATAGAGAAGACATAGCAAAGAATAGCTAAAGAATACTATTGGCCCGTGATGTACAGAGACACAGTAAATTACATAAGAAAATGCGAAATCTGCCAAAAAACAAAAGTAGAACAAAGACAACCGGCAGGACTAATGGGACATAGAATAATAGAAGAACCGTGGACAGTAGTAGCATCAGACATAATGGGTCCACCACCCTTATCAAAAGCACGATACCAATACATCATAGTCTTTCAGGATCTATACACTAAATGGGCGGAAATAATACCACTAAAGAAAGCAACAGCACAAACAGTAGAACACGCATTACACAAACACGTCATATCACGCTGGGGTACACCGCGAGTGATACTTACAGATAACGGCAGACCATACATAAACAAATTAATCCGCGAACACACGCAGAAATTCAGCATTAGACACACAACAATCCCACCTTATCACGCGCAAGCAAATCCGGTAGAACGAATAAATCGGACAATAAAAACAATGATACAGGCTTACGTAGAAAAAGATCACAGAGAGTGGGACATACACTTTCAAGACTTACAATTCGCGATAAACACAAGCACACATACATCCACAAAACATACACCTGCATTTCTAAATCTCGGAAGAGAACTACACCCAACACAATGCTTACGAAATCGCATCGAAAACGAAGGAGACATCGAACTACAGGACACAGACAGATGGACAGACCACCTACGCAGACTACAAATTATCAGAGAGGAAGTACAGAAACACTTGGAGGAGGCAAACGAAAAAAAGGCACACTATTACAATCTCAGACATAGAAACACGGAATACAAGGTAGGAGATGGGGTTCTTAAGAAAAACCACACGCTATCATCGAAGGCGGACCACATAGCAGCAAAATTAGCGTATAAGTATTCAGGACCATACATAATAACAAACAAAATTTCACTAACAATATACGAATCAACAACAGAAAATGGAAAAAAGATTGGAAATTGGCATATCGAGAACTTGAAACTGTATATTTAAAACGCACAAGAACTAATGAATGTAATTCGACCCCAACAGATACCACAATACAAAAATGGACAGGACAAACAATAGCAAAATCTCGACAATTACACCCAGGATGGCGAGCAGGTTGGGACCACTCCTCCCAACACCCGGGATGATCCCAACCACGGACAAATACCGAACACACTACAGACGGACAAGCAAATACAGAGACAGTACAACATACACCCCTACACACCAGCAAGACGAACATTATTACCCATACCCGAACAATACACACAAGACGAAACACCACGCAAAATACCACTCCTACAGACACCGAACATGCCTCCACACGAACACCGATACCCAAATCCACTATCCACATACACAACGCATACACCAACACCCAGAAACACAACCGCAGTCACACAAACACGCACACACACCAACCCGAAGCCAACAAGACAGACACTGACACAAGAAACAGACGACGAGATAACAATACTGACAGAAAGAATAGAGACACACATAGAGAAAATAGAAGCACTAGAAAGACACAACGCACACAGACGCAGATCCATACAGACACACCCGATAGTAGCGACAAACACACTCGACATAAATAATCTACCACCATACGAACCACCACCAACACCAGAAAATACACTCACAAGCACACCTACACTCTTCAAACCAATATCAAGACACACGAGACGTACACGTACACGATCACACCCACCATTCCCACAAAAATACAACATCACACCAAAAGAACACACACAACACACACAAAACGACGACACAGAGGAGAGCGATTACGAGACGGCGGAGGAAATGGACACGGACACACTAATCATAGAAATAGATGACGACGACTCAACAATGTAAAATAGAAAACGGAAGACAACAGGAAAAGGAACACGGCACGACACAACGAAAAACGAAGAGAAGAATATCTTTATTTATTTTTGTTAGATTAGTTTTTTTTGGCATGACCAATTTTTCTGATTTTTTTTGAACACGGGACATATATATTTTTTTTTGTTTTTTGTTGATTTTCGGCGCTTTCGGGCGATAAGTTCTTTTTTTTCTCTATTCTTTTTTGTTCACTCTTCCTCGTGGGGGGACATAAGAGGTATAGTTTTTTTTTTATGCATACACATATGGCTGCAGGCCTAATTATAACATTTAGTGAATAAGTCAGAATATAGGGATAGGACAAACACAAAAAGTACAAAGCAGACATAGGAAATAAGTAAGACACACTAGGTTAAGTACACATAAAACACACAAACCACACAGAACACACAAACAGAATAGCTCACCCTATAGGCTTCGCTCCGCGTGGGGGAGGAGAAGTTGTGACATGGTAAGTCACAAACCCCCAAAGCCACGCGGGGAATACGAAATCACACGAAATGAGGCGAAAACACCCGAGACCGATCAACGATTAGCGTCGATCGGCACTCGTGCGTGATCTTGAAAAGAGAGCAGACGTACCCTTTTCTTGTGTTATACCAACAAACGCTAAAAACAGGTCGGTGCACTTTTATTCACCTTTACCGCTGTAATTAACCTCACTAGCCCTAAGTACACACGATCACACACTCACCCACACTCACACCTCTGTATTAGTTGTAAGAATCTCTGAATAAACCCGATTATTATTTTATCTCTCAAACTCCGGACTATTATCTCTCGTCCTATACCCATTTATTTGTAGGCTATCCCTTACAGTTCTCATAAATGAGCGGATCCACGTCACTTCACTCAAAAAAAAAACCGTCAAGTCACGGATTTTTGCGCCATTCAATACATCTGTAGTACTATGGAAAAAAAAGTACCATTTGAAGGATTTTGAAAAATTCTCAAAAATGGCGGAGTTAGAGGCATGTGAATTTTTGTGCACCACTTTGTTTGAAAATTCATATCTCCTGTTCAGTCGAACACAGTATCTTCCCTTTTCCATATATATTTCTTTGCATGTATGTGTGCGCAAGCACGTGTGTCACCGACACATCGCCATTTGATTTTCTCGGCGAGAATCGGAAACAAGGGGAGAGGCCGCGTCGACTGGGCCGCACGAAAAACCCGCGAGTAGAGGGGGAACACTCATGCTTAGTCTCGATATAGGAACGAGGGACGGTAGAGTAGAGTCCTAAGCTGGACGCTCGAGAGTACAAGAGTGTAGTGGGTTGGTCTTCTTTTCGTTGCATGATTGGGGTGAGTTCGTTCTAATTTATTGCATAATCGCATGAGATGACGTCTTTTAATAAGACTAAGACGGTATAAACACAAGCACGACGCTTTATTCAGATCACATACCGAGTTTTTCTCGATACGAACAGCTCGGCATAACCCGTCAAAGTACACTGACTCAGTTCAGCTGTACCAGAGCACAAGCACAATGCTTTGCTTAGGTCCCAGCGACCTTATAGGCAATTAGAGCACAAGCACAATGCTTTGCTTAGGTCCTCGTGATCTTACATGCAGTCGGTGTTGTGTCGTAGAATATCCGGCGCGACATCGATTGAGTCAATCCGCGCATTGGCATAATTTCTCTCACAGTAGATTTCACCTCCACAGGATTATTATGAAGATGTATTTTATGTGTATCAAAACAAAACGAATGTAATCTGTGTAAAATCATTTCGAGGGGTTTTCTCTCCGAGGCTCAAGTCTCGGAGAGTTTCCTCTCTGAGCCATTATTAAATTTGCAATTGTATGGCTCAAATGTGTTTAAATTATTTATTGACCCTTTCCCAGTTAACTCATTTCAGAAAATTAGAATATAATAAAAAAAAAGAAATACGCGGTCTCTTTGTAATTAAAGAGTACGCGCCCCACAAAACATCTCCGAAAGTGTTCATCGGAGCGAAAAGATCCTTGGATCGTTTTGTTCGTAAAAGAATGCGCTTTCATACGAAAAATCATATTTTCAAAAAATAAAAATTCTTTCAATATTTTTTTGGCGTTTTAATTTTTGATTTCGCTGCCATTTCCGTGGGACTTACAGAAATTCATGGAGATAATTTTTTTTTTGATACCTGGATCCTTCTTCTTTAATCCTAAAAAAAAAAAAATTCATGGAAAAAATACCTGGGCCGGAGATAAAAAATAAAACGTGTCGTCGCGCGTCACCGCGCGCGCTGATCCACGTCCGCGCTACTCCCGCAAGCTCACTGTGTTACGTAGTGGAGATGTCATATGATGCTTCTTTGCCTACCCAGGTTATCCATTCTCCGAAAATAGTTATTTTGTAACACATGCACGATTTTCACGTTTTTTTGACCTATTAAGCGGGCCTAAAGTGACCTTTTTTTGCCCGCTGCTCTAGTAGCGGGCAAATAAAACCTTATTTGCCCGCTAAACCGCATAAGCGGGCAAATAAAAAACCTGATTTGCCCGCTAAACTGCATAAGCGGGCAAATAAAATCTGAAAACGCCCGCTAAATTATTTTTCAATATTTTCGATAAGATTATCAACAACGAAGAAAAAACGCGAAAATCGTGCTGTTACAAAAAATATCGTGTGCACCAAGGGCTACGTGGGCTTTTTGACCTTGTGTGGTTGCAGTACTCGTCAATATACTATTTTACCACCTTAGCCCTTCCGTATCCGTCTACTGGTCATGTTTTCTTGGAGTTATACAATTGTATACGTGTATATATGCCTGTTCTGAAAATGACCAGTACGGTTATGGTTCGTTGAACATACTTGTGCTGGAATTAAGTTTGATTCCATTTCACTCGGTTTGTGCTATATGACTGATGGATCTTGTGCAATATTTTGGTGGCCCTGAAATGAGCTGATGTTTTTCGCGATAATTTGCTGGATGACACTTATTGTTAGTAGGACACCTCTGTTTGAAATTAATTCATAATTTTTATCGAATCAAATTTTTCTGTTGCGGAAAATAATTTTGTTTTGAAGAGTTTATGAGATGTTGAAATGACTGCATGTAATTTCAGAGTGCCACGAACTGTAAATGCTTTATCGAATCTGTTTTGTGAAATAGTTTCTTCCAGTTGATGTTCTGCAGATGTACAGTACTCGAAAGATATGCTTCGAAAAAAAGAACATGCTAAATTATTGGAATTGCCAATCAGTTGTCAACTCGCGATATGCGGACAAAAAGTGTCATCCACCGAATTATCGCAAAAAACATCGGCTCATTTCAGGGCCACCAATATATTACACAAGATCGATCAGTCATATAGCACAAACCGAGTGAAATGGAATCAAACTTAATTCCAGCACAAGTATGTTCAACGAACCATAACCGTACTGGTCATTTTCAGAACAGGCATATATACACGTATACAATTGTATAACTCCAAGAAAACATGACCAGTAGACGGATACGGAAGGGCTAAGGTGGTAGAATAACTATTTTCGGAGAATGGATAACCTGGGTAAGCAAAGAAGCATCATATGACATCTCCACTACGTAACACAGTGAGCTTGCGGGAGTAGCGCGGACGTGGATCAGCGCGCGGGGTGACGCGCGACGACACGTTTGATTTTTTATCTCCGGCCCAGGTATTTTTTCCATGAATTTTTTTTTTAGGATTAAAGAAGGATCCAGATATCCAAAAAAAATTATCTCCATGAATTTCTGTAAGTCCCACGGAAATGACAGCGAAATCAAAAATTAAAACGCCAAAAAAATATTGAAAGAATTTTTTTTTTTGAAAATATGATTTTTCGTATGAAGGCGCATTCTTTTACGAACAAAACGATCCAAGGATCTTTCCGCTCCGATGAACACTTTTGGAGATATGAATTTTCAAACAAAGTGGTGCACAAAAATTCACATGCCTCTAACTCCGCCATTTTTGAGAATTTTTCAAAATCCTTCAAATGGTACTTTTTTTTCCACAGTACTACAGATGTATTGAATGGCGCAAAAATCCGTGACTTGACGGTTTTTTTTTTGAGTGAAGTGACGTGGATCCGCTCATATATGCAAATTTCGTTTTGTACTCATGTTGACATTCATTTTTATCGGTATAAACACTTTATACAAATGCGCATTAGCAAAATATACACTGAATCTGATACATGTATAATGAATCAGATATAATCCCAGATAACAATTTTCATACTTTATTTCTAATAATTGTACATCGAATATTATGACATTACTAATATTCCTTATACCCCTATTATACAAGGATCTTATACTTCTGCAACACTTATTGTATAACGAAGTAGTACTCTTTCTTACTATTTGAAGTTCGAATCAAATAACAATTTCTTCATACTTGAAAATGGGATGCAAAGACTTATGCTGAGTACTCAATTTTTTTGATTTTGTATTCGACATCGAATAGTAATGCTAATTTCTGTTATTGTAATAATTTTGCGTCCGAGATAAATGGTAATATTTATTATGATTTTATTACTAATTTGCGATAGCAATAAAATAAGCACATTGATTGGTCTCCTCTTGTACGATCAGTGAGCTTATAAAGATAGCGATATTGACCACTCTTTCAATACTATATTCTCTTTGAACAAAAATACGAACATTGATCACTTCATTGGCCTATAATTTTGCGGTCGAATAAAAGAGCAATGATTATTGCTCTTTTCTTGTAAGTTTTGCTTTTAAGTGAATCCGCTCTCGCGTATTAGCTCAGTGGGGTGTGCGTACAGAAACTTTGAAAGCGCACTGAGAGAAGAGTTTATTAAATATTAACAAATTTTATTTAGATATTTTATTAGATAGTCAATTACATCATCGAGTAGAAAACAATCTTTTGGTATATTTATTATTTCATTACCAATATCATTGGATGTATCTGAAACTTGATTAACGAGTGAAGCACGACTTTCTTCATTTAGCTCTATTTGGTCATTAGGTATTATGGATTGAATGGTCACATTATTGTTAGGTTGGCGAAATTGATTATCATGACGGCTCGCGGGAGCAGAGGTCTTAACAGATACTGTAACATTGCATGTTGCAAGGCGCTCCTCACCCCTTGAAACGACCTTAGTTAAGACGGGGGTGAAGTGTGAATGGCAGTAGTATGGATGTTTAGGATGGCCCCGAGGCCTTGATTGACTCCGAGAGACGACCGTGACCGACTTAAAATTATTAGATAGATTATTTATTCTTTTGTTTTTCTTTTTCAAAACTTTTCTCTGACATGTGGACGACGAGGCCAAGTTTTGGGGTCTGAACGACAACAATTACGCACCCCGATGGACGCACAATATCCGACGCACCGAGGGTGCGAATTACTACGACGAACGCCACTGCAGCTCCGGAGGTTGGCTACTGCAGGGCCACCTCCACAACTTCGAAGAGGACACGGGAGAGTGCCGAGAGCATTCTGCACCGAGGGATCGAGGTGGTGGATGAGATTCCCGCCACCGCCAAGATTCAACGTCCCGTGTTCCTCTAAATTAAGGAGCAAAAGCCACCGTGGCAAAATTCAAAGGATTCGCGCCGAGTGACGTAGCGTCACCCTTATGACGTCAATCGTAGGATCGATTAGCGAATCGATAATTGCGGGTCTAACGACGCCCATGCGTACCGGCGCCACGCCGGCTAAGATCACTCTGCGTTAGATCAGCGTATCGAGCACACGTGTGTGCCTTTTGCGTTGCGATTTTGGCTTTCTTTTTGGTTTTTGCGTTAAGTGTCTGGTAGAGATTCTGCTTGCCTTCGAGGCCGTTCTTGAGTAATTTTGATTATATTTTGAGTGTGTGGGTACGAGATCACCCCCGAGGGATTATTCGAGGGAAAAGATTCTCTTCGCACGTTGGCTGGAAGACGGTAAGCGTTAGCCATTCTGACTCATAATAATTTGAATCTGGCAACGGCCGTCTGCCGCCTTGCTTTGTGCAGCCACGAGGCTATTTAGTTGATTTGAGATCGAATTAAACCGATTTCCGACTGGTAGGCCGTCACCAGTGTCCCCATGTTTTAGAGAATTGTATTTTGAGTTAATTTATTGAGGATTTTTGTAAGATATTGAATTGTATTGAGTTGTATTGAGTATATTCGATTCGCACATGAGTGCGACAAAGACAGTCGGTCACTGTCGCTCTCTCTCCCTCCTATGGGAAGAGCCTTGTTGTCGAGACCTCGAGTCTTTTGTTTTCGCGCTGGTCGTTTCGATTAGGTTTCGAGACCTTATTATTGAATAATTATTTACTGCAGAGTTAGCTTAAGTTAGTTTTAGTTAATTTATTATTTATTGAATTGTAAATATCTCTTCCCGAGAGGCTTCGCCTCTCGAAGGCGTGCCGATCGCCTTGATCGGTAACGTTATTGTTAATAATTTTGTGGAATTTCAAGCCGCTGGCCTTATTTTGTTATCAATTCTGAGCCGCGGGCCATATTGTTGGAATTATTTGGTTGTTAATATTGTTATTTCGTGATTTGCGTTATTTATTTTGTTATTATTCTGCTATTTCGAGTCCTAGACTCCTCATTGTTAGTTCTAAGTCCCGTTGTTAGTTGTAAAATTTATTTGTTGTCCCGCGGGGACTAGATTTGTCGAGTTGATTATTAACTGATTTATTTCTGTTATTGCCACCCTACGTGGGAGCGTGTTAGTTAATTCTGATTATTGTAAAACTCGCAAATCGCGGCCAGGTCACGTTTACACGGCCTGTAGTCGTCTTAAATCCGAGGGGAAGTACCCCCGGGTACGTGAAAGTCTGTTGATCTTTTTATATCACCTATTTTTGAATAAATTCGTTATTATTTTTGTTAACTTGAAACTTTCCGAGTCGTTATTCAACGCCTAGCTAATTCCTCATTTAATCCTGACCCCTCTCCGCGGTACTGTTGCTAGCCGACGCTTCGAGTACTTGTAGCATAATTGTATTGGGAATTCAGAATTTTGAGAGTGGCGGTTCTCCGCCTGGCGCCCAACATTAATAAATAATTATAATTTTCTTAGCCAATTGTAGACTGGACGACCTCGGGGTCTAGTGATCCGGTCTAGATCCGAGGTCTGACAAAATCCACGTCACAATACATATCACTCAATAAGTTTTTTTTTAGATCATTTTTCCATCTTCGGAGTTGTCTACTTTTGAAACTTCTAGATGTAGCTGACTTTTTCACAGAATGTTCGTTATTCTTACCCAGCCTTTCCAGTAAACATTTACAAAGCACAATTATATATGAGTACAGAGTACTTGCTAATATTATTTCACACTGCAAATTAAATTGAGTATGCTTTGATAAACAGCACATGCGAGCAGCACCACGCGTGAGCCTAGAATGGTCGTGAAGAATTTGAGCTTCTATTGCTGTGATGGCAATAAAAAATACAATTCATAGACATTAATATTATATAGCCAAATGTATATAAAATGACGTACTCTATGAGTAATTTTTCATATGACTTTATTTGAAATTTAATAATAGCACGTAGTAATCAAATTTTAATTTCCCCTGAATTCATACAATTTTTGTACACTTTCCGATATGAACTTCAAAATTGTGAAAATAATATTCATTTATGAAAACCACAAATTCGTATTTTTTATGTGGAGGTAAATTTGAAATAAATCTATAATTCGTTTTAAATTGTTATTATCTATGCCTTATTATATATTATTGCTATATTTTAGATGACCAGTGTCTTTCACATTGCCAATTATGAAATAATTATACATTGTATCTCCGCATTTTTTCTTGTATATATATTATGACTCGTAAATTATACCATTTTTTTGAATCCACCGGAATAGATTTTGATTACAATTGAACTTATGAATGCTTTATTAACTTTTATACACGTATTTGAGTAATAAATAATTATTTATCATTATTGTACAGAAGAAATTATGAATCTTATTAGGTTCCCAATGTTTATAAAGAATGTATAATTTTATTCACATACTTATTTCTACATGGAAAATTATACATAATTTTCATATTTTACAGAACGCATATTTTCTACACTGTAAAATTTGCCACAATTCTATAATTTCTTCTTATATAATATCGTAATATGAAAATTGTTATCTGGGAATACGTGTACTATTGAGATTCTGTTATTAAATCTTGAAGATGAAGGCATACTCGATAGTAGAGTTCGAGGACGGACTCTATTTAGTACCTACACTTTGGTTGAACAACGATAAGACAACATGCATCTGGCCAGGACATTTGAAGACGCAGCTCTATACCCGGGAAAAACGGATTAGATCTGACCAGATATAATAAGATCTGGCCAGATCTGCCTTAACGGATCTGGCCAGATCTTTAAATTGTCTCTATCTGACGAGATCTGGTCAGATATAACCAGATCTGACCAGATATAAACCAAAGAAAAAACAGACCAGATCTGGCCAGATCCGATCAGATATAACCAGATCTGACCAGATATAAACCAAAGAAAAAACAGACCAGATCTGGCCAGATCCGATCAGATATAACCAGATCTGACCAGATATAAACCAAAGAAAAAACAGACCAGATCTGGCCAGATCCGATCAGATATAACCAGATCTGACCAGATATAAACCAAAGAAAAAACAGACCAGATCTGGCCAGATCCGATCAGATATAACCAGATCTGACCAGATATAACCGATAATTTTTTTCTGAATTTATTCTGAAATAAGAAAGATAATTGATTATGATATTTGTTCTTTATTCCTTACTGTACGATTTACATCAAACTTTTAGACATAGACTTATGAATATTAAATTTCTATTTTATCTAAGAAATAGACTTTTTGGTCATGCACAACATTTTTATAATTTGTATAAAGGAATAATGTGGAAACTTTTCAAACTTAAATCATATAAATGAAGATAATAGAAGATAAACTTGTTTATACGTACACGGAGAGAATTTTTCTACCATACTTGCTGGTAACTCAGGTATATACTAGTCATCGCACGAAATTTGATAGAAAGTATGGGAAAAGGTCTCACGGAGTATTGAAAACAGTAATATTTTTAATGGTATGTCAACGATTTTTCTTCTACTTTTTCCTATACTTTGTATCAAATTTCGTGCGATGACTAGTATATACCTGAGTTACCAGCAAGTATGGCAATCTCTCCTAGAAAAATTCTCTCCGTGTAAACGAAAAAAACCATGAAAATTTTTTATGGTCCAAGCAATGGTAATGGCGCAGGTAGAGGGTTGGATGCTGAAATTTGACGTTTTATTTCACCGACTCGCTGAGACATTTGAGTAATGATAAAAGTCTTAGTTGGAATTTCAAATTGCCTCGACTCTCCTCGTGCAATAGCGAAATCTGTTTGAAAGAAACATAATTGAAGTTATCATAATAATTATAAATATTCAGTAATTGAACAAATATTTTTTTGCAAAACTTTAGGGTACTCTAAGATCCGAAAATTATTAATCAAAATATTGGTATTTTATGATTTAATCAAACTCAAATTTAAAAGCTCAATATATGGTTCAATATTTGACAAACGTGAAAATATTCAGTAACTTCAATCGAGTCTCAATTTACTGATGATTGGTAACTACAATCGATTATTTAGTACAGCTATAAAAGCAGAATTGTTTCTGATATTCACTTCATGAACATTTCGTGATCTAAAACAATGAACTTTTAATTCTACTACTGTATTATAAATTTTACTCAATTGAAATCAATAAATTATTTAAAAAATGAGATTCATTTTTATTTAAAACCGAAATCTATTTTGAAATGAACACAATTAAAGTTCTCATAATAAATATAAATAATCAATGTTCATTAAGTAATAAATTGAAAAGGAAAAATTATTAACAAACCTATAATAGCATTTTTAGCGGTGTCATTCAGTGGTGAAACAGGAATTATTTGTCGTTGTCTTCCTTGTGCTCGAGGAGGCTGGCCTGTAAAGGTACTACTCGCAATAGCTTCTTTAGTGAAAACGCCATCAATTAAACGACGAGCTATATGAGTAACTTGCTTGCCACCCAATGCATATTCGTAAACATTACTAACGCAATAAATTCCTGAATTATCCAATTGAGTCATCTAAATAATTCAATAATCAATATTTAATATTTAATATTCATATTAATAAACTTTTTGAGAATGTAATTTAGCAATAAAACTTACTGGTTTCGGATAATCTATACCGAATAATTGACTTGGTGCCGGCTTTTCATCAATATCCTCAAATTTCTTTTTTTTAACCGGTACATCTTCCTCTTCTTCTATTTCTTCTTCTTTGGATAAAATATCACCCTGAACACCTTTTTGGACATCACCCTGAATACCTTTTTGAACATCACCCTGAACACCTTTTTGGACATCACCCTGAATACCTTTTTGAACATCACCCTGAACACCTTTTTGAACATCACCCTGAACACCTTTTTGAACATCACTCTGCTGACGCAATTGTGTGTCATCAGTTGAAGTAGAAATTTTCGAGCTTTCACGAGCAGCCTCAAGTCTTTTTATTCTAGCTTTCAGTTCATCTTTAGATGGACTTTTTTCATTATCATCTGACGACTCCGAACTAGAGATGACTTGATTTTTACTTTTATGTATAATAGTAGCAAGTTCTTTCTGGGTTTCGATGTGCCGTTTTGTTGAAGAAATCTAGCAAAACAAAATGAACGTCATTTAATAATTGATCTCAAGTATAAAATTCTACTGATAATGCAACTTATTTAAATGATAAAATTATAAAAATAGTAACTACCTTCTCATCTTTCTTTTTATTTTTGTTAACAGATTTTTTCGTTTGTTTTGTGTCCAAAGGAGCTTCTTTTATCACGTTTCGTCTAGTCTTTATCGGTGATACAATCACATGCTCTGAAGTCTTATCACTTTTACTCTGCTTTTTTTTGTAGCTTTTTAACAATTTTTTCCTTTCAGCCATCAATAATTCTTCATCATCTTGAGTGATAATGTCAATATTAATTGCTACATTGATATAATCAAAATTTATTTTTAATCTTAATAAAATATTTTCTTACCTCCACGTGCCTTAACATAACCTATAAAACTTTTCCCACCATCAATAAATGTTACTAATTCATCCTTTTGGACTTCAATGGTATCATCATAAATTACATACTTATCCTCAACAAGTGATAAGGAGTTGTCGTCTTCACATTCGATCAAAAACATTTTAATAAACTACTCTCAATCAGTATAATCAAAATGACGCTACGTATCGTATAAAGCAATTCGCAATTCTGTTGATATAGAAAAGAGTGCTGAAGCGAAATACCCGAAAAAGCTTATTTCGACTGTCGTGCCGCCTACATTCACGGTGCGACACTGTTTTTAAAGGCCAACTTGTCCAATCTATACTAACCTTATATCTATGGTTGAACTAGTAAAATGACGTTATTCGGAGAGACTCGGCTCAAGTCGTGTAGGTAAGTATATTTGAATGTACTACAGGAGGTTATTGTGTAAATAATAAACAAAAATAAATGAGAAAATAGTTCAATGTTTTCATAACCGTGCTCTAAATATTAATTAATATCAAGTTATAATTATTAAGAAATATTCAACTGAGAAAGTCTTAAAGTTAAAAATGAATAATACATTTGTTTTTTGGTGAAACTTTATTTAATAAGTACTCCAATTTGAAAATAGTGTTATTTTACTACGTGTAAATTAACACGGTTAATTACACACACCCAGCCTGAAGCCAGCTTAACACGTATGAAAATGGTGACGCGTAAGGTTTGCGTAGATCGATTAAGTATGCCAACTGGGTAATAAATCTACCAAAACGAAAATCCTAGCTGCTCCTTTTTTTGAGTTATGAGTGATTCAAAAATCAGATAACACGCACTCAACGTATTCAAGTAGTAACTAGATTCATGACATGTATAATCACTTGTAGCGTTACCCAGGATCAACGACGGGGACGTGGTGGCTTTCTGGCCCCATATTTTTTTAATAAAAATGTTGTTCAACTGCAAATTATTAACATTTAACAATATTTTTATTTAAATTATAAACACTTCACAATATTAACGTATTAGTAACGTATTGGTAACCAACAATAGTACCGTTCAACATTGTACTTTTTTTTTTGTCTTAACTTAGTTTAAAAAATCCTTAATGAGAATTCAACAACGGCATTTTTTAGTCTTGACCTGTAACTATTACTAGTAATGGTGTTTACTTTATGCTTCTGCCAATATTTATTGAATTCGTAATGAATTGATTCACCGGCCTGTTCTGACTATACACCCAAACCTTCGTTATCGATAAAGTTAAATTTTGTGGCCAAAAGTTACCATGGCGATATTTTTGAGAATAATGCTTGTCGAAAGCTTCTGAAAGAAGCTGACAAACTGAATGATTCAGGAATAACATGGGATCGATTAAAAATTCAGCCATACATCAGCGCTTTTAAAGCTATGCACACCCAGCCTGAAGCCAGCTTAACACGTATGAAAATGGTGATGCGTAAGGCTCGCGTAGATCGATTAAGTATGCCAACTGGGTAATAAATCTACCAAAACGAAAATCCTAGCTGCTCCTTTTTTTGAGTTATGAGTGATTCAAAAATCAGATAACACGCACTCAACGTATTCAAGTAGTAACTAGATTCATGACATTTATAATCACTTGTAGCGTTACCCAGGATCAACGACGGGGACGTGGTGACTTTCTGGACCCATATTTTTTTAATAAAAATGTTGTTCAACTGCAAATTATTAACATTTAACAATATTTTTATTCAAATTATAAACACTTCACAATATTAACGTATTAGTAACGTATTGGTAACCAACAATAGTACCGTTCAACATTGTACTTTTTTTTTGTCTTAACTTAATTTAAATATGCCTTGATGAGAATTCAACAACAGCATTTTTTAGTCTTGAACTGTAACTATTACTAGTAATGGAGTTTATTTCATGTTTCTGCCAATATTTATTGAATTCGTAATGAATTGATTCACCGGCCTGTTCTGACCATACACCCAAACCTTCGTTATCGATAAAGTTAAATCTTGTGGCCAAAAGTTACCATGGCGATATTTTCGAGGGTAATGCTTGTCAAAAGCTTCTGAAAGAAGCTGACAAACTGAATGATTCAGGAATAACATGGGATCGATTAAAAATTCAGCCATACATCAGCGCTTTTAAAGCGATGGACAAAGTTGTTGACAGCTGCTTTACTACAAAAAAAGTTTCAGCAGATTTACACCTACGCTTAGAAGAGTTAAGGAAATGTTTTTATGCTATACCAAATGTTTCAGAAACATTAAAAGTACACATTTTGTTGAGTCACGTTCAAGAATGTGTAAACTTTATCGATAACAAAGGTTTGGGTGTATGGTCAGAACAGGCCGGTGAATCAATTCATTACGAATTCAATAAATATTGGCAGAAGCATAAAATAAACTGCATTACTAGTAATAGTTACAGTTCAAGACTAAAAAATGCTGTTGTTGAATTCTCATCAAGGCATATTTAAACTAAGTTAAGACAAAAAAAAAGTACAATGTTGAACGGTACTATTGTTGGTTACCAATACGTTACTAATACGTTAATATTGTGAAGTGTTTATAATTTAAATAAAAATATTGTTAAATGTCAATAATTTGCAGTTGAACAACATTTTTATTAAAAAAATATGGGGCCAGAAAGCCACCACGTCCCCGTCGTTGATCCTGGGTAACGCTACAAGTGATTATAAATGTCATGAATATAGTTACTACTTGAATACGTTGAGTGCGTGTTATCTGATTTTTGAATCACTCATAACTCAAAAAAAGGAGCAGCTAGGATTTTCGTTTTGGTGGATTTATTACCCAGTTGGCATACTTAATCGATCTACGCAAACCTTACGCGTCACCATTTTCATACGTGTTAAGCTGGCTTCAGGCTGGGTGTGTATGGACAAAGTTGTTGACGGCTGCTTTACTACAAAAAAAGTTTCAGCAGATTTACACCTACGCTTAGAAGAGTTAAGGAAATGTTTTTATGCTATACCAAATGTTTCAGAAACATTAAAAGTACACATTTTGTTGAGTCACGTTCAAGAATGTGTAAACTTTATCGATAACGAAGGTTTGGGTGTATGGTCAGTACAGGCCGGTGAATCAATTCATTACGAATTCAATAAATATTGGCAGAAGCATAAAATAAACTCCATTACTAGTAATAGTTACAGTTCAAGACTAAAAAATGCTGTTGTTGAATTCTCATCAAGGCATATTTAAACTAAGTTAAGACAAAAAAAAAAGTACGATGTTGAACGGTACTATTGTTGGTTACCAATACGTTACTAATACGTTAATATTGTGAAGTGTTTATAATTTAAATAAAAATATTGTTAAATGTTAATAATTTGCAGTTGAACAACATTTTTATTAAAAAAATATGGGGCCAGAAAGCCACCACGTCCCCGTCGTTGATCCTGGGTAACGCTACAAGTGATTATAAATGTCATGAATCTAGTTACTACTTGAATACGTTGAGTGCGTGTTATCTGATTTTTGAATCACTCATAACTCAAAAAAAGGAGCAGCTAGGATTTTCGTTTTGGTAGATTTATTACCCAGTTGGCATACTTAATCGATCTACGCGAGCCTTACGCATCGCCATTTTCATACGTGTTAAGCTGTCTTCAGGCTGGGTGTGTACAGTGAAATAAGATTAAATTAGTGAATAAACAATTATAAAAAAATTAAATAAATAAATAAATAACCATAAATAAGTAAATAAATAAATATACTTGTTGGGTTATAACTTTTATTATTTTTATAAATGTCTTTAGGAGCAAATGAACATTTTACTGCTTGTCCAGTGGAAAAAAAATATAAATTATGGAAAGATAGTGATCAGGAGGTAATAATTTAACTTTGATATGATGTTTAATTAGATTTTTTAGTGTCATTATATGATTAATATCCAACTTTATTACATTTTAAGTCAAAATAATTTGTAATAACATCGTTTTTTTTCAATTTAGTTACAGTGAAATTCTCAAACAATCGTACATTTTTTCACATACCATTAATATTTAATTACGTTAGTACATAATATTAAATAATAATTTTAATTTTTCATCTTTTAGGTTCCTTTAAAGACACAACAAAGATGGAAAAAACGCTTGGAAAATTATTATGCTTTAGAGGTTCGTGTTGGTTTAAACGAACAAATAAAGAATTCAGATGCGAATTTAGGTACTGATTTAGATGTGGATCCAGAAACTTATTCAAATGCAGACTCAGATGATAATTTAAATACGAATTCTGATACGGACTCAAATGCGGACTCAGATCTAGACTCAAATGTGGATTCAAATGCAGACTCAGATATAGATTCAAATGTGGACTCAGATGTAAACTTAAATGCGGATTTAAATGCAGACTCTGATCATGACGAAAATATTGAAAATGGTCCTGATGATAATGAGAATGATTCTAATGGATGTGAAGAAATAAAACAGCAAACTTTTGAAATGCTATACGATGGTAGTAATATAAATGTTCCTAAAGCTGTTTCTTATTTAATGGATTTATACATTCAAAAAAAATTAACAAAAACGGCATTGCAACAAATATTGGAAACGCTGCAACATCTTTTGCCGAAACCTAATTATATGCCTACTTCAACTCATAATTTATTTAAATTTGTGAATGACAGAGCTCCTCAATGTAAAACAATAAAACATTATTACTGTAACCAATGCTTAAAATACTATGGTCCATTGGAAATTGGCAAGAATATAGCTCCGGATGGATCAAAAATTTGTGAAGTATGTTTGAATGGTAAAGTAACGACATATTTTTACGAATATGATGTCGAAGATGCTATAAAATTTCTTTTTGAACATCGAAACTTAGCGGAAAAGTTAAAACAATTCAATCCCAATCGTGGAACCCGTATTATCGCAGATATTGTTGATGGAACAGAGTATATTAGAGTGAACTCTAGAAAAAATAGAAATATTTATGATCTAACATTAATACTCAATACGGATGGTATTTCAATATCGAAAAGCTCAAAATTAAATTGTTGGCCCTTGATGTTCACGATAGCTGAACTCCCCGAGCATCTACGAGAATCTCATTTAGTAATAATTGGTTTTTGGTGTGACTCAAACAAAAAACCATCGATGAATACTTTTCTCCGCCCTTTCTGTGAAAAATTTGTAAACTGTTATACAAAAGGAATAAAATGGATTAATCCCGTTACGCATAAGGAATGTATATCTAAAATAGTAGCACCCTTATTCGTTGCTGATGCACCAGCAAGGGCTGAAATCCAAAATATTCAATATTTTAGTGGAAAATATGGGTGCAATATATGTGAAATAAAAAAGAAACAATGTAAGCCTGTTGTTGGGAAAAAGACGATTCGTATTTATAAATTTACTGATAAAAGAATAAAACTCCGTAATGGATTAAGGATGTACAATCAGGCTGAACAACTCATTGAGAAGCCAGGAAAACTCATTAAAGGTGTAAAAGGTTTATCAGTAGTCGATGCACTGCCTTTCTTAGATTTAGCTACGTGTGTTATGCCAGAATACATGCACTCGGTCTTACTTGGCGTTGGTAAGCAATTTATTAACATTTATTTTTGTAAAAAAGGCGACTGGAATATTTCTGAACATTTAAATGCAATTGACGAAATGTTATTGAATATTTGCCCTCCGCATTCTTTTCACAGATTACCACGAAAACTTTCTCTACATGCTCACTACAAAGCATCTGAAATTTATAATTGGATTCTATACTACTCCATACCGATTTTGTCACTGTTTTTACCACAAAAATATTTGGAGCATTGGTTATTACTCGTGAAGTCCATACGCATTCTGCTTCAAAGTAGTATTGTTGAAGATGATCTTAAGGTGGCAGAAAAATGTTTACAAATTTTTGTAAAAAATATCGAGGAGTTATATGGTGATAGAGAATACACATACAATGTACATCAACTTGTACATCTCGTATTATGTGTTCGACGGTGGGGCCCACTTTGGGCAACGTCTGCATTTTCTTTCGAAAACGCCAATGGTTTCATAGTTTCTCAAATTCATGGAACTAAAAATATCGGTTCTGAAATAACAAATAATATAACGATTTATCAAGGAGCTATAATTCTAAAGAATCAGATTAATTCCAATGAAGAATTAACTCGTGAAGATTATGAAATAAATAAGTTTAAAGTAAGTGGAGTTGTCAAAAAACATGACTTTTTAAATGAGTTTGAGACACAAACTTTCCTGACTATGGGTCTTGACCATAAAAACGTATTAATTTACGCAAAAGCTAACATAAGTAAAACAGTTTTTACCTCTAAAATTTTTAAAAAAACTAAAAATGATAGTTCTAATGTTATTATTACTACCAGTAATGGTATAGTTGTATATGGTTCTATACGATATTTCTTCGTTATTGATAATAACTTGTATTTTTTTTTACAGTATTATCGCGTTGTACATGTAAAAATATTTTTTAATCACAATTGTATGGAGAAAGTAAATCATATAATACCAGTTGACTTACGAAACGAATTTTGTTTGATCAAATTAAAAGATATTAAATCGATTAATACTCTTATAAAGGTTGAAAATTATTTATGTAAAGCTCCGAATTACTTCAATAAAATTTTTTGAGTGATAATAAATAATACCCAAAAAATCGTATGAATAAGAACTATAATTTACAGACAAATATCTAGTGAATAATATTTTTTGTTACATTTTACGTATTTTTTGAATTATTCAAAATAAATTTGTCAATCAAAAGCTTGTTGAAAATACATATACAGCAATGAAACTTTGAAATATATGTAATTCATAAATTTCGCAATAAACAAATGATAAGAATTTAAGACCTAATTTTTATTTGTACTTTTTGATAGTTATGCATGACTCTAAAGAGCATACATAATCAGATCTAGTCGAATATGATGCTGTAGACAGCCCAGATATAGTTATATCTGGCCAGATCCGATCCGATATAACCAGATCTGATTACATCTGGTGACGTTTTCAGCCCAGATATAGTTATATCTGGTCAGATCCGATCCGATATAACCAGATCTGATTACATCTGGTGACGTTTTCAGCCCAGATATAGTTATATCTGGTCAGATCCGATCCGATATAACCAGATCTGATTACATCTGGTGACGTTTTCAGCCCAGATATAGTTATATCTGGTCAGATCTGTCCAGATCTGACCAGATCTGATTACATCTGGTGACGTTTTCAGCCCAGATATAGTTATATCTGGTCAGATCCGATCAGATATAACCAGATCTTATCATATCTAAAGTGTCATATCTGACCAGATATAAATAGATCTGACTAGATATAATCAGATATAATTATATCTGTTCAGATCTAATCCGTTTTTCCCGGGTATAAATAAAGCTATTTCTAATCAAGAACTACCGAACGATAAGGATAAATGGATTCAGTACTCTGTGAAAAGAATATTTGGCACGACTGGTAACACTATACATTTTTCTAAGAACGATGTAATATTTACCTGTATGATTGAAAATAGTTACTTACAATTGTGTAGTGTTCATGTGATTGTTTAACGGAAACAATTTTCAACTTAGTTATGTTGTCCATAGATTCCTATGATCAAGGCATGCTAAAATTGCGTTTAGCCGAGGAGACGTCTAATGTAGAAGACACTGCATTATCAGATGACGAAGTAGATTTGCGGGCCAGAAAAAGAAGGCGCTCGAGAGCGAAAAGAACCTTCTCTTCAGACAAAGAAGGTCTAGAGACAGAACCCTTGTCAAAACTGCCAGCCTTTCCATCAATATCACAGTTCTCGAAGGAAAACAAAAATACATGCATTGACGACAGAGCAACGAATATGAGAGATGATAGAGAATATTTGTCAGAGGAACTGCAAATCACCAAACAACAAAGCAAAACTCCTACAGAAAAGCATTCGGTTATTACAGTAGGAAAACTTCAAACAGTCACCAAGCGAATACCGACAACAAGTTCACATGGAAAAACACACCCTCGGAAAACCGATTCGACAGAATCAGTATTGCCTGTAAGATTACCAGCACGTGTTAGCAAAGAAATATCTTTCCGAGATGAAAATATGCAGCGCACTAACTTTTTTGACACTGACATGGCCACATCATTTGCAAATGTTACAAGACATAGACCAACCCCTACAAATGCAGAATGTTCGACGGATAATCCAGCAGAAAATGGTACTGTTTTGAATGATTATCTTGCACAATTCAACCCAAGAACTGTCCGAGATTATGAAACATAAATAAGATAACGGTGACTCTTTTTGTTCGGTAGAATTCAGAAAACAAATCCTGGGAAAGTTAAACAAATTGATCACGATAAGCGGAGATATTGAAAAGAGGCTAACCAAATTGGAGGAAATGAAGAGTGATGACGTACAAGGTTCGGATACAGATGATGCCGACATTGATCTGCTGCTGAGAAACCTAGTAGAGCTTGAGATATTTGAAGAAAAGCTGAAGAAATCGGAATTTCTAAGAAAAATAGTATGTGATTGCTGTGCTAAAATAATAATCTTGCATACATATGAGCTCTCAATTCTGTTTGCTATTGTACTTTATAGTACAGATACAACTCATTCAACACTAATTCATATTCCTTTGGCAGTTTACATTGATCGGTGCAGGGATCAATATGGGGTATTCCACGTGAAACGGACCGGTTTTTGGCCGATGGTCATCGAATTTGATGCCAATGCAGATTTAGATTCCTTGTTACAATATAAAACGGCCCCAACAGTAACAGAGGATGAAAATAATTGGTACAATATATATCGCCGTCATAATTATACCGAAAATTCAATTTCACACATTTTAAATTCCACCTATCTCAGCTATGCGTGAACATATTCATAACTTTATATAGTGCATTCTGAGCGCATGAATGAGCTCTTTCGAAATATGTGGCACTCAAATTATTTTAGAAATTATCAAGTCATGAAAACTTTGAAAATATGTCATTTCATTTTTTTTCTACTTAAAGGGTCACGTGAATCGTCTTGAAATTTTTACCGAAAATACATCAAAGTGGCACGAAGACATCATAAAATTTTCAGCTTGCCGTTTTTCTCATTAAAAAAAAAAAGAAAAAAAATATTTGAAAAAAAAAAGTTATTCCAACATGAGATTCATCCACCCAATGAACTTATAAACGGAATCGAGAACGAAATGAAGGGCAGACAGAACGAGGCAAATAAGAAATAAGAAAAGGGAATCGTTCGCGAATCAAAATATCCCCAAAAAGCACCTCTGGTGCAAAAACCTTTCGCCAAATACATTAATGTGACAGCCACCTACAAAAATGTCATCAAATCAGATACTACTACCCAAGTACAACTTATTTTGATAGACTATAACAAATGAAGACACAAAAAAATAGAAATTAAAATTGAGATTAAAAAAAAAAAAATTTGGAGGTAGTGGTACTTGCCGGGCGTTTTTAAAACATGCACAAGAAAACGCAAGTTGAGCTACGTCAATGCTCTTATGGCAATATAAACATGGGCCCGCCAAGTACCACGTACTCCAATTTTTTTTTTTTTTTCAATTCAAATTTTGATTTAATTCAATTTTTTTTTAATTTTACTTTTAATTTCCACTTTTTTGTGTCTTCATTTGTTATAGTATATCAAAATAAGTTGTACTTGGGTAGTAGTATCTGATTTGATGACATTTTTGTAGGTGGCTGTCACATTAATGTATTTGGCGAAAGGTTTTTGCACCAGAGGTGCTTTTTGGGGATATTTTGATTCGCGAACGATTCCCTTTTCTTATTTCTTATTTGCCTCGTTCTGTCTGCCCTTCATTTCGTTCTCGATTTCGTTTATAAGTTCATTGGGTGGATGAATCTCATGTTGCAATAACTTTTTTTTTCAAATATTTTTTTTCTTTTTTTTTTTTTTTATGATAAAAACGGCAAGCTGAAAATTTTATGATGTCTTTGTGCCACTTTGATGTATTTTCGGTAAAAATTTCAAGACGATTCGCGTGACCCTTCAAGTAGAAAAAAAATGAAATGACATATTTTCAAAGTTTTCATGACTTGATAATTTCTAAAATAATTTGAGTGCCACATATTTCGAAAGAGCTCATTCATGCGCTCAGAATGCACTATATAAAGTTATGAATATGTTCACGCATAGCTGAGATAGGTGGAATTTAAAATGTGTGAAATTGAATTTTCGGTATAATTATGACGGCGATATATATTGTACCAATTATTTTCATCCTCTGTTACTGTTGGGGCCGTTTTATATTGTAACAAAGAATCTAAATCTGCATTGGCATCAAATTCGATGACCATCGGCCAAAAACCGGTCCGTTTCACGTGGAATACCCCATATGCCTTTGATCCAGCTCTACTACAGGGGAAAAAATTGATTGAAGCATGGGTATGGAAACTCATACAGTTTCTATAGATATTGCTGGAACATCTGTTATTTATGGTCCGGTAATGCTGATGTACGATGTTTGAAACTGTGTGCAGTATGCTTGGCGTGTTTAACCATCACTGGCATGAAGTTTGGTATGAAGTTGCACCCAACTCATCTGTCTTCTTCTTTCCTTCGTGGTTCTTTATAGAAGGAACAAGACAGAAGATAGTGGGACCAACTTCATATTGGTCATGATTTAACACGTCAAATGTACACATGGGAGGGGTATATACAGTGCAGTAATGATTATGAAATGATCAGTAAAATTATAAACTGTTTTGAGCAATTGTTAATTGGAGATGCAGTAGTTTGCACGTACATATTTTGCTGTAAAATTTCATGGCATTGTAATAGCTTTTTCAGCTGGTTACACTGGTGTGTGCTGAGTGCAGAGAGAAACCTGAGAGAGCCCACGGAGCCGAAAGCCTGGGACAGACTAGTGGAGCTTGGTTCCGTAGATCCTGTGTGTCCGTTTCGTGAACTAAATAAGCTCTGTTTTGTTTAACTACACATGTAACCTCACACGTACATGTACCCGCATATACGTGTAAAATTACATGTGTGGGTAAAACAAAACAGAGCTTATCTACTTCACGGAACGGACACACGGGATCTACGGAACCAAGCTCCACTAGTCTGTCCCACGCTTTTGGCTCCGTGGGCTCTCTCAGGTTTCTCTCTGCTGAGTGCATATTTGGTACACTAGGGCTGCACTACACGAGTGTACATTTCTTTGTTATTTTTTATTATTACGTGATTCTCCGCACGCGTGTAGCACTTCACACCAGTGGAACCAGCTGAAAAAGCTGTAAACTAATATAATTAATGCAACTATATGCTGTAGGTGAATGCCATGAAAAGGATCGGTGGTTCCAACTACCATTCTGTCATTTATGGAATACTAAAACAATTACTGACTAATTCTCTGGCTGAACAGTTTAGTTGGGCTGGATTCAAGGGGAAGAGAAGTTTTAAAGATCTCCGATTAGCAAAAGTGATAACAAGTAAGTAACGAATTACAAGTGAACAAAATAAGCTTTCGATATCTTATGTTGAAATATAAAGGTATTTATTATCATTAAGGAGGTTGGCTAGTCAAAAATCAATACTTTTTGTTAAATTTATCAGAGGATAGTCAAAACATTGAGTATTTGTATGATTATTATATCTGTGAGCTGATGATATCCCTGAAATTTCAATGCAAAAATATCTCAAAATTATGAACAAACGGTAAGATATCGATTATTTATTTCAAATCGCTTTCAAATGGTGTAAAATCTAGTAAATTGATTCGATTTCACTCTGATGGCTCATTTTGTTCATACAAGTATTTTTCACAATATCACTGGGTCACTTTTTTTTTCATCGTATTGGTGACGTTGAATATTCAATTCTACAAGATCGTACCCCGATCAATTCCGATCAAAAAAAAAAACCATGTAGAATTGTCTATTGACACAAAAAATAATTTGTTATAGTGAATTTGTGAAAAATACTTATCTGAACAGAATCCGCCATCAAAGAGTAAAATCGGACCAATCTACTAGATTTTCCACGATTTATTTGGAAGCGATTTGAAATGAACAATCGATATCTCAACGTTTGTCCATAATTTTGAGATTTTTTTTTCATTCAATTTTCAGGGATATCATCAGCTCACAGATTTAATAATCATACAAATTCTCAATGTCTTGAATATCCTCTAATAAATTCAACAAAAACTATTGACTTTTGACCAGCCAGCCTCCTTCAAAAATGAATGTGGCCATTTTCAGAAACTGTACGCATACATGCTAGCAGTGTGACAGATGACGCCATTGTGGAAACTATAAGTAAATGGCTAGCTCAAGCCAAATTAGGAGGCAGCAGGGATGCTAAACGCAAGGAAAGAGCTTTGACTATCTTGACGAACGTAGAGGATAGTGAAGACAGTGTCTAGTGCCCGAATATATTTTATCATATATTAGGTGTACAAAAAAGTTCTACCTGGTTTCCTAAATTTTATTTTGCCGAAAGATCAAGTCTTTTATTATGCCATGGGATTCAGCAGTTGCCTGAGCGTTGGCAAAGAGTAGTAGAAGCTAATGGTGATTATTTTGATTAAGATTTGTATTTCATTTCAAATTTTTGAATGAATTTTTTATTTTATTTGCAAAAAACGGGTAGAACTTTATTGTACACCTGATACCTAGCGTAACAAATATTTCAGCGTACCTGTTATAAGAAATAGAATCACATTCGTACTTGAATATGTGTTATTATCAAGATTCGCGGCAGCGAATCGCCGAGTTCCCAAACCAAACTCGGCGCGCCAGCCACGAAACATTTGCCCGAGCCAGCTCTTGTTCTTGTAAAAAATCTGTCATATCTTTTGAACCGCTGATTATTTCCTAATAAAATTTATATGGGCGTAAGGCCCTCGCCATTCGATCTTGCTCGCGAAATTTCGACAAAATCTAGCGCGTGGTTCCTGAGATATTGACCGTCGAAGTTGATCGAAAAACACAATCTTCTTCTTCTTCTTCTTCTTCTTCTTCTCCTTCTTCGTTGCAGACGTTCTTCTTGAGACCACGATATCTGTCGAACCGTTGCACTTATGAACTTGCCATTTGGAAGGAGTGTTCTCGTCACCGAAATCTCGCCCCCTATTGTTTTTGAGCAATAATTGACCACGCGTAACTGGGTTATTAATAATATTAATTATTTTACAAAATGCGCATGCACAGAATTATTGATCGATGCCTGATTTGCAAAATGCGCATGCGCAGCAGCAAATCGCGGCCGCGTGCCAGTATGATTATAATATAATATTATTATATTATTATATAGTATTATTTATAATCATATTTGATTTATCATTGTTATTATCATTGTCATTATTATTGATGCGTCACGTCTGCTCGTGCTCCCCAAAAAAATTTGTACTCAGTAATGTGTCCGCACCGCAGTTTTCGGTGTCCAGGTCCTTCGCTCCGTAGTTTTCGGTATCCAGGTCCTTCGCTCCGTAGTTTTCGGTATCCAGGTCCTTCGCTCCGTAGTTTTCGGTATCCAGGTCCTTCGCTCCGCAGTTTTCGGTATCCAGGTCCTCCACTTCGTAGTTTTCGGTGTTCAGGTTCTTTGCCCTATGGTTTTCGGTGTCCAGGTCCACCGCTCCGTAGTTTTCGCTGTCTAGATCCACCGCACCGTAGTTTTCAGTGTACATGTCCTCCGCTCCGAAGTTTACGGTGTTTAATTTAACTTCATCAATTAAGAACTCAATCTTTATACTTATAAATCTTTAGAAGCTTGTATGTTTTGTTGCAATGAAATTGAAATCAAGTGGTTTAGTTGCATATAACATATTATACATTCCGAATCAGTTGAATTGTTTATATAGCAGTTGAAATAAAAAGCATTTATGTACTAAAGATTATTAAAAATAATGAAGTGTAATTATGCTAGTAATGAAATATTATCAAGATTCGCGGCAGCGAATCGCCGAGTCCCCCCCCCCCCCCCCCCCCCCCCCTCCGACAGTGAAAACTCGGCGCGCCAGCCACGAAACATTTACCCGAGCCAGCTCTTGTTCTTGTAAAAAATCTGTCATATCTTTTGAACCGCTGATTATTTCCTAATAAAATTTATATGGGCGTAAGGCCCTCGCCATTTGACCTTAGTCGCGAAATTTCGACAAAATCTACCGCGTGGTTCCGGAGATATTGACCGTCGAAGTTGATCGAAAAACACAATCTTCTTCTTCTTCTCCTTCTCCTTCTTCTTCGTTGCAGACCGTTCTTCTTGGGACCACGATATCTGTCGAACCGTTGCACTTATGAACTTGCCATTTGGAAGGAGTGTTCTCGTCACCGAAATCTCGCCCCCTATTGTTTTTGAGCAATAATTGACCACGCATAACTGAGTTATTAATAATATTGATTATTTTACAAAATGCGCATGCGCAGAATTATTGATCGATGCCTGATTTACGAAATGCGCATGCGCAGCAGCAAATCGCGGCCGCATGCCAGTATGATTATAATATAATATTATTATATTATTATAGTATTATTTATAATCATATTTCATTTATCATTGTTATTATTATTGTCATTATTATTCATGCGTCACGTCTACTCGTGCTCCCCAAAAAAAATTTTACTCAGTAATGTATCCGCACCGCAGTTTTCGGTATCCAGGTCCTTCGCTCCGTAGTTTTCGGTATCCAGGTCCTTCGCTCCGTAATTTTCGGTATCCAGGTCCTTCGCTCCGTAATTTTCGGTATCCAGGTCCTTCGCTCCGTAGTTTTCGGTATCCAGGTCCTTCGCTCCGTAGTTTTCGGTATCCAGGTCCTTCGCTCCGTAGTTTTCGGTATCGAGGTCCTTCGCTCCGTAGTTTTCGGTATCAGGGTCCTTCGCTCCGTAGTTTTCGGTATCCAGGTCCTTCACTCCGTAGTTTTCGGTATCCAGGTCCTTCGCTCCGTAGTTTTCGGTGTCTACGTCCACCGCTCCGTAGTTTTTTCATAAAATTTATAGGGGCGTAAGACTCTGCCCACTTGATCTTGTTCGTGAAATTTCGACAAAATCTGCTGCGTAGTTTCTGAGATATAATAACATTTATCCGGCAAATTTATTTCTATATAATCATATATAATTACGTGTAATTTGATATAATTTTATATGATGAAATGAACGTGAAAATTTTTTTTTTTTCATATAATTGAAGAACCAATTTTGTAGAGAAATAAATTTCCTACAAGATTATGGAAACGAAAATCCGGAAAAAAATTTTTTACACCCATTTATTTTAGAAATAAGAAAAATAAATTTTTACATGTTCGTTTTAAATGGGAAAGAGGACCCCTCCTTGCGCCAACTGAATTTTCGAGATATCGAGCTGAAATTTTGAGAGAATTTTTTTTTTCCGTGACAAAGAAACTTTTGAGATACATTTATTCCAAAAAAATTATAGAATTTTTTTTCTGAAACAGTCTAATGTAGATATTTTTTAGATCAACTTGAAAAATATTATAGAATCTCATGATGGTCTGTTTCGATTGGACATGGCTATTTTACTTAAGAGTTTCACAATCGAACAATTGTAGAACATTTTCCGTATTCTATGTTCGTACGACATCTGAATATGTTGCTTTGTCTAAATAAAATTGGATCATGGGAAGCATAAACTATGATCGGAACAAGCTATTGTACAATTCTCAAGATGAAATTTCTTGGCCGAATAAAATAGCTCGTATTTTTTGCGCAAGTTCCAAAATACACTTGTTCATTGTAGCACATGCATTCCATCACGAATGATCGGAAGTTAATCTTTATATATGTGTAATATGTAGAATACATTAAAGTCAGCTTAGCGCTGACCCGTTTGCACATACAAAAAGTAATGAAATAACGGCAAAAACATTGTAAATGTAAAAAATTACAGCTGAGTTCCAAAATGGTTTCCCCAGCCAAAAACTCGAGAACATCCATACTCTTTTTCAGCGTCAGATTATCCCTTTGTTAATTTTAATACTTCAAATAATGTGCTTCAAATGCTTATCAATGGAAATGAACGGAAAACCAATAGGATCATTGATAAAACCGGTGATAAAACAGCATATCGGCGAAGGAAAATATTGCTGAAGGAAGTTAGCTCGTATGATGATACGAACTCGGCGGGCATAGATTGTTCTGAAAATTATCAATTGCACTCTTTTTTTTAAATTATTTCTTCCAGTCAATGTGTAACGATCACACCCACAAAATTGTTGGGAGCGTGATCAAATACTGTTAGGATATTTTTGGCATTGATAATATATTTATTATTGTAGACTGAAACTCCGATATAATAGTGGTTTATATGACAAGGGTGCGGAAAGACCTCGTCTTCGAATCGTGTGACACTTTCACACTCCTCATAAAGTCCTTTTGAGTGCCCGTGCCCTACTGACTATCCTTTTTTTTCAAATTTAAAAGTTAGAAAACATTTCCACGCATTAGTGCACGGAAAAAATGTCGGGTGAGCCGCACGCCCAACAGCTACGGCCGCACACCCGAAAGCACGGAGCGTTGCGCGACCAAGTTCGGTGCGGTGGCATTGCGATATATGCGAGAGGGCAGGTCCTCCGCATGTCGGGCGAGCTAGTCGCCTACGTTTGCGGGAGCGCTGCTGCACCGAAAAAAGAGAACGAAGTCACCGATAATATGCCTCTCCGAGAAAGTAATCAATTCGGGGTGACTCCGTTCTTTTTTTTCGGTGCAGCAGCGCTCCCGCAAACGTAGGCGACTAGCTCGCCCGACATGCGGAGGACCTGCCCTCTCGCGTATCGCAATGCCGCCGCACCGAACGTGCGGTGGCGTTTCATAAACATGCGATAGTGCAGCCGCTTGCCCAACATTTTTTCCGTGTGCTTCGTGATTTTCGCAAGAGGTGGTGTTGAAACAAATGAATGAAAGGAATGAGTAATCTGTTGAAAATTGAAGTTAAAAAAATACCTATAGTGTGTTCATAACAAGAA
Source organism: Rhogogaster chlorosoma (assembly GCA_944452935.1). Classification (NCBI taxonomy): domain Eukaryota; kingdom Metazoa; phylum Arthropoda; class Insecta; order Hymenoptera; family Tenthredinidae; genus Rhogogaster; species Rhogogaster chlorosoma. Next base: position 11,114,273 of record OX101800.1, on the reverse strand, counting down.
CTAATGGTCCCGGCACGGTGATCTCAGAGTAATTTAAATTCAAATTCAAGTTTTGAAAAAGAGTTCAATTCCATTCTGCATCTATCGTTCACCGATTTTCGACTAAAGTTATAACGCCATGCTACAAACATGTCACACCCATAAAACGATACATACTTACCGGGTGATTCCTCGCTGACGTCGCAGTATGTCCGGTAGCGGACTGTCAGGTATAGTTTCTTACCCGTGATCGTAGCCGCAAAATTCTATAGTCCCGATCAATATGGCCGCCGAAACAAACAAGCCGATCGCCGGCGATCTTGAATTTTGACAGCTACAGCGAGGTGAGTGTGATAAATTATTGCCGAAAATAATTATTACACCCATAAAATGTTGGTTGTGCATCGGATGATCGTTATCCAGGGGATTGCGACTGATTGGCGTGTCGACGAATGAGTAAGTAAAACTGTTTTTCATAATTACAGTGCATCTGTAAGAGTGTAACCTCAAAGCGGCATTAACTCTCCGTGTGCACGCTATATTTTTCGAGAAATTGCGTCTTTTATGGAACAGTCAGGGTTTCAGGCTTTTATTGGCTTTAGAAAAATCTTAATAAACTCACGGTTACTATTCGAAGTGTCTACTACATGATCCAGAACTTGCCAAAGTCAAAAGTTTAACCTCTTCTCTACCACTGTTCCATATCTGGAACAATTTCAAACAATTCGACTGTTCCTTCAAAGACCCAGTAACACACGCAGGGTCAGTGTCACACAACAATTCGCATCCCCGTATCAGTTCATAATTTGTGCCGTACAAGTTTTCGCATCATTAGTAATTATTATTTCAGAGAGCCTGCAGCAGCCTCGGATTTTCCTTGACCTGGCATCTTCATAGCTGGACCCGTACTAACACAAGGTGTGAAGGTGTTTAATGCTGCCAAATCAATGTACGGAGTGTGTGCAGGCACAGCTGGAAACCTATGTTTAACGAGTAGGCCAAGAAACTGACGATGAGACGTGGATTGCACAATGCCGAAGAATAGAGGCATTTTCCGCTGCATACCAATAGACACGAGTAACACGCTAAGAGCAAAGTAAAAAATAAATACATTAAGAATATGAAATTAAATTTTCTACAAAAAATGTATTATTACATATTTTGCTAAAGTGCGTGGTTCACAAGATAAAATATGCTCTGAAAATTTTGTTGTGATATTATGAATACTTTCTATGCTATGGCCGGAGAACTGAGTGACGCGCACGGAGCAAGTATGATTCCAAAGAGGGCACCAAAGAAGCTCGACAAACTCGTGGACAGCAGACATTGGGAGAAAACCAGCTCATCGAGTACGAGGAAGGTCTGCCTCATGGTCCCGGAATAGCGGAATAGCTTGAAACAGCTATAAGGTACCAGACTTTGATTTTTCTTTAAAATGTTTTTTATGCAAATCCGAAAATCCGATCTTTTTTTTCTGAGTACCGCCATTTTTACAATATTCAACTTTTTAAACTTTTTCTTGGTTTATCGACAGCGTACTTTCATATAGAATGTAATGGTTTTTGAATTTTTTGTTTCAGATGAAAAACATAAAGACTACAGCTGCCGCAATGTGACGTTGCGGGAAAAATTCGTTCAACAACGATTGCTTACAGTCGGCTGATAAATAATTATTTTCCATGAAAAAACAAGTTTGTCAAATCTTAGAATGTTCAATAAAATAGCCTACAAAGTTTAAAACGATTGGTCTAGTAGTTGATTCAGAAAAAAATCCCGAAATTCCTCGTCATCTTCCACCGTTTATATGGATTTCCCCCCTTAAGGGAGGACTCTACTGAAATCTTGGAAAAAAGCAGTTTTTTATTTTTCAATTGGCCAACAAAAGTTCAATCTAAAAAGGAATACTACCACTTGTAGATTATGGTAGAATGTTATTTTAAAAAAATTCAGTCTTCTGTAATAAAAGTGTATGCGCAGTGAACCTTTCACAGAATCTATCCTGCGCAGCGCTGGGAAAATTTTCCTGCGCATACACTTTGATCGCAGAAGACTGAATTTTTTTTTAACAACATATTCTACCATAATCTACAATTGGTAATATTACTTTCTAGAATTAACTTTTTTTGGTCCAATTGAAAAATAAAAAACTGCTTTTATCCAAGATTTCAGTAGGGTCCTCCCTTCATCATTCGATAACCACGTTTGTAAACTTTTCAGTAATAGTTTCAATAACCTATCATAAGTATTACTCGTTTAAACGATTAGGATAATAATGATAATAATGCAGACAAATAATATATGGCATGTTTTAATCGAAAACCTAAAAATTTTTTAACAAAGGTTGTACAATTGATGAATTTCAGTTTGTATAATGAAAAATTTTATACCTGGGCTACATCAAACCCATTTAGATCAAAAATGCGAATAAATTCTAAGCATCAATTTATCATATTATATACAGTTAAAGGAAAATCGTAAAGGTAAGTTCATTTTGATCCGAAACTACAATCTTTTAACGACGAACGAAGATCAAAAAAGTTTCATGATACAAATCATCAGTGAATATCGTCAAGTTTTTCATGATTCAAAAAAGGAGACATCACGAAATTAATTTCAATCATGATTTTGTATTACTAAAGGAGGAACCTCAATCAGTTAAGTGTAACCACTAGGGTGCTTCGTTTGAGACGACTATTTTTTTTTGGCTCCCTTGAAGGCTCCAAACATATGAAAAGAAATTTACAACAAATATGAGCTCTTAATTTTTATTTTAAGTACTCGCCCGATGAATTTGAAATTTAACTCGAGAAACATCAATCTTAGAGATTTGGCTCAGAGAATTTTTTTTGTAGGAAATTGAATTTGCTATGAACATGTCAATCACATAAAATAATAATAATAATATTTTGATAGCACAAAATGCCGCTGAGTGGTAGGGATTTGAAAAAAATAATTGAATTTACATGTTATTTAAATGGGAAATCTTCACACGCTTTGAGCGAGTCCGTAATATTAATATTACAGACTCATATTTTAAGGGAATCTCTTTTTTTTTGCATTACCAACAAAATTTCAGGACGGGAGCGAGAAAAAAAAATAGTCAAGAAAAAGCACCCCAATAGCTAGAATAGAAATCTATAAGAATTTTTAATAAAAAAAAATACGTAATATCTACAGCGAAAAAATACATTTTCAGTCTGTAATAAAGTACTGATATCATGATACTGATATCAGCGAAAAATACAGGAAAAAGTACCATTAAAAGACTTGATTCGTAGTCTTCCACACCACCCAAGAGGTTCTACGTTAGGCACGTTGGTTTTTTTGGTATTTTTTGAAGAAAAATTGTGTGATGTAATACTTGAAGAAAATTTTAAATATCATGGTACTACGATATTATACAGGGTGACCCAAGACCCCCGGACCGGAAGGAATAGGTGAATTCCTCGTTAGATTTTGAGACGAAATTTCCTTTTCGAAAACTTCGTCCGATCAACGGTGTCCAAGTTATTAAAGATTAAGAGTAGCCAATCAGCGCCTCGCTTTAGGTCCGTGCCAGTGCCGGGTCAATAGTGAACGGCGGGCAGGGCCCGTGGTTTATTTTACATTTGGCTACTTTCTTCTTCACTTTACGATCGACGCGTATTATTATTATTATTATTATTATTATTATTATTATTATTATTATTATTATTATTATTATTATTTACATGTGTTTTTTGTTTCAAAAAACTCTCAAAAAAGTGAGAAAAAAATGTTTTTCTTTTCGCATATTTTGGAATTTATAACTTGATTCTTCATCAAAAAAGGAAAAAATTTTCTCCCTAACACTTTCCTGTACGTTGCCTAGTTACTGAAATACAATTCAATTTAAAAAATTGGCTTTTTTTCACAAAAATGTCAATAACTCGATGAAAAATGCACTTACAAGGTCGTACCTTAGCTCTTAGACTGACCAACAAATCAAGATCGGAATTTGAAATATCACGAACACAATTAGGTATACCTGATTAACTGTTTTTTCAAGATAAATCTGCGGAATGTGACACATTTTGTTTTCACTAACCTATAATATGTTATGAAATTACTCAACGTGCTTGGTCAACTGAACAAAACTCGACGACGACGACCCTTGCAAAATATGTTTTTTTCTCTTGCATTTTCTGTTACCCACTTACTGAATAAATTAACAATTTCGTCGCAGATTAATATTTTTATTTCGTCGTTGTGATATAATTAATACACATTCCTGTGCCATTTAATAGTTTTCTCAAACTTGGTTTTGGATAATCCCAGTTATGTACTTTAATTTCAATTCGATCGAGCTCGTTGTTACATAAGTATGCAAAGAAAGTGTACTTGCAATTTTATGTTAACCTATGCAGAAATACGACAATGAAGCGACAGAGACCTAGCGGATCTCAGCAAAGAAAAGTTAAGAAAGCAAAAGACCTCGAGACGAAAGCAATATCTGGATCCATCTTCAAGTATATGACACCTTCAACATCGAGTGCCACAGAAGAAGATGCTGAACAAATCTTGCTTGCCAAATCAGAAGTTTTAGATAAAAAGAAGGAAGAAAAGGTAGACAATAGGGATGGGCAAATGTATAAAATATATCGATATATATTGTATCGATATTTTTAAGCAATATCGATATTATCGATACTAAGCAGAGTAAAAAATATCGATATTTTGATATATCGATATTTTCATCACAAAACGCGATTACCTGAAAAATTTTCAAAATATTCGAACGTGAAAAAAATTAAGACATATTTGGCAGTTTTATGAGTTTTATTTATTATTAAAATACGTATTTGAATATTATTAGTAAAATAAAAGTAGTTATCAGTAAAGTCAAAAATTTGAACAATTTATACAATAGTATCTGATTTAAATTTTATTCGAACCAGTACTCATCGGATATAGACATCAGAAGCACTCGTTCCTTGATGTGTTCCCCGGTTAACCGGCTTCTATTATCTGGTACAGCCAAATTTACAGCCGAAGCAAGTCTTTCGGACGATACTGAGGAGCCTTGACAGATTAAATATTTTAATGCAATTTCGGATAGAACCGGCGTAAAATGGCGACAATTCACCCAAAACTCTATAGGGTCAGATTTTCTATCAAGAATTGGTTGGTCCAGATACTGCTTCAATTCATTAGGGATACAACCGGAGCTTGGAATTTCTGCTCTATTTGTGCTGAGGTTAATCAACTTCTCGTGCCGACACCAAATTGATGAGGCATTAGTTTCTAGTGCTGCTTGAACTGGTCGTTGGTCTGGAGAACGCTGACCTCTGCGTTTATGTTCCGACCGAATCTCGTTACTAATTCTTGATGTTGAATTTGACACAGCTATTGGAGACGCAAAATGGATTCGTTTAAAGCGGGGGTCCAATATCGTCGCGGCTGAGAGATAGGTATTCATTTCTAAGGGAGTTAGTTTTTGGTCTATTTTTTCTTGTAAAGCCTTTCTCACAGTTTCTCCTACAGAGGTTGATGGGGTTAATTGATCCATTACTTGACGCAATAAATTTGAGACCGGAATCGCTAGACTTGAAGTTATGTAATGTGCCCCACTTATCTCAACAGTAGCTTCTTTGAAAGGACCAAGAAGTGTAATAAGGTCTCGTATTATATTAAGCTGCGAAGTTGCAGCCATATCAGGTGTGTTTTTATTGGTTTGGCTCTTTGTGGCTAAAATTTTAGCTACAAGTGCAGATAGCTCAACAAATCGTACCAGCATATCTAAGCACGAGTTCCATCGAGTGCTGACTGCTTGTATCAATGTCAACACTTCACCTTCTTTTTTTCCTGATGCTTCTTGTTCAGCTCGTAATTGGTCAGAGGCATTCACGGATTGCTTAAAAAACGTCACAATACTTTTGACGTGATCGCAAAGGGCAGAAAACGCATGAACCTCCCTCAGTACCCCATCAACAATAAGGTTTAAGCTGTGAGCCATACAGGGAATCCTATAGCCATCTCCTAGAAATAAGCTTACCGCTGCTACCATATTTGCGCCACCATCAGTGCTGATAGACACAATTTTACTCTTGTCAATTGCAAACTCTTTGCAGATGCCATCCCAAGTTTCTGTTATATACTGCGCTGTATGACTCTAAAAAAGATGTATATTTATAAATTATATTTATACATTATATCAAATATAACTACCAATCAAAACATACTTGAGACAATTTCTGCGCACATAGATTTATACTCTGAACGGAGGTCGAATTGTTCCCCTTTGTACTGTCAATAAAGTGAACTGTCAACACTAAGAAGCTTCTAGTAGAATTAGTGATTGTGAGTATGTCACTTGTGAAAGATAAGAAATTTGCTTTGTCTAATGTTTTTATAAGAACCGATTTCGTAGTATTATATCGGTTCTCGACTAAGCGAGTCACCTGAAATTAAGAACATGGCAGTTATCGAACTATAATTTTAATTAAAATGTATGATAAAATGTGCTGAAATACCTTTCTTCTGGATGGCAGTTTATAAAGAGGACTAACTGTGCGAACAAACTTTTTTGGACCACTTTTTTCGACACATGATACTGGCAAATTGTCCTGACATATCATGTAAATTAGAGCCTGAGTAATTTCGATGTGTCTTTGCCCACCTTCTAAAATATATGAGTCGTAAATAATACAATTCATATTTACTTATTCAGAAGAAGAAAAAAAAAAAAAACAATAATATAAATTGAATCATGTATAAATATCGATATTTTCGCAAATTGATTAGGAAACACTACTAAATGTTATGAATCATTTCGAAATTTATAACAAAATAAGTATTCATAATAGTTACATATTTAAAAAGCTAGATAGAACTAACTTACCTTCAAAGCTTGAACTTCTTTCTAAACAACTTATAAGCGTAGATTGTTTCCTCTTTTTTGATTCTTGAATGGAGGACTGAGCACAGTCTGAGGAATCCTCTGATACTTTTTGCGTTTGATGGTTATTTTGGTCACTTGTCAAAGTAGGCTAGAAATAAGAAAATAGTTTTAAAAATTAATAAATAAATGATAAATTTATAATGTACTTATTTTGAATCACCCGTTAAATTATTGCAAGTTCAGTATGTAATCTGTAAGACATACCTCAATACTAGGATCATCATCGTCATTTATTGATAAATTGTCTTTCTTTTTGTTGCCGGATTCCTCTGTTTTTGATTTTTGCATTTTTTGAAAATGTAAATGAGCATTGTAGTGCTTTGTTTTTAGGTGTGCAGCTAAATTGGTAGTATTGCCGCACGTCTTGTACGTTTTACCGCGCAAGTTGCATGAAGGTTGATTGTTTTCCTTTTTTGTGAAAAACTTCCACACGGCAGACATTGTTAGATATAAAAATAACACAAAATAAAAACATAAACATACAACGAGCCACACCACGTGTTGCCGCTATTTTCCGCCATTAAACTGTACACACACTAGTTAACATGCTAACAACACACTATCTATAGACATTTCTTTTGGTTGCGTTCACAAACTACAGAGAGATACTACGCATATACATACGTTCGGAACGAATCAATTTGAAGACAGAGGCAGCACTTATACCAAAACTCGCGCGCTTTAGTTTACATTAATTTATACTTATATGAAACAAACAAAAATATTACAATTATAAGTAGAATAAATAATAATTATTATAAAATATAATAAAGCTCTTAAAAAAAATATCGAATTTGATATTCGGAAATAAATATCGATTATCGATATTTCGAAATTAAAAATATCGCCGATATTTATCGATTATTTTCTAAAAAAATATCGATATTTTGATATATCGATAGTTGGTGCCCGTCCCTAGTAGACAAAACTCAGATAAGGGAGATTGACAAAGAAGGAGACAAAAAGCGGATTGAAGAAATCAAAGAAGTACAGTTTATTGAAGAAGAGGAAAGGGAGACTAATAAAGACGAGGGAGGGCGAAGTAGAGATGAGAAGGAAGAAGAGCTTGACGACGATCAGACAAATATTTTTGCGATTTATTCTGATATTGCTTCTTGGCCAATCCCAGTGCCTGCTGATTTGCGAGTTGATCTAATAAAAAGGGGCAGTGAACCCTTCCAAAATAAAGATGGACCTTTCAGTGTGGCTGCAGTTGAAAGGTCAGGGGACAAAACAAAAGGAAAGACTCGAAATCTGACCACATCATGGTTCTATAAAGCACTGCCAAATGGTGAAAAAGTTTTGAGAAAGTGGATGGTTTACTCTCAGTCAAAAAGTAGCTTATTTTGTTTTTGCTGCAAACTGTTTGCCGATGCCAAAACAGAAATTCAAGCCTTTGTCACGGGGTTTAATGCATGGTGGAAACTGAACCCAAAAGTATCTGAACATGAGGCTTCTGAGCACCATCTATCATGCTTAGAAAAATGGAAAACCTTGGGAGTGGGATTGAAACTACAAAAAACGATTGATTGTAGCCACCAGGTAGTATACGACAAAGAGAAACAGAAATGGAGAAATATTTTACATCGTCTCTTGGATGTGACTCTGTTTTTGGCTCACCAAAATCTTCCTTTTCGGGGTCACAGAGAGGACTTGTCGTCCGAAAACAGAGGTAACTTTTTGGAACTGGTGAAACTGCTTTCAAAATATGATCCCGTTTTACGGGAACATGTGCTAAGGATAGAGCACGCTGTCGGCAGTAACAAGAGAGTAGGATCTTATTTGTCTAACGGCATTCAGAATGAGTTCATCAGCGTTCTGGGGAATCAAGTAAAGCAGAAAATTTTGAATGATTTAGCAAAAGCAAAGTACTTTGGAATACTTTTTGATAGTACGCCAGACGAGGCTCACATTGACCAGATGAGTGAAGTGATCAGATATGTTCACATCGAAGGTGACAAAGTTGAGGTGAAGGAATCATTCCTTGGGTTCTTTCCTCTATCCGGAAAGACCGCCGCTGAACTCACGAAAGATATCTTGAAGCAGTTGGAGGAAGATAAACTAGACATCCACCTGTGTCGGGCTCAAGGATATGATAATGCAGCAACTATGGCTGGGGTTCACGGTGGCGTTCAGAACAAAATCAAAGGCATTAATCCGAAAGCTTTGTTCATGCCTTGTGCAAATCATTCTTTGAATCTTTGTGGGGTCCACGCTTTCGGAATTATTCCTTCAAGTGTGACTTTTTTTGGAACCTTGGAGAGGGTTTATACATTCTTCTCAGCATCAACACATCGATGGGAAATACTGATGAAGAATGTAGGTGTATCGGTCAAAAGACTTGCAGAGACGAGATGGAGTGCTCATTACGATGCTGTTGCACCGATGAAACGAAATTTCGAAAAACTGGTTTCCACCCTGGAGCTCTTGTGTGATCCCAGTAAAGAAAATATAGATACGAGGGGGACAGCATCTACACTCCTACCTGCGCTGTGTGACTTCACCTTTTTGTGCTACCTTGCATTTTGGTGTAACGTCTTAGAAGAAGTGAATCTTACTCAGAAGTATTTACAGACTTCGGGATTGACGCTGGATAAATGTTTGGCCAAATTCAACGCACTCAAAACATTTCTTCTGAATGAACGAAACCAAATAGTGGAGAGCGCTATTCGTTTTGCCACCGAAAAGTGTGAATCCGTGGAAATTTCGATAGAAAGAAGGGGTAGAAGAAGAATGCGAAAAATGATGCCAGGAAAACAGTCCAGAGATACTGGTCTAACATTGCCAGAAGAGATGCAAAGGGCTATGTTGGAATGTCTCGACCGATTTTATCAGGAGCTCGAGCATCGATCCAAGGCAATGGATGACATTGTTTCGATATTTGCAGTTGTTCAACCTAAGACTTTCCTGTGGGCTGCCGAAGAAGAACTTCTCGCGCTTGCTCCAAATTTGACCAAAACTTACGATGAATTCTCCGATGAAAATATCGTTCTAGAAATTCTACGATTAAGACGTCACTTGGAGGCTGCAAACATCACTTTCGCAGAGGCTGAGAATTGGTCAACATTAGAACTGCTGAGGTTCATTGTCAAATGGGATTATTCTGAATCTTTACCTAACTTGTCTTTGTGCATGAGATTGTACTTGACTGTTTGTGTATCAGTCGCAGCTTGCGGAAGAAGTTTCTCGAAGCTTAAGTTAATAAAAAATTATTTACGGTCAACGATGAGCCAAAGTAGACTGACCAATCTCGCAATACTTTCAATAGAAAGCCAACACACAAAAACTATAGATTTCAATGATGTAATTGAAAATTTTAGTGCAATAAAAGCACGAAAGTACGTGTGACTGAAATAAACTATACTTTAATTTTCCTTTTTCTCCACAATTGTCCTAAAATACAAATGGGGTTGGCGTGGGAGGGAGAGGGGGGGGGGGGGGGCGCGATTGAAATCGTACGCCCCGGGTGTCAATCCGTCTTAGTCCGCCGCTGGTGTGGATATATTATGTTAATCCGCGCGGCAATTGTCAGACGCGTGTACAATTGAAGATAGGCGCAGTTCTGCTGCCATAGAGCTGATACAATTGCTATGAAGAATTTGACAGAAAACCCACACGGAGAGAAACTCGAGTGAACTAACCTCCCGAAAAGCGTAGCGCCACTGCTCCTAGAATTCAGCGCGCTCACTTTCTTTTTTTGGGAGACTCAGTCACCCGAACGGAAGGTGAACGATTGTCTCGCTCTCTACGCAAATAAAGAAAGCCGTTTGCCCGATGCTTCGGGAGACTCAGTCACCCTACACGAGCCGCTCAGCTTACCTGGAAAGTAAATTCTCTTTCCTTAAGCGTGGTGGCGCTAGTCTACCACGATAAAGTTAAGCTATATGACCTCTCGGTAGAGGCAGTCCCCCGAGTTTCTCTCCGTGCATGGGATAAATTTTCCCACTGATCGCTGGAATCCCAGCGTTTATGAAACCGGGCATAAATGATCTACGAAATAGTAACAAAAACCAATACATATTGTAACTTTAGGAGTTACCTTTTAATTGAGCTATGAGTCCCTGAGCGAAATAAGCAGACTTGGAGACACAAATTAATGGTCAAAGCAGATTAGGTTATATTCAGCAAGATACAAGTGTCTCGGTTAATGTCTGAGACGAGACTGTTGACAAATTGGCTATCGCTGGATACATCGTTTAGTTGTTTTATCAGAAGATGTTTGGTAATTATTACTGCGATGTTTGATACATGGGAGTTCGGGTGGCTATGAAATGAATCGATATAAAGCAATACAAAGGGTGGACGCACCCTTTGTAACACTGCCCCCCCCCTGAAGGGAAGAGGCGACCCGACTCTTAAGTAAGCGAATAGCGAGTGTGTTATCTGCTAAGGGAAGAGTGAACTGAGAGCTGTGGATCAGACTTTAAAATGCTCAAAGTATTTGAAATCTTCCCTAAACTACCTGTAATTCCATCCTAAGCCTCGAGGGAAACCACAGAAAACCTGAGAAGGTAGTTTGGTTACAAATTCACAACAATATTTGGTATAAAAAGGTCTTCGCCTAGTCAGGCTGAAGTGTAGAGTTGAAGTGAAGTCCGTCCTTGGAGGAGAAGGGGTGTCTAGAAAACTGGAAGCCGCCTGGGGGTGAAATCAGTTTGTGATCCGTCGGGGAAGTCAGGAGAGTCAGGTAAGGTCCGCAGCAGGAGAACAGGGATCAGGAATCACGAACTGCACCCAGGTGGAACCAAAAGGACAGGAAAACAGCACACCCTAGATTGGAGGACAGGCGCGAGTACGAAGGATAGAGGAAATTTGTCGTACTGGTCCTCTAAGTTTCGGACTGTTGAACGTAATTATCTGATTTACAATGAATAGGTAGGGAGAATTATGAATTGAATAAAGGATTAAAGTGGAACGATCTTATCTTTATCCGGGCAATATTAGGGAAATTTCTGGGATTAGGTCGGCTCTATTCCTTCTTGTTCCACATCTTCGGTGCCGTTACTTGAAATTATTTGGTGGGAGACCTAGAGCTCTCAAAAGAAGCGGTTATTCCTTATCCCTACGATAATTGAGAGTAATCCGCTCGGATCTCTGAGTAAAATTAGCAGTCAACGCTGGAGAGACAACGCTCTAAGGGAGGAGGAACGAATAAGAAGCGCGAGAATTCCGAGAGACTATCTACTATGTTCAGAGGTTGCAAAAACAATCTGAAAATTAAATAATTTCCTAACCTATTGAGATTATGATTGAACGCTGAAATCGAATGGTTAAAAAGTGACGTTAAAGACTCTACGCCTCCTGGGGCTTATCTCGATCCCGAGTGTCGTTGTCTCTCCAATTTTGGCGGGAACTTGTACGAGAGCTTTCGGCAGGGGGCATCCTCTCTCCCTGGGAAGTATTGCTGTTCCGGTTTGAATTAGCATTGGAGTCATTATCGTTATTTCTCCAAGAGATTTGATTAGAGGGCGTATAATTATTTTGGAAACGATTTCTCTTTTGTAAAGTGAGGCAATACTCAACCGTGTGACCGCGTCTTTTGCAATATCTACATTCCGTTTCAAGGTTATAATTCCGTTCCTGCCCTGAGAAAGAGGATCTCCTCCTGCGATCTTTGAATTCTTCGGGGGAGGGACTCACCGCCTCTACCTGTCGAACGCGGCTGGATCCTAAATATTGTTTACTCAATGCATCTAGTTCTAAAGCTTTAATTATGGCTTGCCGAAGGGTAGAGGGGCCCGCCACGCTCAGGGCGTATTTTAATTCGGCGTCAATGATAGCGTTTATAAATCGGTCGGTCGCTAAAGTTTCGCGAGTCGTCTCGTCACTTGAGGGTAAAGCTATTCGCGACAAACGTTCTATGTCATGTCCGAGGGTGGCGAGATCCTCGTCCCTCCGTTGTCGTCTTGTATTAAATTGTGTGAGGAAGAGTTTAGTCAGGTGCTCGTTCCCGTACCTGAGTCTCAAGGCAGAGCTAATCTTTTCAAAATCGTAGATTTCCGTCGAGGTCAGGGTAGAAAGGACGCTAGCCGCGGAGCCTTTTAGGCAATTTACTAAGTTACCGGCTTTCGTGACTGAATCCCAATTATTCAGTTGCGCGACTACTCGAAACTGACACTCGAATTCGGCCCAGGGCCTATCACCTTCAAAAGTGGGCGGTTTTAGATTACTCGAGCGTTTTTGACAACCGTCTGCGTTGCTGTCATTAGTAGAGGTTAGGTTAATGTGATCTGCAGAGAAATTACCCGGTCTTTGGGAAGGAGCATCGACTAAGCCCGAATCGCGGACAATCTGGTCGCGCTCGACCGGCAAAATAGAAGCAAGCATATGAGGGGGAGCAGTTTCCCTAATTAAAGGCACAGACCTTAGAGTATTGGGAGCTTGGGTCGGCTGGCAGGATGAGGTGGAGGGGATAGGATCCGTCAAGGGCTGGATAGGCTGGGGCTCGTCTCCAGATCCTCGTCGGTCGTCCCTCAGGGTGGAAAGGATTTGGGAAAAGGATTGTTGCTGGTCTTGCAGCACTTCCACCAAGCGTCCTTCCGATCGCTCTCGATCCAGACGTTGATCCTGGAGAATCTGTAAGAGGAGAGCTTGCTGCTCGGTCTGGGCAGCTTGAGCCGCCTGTTGAGCCGCTAGCTGGGCGGCTTGTTGACGCTCTTGTCCGGCGAGTTGAGCGGCTTGCTGCTCGGCCTGAGCAGCTTGTTGCCGTTCCTGGGCAGCCAATTGGGCTGCTTGCTGGGCAGCTTGTTGAGCAGCCTGCTGCTGCAGAAGTTGCACGAGGGCGGTAATGGGGTTGACCTCCTGTTCCTCCGCCCGTGGTACTTCGTTGGAGTGTGCAGCAGTGGCAGCAGGGGAGCCTTGGCGGCGGGTGTTTCGTCGATTGCTCATAACGAGCAGATTTGTTCCTCAAGGAGGTAGGATTCTTTTACAGAATTAGGCAACGGAAGCTTATAGCCTATGAATACAAGCAATCGGCAAAAGCCAAAAGAAATGCACCAAACAAATCAGCCTATCGGACTCAGAAACGATCTCACACTCCTGACACCAAATATAACTTTAGGAGTTACCTTTTAATTGAGCTATGAGTCCCTGAGCGAAATAAGCAGACTTGGAGACACAAATTAATGGTCAAAGCAGATTAGGTTATATTCACCAAGATACAAGTGTCTCGGTTAATGTCTGAGACGAGACTGTTGACAAATTGGATATCGCTAGATACATCGTTTAGTTGTTTTATCAGAAGATGTTTGGTAATTATTACTGCGATGTTTAATACATGGGAGTTCGGGTGGCTATGAAATGAATCGATATAAAGCAATACAAAGGGTGGACGCACCCTTTGTAACACTGTTGTTAAACCTGTGATACTTCATTTATTTTACGTATCATACACGATGGTTATTGACATGGATTCGCGGATTACTTCTAATATTGATAATTAATAGTTCATTTTTCTCAATTATTGATTTTAGTAATCGCGATTTGTGTATTTTCGTAAATTTTTGATTTCGATATCAACAATAATCATGCCGTATTTCATCGTAACAATATAACAAATTGAATATACAATTTCATAGAATGATGCGTTTACAGATCAATAATCAATTACATATCAGCAGTATGGCATTAGGGTAGGGCGCGGTTGGGTGACCGTCTAGTGCGCCAGACGTGAAGGGGCACCGCAGGCCATAAAAGTCAAGTTTTATTAAAAAAATTGTAATTTCAAAAAATAAATATTCCATTTTTCTTCTTTCATTTTTCTGCGCATGTATGTGAGTTTGAGGGCGATGAGGGTGCGCTGCAGAAATCTTGCACAGGGAGCCGGATTGCTCAAACCGGCGCTGCATATCGGTCGAGTATTAGCGAAGCATAGTAACCGCGAAGTCAAGGGTTGTATATATACGGTTCTGTAAATCACGAATCAAGTGTTAAATTATTCCAATCAATTTTTCTGAAAAATAAACTCATACATATGTATTTGGTACTAGTAACATTACGAGTAAGTCGGGTAGCTTCTGACAGCTGGCATTTTATCGTTCGTTAACGAAACCCTCGAATCGACTTGTTTTGTCTTGTTTTCTATTTGGTAGATTTTTCTTTTCTGAAACCTTATTGGTCGCTTATGTTCGGAACCTCATCGAGCTGAACAGATCAGAAGTTACAGAATAGTAGTAAAAAATAGAGGTACATTCGGCGAATGCTACGAACCGCTCAAAACGGTAATAATCCTAATTCTACTTCAATTTAATAATCTGTTAAGATTAACGGGTGTTTTAGACAACGTATGAAAGATTTGTATTGCATAAGAAACAAAAATTCCATCGTTGGCAGTTTTATTACAAGAAAACAAACGCTTCGTTTGAAGAGATTAGGTGGAATACGATAGATTTCTATCGTACGTTGTATGATCTGGTGTCTCTTAATTAAAGGTGTGTGTGTAAATTCCGGGTTAATTCAACACACTTTCGTCTGCATATTCTCAGATTCAGTACCTAATTTAGTATATGAATGTACTAGTACTTCAGATGGTGCAGTTTTTTAAAGATTTTTGATTCAAATAACAATTACAGAATAGTTAGGTTAATTTTTTCATAATTATTCTTTCTGTGAAAGAAAATTACACCCAATGTGCACACTTTGAACTATAGAAATATTCAAAGATTTCACCCCCGGTTCAAAGTGTCCGAAGCCAACTTCAACCTCTACACGACGCTCATCGCGTCTTGTTTACCAACGACCGTGGCCGCCGTGCCTGATGCCACTTTGGTTGCGGCATTTTGCACAGTCTTTTGTCGATTTCGTCGCCTATAAACACCTAAAAGTTTATAAAAAAATATAACTTGAAATAAACAGAAGACTGTGGCGCCAACGTCACACCGATACGAAAAAAAAGCGAATACAACGTGATTTTGGTGGATGCAGATACAGAGTGATTCAGGTTGAGCGACCGATATTAGTTGGGTGTATTCCTTTCGAAAATCTAAGCCTAAATTTCCGTTACCAAAATTTGATGGACTAATAGTTTTTGAGCTACAAAAGATCTCAGTTGACCAATCACAGGGCTTATAAGTAACCAAGACAGGGCCGGTTCAAGAGTATAAGTCGAGCAGTGCCCGAGACGGATCTATTCTTATCCTACTAAGTTTCGATTCGATTTCTGGATGACGGCGACCTCTTTCCGGAGGTCAGGGCGTTCTGATGATTTTTACTGCTATTCCGTGAATTATGTAGAGTCTTTCCGCGAAATAAAATTTCATGCAATGTCTACACTTTGAACGACTGAAAAATTACAAGATTCCACCCCCTGTTAAGGGTGCGTTCCGGAGGTCGAAGCGTTCTGATGATTTTCACTGCTTTTTCGTCAATCATGTAGATTCTTTCCGTGAAATAAAATTTTATGTTCCGGAGGTCGGGGCGTTATGATGATTTTTGTCACTATTCCGTCGATCATCTAGAGTTTTTTGGTGGAATAAAATTTTATGCAATATGCTTACTTTGAACGGTAGAAAAATTCAGAGATTTCGGCCCCCTTCATGGGTGCCCTAATTCGGGAGGGGTTCAATTTTTTAAACTAATTTATAGTCGTTTCCACTTTCCAAACCTAGCAGGATCATTTTCAGTTGACAAATATTTTTTTTCATTTTCGACGAATTTCGTTGCGTTCCAACGATGCAAACTTCAATGTCATGCCAAATTCTGTTCACTGATGAGTGCACGTTCAAACTGGACGGCAGTGTCAATAGACACAACAGACATTTCTGGGCAGCGGAGAACCCACATTTAGTGGAATCCGTTCGTGAGCGGCGAGGGGGCTCAGTGAATGTGTGGGTGGGTATCCGCGGTAATCAAATAATAGGGCCCGTTGTCTTTTTAGGCAATCTGAACGGACCGACGTACGCACATTTTCTGAGAAATGTACTTTCTGCCTTACTGGTGGACGTTCCACAGGCCGAGAGAGAGACCATGTGGTACCAGCAGGATGGTGCACCTGCGCATACTTTGCACGACGCACGAGATGTCCTGAATGACATATTTCAGGATAGGTGGATCGGGATCCATGGCCCGCAGGAATGGCCGCCCAGGTCACCGGACTTAACTCGAAATTATTTTAATAATTGTTGACCCTTATTCGTCGTATGCACGTACAAAGAACACTCATATTATACGTATATATATGTAGCGAACTTGTAACGGTAACAAAAAAATTATATTTCTAGTATGCTACAGTTATGCGACGAATATTCTCATTTACATTTTATAACTTTTCCCTCGTGAGAATCGACAATTATTACCTACCAGTTCGCTTAGAAAAACGCTATCAGATTTTTCGACCTAACTGGGATTTGAACCCAAGTCCGCTCGCATTCGCTGTATTACTAGTCGCACGCTCTACCAACTACGCCAAACTAGTCCAAGAGCTAGTAACACACGTTTCATGAAGTGTTTGATGCACGTTGAAATTTTGTCTCATAGTATCTACTGGATAGATGAGCAGGTAGGCAAGTGTCGGTTTGCCCTACCTGGGGACACCAGGTACTGCGCATAGGAGAAAGGTGTAAAAAAAATGTGCCCAAAAGAAGTGTTTGATTCATAGCCCAACAAACAGAAATCAAGATTCGCGGCAGCGAATCGCCGAGTTCCCAAACCAAACTCGGCGCGCCAGCCACGAAACATTTACCCGAGCCAGCTCTTGTTCTTGTAAAAAATCTGTCATATCTTTTGAACCGCTGATTATTTCCTAATAAAATTTATATGGGCGTAAGGCCCTCGCCATTCGACCTTGCTCGCGAAATTTCGACAAAATCTACCGCGTGGTTCCTGAGATATTGACCGTCGAAGTTGATCGAAAAACACAATCTTCTTCTTCTTCTTCTCCTTCTTCTCCTTCTTCGTTGCAGACCGTTCTTCTTGAGACCACGATATCTGTCGAACCGTTGCACTTATGAACTTGCCATTTGGAAGGAGTGTTCTCGTCACCGAAATCTCGCCCCCTATTGTTTTTGAGCAATAATTGACCACGCGTAACTGAGTTATTAATAATATTAATTATTTTACAAAATGCGCATGCGCAGAATTATTGATCGATGCCTGATTTACAAATGCGCATGCGCAGCAGCAAATCGCGGCCGCGTGCCAGTATGATTATAATATAATATTATTATATTATTATATAGTATTATTTATAATCATATTTCATTCATCATTGTTATTATTATTGTCATTATTATTGATGCGTCACGTCTGCTCGTGCTCCCCAAAAAAATTTGTACTCAGTAATGTGTCCGCACCGCAGTTTTCGGTGTCCAGGTCCTTCGCTCCGTAGTTTTCGGTATCCAGGTCCTTCGCTCCGTAGTTTTCGGTATCCAGGTCCTTCGCTCCGTAGTTTTCGGTGTCCAGGTCCTTCGCTCCGTAGTTTTCGGTGTCCAGGTCCTTCGCTCCGTAGTTTTCGGTGTCCAGGTCCTTCGCTCCGTAGTTTTCGGTATCCAGGTCCTTCGCTCCGTAGTTTTCGGTGTCCAGGTCCTTCGCTCCGTAGTTTTCGGTATCCAGGTCCTTCGCTCCGTAGTTTTCGGTGTCCAGGTCCTTCGCTCCGTAGTTTTCGGTGTCCAGGTCCTTCGCTCCGTAGTTTTCGGTATCCAGGTCCTTCGCTCCGTAGTTTTCGGTGTCCAGGTCCTTCGCTCCGTAGTTTTCGGTATCCAGGTCCTTCGCTCCGTAGTTTTCGGTGTCCAGGTCCTTCGCTCCGTAGTTTTCGGTATCCAGGTCCTTCGCTCCGTAGTTTTCGGTATCCAGGTCCTTCGCTTCGTAGTTTTCGGTATCCAGGTCCTTCGCTAGGTAGTTTTCGGTATCCAGGTCCTTCGCTTCGTAGTTTTCGGTATCCAGGTCCTTCGCTCCGTAGTTTTCACTGTCCAGGTCTTTCGTTTCATAGTTTTCAGTGCCCAGGTCCTCCGCTCCGTAGTTTTCGGTGTTCAATTTAACTTCATCAATTCCAAACTCAATCTCTATACATATAAATTTTCAGAAGCTTGTATGTTTTCTTGCAACAAAATTGAAATCAAGCGGTTTAGTCGCATATAACATATTATACATTCCAAATCAGTTCAACCGTTTATATAGCTGTTGAAATAAAAGGCATGTCTCTACTAAAGATTATTAAAAGTGATATTAAAGTGTAATTATGTTAGTAATGAAGTATTATATGATATCATAATAAAAGGTAAATAATTTTTTTTTAATTTTCAAAGTCGTTTATTCACATGTTCATAAATTTACAGCTTGAAGTTCTGTCTACAGAGAGGATTCTGTGAAAGTTAACAGTCGGTTAGAGCAGACTGGACACTTTCCGTGTTTTCGTCTGTTCGTTGCAAGCTGGCCATTCATTTTTTTCTCATTAATGGTCGAATTGAGTTTTCCGAAAAGCCTGACAAGATGAGCGGATGACTAGCCTGCAATAAACAGACGATAACACGGAAAGTGTGAAGTCTACTCTGACCGAGTGGTCACTTTCACAGAATCCTCTTAGTATAAACATTATTATTTATAGGGTAAAAATATTTATTAATATGTTAAACAAATACAATAATAATAATTAATAATCAATAAGGTTACCTTTCATTATTTCTACACTTGAAAATTTTAAAGTAACTACATTTATATGATATGAAATGGAATATCAATATTAAATTGCATAACATCAGATAACAACCTTGGCACGATCTAACGTTATATAATTATATATAATTATATAATCATATATACAATCATATATATTTATGTAAAATCATATAAAACTACATATATATATATATATATATATATAGTTTATATATATATATATATATATATATATATATATATATATATATATATATATATATATATATATATATATATATATATATATATATATATATATATGTACGAGATTTAGCCATTTCGGTGACACTATTTTTTTTTCATTGAAAATACTGTAAAATGACCTGAACTTTTCAACCCCGCAAACCAAATTAGATTTTGAAAAACCATGTGGATTTGAGAAACAATTTACTATGAATTGTACATTTTGGTGACACTATATATATAGATTTTTTCTGAGCATTTGTGCATTTCCGTGACACTGTATATACAACCTTATATATATAAATTATATATATACATTAGATATAAAAGTCTGGATAAAAGCGTAACAACGATTTCAACCATAAGGATTTCAATCATGCACGTCAATTGACACTGATTCTGAGCGTCAAACTAATAATGTATGTATAATTCATAATTTTTGACACTCGAAATCAGCGTCAATTGACGTGCATGAAAAAGCACCTTAACATTATATATAACACGAGGCCAGCCACGTATGGAAAATATAGGCCTTGGATATAGTTAGTTAGTTAGTTGTCTGGAATATAACAGAATTCCCGATGAATAAATAACAGAATGCACTGTTTGTATTCCCAATAGGACACAACGCACGGTATAAGTATTTATCCGTTTGTGCATTAGTATCCGCTATTTATCCGCTGTATCCACGTTCTGTCACGAGAGCTAGATAGTGATTTGTGCAATCACTAAATCGATCGTAGAAATCGTCTGACACGTATCATTTTCATCGGTGAAACTGAAAAATCGTACGCAACATAACGTTCATTATTAACTGGAGAATCTATACTGCGTAATTTGATAGCGATTGTCAATCAATAATCAGTCACCATAAATATATACATACATATTTAGAAGCGAAAGATTTCGACGACATCACGGAAATGAACAATTTATCATTAAAAGGGTCACTGAAATAATTCTACTAATGATTGTTTGTACATTTCGGTGACGCTTGTCTATATTTCAGCGGTGCTGATACATATCGAGATGTGATATGTGTATATTTGGAAGCGAAACATTTTGATGACGTCGCGGAAATGTACAATTTATCATCGACAGAGTCACCAGAAAGATTCTACTAATGATTGTTAGTACATTTCAATGACACTTATCCGTTTCCTGCTATCATGATCCAAAGATCGGTAATTTTTATAATTCTGCAAACGATTTCAGATTTTTAACCTTTGCCAGACTGTCTGAAATCACAAACTGAAACGCAGTTAGAGGGACCGATGTTAATCCACTATACCCACGTTTCGTCTGGAGGGTTTGATAATGATTTACACGATCCCTGAGTAGATTGTAGAAAGTATCTCATTTCTGTTATTTTTATCGATTGTCTAATAATAATCAGCTGTCAGGAATCTATGTATATATACATATTTGGAAGCGAAATATTTCGATGACGTCACACAAATGTACAATTTATCATTAAAAGGGTCACCGAAATGATTCTACCAATGATTGTTTGTACATACAATTCGGTAACACTTATCTGTACCTCACAATCAGCGTTATCGATGCGAATCTAGCTCATTATTATGATTTCGCAAACGACTTCAGATTTTTACCCTAAGCTCAACTTAACTTAGCCACCATGAATATATACATACATATTTGGAAGCGAAACATTTCGATGACGTGACGGAAATGAACAATTTATCATTAAAGGAGTCACTAAAATAATTCTACTAATGATTGTTTGTACATTTCGATGACGCTTGTCTATATTTCAGAGAGTCACCAGAATGATTCTACTAATGATTGTTAGTACATTTCGGTGACACTTATCCGTTTCCTGCTATCATGATCCAAAGCTCGCTCATTTTTATAATTCTGCAAACGATTTTAGATTTTTTACCTTTGCCGGACTGTTTGAAATCACAAACTGAAACGCAGTTAGAGGGACCGATGTTAATCTACTATACCCACGTTTCGTCTGGAGGGTTTGATAATGATTTAAACGATCCCTAAGACGATTATAGAAAGTATCTGATTGATGTTATTTTTATCGCCGAAGGTGAAAAACCGTCCGCAACAACATTCATTAGGTATTCATTCGAAAATTCAAACCACGTATTTGAACGGCGATTGTCGAATAATAATCAGCTGTCAGGAATCTATGTAGGTATATATATATATTTGGAAGCGAAACATTTCGATGACGTCACACAAATGTACAATTCATCATTAAAAGGGTCACCGAAATGATTCTACCAGTGATTGTTTGTACATACAATTCGATAACACTTATCTGTAACTCACAATCAGCGTTATATTGATGCGAATCTCGCTCATTATCATGATTCCGCAAACGACTTCAGATTTTTACCCTAAGCTCAACTTTAGCCACCATGAATATATACATACATATTTAGAAGCGAAACATTTCGATGACGCCACGGAAATGAACAATTTATCATTAAAGGAGTCACTAAAATAATTCTACTAATGATTGTTAGTACATTTCGGTGACACTCATCCGTTTCCTGCTATATCAGCGATGCTGATCCAAAGCTGGCTCATTTTTATAATTCTGCAAACGATTTTAGATTTTTAACCTCTGCCGGACTGTCTGAAATCACAAACTGAAACGCAGTTAGAGGGACCGATGTTAATCTGCTATATCCACGTTTCGTCTCGGGGGTTTGATAATTATTTACTCAGACCCTGAGTCGATTGTAGAAAAGTATCTGATCATGAAAAGTAGAAAGTATCTGATTTCTGTTATTTTTATCGATTGTCTAATAATAATCAGCTGTCGGGAATCTACGTATATATACATATTTGGAAGCGAAACATTCCGACGTCGTCACGGAAATGTACGATCTATCATCATAAGAGTCACCAGAATGATTCAACGAATGATGACGCCGATCTACATGAATTTTGAGTCTGGGTTCTAGATGTCAAATTTTGATTTCTGACACGCAACTATCAAGAGAAAAAATAGTTTTATCAAATATGGTTTGATTTTGCAGTCAGGGGAATGCTATTAGAAATTTGAAGAAAATCTATGACTCAGGTTTTTCAGCTGTTAAAAAAATAAAACAAATATTTTTGTGAATTCTGTCAATTAACTTGAATCCTTAAATTAGTTGAAAATGTGGTGGTTGTCAACTAATAATCAGCGATCATAAATATATGTATGAATATTTCGAAGCAAAAACATTTCGGTGACGTCATGGAAGTGTATAATTTATGTTCAGAGAAAAATCATTATTTGGACATTTCGGTGACAGTAGTCATTCCGCACGGATACATATGATAAAAATCAATCTATCATCGTGACAATCAAGACTGAGACCTCTAATTCAATTTCTGGTATGATAGCAATCGATAGCTGCCAAAAAATTAGTAAATATCGTGTGAAAATTGAAATTTAAATACTGTCACCGAAATGTCCAAATGTGATATATAGATGAATATGTATTATATGCATTTTGATGACTGTCATCAAAGTGTACAAATTAACCGAAAAACATTTCGGTGACGTCACGGAAAGGTTCCGAAGTCACGGAAATGTACAAATTATCTTCAAAAATGTCACCGAAATGGCTAAATGACATACATATATATATATATATATATAATTTTATATAATTATATAAAACTTTTTTTTTCCCGGGTAGCTATATCGAAAATGTTGATTTTTACAAACTGGATTTATCTGAGTGTTGCCCACAACATATCTTCTAGAACTTCTTCAATATTTTCACATAAAGTACGGTTTTCCAAGCAATTCATGGAAATGAGAAATTGCTGCATTTTATGCTTATAATTTAAAAATTTTGAACTGTAAGTAAAGCAGAGACATTTCTTGCGAAAATTGACATGTGCTGGATAGGTGTATGCGTTTTAGTGATATGAAGTTGTATACAATTGCAGTTTATTTTCAATTAATAGGAAAGGATCAGATTACGGTGAAGGTTTAATCAATAAAGTTGCTGGAATATATTTAGGACATTTTTATGTTTATTTATTTTTTTATTACTTTTAATTTACATGTAAATTGTCAATGATGACCCCGTCCCCTTCCACCCTGCCCGGCGCCTCGGCCCCCTCTGCCTCCGCCGCCGCGTCGCCCACGGTAGCCCCCGCGACCACCGCGCCAGCCGCGCCAGCCGCGCCTGCCTCCACGTCCTCGTACGTTTAAAATCGTACGTAAGTAATCATTTACTGCGTCTATTAGCATTGCATTCTGTAAGAAATCATAATATGTTGAATGAAATGATTATTATATTATCAAAAGATTATCTAATGGTCTGCCTACGTATAAGACAGTAATACATTTTTTATGAATAATTCGATGCAAATCGGCAGTCACTTATAAGTCAAATTCAATTATTTAAAGAGAAGCGAGATATGTATGCATTCATTACGATTACTTCATATTTCAATCGATCTATTTAAAAGCTATTTAGTGAAATCGAATAACACTTTTTTTAGACTGAATCTGTGATAAGCAGCTGAGAACAATTCGTGAAAAATACGCATATTTGTTGAGCTGGGTACTGACTTGAGCATATTTGCGCGCACGAACCATCTTTTTCCTTCTTGCTCCTAGAAGGAAGAAAGGAGACAAAAGACGTTCCGTCTCCTTTCTTCCTTCTAGGAGCAAGAAGGAAAAAGATGGTTCGTGCGCGCAAATATGCTCAAGTCAGTACCCAGATTTAGGTCCATTCGTATAAATTATCTTTTATTCAATACTATACATGTGTGATTAGGGTGTGCGTTATTTTTCGATTTTTTTTCATCGATGTCCCCCGAAATCATAAGTTTATAGCCTGAAACTGAAATTTAGTGAAAACTTTGAATTTTCTAATTTCTATGAACTGTGCCCAATCACTTTACTTGTCCCATTCATTTAACATGAGATTTTTTGTTTTTGAAGTCATTTCATCAACCATCAAGTATCCAACGAATTATTTGCCATTTGGTTGATCGATCCGATCGTGTCTCGTGATAAAGAAATTTTTACATGCTTGGAAATTGTTTGTTTTGTTTTACACGTGTAAAATATTCAACTATTATTAATCTAAGCATTAATCTACGATATTGTTATAAATCCAATAATTACCATTTTTTTAAATTATTCGTCGAGAGACACCATATGAGAAAGAAAATTACTAATAATTCTTTGGATACCTGATGAAACGACTAAGAGAGAATTAACTTACAAACAATGGAAAAATCACATGTGTCATGAGTGAGAAAAGTACAGTGATTCGGCACGGTTTGAGGGAATCGGACATTTTTCGTTGTGTCTGAATTTGAGTGTTGCGATATAAACGCAGGATTTAAGGAGCGCAATTTTTTTTTTCCATAACGGACACCCAACTATATAATGCTGCTTGGCGAAATAAATCTCGGGATTTATTTGGCCAATCATATAGGTAAATATAGGTGCGCTAAATATATGCGTAGATAAAATTCTTTAAAATACGTACGAGTTGTTCGCCGCCAATCGGCTGCGGCTGCTCGGCGGGCAGCGGTGGTGGTACCGCGGGTATCTGCGGTACCGGGGGTGGATTTTGCTGCTCCATCTGCATGTTTTCCTCTGGCACATTCTGCTGGTGTGGTGGATTCATCTCCACGTGATTGTTAATTGGTTGATCCTCCATTATAATTTCAAGGAATTCGTCGTCTATTGTTTATTTAAGAAGATTGGAATAAAAGAATCGTATTAAGTAAATATCGTAGTTATGAATTACATTATTACTTAAGAATGGTTATTGTGTTACCCCATATAGAAATGGATTACCGTTGAAGCACATTGAGTACAACCGAATTATTTGATTTGTCAATAATGTAGTTTTGTTATAAATAATCTACTGTATTGTGATCTCAATATTGTACAGATAAAACATCAGATTCATTTTAAGAACTTGATAGTTTATTAGCACCAGCATGTTTCTAATTATGAGCGAAATGCAATATTATTACTATATATTTCGCGATATAATATCAATCAGTTTCATTCAGTTAGATCAGTTCGTAGGTATTATTGTTTTCAGTGATTGAGCACAATCTATGCTTCCATTAACTTATAAAATCATCAAGTTGTTTCTATCGTGAAAATATCCGTATATTAGATATTAATGTGTAATAAATGGAATAAATAGTCCGTACTCACCAGACATGTGAACTCTTTTAGTCTTGCTGTTCTAATGAATTCGATTGAGCTGTAGCCTGAGGTGACCGTAGATAGAAAGAGAAGGATTCGGCTCACACAGATGGGTATTCGAATATGTGTATTTTCAAAAAAGCCACAGGTTAACACGCATGTTCGAAAATACAACAAGGAATGTCTATCCTTGTTTTCAATATTTGGTAGAATGAGACACAATGATATGACTATCTGTTATTCAGTCTATGGGTTTAGTCTATAGCTTAAAAGTCAGTATCGGCTTTAGAGGGAGGGCAATCCGAGTGCTAAGACCAAGGGGGTGCCGCGCGTGCGGATTAATCAGTTAATCAGCGAGTTGCGGGCGAAATCCTAGTTAATAATAAGATATAGTGGGCGATGGAGAATATTTCGCCCGGGGCGCCCGGATGGCTAAGGCCGGCGCTGGCTTCAGTTGTCGTCCTTTGCAAAGTTAGATAGGACTGTGTTCTTATAGGTTGACCATTTACCAATAGGAATTTTATGTATTCTGCCACAATTTGAAGACATCGCTATAGGCATCTAACATTCGTGAAGAATAAGACTTACGTACTTGAAGTATAATAACACTTTGCTGCGTAGATCGAAAAATCGATACAGTTGTTTGACGAGTGGACGTTGTTCTTTATATGTATTGTGAATCAATATAATATAATAATTGATAATAGTAGCTTGCAATAATTCAATCATTATACATTGTTAATATACTTTTTTGTAATAAGTTTGTGACGGGGGTCGATTTATAAACTTTATTCGACAACGAAAAATTATTTGGTGTTAATCTATTCATGATCATAAATTCGGAAATTAATTTGTAATAGAAGGTGAATAATAATATTAATCGTTGATGCAGAACAGTATCTTACAAACTATGAAGGTTGTACGTGAGTAGAATATTTTAATGATAATAATTCGATCATCAGAAGAAAGAGAATTTGATATAACAATAATCATTTGTCGTGTACTGAAATTTCCAATTATTATAACATATATATTTTACAGATTGGTGATTCATTCTAGTTAACAGATTTTTTTAGCTCTTCGTATAAGACTTGTTCAGATAGAAATATATATAAGTTAGATAAAATTTCGGATATCATATTTTCCACTTCATAATAATGCCGAGAACGAAGAAGCATTCATATGCAAAATCCAGGGAACGTAAAAATATAGCTCAACGTTTGGCTAGAATCGACGATAATAATAACGATGGCAGGAATGACATTATCAACATAGATTCCACGCCAGCGATCGGAGTTGACAATAATTCCGATGTAAAAAATGCTTTTGATGTATTACAACGCGAATGGGTAAAGATTTCGGCATGTATTGCTGACATCACAGTTGAACTAGATGATCGATGTATTGACAAGTTTCTCAAGGTTTTAACGATAAACACATCCTTTCGGCCACAGGATCCATTAAATTACCAAGGTATACATTGGTATGAACCGGTAAAATCTGATAGGGATATTCAAATCATTTACGGAGGAAGAGTAGGCCAGGCTGACGTGGGTCATTGGACGTGTATATATTACGACAGATCCATAGTACATGTATACGATTCATTGCGTAGACAATTATTACCGAAACATTACGAAATACTGAACAGGCTCTATCCAGATTACTCGGTGAAATACGAATGTATCCAAATGCAGCCGGATGGTGTATCGTGTGGAGTGTACGCTTGCGCTATTGCAACTTCTATTGCATTGGGGATAGACCCTAAAACTGAATATTATTTTATAGATAGCAATGGGCCATCCAAGTCTACGTATACACTCAGACGTCATTTGATCAAAGTTATAGAACAACAGACGTTGATTCGTTTTCCTAGGATCGGGGCTGCTTCGTTTCCGCTTAACCAGCAGCGCCAGAATAGGGAAATTCTTGGTGAATTTATTATCAATACCGGAGGTTCGGAAGATACAACCATGTTCGACCCAAAGAGTATTACAGATAAGAATAAATTAAATTCAAGGAATATGCCACGTCAACCGGGAATATCTCAACCAAAGACTTATGCATCAGTCTGCAAATCACAGCAAGGTCAAATCGTTGATTCTATTCTAGTTATTCCAGATAATGCGATTGACGGTCATGAACGCCAGCAGGTGTTAAGCCAAACAGTCGAGAGTAGAGTAGACTCAACAAAACGTAGGAAAAAGGATTGGTGGATCAGTCATAAAGATGAGATAAGCAAAAAGAGGCACGTAGATTATTCTATTAACCAGGTTATCCGACGAAATGAGAAAAAAATAAGATACGCTGCAAACAGTGAGCCTAAGAAAACGAAAGAAAAAATCAGGTATGCTGCTGATCCTGAGAATAAAAAAAATAAAGAAAAGGCAAAGTATGCTGCCGATCCGGAGAGTCAGACGATTAGGAAAAAGGCAAAGTACGCTACCGATCCGGAGGGTAAGAAGTTTAGGAAAAAGGCTAAGTACGCTGCCGATCCGGAGAGTAAGAAGTTTACGGAAAAGGCAAAGTATTCTGCCGATCCGGAGAGTAAGAAGTTTAGGGAAAAGGCAAAGTATGCTGCCGATCCGGAGAGTAAGAAGTTTAGGGAAAGGACTAAGTACGCTGCCGATCCGGAGAGTCAGACGATTAGGAAAAAGGCAAAATACGCTGCCGATCCGGAGGGTAAGAAGTTTAGGGAAAAGGCTAAGTACGCTGCCGATCCGGAGAGTAAGAAGTTTACGGAAAAGGCAAAGTATTCTGCCGATCCGGAGAGTAAGAAGTTTAGGGAAAAGGCAAAGTATGCTGCCGATCCGGAGAGTAAGAAGTTTAGGGAAAAGGCAAAGTATTCTGCCAATCCGGAGAGTAAGAAGTTTAGGGAAAAGACTAAGTACGCTGCCGACCCAGAGAAAAAGAAAGATTCGAACAAGAAAATTTATTATGCCAATAAAGAAAGAAAATTACAGATCCGCAGCTTGGTTGTTTCTAATAATATTCCAAAGAAATATGGACGCTTAGGAAATCGTAGTAATACAATGAAGTTTTTAGGATCAGTAGAAGAGTGTATTAATGCTTTAGCGTTCAAAATTAATCGCGAGTCGTTGCCGAAGTCCAGAATAGAAGCTGAACTAATTATTAAATGGTGTATGCATGTCAGAAATGATTCAGTTTTCAATTTGAAGAAAGTGTTAGCCAATTCTACGCGAAATGCGGAGGCGTGTTTGTTGCGTGCGGCAGAATCTTCAGATTTCGAACATAAAGTAGTAGCGTTTTGTGGTGTTTCAAAACATACTGGATCATCCGAATCCTATTTCGCTGATACCGCTTACAATGAGCTTGCAATGGACAACAAATCGCTCGTTACAACAGCGGATGGGCAAATTGCTAACATTTTACCCGTACGTCCGAGCAAGCATCTTCGGAAATCGTGGACTTGCGATTCAAAAATGTGCATGAAACTGGATTTATTCACGATCGACAAAATAGAATATTTTCTGAAACTTGTTAGATACTGGAATTTAACAAACATTCGGAAAAACATAACACAAGTTAATGTCTGCAGCGTTAATACATTCGGTAATAAACTCGGTCACTCACACAGCTGCTATGCAAATCCGGGCGTCTGTCGATCCAAGCTTTTACCGATGCAGGTCTTGAGTGCTCATTTTACACGGATTAGATACTTTGTTAGACTGGTGTTTCAGATAATAAGTCTCGTCCGAAAAATTACTTATATTGACAATGCTTTAAAACGTAGTGATTTGGAAGTTTTAAACGATATATCGATCAAATCAGCACGAACAGCTGAAGCTTATCAGCCGTGTATAGACGGAGTAATGAATTTGAACGAAGATGCCATAATTTCGAAACATCAAAATGCGTTCGAAGCATTGACTAAGCGTTCGATGGATACACCGCGATTAGCTTGCGAGTCTTGTGCCAAACTTTGTTGCCGGAGACACGTTGTAGAAATTTCGAAATTGAGAAAACCGCTGTCGGGAGTTTACTGGACGGATCTAAAAGAGTACGTTGATGTTACTGGCTTCATTTGTAATTATTGTCTGGGCAACTTTCGCGATGGTAAGTTACCACCGACTTGCAGCCTCAATCAACTAGCCGTAACACACAGACCCGACGTAGTAACGTCGTTAAATGATTACGAAAGAATTTTAATTCAAAGAGCGAAAGCTTTTCAGACGGTTCAAAGAATGGGAACGGTAGCTAAAAAGAATTTGCCGAATACCGTTAAGATACAAAAAGTAAAGGGCAGAACTTTTCATTTGCCATTGCCTTTGGAGGAGACGTTGAAGAAATTGCCATCTCCGACAGATGCAATAAATCTTAACCACGAATTATTCATATTAGTTTGTGGTATCCCGAACAAGTCAAAGGTAGTTTGGAGTAAATTGGTAAGTGTACAGAAAATTCATGACGCGCTGGCATGGCTAAAGACAAATAATTCGTTGTATCGAGAAATCAAATTACCGGTAGAGAGCCATTCGTTGTTGGACGATTTAATTGAAAATGCTGAAGTTCAGGTACAACAGGAAAGCGAAGATTCAGAACAATGTGCGGAATTAAAATCAGCCTGCAATAATGATCAACAACGTATCGATCCCCCGGCGATGTTAACTCAGATTGTTGATTCCGATGCATATTGCGAACAGTTTACAATATATCCGATACATGAAGACAGGGAAAATAAAAGTGCTTCAGCTCTCTATCAATTGCTCAAAGTACAATCAGTGCCTTTGAACACATGGGATAAAAGTTTAGACATAGATATCATGTGTTTTCCGGATCTGTATCCTTACGGTGTAAATGGTCAGTACCAAAAACGAACGATTCACCTACGAGAATGTGACTTTATAAAATGCAGATTAATGTCCAAGCACGCTTGCTTTAGATTGAATCATCAATATCTTTTCTACTTGCTACACGACGCTAACATTCGCCAATTAAGGAGCGGTATTTTTCATAAACTGAATGTAGTTAATCCACGAGAAAATTTCACTGCAGCGAGTTGCTTAGAAATGTTGTCCAAAGAACAGCTGGAAGGAAATCTTACAACTATCTTTTCTAGATTACGCAATACGGAACAGTATTGGCGTAGACCGCGAAATAATTTAGCTTGTATGATTCGTAATTATGGTCCA
Source organism: Rhogogaster chlorosoma (assembly GCA_944452935.1). NCBI lineage: Eukaryota > Metazoa > Arthropoda > Insecta > Hymenoptera > Tenthredinidae > Rhogogaster > Rhogogaster chlorosoma. Next base: position 11,083,219 of record OX101800.1, on the reverse strand, counting down.
GCGACATGGTTCCTGACCATAAGTCCCAGCGAATGGATGTGGGATGATTTGGCTGAATATATCCGTCAGGTAAATGGATCCGAAATGTCGAGTTTTTCGACGAGTAAGCTTGTGGCTGCTGATCCGGTGTCCACTTCAAGGTATCTTGATAATAAATTTCAGGCGATGCTTAGCTTCATTTGTTCGAGCGATCACCCGATCGGGGAAGTAACTCATTACTTTTGGAGACGTGAATACCAAGGGAGAGGTACACAACATTTTCATCTATTGATTTGGATCAAAGATGCTCCCGTTATTGGGGAATCTTCCGCCGATGAGGTGGCTAGATTCATTACAAAACATGTTACGTGCAAAATGCCTGATAAAAACGTATCGCCAACGTTGTACCGTCGAGTAGACACGCATCAGAGACACAAGCACAATGATTACTGTTTACGTAACAAAAAAAAATAAAAAGGGATACTCCAGAGTTTGCAGATTTGGCTTTCCACGACCCATTACGAATTCATTAGTCATGAGGGATGTGGCTATCTCCGTCGCGGGCAGAAAACAGCTTAAGTCAAAGAGTCGATTGTACGACTTACCGCGGTCAGAGGCGGAGACCTGTATCAATGACTACAATCCTGTTATTCTCACGGCTTGGGAAGGAAACATGGATATGCAGTTCGTCGGTGAAAAATCTACACTGCTCACTTGGTATTGTACAAAATACACGACCAAATCTGAATCCAGTAACGGAGTGGATGTATTTGATGACATTAATTCAACCAAGTCGTTGAGTAGTCGACTTTGGAGTGTAGCGGTGCGCAGTTTGGCTAACAGAGAATGCGGAGCTCTGGAGGCTGCAGACACGTTGTTAGGAATATCACTCTATGGAACTGATCCAGACACAACGATCAAATGGTTGGATGTTAATCAAATACGGAACAGAATGTTAAAATCATTTAAAACTGTGAAAGCACTCGATCCAGAGTCTACAGACATTTTTTTCCCCTCGCTCATCGACAATTACTATCCAAACAGACCCGAGCAGTTAGAGTCTGTACATTTGTACGATTTTGCGGCATGGTATGATGTAACAAAGATAAAGCCTGTAAATACCAGCGTAGAAATCTACAAACTTAGCGACGGTTTGTATTTGAAAAAGCGACAGCGTGCTTATCTTATAAATCATTATCAATACAATGTCAACATGCAGCCGGAAAAATATTTCTATTCGCTGTTACTTATGTTTAAACCCTGGCGCGATACGGATGACCTGAAACAGGATTGTGATTCCTATGCCGAATCTTTCGAGAAATCAAAATCGGAGCTTATGACAGCTCTTGAGTATCACGAACGCTTACTAGATATTCAAAAGGGGTTAGAATTTATTAAGGAACAAATTGAGAACAAATTGGTCGATTCAGCTGATAAGACGAGCAAGCTTAGCGAAGACTCTCAAGGCGGTGAGGAGAATCCTTTAGGTTTTCATCCCGTGGAAGCTGACGTAGCAATGCAAGAGTTCAACTGTGTCGAGGAACAACTTGAGGACGTTGATATCAACCAAATGATTTCCGAGCTCAATGACGACCAGAAAAGAATATTTGATAAGGTCACAAGCATTCTGCAATCAGGTGATAATAAAGAAATCTTGCGTCAATTTGTGAGCGGTGCCGGTGGTACTGGTAAAAGCTTTCTCATTAAAACTATAAGATGCTGGACTAAACAGATACTCGGAAAAGTTACAGCCGTGACGGCACCCACCGGGCTGGCGGCTTTCAACATTGACGGGTTAACGATACATAGATTATTTCAATTGCCTATCGAACATGGAGGTACTCCAAAATATAAAGAATTATCGGATCAGGTACTGAAAATTTTAAGGCAAGAAATGAAAGACGTGGTTTTAATCATTATCGACGAGGTGTCAATGATTTCAAATGTCACACTGGCATACATTCACCTGCGATTGTCTGAAATATTCAATACGAAGAATTCGGATGAAGGTTGGTTTGGAGGAAAACATATCATACTCTTGGGCGATTTGTTACAGCTACCTCCCGTAAATGATCAATCAGCTTTCATCAAAATATCAAAAGATCGGGTACACAAATACTTAGGCTCTTTAGGAATGATCAATTTATGGTCACATTTATTCACATATGACGAACTGATAATAAATATGCGTCAACAAAATGACTTTTCCTATAAAGAAATCTTGGATCGAGTTCGTTTCGGCATTTTGACTGAAGGCGACCTAGATATTCTCCAATCGAGGCAAATGAAATTCCTCGAGAATAGCATAGGCGATAGACTTCGCGAACTGTGCGACTATATTAATAAATTACCGTTAGAGACGGTTTGCTTGTTTTCCACTAGACATCAGTGTGAGGTTTTGAATGTGGCAATGCTTGCGAAAATTGAGAGCGAGGAAATAGAACTTAATGCGGAGGATACTGTTGATTGTATGCCGTACTTGAAGAAAAAGATATCTAAACTTTTGAATAACGAAAATGAAGATAGTTCTCGTACCGCAGGTCTTGCAAAAACTATTACAATTAAAATCGGAGCGAAGGTAATGATCAGAAGAAATATCGACATAACATCTGGTCTTGTCAACGGCACAATAGGTCGTGTTACATCCGTTTCAAAAGGCATTGATACCGGTCAAGTGCAATCGCTAACAATTGCTCTATCGTCAGGCAAAGAACATACGATAGAAAGACTTTCGGCCAAATTCGAGATAATGAACGGAGCATTCATTTTCAGAAAGCAGTTTCCTTTGTCTCTTAGTTACGGTATTACTATACATAAAAGTCAAGGATTGAGTTTGACAAGCGCTGTCATAGATATTGGCAATAGGGTGTTCACTTCTGGACAAGCTTACGTTGCGTTGTCAAGAGTAACGTCCCTGCAGGGATTACATGTGATCAACTTAGATCCATGTTCGATCAAAGTTCAGCAGTCGGCACTAGTCGAATACAATAGGCTGAGAACGCTGTACAGGCCTGAATTATCGACGATAGATGTTGCGCACGAACCTAAACTAAAAATCGTAGATACCCTCTGGTCAGTTTATCATTATAATAATGATAACAATAATGCCGAGATTTGTGACATCCAGCCAGAAGTAGCCAGTATTGCAAATCGTGCTCCGGCACCGAACATCGTTGGCATGGTCAATAACGACAACGTTTCTTGTTACGCCAATGCAGTTATTCAGTGTTTATTTCACTGCGAAAGTATTATAAAGCTGCTCATAAAACTAGAAAACGAGGAACCACTAGGAATGTTAGCTCATTCTTATGCCAAGGCCAGTGAGAATTTGAATTCTCTGGCTGTTCGAGAGTTTGTTGATCACCGATTCGCGGAGACGGTTCAGCAAGACGCAGCGGAGTTTCTTATGGCACTTTGTCAAAAATCGAAAATCATTCGTGACACGATAGAACATAAGACAATTACAACTGTCAGATGTAATGACTGCGGACTCACCTCGGATAATACAGAATCAAATTATATTGTTACGTTACCCGTCAATATTGCACCCGGTGAAAAGTGTCCTAAGAGTCTTCAGGATCTGATAGACATGTCTTTTTCACGATGGACTAGAATTGATAGTATTTGCGATAACTGTCACAAAATGAATAAATTACAAAAAACTGTTGTTGCGTCTGTTAAAGAAATCGTTGTTCTACAATTGATGCTCTTTACCTATCAAGTTGATCGAGCAATCAAGATAGGTGATTTTAAATTGAATGCTATTCCAACGACAACCGTATTACTTGAGGGTCGAAAATTTAAAGTGAGTAGTGCGATATTTCACCACGGTGATAATGTTGATAGTGGTCATTATACTGCTATGCTAAGATCCAATCAAAGTAATTGGTCTAGTGTGAGCGATATGCAAGTACGCAAGATTACTTGGCCGAGAGGAGGAAAAAATGCTTACATGTTCGTATTAAAAAGATGTCCGTGAATAGAATAATATGTTATATGACAAATAACAGTGCGAAATATGTTTGAATTCTTTGGTTTGTGGTACGTTGATTCGAAAAAGGTGCGTTTCAACGATATTGTTCAGTATTTATATATGTATTTCAAATAAAATAAATCCAAGCTACCTGTACTTCACTGATAAGATCGGTGATAGATCCGTGTAGCTACAAAGTACAACGATTGATTGCTGATATTTATGGTCCATATGTTTCAAATCACAGTGTGATTGTAGATTCATAATCGGCGACGTGTGTACATTGCAAATACGAAATTGATTCGAGTGAGAGAACAGAGTGAGAGAACAGAGTGTACCGTTTCGGTTAATAGTTGCGTTACCGGGTAACCTGTCATTTGAAAAGCACGTATGAAATCATATGTTACAAAAATGTAAGAGTGGACGAATAAGAGAGGGGCCTATACGTATCTTGCAATTGGCGAACAGTATCAATTTTCTGATAACTTTGACTTGAATTTTAATCATTGTCTTGATCGTATCATATATTCATGATATGAACTAGTTTATAATTCAGAAAACTCAAGCAAAGTGTAGGCCTCCGTCTTATTGGATATTCACTCTACAAGAAATATTTGCAATGCATCCTACTCGCAAGATTGTGATGAAAAATCTAACACGTAATTGTCTTACATTTCATGTACGAAGATACAAATTAGAAATTTTTACAAATACATTAATGTTTTTGAACGACATGACTGTAACATGATATACTATTCCATATGTGGTTATATATGGCATGTGGGACGAGTATTATGTTCAAAATTGTTCGAAAACAAGCAATGAAGGAGCAAGTGAACAAAATTAAATCATTTCAAAGACTGACGCAAATATCATTTTGTGACATATGGACATTAGATATCAGCCTAAAGTGAAATATGAAATATGAAATGAAAATGAATATATGAAATACATTAATTATAAACTATTCAAATAAGGAGGCAACTAAAATATATCCAGCAATGTTCATTAAGGTTTAGTTCCGAAAACATTTGGATTGCAAGAACATCATTGCATGTAAATGACAGGCTCATCCTGTAACGCAACTATTAGCCATGGCGGTACACATTCTGTTCTCTCACGGTCAGCTTCGATTATGATGCGAGGCGACAATACGAACATATGAGTATAAATGGAACTAACAGAAAACGAAAATGTTGCCAATCATATATGTATACCCTATATGTTGTGTCGTCTTCCCATATTATATATCATTTTACCTCTTCATGCATAAAAGATTCATCTGAGCGGTCACTTGATCATTTTTTCATTAGTATTTACTCTTGATTCAAAAGATGACCTAACACGATCAAAGATTATTAACATGTACATCTTAGAATAATAATTGTAACCATGTTCATAGCCAATGTCAATAATAATTATTGAAAATAGCTACATTTGTATCATACCCTCGGATGAATTTTGTGAGGAGGTTATATGTGTACTAATTTCCAAATTTTCCATAGGCTCAGGATCGAGGGGCTATTCACTTGAGGAATCACCGGGGAATTCGATGAGAAATCTCAAAGATATCAGATGAAATCTGCAAGGAATTGTTAGAAATCGGTATAATTTGGGTGCACTAAAAATTCGGAATTCATATCAGTTCACATTCAATAATATCGAGGAATCCCCAGCGATTCCCCGCCGATCGTCGCGATTTCCAGCGATCCCTGTCGGAATGCAGCGATCTCTGCCGAATTGCAGCGATCGCTGCCCGAATGTAGCGATCCTAAACGGTCTCCGCCGATGCTCAACGAAGCCCCAAGATTCCTACGAAAAAATTTGGCAATCACTGGGAGTCGCTGGAAATCGCTCGATGCTGTGAAATTTATTTTATGCGATTTCCTTAATCGAAAAATCACGGGAACTTCAATAAAATCTTCGGGAATCTGGAAAAATCACTTTAACGTAGCAGAAATTATTGGAAATCTCAATACGGATTTCTTTCGGATTTCGAGGGAATAGCCCCTCGCTCAGGATTGATGCGACATGATTCAACAATAACAAAATATTCAATCATTACATGTCATCCTTACACTATTGACGGTTTAATTGCATGTACCATACTATGTATGTCTCGTACATAATATATTATCGGTACGAAAGAAGTTCACTTTGTCGATTCTAGATTCTGAGATATTTACGTTTAATACAAGTAAGTGTTTAATGAATCTATGTATATGAATATCAAGTTTAGAATGAAATAACATTGCAATTTCTGCCAGCTAGAGAGACAAATTTCTTATCGTGATGTTCGTTGTTTATTCAGCAATACTCACATATACATCATACTATATCGGCAAGGTGAGACCTATTCGTATACGGACGTCCGCGGACATACATAAATATATTGTATAGAGAAGAAGGTAGGGCAAAATTGAGCGTTCATAGTTAGCAGCAGGAAATATCACGTGCTCGTAGGTTTATCTGCTTGTACATATTCATCTGTGGTTGTAGGATAAAATAGAGTAAAATAAAAGTTATACTTCCAGGTAAATTCCAAGTCACATGTCAAGCTCATGTAACTGTAAATGCCATGATCTTGAATGGCTACAGATCGAAAAGTATCAAATGAAAATTATTATTTTATGTATATTTATTTTGACCATGCAGCTACAGATGGGTATATGGCACAGTTTCACGATTATTGAATAAGTATTTTCATTAAATACCTATTTAGTTTGTAAGCAGCAGAAACATTCCAAAAAAATTTAAATCGTTATCTACAATTGTATACTTGGAGACTTTTATTATATGTATATTGGCGGATTTGTTCAGTTGGCAAGATGACCGTAAATATATACTAGGAAACAGTCTTTTATTCCAAATGAACGTAAATCAAGATATATGCTACAGAACGATTATGAGGTAGCGCTATGTTGAATTTTATGCCTTCATTCTTATTAGCAATATATAAAGAAACAGACCCTCGCGAGTGAAAATATTTCATCAGTAATAAACATCTATAAGCCAGGAGTTCAAAAACCTTAGTAATAAGCATCCACTTGACGAAGCTGTATCCACCTACTAATCCACTTGGATATCGACGGATGTTTTTCAATGTCTCATAAGATGCACGGTGGTGGATCTCAAACAAGGAGGTTGAAATTCAGCTGTAAGTCTATCCCTGAATATAATAATATACATCTTTTCTATTGTTAAGAATTAATATTACAAAAATTCGTAGAGTGTTACTGAAACTCTGTTTTCCAGGCATTTATTTGAGCCACTTGATCCTTCTCCTACTACAATGTTGATAAAAAAAAAAAAAAATAGCTATTAATTACTTATTTTATGTTACAAATATTTGTTTGTATGGTCAATTAACAGATTCTGAGATGTAACATCTGGTGACCCAGATCTAGTTACGAATTCACGATCGAAGTCATATTTCACAGATCATAAATGTGAGGAAAATTTGATTTACGAATTTGATTCGCCCGACCCGATAATGCACCTGAGACAGTTAAGCAACGTTGGTGTATATGATTTGGCAATTGATTGATTGCAGCAGACTGACCGTTAAGTTGTTGACAATCTAAATGGATTTCGTATAGAAGTTGAGTAGAAACTTAAGAACACGAAATAATATTATTTGTATCTGTTATGTATTTATATTACAATCTTTTGGATCAACCAATTCATGAGTGACATAGTTTGAGTATACCATCATTGAAATACAAGTTGAAAACATTGACTCGTAGATCAAACAATCTTTTATTGGTGAATAATTGAGTATTGATTTCACACATATAAAGTATGAAATAATAACTACGCTACTAGATGAGAAATTATGTACTTAATTGAACAGTTTTCATTGTAGGTTCATTGTTGATGATAACAGCCCTGTCCATATGATTTTTCGCCGCAGGATGCTACAATGTAAACAGAAGAGAAACTTCTGGATGAATGGATGTATTTATTCACTTCGTGTACGACTACTTTAACTTTACCGGAAATATGTAGTAGATGATTTAACGATACATCATATAACTGAATTTTCTTGCCAACGACACAAATCTGTCTACAAAATACTATATCTATAAGTAGAAAAATGTTTCTATATCATCTAAGACGTTTCGAGTTGTACAAAGTGTAACAGTTATTTTACTGATTATGAGTAAGCTTTTCTCGTAAAATGATTCTATCTTATGATCATTTGACAACATTTAATTGGATGGTTCGCCTCTTATTTACGGGTGCTATCCTATCCTAGATTGCTGAAATAATCATCGACCTATCAGTTGAATGTAATAATAGGATAATGAAAATTCATATTTAGTTTACCGTCGCGATATTCAGGTACGGTTATATGCATACTGTAGGTAGAATTAAACATATCGTGTATATTGTATATTGTATATGGGGTAGTCCACCTCAACTCGCCATGCTCGCAAACCTTGACAATTTCAATCTGACTGAGTTTTTTTCCATGTACTATACTATCAAAAAGAACGTACACGTATATCCTGTTTTATCAATTTTTTCCGCCGTTCCAATGATACAGAATTTTGAAATTTTCAAGTTTTACTCTCCAGTTATATTTTGAGCTCCGGTAGCTCAGAATTGGTTACTCCTATCGAAAAAATGTATATACATAACTTCTTGGTATTGAAATGTTCTACTCAAAAATAATTTTTTTTCAATTTATCCATCAACTCGAAACTGTTTTTATGCGAATAAACATCAAAAACCCGTTTTTTGAAAAAAGGCCCCAATTTAATATTTTCAAAAAAATACCATAAATTCTACCCAAAATTACAAAACTTTTGGGACCTTAGCCATGACGGAGTCTTTTTTGGTTTGAAAGTTATACACCTATTCAATCATCTACAAGACCGAATTCAGCCAGTCAATAAAAAACATTTGCCGACAAGCGGCTTTATGGGAAACCATGGAAGGTAGGGGGCGGAAAGATAACAAATAACAACAATGAAAGAATAAGAATGCTCAACGCGTTTTTGAGATTTATTTTCAATCTTGCGCTACTTTTTTATCAAACGGTAAATTACTCGAGTCGTCGTCGACGAATATCTTTTCAGCGCCATAATTCCGAACCTAACATTGCAATCATATACACTAGGCCGCTTCTTTTCAAACGAACATTTTTTTTTCGCTGTCACATGAAAATGTGGTTTCTCACATCGAAAACAAATTCTCTCAAAATTTGAGCCCTTACTTTTGATTTTAAGTACTTCCTCTCGATCGTTGAATTTTTCCCATTTAAATAACATGTAAATTATTGTTTTTTTTAAATTTTTTATTTGTTATAGCTCTGTTCAGTTTGATGATTTTTCATTGCGATTGGTCGCAATCTGTAGTGTATTAGAGACTATTTGTCTGTCGAGTGGCTGAATTCGGTCTTGTAGATGTTTGGATAGGTGTATAACTTTCAAACCAAAAAAGACTCCATCATGGCTAAGGTCCCAAAAGTTTTGTAATTTTGGGTAGAATTTATGGTATTTTTTTGAAAATATTAAATTGGGGCCTTTTTTCAAAAAACGGGTTTTTGATGTTTATTCGCATAAAAACAGTTTCGAGTTGATGGATAAATTGAAAAAAAATTATTTTTGAGTAGAACATTTCAACACCAAGAAGTTATGTATACACATTTTTTCGATAGGAGTAACCAATTCTGAGCTACCGGAGCTCAAAATATAACTGGGGAGTAAAACTTGAAAATTTCAAAATTCTGTATCATTGGAACGGCGGAAAAAAACGATAAAACAGGATATACGTGTACGTTCTTTTTGATAGTATAGTACATGGAAAAAAACTCAGTCAGATTGAAATTGTCAAGGTTTGCGAGCATGGCGAGTTGAGGTGGACTACCCCATATGTATCAATATGCGACAAGGATGATGAAATCATCAAATTTTATTAGTGATAAATTATGATATTGTATACGTTATTTGATATACTATATGTATATTAGACTGTGTCAGAATTTGTTTTTTTTTCCGAATAAATGTAAGTATCTCAAAAGTTTCCTTGTCGCGAAAAAAAATTCCCTGGATATCTAAAAAATTGAGCTGGTGCAAGGGGCGGTCCCCTTTTCCATTTAAAATACATGTAAAATTTTTTTATCTTATACAAAATTGGTCCACACGTCTTTTACTCAAACTTAACAGGGAAATGGTAACAAAGCGTAGAAAAATAGCAAAGAAATGAAATTTTCAATTAGAAAATTATTGGAATTTTTATTTTACTTTTATATATAATTGAAGAACCAATTTTGTCGAAATTAGTGTACGGAAAAAATTTTTTTACACCCATTTATTTTAGAAATAAAAAAAATAGCTCGTATCTTTTGCGCAAATTCCAAAATACACTTGTTCATTGTAGCACATGCATTCCATCACGAATGATCGGAAGTTGATCTTTATACATGTGTAATATGTAGAATACATTAGAGTCAGCTTAGCGCTGACCCGTTTGCACATACAAAAAGTAATGAAATAAACGCAAAAACATTGTAAATGTAAAAAATTAAAACCGAGTTCCAAAGTGGTTTCCCCAGCCAAAAACTCGAGAACATCCATACTCTTTTTCAGCGTCAGATTACAAACATCATTTTCTTACAAAAATAGTACAAAATAATACGTGAAATCAGGCATCGAAGCCGAGCGTTCCCTTTGTTAATTTTCAGACTTCAAATTATGTTATTCAAATGCTCATCAATGGAAATGAATGGAAAACCAATAGAATCATTGATAAAACCTGTGATAAAACAGCATATTGGCGACGGAAAATATTGCTGAAGGAAGTTAGCTCGTATGATGATACGAACTCGGCGGGCATAGATTGTTCTGAAAATTATCAATTGCTGAAGTGTGAGGTAAGATCAGCAATTAGTGCGTCTTTTAATGCAGACTATGTGTATCTATACTGTAAGTCGAATAGAAAGAGAGACGTCGCAAGAGCATCACCGAAGTGTACCGATAATGGGTACGTCCAGTATAAGTATGTATCGTTTTATGGATGTGACATGTTTGTAGCATGGCGTTATAACTTTAGTCGAAAATCGGTGAACGATAGATGCAGAATGAAATACAACTCTTCTTCAAAACTTGCATTCAAATTTAAATTACTGAGATCACCGTGCCTGGACCATTAGTTCTTGTTATGAACACACTATAGGTATTTTTTTAACTTCAATTTTCAACGGATTACTCATTCCTTTCATTCATTTGTTTCAACACAACCTCTTGCGAAAACCACGAAGCACTAGTGCGTGGAAAATGTTTTCTGATTTTTAAATTTGAAGAAAAAAAGGATAGTATGTAGGGCACGGGCACTGAAAAGGACTTTATGAGGAGTGTGAAAGTGTCACACGATTCGAAGATGAGGTCTTTCTGCGCCATTGCCATATAAACTACTATTATATCGCAGTTTCAGTCTACAATAATAAATATATTATCAATGCCAAGAATATCCTAACAGTATTTGATCATGCTCCCGACAATTTTGTGGGTGTGTTCGTACACATTGACTGGAAGAAATAATTCAAAAAAAAAAGAGTGCAATTGATAATTTTCAGAACAATCTATGCCCGCCGAGTTCGTATCATCATACGAGCTAACTTCCTTCAGCAATATTTTCCGTCGCCAATATGCTGTTTTATCACAGGTTTTATCAATGATTCTATTGGTTTTCCATTCATTTCCATTGATTAGCATTTGAATAACATAATTTGAAGTCTGAAAATTAACAAAGGGAACGCTCGGCTTCGATGCCTGATTTCACGTATTATTTTGTACTATTTTTGTAAGAAAATGATGTTTGTAATCTGACGCTGAAAAAGAGTATGGATGTTCTCGAGTTTTTGGCTGGGGAAACCACTTTGGAACTCGGTTTTAATTTTTTACATTTACAATGTTTTTGCGTTTATCAGTATTTCTGTTAAAGAAAATTACACCCATATGTGCACACTTTGAACGAGTTGAAAATTCAAAGATTTCACCCCTTGTTCAAAGTGACCGAAGCTAACTTCAAGCAGACTATCCTCTGCACGACGCTCATAGTCTTGTTTGCCAACGACCATGGGCGCCGTGCCTGATGCCGCTCTTGTTGCGGCATTTCGCATAGTCTTTCGTCGATTTCGTCGCCTATAAACATATAAAAGTTTATGAAAAAATATGACTTCAAAGAAACAGAAGACTGCAATGGTGATGCACTTCAGTCAACAAAACAGAAGACTGTGGCGCCAACTTCATATCTATACAAAAAAAAAAAAACCGAATACAGGTCTCCCTCTCAATAAGTTCAACTTCGGGGCTGTAGGGGAACATTTTTCCGAGAAACCATAAACCCCCACTCAACGCCTGCTCGCCGCTTGAATCAAATGATCGCGTTCCCTCTGAATAAGTTCGGTAGCGTTCCCTCTGAATCAGTTCGGCGACTGTACGTTCACTGGACATCCGTGCGCGTCTGTGACTGTGTGCGTCGACGCTATTGCTAGAGTGTGTTGTGACAAGAAGCAGTAAGTACAATATTCACATTTCGTCCTACAGTTTTAACTTAATCGACAATTTCTTATTGCAAAACAGATCTTACATATTCATTCGCTTACTGTGCACATTCTATCGAGCACGTTTTATCTCGATTTTTGACTAATGAAAATTGAATAAAAGTAAGGATAATCTGCTCGACTAGACGTTATGTCCGTTTGTTTACATTTGCACACCGCGATGTGCAGCACATTTTCTGGAATTTTGGCATGAAAAATTAGTTACACAAATTGCTAAACAAAACTTGTTTTTCAATTTTGTTGCAAATCCCAATTTCTCGTTATAAAAGTTGTAAAGTACTTTGTCGTCGATAATTTAAAAAAACTGCATAAGAAAAAAAGTCATTCATTAAATTAAAGTTCGTGATCAATTTATTGTGAGATTCGCTAAGTTTGAGGATTCATTGATTTTGAAGTGCAATGTGATTTTTCGAATTTTCGATGAAATTTTTTTTAGGGAAAATTGTTGATCCAGTAGAAAAATCCGGAAGACAAAAATTTCATTCAAACTCATGCCAAGTAACACCACAAGACGTAGAAAATTTCGAAGATGTCGATGACTTAGAAGAAGAGACTAAGACTAAACGAAGACGATTTTCTTTTACTGAAAAAAAAAAAAATTTTAGAAGAATGTGACGGAAAAACATATGAATTTGTTTCTAATAAGTACGAAATTGATGTACGTGTTCTGAAAAGATGGCAGCTGAAAAAACAAGACATTATCAACGCTGCGCGTTCAAGTTCAGCATGTAAAAAAAAAAATGACGGATACTCATGAAGAATTAGATACTGCAGTATTTTTATGGATTATGGAATGCCATAAGAAAGGTACACCCATCACAGGAGGACTCGTGAGAAGGAAAGCATTGGAGCTGAACAAAGCGCTGGGAGGACCACCAAATTTTAAAGCCAGTAGTGGATGGCTCGAAAAATTTCAAAAATGAAAGAATATTCGTTGTTTGAAAATCTGCGGTGCGAATTTCAATTACTATATGATGATAGTTTTACAAAAAAAATATGCATCTGAGTAATACATAATTACATACGAGAATCTGTTACAGGTGAAAAATTATCAGCAGATGTTGAAGCAGCTATCGCGTACAAGCCGGTTTTTGAAAAAATTATTGCAACAAAAAACTTGTCAAGAGCACAAATGTGCAATTTCGATGAAACAATGTTGCAGTACCGCTCAATTCCAAATAGAACACTTGTTCCCAGAGATTTGAAGAGTGTTTCTGGTCCGAAAAAACAATTGGATCGTCTCACGATAGCTGCATGTTGCAACGCTAATGGTACTTTCAAAATGCCTCTCGTGGTTATCGGGAAATCGAAAAATCCACGGTGCCTGAAAAATCTGCCAAAGACAAATTTGCCAGTTTGGTATCGTCACCAGTCGAATGCGTGGATGGACAAAGAGATTTTCGAAGAATGGGTTGTCCATGAATTTGCTCCTAGAATGACAGTTTTTCTTGAAACGCAGAAACTTCCTCCAGTTGCTGTGCTTCTTGTTGACAACTGTAGAGCACACAAGTTTGTCAAGGTTGGCGACATTGAAGTGGCTTTCTTACCACCGAACGTTACGTCGGAGCTCCAACCACTGGACCAAGGGATTTTGGAAACAACTAAAATGCACTACCGAAATCTTCTGGTTGATTCCATCTTGATGGCTCAAAATAAGGGAGTCGAACTCGTCGAATATCTAAAAACAATCAATGTCAAAGATGCCATTTTTTGGGTAGCATCAGCATGGGACCGGGTTCTCCCATCCACAATTTACAAATGTTGGAACAAATTGTGGCCTATCAAAATGGAAGACGCCAGCACACAAACAGATGATGATGACTCTGTTCCATCTCTTTTGGATTCGTCCGTGGGAGTAGAAACTGCCGAGAACCTTGATAAAAGTAGACACGACTTGCTTCAGAGAATGAGAAGAATCTATGGGTTCGAGCAACTTGATCAAAAAACATTGTTGAGCTGGTTCCATCAAGTAGAAGAAAGTAATTTCCCTTGAAAAGTTATTTGCATAGAATGTTCTTTCATAATTAAGAAGGTTGAGAGAGAGGTCCGTGTCGCGACCGTGTTGTATTTCACTCATTGCTCCAACCTCCTTAAAGACTTAAGTTTCGAATGAAATGTTTCGCTTACAGCTGAAGGATCGTGGTCCAATGCGGAAATTGTCGAACAAGTTCAAGCATCCAATCCGAAGAACATGAGCCAAAGACAGGAGGATCGTGAGAGTGAAGAAAAAATTGAACAAAATATTGAAAAAGATGACTCGGAAAAAGAAGTTGGTCCGGAAAATGTTTCGATTTTTCGAGAAAGTTTGACGTTGTTGTACGAACTGTAAAACTGTAAAAATAAACGTTTCTATACATACTCAGTGTATCATTTAAAGTGAAGGTCACACCATCAGTGATATTAATAATAAAGTTTCAATATTAAACATTTATTTCATAATATTCAGTGGAATTCAGAAAAATGTCACCTCGGATAATACTGTACTTAAATATGATTAAAAAAATGTACGGAAACTTGGTTTTTAGGGAACTATCAAATTCTTAACAATATCTCAAAGCGTATTTCGTTATCTGAATTTTTAATTGAATGACAGAAACATTGGAAAAAAATTCTTAAAAAATCCTCCCAATTTGCATCTACACCCGGAGAAAAGATTACTTACAAAAATAGTACAAAATAATACGTGAAATCAGGCATCGAAGCCGAGCGTTCCTTTTGTTAATTTTCAGACTTCAAATTATGTTCTTCAAATGCTAATCAATGGAAATGAATGGAAAACCAATAGAATCATTGATAAAACCTGTGATAAAACAGCATAACGGCAAAAACATTGTAAATGTAGAAAATTAAAACCGAGTTCCAAAATGGTTTCCCCAGCCAAAAACTCGAGAACATCCATACTCTTTTTCAGCGTCGGATTACAAACATCATTTCCTTACAAAAATAGTACAAAATAATACGTGAAATCAGGCATCGAAGCCGAGCGTTCCTTTTGTTAATTTTCAGACTTCAAATTATGTTCTTCAAATGCTAATCGATGGAAATGAATGGAAAACCAATAGAATCATTGATAAAACCTGTGATAAAACAGCATATTGGCGACGGAAGATATTGCTGAAGGAAGTTAGCTCGTATGATGATACGAACTCGGCGGGCATAGATTGTTCTGAAAATTATCAATTGAGTGATTGATTGAAGTGTGAGGTAAGATCAGCAATTAGTGCGTCTTTCAATGCAGAATATGTGTACCTATACTGTCAGTCGAATAGAAAGAGAGACCTCGCAAGAGCATCAGCGAAGTATACCGATAATGGGTACGTCCAGTATAAGTATGTATCGTTTTATGGGTGTGACATGTTTATAGCATGACGTTATAACTATAGTCGAAAATCGGTGAACGATGGATGCAGAATGAAATTGAACTCTTCTTCAAAACTTGAATTTGAATTTAAATTACTGTACATTACTGTACATAATATATGAACACACTATAGGTATTTTTTTAACTTCAATTTTCAACGGATTACTCATTCCTTTCATTCATTTGTTGCAACACAACCTCTTGCGAAAACTACGAAGCACTGGTGCGTGGAAAATGTTTTCTGATTTTTAAATTTGAAGAAAAAAAAGATAGTATGTAGGGCACGGGCACTCAAAAGGACTTTATGAGGAGTGTGAAAGTGTCACACGATTCGAAGATGAGGTCTTTCTGCGCCCTTGCCATATAAACCACTATTATATCGGAGTTTCAGTCTACAATAATAAATATATTATCAATGCCAAAAATATCCTAACAGTATTTGATCACGCTCCCAACAATTTTGTGGGTGTAATCGTTACACATTGACTGGAAGAAATAATTCTAAAAACAGAGTGCAATTGCTAATTTTCAGAACAATCTATGCCCGCCGAGTTCGTATCATCATACGAGCTAACTTCCTTCAGCAATATCTTCCGTCGCCAATATGCTGTTTTATCACAGGTTTTATCAATGATTCTATTGGTTTTCCATTCATTTCCATTGATTAGCATTTGAAGAACATAATTTGAAGTCTGAAAATTAACAAAAGGAACGCTCGGCTTCGATGCCTGATTTCACGTATTATTTTGTACTATTTTTGTAAGGAAATGATGTTTGTAATCCGACGCTGAAAAAGAGTATGGATGTTCTCGAGTTTTTGGCTGGGGAAACCATTTTGGAACTCGGTTTTAATTTTCTACATTTACAATGTTTTTGCCGTTATTTCATTACTTTTTGTATGTGCAAACGGGTCAGCGCTAAGCTGACTTTAATGTATTCTACATATTACACATATATAAAGATCAACTTCCGATCATTCGTGATGGAATGCATGTGCTACAATGAACAAGTGTATTTTGGAACTTGCGCAAAAGATACGAGCTATTTTATTCGGCCAAGAAATTTCATCTTGAGAATTATACAATAGCTTGTTCCGATCATAGTTCATGCTTCCCATGATCCCATTTTATTTAGACAAAGCAACATATTTAGATGTCGTACGAACATAGAATACGGAAAATGTTCTACGATTGTTCGATTGTGAAACTCTTAAGTAAAATAGCCATGTCCAATCGAAACAGACCATCATGAGATTCTATAATATTTTTCAAGTTGATCTAAAAAATATCTACATTAGACTGTTTCAGAAAAAAATTCTATAATTTTTTTGGAATAAATGTATCTCAAAAGTTTCTTTGTCACGGAAAAAAAAATTCTCTCAAAATTTCAGCTCGATATCTCGAAAATTCGGTTGGCGCAAGGAGGGGTCCTCTTTCCCATTTAAAACGAACATGTAAAAATTTATTTTTCTTATTTCTAAAATAAATGGGTGTAAAAATTTTTTTTCCGGACTTTCGTTTCCATAATCTTGTAGGAAATTTATTTCTCTACAAAATTGGTTCTTCAATTATATGAAAAAAAAATTTTTTCACGATAATTTCATCATATAAAATTATATCAAATTATACGTAATTATATATGATTATATGGAAAAAAAATTTGCCGGATAAATGTTATTATATCTCAGAAACTACGCAGCAGATTTTGTCGGAATTTCACGAACAAGATCAAGTGGGCAGAGTCTTACGCCCCTATAAATTTTATGAAAAAAATACGGAGCGGTGGACGTAGACACCGAAAACTACGGAGCGAAGGACCTGGATACCGAAAACTACGGAGCGAAGGACCTGGATACCGAAAACTACGGAGCGAAGGACCTGGATACCGAAAACTACGGAGCGAAGGACCTGGATACCGAAAACTACGGAGCGAAGGACCTGGATACCGAAAACTACGGAGCGAAGGACCTGGATACCGAAAACTACGGAGCGAAGGACCTGGATACCGAAAACTACGGAGCGAAGGACCTGGATACCGAAAATTACGGAGCGAAGGACCTGGATACCGAAAACTACGGAGCGAAGGACCTGGATACCGAAAACTACGGAGCGAAGGACCTGGATACCGAAAACTACGGAGCGAAGGACCTGGATACCGAAAACTACGGAGCGAAGGACCCGGATACCGAAAATTACGGAGCGAAGGACCTGGATACCGAAAACTACGGAGCGAAGGACCTGGACACCGAAAACTGCGGTGCGAACACATTACTGAGTACAAATTTTTTTGGGGAGCACGAGTAGACGTGACGCATCAATAATAATGACAATAATAATAACAATGATAAATGAAATATGATTATAAATAATACTATAATAATATAATAATATTATATTATAATCATACTGGCACGCGGCCGCGATTTGCTGCTGCGCATGCGCATTTTGTAAATCAGGCATCGATCAATAATTCTGCGCATGCGCATTTTGTAAAATAATTAATATTATTAATAACTCAGTTATGCGTGGTCAATTATTGCTCAAAAACAATAGGGGGCGAGATTTCGGTGACGAGAACACTCCTTCCAAATGGCAAGTTCATAAGTGCAACGGTTCGACAGATATCGTGGTCCCAAGAAGAACGTCTGCAACGAAGAAGGAGAAGAAGAAGATTGTGTTTTTCGATCAACTTCGACGGTCAATATCTCCGGAACCACGCGGTAGATTTTGTCGAAATTTCGCGAGCAAGGTCAAATGGCGAGGGCCTTACGCCCATATAAATTTTATTAGGAAATAATCAGCGGTTCAAAAGATATGACAGATTTTTTACAAGAACAAGAGCTGGCTCGGGTAAATGTTTCGTGGCTGGCGCGCCGAGTTTTCACTGTCGGAGGGGGGGGGGGGGAACTCGGCGATTCGCTGCCGCGAATCTTGATTTGGTTTAAAGAAATATTTGTTTGTTATATGAACCTAATAAAAGATTCATTTGTTAGAAATAAAAAATGTATTCATCGGAAACAAAAGTCTATTTGATACAAATAAGCATTTATTCAATCGAAATAAACATTATTTGTTTCAAATAAATAATCTATCAGGTTCGTATTCAAGTAAATCTCATCTATGGGTGATATGAACTGGATAATTAATGCATGTTACCCAATACATATATAATCAATCATGGAAAGTCGGGCATGATACATACATAAATGATAAATTAACATATTTTATCATAATTTGTCTTGTGTGAGTACATATATTAAAGAATAATCTAATCGTATCCACTTGAACTTATTCGGAGGTAAGCGATTGAACTTATTCCGAGGTAAAGGAATCAAACGCTCGCCTGACTCTGACGCGTCGAGGTGGGGGAAGCGTCCGAAGAAAAGTCAGGGGAAGTGAACTTATTCAGAGGGAACTTATTGAGAGGGAGACCTGTACAACGTTATTCTGGTGGATGCAGATACAGAGTAATTCATGTTGAACGACCGATATTAGATGGGTGAATCCCTCTAGAAAATTTAAGACTAAATTTTTTTACCAAAAATTAGATGGACTTATGTTTTCGGAGCTACGAAAGATCTTAGTTGACCAATCACAGCGCTTCGTGAATTATTAGTCTGAGATTTTCGAGAGGAATATACCTACCTAATATCGGTCGTTCAATCTGAATCACTCTGTATTATGATGTGGAGCGAACAAAATCGAATCTTCGTTCGCCCGATGCGATACCTATTCGCTGGGTGCGTGACCCTAGCGCCACCTAATATTACGCAACTTACGGTGGCTCTTTTGACGTGATTGACAGGTATTGAAAGCCGATTATTTATCAAAAAAATTAAATATCGTTAAAAAAATATAATTACTATATAAAACGTTACAGTGTAAATTAAATTGAAATTTTATCTTTGAGTCAGCTGAAAAAAGTAAGTACAATAAACACAATAACTAAATCAAGTCTCATGTGAACTAGGTTAAGCAGTGTTCAAATCTGTCAAGATGTTTATTGTTTAATTAAAATTCAATGATAAATCAATTTTAATATTAAATATGAAACAAATTGAAATTACATAAAAAATGGAAAATATCTCTATTCGACATTACTATATATTTAATTTCTCAGAAATACAATGAAATTCGTGTTAAGAACTGGCTTTCAATCAATTACTCACAATATCATTTTCCAACCACAAGCTTATGAAATTTGCAATTGCTATTTCTACTAGTTTTTTTTGCAATCGACTACACAACAACTTTGATGACCCATTTTATTGTATTTATTTAATTTAATTGACGCACGTGTTATTTTAATAGTCCACCGTAATAAAGAGCCACCCTTAGTTCTGTATTGTCCGCAGTGGACGCTGGCATCAGTTTTATTCCCCCCACTATGCCTCACGCACCCAGCGAATATGGGATCGGCAGAAATGATATGACAAATGAGTGATACAGTGTCGTCATGCCAACTCTGCAGAGCGTCACTTGTTCTCCAAACATCGCCGAAGATGAATCGTAAGTATTTCATTATATGGCTTATTACATAAATTGGAAATAACTTTCATTCATTGAATAACTTAATTCACTGATTTACGTGTTGTATTTTTACACGGCAAATGAGCCGTTATTTTACAAATCTAGTTATTATACAGTGAGGTTCACTGGAAACTGGATGAGCCTGACGTTAGGCAATTCGTGTAAACACGTAAATGGCAACGCTGTCGAACGCATAGAGTGGTGAAACGACATATCCACAAAGACGGACAATTTCAGATTGCAGCTTTCACGTCGTTGGGTCAGAATTAACTGACAGAGTGACATATTCGAGGTTAATCGCGATATAACTAATAAGACAACGGGAATGGATATTCATTCGTAAGAAATTAGTGGTAATAAATTAGTAAAACGATTGCAGATGCCTATGTCGGTTTATTTGCAACATTATTTGGTTATAACTATCGGGGTGAAATCTACGAATCTAATTGAAATAAAGGTACATAACCAACCAATTTGGAACGATATTAATTCGTTATTAAGTCTTAAAGAAGTTATGAATTGATTGCTGATGTCAATTTATGTTCATTTACGATATTATTTACAAGCTAGGAGTTCCGCGATGACTGACTGACTCGTGGCATCACTTCGACAACTACGGTCAGGAACACAGTGGCGTAGATTTGATCCAACGAGCAATCTACGAGCAATCTTTGACGTAGCAGACAGTACTCCGAATTTCTTCAGCGTCACCGCCTAAGAAGTCTGATAGCACAGCCTTGTGGATACCTTACAGCCAACGCTGTAAACCTTACTTGAAAACAGTCCTGCAGAGATTTTCAGTTTGACTATCAGTTCGGGTATACCTTTCTGCGAGCAATGAATTAATGAAAAGTATTGCTTATGGTGTAAATCAATGTAATTGTGGCGTGTGAGGAGTAGAATAAAGCGGTACCTGTTTCTGAAGATAAGCTCATTCGCAATATTTGTATAAATTTAAAATGATTTATTTTGTCTTTAAATACAATATTGGAATAGGGTAAGAAAATGTCGAGAATTATGATGAGGAAGATTTTAACCCCGAAGGGGATCAAGAAACGAATGTATAATAAAAATACAAGATTATTTTTTCCAACATATGCGTGTAGAGGCCCTTTTTCTCGCATGTAGAGTGGATGGAAGATTCCTCGTGACTAGCATTGTCTTTATTACCTCTCTAGGTAATGAGTCGATTTCCTCCCAAAGAGAGGGAATTCTATGAAGGATGAAATCTTCTGAAATTTCCGTCCTACATGCGAAAAAAGGGCCTATACATGGACTTGTTGAAATAAGTACGGTGTGCAATACGGGGGGAGGTGAATTTGCGAAGAAATCCAAACCAGCCTCAAGAGTTGCGCGAGAGATTGGGATTTTGGAATTGTCGGTACAACGGATCGTCAAGGTCGCACATGTTATACCCTCCAAGTACGATACGGCACAGAAGCTTGAGTCACCAGATAGTGGCAGTCGACAAATCTTCTCTGAGACGTTGCGGAACTGACTTAGGGAAGATGAAGAAATCCGCAGGATATTTTTCACCAAACAGTCCATCATCCTACCACAATTACATTAATTTACACCATAAGCAATACTTTTCATTAATTCATTACTCGCAGAAAGGTATACCCGAACTGATAGTCAAACTGAAAATCTCTGCAGGACTGTTTCCAAGTAAGGTTTACAGCGTTAGCTGTAAGGTATCCACAAGGCTGTGCTTTCAGACTTCTTAGGCGGTGACGCTGAAGAAATTCGGAGTACTGTCTGCTACGTCAAAGATTGCTCGTAGATTGCTCGTTGGATCAAATCTACGCCACTGTGTTCCTGACCGTAGTTGTCGAAGTGATGCCACGAGTCAGTCAGTCATCGCGGAACTCCTAGCTTGTAAATAATGTCGTAAATGAACATAAATTGACATCAGCAATCAATTCATAACTTCTTTAAGACTTAATAACGAATTAATATCGTTCCAAATTGGTTGGTTATGTACCTTTATTTCAATTAGATTCGTAGATTTCACCCCAATAGTTATAACCAAATAATGTTGCAAATAAACCGACATAGGCATCTGCAATCGATTTACTAATTCAATACCACTAATTTCTTACGAATGAATATCCATTCCCGTTGTCTTATTAGTTATATCGCGATTAACCTCGAATATGTCACTCTGTCAGTTAATTCTGACCCAACGACGTGAAAGCTGCAATCTGAAATTGTCCGTCTTTGTGGATATGTCGTTTCGCCACTCTATGCGTTCGACCGCATTGCCATTTACGTGTTTACACGAATTGCCTAACGTCAGGCTCATCCAGTTTCCAGTGAACCTCACTGTATATACCTATAAGAATCACGTTTGTATCGATTGAATCACATAATCCATAACATAAAACTATATTTTCAGTGTAAAAATGCCATTCATAAATCAGTGAAAAAGATTATTCAAAGAATAAAAGTAATTGGTTCGTTAAACCGAACCATGTATGTATGAAAAGACTTATTGTTCCGCATAATTGGTGTTGCCAACGTTGATAGTAAGTACACGTACCAAAAGAATTATTGGTGAACCTAAATTGTTCGTTAAAATGCCTATTACAGCGCATGTTATAAACAGGTGAAACGTTGTTATGATAAATAAATCAGAATAATAAAAGATGAACAATAAGTTTTAATTGTAAACGATTATAATTGTATTTGAATTATAGAATAACATGGGCGCGCATATTGTGTTTCATTATTATATTGTGATTCATTTTCTAATTTATTTTTCAGCCAATTGTGATCCGTACGTGCCAATCGAGCAAGAACCACCACCGCCAGGCATCGCGAATTATTCAATGGATGCCCCTCCGCCCGCGCCGGGCCTAAACCATTATTGGGGGAGTTTGCCTACATATCGGTGGCAAGATTGGCGGCTGGCGCTCCCGCAGATAGGGACAAGAGCTGCAATGCCAACACCGACACCGACGCAGTTGCCAACACTGTCGCCGACACCGACACCGTCGCAAACACCGACACCGTCGCCGTCGCTGGCTCCGACACCGACACCGACACCGACACCGACACCGACACCGACACCGACACCGACACCGACACCGACACCGACACCGACACCGACACCGACACCGACACCGACACCGACACCGACACCGACACCGACACCATCAGACGATACTTCCGGCTCGTCCCTAGAAGTTCGTAAATACCTATAGTACCGTGCAAAATTTATGAATCACCTTTCGAATTTTCGATCGGTACAAAAACTTGAATATCGCTGTGACAAAAAGTCGTAGCTGAATGGTCCGTTTATTCATTATAACAATTGTTATGTTGTCTACAGGAAAGGATCGCAAGGATTGTGCGCAGCATGCTGCCGCCCGCACGGCAAGGGACGGGCCGGAATAAACAACGGAAAGGCCGCGGAAGCCGTGGTCGAGGTCGAGGTGGCCGTGTTCAAGTATACAATTACTACAATTAAAGCCTGTCGAAATTAATTTTGAATATCTTATTCATTGTAAAATTATTATCATTTTATCATTAAAAATTATTATTATAACCTATATTTGCATTGTCGTTGAACTACAATTATCCCACAAGTTATATAGTCATAGTCTTACTATTGGTAAATATGTAGGGGAGACCGAGGTACACCGGGCCATGTGGGCCATTTTTTTTTTTTTTTCATTTTTAACCTTAGCATGCCGGGTGAAAGTTGTATTGAGATCGCGGTTTCATGTTAGATTTTAATTTCTTTCGTCTCAAATTTTAGCATAATCAATTGAATTTATCTTGAAAACTACTAGCTCTATGGTTCTGGCTTATACAGTGCAATTCTGTGGAAAGTTGTAAGCCGTGTGGGTAGGCAACCCGCATATTTACCGAAATGGCAACGCTGTCGTAGGGACAGTCGAACGTCTGTATCTACAGATGACATAGCAGCAGCTTTCACGACGTTTGGTCAGAATCAAGTGACAGAATGACACATTTGAGGTTGATCGTAATATAACTAGTAAGACAAAGGGAATCGATATTCATTCCTGAAGAAGTGGTAACGAATTAGCGAATTGATTGCAGATGACGATTTCTGTTTATTTGCAACGTTATTTGGGTCTAAACAACCGTCGGGGTGAAATTTACAATCATTCTGATAAAGGTAACCGACAAATGTCAAACGATAATAATTCGTAATAAAGTCGTGATAAAGTTACGAATTGATCGCAGATTCAGAGTTATGTTTAATTGCGAAATTATTTACAAGCTATCAGTTTCGCGATGATGGACTGGCTCGTCGCATCACTTCGACAACTACGGTCAGGAACACAGCGATGTAAATTCGATTCAATGAGCAATCTACGAGGCATCTCTGACGTAGCAGCAAACCCCAAATTTTTTCACCTCCTAATAATTTGAATGCACAGTTTTGCGGAAATACTGCGCATAGTTCCAGAAGACGGTCAGAAGCTTATCTCGAAAGTTGCTCAAGAAGTCGACATGTCGTCGGCACAACGCATTTAGTTTATTGATATTGTACTACGTTTAATGAATAAAAAATGTTATTACATGATAGAAACTCATTGTAATGCAATCATTTCTACAAATATGCGACGCTTTATTCCACTCAGCTATCAAAGGCACAATTATGTTTATTTACAGAACAATACTTTCAATTCATTCATTCCTCGCTGAGACTTCTACAAGATTATCGGTAGGCAAACAGGTGATCTTTGATTCGCAAATTTCACCTTCAGGGTTGTTTGGACCCAAATAATGTTGCAAATAAACAGAAATCGACATCTGCAATCAATTCGCTAATTCGTTACTACTTCTTTACGAATTAATATCGATTCCCGTTGTCTTACTCGTTATATTACGATCAACCTCAAATATGTTACTCTGTATGTTGATTCTGACCCAACGAAGTGACAGCTGTCGCTACGTCATCAGTAGGTGCAGACGTTCGACTGTCTCTACGACAGCGTTGCCGTTTCAGTAAATATGCGGGTTGCCTACCCACACGGCTTACAACTTTCCACAGAATCTCTCTGTATAACCTTTTGTGTAGGAAATCAGCTTTCCTATAAAAAAGTCTCATACAATTTTGCTGTAAAGTTAGTCGTTTATGAGAAAAACAAAAAAAATCACGAAATTCTATGAAAAATCGGCTTCAAGATATTTTACAGGCGAGGCGGTTTATAAAACATAAATTAGCTAGGGTAAATCGTCCAGTGAATGACCGATTTGTTGTAGGAGCTGATATTTTCAGTTACAATCATGATAATGAACCTCAAAACTTGATCTGACCGTTAAGATCGTATTCAGAAATTATTTTTCTTTCAATTTTCATCGTAATATTGACTATTACCTTATCATAATTTTATTCAAATTAATAATAATTAGTGTGATATTACAAGACCCAGTGAATGACTGCTTTGATCCATTGAATGATCAAACTTAGTCCAGTGAATGACCGGTGTATAGATTATTCAGTTCAAACTATCAAATTAAGTCTTATTGGTATTTTTCCTATATTAATGAAAAACTAATGATTATAATTAAAATCAAGACATATTTTATTATTTTAAACTGCAATTAAATATTTGAAACCCGTACATGTATCATATTTTTACTTAACGCATGAAAGTACTCATTAGCGCAACATCAAATTGAACTTTGTGACGTGGTATTTTGATAAATCCCAGTTACAAGGGAAAAACTCGAAAAAAGTACAGCGTAGCGTGGACAGGGACTCCAGGAAAAGGAAAATTTAGGGAAAATGGTTAGCTTTAGCTAATGCACTTTTTATTTTTGTAAAATCTATGAATCTCGATCACGATGCACCACGAGGTCTCTACCGACGTGGGAACTACCGATGGAAAGTACAGCAAATGCAGCCTAAAGAACCTCTCGTATCGTCGCAGACGGCCCTATCGGCGTGCAAGTCTTCGATTCGCCAAGAAAGCGGCAAGGCCAGCGCCTCCACTAGAGCCGGAAAACGCACTGCTCCAAACGTAACGGACTGACGGCGTACAGGGATGTGCGAGAAGCACGGCAAAAATCCTCCCGTCATCCGGCGAAGCTACCGTCTACATCACCTGCCAGTCTGAGGGTGGCGTACAGGGTCATGCGAAAGCATATTCACAGCCTCCTACCCAAAGAACTGTCGACAACAGGTATACCGATCATCTGCACTATCTCCGAAACTGTTACCGCGGCCGTGGTTGGTCCAGAAAACCCCCGGATCAGCGTTCCGACCTGAAGGACTTTATCGTAGGCGAGATCCTTGTGATCCAGCGCGAGGCTATTACCCATTCCGTAGGGATTGACGAATCCTGTAAGGCCCTATCGGAATTTATCGAATAGCTCTGGTGAGCGAGATTTCCGGTAGATCCAGCACCAGGGAGTTCTAACGGAAGGCGGGAATAGGAGTGGTCTACAGCTACGGAGGGGTAGGTGTGATTCTCCCGGAATACGTCAGAACACCTGACAACCGTCGAAACTACCGAGAAGTACCGAGAGCCAATTAAAAGTCACTGACACGTCACGTGACCCATTTACTAGAGGGATGATCCGATGCGTAGAAATAAAGGCTATATAAGGAAGATACACTGGTCACTCAGCCTATTCTTCGCTCCAGTCTACGCTACGCTGTCTACTAGTCCTCGAGTATCGCATATCGTATAATATCGTTATCGAGTATTACTTAAAATTGTGTAGTGCAATCATTGAAGTCGATTAAGGTAAGGTCTTGATTCTTTTTGTGAAGACACGAGGTAGTTCGTATAAAAGTCTGGTTTATTGTTTGGTTTTTGAGCTAAGAAGCTCGTCTATGGTTAATTTATCGAACAACCTCGAGTCTGACTGAATTACGTAGATCTTATATTGCTTTTTGGCTATTACCTATCGTATGGCTTTGTAAATTCAGCATTTCTAGTATTGTTAATATTGCTTGTGCATGAAAATAGTATAAAATACCTTTCCTGGAGTACCCTGAGCGAAGTTAGCCGCGAGGGCTAAGGCCTCGCGTTACAGAAACTTTGTTATAGTTTAGTTTTATTATCGTTTGTTATAATTTAGTAATTATCTCTGTTCTATTATCGCTTGAGAAAATTTGGCTATGTAAAATCTAGTATCGAAACTTTCGTTAAGATATCGTAGAATCTGGGTTATTATCTTTCTATCGTTCCTGAAATAATCTGTTATCGCTGAACTAAGTAATTTGCGTATTTTGAATGACCCTGCGGTCCCTATCTTTTGATAGACCTTGAAATATCGTTTATTGTAAGGCTCAGCGTGCCACTAATTAATAATTAGGGAACCTGTATCGTTTCATTATTGAGTATCGTCATCTGATCTCGGCTAAAAGTCGTATAATAGTGTTTGGCTGCGTTATGATAAATAAAATTTGCATTTGGGTACGAAGTATCGCTCTGTGATACCAAGTCTGGAGTCTAGTCAAATTGTTTTATATCGAATCGACTCTGACACACGCCTCTCACTAATATCGTAAAAGAATTAAATTCTGTCCCGTTATTTAGATCGACTACTGTAATAAACGAAACTAATACCGATTCTGTTATCGATTCTATCGAATCTGTCTAATTTCGAAAAAGAAATAAATCTGATTGATGTGATCTCAAGTAAAATATCGAATATTGTTTTATGTAAATGGTGTACCCTGCCCCTCTATCTAAGGCTTTGGAAAACTGAGCTAGTTGAGTTGTCGCTCGTCGCATCTCGTATGTTTTAGTTATCATATCGTATCGTATCATATGGTAAAAATTTGGTAAGGAAACGACGCGCAAGCGTCTGGCGCCCAACATTAGGTAAGTTTCAGTTAATTAACACGGGAAGCGCCGAATTGTGACGGAGTCAAAGGTTTTCCTCTTCCTAATAGAAAACTGCGTTACAACTTATAAAAATTTCTGTAAATTTTTCATTTCAGACAAAAAGTATTTATTACAATTAAAATTCACAGTTTTCAAAATTCCATTTTCTGACACTTTTGTCTGAATTTTATGTTGTTCTGAAAATTCTCAAAGTATCTACACAGTACGATTTTGTGGAAAGTTGTAAGCCGTGTGGGTAGGCAACCCGCATATTTACCGAAACGGCAACGCTGTCGTAGGGACAGTCGAACGTCTGCATCTACAGACGACATAGCGGCAGCTTTCACGTCGTTTGTTCAGAATCAAGTGACAGAATTACATATTTGAGGTTGTTCGTAATATAACTAGTAAGACAAAGGGAATCGATATTAATTCGTAAAGAAGTGGTAATGAATTAGCGAATTGATTGCAGATGTCGATTTCTGTTTATTTGCAACGTTATTTGGGTCTAAACAATCGTCGGGGTGAAATTTACGAATCATTCTAATAAAGGTAACCAACAAATGTCAAACGATAATAATTCGTAATAAAGTCGTGATAAAGTTACGAATTGATCGCAGATTCTGAGTTATGTTTATTTGCGAAATTATTTACAAGCTAGCAGTTCCTCGATGATGGACTGACTCGTCGCATCACTTCGACAACTACGGTCAGGAACACAGCGATGTAAATTCGATCCAACGAGCAATCTACGAGACATCTCTGACGTAGCAGCAGACCCCAAATTTTTTCACCTCCTAATAATTTGAATGCACAGTTTTGCGGAAATACTGCGCATAGTTCCAGAAGACGG
Organism: Rhogogaster chlorosoma; assembly: GCA_944452935.1. NCBI lineage: Eukaryota > Metazoa > Arthropoda > Insecta > Hymenoptera > Tenthredinidae > Rhogogaster > Rhogogaster chlorosoma. The sequence goes on along the minus strand of OX101800.1, from coordinate 11,054,132 downwards.
TCAGAAGCTTATCTCGAAAGTTGCTTAAGAAGTCGGCATGTCGTCGGCACAACGCATTTAGTTTATTGTTATTGTACTACGTTTAATGAATAAAAAATGTTATTACATGATAGAAACTCATTGTAATGTAATCATTTTTACAAATATGCGACGCTTTATTCCATTCAGCTATCAAGGGCGTAATTACGTTTACTTACAGAACAATACTTTCAATTGATTCATTTCTCGCTGAGACTTCTACAAGATTATCGGTAGGCAAACAGGTGATCTACGTAAGTCTGTTTCGAAGCTAGGCTGACAGCATCGGCTGTAGGATTTCCGCAAGACTGTACTTTCAAACTTCTTAGGCGGTGAAGAGATTTGGAGTTTTGTCTGCTACGTCAGAGATGTCTCGTAGATTGCTCGTTGAATCGAATCTGCATCGCTGTGTTCCTGACCGTAGTTGTCGAAGTGATGCGATGAGTCAGTCCGTCATCGAGGAACTGCTAGCTTGTAAATAATTTCGCAAATAAACATAACTCATAATCTGCGATCAATTCGTAACTTTATCACGATTTTATTACGAATTATCATCGTTTGACATTTGTTGGTTACCTTTATGAGAATGATTCGTAAATTTCACCCCGACGATTGTTTGGACCCAAATAATGTTGCAAATAAACAGAAATCGACATCTGCAATCAATTCACTAATTCGTTACCACTTCTTTACGAATTAATATCGATTCCCGTTGTCCTACTAGTTATATTACGATCAACCTCAAATATGTCACTCTGTATGTTGATTCTGACCCGACGACGTGACAGCTGTCGCTACGTCATCTGTAGGTGCAGACGTTCAACTGTCCCTACGACAGCGTTGCCGTTTCGGTAAATATGCGGGTTGCCTACCCACACGGCTTACAACTTTCCACAGAATCTCTCTGTATATATAATTTTGATAATTTTTAAGAATATTTTCTTGAATTTTGTTACTTCATCGTAATGAAATATTCAAAAAAATATGCATCGCCTTGTACCAGTTACCGAACTCCCATCTAAACGCATTCTGTAAGGATTTCAATCGTAAGGAGTTCCATGACTGGTACACTAACGGTACTTTAATCGTGTCGTTCTGAAAATTGGCAAATATGTCAAAGTTGCAATAACTTGACGATGAAGCAACATTTTTTATATTAAATTTTATAAGTGGACCGTCATGCCCCGGTTTCCCCTATAAGTAGTTATCACAAGCATGCACACTAAGGTGGTCCTTATATGGGTTCTGAAAAAAATTCATGTTGGATCCTGTGAAATCGACTCCAAATAGTGACAGCCAAAAAATTCAATAATTTTGGAAGATTTTCATTTCATTACCTTCATATCCCTGTCTTCGTTGAAGTACAAAATGAAATCCACGATACACCAATAGTTGAACTTTTTGCATAAATGTCTCCTTTTTTGAATCATGAAAAACTTGACGATATTCACTGATGATTTGTATCATGAAACTTTTTTGATCTTCGTTCGTCGTTAAAAGATTGTAGTTTCGGATGAAAATGAACTTACCTTTACGATTTTCCTTTAACTGTATTTTAACTTTCTGGGTTATTAAGTTATATTCTAATGTACCTCCTAGTGAGGTACAGAGCTAACTTAACCCCAGGATATGCTCTCCGAGTGAGAGTTATCCTAAGTTCGGGTGTGTTCTTGTCTAGGATCTATTTTATAGTGTTTAGAACTCGATTTGGGTATAAAAGTTAAGAAAAGCCCTGTATCCTGTTTTTTAGCTGATATTGTGTATGAGAATCTCGATGAGAAAAGATCCCTTCATCGTTGTCTCGGCCACAATATCCTATATTATCTAAATCGTCTTAGCAATTACACTAAACTAAGAATCTCGCTGAGAAAAGATCCCTTCAGCGTCGTCTCTGTCTGATTTCGCTATTTCTAACGTTACCCTATTAACAACTCAACTAAATAAGGAACCTCGCTGAGAAAAGATCGCTTCAGCGTCGTCCGAATATAGTCTCGTTATTCTACCTATTTTTTATCAAACAACTACGTCAGACTGAGAACCTCGCTGAGAAAAGATCCCTTCAGCGTCGTCTCTGTCTGATTTCGCTATTTCTAACGTTTCCCTATTAACAACTCAACTAAATAAGGAACCTCGCTGAGAAAAGATCCCTTCAGCGTCGTCCGAATATAGTCTCGTTATTCTACCTAATTTTGTGCTAACTGGGTTTTCTAATATTAATTGAAAGAAACAGAGTATGGATTAAGAAAGATTAGTTTTACAAATTGGTTATATTGATAGTGACATATGGTTATTCATATGTCATTTATTGGAAAAACAAAATATGGTTAAGTGAAATTATAAATGATTTAAGGTAGTACTATCGATTTTAGAATTGACGTTCAGAATTTAATGAAACTTGGCATATTGGTACATTATAATAAGATAATGAACCAGTTAAATTTTCAAAGGTCTACAGAGAACTGAAAAAAAGATATTAATATTGAAAAATTTTAGCCTTTATCATTGATCCTTATGGAAAATCACAGTGTTTATTTAATTTCACAAAACGTGACGTTCAGATTCCAATGAAAGTGGTATCAACGGGAAGAAAAAATTTTTCCGAACATTTTGGCTTATCGGAATCCAAGCTTCAGAGCTTGTGATAGGAGTAATTAGCAAATAATTAAGAAAAATATGCTATGTTACTGACATGTGGCAACGCCGCCAAAAAGGTTATGACGCGCGCGAAATTTAAACGCATCACCGAATGCGGTATTGTGGGGATATCATTATTAGACACATTTTTCAGTAGAGAACACATGACATACTTTTTATTAATTAATACCGTTATATTGTCAAATATAAAGACTACGGAAGTCAAATTACATAAAACACACATTTGACACTTGTGGTATCGATAGTACTACCTTCACATAAAAATAATTAGAAATGATTTTATATAATGATAAATGATATTCGTAATTCTATGGTTGATTACTTCTACTTTTTCTAATTTTAGTTCAAATTAACAGTTTATCGTTAATGTTTATTTTAATTAATACAATATAAAATACTCTTGATTTTATTCGTTTCTCAAATGGTGATTTGATATAATACAATATAAAATACTCTTGATTTTATTCGTTTGACAAAATGGTGACTACAATATAAACTACTCTTGATTTTATTCGTTTATTCTTTCTCTTTTATTTCTGGTAGCACGGCTGCTTTAGCACAATACTCCAATCTGACTGTACGTAAGATTCTATAAGCGTTATTATAATCGACTCTATAAGCGTTTTTATAAGCGACTCTGTAAGCGACTCGCACGGCTGCTTTAGCTCAACTGCGGTACCTGAGCTCGGTGTTACTGCCTTTTTATAGTCAGTTGCGGCGTAGTATATGTTGACGCGGGGTCTCCTCGCCTATACTTCACCTGCTAGTGTGCGCGCGCCGCCCAGCTATCGGCTGGCGTCTGCTGTAAATATGCTATACTCGTTACATGGCCTATGCTATAGTCTCGTTACGCTACAGTTAATACGCTAGAGTTGAGATATCCCTCATGCTATAGTCTAGTTACTTTATAGTATACGCTTGAAACGTTACAGTATATAATATGATAAATTGATGCTTAGAATTTATTCGCATTTTTGATCTAAATGGATTCGATGTAGCCCAGGTATAAAATTTTTCATTATACAAACTGAAACTCATCAATTGTACAATCTTTGTTAAAAAATTTTTAGGTTTTCGATTAAAACATGCCATATATTATTTTTCTGCATTATTATCATTATTATCCTAATCGTTTAAACGAGTAATACTTATGATAGGTTATTGAAACTATTACTGAAAAGTTTACAAACGTGGTTATCGAATAATGAAGGGAGGACCCTACTGAAATCTTGGATAAAAGCAGTTTTTTATTTTTCAATTGGACCAAAAAAAGTTAGTTCTAGAAAGTAATATTACCAATTGTAGATTATGGTAGAATATGTTGTTAAAAAAAAATTCAGTCTTCTGCGATCAAAGTGTATGCGCAGGAAAATTTTCCCAGCGCTGCGCAGGATAGATTCTGTGAAAGGTTCACTGCGCATACACTTTTATTACAGAAGACTGAATTTTTTTAAAATAACATTCTACCATAATCTACAAGTGGTAGTATTCCTTTTTAGATTGAACTTTTGTTGGCCAATTGAAAAATAAAAAACTGCTTTTTTCCAAGATTTCAGTACAGTCCTCCCTTAAGGGGGGAAATCCATATAAACGGTGGAAGATGACGAGGAATTTCGGGATTTTTTTCTGAATCAACTACTAGACCAATCGTTTTAAACTTTGTAGGCTATTTTATTGAACATTCTAAGATTTGACAAACTTGTTTTTTCATGGAAAATAATTATTTATCAGCCGACTGTAAGCAATCGTTGTTGAACGAATTTTTCCCGCAACGTCACATTGCGGCAGCTGTAGTCTTTATGTTTTTCATCTGAAACAAAAAATTCAAAAACCATTACATTCTATATGAAAGTACGCTGTCGATAAACCAAGAAAAAGTTTAAAAAGTTGAATATTGTAAAAATGGCGGTACTCAGAAAAAAAAGATCGGATTTTCGGATTTGCATAAAAAACATTTTAAAGAAAAATCAAAGTCTGGTACCTTATAGCTGTTTCAAGCTATTCCGCTATTCCGGGACCATGAGGCAGACCTTCCTCGTACTCGATGAGCTGGTTTTCTCCCAATGTCTGCTGTCCACGAGTTTGTCGAGCTTCTTTGGTGCCCTCTTTGGAATCATACTTGCTCCGTGCGCGTCACTCAGTTCTCCGGCCATAGCATAGAAAGTATTCATAATATCACAACAAAATTTTCAGAGCATATTTTATCTTGTGAACCACGCACTTTAGCAAAATATGTAATAATACATTTTTTGTAGAAAATTTAATTTCATATTCTTAATGTATTTATTTTTTACTTTGCTCTTAGCGTGTTACTCGTGTCTATTGGTATGCAGCGGAAAATGCCTCTATTCTTCGGCATTGTGCAATCCACGTCTCATCGTCAGTTTCTTGGCCTACTCGTTAAACATAGGTTTCCAGCTGTGCCTGCACACACTCCGTACATTGATTTGGCAGCATTAAACACCTTCACACCTTGTGTTAGTACGGGTCCAGCTATGAAGATGCCAGGTCAAGGAAAATCCGAGGCTGCTGCAGGCTCTCTGAAATAATAATTACTAATGATGCGAAAACTTGTACGGCACAAATTATGAACTGATACGGGGATGCGAATTGTTGTGTGACACTGACCCTGCGTGTGTTACTGGGTCTTTGAAGGAACAGTCGAATTGTTTGAAATTGTTCCAGATATGGAACAGTGGTAGAGAAGAGGTTAAACTTTTGACTTTGGCAAGTTCTGGATCATGTAGTAGACACTTCGAATAGTAACCGTGAGTTTATTAAGATTTTTCTAAAGCCAATAAAAGCCTGAAACCCTGACTGTTCCATAAAAGACGCAATTTCTCGAAAAATATAGCGTGCACACGGAGAGTTAATGCCGCTTTGAGGTTACACTCTTACAGATGCACTGTAATTATGAAAAACAGTTTTACTTACTCATTCGTCGACACGCCAATCAGTCGCAATCCCCTGGATAACGATCATCCGATGCACAACCAACATTTTATGGGTGTAATAATTATTTTCGGCAATAATTTATCACACTCACCTCGCTGTAGCTGTCAAAATTCAAGATCGCCGGCGATCGGCTTGTTTGTTTCGGCGGCCATATTGATCGGGACTATAGAATTTTGCGGCTACGATCACGGGTAAGAAACTATACCTGACAGTCCGCTACCGGACATACTGCGACGTCAGCGAGGAATCACCCGGTAAGTATGTATCGTTTTATGGGTGTGACATGTTTGTAGCATGGCGTTATAACTTTAGTCGAAAATCGGTGAACGATAGATGCAGAATGGAATTGAACTCTTTTTCAAAACTTGAATTTGAATTTAAATTACTCTGAGATCACCGTGCCGGGACCATTAGTTCTTGTTATGAACACACTATAGGTATTTTTTTAACTTCAATTTTCAACAGATTACTCATTCCTTTCATTCATTTGTTTCAACACCACCTCTTGCGAAAATCACGAAGCACACGGAAAAAATGTTGGGCAAGCGGCTGCACTATCGCATGTTTATGAAACGCCACCGCACGTTCGGTGCGGCGGCATTGCGATACGCGAGAGGGCAGGTCCTCCGCATGTCGGGCGAGCTAGTCGCCTACGTTTGCGGGAGCGCTGCTGCACCGAAAAAAAAGAACGGAGTCACCCCGAATTGATTACTTTCTCGGAGAGGCATATTATCGGTGACTTCGTTCTCTTTTTTCGGTGCAGCAGCGCTCCCGCAAACGTAGGCGACTAGCTCGCCCGACATGCGGAGGACCTGCCCTCTCGCATATATCGCAATGCCACCGCACCGAACTTGGTCGCGCAACGCTCCGTGCTTTCGGGTGTGCGGCCGTAGCTGTTGGGCGTGCGGCTCACCCGACATTTTTTCCGTGCACTAATGCGTGGAAATGTTTTCTAACTTTTAAATTTGAAAAAAAAGGATAGTCAGTAGGGCACGGGCACTCAAAAGGACTTTATGAGGAGTGTGAAAGTGTCACACGATTCGAAGACGAGGTCTTTCCGCACCCTTGTCATATAAACCACTATTATATCGGAGTTTCAGTCTACAATAATAAATATATTATCAATGCCAAAAATATCCTAACAGTATTTGATCACGCTCCCAACAATTTTGTGGGTGTGATCGTTACACATTGACTGGAAGAAATAATTTAAAAAAAAGAGTGCAATTGATAATTTTCAGAACAATCTATGCCCGCCGAGTTCGTATCATCATACGAGCTAACTTCCTTCAGCAATATTTTCCTTCGCCGATATGCTGTTTTATCACCGGTTTTATCAATGATCCTATTGGTTTTCCGTTCATTTCCATTGATAAGCATTTGAAGCACATTATTTGAAGTATTAAAATTAACAAAGGGATAATCTGACGCTGAAAAAGAGTATGGATGTTCTCGAGTTTTTGGCTGGGGAAACCATTTTGGAACTCAGCTGTAATTTTTTACATTTACAATGTTTTTGCCGTTATTTCATTACTTTTTGTATGTGCAAACGGGTCAGCGCTAAGCTGACTTTAATGTATTCTACATATGACACATGTATAGAGATCAATTTCTGATCATTCGTGATGGAATGCATGTGCTACAATGAACAAGTGTATTTTGGAACTCGAGCAAAAGATAAGAGCTATTTCATTCGGCCAAAAAATTTGATCTTGAGAATTATACAATAGCTTGTTCCGATCATAGTTTATGCTTCCCATAATCCCATTCTATTTAGACAGTGCAACATATTTAGATGTCGCACGAACATAGAATACGGAAAATGTTCTACAATTGTTCGATTGTGAAACTTTTGAGTAAAATAATCATCTCCAATCGAAACAGACCATCATGAGATTCTATAATATTTTTCAAGTTGATCTAGAACATATATACTTTAGACTGTGTCAAAATAACAAATTCTATAATTTACTCGGAATAAATTTATGTTATGTCTATTAATTGGGTTAGGTCCCCTGTTCAATATATAAAGATATACCCGAGGAGTATGAGGGTAAACGATCGTGATAGTAATTATAATCAAACTTAAATCTTTATTTCTAGTAGTAGAGTTATAATGGTTGGCGTTGTCTCCTGTATGGAGGTTAGTAATGGAGTGAAGTTAGAGGGAAAGGTAGACAGTGGCTATGGGAATAAGATAGAAGGATTATAGCTGACTCGCTGCATTTGGCAGTGCCGTGTGCAGCGAGTATCTTGTCGGGACGTTAGGACAGGATGCGGACGATCGGGTAACAGGTAGATAGACAGAGTAGAGATGTAGAGGAACAGGGGGATAGAGGTAAGTGAGGGGAGAGCGTACGGGTGGTGACACTCGGACGTAACACCCCCCCCCCCCCCCCCCCCGTTAGAGGAAACATATTGATTAGGTACAAGTAATATGTTTCTATCTGACGTAGTTAGATATAGGTGTAGTTATATGGAGACACTTGTGAAGTATGAATGGATGTATGTGTATTGTGAGTGGACCAAGTAGTATGGCACTAGCCTTTATTAGGTCCGATAGTACATATAGTAGTGTAGTAGTGTAGCATAGTCGTGTGTCGAATATGGTACGATTATGTATTATTCTTAAAATTAGGATTGCGGGTCGGTAATTGGTAATATATGTAGAATTACATTTTAAAGTATTGGTAGGTATGTAGTTGAATCATTTGTAGATTTTAGCTTCTGGTTCAGTAATTTGTCAATGGGATAGCGTATTAGGTATGAGGTGTGAGGGAATTACAATATTATGTTCGAGCGTAGTGTTATGAAATAAGATGCTTATGATAGTGATAGTACCTATAGGCGTTGTGAGAGTATCGTAGATGTACGTGTATAGGGATTGTGCGATCCAAATGTTATTTAAAGTTATATTATATTATAAAGGCTTAAGGCTAGGTAAGTGATGACAGTTTCGGAAAACATTGGTAATGGCATATATGGTTGTGTATGGTAGGTTTCCGTAGGTTTCGGATGTTATGGTTAACATGGTATAGGTGTGACTTAAAGTCTATCTTACACTATTTAGGTTTATATAGGTATATGTATAAGTAAATGATCTGGTGACGTTATAATATTATCGTTGAGATTATAACGGCTTAAGTCTAGGTAGGTGATTACAGTTTCAAAAACAAAAACATTGGCAATGATATATATGATTGTGTATAGTAGGTTTCCGTAGATTTCGGATGTTATGGTTAACATGGTATAGGTGTGACTTAAAGTCTATCTTACACTATTTAGGTTTATATAGGTATATGTATAAGTAAATGATCTAGTGACGTCATAATATTATCGTTAAGATTAGATGAGCGTAGCGACGACTTGTAATGTATTTAATCGTAATAGTCTATCGCTTCTATCTGGTGCGAGTTCGTCGTTGTTTTGCGTAGGAGTTGGGGTTTTTGGTTTTTGGTTTTACATATAGTCGGATTTGTTGTGAATAGTATTGATGTGTAACGTCTGTCTCCATCATTTCGAGTGTCGTGTCGTATCTGTAATTATTTGTCTTGTTAGTCTCGTGTGTGTGCTAATTTTAATTTATTTAGGTGAACTATTTTTGTTTTGTTTGGCGTAATGTAAATTTCTGCGTTGATGTTGTCAATTATTTGTTTTATAACGTACGGACCTTTGTAATGGTCGTCAAATTTGGAACGAGTTTCGTTTAGTAAGAAGACGTTTTGTCCGGCTTCGAAGGTTTGCGGATTGATTTGCCTGTCGTAATAAGTTTTTGACTTTACTTTAGCTTCTTTTAGGTTCAATGCTGCTTGTTTCCGTATGTCGTGCATGTTTGTCATTAGGTCAAGGATAAAAGTATTGTACGTGTTTGTCATTGCGTCTGTTATTCTTAGGTCCGACGGTAATCGGGCTTCTTTGCCAAATATTAGTTGGTGCGGTGTGAAGTCCGTACCCTCATGTCTCGCGGTGTTGTAGCAGAAGATCGCAAAGCGGATGTATTTGTCCCAGTCTTTACCCGCGTTTGTGTAATGTTTGATGTGTTCAGTTAGTACGAGGTGACTGCGCTCCAGCGATCCGTTCGATTGCGGGCGATAGGCAGTTGTTCGGACTTGTTTGATTTTAAAGAGTTTGCTAATTTGTTTGATTGCGGTACTCATAAAGTTCTGTCCTTGGTCCGTCAGTATTGTTCGTGGAGCTCCGTAACGCGTAATATATTCTTTGGCGAAAGCTACACCTATTATTTGGGCAGTAGCATTGGGGAGTGGTATTGCGTCTAGGAACTTGGTTAAGTTGCACTGGATCGTTAAGAGATATTGGTTGTTGGATTTCGTGATCGGGAGTGGCCCTACAATATCGAGTGCTACTTTATCGAAAGCGTCTGCTGGTGTATCCGTGATTATCATGGGCAACTTGGTCTTGATTCTCACTAATTTTTTTCTTTGGCAACTGTCGCAGGCCCTGATAAAGTTTTCTATTTGAGTTTTCAGATTTGGCCAAATGTATTTTTCTCTTATTCGGTTGAATGTTTTTGTTACCCCTTGATGGCCGCCGATTAGCGATTCATGGTATTCTCTAATTATTTCGTCGCGTAGGGTTTCGTCGGGCGTGATAATTTCTTCGGTACAGAGTGTGATTTTAATGTTGGTGTTCGCGAAGGTGTAATAGAATAGTTTTTTGATCGTTGACCATTGAAAGCTGCCTAGCCCAACGTTGTTTTTCGCGAAGGCGAAAGAGTTTATATTTTTACGTATTAGGATGCGTTTGAGGTTGAGGAGTATGTTGTGCAGGTCTTCCAGATTGTCTTTGTCCGTATGTTTGTTTTTTATTATAAGTGTGAGAATATATTTATCTTTGGATTTTGTAACAGCTATTTCCAGTTTCCGTGGTGTTCGAATTGTAAACGTTTTTCTGTTCAGCATGTTCTTGTCTATCAGTCGTTTTGTCAATGGGTCATCTGTCGGGTGTTCTGCCGGTACGCAGTGAACGTAGTTGTCGCGTATTAGGAACATTCCGTCTTTTGATTCTTTGATGTTAGTCGCAGGTATTATGTTATCTTGATTGTTTATGAAATGATTGAAATCGTTAGGTGTGTTGTCGGTATCGTCGTTCTGAGTGTCCCTTTGTTGTGGGGTGTCAGTTGTAGGGATGGGGAAGTCGTTGCGTAGGTTTTGGAGATCTAAGGTGTCTATTGATAAGTGGGAGTCGTCACTATCAGGTGATCTCGAATTCTCGGGCTCTGACGAATAATCTGTATCCGTCGTATGGTCAGTAGTGTTATCTATTTCTGGCGGTGGAATGGTGTTGCGTTGCGTTGTCGGGAGTGATCCGTGAGGTATTAGATTTTCGTATACACAGATGGTGATCTTAATGTCTGTGTCTTTGAATATATAATGGATCATACGACTCACCATGTCCCAGCTAAGGTGGTCTAAGCCGCAACCTAATCTTGGTATTGATAGTGATCTCACTCCTTCTCTGATAAGCGCTACTTTGAGTTTGGCTAGTGTTTTGTACATTACTTCTTTCGTAGGTTTGTCAAAGTGGCGTTCTTTTGTTACCAAATTATAAATTATACGTCGTGGGTATGTAACTGTAATAATGTCTGTTACTTTAGGGTTCATGGCTCGAAGTTGTTTGCTTTGTATCAGTCCCTGTTTCACCATCTGATCCGCGACACCCAGTGAAGCTTTAACCTATGTGAACCTGGCCCCCGACTTGCACCAATCAAATTGATTTTTATAATTCTGAAAGATTTTCGTATGTAGTTGATTGTAGTGAAAACCATTTTGTTTGTAGTTGCCTAAAAAAAAAGTTATAGGCACTTGAAAAAATGGCGTCCCCCGAGTTTGAGAAAAAATTGATTTCAATTTTTTTTCGTATACAGAATCGTTTGTAGTTGATTGTAGTTGATTTATTTCCGTTTGTAGTTCGATAGTTGTCGCGGGAGGGAAAAAAAAAAAAAAAAAAAAACTAAAAAAACATAACTAAAAACTAAAATAACCTAAAAACTGTTTTTAACCCCCAGAGTCCACAAAATCGTTTGTAGTTGTTTGTAGTACTCTTAATTTCGTTTGTAGTTGCTCCAAAATTATTTCAAATACGTTTTTTCACCCCCAGAGTCCATAAAATCGTTTGTAGTAGTCTTAATTTCGTTTGTAGTTGCTCCAAAATTATTTCAAATACGGTTTTTCACCCCCAGAGTCCACAAAATCGTTTGTAGTAGTCTCAATTTCGTTTGTAGTTGCTCCAAAATTATTTCAAATACGGTTTTTCACCCCCAGAGTCCATAAAATCGATTGTAGTACTCTCAATTTCGTTTGTAGTTGCTCCAAAATACAGATAAAGACGGGTTTTCACCACCAGGGTCAATAGAATCGTTTGTAGTTGTTTATAGTAACGATCTACAGTCTTGAATTGCTTGTAGTTCTTTGCAGTATTGTCATTAGCGTTTTTTTCTTCTGACATCGCATAGATTGCTATCCTCGATTCTACAGTAATCACATTTTCAAAATCATCGAAACGTTCCAGCAAATCGGGATCACTATTCACGGGATTTTAAGCCGATCACGACGGGGGTCGTGATATTGCAAACGAATCATAATCCCATTCTGGGCAGCGAAGCAATGGTTTTCTTGATGATCAATATCTTCGCAGGTTGACAAAGCTACCGGTAGGATATCCGTGCATATTTGAATGAGAACGTCAATCTGTGCACATACTCAATAGGCCGACACAGGGTATATAAGGGTGTGTAATTCAAAATTACTTTAGAAAATTCAAATTACTTCCTAAAATTATTAAAAATTAACCTTGCATTCTCTCGCGTAGTTTCCCGGCTGAATTTGTTATTAAATTTTCCCGATTGCAAATTGGTACTTGCATTCGTTTGATTAAGCGAATAAGATCGAAGAAATGAAGGGTTATAGTCAATTAGACGCAAATCTTCGATTGTTTTCTACTAAATATTATTCCAGACCTGGAAAAGGAGTTGATGAAAATTAACACGTTCATAAAGGGATCATAAAGGCCATCCTATTATAGATATATACGTATACTGAGAGGATTCTGTGAAAGTTAACACTCAGTCAGAACAGACTGGACAGTTACCGTGTTATCCTCTGTTTATTGCAGGCTGGTCATCCGGTCATCTTGTCAGGCTTCTCGGGAAACTCAATTCGACCATTAATAAGAAAAAAACGGATGGCCAGGCTGCAACGAACAGACGAAAACACGGAAAGTGTCTAATCTGCCCTAACTGACTGTTAACTTCCACAGAATCCTCTCTGTATACTGTTAGTAGTAGTGAGGCAGTAGTTGTCGTACTCCAAGGCTTATTGCGCCTGCGCAGCCGGTCGAGGTAGTGGGGACAAACACAGATCGGACGCATAGCTTTATATACAGGCGGTAGCCGCAGCGCCACGCTGCGCTGACATCTGTTACTATTCTTGTAGCATCTTTGGGCAACTCACCGTGAGCTGAGCTCCAAAAGCAACATCAAAATGCCTAGAGTTCCGGCGAATCCGCCTAATGAAATTTACGAAGCTTTCAAAGGGCTCTGGTTTCTTGATGACGAGGGCAAGCTTTTGCCGTGGGGCGACGATGTTTGGCAAAAGGCAGTCGATGCGATGCAAAATAAAATGTCGAAGGATTATATCTACCTTTATCTGTCGCAAAATCGAAATGATATTTTCAATCGAATCCATTCGCGCGAAACGTCGGAATCGACCAAAGACGAAAGTAATCTCGACACAACCGCGGATGATTCGCGAAACGATTTGAATTGGTCGATGGGGGAAATGGATTGCGTATTACCAGCTATACGTAAAGCAATAACGATTCCAAAAAACGATTGGAACAACCTCAAATCGCATCTCGTAGAGTACAGAGATCGAGAATACGAGGTACTTGTTGTCGGTTGGACGGACGCAGTATACGATGTCTTATGGAGCCATTTAAAATTGCCTTGTCCCTACTCTTTTAAAAACGCAAAAATTAATCGAAATCCTGGAGAGATATTGTTATCAATTAAAGGCTCTGTTCAGAATGTAGGTCGAAGATTCACATTTATTGTCTAAGCGAGCCGACTGAGGATGGCCCGACTTTACATATTTCGACTTTCGATTCTCGTGGGGTAGCGCATGAAAAAAAGCGGCAAATACGTGGTGACAGACGTATTGCAATCGGTAAGGAATTGCAGGGTACATCAACCTATGCTTGGCGACGCAGCGAGGCTAATAGGTTGATGGATTTCGGAGATGTTGTACCGGCCAACCTACCTTCTGAAGATGTGTTACGTAAAGCAAAACAGGAAACTCGAGATAAAGAGTTAGGGTTATTCAAAGTTAAATCGGCTCTTGCTTCAGTATGGGACATAAAATATAGTCAAGAGTTCAATGGGAGTATTCACGAGATTGGGCTTGATAAATTTTATTTGATGTATTGGAGTCCAACGCAGATTTTTATGTACAATAAGTTTCTAAAGGAAGACGATATCTGCAGCATTAGTTTAGACGCAACGGGTTCACTAGTCAAACAAATTCCAAATCCGGATGGTTCAAAACGAGTCGTTTATTTGTACCAGGCTGTGTGCGGTTATCGCAGAAAGATTTTGCCTTTACAGTAAAACCTCCCTTATAGTCCCCTCTCTTTTAGTCTAACCTCTGATATAGTCCAAGGACAACCTCTCGTATAGTCTATAAGCTCCGCCTACTGTGCACCAATACATCCACACAGACTCGAGCGTCGGTGAGCGTGGGGCCCCTTTAGGTTTCATGACATCACGCGCGTCACGACTAGTAACGACCATAACCTCTATTGAGAAAGTGCAATGTCAACTTTTGTAGAGTGCAATATTAACCTTTGTAGGTAAAGTAGAAAGCACCTAGAGTAAGCGAGTAGAAAGATACAGAAAAGCGAAAGACCTGGAAATGGAAATATAGGTGGAAGTAGAAAGATACAGAAAGAGAAAGACCTGGAAATGGAAACAGAGATAGAAGTAGAAAGTGCTAGTAAAGAAGATAGTATATAAGAGAGCGAAGCAACAAGCGAAAGTCAGTCAGTATTCGAAGAGTAACCAAGAGTGAAAGTATCAGAAGAATAACCAAAGAGTAAAAGAAGTGTAACCAAGTGTATAAGTGAAGTACGAGAATAAATAAGTTAAACAAAATAAGAAGTGTTGCTGTGTTTAAATTAACCCTACCTATCCCAAACTCTTTAACAACCTCAAATACCGTTTGAAGTGTTCCAGTACAGGCCAGTGTTATTTTTGTGAGATTTATCGTGGTACATTATAGGAATTTTTTTTCCCAAATATTACTGAAGAAGAACAATATGGAGGTGCGGAAGAAACGAATAAGCTTATCTCTCAAACAAAAGGCGGACATAATTCGAAGATTGACAGCGGGTGAGGACGAAAGTGATCTAGCCATCGAGTACAGTGTTTGCAAAAGAACAATCCATCGGATCAATTTAAATAAAGAAAACGTAACTACGCAGATTATCAACACAAAAGCTGCATACGGAGATGACTCTCAGAAACGAGTGACAGGAATTGACCATAAACCAATAGAGAAAGCCATATTGACTTGGTTCTTACAAAAACGCAGCCTAAATGAGCCGGTCTCGGGTCCAATCCTACAAGAAAAGGCTGTTGTTCTAAACAATATGATGGGTGGACCGCCAAACTTCAAAGCCAGTAATGGCTGGCTTGAGAAATTCAAAAAGAGATACGGAATACATGCTCTATCTATACAAGGCGAAAAACTTTCCTCTGATACAGCAGCAGGCGCTAATTTTTCTTCTCGCCTGGAAAAAATCATTGAGGAAGGTGGTTATGGACTAGGAGAAATTTATAATGCTGACGAGACTGGCCTGAACTGGAAGTCGCTGCCAAGGAAGACCCTAGCAGCGAGAGTAGAAAGAGCAGCACCAGGAAGAAAAGAAGCAAAAGATCGAGTTACGGTGATGGTCTGCTCTAATGCAGACGGTACGCATAAACTGCCATTGTTTGTGATTGGCAAATCACAAAAACCACGATGTTTCAAAAACATTGCTAATCTTCCTGTTGTGTACGCTGGTCAGAAGAGCGCATGGATGGACCAAAAACTATTCATGTTGTGGTATACAACAGTTTTTGTTCCCGAGGTCAGCAAAGAAATGTTGGCTAAGTATGGAGAGCGGAAGAAAGTACTACTCTTGCTCGATAATGCCCCTTCGCATCCTGCGCTCACAACACTAAATGCTGTCAACGAGATGTTTGAGGTACATAAATCCATCATAAATTAGTGTGATGATCATAACTAATAGAATACGAAGTTATTGTTAAGATCACTATAAGTATATTGAAATATTGAAATGGAGAATGTAGAGTATGATTTTTCTAGAAATAGAAAAGATATATTGTTGTTGACTTCTATTTGTTTCATGGTACAGGTCATGTATTTGCCACCGAATGTGACTGCACTCATCCAGCCGATGGATCAAGGGGTCATCGAGAAAATGAAAAAGCTGTACAGAGGAAAGATTTTAAGGGAACTACTTTTAAAGGAAGACGAAGAATCAGTTAGGGATTTTATACGAGGTCTGAATATGACTGATTGTTGTCTGAAGATCGCAAGCGCTTGGGCTTCTCTGACACAGCAGAATTTGAGAAACGCATGGCATAAGCTACTACAAAACCGATCAACAATTTTCAATGAAGTTCAACCGGAAAATCGTGACCAAGTTCAAGACATATTAAACGTATTGAATAGAGTTCCTGGCTTTGAAGACTGCACCGCTGACCAAGCATCAGAGTGGCTGAATGCCGATGCCAACTGCGGATGGCAAATATTGAATGACAATGACATAATCCAAAGGTATAAGGTCCATTGTGAAAAAAAGTCAGCCAAGTCAGGACATACCCAATCTTTTCGACAATCACTCGGTAAATAATTCAATAAAATAATAAATTTTTCCTCATTATTCAGTATTTCATCGATTTTTCTTTTCAGGGTCCAAGGTGACGAAGAGAATTCACCCAATTCTGACATAGACGACGATTACAAATCAGACGAAGAAGCAGGTCATGATAATTCAACAGCTATCGAACCTTCAGCAATAGAGGCACTTGCTGCTATTTCGACCTTTCAGAGGTGGTTCCAAGCACGTTGGGAATGCCAAGCACATCATGCAATGGAGTTAGAAGAGATGCGACAAATAACAGCTGAAATAATATGGGAGTCTAAACATTGACAGAAGCTGCTGGGCATGTGAAAAATTCGCATGTAGATGATAAATTTTGGCAATGAAATATACTGATACGTAAACAAGGAATAGAAAAAAATTTGTCTGTTCTTTATTTTCCCCTTTATATATGTATCCGCATCCTTTGGCACTTAGGATAGCTCAGAATCCAAAGGGAAATCCAAATTCTCGTTTTTTAATCTAACAATCCTAGTTCTCTTTAGAAAGTATTTACCACAAGAAAAGTAGCTCATAATTTTCCATCTACTACGACTAAATTATTTAACAATCAGGCTTCCTAAGGATACACACTTGATAGAAAAACCTTTTACAGATTTAATTTGTCAACTGACTTCTGATTAATACGTAATGTAGAAGTGTAACTTAATATTTTCCATAATAAACAGACAAAGATGAATAATGTACTGTATATAGCAAAGGTGAAAATTTGTAGGCATGTGCTACGGCCCTGGGCCAAGAAATTCGCATAGGGCCCAATCCTTACATATCACGTCCCTGAGTGCTATTCGTTGATTGGCTGTTGAGCGTAGCTCGCGTCACGCCTCTTGTGGACTATAAAAGAGGTTCTGAAATACGGACTTGGACTATAAGGGAGGTTTTACTGTATTTCAGTTGATTTCTGAGAAGCACGATACTAATACACTGACTTATTGGATGCGCGAATGGTTGCGTTCTGGTGGGTCATGTCCGAAACAAGTAGTCACAGATTACTCACTGGCTCTCCTGAATGCGACTTCTCTCGCGTTCAACAATAGCGATCTCAAGACTTATGTCGAGAATTGTATCGTCTTTGATAGTACCTTATCATCTATGCATATACAACGCCCTCGATGCCTCATCCGGATTGACATCGCACATCTAATCAAATTAGTTGCGCGGTGGAGTTGCTTTAATCATGAGTCTCTTGGTAAAAAAGACTTTTATCTGCGCTGTGTCGGACTTTTGTGTTCGTGCACAAAAATTGCTGAGTTCAGAGAAATATGCACCGATATCCTATCAGTAGCTTTTTCTACTCACGAAAATATTGACGATAAAGAAAGTCATTGCTTTGCTGCCCAGAATAGAATTATGAATCGTATCAAAAATTATGATCTTCCTATCGATACGCTAAAAAATGCCGAGAACGCTGAACCTGATTTGCTAGAACGTTTTGATGACTTCGACAACGAAATCACGTTAGAATCGAGCATTGCCATCGATGCAATTCTGAAAAAAATCGAAATGGACAGTACTGATAACTTCAAGCAAGGTCGGATTAACCCGTACTATTGCGCTGATTTTGGTTATCGTCTTTTGAAATTGTCCAGACAATTCGTGCTCTGGACAGCCGTGATGACAGCCAATGATCAACAATACTCTACTGTCGTAGACATGGGAGATTCACGTGTGGCTAGTTCGGCTCGAAGTGAAGAATACTTTCGTGAACTTAAGGGAAGACCCTACAGAAACTGAGAACTTGCACATTTTTTTTATATTTAAAATTATTGATAGGCCTTGTGAAACTGTGCTCTGAATCTAAGAAATTCTCACCTTGAGCTTCTAGATTACTTGAGTAATATAGAAGTTACGCAACGTTTAAGGGCTAAAAGATACTGAACTTCAAAATGCTTCCTGCGTCATAATCTTATCCTGATCATACTAATATTTGACTGGGGCTTTCGGTACACTTAGGCGAAGAAAAGTATGTAACGGATTTGAGATTGAATGACTGGTTTTTTTTTACCAGAATTTTAAACTTGTATTTTTCAATTTTTCACATTTTTCATGTTATATGGATTTTGAAAACTATGTTCCTTTTACAATATAAAGAATTCCCTACATACTTTTGTGTATTAGGTATGCATGAATCTACACTGCGAAGGAGAAGTTGATCGGAGCAGAACTATGACGCAAGGAACATTTAGCGTAGCTGAAAATGTAGTTTTGAGTAAATCGCCTTTTAATGAAAACTGGTACAAATTAAATAAATTTTCAAAATATATGGTCTAAAATAATTCGAAACGTCATGTCATCAAACTTTTTCATTGAGGCATCTCTCATTTTCTATTTCTTCTGCTGCGGCATCTTGGACCGCAGATCTTCTTCGCCCTGCGTTTCCAGATTCAACATCATATAAAAGAAAATTAAAAACGTTGATCGTTGAATTTGTAGTCCAGTCCTTTTTTATCTTCAAGACTTTACCTTGCGGCTCCATCAATTTGGTCGTAGCAGCATATTCTATCGTGCTGCGTTCTGCAATTTACTATTGTGGTTCTCAGAAAATCTTGGTGCTGATTTTTAATACTCATTTATCTCTGGCTATTGCTTTAGACTTTTTTCATGTGTGCACCTATTTAGCAGCTCGTCACTGACTAATCTCTCATAAAAAGGCATTAGTTTCCCATTTATTGGGGATTTTTGATCTGGCGGTTGATAATTTTTCAGCGTAGCCGTATTGGCTTTCTTCGTTTCAGTGCGATTTGTTATGTTTCACAAGGTTTCTTTCTGTTTCACATAATAGCTGTCTTACAGAAGGTATTTTCAAAACAAAAAAAAAAGGTTGAGGAAAAAATTTTATATTTCCAGCGCTCCAGCTCGTTATTGCATTTTGGAGTCCTGTGGTACCCATCCTTTTGGCCACGTAGTTCATACTTGGACTTAATATTTTATGAAACTCAGATTTAATGATATTTTCAATAGCTTGGTAAGATTCTAGAACTTTATTACGGAAGAAACAAATTTTTTTAAAAATTTATTATCAATTTTATCAATAAAATCAGCTGCCTGTGAACTAAAAAAAATCGAAGGGCTTTGAATATTTCTCACAAGGTAAGGACAGGCCTCTGGAGTATATTTCCGGTAAAAACGGAAAATCGATTTTTTGAACGATTTCGGTCAAAATCTCTGTAGAGTCTTCCCTTAAACATTTAGTTTTCACGAAGGGAAAGGCTATCAGAATGGACAAGTACCTCGTTATTCACCTCAGATCTTTGGAGGGAATAAATAAATTGTTAAATGCCCCAGGAAAAGATTCTAGAAAGGACGATCCGAAAATCGTACACATAACGCCTCAATTACTAGACCCTTTAACCGAATCACCCCAGCTCACAGACAAATTTGTTGATAGTCTTGAACCCTCGGAGATGTTCTCTTTCGTAGAAGTTGAGCATCTTGTCAGCGATCCGATGCAGTCAGCAAATGATAATACGCATAACCAGTCTCTCATCAGTCTCATCTGTAATTCGGAAGACTCGATAAGAGACCTAACAAAAATTTCATCCGAATCGCGGGATACTACTGTTTCCAGTGTTGCCGCTGAAACATTCTTTCTTGGTGAGACCGAAGATTGGAAAGGTCTGAACAAAAACGCAATTCCAATTAAAGCCAATGTACCAGGCACAGCAAAAAAACGAGGCAAATATCTCACTGCATGTCCTGATATCGAGATTATTCACAAACGGCCGAAATTTGCCTCAATGCTGCCTTTGCTTGCAAACGGAACTTCGTTAAAGCCAATCAAAATCGATAATAAAATCGTTGAGGTACGTAACACGTGTGCGTTCGACGCTACTGCTCAAAGCATGTCAGCTGCATGCCATGATTTTGCGTCATATTCCGAATATCTGGCGAACTGTAAAATCGGTTTTACCGAATTTGTTCAGACCTTATCGACGACGGGAGTAACGGCTAAACTGTATAAAGAGCGAGGATGTCTTTTAAGTACCACGAAAGCAATAAAGGATGGAATATTGGATTGCCAAATTAATATTGCATACTTATAGGAAAAATTCATCCTTCGTGATGTGCCATCCCTTGAAAAAACAATTCGATGCGGCGATTGCCAATTAGATAACTCAAAGATTATACCGGTGCTTCATCTCAATCCAATTGCAATGTATAAACGTGGAATGACAGGTCTGCAAGAAGCTGTAAATGAGACTTGTAGACTCAGGGGTACAAGCACGTGCTTTCGATGCAAGAGTACCGACATTATAAAAGGCTTTTCGGGAGGTAGTCACTTGATCCTCAATATCGAGGATGTTGGAAATCCTCTCCTTGCGGCTCGGCACGGTTATCCAAATTGCAGGAGACAATTTACTCTCGAAGAAATACCAGACAAGCTAGCTTACGACGGCTACATTTACAAATTTGTTTCCGCAATTATCTACATTAGCGAGCATTATTTCGCGATTGTCAAAAGAGTTACTGGCAAGTGGGGAGAACTTAACGATCTGCAACAACGTCCTAGGGCAGTCACTGCTCGAACCCTACTACAAAAACATAATATCCACGAGCTTTTTTATGTCCGTGTTCAGAAGACAGTCAAATCGACGTCCGACTGAAAATCTTTCTATCCTGTCAACTCCGTTATGTAACATGACGGTTTCGGATCAGTTACAATGCACTGCGAAAAAAATAGAACAGAAGAGCAGAAAAAAGAAAGACGAAGTAAAAACATTTGAAAAAAATTGGATAAATAAAACCAAATTTTTTTGCAAATGTGCCATGATATAAAAAAAATATGTATCGAAATTAAAATATCAAAAAAATACAAAAAAAATACAAAAAATACAAAATACAAAAAAAATTATAAAATGAAAAAATACAAAAAAAAAATACATAAAATACAAAATCCAAAAAAAAAATTATAAAATTAAAAAACAAAAAAAAAAAGTGGAACCGGTTTTCCGTCACGTCCTCGTCGTCGGTTTTGGGTAACGCTGAGAACGGAATTTTGATGCAGCGGTCTGCCTTGTTGATAGCCATCAATTGTATATATACAGCAGTGTTTCTAGGACGACTGCAATCATATTAATCGTAACTAACAGGATCAAATTGAATATTTACAGCCAAAAATCATCTGTTCAAAATACCGTAATTCAGGTAACTTTTATCGAACTTGCCGTTGGATCAAATGCCTGTATCAGATTTCTTGCTGTAATTATGTGGTAATGTTTAGAACTCTAAATTCATTTCGAGATGCCAGCCACAAACGTCAGGATTATTGAAATGTAAAATGTAAATTGCTTCAACAGACTACCAACGAATTGAGACCTGTAGCTCGGTACTACAAACAACTAAAAACGAATTTATGGACTCTTGGGGTGAAAAACCGTGTTTTTATCAATTTTTGAGCAGCTACAAAAGAAATCGAGAGTACTACAAACAACTACAAACGATTCTATTGACTCTGGGGGTGAAAACCCGTCTTTATCTGTATTTTGGAGAAACTACAAACGAAATTAAGAGTACTACAAACAACTACAAACGATTTTATGGACTTGAAAGGTAAAAAACCGTCTTCATCTCGATTCTTGAGCAACTACAAACGAAATTAAGACTACTACAAACGATTTTGTGGACTCTGGGGGTGAAAAAACGTATTTGAAATAATTTTGGAGCCACTACAAACGAAATTAAGAGTACTACAAACAACTACAAACGATTTTATGGACTTGAAAGGTAAAAAACCGTCTTCATCTCGATTCTTGAGCAACTACAAACGAAATTAAGAGTACTACAAACGATTTTATGGACTCTGGGGGTGAAAAACCGTATTTGAAATAATTTTGGAGCAACTACAAACGAAATTAAGACTACTACAAACGATTTTGTGGACTCTGGGGGTGAAAAAACGTATTTGAAATAATTTTGGAGCAACTACAAACGAAATTAAGAGTACTACAAACGATTTTATGGACTCTGGGGGTGAAAAACCGTATTTGAAATAATTTTGGAGCAACTACAAACGAAATTAAGAGTACTACAAACAACTACAAACGATTTTGTGGACTCTGGGGGTTAAAAACAGTTTTTAGGTGATTTTTTTTTCATTTTTTTTTTTTTTTTTCCTCCCGCGACAACTATCGAACTACAAACGGAAATAAATCAACTACAATCAACTACAAACGATTCTGTATACGAAAAAAAATTGAAATCAATTTTTTCTCAAACTCGGGGGACGCCATTTTTTCAAGTGCCTATAACTTTTTTTTTAGGCAACTACAAACAAAATGGTTTTCACTACAATCAACTACATACGAAAATCTTTCAGAATTATAAAAATCAATTTGATTGGTGCAAGTCGGGGGCCAGGTTCACATAGGTGAAGCTTTACAGTCCGCTGAAATACAGTGTGCCAGGTTGTCTTTTTGTTTTAGTACGTCGGCGTGTGTCTCTGTGATGTTTTTATTGTAAGTCAAAGGCAGGAAATCTACATCTACGAGAAATTGATAGTAGGGGGGTGTGTTTTCCAGATTTTGTTCGGTAGAAGTTCCGGCTAGTCTGTCGCGTGAGACTTCTCGTTTCTTTACATCTAGCCTAGTATGTGTTACTGCTGACTCCGAGTCCGTTGTTGTATTTGTGCTAGGGAGTTTTTTATAAACTCTTTTGCGTATATACGGTGCAGATCCTGGCCTATTATCTTTCGACGTTCCGGGTTGAGGATCGGGTAGTTTGCTCCGCTCCTCTTTGCTACGGTCCGTACGTATGTGCGGGGCTTTTCGTTTTATATCGGGGGTCGCGTCTGTAATTTGTTTGCGAATATTTTTGTGAGCTCTTTGGCCCGAGTTAGATGAGGTTGTAATAATGCGCTTACGACGGGTGTGTACCTGAATGTCTGAGTCATTCGTAGAGTCTGAGCTATCGTCTGCGTTCGGTTTGTGTCGCGGTGCCGGGTTACCTGAAGATTGTGTATCGCGATGTCGTTTATTCGTTTTCTTCGAGCTCAGGTAGGTCTCTGGGGAGTTTGTTTGTTTATCGTCGTTTTCTTCTAGAGGTGTCGAGTCGTGAGTGGATTCGGATAGGTGGGTTAGTTCTTTCTTTCGTGGGGCAGGGTTATTAGAGGAGTCGGTAGTCCTTAGTCTTTTAGCGGGTTTAGATTTTTGATTGATAATTTCAACGTCTGAGCTGTCCGAAAGGTCTGATGTTGCCATGGTTGGCGTTTGCTGCGCCTTAGTTCTTTTAGTTGGGGCAGGGTTAGTGGATTCGTCAGTGGTTTGTCGGGGGCGTCTCGGGAATTGATGTGCTAGTTTTTTCTTTTTGTTAGTTTCCTCTGAGGGTTCTGTATCGGTTCTAAGGCGTTTTGAATCAAGAGGTAGGATCTGGATCGGGTTAGGTGGAGGGTTTCTAGATAGCGCGTCTGCGTTGGAATTCATTTTACCTTTTTTGTAAATAATGTTGTAAGAATATTCGTCGAGTGTCAGGCGCCATCGTAGCAGTCGCGAAGTTGGGTCTTTGACATTATTTATCCAGACTAATGGTCTGTGATCCGTGACAAGTGTAAATGTGCGTCCGTAAAGGTATGGTCGAAAGTGTTTCACCGCGAAGATAATTGCTAGCAGTTCTTTGTCAATTGTCGAGTAGTTGACTTCTGCTTTTTCGAGAGATCTTGAGGCGTATGCGATGGGTAGGTCTTCGCCGATTTTGCCTTGGCTAAGAATCGCGCCTACAGCGCAGTTTGAGGCATCAGTTGTTAATACGAATGGTTTTTCAAAGTCCGGGTATTGTAAGATAGGTTCATCGCAAAGGCTATCTCGTAAGATCTCGAACGCGGCTTGGTGTTCGGACGTCCACAGGAATGGAGTGTTTTTCTTTAGTAGGTTATTTATGGGCTTCGCGATTTTTGATAAGTTGGGTATGAATCTTTGGCAATAGCCGATTAATCCTAGAAATTGTTTAATTTGTTTAGGATTTGTAGGTACGGGATAGTCTTTTACGGCTGCTATTTTGTTTGGGTCCGGTTTTACTCCGTCTTTCGTGATTACGTGGCCTAGGTATGCTACTTCTTTACGCAGGAATTCACATTTGTCGGGCTGAAGCGTTAGTCCGGCATTGGATAATCGTTCCATAAGTTTTTTGAATTTGACCGCATGTTCTTCTAAAGACCTCGCATAGATTACAATGTCGTCCAAATAGACGAAAACTTCGTTGCCTAGGAGTCCAGAAAGTACCTGATCCATTAGGCGTTGGAAGGTCGAGGGTGCATTTTTCAGCCCAAAGGGCATTCTGTTATATTCATAATGGCCATGCAGAGTTGAAAAGGCCGTTTTTGGACTGTGGTCAGGGTGCATTGGTATCTGGTGGAAACCTGACGCCAAGTCGAATTTAGAGAAGTATTTGGCGGACCCTAATTGATCTAAGATGTCTGTTATGTTGGGGAGAGGATAGGCGTCACCGATAGTTTTTTCGTTAAGTTTGCGGAAGTCTATGACCATGCGCCATTTCTTATTGCCGGTGGCGTCTACTTTCTTGGGCACTATCCAAACCGGCGAGTTGTATGGTGAGGAAGAGTGTTTAATAATATTTTGATCGAGGAGTTTGTTGACTTGCCTATCTATCTCTTCTTTGTGAATCTGAGGATATCTGTACTGTTTTGTGTGAATTGGGATGTCATCTGTGGTTGGGATAGTGTGGCTAACTAGTTGCGTATGTTTCAAAGATCGAACGAGCCCGAAGGGCGAAGTTCGATCAGAATTATATGAGCGCCTCGTTCGAAGAGATTACAATTGTAGTACCCCCCGTGTCCACTAGATGTCACAACGTTTAGAGTGAGTTAGAAAGAACGAACTCGTCGCCCGTCTATCGTACCGCGTCTATGGTACGCGCCTCGTGGTACTGCGTCATAATTTTAGAGTATCTTCTTCCCTTAAAAAAAAATAAAAATTTTTTGCGACAACTTGTTTGCCCATGGGTGGGGTATTGTATAAATTTTAAACACAATTTTTGGGAAGGGTTGTAATCTCTTCGAACGAGGCGCTCATATAATTCTGATCGAACTTCGCCCTTCGGGCTCGTTCGATCTTTGAATTATATTTCGCGCCTCGTTCTCGAGATTACAATTGTAGTTGTTCAGAGATTGCAAAAGTTTTTTTTTTTTTTTTTTTTTTCAAGTTTTTATTATAATATGTAATGACTGATGTACTTAATACAATAACGCCCTTTCCTTTTTTTTTTTTTGGTTTTCACCTAATACTTTAATTATCACAAAGAAAGGGTCTTCTTAATCACTAATTTCTTAACACTGTTAATGCAAAATCCTGACAATTTTGGTTGACTGGGCAATTATACACCTTTGCAAACGTTTCCGATTTATCGGACCATCCTGCCGTTTTACGAATGGTATCGATGTTTACCCCTTTCGCAAATGCCAGGGAGGTTGCCGCATGTCTCGTTGAATGAGCGCTAAAAATTGAGACATCTATTCCGCTTTTTCCCAATACTCTTTTCAACCAATGACCAATGGTCTGACTCGAAACTGCTTTAAATGGTTTCCTGGTTGATATAAAGAGTTTCTTTTCGTTACCTCTGAATGCCTCAGATGCTTTTAAGTATCTAGCCAGAGTTGTTAACACGCACAATTCCGGTTTTTCTTTATACGCCGGAATGATTAAATTCGGTTGTAACCTCCCTGGTCCAGATGTCTTAATTTGGTCTGGTATTCTTATTTCTAAACCATCTTTAACCTGAATAATATTGCTTATATCTATTTTCGTTAACGTCTGGGCTCTATGAGCCGTACATAGGGCTATTAACATAACCGTTTTTTCTGTTAAATCTATAAAAGATAGCTTTTCCAAAGGAAACAGCGTTTTTAAATATCTTAATACAACAGATACATCCCACGTAAAGCTATACTTTGGTTTTGGAGGTCTTAATTTCGATACTCCTTTCAGAAACCGAGTAATGGTAGGATCGTCTCCTATCTTATCCTTTGATAACAACGATATCGCCGATCTAATTGTGTTAAGCGTGCTATAACTAGCGTTCTCCTCATATTTCGTAGCTAAGAATTTTAGTACCATAACCGCCGTTGGCTCGAAAAACTCTTTTTCAGTGTTCTTATTGAAATCCCACCACTGTTTCAACGCATTCTCATATTGTTTTCTGGTAGAATCTGATAACGAAGCTAGTACGATGTCGATCGCTTCCTCCGGTACCTGTTTATTTATGAATGCTTTCCTGAGACTATGCCCACCAATAAACTCAGGTCTCTCCACCTGGGATGACTCCGCGCTCTACAAGGAGATAATAGAAGATTATACTTAGGCTTCAAGGTTAATATATCGGTTACAAGTAACGAGTTTAATAACGGGAACCAAGGTTGGTTTGGCCAGTCAGGCACCACAATAATTCCCGTAGCCCTATCGCTCTTTATTTTTGCTAACGTTCTTAAGATTAGCGAGAATGGCGGAAAAGCATAAAATTTCAGATCCTTCCAGTTAACCGTAAATGCATCAACAACTTCCGTTTCTGGTTCCGGATACCAAGAGAAAAACCTCTTGCATTTAGCATTTGCTTTTCTCGCAAACATATCTATTGTTGGTCTACCGAACCTTTGCGCGATCACATTAAAGGTGTTCTGTGATATTTCCCACTCAGTATCAAGATTTTTTATCCTTGATAATGCGTCCGCCTCCACATTATCCTTCGACGCTATATATGCTGCATGTAAGAAAATGTCTCTATCCTCAGCCCAACGCCAAATCTTTTGAGCTAGTAGGTTATATTTAAGATATTTGATACCTCCCATCTTATTAACATACGAGATCGCTGTGGTATTATCTATCCGCAGAAGGATCTGACAATTTTGAACTTCTTTCGCCAATTGCTCCAACGCTATTTTTACGACATATAACTCCTTATAGTTTATATGCCATTTTTCTTGGTTTTCTTTCCAATGTCCAAATAATTTATTTTTTCCCATTACAGCGCCCCAACCTGTGTTTGAAGCATCTGTGTAAATAGTTAATTGAAAATTGCCCGTTTTTATTTTGCAACGTCCAGACTTCAATTTTTTACACCACCAATCTAAGTCTGCTCCGATGGATGTCGGTACGGGTATTCTTTTTTCATAATCAAACCCGTTTTTTACTAGTGCCAGTTGCTTTTCCCTTTCTAGACTTTTTGTGTATGCCCAACTGTATTCGACTGCGGGGCATGCTGCTATTAATTTCCCTATCAACATGGCTAGCTCTCTAATTTTGCAGTTTGTCTTTCTCTTAAGCTCAATAATTTGCCTCGCTATCCTCTCTCTTTTTTCTGGTGTTAGCTCTATACAATAATTGACAGAGTCAATTATAAATCCTAGGAATTTACATACTGTCTTTGGTGTAAGGCAACTCTTTTTTCTATTTATGATAAAACCCACGGTCTCTAACAGCTTAATCGTCTCTTTTGCATTTTGTTGACATTCTGACTCAGAATTTGCGATACATAAAATATCGTCCAAGTAAATAACCGACACTAACCCTTTCCTTCGAAGAATGCTTGTTATGGGCTTTAAGATTTTTGTAAATACATACGGTGCCGAGCAGAGACCGAACGGTAGACAATTAAACTGATATAACTGGCCTTGAAATTCGAATCTCAAATATTTCCGATATTTGTTGTATATTGGGACTAAATAATATGCATCAAGCAAATCAATCGAGCACATGAAGCTACCTGGGGCCAAAAGCCTCACTGCCGTTCGCATATCTTCCATTTTAAAATGACTTGGGCAAATAAATTCATTTAATCTTTTTAAATTCAAAATAAATCTGTAAGACCCGTCAGGCTTTGGTACTAAAAAATAACTCGATACAAATTGACCTGATTCTGGCACGCATGCTTCTACTGCCCCTTTTCTCAACAACTTCTTAATTGCAGTCTTGTAATTTTGTAATTCTGATTGGGCTATAATCGTCCGTGGGGTCTTATGTTGCACCACTTCTTCAGCAAAATTCAGCTTATATCCTGAAATGCAACTTAAAACAAACTCGTTACTTGTAACCTTGAGCCATTCAGATACAAAATCTTTTAGTCTGCCTGCGGATACGCTTACATCTTCTTCTATCTCGGCGGATTCCTCGTCTTCCCTCCTCTCTGAGGTTGAGACTTTGTGTTGAAAAATTGACGTTTGCTTCGGAAGAAGCCTCTCGACCCGCCCTGGGGATTGCTCGCCTGACTGGGATAGGGTCCTCTTCCCTGCAGGCGCTTCAGGTTTAAATGACCTCTGGTCGAGTTCTGGAAGGGCTTTGCTGTCGGCTGATTTTTGATATTTTGCGACAGCTTATCCAGTGCGTTCAGCTCCTTTATCTTCTCGCCTGCGCCTTTTCCAAACAACAATTCGTCTGGTTTTGTTTTTTCGAGCACGTCGCTGACCTGCTTTCTTAGGCCAGGAGTAATGACCTTCCTCCGCGATACTGATTGTTGATAAAAAGCCTGGATTATCAATTGAGCCGAGTCACTGAGCCATTCTGTGAAGGTTACAATATCGAAGCCCTCTTCGTCTCTCAGCAGCACCGAGATCGCTGCCCCTAGCGGCATTAATGCCGCGCTTAATAATTTTTGAGAATCGGACATCGCCTTGTCTCTCTTAGATACCGATTCTGACATTATTATTTCAATTTCCGGGTTGATCCTCGGTGCGTCGAAACCTTCCAATCGTTCGTATTTTTTGATTAGCTCTTCTCTCTTTTCCTTTTTTATTCCATTGGAACACCAATGAGCCCATCTTTTCCTTATCGATGAATGTAAATCGACACTTGATGCTTCGGACGCCAACGGGTCGTCCCCTAGAACGTCTAGCATTTGCTGACACACAGGACTCTCCTCTGAGGGCTTTCCTTCGGTCTTTCCGGACGGCTCCTCGTTTTCTTTTTCCTCTCCTACGACTTCGGCTTCTTCTGTTAAAATATATACAACATATGCAATATATACCTTTTTTTTTTTTTTTTTTCAATCTGTTTGTTTTGTTTCTCGTCTGATTTGATCATGGGAAACATATTAATTTTTTTTTTTTTTATCTTCTTGCCCCTAGGGTCAAAGAATTCCTCAGACATAACCTCTGATATGTCTTGCCGCTCGTGCAAGCTCATCAGGGTGCTCTGATCTGTTTTGCCGCTCGTGCAAACTCATCAGGCGTTTCTCTGACATGTCTTGCCGCCCGTGCAAGCTCGTCAGGCTTTTCTCTGATATGTCTTGCCGCTCGTGCAAGCTCATCAGGAATCGTTCCGACCTGTCTTGCCGCCCGTGCAAGCTCATCGGACATTTTTTTTTTTTTTGTCTTTACCTTTACCTTCTGATTTTTCGCTCTCTACCCCATCTCCGTCATCGCCGCTATCCTCGACCGGCTCGCCGCCATCGCCGCTATCCTCGACCGGCTCGCCGCCATCTTGATCGCTGACCTCCTGTTCTTTCAATTCCTTTAATTTGGTCTGCATCTCTTTCATACGCTTTGCCATCTCTAATAAGATGTTTTCTCTCTCTCTACTTCTTTTCGGCATCTTTTTTCTGCAAACTCTCTTTTATTTCCGCAAAAAAAACTAAACTAACTTGACCACAACTCACTCACACGTGTGCTCTCCAGTGCACAACGAAAGAATATGACGCAGTACCACGAGGCGCGTACCATAGACGCGGTACGATAGACGGGCGACGAGTTCGTTCTTTCTAACTCACTCTAAACGTTGTGACATCTAGTGGACACGGGGGGTACTACAATTGTAATCTCGAGAACGAGGCGCGAAATATAATTTAAGTTGTCGCCCGGTAAAAAGAAGAGGTGGTTAAATTGTATAGCAAGGTCGGTTATCGATTGTTTTTCTTCGTTATTTAGATGGTCTAGTCGGAGGTTTTCTATAAGCGTGTGGAGACGTTTTGAGTTATGGTCAGGGGAGAAGTGAAGCGTGCGGAAATTGTCATTAGTATTAGTTTCGCGAGCTTTAGTTAATAGGATTGATTGGACGTTGGCGAGTTTTGCATCGGTCAGCTGGGTTCTTGTGTCCTCGAGTTCGTTGACTTCTTCTAAGGTTACTACGGGTCTCTTTATCTCGACAGCTGACTCGCTGGACTTAATCGCGTAAGCATATGCTAGGCCGTTTCTGTTCGTGACTAAGGCCTTGCCAAGAAAAATATTGGGACCAAGGTCTATATTATCAATGAACCCTGTTTTTAAGGTTGGGTTGGCTACTTTCATTGATATTACCGTACCGGTTCGCGGAGGAATGGATATAATGTTTTCGTCTAGTATTTTTAGTGTTTTACAGTTATCCGTTGTCACTGTACCATTTCCAAACGAAATCGTGGCATTTTCGTTGTATAAAAATTTCGTCCCCAAAATACCATCTTCCTTTATTGGGAAGGAATTATCAACTAGGTGAAAAACGTGCCAACTATTGCCGATCTGTACGTTAACGCTTCCCAGAGTTTCTACAGTACCGTCCGTTGTGCCGGTTATCTGGGTTTTATCTGTCACGGTATAGTGTACGTTCGGTTTGACTGCGTTAAGTTTCATTATGTTTATGTCGGCTCCGGTGTCGATCAAGAGTGTGCTTGTCTGTTTTTCAAGTTGGGGTGTGTGTAGGTGTATCTTAGGTGTTTGTGTTACCGCTGTTGTGAGAATGCGAGATGTTCTCGTATTATTGTTTGAGGATTTGTAGCGAAGTGGGATAACACCTGTATTTCTGGAATGGAGTTGGTCATTTTTAAAACAGATTGTCGCTTCTTCGAGTCGTAGGAAATCGGCGCTCAAAAGGCCGTCTTCTCGTATGGGGAATTCGTCGCTTATTACGTGAAATACGTGGCAAGTTCCGGCAAATTCTAGATTAATGCTACCTAGTGTTTCCGTGTATCCCTCTGTTATTCCCGAAATGTAGCGTTTATTTCTTGGTTCGAAATGAGTGTCTGAAGTGATGGTCCTTCGTTTTATTAGGTTTAAATTTGCACCGGTGTCTACTATTAGTGTTCCGGTATTGCCAATAATCTGCGGTGATTGAATTGTAATGGTTGGTGATTCCAGGAGAATCCTTTCAACGTGTTCGGACGCTTTTTTAGAGTTCGGGGCGTTGGCGCGTCCGTGTGGTCCCGTTACTCGTTTGAATGTAGTGATTCTACTGGAAAGTTGTTAGTATTTGCGAAATTTGTATTTGTATAATTTACGCGTGCGTATCTTGGTTGTTCAAAGTTGAATCTATTTCGGTTTTCGTTAGGTTGGTTTGGTCGTTGACCGGAGTTGTTATGTTGAGGTCTGTTTCGTATCTGAGATTGTTGGGCGTATGTTGGAGTGTTTGGTTGGTGGAATGAAGGATTTTGGGTTGTCTGTCGGTTTTGATAGTTTCGCGTGCGGCACCCTTGGATTGTATGCCCTTTACGTTTACAATATGTACAAGACAAATTATCGGTACGCTCTCGTAATCTACAGTTATCTAACGAGTGCCCGACACGCTTGCAAAACCTACAGTTCAGCGACGGGTCGTGAGGCGGTGTTTGTTTTGTGTTACTACTACGGTTTTGAACCGGTTCATCGGTTTTTGAACTGTTTTGGTACCGTTTCGTATCGCTCGGTGTCTGCGATTGTAATTTTTGCCTTTCTAATACTATTCTTTCCGCGCTCACCGCCTTATCGACTGCCGCTCGCAGCGTGTTTGGCTTCTCGGTTAACACCCTTTGTTCTAGCGCGTCACATAGACCTTTTATAAAGGCGCGTAAGGCGTTATCTTCAACGTTCTTTATCAGTATAGTCGCATGTTCGGCGGTTTCTTTCGAATCTATAATGTCAATGGCCGTATCTACAAGTTCTTCTATTCTAGTTCCGTATTCTAATGCGGTCTCATTTTTCTCTTGACGTGCACACGCTATAGCACATTGCACGTCTGATAGTTTTTGTTTCGGTTCAAACGCGCGTTTTAAATTATCTATAATTGGTTTTAGTGTCTGGAGGCTATCTCACGGGAGTGCTCTTTCTGCATGGCCTTCGATTTTCGATCGTACAAGTACAGCAAATAGGAGTGAATCTCGCGGATCTATTAGTATTCTTGCGTTTTCAACTTTCCGAAGGAAAGATTTTACTGTAATGTTTGATCCGTCGAAAGTTGGGATCAGTGTAGCCGCCACTTTCAATGGTAGAAATTTCGTCTCTGGGTCGGACATGATTTTCGACAAGGTTTACGACTTATTTTAATGGTATACGTATATTAAGTTAGCTTACGTTTTGGAAATTCTGGTAAGTACGATGAGAGTGATTATTCTTGGCATATCTCTGAAGTGGTGATCGTTGGTGGAGAGATGACGATTCTGGATCTGGTTGTCAGGCGATAGTATTGGTGATATCGGCGTCTTGAAGTCGTCACCGGGCTTCGTCGTTGGAGCGAGTTCGCTCTTTGTTGGGCGAGGTGCCTTTGAGGTTCGGTTTCGGTTGATTGATAGTCTTGGCAGATCTTGTGATTGCCAATTATCGCCAGGTTGATAATGGCGGTTTCGTAGCTCACACTTTTTGGGTGTATGAGTGATTGGCGTAGCACTAGTTATAACGTGCAGTATAGACGAACTTCGTTACGTTTTGTCCGTAATTTGGTTAACAGTTCACAAAACGTGTGTTACTCGTCGTTTCACTGTTTGATATCACAATTTGTTGAGTTAGCTGGTTTATATTTTTGTGGTAGTTCGTTCACTTTTGATATACCCTCAGTAACAGGGGGACCACCGCTGCCACCAGTGTTATGTCTATTAATTGGGTTAGGTCCCCTGTTCAATATATAAAGATATACCTGAGGAGTATGAGGGTAAACGATCGTGATAGTCATTATAATCAAACTTAAATCTTTATCTCTAATGGTTGGCGTTGTCTCCTGTATGGAGGTTAGTAATGGAGTGAAGTTAGAGGGAAAGGTAGACAGTGGCTATGGGAATAAGATAGAAGGATTATAGCTGACTCGCTGCATTTGGCAGTGCCGTGTGCAGCAAGTATCTTGTCGGGACGTTAGGACAGGATGCGGACGATCGGGTAACAGGTAGATAGACAGAGTAGAGATGTAGAGGAACAGGGGGATAGAGGTAAGTGAGGGGAGAGCGTACGGGTGGTGACACCCGGACGTAACATTTACCTCAAAAGTTTCTTTGTCACGAAAAAAAATTCCCTCAAAATTTCAGCTCGATATCTCAAAAATTTAGTTGGCGCAAGGAGGGGTCCCCTTTCCCATTTAAAATACATGTAAAGAATTTTTTTGTCTTATTTCTAAAATAAATGGGTGTACATTTTTTTTTTCCGGATTTTCGTTTCCGTAATCTTGTAGGAAATTAAATGCTCTACAAAATTGGTTCTTCAATTATAAAAAAAAAAAAATTTCATAATAATTTTATCATATAAAGTTATATCAAATCATACACTGAGAAAAAAATCTGGTTGATTTGAACAAAATCTGGTTGACTTAACTAAACCCGGCTGTTGCGGGCGGGGAAACGCCGCTTCAGTTGATTCAACTAAAAATGTAATCACTTCTCGACGCTGCCTACGATTGAACGAAACAATTAACCATTTAGACCAACAATAGATTGGTTTGATCAACTAAGTATACGATTCGACATATTGAATTACAATACCAACCATGCGAATAATATGTTGATTCAACTATACAAACGTTGTGATAAATAAATGTGCTACAGAACGAAACTGTCACACGTATGCGCCAAAAACGATGTACTCGGATTGATTGATGATGTAATTGAAATAACTTTGAGGTGGAGTAGAATCAACACAGAACTGATAGAGGCAAAAAAACGAGTGTTCTAATCAAAATTCTAACTGGTAATTTTGACCCGACTGTTATTCCCATCAAATAAGTACGTAACGAAAATAAAAATACATTCGATTGAATCAGATAACTGTTTATTCCAACGGACTTAATACGTTCTTAGACTGACAAGAAATTATGAGATTGAAATATTTCTTTACTCCGATAATCGACATAATTTATTGGAACGGGTTGACGGATTTATATATTAGGAAAACATCGCATTATTTTGGCCGGGATTCGATCCGGGACCTACGCATTCGCTCGCATTACTAGTCGGACGCTCTACCGACTACGCTAAACTATTCGCTGAAATGCTTCATCATTTTTTCGGATTTATTTTGAACTTGGTGTTTGTCTTGATGATATCAGCGTTATAATGCAGCTGTAGACGTCTTAACTGACCATCCGAAGCCCAAATATCTTCCTAATGCATTTTTTCTCTAAAGTTCCGACAGTTCCGAAGGACCGCGCCATCTCTCAGACGAACTACGTAGTATTTCGACTCAAACAAATATTATGTTACGCTGACAAATCTTGTACTATCAAGTTTTGATTTGGCATAGAGTGAACCGCAATGAAGATCCAAATATTGAAGTATTCGTTTGACTGAAACAGTATTTAATTGCATCAAGTGCAAAAGTTATTTCACGTAAACTTCGAATGAGTATTGTCCCGCCAATTCCATAAGATTAAGATGTTTGATTCAATCCGCTCAAGTAATCGCACGAACCATACATTCATTCTTCGGAAACGACATTATGTCATTCGTGAACACATATATGTTCGAACATTCTTCCGACTTTCATCACTAGTTACTCGCGATGAACGGCTTGTTATTCAAATTTCACTCATTCTCATTTAAAGCAATGCCTCATCTGTTTGAATTCGATAATAGATAATGCAAAATTTGAACATATGTCTTGTATCACTTTAACCAAGGATTCAGTTCATTCAATCATTCAGATTATCACAGACAAATGGAAAAAACATTTGGATTAACTGTAGATCGGAAAAGTGGTAAAGTATTCTCGAAAAAATGGAATACTTCCATCAACTGAGCAGTGCTCTAATAAATCAAATGTATAATCATGCCAACTAATTGTTATTTATCGAATTCAACTATACAATGTTGTCGCTGCAACTGAACATTCAGTCGGATTGACTGTCGCTCAGTCACGTCAACTGAATATCCGTCAACCAAATTGATAATGTAGATTCAACCATATTTTTTTCTCAGTGTACGTAATTATATATGATTATACAGTGCGATTCTGTGGAAAGTTGGGAGCCGTGTGGGTAGTGCGACCGGCTACTCAATTTTCAGGGCAAGGGTAACCCGGCAGCCATGCACTTCGGCGTCAACTAACAGAGATTGAAGAATACGACAAACTAGATTTGGGCGCCAGACGTTATCACGTCACTCGAAAGACTATAAAAATATAATTTTGACGGCGGAAATTGCCAGCTAGCTTAGAATATGATCAATCATAAATAATGGTAGAGTGGGTGGGTTGCCAGATCAAATAATAGAATATTGATTACTTATTTGATTGATTTATTTTAATTTGCCAAGTAATTACGATAATTAATGAATGATATTCCGTATCATACGGGACGATATTTAACAAAATCCGTGTTTTCACGGGAAAAATCTATCACATGTCTCAGAATAATCGGTAATACGGGAATTTATACAATATCATGCTCAAGAAAATATAACAGAATAATATCAGAAACTTCACAGCAGTTAGGCTCGATGTAATATAATATAATTAATCATAGAGAAAAATCAGACTACAAATAAGTAAAGAAAATATATGAAAACAATACTCAATCGAGAAACTTACAGACAAAATAACAAATGTTTGCTTCTACGCTCGCTATAAGCACCAGGAAATCGTACGCGACAAGTCGTTCACTCAAGAAGAAAATAATATCATGCCAGAAAGAAAATGATATGACGGAGAAAATAGAAAAGAGACTACAAAGCAGAAATAAGCTATAAGAGAATCTACAACATGCTAGAAGACCAAATATAATCCACAATAATCAACTAATCACGAGTTTACTCGGGAATCCGTTTTTAATCAGAATAAAATACTACAAAAATACCGGGACGAAGTCTAAAAGACTTAACGAACCATAAACGTGACCTACGTCACAATACTCGTGGGCTACGCCACACTAGACACAATATAATATACAGAGCGATTCTGTGGAAAGTTGTAAGCCGTGTGGGTAGGCAACCCGCATATTTACCGAAACGGCAACGCTGTCGTAGGGACAGTCGAACGTCTGCATCTAGAGATGACGCAGCGGCAGCTTTCACGTCGTTTGGTCAGAATCAAGTGACAGAATGACATATTTGAGGTTGATCGTAATATAACTAGTAAGACAAAGGGAATCGATATTAATTCGTAAAAAAGTGGTAACGAATTAGCGAATTGATTGCAGATGTCGATTTCTGTTCATTTGCAACGTTATTTGGGTTTGAACAACCGTCGGGATGAAATTTATGAATCTAATTGTAACAAAGGTAACCAACAAATGTCAAACAATATTAATTCGTAATAAAGTCGTGATAAAGTTACGAATTGATCGCAGATTCTAAGTTATGTTTATTTGCGAAATTATTTACAAGCTAGCAGTTCCTCGGTGACGGACTGACTCGTTGCATCAATTCGACAACTACGGTCAGGAACACAGCGATGTAAATTCGATTCAACGAGCAATCTACGAGACATCTCTCACGGAGCAGACAAGACCCCAAATTTTTCCACCGCCTTATAAGTTTGAAAGCACAGTTTTGTGGAAATACTGCGCATAGTTCCAGAAGACGGTCAGAAGCTTATCTCGAAAGTTGCTCAAGAAGTCGGCATGTCGTCGTCACAACGCATTCGGTTTATTGTTATTGTACTACGTTTAATGAATAAAAAATGTTATTACATGATAGAAACTCATTGTAATGTAATCATTTTCACAAATATGCGACGCTTCATTCCACTCAGCTATCAAAGGCACAATTACGTTTATTTACAGAACAATACTTTCAATTAATTCATTCCTCGCTGAGACTTCTACAAGATTATCGGTAGGCAAATAGATCTACGTAGGTCTGTTTCGAAGCCAGGCTGACAGCATCGGCTGTAGGATTTCCGCAAGACTGTAATTTCAAACTTCTTAGGCGGTGAAGAAATTTGGAGTTTTGTCTGCTACGTCAAAGATGTTTCGTAGATTGCTCGTTGAATCGAATCTGCATCGCTGTGTTCCTGACCGTAGTTGTCGAAGTGATGCGACGAGTCAGTCCGTCATCGAGGAACTGCTAGCTTGTAAATAATTTCGCAAATGAACATAACTCAGAATTTGCGATCAATTCGTAACTTTATCACAATTTTATTACGAATTATCATCGCTTGACATTTGTTGGTTACCTTTATTAGAATGATTCATAAATTTCACCCCGAGGGTTGTTTGGACCCAAATAATGTTGCAAATAAACAGAAATCGACATCTGCAATCAATTCACTGATTCGTTACCACTTCTTTACGAATGAATATCGATTCCCTTTGTCTTACTAGTTATATTACGATCAACCTCAAATATGTCACTCTGTATGTTGATTCTGACCCAACGACGTGACAGTTGTCGCTACGTCATCTGTAGGTGCAGACGTTCGACTGTCCCTACGACAGCGTTGCCGTTTCGGTGAAATACGCCGGTTGCCTACCCACGCGGCTCCCAACTTTTCAAAGAATCGCTCTGTATAGAAGAAACATTTGCCGGATAAATGTTATTATATCTCAGAAACCACGCAGCAGATTTTGTCGAAATTTCGCGAGCAAGGTCAAATGGGGAGGGCCTTACGCCCATATAAATTTTATGAGAAAATATTCAGCGGTTCAAAAGATATGACAGATTTCTTACAAGAACAAGAGCTGGCTCGGGTAAATGTTTCGTGGCTGGCGCGCCGAGTATAGTTTGGGAACTCGGCGATTCGCTGCCGAGAATCTTGACAAAATTACTTCAAACAAAAAATATATACTCACTGGTTTTGTGTTCTCAGTTTTCCAACATTTGTATTTTCTTTTGAAGCTGGATCCATGTTGAAAATGTTTTAATATATTTGTAAAAAATATATATTCATTACAAATAGATTTAAAGGTTTTTCTCAATTATTGTGATTTACATGACACTAGTAATAGCCCAAGAGCCAGAGCAAAAAAAGCAGGTTCATAATGCAATTTCCTACAGACGCGATTCTCTTGTTGAAACATGTTCAGGGGTGTCCCCTGAATGTAAATTCAAATTGGCGGGATGGAGGGGCTTGTGCGTCAGCCACCATCTTGGAAAAAACGTTTTATCAAATATCTCGTGAACCGTGTATCGTACGACAAAAATAGTGCAGATCATTTTCGTAGATAATAACATTCTCTACAACTTTTATTCATAATTCTTTCTTGTACGATGCCTAGGTTTTTATTTATAGCGTTTCAAACTTTTTTAAACATGGTTATTGCTAAATATATAGTTAACGGTTAATAATACATTGAAAATGGTAATATCCAAATTTGTTGACCATAGTATTTACTATAAATTTTATTCAAAACTTTTTTTCTTAAAATGTATAGTTTAAGAGCTATAACGCTGTAAATGCCGAGTCGACGCACAATAGCCACGGGATTAAAATGCTGTATTTTCATTGTATTTTCATTTATTGTAATCATATGTTTTAGTATATATTTCTCGATAATGACGCAGGAGTCGCACTCGTCTTCATTGCTTTGAAATTTCTGTTTTTGCGTTAGTTCTGTACTACAGCTTTGAGTGAATACTTGTGCGATGTTCATAGGTTTTGATTTTTCAAAAGTTATTTTAACTAAAACCGTTGAAAATGAGTGCGTGTTTCATATGCGACAAATCTTCGAGTGAAGGAACTGCAGTGACAGTGGAAGAAAGAGGAGTGCATACTCTGTTATCAGTGAGTATTAAAAGAGAAGAGAAACAGCATGAGCTCCTGCTCAGAGACTTAAGGGGACCAGTACAGCTTGATTCAAAAAATTCTACATACTCCAAAAATCATTTATATCTTAAGGGGAGGGACCAGTCAATTCTTACGGACCTGTCTAAATTCTCGAATATCTCCGAAACGGGGATATCAATCGGATTGTCGTTTCGGCAGCCGATGTTTGAGGAGTAATGACATCGAGTTTTCTTGTAAAAAACATGAAATCTTTGTTTTTTTTTTTTTTATTTGTCGAAAAATGCGGGCGGGTGACTTATTTCGACTAGCATCAGTGCCCACGCATCATTGGGGCGGACAAAAGTATGTAACAGCAAGTCTATACGGTATGACGAAAACACCCATTCCAAAACATCTCCGTTCCATGCAGTAATTAAGTAGAAAAGTGCGAAGTACGATTTCGTTGTAATTAGCGATTAAAAATTGTTGGGCAGCCATGGTAAATGGTTGGGTTGTCATGGCAATCCTTAGTTTCCGAGATGCCCGAGAAAGAAATGACAGCGCAGAGTCGTTTCGTCGGTACTGCAGACGGTGGACTACATTGTTACATCTCGGAAACTAAGGATTGCCATGACAACCCAACCATTTACCATGGCGGCCCAACAATTTTTAATCGCTAATTACAACGAAATCGTACTTCGCACTTTTCTACTTAATTACTGCATGGAACGAAGATGTTTTGGAATGGGTGTGTTCGTCATACCGTATAGACTTGCTGTTACATACTTTTGTCCGCCCCAATGATGCGTGGGCACTGATGCTAGTCGAAATAAGTCACCCGCCCGCATTTTTCGACGCATAAAAAAAAAAAAAAATAAAGATTTCATGCATTTTACAAGAAAACTCGATGTCATTACTCCTCAAACATCGGCTGCCGAAAGGACAATCCGATTGATACCCCCGTTTCGGAGATATTCGAGAATTTAGACAGGTCCGTAAAATTCGACTGGTCCCTCCCCTTAACCAAAGTTCATAATACATCAAGAAAATCACTTGTCTGAAAATCACTTGTCGTAAGGTTTCAGGCACACGGTTGTTCCGATTATGTCTTTTGACGTCTCATTTTCTTCGGAGAGCAATTCTTCATCGCATGAACGTAGGGAATTGATTAAAAAAAATCCTGTGATAAGTTATGGTCAGTTATCGAAATTTAGCAAAAATCTGGTCACTCTTTTGCTGATAACTTTGTCTGGGAATTTTTTGTTTAAATTTCCCTCGTTCATGCGATAAGGATTTGTT
This sequence comes from Rhogogaster chlorosoma, assembly GCA_944452935.1. Lineage (NCBI taxonomy): Eukaryota > Metazoa > Arthropoda > Insecta > Hymenoptera > Tenthredinidae > Rhogogaster > Rhogogaster chlorosoma. Next base: position 11,013,466 of record OX101800.1, on the reverse strand, counting down.
TTCTGAAAAAAATGAGCCCTAAATGAGTCAAATCGGAGCAACGGTGCTCCCAAAACCTTACGACACGTTGCCAAAAATATAGTTCTGAGAAAAACGGGTTTGAAGTTTTTACTAAAAAAACAAATTTTACTACTAGAAAAGTTTGAAATATCGAAAAATGTTTCAAATAAAAGTTGTTGGTTACAAAATTTCTGACAAAATTCAATTTTTTATTTACAAGAAACAAGATTTCTTTGTTCAACTTTCAAACTAATATTTTCATCGTACCATCTTTAAGGGAGGTCCCTACTGAAATCTTGGAAAAAAAGCAGTTTTTTATTTTTCGATTGGCCAAAAAAAGTTCAATCTAAAAAGTAATACTACCAATTGGAGATTATGGTAGAATATGTTTTAAAAAAAATTCAGTCTTCTGCAATAAAAGTGTATGCGCAGGGAACCTTACGCAGAATCTATCCTGCGCAGCGCTTGGAAAGGTTTCCTGCGCATACACTTTTATCGCAGAAGACTGAAATTTTATTTTAAAACATATTCTACCATAATCTGGAATTGGTAGTATTACGTTTTGATTTGAACCTTTTTTGGCCTATTGTAAAATAAAAAACTGCTTTTTGTCGAGATTGCAGTAGGATCTTCCCTTAAAAGGCTCCTACAGCATATGACGGTCCTTCTCTAGTCGCTGTATACTCATTTTGGCCCAGTCGTAGTCTTCGGATAGCAATTCGGGCTTCTCGAGTACTATCAGCTGCCTATCGTTGAGCCTGTTCTAGCCGTGTCTGGTCGGTCTGAATCATGTGAGCCTTTACGTTGGATCCTGGGGTCACTTCAAGTGCAGTCATGACTTCCAGAATCCCGGTGGCTCCTTCGGAGAAAGTTATCCCTCCGAAGTACTTGGGGCTTTGTTGTCGGTCGTTGTAGGGCCATGGAAGATCTTTTTCTTTGGCTGACCATACGCTCCTTTGCGGCCTTCGCCGGGAACGCGCTCTCTCCGTTTCATATTTTCGAAAATTGTAACGATTTTTTTCTTCTGGGTGTAAATTACGAGATCTGTGAACAAAAAGCAAAAAAACTTCGACCGCAAACACAAGTATGCTATACTTACTTTGAGGTTAGTTGGTGAGAACCCACAAATAACCGCACACACACTGTCACTCGGTCTTTATACACGAAAATAACAAAGCTAGATATTTAGCACGATAGAATCGCGGATTTTTCAGTACTGTAAAGCACTGTTTTTGTTTTCATTGTATTCGAAACAAGTAAAGAGCGGGAACGTTACATGATCTCTAAGAATGTTCGACAAGCAATCGCCGGTCACGAAACATGTGAGCGATATGAAAACAAAGCGACAGCGCTGCTTGCGCCAGGTCGCTGAAACTCAATGCCAATTCTCGATCATTTTTACGAATTCGTCGAGTGCGACTTTTTTAGAGAAAGATATGACCCTGAGACAGCGAAATCTACAAAAAACGAAAAAACGATTTTTGTGAAATTTCAAGCTGTACGATCTTCGGTCTGTAAACCAGTTATTTTTACGAATTCGTCGATGACGAGTTTTTTAGAAATAGATATGACCCTGAGACAGCAGATTCCGCAAAAAACGAAAAAATGATTTTTTCAAAATTTCAAGCTGTACTGGTCCCCTTAAGCCATTAATTTTGTGCTATTCCGACTAGCTTATTTCGCTCGAGGACTCCACGCTCTGTTTATAGGTAACGCATAATGTTACATTTCGTTACAGTATGTTATTATTTTTGCACTTCGATTAATATGAACATACAAATATAATATGAAACTTACTTTCTACACACTTGCAGATGCGTAGCTCACAAAACTTTTTTTTATTTTTTTGACCTAAATAACTGTATTTGAGAGCCAAGTCATCTGCTAATGTTTGTTTCAGTATCGTGACAATGAGTTCACGCACGTCTTTACCTCCGCGATTCCGGAAATAACGAATCTGCAAAGTAAAAGATTCTATTACTCGTAATGTACAGTGATACGGTAATGCCATTGTTTAACGTTTGTCTTTTTATAGCGTTATATTATGTCTCACTGAATTGTGTTAGATTATACAGAGATGATCTGTGGAAAGTTATAAGCCGTGTGGGTATGCAACCGGTGTTTCACTACGAAATGGCAACGTAGTCGATGCGAGAGTCGAATAAGTCGAATGAGTCGAATGACCGTATCTACAGACGACGTAACGGCAGCTGTCATTCTGCGGGGTTATAACCTAATAATGTTAGGTTATAACCTAATAATGTTCGAAATAAACCGATATTGACATCCGCAATTACCTGAATAACCCATTACACTTTCTTAAGAAAGAATATTTACCGTTGTATTAAGGAACTGTGATTACAAAATCTAAATCTGACAATTATTTATAACTCTCATTCTAACCTAACAACATGAGAGCCGCAGAATGACAGCTGCCGTTACGTCGTCTGTAGATACGGTCATCCGACTTATTCGACTCTCGCATCGACAGCGTTGCCATTTCGTAGTGTATCACCGGTTGCCTACCCACATGGCTTATAACTTTCCACAGATCATCTCTGTATATGTTGATTATTGATTAAGAAAATTGAAAAATTCGCAGTGGTAGTTTATATAACATGAGACAAATGTAATACGTGATCATCTTATTCTTTCTGCTATACCCTGCGAGCAGAAGATTTATGAAACTCAGCCGCAGAAAACTTTACGACATACTCATGTCAATAAAATCTAAAAAACCATGCAATAAATTTAATCAATTATATGAAAATTTATTATAATACTAACTACTGTAGACTTGAAATTCTCATTCTGATCCTTCAGCTTGTTTTCGAAAGCTTCCAGTTTTTGTTCGGTGTCAAGTGGCAACAGTTTTTCTATCTCGTTAATCGTATCGTCTGTTTGTTGTGAAGTGATCGGAACGTTGCGCTTTCCGAGTACTGTACCGATACTTCTTTCCATTGTACGCAATCTTACGTTCATTACACTTTGTTTGGTGACTAGTTTTGTCGTTAATTCTGTGGGTATGAATATAATACTTCATAACCGTATATGTATACAACAAGTTTCAAATTCTATAGTCTTATATGTATAATACACAAATAGATAATAATAAATGCATTGCAATCATAGAATACATGCGCCATAATTATAGAAAGTAATTTTTTTAAATCATTCTCAAATATATATTAAGGAAAAGTCATTTTTATATTACTTATCAAATAATCCAGCTTTTCATTTTGATTATTGAATTTAGGTAGCGTCGGTTCCGGAACAGTTTTATTATTTGTATCCATATCGTATTCAACCAAATCTCCTGCACATATGTTCATGAAGTATGATGAATATATTACCAATTAAACGTATGACAATATGATATATCCGCCCGATCAACCTCTCATCTTTATGTAAGTTTTGCAACGGCGTTTTCCTTGGTAGGAAGGGAGGAAGAAGAGGAAACTCCTCGCGTTACCCTACGGCGCTCGTCTCTAGTTCGACGATACGATAAAAATTATAAAATCAACAATAATTAAATTTTGATTGGGCGCCAGACGCTGCTTGCGTCAACTATCAACAATTTACTAAATTTACTAGAGATTCACGACGGTTGTGCTCGGCTAAATCAGAATAAAAATCAGAGGGTAGAGGGGATAGGTCACCAGGTGGTCTACAAAAAAATTACTTCAATAACACAGATTTGATTTCTTTGATTTCCAGATTTTTAATCACAAAATCATCTCAAAATAACAAACTGGTTCGATACGATAACATAATTAATAAGAGAACACAGTCAGAGAAAAGTCTAACAATCGCAAATAAGAGGTACTGGTCAAAATCGAGATTTACAAGCAATTATAGATTTCAACAATTAATAATTAGCTTAAATAATAACGTGGAAAATCCCAGCAAAGAAAATTTACAATATAATAGAGAGAAAAGAAAACTACGGGACGAGACTATCTCTCTCCACGGCTACAACTACGCTCACAATACCCAGGTCGGCAAGACAGAATAGAAAATTATATTTCCTACTATAGAAAAATCAAATAACCAATAATAGTAGCTAAACTACAAATAATAGGACGATAAAGTCCGCAATCACAAAATACTAGAAAATATTCTAATTAGACAAGGCCTTTGCCATAGATCATGCTAAATCAACCAAAGAACAGCCAGTCACGAAATATTTCAATAATTAAACCCACAAAATATCAAAAGGATCGATACGAGATGATATAATAAAATTACATAGAGCAATCAAAATTACACAGCAAGGCGAGACCTCGTGGCCCAACGCCTGCGTAGAAAACTACACTATTTTACACCCTCGATACCATACAACAATTATTTACGAATTATTTCGTGGCTTCACATAGGAAAAATAGGCTTACCTCAGAAGAATATTTGAAAACTTGAACTCTTGGCCACACGGCACTAATTAAACCTTTTTACTTATTACTGACTCGAAATTAAATATAAAGAGACTCGATACGGAACGATACGAAAACAGCGTGTGTCGCAGCCGACAGTCGAGCGTAGAAGAGAAGGATCGTTGGTAGCTCCTTAGGCTCGCTAGGTGAGGTGGTGCGAATCCTGCATTCCTGAACGGAACGATTTTGGCGTAAGTCGGTGATTGGCCTAATCGGTCGTCATAAGTGGCGCAGATCTAACGGACGTTAGGTGCGCGTCACGTTAGATTCTGGCTGACGGATTTTTGTTTTCCCTTGTACCTTGCTGCTAATCGGTCGCATCCAGGCAGCGTACCGATCGCAGACGACATATGTCGGCGCGCCAATTTATTAACTTCGTTTATTACGGTAGTCGATCTAAATAACGGGACAGAATTTAATTCTTTTACGATATTAGTGAGAGGCGTGTGTCAGAGACGATTCGATATAAAACAATTTGACTAGACTCCAGACTTGGTATCACAGAGCGATACTTCGTACCCAAATGCAAATTTTATTTATCATAACGCAGCCAAACACTAGTATGCGACTTTTAGCCGAAATCAGATGACGATACTCAATAATGAAACGATACAGGTTCCCTAATTATTAATTAGTGGCACGCTGAGCCTTACAATAAACGATATTTCGAGGTCTATCAAAAGATAGGGACCGCAGGGTCATTCAAAATACGCAAATTACTTAGTTCAGCGATAACAGATTATTTCAGGAACGATAGAAAGATAGTAAACCAGATTCTACGATATCTTAACGAAAGTTTCGATACTAGATTTTACATAGCCAAATTTTCTCAAGCGACAATAGAACAGAGATAATTACTAAATTATAACAAACGATAATAAAACTAAACTATAACAAAGTTTCTGTAACGTGAGGCCTTAGCCCTCGCGGCTAACTTCGCTCAGGGTACTCCAGGAAAGGTATTTTATACTAATTTCATGCACAAGCAATATTAACAATACTAGAAATGCTGAATTTACAAAGCCGTACGATAGGTAATAGCCAAAAAGCAATATAAGATCTACGTAATTCAGTCAGACTCGAGGTTGTTCGATAAATTAACCATAGACGAGCTTCTTAGCTCAAAAATCCAAACAATAAACCAGACTTTTATACGAACTACCTCGTGTCTTCGAAAAAGAATCAAGACCTTACCTTAATCGACTTCAATGATTGCACTACACAATTTTAAGTAATACTCGATAACGATATTATACGATATGCGATACTCGAGGACTAGTAGACAGCGTAGCGTAGACTGGAGCGAAGAATAGGCTGAGTGACCGGTGCGTCTTCCTTATATAGCCTTTATTTCTACGCATCGGATCATCCCTCTAGTAATTAGGTCACGTGACGTGTCAGTGACTTTTAATTGGCTCTCGGTACTTCTCGGTAGTTTCGACGGTTGTCAGGTGTTCTGACGTATTCCGGGAGAATCACACCTACCCCTCCGTTGCTGTAGACCACTCCTATTCCCGCCTTCCGTTAGAACTCCCTGGTGCTGGATCTACCGGAAATCTCGCTCACCAGAGCTATTCGATAAATTCCGATAGGGCCTTACAGGATTCGTCAATCCCTACGGAATGGGTAATAGCCTCGCGCTGGATCACAAGGATCTCGCCTACGATAAAGTCCCTCAGGTCGGAACGCTGATCCGGGGGTTTTCTCGACCAACCACGGCCGCGGTAACAGTTTCGGAGATAGTGCAGATGATCGGTATACCTGTTGTCGACAGTTCTTTGGGTAGGAGGCTGTGAATATGCTTTCGCATGACCCTGTACGCCACCCTCAGACTGGCAGGTGATGTAGACGGTAGCTTCGCCGGATGACGGGAGGATTTTTGCCGTGCTTCTCGCACATCCCTGTACGCCGTCAGTCCGTTACGTTTGGAGCAGTGCGTTTTCCGGCTCTAGTGGAGGCGCTGGCCTTGCCGCTTTCTTGGCGAATCGAAGACTTGCACGCCGATAGGGCCGTCTGCGACGATACGAGAGGTTCTTGAGGCTGCATTTGCTGTACTTTCCATCGGTAGTTCCCACGTCGGTAGAGACCTCGTGGTGCATCGTGATCGAGATTCATAGATTTTACAAAAATAAAAAGTGCATTAGTTAAAGCTAACCATTTTCCCTAAATTTTCCTTTTCCTGGAGTCCCTGTCCACGCTACGCTGTGCTTTTTCGAGTTTTTTTTTCCTTGTAACTGGGATTTATCAAAATACCACGTTACACATGATACAAAAAAGGACAGAGAAATTATGCCTCATCTGCTTACGTAATAAAATTGAAAACATACTGCGTTGGTTTTCACGAATGACATTCCTTTCATCATGATAATCACTTTCTTCATCTGCACTGGCACCATCTCCAATATCATTGTCACTTTCATTACAACCGAGAACTTGTGATTGTACTTTTGTTTCAATTGTATTTTTTTTTACATTACTTTTTTGTAGTGTCACAACAGATTTACTTTTTTGATTTTTATTCCGTGTCAGTTGTGTTTTATCAGTAGACATATTCTGTAACTTAAATTTGCTGGAGCCTCAGGGAAGCCTGGTAAATCATATTTCGGGTTCTTTGAATTTCCATTGTTATTATATTGGTCAACTCTTTCTTCATCCGATGACATGGGTAATGATACATTCTTTTTCGCTTTGTTTTTTCTCGTTTTTCTTCATGTGTCCGAGTCCATAGTGTCATCAATGTCAGCTACCGCATACGATTCTGAAATTATATAATATATTATTCTTCAAAATAGTGAATAACTTGTCTTATTATTGTGGTAGTATTTCATGGAAAAAAATTTTCTTTGAAACGTTTACCAGCTGTCGCAAATATTTTCCGAATGTGGCACAATTCCCAATCAGCAGAAGGTGTTGCCATTGTTGCAATGGCCTTGTTGATTTTCATCTGGTCTTTGTACGGAGGCCATAAGCACTTTTTTTGTCAGGCTCTACTAACCAATTTGATGGAATCATTTCTACTACATCATCGAATTCTACAATGGTATACATCGTCAAGAATACTGTAATCAACTTTTTAACCGAACGACCTAATATAAAATACATAATTCTTACATTAATATTGGCGATTGATAAATAGACAAGTTTCTGATTGAGATTGAGTATATAACAACGAGTTATAATATACAAAACATTGTCACAAATGCCAGTAACAAATAAATAGGCGTCTATATATTATAATAATTATGTACACGCCACAGTATGGATGATTGGAAAAACAAACTTGTTCTTGAATGGTAATTTAAAGTTCTTTCCGCGCACTTGTTTGCATGGCCATGCTTTAATTTCTGAGTGTTTGTCAGTGACAATTTTTATACCAATTTTTTTAGACTCACAAGGTTGAGAATACAAGCTTCCGTCGGTGTCAACCAATTCTCTTCCAATTATGTAAATTTCATTTTCACTGACAGCAAAATTAAGAGCTTGAATAATTACCCCATTTTCAAGAAATATACAATGATTACTTTCATCACATTTTATGGTATATGTTTCCATCTTTAACATTTTATATTGAGATGAATAATTTCGATCATCAAGTAGAGGACCAGATGAATGAGGTTTATCAAGTAGCATATTATGTAAATCTTTTTGCACATTGATTAATGCTGCATTATTGTCTACTTCTCCTATTCTACGTACTATTTGTGGAAGAGGTAATTCACTTTTTCGAAAAAAAATTTTGATCTTGGAAATATAATTTTCAAAACGAAATGCGCTGAATGAATCTAAATGTCCAAAAATTTTTACATCTCTTACTAAATGCAACAAGTTATGGACATTATGTGAAACATATTTTGTACCATAAATCTTCTCAAATGATTCTACGAAATGTTTCAAAAGTTCCTCAGCATATAAGATATTTTGTGAATCTAAAACAAGTACAGTTGACTCTAGCTATATGCTGGTGAAGCATCGCTTGAGGCGCTGCCAAGCGGTTATTGCGCGCAACAAATTGATGCAGGCAGTACCAGCTATTCGTGCATTTTCATCGGAAATAAGTGATAAACCGGATAGTTTTTTCCTAAAAAATGCGCTCGCGTCGTTATTGTTGTGTGGTGAATTGTTATAACTCCGAACGGAAGAACCCAGAATTACGTTTTTACGGATTTCCAGGAAAATGGTGGGAAAAAGAAAGAAGAAAGAAATGGATTATAGCTGTCCGTCGAGACACGTAAGTATTTTTGTGCTGAGCGTTCCGCTACAACACGCTCATAAAAGAATAGAGGCCCACCAAAGTGAACATTTTTTGTTGGTCTGTGTGTGTCTCTTTTTGAATAATAATTTTGAACCTAAGAGAAATCCCAGTCATGTTTGAAAAAAAAAATATGTCTTAATAACCTCTGAGTTATCTGCCAATTCTCAAATATGAGTTATAATATTGCATTTATTATATAAATTTTTTTACTGGGAGGCATTAGAAGTCGCCTGATATTATTTCTGTGTGGTATTTGTTATTTATGGTACGTATCTATATGATACATAGTACGATACCTATATTTATTTATTGTATAGTAAAGCGCAAAATATGTTAATCTATCGAGGCATATTGAATTTGAAACAATCAAATCGTTGGTTTCTTGAAATTTTAACAGAATCCAAAACTATGTTTTTAATTTCAGCATTGATGGAAAACCTTGGGAGCCAACCAAAGGGTCAAAAATTTGCAGTGCACATTTCGCAGGAGGCGAAAAATCAGATAATCCGGGAAAAGAATCTGACAATCCAACAATTTTTCCCTCGGTATACAAAAAACGACGAGCCCAAGATTCAGGAAAATTTGAGAGATTGGAAGGAAGACGTAAGAAGAAGCTGCTGTTGAGTTCTTCGGCTTCTGACTCGCAACACGGCGTCAAGGAATGTCATGCGAGTGTAGAAATATCATCTGGGCACCTTGGCGAAATCGCAGTTGGTACCACTGCCGAAATCGCAATCCAAACTGACTTTGATATCGCGGTTGATCTCTTGAGTGAAAATCCTGTGACTACTTTGTTTTGTTGGCAAAATGAATTCACCCACGAAGCTTCGACGCAAACATCGATTTCCCTACGAAAAAAGAAACCAGAGCACGAAAAGCTCGTGGTTTCTACAGTTAAAAATTTGGGAACTAAAGATGCTCGAGTGGGCCCAGATTACGAATTGCCGGAAGGCTTTTTGGGATATATCGACATCGCAGACGACATTTCAATGAAACAACTTGCTGGCGTGTCGTTAGCTTTCTTTTCCATTTTACTTACATTCATCAACGTGAAAAAAGATGGACAACCTGCTTTTTTTCGTAAAGTTTCTCTGGAGAATAGGCTCTTACTCTTTCTTATAAGAATGAAATTGGGACTCCATTTTACCGCAATCGGTCAACTATTCAGAGTTTCCGGGAAAACTGCGTCTTCCATATTTTTCAGCGTTCTGCAAACTCTCGTAATTAATACGAAAACGTGGATTTTCTGGCCAACAAAAGAAGCAATTAAAGAAACTATGCCCGCAACATTTAAAAATTATCCAAATTGCCGCGCAATAATCGATTGCACTGAACTGCGATGTGATACACCATCAACAGTTGAGCAGAGGATTTTAGTGTACTCTAGCTATAAGGGGGGCTTCACAGTCAAATATTTAATTGCTATTAGTCCGTCTGGACTCATAACGTTTTTATCAAAGGGATACGGTCGCAGAGCTACCGACGGTTTTATAACCAACGATTCGGGTTTTCTAAATCTTATACAACCTGGGGACGAAATTATGGCTGATAAAGGATTTCCCCAAATAAGATCGGAACTTGTGAAGCGCCGCTGTACTCTAGTAATGCCGCCATTCGCATTTAACCCGCAGTTTACACGGGAAGAAGTTTTGGAAGGTTATTCCATAGCTTCGGTTAGAATACACGTTGAAAGAGCTATTCAAAGGATAAAGATATTTCGTATTCTACATCATGTGAACATTCAGCTACTTCCGTACATCGATAAAATAATGTTCATTGCTTGCGTGCTTGCTAACAATAAAGAGCCACTTTTCCGTAATTTTTAAGTTTGGTTTTTTTCTCGAACATTATATTATATTATATTATATTATATTATATCATATATTATAATGAGATTAAATCATGTAAAAGAATATAATCATACTTAATTGCACGACGATCGTTAAAAAATGTATACATGTAACGGAACAATAAACTTTAATTAATATAAAAATTGCTATCGCGTAGTAACGCAGGAAGAGTTTTCTTATCTTGTATTAAAGCGCTCCAAAACGTTAAACGCTCATGGATTCTTTGGGAAGAGTCTGATATAATATGTGAAATAAAACCATTCGATCTTCGGTATAACGCTGCTTAAGAATTCTTCGTTACGCGGTAACCTCAAGTGGACCTGATCTTGCGGTGAGTATACGAAGAAGTGGCACAATTTCATGCCTGTTATGTACAAAGATATTTGTACTTGCGTATAGTACTTATCGTTTTCTCTCAACCTCAGTTCTCCTCTGTCGTCGAACATTAGATAAGGAACGAAGGTTTTCTTCTCATTATAATCTACTATTGCCGAATTCTGACAGCTGGATGGGCACTTGATCTCGAGTAACTCGACATTTTCGCCATCGATAATTATACCGTCAGGGCTGCATGCGAGATACGGCTGCTTTATGGAAACCACTAGACCGATTGCATGAACTTTTTGACCAATTTTTCTCTCAAAAATAGATCTGGCAAGCGGTTCCGTTGACAATCCGTAACGCATGGCATCAGTTAACAGCCCCTTGTACTTTTCATTTTTCATTCGAGTAGCTAAACTCTCAAAATTGTCTCTCCGCGTTCGAATTTGATGTGCTTTTATGCTACACGTTATTCTCGGGTACCTTTCTTTGAACCAAAGCGACGTCTCCGATTGATTTACGGAGCCAAAACAAATTTCCCGCCACGTTGTTTGGTCGATCTCAATTTTAGAGTAATGCTCTGAGTATTCTGACGAACACCGCATTGCGCTCAATTTTATGCCAATGAATCTATTACTGACCGCGGATTCGTATGCTTGATAAACGCGAAATTGCTTTCCTCCTTGCAAGCAAAGCAACCTTTTAAGGACTTCGCATAATTCTTGATCTGCGATATTTTTCAGTTCTTCTCTTTCTGCTTTTTGCACGGCACACGTTTCCTCCACTTTCAACATGATCGTCATTGATGATATTTGTTGCCGATGATAATCGCTTATATTGCGAACATCGCTTATTTCAGACAAATGTTCGGAAAAAATCAAATTTTCGTGTTCTGCTGAAAACAGAGTTTCAATACGACATCCTTTACGATATTTTTGAAACTGTGCATCGCTAGGTTTATTCCACAGCATCGGCAGATCCGTCTTAGAATGCGTATTTTCCTCATTGACATAAATACAAATAGCAGCTGCATGTTTACAGTACCCTTGCCCGGCCTTGCAAGTACAACTTGTATCGTAGATTGATCGATCGGGATTTAACTATAAACAAGGTATGCAGAACAAAAAAACGTTCACAGCGATAATACAAAGACTGTTTGATACAAGATACACGGTGACGCTGCTTTCTTCCCCTGTTGCAGTAACGTTTTGGGATGCTTTTATGTATATGAGGCAATCCACGTCAGAATTTTTTTTAACAATTTCGACATTCGGTGAATATTTTTTAGTAAAGTAACTCGATTTTTCAAAATCATTTGTGGACTTTTTTTTTACTGACCGAAGTGACATGTATCGCCTCATATAATGATTCCGTGATAAAATATTATTGTAAAACTACCTGAACTATGGGATGATACACGTTTTCTCTTTTTTTTGTGCTACATGCACCAGGTGTTCCTCGTAAAACTGACCCTTTTAGTCGCCGAGACTGACCGTCGAAAATCTCTTTCACGTCGCTCACGTGAAAAGATTGCAGCAATTTTTTACCTTTACTTAAACTTTTCCGCCGAAAAAAAATCGGTATTGACGGCTTGGAAACCACTACTTATTATGAGACTCATGGCTGGGCTTTGCAAATAAGTAACGGCAGAAAAATAATAATAAAACGTGACTCGTGTGTGTTCTAGCGTGAATTTTGTATACTGCCTTTTAAATATTGCATCAATTTGTTGCGCTGAGTACACAGAAGATGGCGCGAGCGTCGCATTCCAGCGATGCTTCACTAGCGTATACGGCCAAGCGATGGGGCTAGAGGAGAGGAAAAATCTCGAAAATGGCCTTTTACGAAGAGCTCCCACCACGCTTGCCGGAGCGGCGTGCTACACGCAGTGGGGGGGAACTATGCGTGCGCGGAGGACTTGAAATATAGACGTACACTATTCATCACAGTGTAATTAACAAAGTTAAATTGTTTATAATTGTGAGAAATTTATTTCTTATTTACACAAAAGAAATATGTATCTTTGAATAAATATAAACGATACGTTTATACATTGTTCAATTCTCAAATCATCACCAGAAACTAATATTATTTTGAAATACTATGCTTCATAATTGTCAATCTTGCTTCTCTGATAGTATTAATCATAGAACTTGGCACGATTGGATTTTCCTCGAAAAAAGAGAGTAAAATTTCGGCAGCTTCAACTGCTTCTCCAGACTGTACAATCTTCTTGTTTTGAATATTTTCATCGTCGTAATCTAGAAAATATTAAATTTTGAAATAATCAGTTCAATAAATAAGAAATGAACAAAATTATGTTTGCATACTTTGTGAATTTTCATCGACTGTTACTATATCCAATAATTCAGCATTAGTAGGTATGGAGCTGTCTTCTTGGTCGGTAGAAATCCAATCTCGAACGTCTTCTTCAACAGAATTTGGATAGCCATCAATTGATCGAACATTGTTCAATACCTCCTGAATGCTATCATTTTCATTAGCTTGTTCTTCATTTATTTCATAGTAAGAGGCTGGTAATAATTTCTTCCAACACTTAAAAATCGTTTTTTTATCTAACTTATCTCAAGCGTGTGTTACCCATTCGATCACTTTTTTTATATTCATTGATTTCAAATAAGCTGTAATGTCAGTGCCGTTCTTCTGAGCATACAAAATTCCAATTAAGAATAACGATCTGTAATGTTTTTTGAAGGTTTCGATTATCCCCTGATCCATAGGCTGCATTATCGATGTCGTGTTAGCTGGTAGATATTGTAACGAGCAATTCTCCTACCGGAGGAAAACAGTAGTTAAATAAATCCCGTACAAAGAGCACCCACATGAGCCTTAATTCTATCTCCGCGAACGAAATAACTCACAGAGACGGTAGGTTGGGCGCCAGACACACCAAGGTGCCAGATAAAATATAACGAGACGGAACGGAAGTACGGAACGCAGATGACCGGCTAATTCGACGGAGAGAGGAACGTGGGGGCGAAACAATTGACACACTCCAATTCATTAGTTTTAACGCTGTTACGTGCGCAACTCGCTTTTCATTCATTTTTCAAAATTCATTCATTGCTCAAAATCGATTTTGAGTTGTAACTTCAGCAGTAGGTCAGCATTCTCACGGTGCTCGGTATTACCGAGCATATCCGTTCTTAGGTCGCAAAAGATCACGATGAGGAATATAATCCATCCTCTTAAAGGCATAAAAAGTCACGTAGACTCCGATAAGTCGCATCCTGTGGAACGAGGCGAAGCAACCTCTAGTCTTGCTGACCCCTCATTTCTACACTAATATAGTAGTCTATACGTATATTTTCTTTCTCTCTCTAATTTTTCTATATCTCAAAGCAAACACTTAGATATAAACTAGTGTGAGTGGAGTACAGGTGAGCTATGGTGTGTCAAGGGACCGCGAAACGCTGTCTTAGGTGACGCGGCCAAGATGAGCTGCTCATCCGCGGAGTGACATAAGTCACTGATAGGTTAATTACCGTGGCGGAGTAACACCTAGACAATGCAACGGCGGGTTCGTGGTTGCATCCAAATCTATTAACGCGTCTTTCGTCTGGCAAATCACATAGAGTGTGGACGTATCGAACCGTGCATCAGCTAAAGCCGCGAGTTACACTCAATCTTCATTTAACTATAAATCCAGTGGTAGTGTAAAGGACTTGATCCACGTAAAACTCTTTAGTAAATACAGTGCATAGAGACACATATTGGTTTATTTCTACTTTTGCCATAGATCCCTTCAGGGCCTATGTAATAATAGTTAGTGATTAAAATTGTAGTAACAGTGAGTATTGACAGTTGACTTTTGGACAATAGATTCAGTGAAATCGAATAGACAACTACCACCAGGTTCGCAAAATATATACAGTGCGATTCTGTGGAAAGTTGGGAGCCGTGTGGGTAGGCAACCGGCGTATTCACCGAAACGGCAACGCTGTCGTAGGGACAGTCGAACGTCTGCATCTACAGATGACATAGCGGCAGCTTTCACGTCGTTTGGTCAGAATCAAGTGACAGAATGACATATTTGAGGTTGATCGTAATATAACTAGTAAGACAGCGGGAATCGATATTCATTCGTGAAGAAGTGGTAACGAATTAGCGAATTGATTGCAGATGTCGATTTCTGTTTATTTGCAACGTTATTTGGGTCTAAACAACCCTCGGGGTGAAATTTACGAATCATTCTAATAAAGGTAACCGACAAATGTCAAACGATAATTATTCGTAATAAAGTCGTGATAAAGTTACGAATTGATCGCAGATTCTGAGTTATGTTTATTTGCAAAATTATTTACAAGCTAGCAGTTCCTCGATGATGGACTGACTCGTCGCATCACTTCGACAACTACGGTGAGGAACACAGCGATATAAATTCGATACAACGAGTAATCTACGAGGCATCTCTGACGTAGCAGCAAACCCCAAATTCTTTCATCTCCTAATAATTTGAATGCACAGTTTTGCGGAAATACTGCGCATAGTTCCAGAAGACGGTCAGAAGCTTATCTCGAAAGTTGCTCAAGAAGTCGGCATGTCGTCGGCACAACACATTTAGTTTATTGATATTGTACTACGCTTAATGAATAAAAAATGTTATTACATGATAGAAACTCATTGTAATGCAATCATTTTTACAAATATGCGACGCTTTATTCCACTCAGCTATCAAAGGCACAATTATGTTTATTTACAGAACAATACTTTCAATTCATTCATTCCTCGCTGAGACTTCTACGAGATTATCGGTAGGCAAACAGGTGATCTTTGATTCGCAAATTTCACCTCGAGGGTTGTTTGGACCCAAATAATGTTGCAAATAAACAGAAATCGACATCTGCAATCAATTCGCTAATTCGTTACCACTTCTTTACGAATTAATATCGATTCCTGTTGTCTTACTCGTTATATTACGATCAACCTCAAATATGTCACTCTGTATGTTGATTCTGACCCAACGAAGTGACAGCTGTCGTGACGTCATCAGTAGGTGCAGACGTTCGACTGTCCCTACGACAGCGTTGCCGTTTCGGTAAATATGCGGGTTGCCTACTCACACGGCTCCCAACTTTCCACAGAATCGCTCTGTATATATATAGTGTAACGTGGCAAACGTTCTGACCTCCTCCTTCCCAGCCTTACGGACGTACTTAGTCCCGCACCCGTCTAAGTATCGGTCCTCGCGATTTGAATTCCACGCGCCGTCGTCCAGCGGAGCCATTTTGGTTGCGAGTCGCCACTTGCCGCTGACCGGCAACAGTCAGCGCCCGCAGGACGACTGGCCAAATTCCGCACTAAGCGGAAGAGGGAGAATCGCCACTTCTTATCGTACCGCGTGCGCGTAAGCAAGTGCCTTAGCAATTTTTCGAGTTTGCCTTTTTTTTTGTTGAGAGAGAGAGAGAGAGAGAGAGAGTTTACCTGTGTACCTTATTATAACGATTCGGCTATCCGTGATTATCGTGACTCGTGTTTTGGTGGAATACTGGACTGCTTATTTGGACTTATACGACGATTTGGCTATCCTTGGACACGAGTTGGACAACGGACCCATACCAGTGCCGGTTCTACGCCCTACCAGACCGTCAGAAAGGTAGGATCCTTCCATTTTACCCTTTTTGCCATCCCCCGTCGTGTTTTGTTCTTTACAGGATCCTACGAGTCTCGCGATACCCCAGAAACCTCGCCCGCGCCCACGTGCCGTTTCCCCGCGATCCGTTAATATTTAAAAGTGCCTAGTTCCCTTTTAGTTCGCCTAGTTCCGTCCCCCAGTGCCACCGTCGCGACTCTTCTGACGTCACGCGTCACAGCGCCGCTCTGCTGCGAGTCAGAGAGTCCGAGGTACCCCAATTTCGCTTCCCCCACCCCTCCCGCGCGGCAGCTGAGCGATCGCCCAGCGCAGTCGACTTTCAGAGCCCAGGCAAGGCACTTGGTCTTGCAAAAGTTGACAGCTGGTCGCGAGGCGTTTTGTGGGAGTGACTTGAGGAGTGCCTAGAGCCGCCTCGTCACTCCTGTCGAGTCATTTTTGCTGTTATTTAGTTCTAGAGTTTTGATTATTATTAAGTTTGAGTCATTTAAGAGTTGTCATTTAATTTAATTTAGAGTAGAGTTTAGAGTCATTATTTTTTACACAAGATTTATGATAGACGACGCCAGGTAGCGGGCGGTAAATCGCGACCTTTTTCTTTTTTCTTTTTTTCAATAAATTATTTCTAGTCAAATTTACATCATTGGTGTCTTTATTCCTCGCCCCCACGGAATCCCTCTACCGTAGGGTTAAGCTAGTTGTAAGCGAGAGAGTGCGAGGACTTCGAGCCCGGAGTCTGGCGCCCAACGAACCATCCGAGGAGGCCAGGTTTGTATACGGTTTACCCCTGGGTACACCCGAGCCTGGGACGAGTTACCGGTTACAATAGATTAGGGTGATTCAAAAAAAAAAAAAATTTTTTTTTTTCTTCCAAATAGGCTCAAAAGTTTCGTTTTGATGCCAAAATACGCCTGTCAAAATTTGAGCTCTTAATAATAATATTAAGAGTGTCCTCATCGCACTTTTCTATTTTCCATAAGAATAACACAGGAAAAATCATTTTTGCTTATTCTGATTTTTGTACGCTACAAAGGACTGCTCAAACAGTAAATCGCTATATGTATTCTTGTAGAGAATTGAACGCTCTACAAAAAAGGTCTCTTGGTCTTTTTCGATAAATCTAACCGTTTCAAAGTTAGTTTTTCCAAAATCGCTAAAGAAATTTCAAAACGGTTAGATTTATCGAAAACGATCAAGAGACCTTTTTTGTAGAGCGTTCGATTCTCTACAAGAATATGTATAGCGATTTACTGTTTGAGCAGTCCTTTGTAGCAACAAGAATCAGAATAAGCAAAAATGATTTTTCCTATGTTATTCTTATGGAAAATAGAAAAGTGCGATGAGGACACTCTTAATATTATTATTAAGAGCTCAAATTTTAACAGGCGTATTTTGGCATCAAAACAAAACTTTTGAGCCTATTTGAAAGAAAAAATAAAAAAAATTTTTTTTTTGAATCACCCTAATATAGTGTAACCGGTAACTCGTCCTAGACTCGGGTTCGCCTAGGGGTAAGCCGAATACAAACCTGGCCTCCTCGGAGGGATAGTTGGGCGCCAGACTCCAGGCGCGGAGTCCTCTCACTCTCTCGCTTATAGCTAGCTTAAGTCTAGGTAGAGGGATTCCGTAGGGGCGAGGAATAAAGACACCGATTATGTAAATTTGCTTGGTAATATTTATTGAAAAAAAGAAAAAAAGAAAAAGGTCGCGATTTTCCGCCCGCTACCTGGCGTCTGTTATAATAAATCTTGTATAAAAAATAGTGACTCGAACTCTACTCTAAATTAACTCTAAATATTAAATAACAATGCTCAACTACTCTCAAAAATAACAATAAGAAAAATCTAAAAGTAAATAACAAAGAAAATGACTCTACTGGAGTGACGAGGTGGCTCTAGGCACTCCTCAAGTCACTCCGACTAGACGCCTCGCGACCAGCTGTCAAACTCGACGAGACCAAGTGTTCAGCTTGGCCTCTGAGAGTTGACTGCGCTGGGCGATCGCTCAGCTGTCGCGCGGGAGGGGTGGGGGAAGCGAAACTGGGGTACCTCGGACTCTCTAACTCGCAGCAGCGTGGCGCTGTGACGCGTGACGTCAAAGGAGTCGCGACGGTGGCGCTGGGGGACGGAACTAGACGAACTAAAAGGGGACTAGGCAATTTGAACTCTAACGGATCGCGGGGAAAAACGGCACGTGGGCGCTGGCGAGGTTTTGGGGTATCTGCGAGACTCGTAGGCGCTGGAATAAACTAAACACGACGGGGCAACGGCAAAAGGGCTAGAATAGAAAGATCCTACCTTTAGGAAGGTCTTGCAGGGGGAAGAAAGGCGTCGGTGGTCGTCCGTAGGCCGCACGTGTCCAAGAATAAGCCAAGTCGTCGTATTTTCAAAGGATAGTCCGATATTCCAGAATCCAAGTCGTCAATCAAGAGGGGCAAAGCCGGGTCGTTATATCAGTGCACGAAGGTCACTCTCTCTCTCACACTCTCACTCCCAATATTCACTTTAGCAAAAAGACACCCGAGTAGAAATTTCATAAGGCTAGCCTGATGTTCTATCAGGCCCTGGTAAGGCATTGCTCAGGCCTGCTTGAAAAGACAGACCTGATATGGCCCCGACCAGGGGGCTATCAGGCGATCCACACCAAGGCCTGCCTGTTTGGCTCCTGATCAGGAGTCCTCAGGCAATCCACGCCAAGGCTTGCCTGTTGAATCCCTGACCAGGTTGCGATCAGGCGATCCACACCAAGGCCTGCGCGTTGGACCCCTGATCATGATGCTATCAGGCACTCCTCACCAAGGCCTGCCTGTTTGGCTCCTGATCAGGAGTCCTCAGGCAATCCACGCCAAGGCTTGCCTGTTGAATCCCTGACCAGGGTGCGATCAGGCGATCCACACCAAGGCCTGCGCGTTTGGCTCCTGATCAGGAGTCCTCAGGCAATCCACGCCAAGGCTTGCCTGTTGAATCCCTGACCAGGGTGCGATCAGGCGATCCACACCAAGGCCTGCGCGTTTGGCTCCTGATCAGGAGTCCTCAGGCAATCCACGCCAAGGCTTGCCTGTTGAATCCCTGACCAGGTTGCGATCAGGCGATCCACACCAAGGCCTGCGCGTTGGACCCCTGATCATGATGCTATCAGGCGATCCACACCAAGGCCTGCCTGTTTGGCTCCTGATCAGGAGTCCTCAGGCAATCCACGCCAAGGCTTGCCTGTTGAATCCCTGACCAGGGTGCGATCAGGCGATCCACACCAAGGCCTGCGCGTTTGGCTCCTGATCAGGAGTCCTCAGGCAATCCACGCCAAGGCTTGCCTGTTGAATCCCTGACCAGGTTGCGATCAGGCGATCCACACCAAGGCCTGCGCGTTGGACCCCTGATCATGACGCTATCAGGCACTCCTCACCAAGGCCTGCCTGTTTGGCTCCTGATCAGGAGTCCTCAGGCAATCCACGCCAAGGCTTGCCTGTTGAATCCCTGACCAGGTTGCGATCAGGCGATCCACACCAAGGCCTGCGCGTTGGACCCCTGATCATGATGCTATCAGGCACTCCTCACCAAGGCCTGCCTGTTTGGCTCGTGATCAGGAGTCCTCAGGCAATCCACGCCAAGGCTTGCCTGTTGAATCCCTGACCAGGTTGCGATCAGGCGATCCACACCAAGGCCTGCGCGTTGGACCCCTGATCATGATGCTATCAGGCGATCCACACCAAGGCCTGCCTGTTTGGCTCCTGATCAGGAGTCCTCAGGCAATCCACGCCAAGGCTTGCCTGTTGAATCCCTGACCAGGTTGCGATCAGGCGATCCACACCAAGGCCTGCGCGTTGGACCCCTGATCATGATGCTATCAGGCACTCCTCACCAAGGCCTGCCTGTTGGACCCCTGATCAGGATGCGCATCGCGAATGAGGCTGACAATGAGTTGCGTTGCATCCGTTGCAATATCCCTCGCTTCACCAATACGTGTTCTAACCTTTAAATGTTTTTGTGCGCGATTATCTCGTAAATTTGTAAGGTCGGTTTGTGTAGAAAAGCTAGTGTAGTGCAAATACGGATTCAATGTGACATGGCGGATCGTGTGTGTAAAAAACGAAAACTGACGCGATTACGTGTTCAACGATTCCGCGATGTTCAGCGTCAGATTGCTTCAGAATTTGTATCACCAATCTCGACGAATAACAGCGAAGCAGAATTAAGTGTAGCGTCCGGCGGTGAAAAATGTTCAGGAGAAGAACCGGGGGAAGAAAACAAAGAAATGGAAGTGATCAATGACGAAGAGTTTCATGAATTACTTGCAGATGAAGAAATTGATGATAATGGAACACTCGAAATATATTTTGACGCTATCGGGTGGAATGATGAATTAGATAATGAATGTGAAACAGTGGACAGACTAGATGAAAACGATACAGAAGAAGTCCAGGAAATCGAAGTGTCAATTGATGAAGTAGAGTTCCAGCAATCAGATCAGGATGAACTGATGGATACTAATAAAATGAGTATCGGAGGAATCTGTAATGACGATATTAATAGCTATGACGGATTGGATGAAGAAGCGAGTGAAGCAGAGGAGGAATTGGATGCGAACGATGCAGAAGAGGAAGAATGGGATGATTCAACGCAGCTTCGAAATTGGGCAATGGAATCAAATATTCCTCAACGTCAATTGGATAAGCTACTTTGTATCCTGAGGCGACGGTTGTTGCCACAACTTCCAGCATGTTCGAAAACATTTCTGAAGACAGCTGAAGCAGAGTATCAATTCAAAGAATTCAAAGATTCAATTGGATCTTCTGTTGGGGAATTTGTTTATTTCGGGATAGCCAAACACCTCCAGAATGCTATCAATACTGCCATACATGAAGGAGACGTGCTTCATCTGCAGATAAATATTGATGGGCTGCCTCTTTACAAATCGAGTACGAGGCAGTTCTGGCCGATATTATGCAAAGTCCAGTTCGAACCTGACGTATATGACCCGTTTCCCATTGCTATATATTCGGGTACTCAAAAACCAACTGATTTACACGATTATTTTGGAGATTTCATTGAGGAAATCAATGGACTAATGAAAACAGGAATCTTGATCGACGGAAAAAAGTTTGATGTACGCATCGCGTCCTTTATATGCGATAGGCCTGCACGTTCATTTGTGAAGTGTATCAAGGGCCATGGAGGATACAACGCGTGTGAGCGTTGTACCGTGGAAGGCGAGCGTTGTGAAAATCGAACAATTTATTCTTCCATTGACTCTGAGACTAGAAGTGACGAATCATTTAGGAAAGTGGATGATCCTCATCATCACACTGGATTTTCTCCTCTCAATTTAATTCGGCCTGGTATTGATATGATTCGTCTGTTTGTTTTGGACTTTATGCATCTTTGTTGTTTAGGTGTCATGAAGAAATTGTTAATAGATTGTTGGCTGCAAGGTATTCTGACCACCAGATTGAACAATGGAAGTAAACTTCTCCTTTCTCAACGCTTGATTAATCTTCAATCACAAATACCTATGGAATTTCAACGAACGACCAGATCGTTGTTCGATGTTGCGAGATGGAAAGCGACCGAATTCCGTTTCTTTTTATTGTATGGTGGCCCTGTCGTCCTAAAAAAGGTTTTATCTGCGAAACTATATAAACATTTCCTTCTCTTCTCCGTTGCCTGTAGGATACTGTGTTCCAAGAAATTAGCTGTAAAATATCACGGACACGCCAAAGTGTATCTTAGAAGTTTCGTTAGCACAGCACAATATTTGTACGGGAAAACCAGTCAAGTAATGAACATGCACAGCCTCATTCATCTAGCGGATGATGTGCAAAATATGGGATGTCCCTTAAGCGAGTTCACTGCATTTCCTTTTGAAAATTCGCTGGGGAAGATGAAAAAAATGCTCCGTAGTGGTCGCAGGCCGTTAGCACAATTGTGTCGCCGCATGCACGAATCATTTTTTGCCAGTAAAAAAAAGGCCACCTTACCACCGCCTGTCACAATTATAAGAAAACTACGGCAAACGCCAACGGGACATATTCATATCAGAAAACTGAGGTATAAAGAAGCTACCCTTTCTAACAAATCCCCGGACAATACGGTTCAACTACAGGACGGAAGATTTTTAGTACTTAATGACATGCATATCCCTCCGAAAGGGAATATTGATAACATTCAAGTTAGTGGATCACTGCTAAAAAGGAAAAAGTCTATATTCATGTATCCGTGCGATTCGAAAGATCTGAATATGTGGGTAGTAGAGGCAGAAGAAAAAGCTGGCTTAATAACGTGCCCGTTGCGAGATATTTCTCTGAAAATGGTCATGTTAAAAGTGAACGATGAATTAGGAAGAGATGCAATCTATGTGATGCCGCTACTTCATTTATAATTCAAATTCAGGCAATGTACGTATCGAGTCGCCCTATCGCCGCTAACTTCAGTGACCTGTGCTGCAATCGTCTTCACATCGATGGCTCCTATCGAAAAGAGCGTAACTCAGCAGTTCAGGAAAGAAGAGCGTAACTCGGCAAAGCAGTTAAGAAAGGCGTATGTCCCCTGTGACGCCCTATGACAAATGCCTTTCTTAACTGTTTTGTCGAGTTACGCTTTTCTTTCATGCACTGCTGAGTTACGCTCTTTTCGATAGGAGCCATCGACATGTGCGTCGTTATTCGAGGCATCAAGTGCTTACATCCCTAAATATACTCAAGTAGTTCTTCAGTCTTGAATACAGTGAGAAGTGCTAGAAATCTGACTTAAACGCAAATAAAGTGGTGCTGAAATTAGCAGTGAATATAATTAAACTTGAATAACAACAATAAACAGTAAAGCTACAAGTGCTACACCCGGACACGATTCTACTGGATTCCACGTGCCACACGCCGCGTGTTGCTTGCTACGAAGCCGCAAAGACCAATAAAATAAATCTTCTGCGTATTGTTCTTCCTTCTCTCAAGGTAAGCTTGCTAATATCGCAACATTTTGTTATTATTTTTCTATGAGTTGAAACTTCAGGGGGGGACCAGTCGAATTTGACGGACCTGTCTAAATTCTCGAATATCTCCGAAACGGGGGTATCAATCGGATTGTCCTTTCGGCAGCCGATGTTTGAGGAGTAATGACATCGAGTTCCCTTGTAAAATGCATGAAATCTTTTTTTTTTTTTATGCGTCGAAGAATGCGGGTGGGTGACTTATTTCGACTAGCATCAGTGCCCACACATCATTGACGTGGTCAAAAGTATGTAACAGCAAGTCTATACGGTATGACGAGCACACCCATTATAAAACATCTTCGTTCCATGCAGTAATAACGTGGAAAAGTGCAAATCAGATTTCGTTGTAATTAGCGATTGAAAATTGTTGGGCAGCCATGGTAAATAGTTGGGTTGTCATGGCAATCCTTAGTTTCCGAGATGCCCGAGAAAGAAAGGACAGCGCAGAGTCGTTTCGTCGGTACTGCAGACGGTGGACTATATTGTTTCATCTCGGAAACTAAGGATTGCCATGACAACCCAACCATTTACCATGGTGCCCAACAATTTTTAATCGCTAATTACAACGAAATCGTAGTTCGCACTTTTCCACGTTATTACTGCATGGCACGAAGATGTTTTATAATGGGTGTGCTCGTCATACCGTATAGACTTGCTGTTACATACTTTTGTCCGCGTTAATGATGCGTGGGCACTGATGCTAGTCGAAATAAGTCACCCGCCCGCATTTTTCGACGCATAAAAAAAAAAGAAGATTTCATGCATTTTACAAGGGAACTCGATGTCATTACTCGTTAAACATCGGCTGCCGAAAGGACAATCCGATTGATACCCCCGTTTCGGAGATATTCGAGAATTTAGATAGGGCGGTCAAAATCGACTGGTCCCTCCTCTTAAAGGAATACCCTCATGCAATACTAAAACTACTCAAGGGGGGACTCCGCAGGTTTTTTTACCGAAAAAGTCAATTTTTTCGTTCTATAAATAACACAAAAAGTCAAATCAAAAAAAATTTCCAGCAATCTTTAGATTATGGTAGTATGTGTATTGAAAAAAATGTCACTACCTTGCCATAAAAGTGTATGCGCAGGGGACTTTTTGTAGCGAAGCGTCTGCGAAGAGACTGCGAAGGGATCCCTGCGATCAAAGTACATGCACAGGATATCTGCCGCAGTCTCTTCACAGACGCTTTGTTACAAAAAGTTCCCTGCGCATACACTTTCATCGCAAGATGTTAAAATCACTTTTCAAGACACATACTACCATAATCTAAAGATTGCTAGAAAGATTTTTTGATTGGACTTTTTGTGTCATTTATAGAACAAAGAAACTGACTTTTTCGGGAAAAATCCTGCGTAGTACCCCTTTAAGAGTTATCTACGCTACCTTGGAATACAACATTTTTTAAATTTTGTTTCTCATTTTAGATGCTATCAACGACATCGGACACGACATTAGATACGACAACATCGACAACAACGCTACGTAAAACCAAACGACCTGTTTTATACAAACTCGTGCACTTTGTTGACGACAAGGACGACGGCTCTGTCGATTTCGTCCCCACACACTGGATTCATTACGACACAGAGCTAGACGACATTTGTACTAGGTTTATGCCACCGCCATACAATGATCAAAATTCAGCTGAACTGCACTCAATGATTCGTTGCAGAGTTTCACCACCTGAAATCTGGCCAAAATTTCGCGTCGAAATACGAGGTGCAGCAGGTGAGTTCAAAAAGAACACTATTACTATTAAACCATCTATGAATATCTTTTCCTGAAATTGTTTGTTCGTCTCTATATCCTGGAGGAGCCTATACCACGCGATCAACTTTCACATAGGGATTTCGTTATTAGTCCTCTGCTCATCAGAACACTTAGTTATACGTCCTTGCTTGGGTAAAGAGTTCTAAATTCTTCACCAAATTTAGTCACCAAATACAAATCAAGTGAAGTGTATAAGATTCATCAATTGGACGATGCAAACAAATATGAGAAACTTGAAATATTTTTGCTCTCAGAAAGTTAAATTCATCAAGTTGAATCTTTTTGCTATTCACAAACAATACATATGGTCTTAACCTTTTTTTGCGTACACCTAAGCAACTCATGAGGAAGCTGCAATGAAAGTCGAAGCAGTCAAGGATTCGCAATATGCATTTTCGACCGACTGCGAGGACGGCAAAGCGAAATCTGTAGAGGAAAAAAAAATTTACATGAAAAAAAAGGTCCTCCATCGAGCTGAAGTCCATGATTTGATGGAAGTAACCTCGCTGTCAGAAGACGACACCCTTTTTGAATCAGTTCGAAGTAAGATTTCTTCCTTTTAAGAACCATGGCACCCAAGTATTACTGAACAGTTTGAGCGATAGTGCGCGTGTAGACTTCCCTATATACTTCCCACTACACTGTAGCAAATAGCGTTACCTATTACTTTAACAGTCCCTAACGGAGATATATTGGTTTTCGAATTTTATTTTATTTTAAATTTTTATTTAATTCTCTTCCTCTCTTCCTCAAAAGACCCTACGCCTCCTAAGTCTTCGACATCATTAACTCTTGGGAAGACTAAAAGTTTATTTGAGTCTTCGTCGGCGACTTCAAAACAGCCTGAGACGCTAGTGATATCTGAAAAAGATGGTAAGAAAGTTCTTTTTCACCATACCTGCACGGAAAGTACGACTTTCGGCCCCTCGGGAGAACGGGAAATCGTACTTTTCGATGCAGGGGATTGTGAAAAATAGTATACGTCACACGGGAGTGAAAAAAGCCATCCCAAACTGCCTTCTTGTCACCCTCACCTTCGGCTCGGGTGTCAATCTCGCACGCAGTTTGGAATAGCCTACTTTCCCTCCCTAGGTACGTAATATACTATTGTACTACTCCTTGTATCATTCCTATAGCCCCCATATTATTTGTAGATTTAAAAACCATACTCCTCAAGTCGCACCTGAGTCTGTCGAGGCAGCTCTCACAAATGACCACCGCACTCGGTGAATTACAAACAATGTTGATAGAAACTCAAGAACAGCTGAAATCTATTCAACCTGATGTCGTGCAGAAGGAACGGCCATTATCATTGGCTGAAAGCCTTGAATTGAACTTTCCATTGCAAGATGAGACAGCGTTGGAACACTTTGAAAGCGCCTTAAAAAATCCTGATGTCAAAAATCAGCTAGTGAGTTATGAAGCGGTATCAATTTGAGTGTTTTGTCTAAAATGTTCTCTATCATCAAATTTGAATGAGTAAATTTCTTCCAGAAAGAAGAAATGAGGTATTTACTTGAAAAGAAAAAATCGCTGACTCGTAATGTCAGTAATATATTAAAGAAGTATATAGGAAGGGCTCTTCTAAGAAGCCACACCGCTGTAAAAAAGACAGCGACAAAAAAAATCTTTAAATCGACAACATTCTGGCAATGCGTCCAAGGTATGTACAAAAATTTCGAAGCCTTCCTCTACTGAACTCCCCAGGAGGATCGGTGCGTATATAATCATCATCACATGGTATAATATGTGACATAAAATGTCTTATTTCAGAACTTCTTACATCCGAGCATGCTAATGATCCCGAAAAACCTCCGCTTACTGATGCGCTGTTTAATGACGCTTTGGGAGCTGTGATCAACAGCGCAAAAGATTGGGATGGGCATCGCTTATTGAGGGCAGCCAAGGATTCGTCTAATTCAGGCTAATCCAATATCACTGCTCAGTAGAAGCTTTTTTTTTTTAGTACTTCCCTTAGTTTCGAGTATAGCTTATTATAAGCTAATATCTAAACAGTGAAAAACCTATTTCCGAATGAAGAATAATTTTTATCTTTGTTAAAATACGAATTATAGTAGTTTATTAGAGAGTAAAAATCATAGTTGATTCAAATGCTCAATTGGGTTGTTGAATGGAATTTTTTTTTTTTTTTTACATGCGGTTAATGTAGAGTGCGAAAAAATAATTAGGTCGTATTTTTTATTATTCGTTAAAAATCAAAATTACGAAAGTTATACGTAATTGAATATTCCAGTTTTCGTAATATATAGATATATCTTAACATGGGTGACGTCACAATGTTAAAGTTTTCAATCCGTTGTATTAACTTTAATATTTGTTCGATTGAAGAATGAAAAAATATGACCTAATTATTTTTTTCTAAACTACTCAAATATAGAAAAAAAAAATCCATTCAATGACCTAATTATTCGTGATTTTTTAATGCTTCTCTGGGAATATTTTCTTTTTTTTTCGATTTCTTTTTGAATATACTTTTATTCTTGATTGAAAACTAGTATTTTTTCTGTTAATTATAACTGTTTACCATGATTGGGTAGCCCAATAGAAAAGAAAGACGAAAGAAGAACTACTGAAGTTACATATTATATCTATCTGTGCGTATTTGAAAAATAAAATTGAATTATTTTGCAATTTGTATTCTCTATTCAGCTTTAGCAGAATATATGCGTTCTTAAAAACAACAAGAACCATGTTAAACCGAGTATGTATAAGCCGGATAGCGTAGGACTCAATTTCAAGCAGGGACAACGAAAATCGCAGCAGAATGAGGGGTTCAACATATCAATTTACTTGACTTTAAAAATCAGTTTTGTCTCATTCGCTTATTTCGAAGCTACTATCTTACCCTTTCGGAGAATACGATTTTCCTAGTCCAGAATTGTTTAGACTAGAAAAATCGTTATCACTGAAATCTCATCTGATTAAGGGGTAACACCACTCTAGCGCCAGTAAAAAAAGGCCGAAATTTGATATTTTTTTTAAAGATATGGGTAACGGGATCGGGCTTATTTATTCAGGGTTTATTAAACAAATATTGAAGCACGTAAACAAATTTTTTTATTGCAGTTCTTATACAAGATGGCTGTGACAGAGCCAGTCTCCAAAAAGGTCTTTTTTTTATGGGCGGAATCGTAACTCCGAAAGGATGAAAGCTAAAATAAAAAAAATAAAAGTTTCTTGAAGTACATGTTATTGGCTGAAGAAGTACATAGCCGTTTTTGGATTTAATGAAAACTTTTTTTTTTATCAACAATTTACTGCAGATTCTTACGTCGAAAACGTGAACATTTCTGAAAACTTGTGCCATTTTTGCAAGAACTGATTAAAAAATAAAACCCTATGTACTTCTTCAGCCAATAACATGTACTTTAAGAAACTTTTTTTTTTTATTCTAGCTTTCATTCTTTCGGAGTTACGATTCCGCCCATAAGAAAAAGACCTTTTTGGAGACTGGCTCTGTCACAGCCATTTTATATAAAAACTGCAATAAAAAAATTTGTTTACGTACTTCAATATTTGTTTAATAAACCCTGAATAAATGAACCCGACCCCGTTACCCATATCTTGAAAAAAAATATCAAATTTCGGCTTTTTTTGCTGGCGCTAGAGTGGTGTTACCCCTTGAAGGATTTCGTAGCTTCAAAATGAGCATATCAGAGAAAATTCATTTTGGGTTGAACTGTAGTTGCACCTCTTGAATATTCAATAGCTGCTTGATTCCTGCAGCTTTTAGAACCAAACCTAAACAGG
This sequence comes from Rhogogaster chlorosoma, assembly GCA_944452935.1. Taxonomy (NCBI): domain Eukaryota; kingdom Metazoa; phylum Arthropoda; class Insecta; order Hymenoptera; family Tenthredinidae; genus Rhogogaster; species Rhogogaster chlorosoma. The sequence continues at coordinate 10,984,477 of OX101800.1, read as the reverse complement.
GCCTGATGAGTAGACCTCACCAGAGTCTGACTAGCAAGCCCTGACCATGGCCTGACCGGTAACACCCTAAACCAACCTGATCAGGCAATTCTAGAACATTGCGTCACATGCTTGATGACAGCGTGATCAGGTAGCCTGATGAGGGCCTGATCGATGAATCAAATCAGGGCCTGACTAGCAAGCCCTGAACCATGGCCTGACCGGTGACACCCTAAACCAACCTGATCAGACAATTCTAGCACGCTGCGTTACATTCTTGATAACAGCGTGATCAGGTAGCCTGATGAGGGCCTGATCAATGAATCAAATCAGGGCCTGACTAGCAAGCCCTGACCAGGGCCTGACCGGTAACACCCTAAACCAACCTGATCAGGCAATTCTAGAACGCTGCGTTACATTCTTGATCAGGGCCTGATCAGGTAGCCTGATGACAGCCTGATCAGGCATCAGGCAAGCCTGTGCAGGGCCTGCCCCGGGCCTGACGTCAATTTCTACTCGGGCACCTGTTCGCGTACGCGGTACAAAAGCAAGTGGGGATTTCTCCTCTTCCGCTTAGTTCGGAGTTTGGCCAGCCGTCCTGCGGGCGCTGACAGTTGCCGGTCAGCGGCAAGTGGCGACTCGCAACCAAAATGGCTCCGCTGGACGGCGGCGCGAGGAATTTAAATCGCCAGGACCGATACTTAGACGGGTGCGGGACTAAGTACGTCCGTAAGGCTGGGAAGGAGGAGGTCAGAACGTTTGCCACGTTACAATAGATATATACAAACCGTATATATATATATATACGGAGGTTATTACGGGGGTGAGGACGCCTGACGGTCTATCAGAATTCGCAGTCCCATAAACACACCAAGTCAACCAAAGCTAAGTGTCGACGACTCGCTCACTTGACATATAATCATTTACAAATTAAGAGGTTCGCATTGTCATAATATAATCCAGAATTCCTATGTTTGGTATTATACCCAATTAAATCAGGATATAGCAGCTAGAATCATTAATCCAAATTTATCAATTATATATATTAGGGTGCTTTTATTTTGACGACCATTTTTTTTCTTTCGGTCCCGTACTGAAATTTTGTTGGTAATGCAAAAAAAGAATTTCCCTTAAAATATGAGCCCTTAAAATTAATGTTTAGAACTCTCTCAAAGCGGTTGAAGATTTCCCATTTAAATAACATGTAAAGTCAGATCTTTTTTTTTCAAATTCCTACAACTCAGCTGCATTTTGTGCTATCATATCGCCCATAGTGGCAAATTACTCGTGATTGATCCCTCTACAAAAATGCCCATTGCGACGTAACTGTAACTCACACCGGTGAGGTAGCACAGGTTAATTTTTGTATAAATTTCTTGTTTTTTTGTTATTCTTTCATCAATGGCTAAAGTTACAGGAAAAATGTGGATGACATATTTATAGGAAATTCAATTTCCTACAAAAAAAGTCCTCTGAGCCAAATCTCTAAGATTGATATTTCTCGAGTTATTGAGCTTTGACTTTTTTGTAGTATGAAATTACAGTACAGTCGGACCTCGTTATAAGACTAGTTCGGGGCTGTAGGGGAAAAAATTCTTAGAATTGAGGTCCCCCCACTATTCTGCTTAACAGTGTTTTGCGCCCAAGCCTCGCTATAAGACTATCGCCGTTTTGCGTTGTATTTATGTACAATATGTACATTGTATCTCGATTTTAGTCGTACTGTTCGTTAGTCTTATAGCGAGGTTTCGGCGCAAAATTTTCATTGAGTTGTTGGTGGGGGAAGCGTTCCGAGCGAGTTTCAACAAATTGAGGGGAAGAGTCTTATAACGCGTAGTCTTATAACGAGGTCCGACTGTACTAATTACATTACATTACTCATCTTTTTCCTCACTCGCAACTTGAAAGATAGATAATTACTCAAGAATGTGGTAATAGGATATGGAAAATCTATGTACATTACAAAAATTTGACTCAATAATCCATTAAAATTTCCTACTACAAAAAAGTCAAACCTCAATAACTCGATAAATATCAATCTTAGAGATTTGTCTCAAAGGACTTTTTTTTGTAGGAAATTGAATTTCCTATAAATGTCATTCACATTTTTTGTGAATTTTAGCCATTGATTGAATAACAACAACAAAAAACAAGAAATTTACACAAAAATTGACTTAAGTGACCTGTACTACCTCACCGGTGCGAGTTACAGTTACGTCGCATTAGGCACTTTTGTAGAGGGCGTAATCACGAGTAATTTGCCACTATGGGCGATATGATAGCACAAAATGCAGCTGAGTTGTAGGGATTTGAAAAAAAAAGATCTGACTTTACATGTTATTTAAATGGGAAATCTTCAACCGCTTTGAGAGAGTTCTAAACATTAATTTTAAGGGCTCATATTTTAAGGGAACTTCTTTTTTTGCATTACCAACAAAATTTCAGTACGGGACCGAAAAAAAAAAATAGTCGTCAAAATAAAAGCACCCTAATATATATAAAACGTATCAATCACGATTCCCACCGAGATAGTCCTATTTTGTTGTATACAAATTGCTCTAATCTCAGTCGGGATCGCCCTATTTTTACATTATAGCAATAGAAAAAGGCTGTATAAGGAAGGCTCACATTATATAGTAATCTTGTAAAACAGGTATACCCCGGGAAAATTATAAACCTATCATATACTTCTATATATTTACCCATATACGTGCATGTTATCCAAATTATCATAGATTCCGATATAAGGAAAAATCCGAAAGAGAGAGAGAGTTCCAATTATGCAATCTTGGTTTAAGTTCATCAACATACTTAATTGGTGTTCAATGCTAACGTGGGTATCGCTAATTAGAGTTTACTTAACTACACTCGTGCGCTATATTATTGCATTGACATTAACCTATAATTAAAGACCCATCGTTTAATAGGGGACCACCCTTGACGATCCCCACGTCGGCATAAGACGATCATTTTGTCATATTACATTATATTCATTATTGGGTTCGAACTGATATATACATTTGTTAGACGTTTGTACTGGGGTTTAACTATTTCATTCATTTAAGAATATAATATCGTTTTTACCAGTTAATTCTTTTCACCATTCATTTTAACCAATCATCTAATTACTAATTAACTCGCCTCTATAGTTAAACTATTGAAATTGAGACCTGTATAGGACTAGTGGCAAACGAATCCCATTTACCGGTTTATCGCGAGATAAATCTATTTAATATTTTTATTCAGTCTGTGACGCGACACTACCATCATTAATAACTTAACTAATTAACCGCTCGGATTAAACAAACATACCGCGTCCGTCACAACGCACCTAGGCTATATTCTACTTCGCTTCGGCACGGTACAAAATAAAGAAAAATAAAGTCCAATGCGGCACAGAAATACAAAATAATAAAAATAAATGAAAATCAATGATCTCTGCACTTGAATCTAGTCCACACGCTCGAAAACTAACAATAAAAAAAGTCTCGTCACCCGGCGCGATCGAACTCAAGACCGGTAGAGCAGTTGAGTCCGGTCAACGTGTGTAGGCCGGGTGATACGCGGTACGGCAAGATCTGAAATCAATGCTAGCGAGCCGGGTAGTACAGCTCAGCTAGGCGGCTAGGCCAGCTGGGTGGCTTCGCGCACGGCACGAGACGGCAGGGAGTGGGAGCACGCACACACGTCGCAGGCTCAGCTGACGCGGCCACACTACCAGGCAGCACGTCACCGACATGGACCTAAAGCCGGGTACAGACTTGAGCATGAACGCGAATGAGGCAGGCTGAGGCCGCACCGAACGGTCTGGGCTGAAAAATAAAGTCGGGTACAGACTTGAGCACGAATGCGAATGAGGCAGGCTGAGGCCGCACCGAACGGTCTGGGCTGAAAAATAATAACTTTGCCCGAGGACGTACGCAGCAAACTGAGACCATTGTTCGGAAGTGCTCCAGTCTGTTCGGACCGTACCGGAATGGCTGACGAAAATGTCGCACGTCCAGACTGAGCACGAATTTCTTTTGATCGACCGACAACATTTGGCTCGGTCCGAGGCCGTGCGCCGAACGACTTGAGGCAGTTTGCCGCGCTTCGGATCGACGTCCACACTTGCATGCTCATGCGGCCTCGGCCTGCCTCATTCGCGTTCGTGCTCAAGTCTGTACCCGGCTTAAGAAGTAAATGGACGGAGCGTAAGCTTACTATATGGGTGCGGGGGGGCTCACTGTTAGCCGTAAGGGGAATTCAGGGTCTGCGCCATTTGCAACACCTCACTCGTAGTGCTACCTGGTGAGCAAACTGTAAACTTCGTAAGAAATTCAAAGGTAGACACTGAAATGAGTATTAAGGATTTTAGAATTTTATTGTAAAGTAATTGTTCAGGTGCGATCAACTATTTCTCATTAAATATGACACTCAGAACAATAATCTACTTTTCGTTTACATCAATAACGTCAGCAGTGACCACTAGGTGACACTACGAGTGAGGTGCTCAACATGGCGCAACCAATCAGAACACACCATCGACCACCAGTCCCCTTCCGTCTTACGGCGTTACCCCGCACAGCTTACGCTCCGTCCATTTACTTCTTAGGTCCATGGTCACTGATGACAGTCGCTCAATCCACTCTTTCTCACACACACACACGCAACGACCGGCACGCTGAGACGATGAAGTCTTAGGTGACAGAACGTTGTTCCCCAAGGCAAGGGAGCAAGGCAGTGGTGGCAAGACACCCTAAGCTACTCACAGTTATTCTACAACTACAAAATTCTGGCCTAGATAACCCTTCGCCAATGACTTGAAAGGAATAACCCAGAATCCAGAGAGAATGAATGGCGGAATGACGATTACAGAGCGGGTGATCTAAGCCTTAGACAGAAGCCTACGTTGCTCTCGTAGCAGCTGATCCTCTCGGCACGGGACGGCACTGTACTGGACGGCACGGCAGCTCACTCACACTCACTCTCACACTCATGCCTTACAAACTAGACTTAAGGGGACCAGTACAGCTTGAAATTTTGAAAAAATCATTTTTTCGTTTTCTGCGGAATCTGCTGCCTCAGAGTCATATCTATCTCTAAAAAAATCGTCATTGACGAATTCGTGAAAATAACTGGTTTACAGACCGAAAATCGTACAGCTTGAAATTTCACAAAAATGGTTTTTTCGTTTTTTGTAAATTTTGCTGTCTCAGGGTCATATCTATCTCTAAAAAAGTCGCCATCGACGAATTCGTAAAAATGATCGAGAATTGGCATTGAGTTTCGGCGACCTGGCGCAAGCAGCGCTGTCGCTTTGTTTTCATATCGCTCACATGTTTCATGACCGGCGATTGCTTGTCGAACATTCTTAGAGATCGTGTAACGTTCCCGCTCTTTACTTGTTTCGAATACAATAACAACAAAAACAGACCTTTGCAGTACTAAAAAATCCGCGATTCCATCGTGATAAATATATAGTTTTGTCATTTTCGTGTATAAACATCGAGTGACAGTGTGTGTGAGGTTATTTGTGGGTTTTCACCAACTAACCTCAAAGTAAGTATAGCATGCTTGTGTTTGCGGTCGAAGTTTTTTGCTTTTTGTTCACAGATCTCGTAATTTACACCCAGAAGAAATAAATCGTTACAATTTTCGAAAATATGAGCCAAAAAAAAGAGCAAAGAACTTCCATGGCCCTGCAACGACCAACAACAAAGCCCCAAGTACTTCGGAGCGATAACTTTCTCCGAAGGAGCCACCGGGATTCTAGTAGTCATGACTGCACCTGGAGTGACCCCAGGATCGAACGCGAAGGCTCACATGATTCGGACCGACCAGACACGGCTAGAACAGGCTCAACGACAGGCAGCTGATAGTACTCGAGAAGCCCAAATTGCTATCCGAAGACTACGACTAGGCTAAAATGAGACTATAGCGGCTAGAGAAGGACCGTCATATGCTGCAGGAGCCTTTTAAGGGAAGACCCTACTGCAAACTTGACAAAAAGCAGTTTTTTATTTTCCAACAGGCCAAAAAAGGTTCAAATCAAAACGTAATACTACCAATTCCAGATTATGGTAGAATATGTTTTAAAATAAAATTTCAGTCTTCTACGATAAAAGTGTATGCGCAGGAAACCTTTCCAAGCGCTGCGCAGGATAGATTCTGCGTAAGGTTCCCTGCGCATATACTTTTATTGCAGAAGACTGAATTTTTTTTAAAACATATTCTACCATAATCTCCGATTGGTAGTATTACTTTTTAGATTGAACTTTTTTTGGCCAATCGAAAAATAAAAAACTGCTTTTTTTCCAAGATTTCAGTAGGGACCTCCCTTAAAGATGGTACGATGAAAATATTAGTTTGAAAGTTGAACAAAGAAATCTTGTTTCTTGTAAATAAAAAATTGAATTTTGTCAGAAATTTTGTAACCAACAACTTTTATTTGAAACATTTTTCGATATTTCAAACTTTTCTAGTAGTAAAATTTGTTTTTTTAGTAAAAACTTCAAACCCGTTTTTCTCAGAACTATATTTTTGGCAACGTGTCGTAAGGTTTTGGGAGCACCGTTGCTCCGATTTGACTCATTTAGGGCTCATTTTTTTCAGAAAACAAATCCTTATCGCATGAACGAGGGAAATTTAAACAAAAAATTCCCAGACAAAGTTATCAGCAAAAGAGTGACCAGATTTTTGCTAAATTTCGATAACTGACCATAACTTATCACAGGATTTTTTTTAATCAATTCCCTACGTTCATGCGATGAAGAATTGCTCTCCGAAGAAAATGAGACGTCAAAAGACATAATTGGATCAACCGTGTGCCTGAAACCTTACGACAAGTGATTTTCAGACAAGTGGTTTTCTTGATGTATTATGAACTTTGGTTAAGATATAAATGATTTTTGGAGTATGTAGAATTTTTTGAATCAAGCTGTACTGGTCCCCTTAACCGAAAGCACTTAACTAAATCTAAAACTAAACTTAAACTGAAGCAACTAAAGAAACTAAAGCAAACTAAATAAAGAAACCAAAAATATAAAGGTAAAAGGTAACGAAAAGCAAAAAAATAAAAATAAAGATACTGATAAGAAAACAAGCAAAGAGAAGCAAAAAGGCAGTCGAGCGAGGGTTAGCTGTCAAGCACGCGGATCAAAAGATGGCCTCTTCCGGCTCACGGTCGTTATCAGCCGGTGTCGCCCTCGTTGCGGGGAGGTATTTCCGCCGCGCTCGCCGATTTCGCCATACCTTGGCGAAGTGACGTCAGGCGGGCGATTTTCAGCCAACCAGAGAGGAATTATGTGAGCGTGGCGAGATGACGTGTGGCGAGGCGGCTAAGGCTGGGAGGTGCAGCCCTCTCTCCTGGTCGGCTGGCTGGCGAAGCTGAGTAGATGCCAAGGCACAGGTACTTTCAACGAGGTTGGCGGACGACCCTCCCCGTTGCTGCTCGTCCCTCGATGTCCCTCGTTGTCCCTCGTCGTCCCGCGTTGAATTCACCTGCTGACAAGGACTTAGAGCAGACAACGGTAACACTACGAGGAATGGCTTGCCTTGGGAAAAAGTTAGAGACAGCACTAAAATATAAAGAACACCTACACTGAAAATCTGATATCACTGTGGTAGCCATATTCGAGTCCACAGAACCTTATGATATTGTTCTGTACACAACACAAAAACGAATGGCGTCGCAGCTATAACGGTATAGGTGCAGCAGCAATACAGTCATTGGTAGCGCCGTATCGCTACTAGAGAAATATAATTTGGTTACGATCACGATATAGTGTATCTCGATCTCACCTAGTGACAAAAACGTCACGCGAACACTATTTTATCATAATCGATAAACAAAAGAACAAATCAAATATGAAAGAAAATTTTTTAAATGACTATCAAGTGCAGACAAGATCTGATATGTGTTAATTCTTATAATATATAATGTTTATTAGGGTGGGTCAAAAATACCGACTATTTTTTTTTCTCATTTTGTACTCTGAAAAATCGGTTGCTAGACACCTCTGGAAAATACTCACTAAATATGAGCTCTTAATTTTGATAGAAAGGTCCTCCGCTTTATAGTTTTCCATTTTTTCCTCAGTATTAGAAACGAAAATTTATATCTCTCTATCAACGGTTCGTTCAAAAATATCGCTCCTCATGATCTTATAGGAAATTGAACGCTCTACAAAAAAGGTATCTTATAATTTTTTCGGAAACCTTACCGTTTAAAAGATATCACAGATTGAAGTTTGATTATTTTAAGAGAAATTGCTGTTTTGCTTATGAATTTTATAACTCGTCAACAAAAATTTTGATGAAATGCGCAATTCATAGTTTTGTAGGAAATTAACTGCTCTACAAAAATGGTCTCCTATGATTTTTCGATTCAATTAAGCGTTTAAAAGATATTAATTAAATATCTTAATTAAGATATTAATTATATTATTTTTAAAAGATTATTCGTTTATGGATTGAGTACTGTGCAATTGAATGCAATGTACTTTGTTAACAAAATTTCATTAATTGTAATCATTTATTTATTCGTATCAATGAAAGTATAAATATTCAAATCTTATCAGGTATATTATTTTGAAATTTTTATTGATTTTTAAAAACGCATATTGGATGAAGTTATAAGAAAGATATGATTATATTGCGTCCTCGCTCTCATACATTACATGTGTAGTAGTCCTTCAGTCCGTCTACGGCGCACGCATTCAGAGTCATATTCAAAATAAAGAGGACCCATTGGTCCTTAACTCTCCACTCCTCCTAATAGGGACTTCACTTATCTTTCGTGCGCGCATAGCGACACACGTGTTCAGATTAATTATCCTCCTGGAAAAAATGTTTTACGTGCAGAATTAGAAAGAATGGGTAAGCGATCACGCGAAAAGAATGAGAAGCTTGATCTTCTCTTAAAGAAGTTCAAGGTAATGGAAGAAAAAGTATAGAAGTTGAGTGAAAAAGTGAATAGAGAAACACACGCGAATACGCCGTCATGCTCAACAGCGACAGAGAGACACGTGGAGGAGAATTTCTCGTCTGAAACAAAGGAGAATTCTCCACCGAACGTCGAGGAACCCTCGTCAGAAATCGTCTTAAATACAACAGAGAATCCTTCGGAAGTTCAAGAAGCTGAACCACAACCTGTTGAAACTGAAGATTCGTCCGAAGTTCAAGATATGGAATGGTTACAGATCGTAAGTAGTTTTTAAAAATGTACTTCGAAAAAAAAAAAAAAAAAAAACAACATCACCTCGACACGTTGCGACGTGATCATGGGTCTGTGCCTACTTTGTGGTAGGACAAAGACAAACACATATCAATCCGTGCTAACTGAGTGGTTAGACAAGGATAAGAATACATATGTCTGTGCTAACTTAGTGGTTAGATAAGATATAACTATTTTCTACGTGTTCATACATGTGATAAAACGCATAATGAGGTGTAGTCTTTGCAGAGAAAATTTTTTTCATTATTTCATTCTTGGTTACAATTAGATCGGCGATGATCCAATGGAATCACAGGCCAGAGAAATGAAAATGCGAGAGGATGTACTGAAGCGATGGGATCATTTCTGCAAAGAGTGGTTAAAGAAGGAAAATTATGAGACACTTTTACAGAAAGATGCCTGTTATGCAATGAAGGAAGGCGCACTGACTAGAGACAAGCACATGAGTGATATACAGAAGTTAACTGGCACGGCTATGTCAATTGTTGGATCCCTGATGACTTCCATTCACGAGAGAGATGCTAGTCTATTCGAGGAGGACATAATTTCTTCACTCAATGACGTTGGAAAATTATTAGCTATCGTCATGTATAAACAGACAAAATCCAGAAAGACCTTCATCGAGCCAGGGCTTTCGGATGAAACCAAGGGAGTCTTGAAAGATGTCAAAACGGATGAGTTCCTTTTCAGCAAGGATCTTTCGGAGAAACTAAAGCAGAGAAATACTCTTAAAAAAATCAGTGAAAACCTAAAAGCTCAGAAACCTATCAAAAATCCTCCGAGGCAGTCTTTAAACTCGAGAACCCCATTAGCATACCGTCCTTGAGCAGCTCCAATGGGGTCTACATCTTTCAGAGGACATCAGAAACGGCCGCCGTTTTTCAAAAACAAACAATAGTTTGTAAACCAACAAGCGCAGACCTAACAGACACAATTTCAATACCAGAGGTCTCAGCAAAAACAACAGAAAGGCTAAGCCATGTACGTTTGAAAGCAGGTAAGAATTTTATAAGTGGGAAATCAATTTAAAATTATTTAATTATAAATATAATATAATTATTAATTATTATTATTATTATTATTATTTTAACCAGTAATATTACTCAGGGAATCTAAGGGAGCAATCGTTAAGTGCGTTGAGTCAAAAAATCAGTTTTTATCTCCTTTCTTCTTGGTAGAGAAACCAAATGGATCTCACAGATTTATCTTAAATTTAAAACGTTTCAACAAATTTGTAGTACAAATTTGCTAGCTGCCTATATTCCTTCTGCAGAAAACGTAGTCGACGGACTGAAGGACTACTACACATGTAATGTAACCGAGCGAGGACTTCATATAATTATGATCGAACGTCACTTGCAGGTAAGTTCGTTTGATCTGCAAATAATATTTCGCGATCAGTATTTGAAATTGAAAATTGATGTCAATAAATTGAATAAGAAATTAACTAGAGGAAATTTCGAATAAAAAATTTTAGTTAAAAATTGATGATAGTAGACGAATGCATAACGTAAAAAAAATTCACCCCTAATAAAATCAAACGATCAAATGTCAAATTCGATTTTTTATTTACAGTTTTAACTATAATATAATACAAAACTTATATATAGGTATCGCGATTGATTCTTCCAGTGATGAACTTGAATTTCATACTGAAAATAATTCTCGTTATTCTGTATACAACAAGCTTATTCTTATCAAATGTAGAATTATGTATTTTCGGATAGCATGTTGAATCATAAAGCGAACCGCAGCAACACAAACTCTTTATTGTCGGCCGATCTTGTTAAAGTGAGAGGATAAGGGGATAGTAATAATTCGTACTTTATCATACGAGCTTTCTTGCAAACATCGAACACTTCATATGCATGTTCATGGTTCCGAAAAACAGTTGTGAGCCTGTTATAGATAAAAAAAATATTGCCATTTTTTACGCAAATGAATTTAATGATTCCCAAAACAGACATGCAGTCCAATTCTTCAACGCATAAAACCATTTTTGGTTTATAGATGCTTCCATTTTTTTTTAACCCAATTGAAAACTTTAATTTTATGGTTTTGACATTGTTGGTACTCAATTGTCATCTCATCGGGATATGAACATAAGTCCTTTACAGCGCGCATCTGGCAAGGCCCAGTTTGTAAACTGGAGAAGAATGTTTTCCCGTACAATGCGAAGGCAAGTTTTTTTTGTTGTTTTTTGGCTACTGTAAGACACACGTTTTTTTTGCAACAGGAAGTGGAAAGTAATAATTTTGACTCAAAGTGTTTTTCTTCAAAGCGCATACACCATAGAAGAACGAGTGGACCACAGTTGTTCAGTACAGTTGGTAAATGAATCAAAAAGTGGTCTTTCGGTTTCAAATGCCGGTTTAACACTTCACGGACCAAGACGTGATGCTCTTTGATCAAATTTCGAAGAATTATGCTGCATTGAATTTGTATCGATGGAGACATAACAATATCGATAATTTTGCGTAAAATTAAATAAATTGGCCAAGCGGTATCACTCTCTGGGATCAAATCTCCCATAAGAATACCAAAGTTACGCACAAAAGTATGAACTTCTGATGCAGACATACGAATTTTATCTTTTTTCAAATCTTTTTCTGAAATTTGCGGCGGAACATTGCCCGATTCCGCCGATCCCCAATCGTGGCATATCACACGACAATTTAATTGGTCAAGAGAGAAATATTTCTTTTCTTCAATGAAATGATTCAACAATGCAGCCATATCAAAGACACAGACCCCTTCGAGAAGGTCATGCATGATATCTGATGACAGATTTTCAAGAACATGAAAATTAGGTAGCCTATTAAACACGCATTTTTCTTTTATCCCCGTTCGACTCGTATCATTTAAAAGTAAATCCGTTTCGTAACCAGCTTTTGTACGCAAATACGCCTTATCTTCCACGGTTGCCAGAGATCTTTGTGCTTTATCCATTTTACAAAAACGGCACGCAAAATTTCCTTGAAAACTTTCAACAAAGCCCAACAAACCGTGAAGCCCTAAATTGTCTCCAATTATGAGTCCCAATTTGAAAAATATTTGCACTTTTCCCTTTGGTAATACTACTTCTATTCCCGTCGTTTCTAGAAATTGCAATTCTTCGATCAGTTTTCTGAAAACTGCAAAATTTCCAAATCGTGTTCGATCGGTGGTGAAATAAAGGAGCGCGTGAAAAATCGATGAAACGTTTGAGGGAAGTTCTGGTGGAAAACAAGGGATTGAAAAGTACGTCCCACCCAGTTTGTTTGTTCCTGAATGACTTCCAAGAGCGTTTCCAGTCTCAAAATCATCGTTATATAGGAAAAGAGGTAAAATATCTTTTGCATGAACATTTTTCACTTTATTTTTCCAAAGTTCACTCTGTATGAAATTCGATATGACTGGAGATGGTTTTTCCAACTCTTTTTTGTAAGAAAAAACCGCGTCATACACTCCTGGAAGCTGAAAGATATTTTTCAAGATGTTCCGCATGGGAAAAAAACATGCATAACTTTTCACGTAGTATTTTTTAAGCTTGCCGGAAGATGTACGTTTTACGCGTTCAAATTTATTACCAACAAAGACACTGACCGGTGGTGTATAATAGCCTTTGTTTTCCAGAATTTTCAATTGTTTTTTTTCGCTGTCCAGTTCTCCGAGAGCTTCACAAAATGAATTTATAAGGATTGATAACCGTGAAAGAATTTTCTTATCGTTTTCTGAAGTTGAGTGAGTTTGAAGTTCTTTTTCAATAATTTGATAGCCAGAAGTCACCAAGTTTTTAGCGTATTTTGCTAGAATGTCAGCGTTTTTGTTTGATAATATTGTTGAATTGTTCAATGATACGATTTCGTCAAAAATTCTAGATTTGACATTTTCGAATATTTTTTTATCTTGATCATGACATTTTTTTGTTGCATTGATTTGATCGTTACTTTCACAGCCACTTGTTCTTGCCGGAAGCGGTTGTTTATGACCACGTGAAAGGTTTTCATCTTCTTTTCCAGAATTAACTGTATTACTGGAAATGTTATCGAGATTTCGCACAACTTCTGCATTTTCACATTTGAAATTGTCAGAAATTGTTTTTTCAGATAGTGAAAAATGTTCTGTATCGCAGTGCGAATTAAGCCAATGATAACGAAAAGATGCAAAAGAATCATATGTGCGATAACAAGATTCTTCAGCACAACAATATTTCGTATAATCAATATCAATGAAATGTTGTTTCGACAGATGACTCTGAAAATCATTCAGCGAGAATTCATTAGGACATAAAAAGCAAAGCGGCATCTTGGAGGAAGGATTTTATGCGCTTGACTTTTTCAAATCCGTAATCAAAGAGTTCACGCTCGGAAATTTGATGTCGCTTTCTCCGGTAATTTCGAAAATTCTGCGTTGAATCACAATCCAGGGAAATAGAGATTCTTTAGGGTATGCGACCTGCAGAGCGTAAAAGCTTTTGAAAACTATATCGATGGCGGCGATTGGTCCTGCAAAAGGGTAGTGCACGCCGTTGATCACCGCAAAACTTTTTTCAACTTCTTTTTCACCAACGATAACAACTAGTGGCTGTACTTTCAATCCATAATTGTCCAGATTTTTTTGCCTATCTTCCAACTTTAGATTCATATCTTGCTCATCCTAATAGAAATACGTAAATAAAGACGAGGGTTGAACGAGCAAAAAGAGGTATTAATCGTTCTTACGTGCACGTGCAAGATAAAACCAGACTCCACTTCGCTCTTACTAGGACGCCAAGATTTGTTATTATGATGAGAAATTTGTGGAGGGCAAGGGCAAAGGTGAGCCAATAGCTTCATAACCATAACAGGTCTCAAACCTGAGAATAAAATTTTTATTTGAAATTATTTAACTCAGACAACCCATCAAATACGTTTGGCGTAAATGCTTAATTACTTGTTGAAAAATCATCATTTTTGTGCCGTTCCCATAAATTCAAAACAACACGGAGTCCGGGATTCCTTTTTTTTTGTTTCGCTGCTCTGGTTACCTCTTTCTCAAAAGCATGGAATTCGAATGAAAGCCTTGAGCTTTTTGATGGATAAAGGGTCGAAAAGTCGATTTCGATCTGAAAATAGTACTTTTCGATACCAGTGGGAAAGGGTTGATTCTCGGTGAAGTGTGAAGTTTTTCGCCCGAGCAAAACGAGGGTGAGAATCATACGAGTCGAGAATCATCTTTCGCACGTGTATTGGCCCTGGTGGAAATTTGTCGGAATTTTTTCAGAAAAACTCTGAAAAAGTCTTTAGAAGTCCTTAGAATTCAAGTTCTAGAGTTCTGAAGACTTTTTCAGAGACAATTCCGAAAAATTTCCACCAGGGGGACTTTGTTTTTCGATACAACGTACGCACGCCGTGTGGAAAATTATATTTATCAATTCAAACTGCGAATTGCTCAATCAGATGATACATAAAATCGTTCAAAAAGTTGAATTATTAATACCAATTCCGGACCAAGCGAAATATGTCGCAAAACAATGTAATCGCTGAAGTATCCAGTGTCTGAATCGTTTTCAATGAGTTTTGAGATTCTTTTTTTCGAAGTGTCCCTCCAAAACTGTTTCACTCGTTCCAATGGATCGATATTGTTCTTCAGCCAATCGATCTTATCATTTAATTCTGTTGCAGAATCTGTAATAACTGGTTCGAAGACATGTGCTCGGCAATAACAGTGTAATTATACTCTCACTCAAGAAATGGTGAATTCTAAATTCATTCATGCGCACCATCTGATTCCACAAGATCACCTCGGAAACCAAGACGAAATAAATGTGAATCGTCTGTGTTTTTACGCTGTTTTCCCGATTTCCTCGTTTTTGTTGTTGCACCGCTTTCAAGTAATAATCCTCGATAATAATGATATTTATCGTGGAGTTTTCCTTTTGCAAGAGTTTTTTTTTTCAAGTTAGTATCGTTGAAATACGGAACGTAATATGTGTATTCACTCTCAGTTCGGAAGGTGTTCTTGATAAGGTGCGATAAGAATTGCAATCTTTCCGTTTTTATTCTGAAATTAAATCGTCCTAAAGTATTTTGGAGGATTAGCATGTGAAAGTGTCAAAACTTCTTCTCACTGTAATAATGAATTAATGTGCTTCATAAAAAATTTGGTAATTTCTATTATGGGTTGACTTATTTTCTATTCTCGTCAAGAAAATGATGTATGCAAAAGTGAAGACATTACAAATTTACAATCCCCATAGAGAAGTTGAATAAATTTATGTGGTTCGTGAAAAATATTACGGAATTATGGAAAGCTCACATAAAATCTGAATCAGTGCATATTTCAATACGAATTATGGAATCAGCCAAAAGATTCCTGAAGTTCTCATTTAAATCTCGATTTCTCTTGTAATGATTCAAAATCGCTATTCCAGTTGCCGAAGTTCTTAAAGCGTCAACAAGGTCAACAATTGGGTTATTTGTTTTCAAACTCAAGTCTGCCGAGTCAATTTGAGTGAAACGATTTTCGGAATCCGTTATTGCTGAAGTCGCTGCAGCTTCATTGATATTTTGGGTTTATGCTTCATTTTCCTCAAAGAGAGCTATGATTTCAAACATAAAGTTATGAATTTGTAACAAATTTACAAGTTCTGTCAACGTCAAAAGTTACTCTCATTTTTCGTTTTATTTTTCGTATTAATAGTTTTCTGAAAATCTACCTTCAGTCTGCAGCGATTTCATCAAATCATACTTCGTTAATTCTTTCACAGAACCGTCGAAGTAGACCTGTATTTTGAAAGAATTGACTTTTTGATGTTTGCCTCTGTGACTTAATAAAATAGAATAAAATAAATTGTGCCGGTAGGCCGTGGAATTATTTGCATTTAAGTAGATTTCTAAACCAATATTTTTATCAAATAATTTCACCTGTACAATTTACGCGCAAGCACATAGTGAAATTTACGTGAATGTCATGTAAACGCCATACGTGAACGCGTTTACATAATATGTATAAGTGCGCTCGTTACAAGGAGGTGTATAAATTCTTTCATCTATTGCGAAAACATTAAAAATTTCTCACACATTTTTCCGAACTTTCGAATTCAAATTTCCATTTGGACATAAATTTGGCCTGGGGACCAGCTTTAGGAATAATATCTTTAATGATTACTTCAGATAAACATTGGAAAGCTTCACGGTCAATTTCGTGTTCTGCAAATGCGTAATATTGGTAAAATACATTTGTAATTTTTTAATTATTAATTTTAATTTTAATTATTCTTAATTTTAATCATTTTTTGAAGGGGGGCCGTCATACCCCACCCTCCCCTACCTATATAGTTGACTTGATGAATTCATTCGTTAAAATTGTTCAATTTGTGATGTTTTAGTGAAAAATATGAAGACAAATATGAAATGAAAATAAAATATTACGATGAAATTACCAAAAAAGGCATTGTATTTATTACCTTTGAACAAATTAATGTATGTTGTCAATCCCCAATTATCAAGTTTTTCCTCTACCCACTGATCCATTTCAATACATTACATTCGTATATTTTCGTCTAGAAACAAGTCGCCGTAAACATAAACCTTCGACGCGTTTTGAGGTTCTGTATGTAATTCGCGTTACGCGTTATAACAGTTACGCATCGTAATAGTTACCGACATAGCGCTACTTCTGGGCATTGCAGCAAAATAGTATAGCTGCCACAGCTATACGCTTGGGTGGCGGAAGGATCCACCTTTTATACCTATCGTGCCAATACATTTGTGCTTATTAGAACGAAACGAAATTGCTAAGAGGGCAAACTGAATGTATCGATGTGATTCCTATTCAGTTTTGTTGCGATAACTGTAAGTATTGTTCACGGAGCATTTGAAATTATTGATGATTCTGTATCGCTCCTACACCAATATGAGATTTTCAGTGTAGGTCGTTCCTATCGGGAGGGAAAGACGTAGGTCAGTGGTGGACGCAAAATCCACCACGTTACAATATTTAACTTTAATTTCTCCTTCTTGTAGTTCTTCAGCAGCCGAGTGGCAAGCTGCGTTATCTAATAGTAGTATTGCTTTCAGAGGAAGTCCTTCATCTTTCAAAAACTGTTGAACTTTCGGAACAAATTCCGTGTAAAACCATGTCTTAAAAATACCTGCACTCATCCAGGCACTTTTCTGATTAGCATAATATACAGGAAGTGAAGACATTTCATTTTTAATAGCCCTAGGCTTAGCTGATTTTCCATAATCAATAAGGGAATTTTCAATGATCCATCTGCGTTCGAGCATAGCATAATTGTGACTCTATCTTTATTAACTTTAAAGCCACTTGGAGCAGCTGACGATTTTTCTGCGAGAGACTTCTTAGGCATTTGCTTAAAATTTAGACCCGTCTCGCCAGCGTTAAATATCTGGCACGAATGCAACGGTTCTTCAACAAGCGATTTTTCAAAATCGGTTTCCACGAAGCAGCAGCTGAGTGGTCAGCGGATAATTTTTCACCGCACCTTGTAAATCGCCGAATGTTAAATTTTTTTTTCCAGTTTGTAAGCCAACCCTCACTAACAACAAATTCTTTTTCTATTTTGGCTTCCGCATAAAGCTCTTTAACTTTGGCTGAAAATATTTTAAACAATTCTAATTTTACACACATTCGATCTAATGCATAATTCGATTATTTAACGATCTTACACATACCTACTTTCAAATATTTTTTCACTATTAAAAAAAAAAAAAAAAAATTACATACCTTGAATCAGTGGTCCAGTGATGCTAATTCCTTTAGACACAGTCATTGTGAACCACACATACAAAGCTTCTTCTAAATTATCAAAAATACCTCTTCGCACTCTTTTGTGTTGAGATGTCAGCTGAAAAGTATTTTTCTGTTCTCTTAGCTTGTCTTTATCGGCTAACCAATTTCTCACTGTTCTTCTGGGTACACCATATTGTTCACATACTTCTCTGATTTTTTTTCCTCTTTCCATTTCATCCAGGATCTTACATTTGTCTATAATACCGAAGGAAAGTCTGCACTTTTTTTTCACAGGTTCTTCACTACTATTACCTGGCATTTCAACAAACAAGAATACTATCTAAAGTATTAATGTATCTATATAGTTACAATTAAGTAAAAGATATCTGGTGCAAAAACCTTTCGCCTAGTTATATAAATGTGATAGTCACCCACAAAAAATACATTTTCATGCCAAGAAAACATTATACAGTTATTATTTTATAAAAAAATGATTTGAAATCAGATGCTATTGCCTAGTACCGATATCACGTTGACTTTTTTCGAATTGACAATTAGGCTTCTCATAAGATGGTACATATTGACAGTCTTCTTGAAAACAGAAAACATAAAAAAATTAAAAATAGAAAAAAAAAAATTAAAAAAAATTTGGAGTACGTGGTACTAGGCGGGCCAGTATTTCGTGTCACTATATTAGGATTATTGACATGGTTCAATCGCAGTTTCCTTGTACTTATCTAGAAAAGGCCCGCCTAGTACCACTACCTCCAAATTTTTTTTAATTTTTTTTTTCTATTTTTAATTTTTTTATGTTTTCTGTTTTCAAGAAGACTGTCAATATGTACCATCTTATGAGAAGCCTAATTGTCAATTCGAAAAAAGTCAACGTGATATCGGTACTACCCAGCAAACGAATTTATGTACTAAGGATGTATCTCATATGTTGTGGATGTTACATGTGATGTACCAAGTGACGCACATGAGCAGCACATTTGCTGCCCGATGTCCGCAACATGAGCGTGTTGTTCGTACCTCTCGAGTACACAACAAAGATACATACCGCATATGTACTACTGATGTCACAGGTATGTATCGGTGACGATTTGGATACTTTTCAAGTATGCAACAAAGTTACGCACAATGGACGTAGCACTGATACAGGTATAGACCGGTAACGTATCACGTTCATGTCACTAACATTACAACGGTATGTATCTCATCGCCGTATTAGAAGAGTACCAGTGTTACATTGCCGGCACGTTCTGTGCACATCACATCCCGGGAAAAAGTTTTCATATATAGTCATATCTAATCTTATATAATTATAATTATATTATATATAATTATATATGGATTTTGTCCACATATAATCATGTATGAATTTTGTCTATATATAATTATATGTGAATATATATATAATTGAACAGAAGTTGATGTCATAGAACTTCTTCTGTTTTCCGAATCTGGTTTTTTTGCCAATGGGTCCTATCCCGTCCACCCATCCGAATACTGACTGCGGCTACTGTTGCTTAACTTTCGTGATCAGCTGCGGTCCGGCATCCACCTATACTCCCAACGGTCTATCGTGAAATATTATGCTTTTCAAACTTATAAAACTAACATCAAATGCTTTCACTGAGTTCGTGATACTAATATCAAATAAGCAGTAAAATTACCCGAGTGATCAAATATTTACTTATTTTAATCGTATCCTATCGAAACAGAAACTATTGAAATATTGCAGTGACGCTGCTGCAATCTTGAAGGTGCAATATATCGAAACAGAAATATTGGAATATTGCAGCAATGTTGCTGCAATCATACGTGCTGTATGGGATATAATTACAGATAAAAAAAATTCCCGGGATGAACGTGAACGAATACGTAGCTGTTTTGGAATTAGTAGGTGATAGTCACCACACATTTCATAAATTTTTATATGGCAACCCTGCACAAAATGCCCGATAGAAACTATACTAGATTTGTTTTCATATACACGGAGAAAAAAAAGCAGTAACCAGTGCTGCGCAACACAGTAATTCAGTCAATATACTATCCGAAATCATAAAATTCTGAATAAAACCTCAATGATTGCTGTCATGACAGCAACAGTTACTTTCCTCACAGCAATGAGTACTGTCAAGGACTATACTGAGCAATGTTCTGCACATTACCGCCAAAACAGCGATGGTTACTGTATAAACATTGATCATTGGCGTCTCAAAAAGTAACCATCACTCTTAAGCGTTTCTCTCTTCACTCTGCTGCAGAGTCATGAGTAGCCCGTACTTCCAGCTGTGGCTACTGCCTCGCGCAGTAACCAGTAGTGTCACAAACCATATTCACAACCGTTCTTGCGATTGTCTCACTATTAACTGTCCTACAAAAATGGCTATTTCTCCTACCATTTCGGATGTTTACACATAACATAACCTTACAATGACAGATGATTGTAAAATTTTTATTTAATTCAATTTTTTTCTCCAGTGAGACATGCGCAAGAGCAGTTGTGAATACGGTTTGTGACACTACTGGTTACTGCGCGAGACAGTAGCCACAGCTGGAAGTACAGGCTACTCATGACTCTGCAGCAGAGTAAAGAGAGAAACGCTTAAGAGTGATGGTTACTTTTTGAGGCGCCAATGATCGATGTTTATACAGTAACCATCGCTGTTTTGGCGGTAATGTGCAGAACATTGCTCAGTATAGTCCTTGACAGTACTCATTGCTGTGAGGAAAGTAACTGTTGCTGTCATGACAGCAATCATTGAGGTTTCATTCCGAATTTTATGATTTCGGATAGTATACTGACTGAATTACTGTGTTGCGCAGCACTGGTTACTGCTTTTTTTTCTCCGTGTAGATGCGGAGAAGATCAAAATTCGAAAACCGGGTTTTAAATTCGGATCTTTTTCGCATCTGCACGAATCTAGCAGTTACTACTTGGCATTGTTGCAGGGAACTTCACTATATTTCCCTTGATATATGTATACAGGGTGTAACAGAACTCGCGACTATCATTTTACAGGGTAAATCTTGATGAAAAATAAGATCGAAATTTCCTCAGCCGATTTTTTCTGTAATGCATAGATTTTCCGTTATAATTATTTTAATTCCGGCCAATGAAGCTCAACTTATGCACGGCTATTTGTCGGTGTGATTACTGCTCGGTTGTGTGTGTGTCTCCCGCTTTTCACTTAACACTATAACTATTGCCGCGAAACGTTCGGTTGAAGACATGTACACAACCGAGCGGTTACATACCAGATACATTTACACCTGCAATGTTATTTGAATGTGACATTGTGATGTGATAGCGCTGTCTTCTTGAGATGTAGAAGGCACGATACCGCAGTCTGTTAATGTACCATGTAACATTGTTCTGTACTTGAATCGTCTCTGGTACATGACAAGTGTTACATACTGGATACATTCACACCTACGATGTTACTTGTATGAGGCATTGTGATGTGATTAAGCTGTCTCTTTAAGATGTAGAAGGTACGATACCGCAGTCCGTTAGTTTAACATGTAACATTGCTCTCTCCTTGAAACATCCCTGGTACATGGTGGTGCATATATACGTGATACATTCACAATTAAAAGATCATTAATATAACCAGTACATAGCAATGTGATATCACAAAGTTTTTTGAATAGAACTCCAATGTGACATACTAAGGAGGTCACAGTTTGCTGGGTAGGCAATAGCATCTGATTTCAAATCATTTTTTTATAAAATAATAACTGTATAATGTTTTCTTGGCATGAAAATGTATTTTTTGTGGGTGACTATCACATTTATATAACTAGGCGAAAGGTTTTTGCACCAGAGGTGCTTTTTATGGGGATATCACTACTTTTTGTAGAATTAGATTAATCAAGTACAATCATTCTCGTATCGATAATAAATTGCATAAATTGTAGACCACTCTCGATGTGGAAGGTATACATAGAATCAAGAATTTCCTACCACGTCTAGCGTTCTATTGTCTACTAGATCCCGCGAGGCAGAAGTCAATTGCCCTGTAACCGTAACGCTAGAAAATTTCTAAATTAATTCCACATGAATCCAAGAAATATAATATTAAAAGCTGTTAATTGTCCTCGTTCGCTCGCTTCGCTCGCTCCCTCGTTTGGTTTTGCGTTATTCCTCACTCGCTACGCTCGTTCGGTTATTGGTGGTTTTTGCGTTATTCAATTTTTGGGATGTGTGTGTATGTGTACGTGGCTACCCAGTGTCAAGTCCGAAAACGGATAGCTCACTAAGAACCAATATCATGAAACACGGTACTTCTGGATATCATATCAGATAGATATACAGATGAAATAAGAAACCCTTACCTATGTATACAGTACAGTACAGTGAGTACAGTAAAGTATACAGTAAGAAACACACAACACGTATCTACGATCTGTGACGTCATTTGTGACATCCGCACATCCGAACTGTACTTTAATATATAGATTACAGCTCATCATCAATCGAATAAAAATTTGAGCCACAGGCTACCATATAACAATTATTCAACCATATATTTTATAGAAATATACCCATGCAACCGTACTGGAAAGTGTCGTGTGCTGAATTATATAACACTGAATATAATACCCTATACTGTATATATACCCTATACTGTTAACGAAGATAAAGATATTGTTGAATAATTGCTGACAGCCCTTGGTACAGTTGAAAAACTTTTATCACTTTACGCTCTAATATGGAAAGCTATGGGTAACATTATCCCTCCATTCCCTATTGCCTCTGCGATGAAAGAGACTCGGTCAAGTTTCGCGCCGCACTGGAAAAAAGATTTTAACTCTAATTTGTAATTGATTGCCGATGGTATGTTCAAATTTGGCGGCATGGTTTCGAATAGAATGTATACAGAAAGACTCTGAGTAAACCCCGAGGTAAACCCAAAACTACAACGGTAGGCGATTCGGTTTTTTGCAAAATTGGCAACGCTGTCCATATCTACAGCGTCGGCTATGAGATTTCCGCAAGATTATGTTTTCAGACTTCTTACGCTGTAAAGAAATTTCGAGTATTATCGGCTACATTAGAGATGTCTCAGAATCAAATTGTCTCGTTGAATCAAATTTACATCGCTTCATTCCTGACCGTCGTTGTCGAAGTGATGCCATGAGTCAGTTCATAGTCCTCGAGGAACTGCTAGCTTGTCAATACTGTCGTAAACGAACAGAAATTTACATCTGCAATCAATTCATTAGTTTCTTACATATTATTTACGAATTAATATCGTTTGACATTGGTTTATTAACTTCATTATATAGTTGTTTATAATTAAATAATATTGCAGATAAACAGAAATTGCCATCTGCAATCAGTTCGCTAATTCATTACCACTTCTTCACGAATGTATATCGATTCCCGTTGTCTTATTAACCATATCTGACTCTGACAGTTAATTCTAACCTAACGACATGACAGCTGTGGCCACAGCGTCTGTAGAAGTCTGTAGAATCATCAAAAACTTGCATTTATCTCATATTATACGACCAAAAATAAATTGACACGATACATCATACTCCGCATGATCGGTATGATACCGTACTGTAGTTGGTGAAAATAAAGAACTAACCACAGCGCCATCTGGCTACGTCCGTATTTGGTGAGTCCTCTCTACGTAGCCTAGCGAAGGCAACTCTACACTAATTTTTATACACCTGGGAAATCTGGCACAAGTGAGTGACGTCACTGACTGACGGAGGAGGAGACGATGATGAACAAAATAAAGTCTCGTCGAAGCACGTATAAATTACTTGCATCGAAACTTCGAATAATCATATCTCAGCTCTACGTTCACCGATTCAATCGAAATAGGGCTTAAATGAAAGCTCTCCTCGGCCACATCCTACAATAAATATTAGAATTCCGTATTTATAGCGAGACGAAAGATATTAACGATCATAAATTGCCGTAACGGTCGCTCAGTTGCCGCTCGGGTATATAGACTCTGTCGAGTCTCGCGCGGCGCGAGCGAAAAAAAAATTTTTTTTTTTTATATAACTAGGCGCGAGACTCTACCGAGTCTCTTGATCTCTTTTTACGTACTGAGCGAAAGAAAACGTGCGATTTTTCCGGATATAAACAATCGCCGACCGCGCGCATATTCGACGTAGCACTGTGGTGGGGGACGACATGTTTGTGTGCATGCGCGTCCGTGTGAAGGAGAGGTCGCCCGTGTGGCCATATAGCAAATGGCCATATAGCTAGAGTCTACTGTACTGGACTAGCCAAAATAGAAATAGCCACACGTAGAGTTAAAAAATTCTGATACACAGGTTCTTTCAATATACCTTGCAAAATCACCGGTCCAATATACAGTAAAAATTCTCTGAATTCAGTGGCCTTCCACAATTTAATAAATTGTAGTAACCTCGGTTTTCGAGCAAACTCCGAAGGTGTGAGGTTCCTTAGTTCATTTAGCAGTTGAGAAATAGTATTTATCTGAAAAGCAGACAATCTGACACTAAGTGGACCATGTAACCAAAGCAATACTAACTTTTTCATAATTCCTAGGCACACGAGGTGTACGTAGTCTAAAACCACCTGTGAAACTAATCCTAAACTGGGTATAGTACTTAGGATGGTTTCTCTTACTTGATAATCATCATTATATGAATAATTCTTGAATCTTTCGTCAGTTCTTAAAACACACGCAGGACCCAGAAAACAGATGCAGTGCTCTATGTATTCACGTGCTATTATGCATTTGCTACAACTATTGTAACCACTATGATACTTGATACCCAAAATATATGCCTTAGCAGGAGCATGCAAACAAGTGCATGTATTTTAACCTGAACATTTTCATGCAAATAGCCATTATTAATTAAGTCTATTGCTTCTGAGACGATCATTTTCAAAAATTCATTTGCATTGTTTGGCTTTCCCACACCACAGAATATTTCAACAATGTGAACTTCTTCTAAAATTGTGTCTGAAAATAGAATAGGTCACAAGCTTTTCTCAGCAGAATCTCCGATAGGTGCCTCATCTATATTTATGAGTAATTCTATCTTACTAATATCGTAGTCTGATTGTTTATGTTTTTGTACTATCTTATTTATCGCTTTCTTTAAACCTATGTGGAAATATTGCCCACTTTCGATATTTTCAATGTCGGTTTTGACTGGAGTATTGAGTCCTTGGATCCTTGGATCTTTGGGAAATGACACATCAGTGAATCTATTTGAAATAATTAACAAATCTGAAATCGCTGCATGTGTGATTTTATGGCCTATCGCCCAACTAACAATGTTCTGTTTGAAGTCTCCCGCTTTTGCACTTTCACATCTATTATTCGTGTTGTTGAACACTACTATGTTATTTCGTTCAACTTGATTGGGATGTAAAATGTCCTCGTTCTCTTGATTCGGAAGCATGTCGATATTTTCATCATTTTCATCACTTACAATAGATTCATTGTCACTTGAACTGTATCTATAAGAATCAGCACTGTCGTTAAATTCATTTGTAGAACTGTGATTTGTATGAGATGAAGAAGCTTGACATGATACATCTGATAACGGCAAAAACATTGTAAATGTAAAAAATGACAGCCGAGTTCCAAAATGGTTTCCCCAGCCAAAAACTCAAAAACATCATACTCTTTTTCAGCATCAGATTACAAACATCATTTCGTTACAAAAATAGTACAAAATAATACGTGAAATCAGGCATCGAAGCCGAGCGTTCCCTTTGTTAATTTTCATACTTCAAATTATATTCTTCAAATGCTAATCAATGGAAATGAACGGAAAACCAATAGGATCATTGATAAAACCTCTGATAAAACAGCATATTGGCGACGGAAAATAGTGCTGAAGGAAGTTAGCTCGTATGATGATACGAACTCGGCGGGCATAGATTGTTCTGAAAATTATCAATTGCATTCTTTTTTTAAAATTATTTCTTCCAGTCAATGTGTATTGATCACACCCACAAAATTGTCGGAAGCATGATCAAATACTGTTAGGATATTTTTGGCATTGATAGTATATTTATTATTGTGGACTGAAACTGCGATATAATAGTGGTTTATATGACAAGGGCGCGGAAAGACCTCGTCTTCGAATCGTGTGACACTTTCATACTCCTCATAAAGTCCTTTTGAGTGCCCGTGCCCTACATACTATCCTTTTTTTTTCACATTTAAAAATTAGAAAACATTTTCCACGCACTAGTGCTTCGTGGTTTTCACAAGAGGTGGTGTTGAAACAAATGAATGAAAGGAATGAGTAATTCGTTGAAAATTGAAATTAAAAAAATACCTGTAGTGTGTTCATAACAAGAACTAATGGTCCAGGCACGGTGATCTCAGTAATTTAAAGTCAAATTCAAGTTTTGAAGAAGAGTTCAATTTCATTCTGCATCTATCGTTCACCGATTTTCGACTATAGTTATAACGCCATGCTACAAACATGTCACACCCATAAAACGATACATACTTATACTGGACGTACCCGTTATCGGTACACTTCGGTGATGCTCTTGCGACGTCTCTCTTTCTATTCGACTCACAGTATAGATACACATATTCTGCATTGAAAGACGCACTAATTGCTGATCTTACCTCACACTTCAGCAATTAATAATTTTCAGAACAATCTATGCCCGCCGAGTTCGTATCATCATACGAGTTAACTTCCTTCAGCAATATTTTCCGTCGCCAATATGCTGTTTTATCACAGGTCTTATCAATGATCCTATTGGTTTTCCGTTCATTTCCATTGATTAGCATTTGAATAACATAATTCCAAGTATGAAAATTAACTAAGGGAACGCTCGGCTAGGATGCCTGATTTCACGTATTATTTTGTACTATTTTTCTAACGAAAAAATGTTTGTAATCTGATGCTGAAAAAGAGTATGATGTTTTTGAGTTTTTGGCTGGGGAAACTATTTTGGAACTCGGCTGTAACTTTTTATATTTACAATGCTCTTGCCGTTATTTCATTACTCTTTGTACAGGCCTGCACATTTATGGTGTATACATGAACATAGCTGCGGTTAGATTTTCGCATCGTGTATCGTGGTTCCAACTCGCACCACGGAGCAGACGACAAGCAGACGCTTCTTCGCTGAACGAGCGTATGTGTGCTCAAGACACAACGCAACAATGATAACAATTCGTTTATTCCTTGCATCCCTAGCAGATGGCGCATGACGTCTGCTAAATATCGACTGTGGGCGCATGGTGACGCTGGTGGATTTTAGTTCATGTTACATGACGCTGATTTTTTTGGGTACACCATTAATGTGCAGGCCTGTACGTGCAAACGGCTTAGCGCTAAGCTGACTTGATTGTATTCTACACATTACACATGTGAGAGATTCCACGCCAACTGATCCAGGGGTGAATGGGCTGGTTTTCAAAACTCTTGGAGAAGTATTGGATCTTTTTTGGGGTCCAAAAATATACAAGATCCTAAATTTTCAGCCACTAATTTTGCCACAGTTCATTATTATGGCCAATTTACTGTTTTTTTCATTCTTTTGATGTCAGTGACGAAATTTTGTTTATGGGATGGCACAGTCGGATTTTGGTCTAAAAAATTTTTTAAAAGATGTAAGATCGATGTAAAATTTCCCAAGGAATCCGTTCCCGCCGTCAGAACTGCGATTACATGCTCCCAGGAGCCAAAATTCGATAAAAACTGATTTTTTTTCAAAGGGCTGTATCTGCGAAGGCTCATTTTTCTAAAATTTCTGCGACACGTCAAAATGTTGTTTTTTCCAAGTACTTCAAAACGAAGAAAAATTTTCGATGTGTATTTGCGTTCCAAGTACAAAAAGTGACGAATAACCGTTTTTTGTCACTTTTTGCCCATTCAACGTGTTGAAATTCTATACCGATGGTGTCTTCGACGCCTGTTTCCCCCGTAATCACAATATAAACAACATAAACGATAAAAATATCCATTATACAGAATATATGAGTTATAAGGAAAAAACAGTCTGATCGATGATGGACAAGGAACTAGGAATTCCCCCGATTACATGGGAATTCTCGTGAAATGATGTGAATGTGTTACAAACAAGATGTATTTCCAGGGTTTAGTTCAGTGATTTATTGAATATACATATAATTTTATAGATCAGGTACGTCCACACTAAATTTACCAAAATTCGCTTCGATCTTTTGTTTTTGAGCATTACTCAATGTAAAGCACTTCAGTGAGTTCCGTTTTTCTGTAAGCTTTACATTGAGTAATGCTCAAAAACAAAAGATCGAAGCGAATTTTGGTAAATTTAGTGTGGACGTACCTGATCTATAAAATTATATGGGGAGTTCCATATGAAATGTGCAATTGATTGTCCACCCGTCCCCTGACTTTTCTTTACACGAAAATTTGCGGAAAAAATAGCCGCATTTTATGATGAAAGTTGGACCCCAAAAAAGTTTGGGGAACGAGATCAATATGGCGTTTTTCGCGTTTTTTACACCTGAAATTAAAAATCGACTTTGTTCCGCAGTACCATCGAAAAGTTCATCAAATTACGAAACTCTTGATCTATGTAGTTTGGAAGCTACAGCGATTTGAAAAACATAATTCAAAATTTGTAATTCGGTGTTACTTGCGATCTGTAGAAGGTAGAATTTTCATTATTTAGAGTAATTTTTTTTTTAACCCATTACTCAACTTGACCAAGTTTGAGACAAATCAAAGGGGTGTGGACAACCAATTGCACATTTCATATGGAACTCCCCATATGTATATTCAATAAATCACTGAACTAAACCCTGGAAATACATCTTGTTTGTAACACATTCACATCATTTCACGAGAATTCCCATGTAATCGAGGGAATTCCTAGTTCCTTGTCCATCATCGATCAGACTGTTTTTTCCTTATAACTCATATATTCTGTATAATGGATATTTTTATCGTTTATGTTGTTTATATTGTGATTACGGGGGAAACAGGCGTCGAAGACACCATCGGTATAGAATTTCAAGGAAGATCTGGACGCCCAGAACTATTAGACGGGATAACCTTAACACCGTGAACTACGATGAGGACGACGTGGATGCCGAGAACTATGAAGCGGATGACCTGGACACCAAGAACTACGATCAGGAAGATCCGGACGCCGAGAACTATGAAGCGGATGACCTGGACACCAAGAACTATGATCAAGAAAACCTGGACGCCGAGAACTATGAAGCGGATGACCCAGCTACGAAGAACTACGAAGCGGATGACTTGGACACCAAGAACTACGATCAGGAAAACCTGGACGCCGAGAACTATTAAGCGGATAACCTGGACACCAAGAACTACGATCAGGAAGACGTGGATGCCAAAAGCTACGAAGCGGACGACCTGGACACCAAGAACTACGATCAGGAAGACCTGGATACCGAAAACTACGAAGCGGATGACCTGGACACCAAGAACTACGATCAGGAAGACCTGGACGCCGAGAACTATGAAGGAAGAACTATGCCAAAAGCTACGAAGCGGACGACCTGGACACCAAGAACTACGATCAGGAAGACCTGGATACCAAGAACTACGAAGCGGATGACCTGGACACCAAGAACTACGATCAGGAAGACCTGGACGCCGAGAACTATGAAGCGGATAACCTGGACACCAAGAACTACGATCAGGAAGACCTGGATGCCGAAAACTATGGAGCGGATGACCTGGACACCAAGAACTACGATCAGGAAGACCTGGATGCCGAAAACTATGGAGCGGATGACCTGGACACCAAGAACTACGATCAGGAAGACCTGGATGCCGAAAACTACGAAGCGGATGACCTGGACACCAAGAACTACGATCAGGAAGACCTGAATGCCAAAAGCTACGAAGCGGATGACCTGGACACCAAGAACTATGATCAGGAAGACCTGGACGCCGAGAAATATGAAGCGGATGACCCAGTTACGAAGAACTGTGAAGCGGATGACCTGGACACCAAGAACTACGATCAGGAAGACCTGGACGCCGAAAACTATGAAGCGGATGACCTGGACACCAAGAACTACGATCAGGAAGACCTGGACGCCGAAAACTATGAAGCGGATGACCCAGCTACGAAGAACTGTGAAGCGGATGACCTGGACACCAAGAACTACGATCAGGAAGACCTGGACGCCGAAAACTATGAAGCGGATGACCTGGACACCAAGAACTATGATCAGGAAGACCTGGACGCCGAGAAATATGAAGCGGATGACCCAGTTACGAAGAACTATGAAGCGGATGACCTAGACACCAAGAACTACGATCAGGAAGACCTGGACGCCGAAAACTATAAAGCGGATGACCTGGACACCAAGAACTATGATCAGGAAGACCTGGACGCCGAGAAATATGAAGCGGATGACCCAGTTACGAAGAACTATGAAGCGGATGACCTAGACACCAAGAACTACGATCAGGAAGACCTGGACGCCGAAAACTATGAAGCGGATGACCCAGCTACGAAGAACTGTGAAGCGGATGACCTGGACACCAAGAACTACGATCAGGAAGACCTGGACGCCGAAAACTATGAAGCGGATGACCTGGACACCAAGAACTATGATCAGGAAGACCTGGACGCCGAGAAATATGAAGCGGATGACCCAGTTACGAAGAACTATGAAGCGGATGACCTAGACACCAAGAACTACGATCAGGAAGACCTGGACGCCGAAAACTATGAAGCGGATGACCCAGCTACGAAGAACTGTGAAGCGGATGACCTGGACACCAAGAACTACGATCAGGAAGACCTGGATGCCAAAAACTACGAAGCGGATGACCTGGACACCAAGAGCTACGATCAGGAAGACCTGGATGCCAAAAACTATGAAGCGGATGACCTGGACACCAAGAACTACGATCAGGGAGACTTGGACGCTGAGAACTATTAGGCGGGATAATCTCAACACCGCGAACTACGGTGAGGACGATGGGGATGCCGAGAACTATGAAGCGGATGACCTGGACATCATAAACTACTACCTGGCTGCTCTTTACGCCGTAAACTACGAATTGGATAACCTGCAGACTGTGAACTACCGAGAGGAAGACCTGTACCCCGAAAACCACAGAGCGGAGTTACCTGGACATCGTGAAACACGAACCATAGTACCCGGCTACCCGATATATAAATAATTCAATACTATTGTTATTATAATCTACCCAATTTTGTCGCAAAACTTTTTTAATAGTATAGAGAGATTTATAATCATATTTCATTTATCATTATTATTATTATTATCATTATTATTGATGCGTCACGTCTACTCGTGCTCCCCAAAAAGTTTTGTACTCAGTAATGTGTCCGCACCGCAGTTTTCGGTGTCCAGGTCCTTCGCTCCGTAGTTTTCGGTATCCAGGTCCTTCGCTCCGTAGTTTCCGGTGTCTACGTCCACCGCTCCGTAGTTTTTTCTATAAAATTTATAGGGCGTAAGACTCTGCTCACTTGATCTTGTTCGTGAAATTCCGACAAAATCTGCTGCGTAGTTTCTGAGATATAATAACATTTATCCGGCAATTTTTTTTTGTATATAATCATATATAATTACGTATAATTTGATATAATTTTATATGATAAAATTATCATGAAATTTTTTTTTCTTTATATAATTGAAGAACCAATTTTGTAGAGAATTTAATTTCCTACAAGATTACGGAAACGAAAATCCGGAGAAAAAATTTTACACATTTATTTTAGAAATGAGAAAAAAAAAAATTTCACATGTATTTTAAGTGGGAAAGGGGACCAATCCTTGCGCCAACTAAATTTTCGAGATATCGAGCTGTAATTTTGAGGGAATTTTTTTTCGTGACAAAGAAACTTTTGAGATACATTTATTCCAAAAAAATTATACAGAAGTATTATTTCGTCGGCATAGCACATTTCATGACGCGTTATTGCTAACGCACTAGTGAAACTTATTTCACTTCAATATCTAATTGAAATAATTATTATTCAATTAGATATCATTTTTAATTGCGGTATTAAAGACAGCATACCATTTCAACCCGAATTTCGTTTATATAAAGAGTAAAGAGTAATGAGTAATGCTCAAAAACAAAAGATCGAAGCGAATTTTGGTAAATTTAGTGTGGACGTACCTGATCTATAAAATTATATGTATATTCAATAAATCACTGAACTAAACCCTGGAAATACATCTTGTTTGTAACACATTCACATCATTTCACGAGAATTCCCATGTAATCGAGGGAATTCCTAGTTCCTTGTCCATCATCGATCAGACTGTTTTTTCCTTATAACTCATATATTCTGTATAATGGATATTTTTATCGTTTATGTTGTTTATATTGTGATTACGGGGGAAACAGGCGTCGAAGACACCATCGGTATAGAATTTCAACACGTTGAATGGGCAAAAAGTGACAAAAAATGGTTATTCGTCACTTTTTGTACTTGGAACGCAAATACACATCGAAAATTTTTCTTCGTTTTGAAGTACTTGGAAAAAGCAACATTTTGACGTGTCACAGAAATTTTAGAAAAATGAGCCTTCGCAGATACAGCCCTTTGAAAAAAAATCAGTTTTTATCGAATTTTAGCTCCTGGGAGCATGTAATCGCAGTTCTGACGGCGGGAACGGATTCCTCGGGAAATTTTACATCGATCTTATATCTTCTGAAATTTTTTTTAGACCAAAATCCGACTGTGCCATCCCATAAACAAAATTTCGTCACTGATATCAAAAAAATGAATAAAACAGTAAATTGGCCATAATAATGAACTGTGGCAAAATTAGTGGCTGAAAATTTAGGATCTTGTATATTTTTGGACCCCAAAAAAGATCCAATACTTCTCCAAGAGTTTTGAAAACCAGCCCATTCACCCCTGGATCAGTTGGCGTGGAATCTCTCATATAAAAATTGCTATAATCGTGCGAAACATGAAACTCAATTCAACTAAGGTATATGGCTATAACCAATGTGGGCCTAATAGGTTTATATACGTACAGATATGCGTCTCGCCGAATATCACAATTGAAAAATTCTCTTCAAAACAACAACAACAACAACAAAAAAAGGTAATAATTTTTCTCTTCCAAAGACACACCACGCTATTGATTTTGGTTATCATTTCCCACGGTATTTGGTATGACGTGTAGACTTTGTCAAAAAATAAGCAGAACGGTACTTACAATAGCTTGGTATTAAGTTAATAAAAACCACGCGAAATTGCTAGAATCCAAGTTGTATCTTGCTGAAAAATTTTACAGTTGCCGCGGGCTCGTATAATATGAAAATTTTACAGCTATATAACAGTCGTCTTCGTATACTATAAAATTAATATTTTGCGTTGTTTACATAATTTTGCTATACAACTATTGCAGGAACCAATGGATGAATTTTTCAGTAAATCTTGCCTACCATACCGAATACTTCGAATAATTTTAATCAAAATCAATTGTGGGTCTTCTGCAGGAAAAAATTATCTTAGCCCACTTTTTGAATTGAAAAAAAAGCCTTCTTCGCGATATGAAACTTATGGCTATAATTCGATTGGGAATTGGCTAGAAAATTAACAAATATACACTACCATCAATTCTTTGCGCTACAAATGGTTTTGAAAATACATCTAATTGCTAAAAAAATAAAAATCTTAGAAACCGTCGGTTTTAAAAATACGTAAAAAAATCCAGAAAGCTTTTCATTCTATTAAACTTCTAAAGATTCAAAACTATGATATACGCTTGTCGTAAAAAGTACTCATTGCGTACGCGAAGTTAAATAGAAAATTTCTTGATAAATATTGAGTCGAACGATCGGATCAACAAAAAAATCATTATCAAGAGTTTTTGATATAATTTAACAAGCCGAACAATTTCTATTGATTACATTATTCGTATCTTAATGTACGAAATCTACGGCTAGATTTAAGAAGAAGAGAATGCTTCTCATAACGTCGCACTGTGAGATGGATCCCCCCAAAAACACCTCACGTGCAAAAACCTTGCGCCAAGTCCATTAAAACGTAGTAACTATCAACGAAAATTTGTTAACAAAATATTCGAAGAAGTAGCACTCGATCTACAAAAGTATTGAAATCAATGGACGTTGCCAAGTACAATTAAATTTTTTCACAATTTATTTTTGAATGTGACTTAGTATTAGGTTTGGTTGGTACTCACATCTGTATATACATAAGGAGCGTAACACGTAATGACATGCGGCATATGTACACGTAAGAAAAGAATAATCCAAATCAAAATTGAAAAAAAAAAATTTTGGAGTACGTGGTACTTGGCGGGCTGATGTTTGAATTATTATAAGAAATTTAACATAGTTCAATTATCATTTTCTTCTAATTTGCACATAAATGCCCGCCAAGTACCACTACCTCCAAAATTTTTTTTTTTCAATTTTGATTTGGATTATTCTTTTCTTACGTGTACATATGCCGCATGTCATTACGTGTTACGCTCCTTATGTATATACAGATGTGAGTACCAACCAAACCTAATACTAAGTCACATTCAAAAATAAATTGTGAAAAAATTTAATTGTACTTGGCAACGTCCATTGATTTCAATACTTTTGTAGATCGAGTGCTACTTCTTCGAATATTTTGTTAACAAATTTTCGTTGATAGTTACTACGTTTTAATGGACTTGGCGCAAGGTTTTTGCACGTGAGGTGTTTTTGGGGGGATTTCATTACTTTTTGCACCGTTCAGCTGCATATTTATTCATGCTTGAGCGTTTAACAGACATCGGGGGTTTTACTTGAAGTAAGGGTACAGTTACTGCTGACTTTAGCATTGATCAGGTCTGATATAAAAAGAATACGTATGCATCTTGAGCATTTTTGGGCCATTTCTGCTTTGTAATAGTATTACCTATAATGTCATTAATAAAATATATGGGTCATTCCATGTCAATTCAACGACGTTGCGACGGTGACCCTCTTCGATTTTTTTGATTTT
Source organism: Rhogogaster chlorosoma (assembly GCA_944452935.1). Classification (NCBI taxonomy): domain Eukaryota; kingdom Metazoa; phylum Arthropoda; class Insecta; order Hymenoptera; family Tenthredinidae; genus Rhogogaster; species Rhogogaster chlorosoma. The sequence goes on along the minus strand of OX101800.1, from coordinate 10,949,609 downwards.
TTAAAATGTTTTCATAGACGTAGAAAGAAGTCTTCAGCTAAATTTTCAGCTCGTTATCTCCACCCATTCCGGAGTGATCGATTTTTGCTTAAAAAGTGTATATCTTTGACTATAATTATGATAATCTTATTTTATAGGGGGTCATTTTTTTTAATTTCCAACGCACTTTCTGAAAAAAATTAAAAAACTAAAAAAAAAAAAAACTTTTAAAATCTTTTTGATGCTTTTTCGGCCATTTTCAGTCAGAAAACGCGTTTTTCGTTCAATGGGACACTTTTGATTTTTTTCAAAAAAATTCACAAAATTCTACGTTAAAAGACAAAATTTTTGAGCCATAACCCAAGATGGGTTTCAAATAACTTCTAGTAAAAAAAATTAATAAACAATTTTTTTTCTGTAATTCTGATTCATTATACGGAAAAAAAATGGTTTTTAATTTTTTTTACTAGAAGTTATTTGAAGCCCATCTTGAGTTATGGCTCAAAAATTTTGTTTTTTAACGTAGAATTTTGTGAATTTGTTTGAAAAAAATCAGAAGTGTCCCATTGAACGGAAAACGCATTTTTTTACTAAAAATCGCCGAAAAAGCATCAAAAAGTTTTTAAAAGTGTTTTTTTTCATTTTTTTTTTCTTTTCAGAAAGTGCGTTGGAAATGAAAAAAAATGACCCCTATAAAATAAGATTATCATAATTTTAGTCAAAGATATACACTTTTTAAGCAAAAATCGATGACTCCGGAATGGGTGGAGATAAAGAGCTGAAACTTTAGCTGAAGACTTCTTTCTACGTCTATGAAAACATATTAAAAAATCAAAAAAATCGAAGAGGGTCACTGTCGCAACGTCGTTGAATTGACATGGAATGACCCATATACAGAGAGATTCTGTGGAAGTGGGGAGCCGTATGGTAGGCAACCGGCATTTTTCATGGAAATGGCAATGCTGTCGTAGTGACAGTCAAACGTCTACATCTACAGATGATGTAGCGATAGCTGTCACGTCGTTGGGTCAGAATCAACTTACAGAATCACATATTTGAGGTTGACGGTAATATAACTAATAAGACAACGAGAATCGATATTCATTTGTAAAGAAGTGGTAACGAATTAGTGAATTGATTGCAGATGTCGATTTCTGTTTATTTGCGAAATTATTTACAAGCTAGCAGTTCCTCGGTGCCGGACTGACTTGTCACATCACTTCGACAACTACGGTCAGGAACACAGCGATGCAGATTCGATTCAACAAGCAATCTACGAGACATGTTTGACGTAACAGACAAAACCCCAAATTTCTTCACCGCCTAAGAAGTTTGAAAGTACAGTCTTGCAGAAATCCAACAGCCGATGCTGTAAACCTCGCCACAAAACAGACCTACGTAGATCACCTGTTTGCCTACCCAATCGTGTAGAAGTTTCAACGAGGAATGAATTAATTGAAAGTATTGTACCGACGACTTCGATATGCCGACCTCTTGAGAAACTCTCGAGGTTGGCTTCTGTCCATCTTCTGCGAGTGCGCAGTACTTTCTCGCTGTGCTGTGTATTCAGTTATTGTATTTAGTTCATTGTTATTGTGTTGAGTTTATTGTTATTTATTTGATTAATGAAAAATGTTATTTCATGATATAAACTCATTGAAATGTAATTATTTTTACAAATATGCGACGCTTTATTTCAATCAGCTATCAAAGGCACAATTACGTTGATTCACAGAACAATACTTTCAATTAATTTCTTCCTCGCTGAAACTTCTACACGATTCGGTAGGCAAATAGGTGATCTACATAGGTGTGTTTCGAAGCAAGGTTGACAGCATCGGTTGTAGGATTTCTGCAAGACTGTACTTTCAAACTTCTTAGGCGGTGAAGAAATTTGGGGTTTTGTCTGCTACGTCAGAGATGCCTCGTAGATTGCTCGTTGAATCGAATCTGCATCGCTGTGTTCCTGACCATAGTTGTCGTAGTGATGCTACAAGTCAGTCCGTCACCGAGGAACTGCTAGCTTGTAAATAATGTCGCAAATAAACATAACTTAGAATCTGCGATCAATTCGTTCGTAACTTTATCACGACTTTATTACAAATTATTATCGTTTGACATTTGTTGGTTACCTTTATGAGAATGATTCGTGAATTTCACCCCGACGGTTGTTTAGACCCAAATAATGTTGCAAATAAACAAAAATCGACATTTGCGATCAATTCACTAATTTGTTACCACTTCGTTACAAATGAATATCGATTCTCGTTGTCTTATTAGTTATATTACAATCAACCTCAAATATGTCACTCTGTAAGTTGATTCTGACCCAACAACGTGACAGCTGTCGCTATGTCATCTGTAGATGCAGACGTTCGACTGTCCCTACGACAGCATTGCCATTTCCTCGAAAAATGCCAGTTGCCTACCACACGGCTCTCCACTTTCCACAGAATCTCTCTGTATGTATCTGAAAGTAACTTAAAAATTATTTATCTATTGTCAGTGAGCTTATTCAAACTACCTCCGGTTTTAGTAAGATGAACGTAGTTATTAGCGATGCTTTGATTCAAACAACGTAACATTCTTATCACTGCCTAATGCAATTTGGCGTAAAGTTGCAGTGGTATTATTCGTGAAGCTGCCATATGAATTACAAGCAATTCTATTTATAAATATTATTTTACAGCATTTTAATAAATATCTAAATATATCAGCGTCTGAATGTGCCTACAACAGAAACCGAGTACATCAACAGCGTTCATAATATTCGCCACCAAATTGACAGATAATTTACATAACCTCAAAGATTCTAGCTCGTCGGGTGAACTATTAATAATGAATGAAATGAGTAATATCAATGGTTGATCTGTGGGATACCGTATCCAATTTCGACAATGTTTTCCGTACAGAAGAGGGAAATTTCATAATAAAATTTTCAGCTATGTATACTACTGCAATTGAGTCGCACATACCGGCTGACTTTAGCTGTCAGTTTGACAGATCGGCGCGCAAGCGCATTTGTCTGGAGCGACGCGCATGCGCATTGGTCTGGAGCGATAGAATTGTGCTGAAAAGGGAGAAAATCTGAGAACGTGAATCGAGCCACCTCGAAATTAAAAATTATCATATCTTAGCTATACGTGCACATATTCTATTGATGTTAGGCTTAAATGAAAGCGCTTTCGACCCTCATTCTGACAATAAGTCGTAGATCCGCATGATATCACCAAATACGATGGTATAAAGAAAACATTATCCCCCCACTCCGCGGAAAATTGCCGTAGCTGTATAGAGACTCGGTAGACTCGCCACGTACAAAAAAATTTTTTTTTTTTTAATGTACTTGGCGCGAGACTCTACCGAGTCTCTTGATAAAGGTAATCGGTAAAACGGTAAGATTCCGTAAAAAGTATTCATTGCATACGAGGAGTGAGATTGGAAATTTCTTGATAAATATTGAGTCGGATGATAGGATCAACTAATAATGATTAGCAACAGTTTATGATATAATTTATGAAGCCGAAAAATCGATTAAATTATTCGTACATCTTCTAATTCATGCTATACGCCAGTAAAGATTCGTGGAATTAAAAGGCGAATCCCACCAAATATTTCCGTTTGACGAATGTCAGAAGGCTCCGGCGAGATTTAGGAACAAGCTTGTCATAACGTCGCACTGTGGCTGGCGTTATGATTTAGCGAACTTCAGTCGGCTACGCGTTAAATAACTTTCAATACGGGCCGCTTTTATATAATTGTCGCTACGAGGCGACCCTAGATTCGCAATTTTTAACAACACATTGGTATCAGCGGGGGTGCGCGGGTATTAGCGGGGAAATGCATTGGCGTAGCAGTTGAAAAAATTATAACGATAGCGCAAGTCGCGTTATCGAGTTACAGAATCGCTCTACAGGTCCTTCGCTCCGTAGTTTTCGGTATCCAGGTCCTTCGCTCCGTAATTTTCGGTATCCAGGTCCTTCGCTCCGTAGTTTTCGGTATCCAGGTTCCTCGCTGCGTAGTTTTCGATATCCCGGTCCTTCGCGCCGTAGTCTTCGGTGTCCAGGTCCTTCGCACCGTAGTTTTCGGTATCCAGATCCTTCGCTCTGTAATTTTCGGTATCAAGGTCCTCCGCTTCGTAGTTTCCAATATCCAGGTCCTTCGACCCGTAGTTTTCGGTATCCAGGTCCTTCTCTCCGTAGTTTTCGGTAACCATGTTCTTCGCTCCGTAGTTTTCGGTATCCAGGTCCTTCGCTCCGTAGTTTCCGGTATCCAGGTCCTTCGCTCCGTAGTTTTCGGTATCCAGGTCCTTCGCTCCGTAGTTTTCGGTGTATAGGTCGACCGCTCCGTAGTTCTTTCATAAAATTTATAGGCGCGTAAGGCTCTGCCCATATGATCTTGTTCGAAATTTCGATAAAATCTGCTGCGTGGTTTCTGAGATATAATAACATTTACCCGGCAACTGTTTTTTCTATATAATCATATATGATTACGTATAATTTAGTATAATTTTATATGATAAAATTATTATGAAATTTTTTTTTTTACAAATTGAAGAACCAATTTTGTAGAGAATTTAATTTCCTACAAGATTACGGAAACGAAAATCCAGAAAAAAAATTTCACACCCATTTATTTTGGAAATAAAAAAAAAATTTCACATGTATTTTAAATGGGAAAGGGGACGCCTCTTTGCGCCAACTAAATTTTCGAGATATCGAGCTGAAATTCTGATGGAAATTTTCATCCGTGACAAAGAAACTTTTGAGGTACATTTATTCTGAAAAAATTATAAATTTCTTTTTCTGACACAGTCTAATGTATATATTTTTTAGATCAACTTGAAAAATATTATAGAATCTTATGATGGTCTCTTTCGATTGGACATGGTTATTTTACTCAAGAGTTTCACAATCGAACAATTGTAGAACATTTTCCGTATTCTATGTTCGTACGACATCCAAATATGTTGCACTGTCTAAATAAAATAGGATCATGGAAAGCATAAACTATGATCGGAACAGGCTATTGTATGATTCTCAAGATGAAATTTCTTGGCCGAATAAAATAGCTCGTATCTTTTGCGCAAGTTCCAAAATACACTTGTTCATTGTAGCACATGCATTCCATTACGAATAATCGGAAGTTGATCTTTATACATGTGTAATATGTAGAATACATTCAAGTCAGCTTAGCGCTAACCCGTTTGCACGTACAAAAAGTAATGAAATAACGGCAAAAACATTGTAAATGTAAAAAATTACAGCCGAGTTCCAAAATGGTTTCCCCAGCCAAAAACTCGAGAACATCATACTCTTTTTCAGCGTCAGATTACAAACATCATTTCGTTACAAAAATAGTACAAAATAATACGTGAAATCAGGCATCGAAGCCGAGCGTTCCCTTTGTTAATTTTTATACTTCAAATTATGTTCTTCAAATGCTAATCAATGGAAATGAATGGAAAACCAATAGGATCATTGATAAAACCTCTGATGAAACAGCATATTGGCGACAGAAAATATTGCTGAAGGAAGTTAGCTCGTATGATGATACGAACTCGGCGGGCATAGATTGTTCTGAAAATTATCAATTGCTGTAGTGTAAGGTAAGATCGGCAATCAGTGCATTTTTTAATGCAGAATATGTGTATCTATACTGTAAGTCGAATAGAAAGAGAGACGTCAAAAAAGCATCACCGAAGTGTACCGATAATGGGTACGTTCAGTATAAGTATGTATCGTTTTATGGGTGTGACATGTTTGCAGCATGGCGTTATAACTATAGTCGAAAATCGGTGAACGATAGATGCAGAATGAAATCGAACTCTTCTTCAAACCTTGAATTTAAATTCAAATTACTGAGATCACCATGCCTGGACCATCAGTTCTTGTTATGAACACACTATAGGTATTTTTTTTATCTTCAATTTTCAACGGATTACTCATTCCTTTCATTCATTTGTTACAACACCACCTCTTTCAAAAACCACGAAGCACTAGTGCGTGGAAAATGTTTTCTAATTTTTAAATTTGAAAAAAAAAGGATAGTATGTAGGGCACGGGCATTCAAAAGGACTTTATGAGGAGTATGAAAGTGTCACACGATTCGAAGACAAGGTCTTTCCGCGCCCTTGTCATATAAACCACTATTATATCGCAGTTTCAGTCTACAATAATAAATATACTATCAATGCCAAAAATATCCGAACAGTATTTGATCATGCTTCCAACAATTTTGTGGGTGTGATCGTTACACATTGACTGGAAGAAATAATTTAAAAAAAAGAGTGCAATTGATAATTTTCAGAACAATCTATGCCCGCCGAGTTCGTATCATCATACGAGCTAACTTCCTTCAGCAATATTTTCCTTCGCCGATATGCTGTTTTATCACCGGTTTTATCAATGATCCTATTGGTTTTCCGTTCATTTCCATTGATAAGCATTTGAAGCACATTATTTGAAGTATTAAAATTAACAAAGGGAACGCTCGGCTTCGATGCCTGATTTCACGTATTATTTTGTACTATTTTTGTAACGAAATGATGTTTGTAATCTGACGCTGAAAAAGAGTATGATGTTCTCGAGTTTTTGGCTGGGGAAACCATTTTGGAACTCGGCTGTAATTTTTTACATTTACAATGTTTTTGCCGTTATAAGTTTGTAACGGACTACGACCTTTCGCTCGAGGACCTTTCTTGGCTACCCTACTGTGGATACATATCTGATTTTTTCAGATAAGATCAAGTAAGAAAAGAGCGTATAGGAAGATGGGACAAGATCTTATATGTTCTGTAACATTGCATTTTGCAACGCATGTTACAAGCGACTCCCGAACCCTTAGACGGCCATAATTACGTAGGGCAATGAATGTATGAGGAAGGATGCGTGCATTAGGATAGCCCCGAGGCTATAAAATCTCCGAGAGGCGACCGTGACCGACCTAAAACTATCGAATTTAGTTCTTATTCTTTTGTTTTTTTTTGACATTTTCTCTATTATGTGGGAGTGCGACGAGTACGTACCGACTACAAACTATTCAGGACATTGGAGAGACCACGAGGTCCGACGAGGAAAGCCGATATCTACGCCTCTGAAGGTCTAAGGCTACCGAGGATAACGCATCGTCGCACGAGGACGCGGGGGAGTGCGTGATGCACTCAGCAACGAGGGACTAAGGTGGTGGAAGCGAGTCCCACCACCCCCAAGAGCCTGCGAACCGCGTTCCTCCGACATCAGCTACATCCCGGCTTTCCAAATTTTGAGTTTTCGCGCGGCAGGACAACACGCCGCGCCATATTCAGCGATATAGCGGTCGATACACAAATCAATAATCGATCGCCTAACGAGGGTGGAAACGACCGTCACCTAGCGATCGAGAGACACTCTGCCGTAGGCCTGCCTCGCAGGTAGAGCGTCGAGCGTTAGTTCTCGCGCTCATTCTTGTATTTTGTATTATCTTTTATCTTTGGCCTTCGAGGGCAGTATACTTTTTCGAGTCTTTGTGTGGCTGTGTCCTAGAGGACTCCCTGGCGAGGCACTGCATGTTTGGTTCGGTGGCTGGAAGACGGTAAGCTCTAGAGAATTTTACCCGTCTTCTGATTTGAATCCGGCAAACGGCCGTCTGCCATATTGCCATTATCAGCCACGAGGCTTTGTCGTAATTTTGGGATTCGAATAAAGACGACCTCCGAGTCGGTAGGCCGTCACTTGGTTCCCGTAAATAATAGAGAATTTCGAGTCTAGTTTCGCGTTTGTTAAGTTTTTGAGAAACGTCATTTGAGTTCGCGTTTTTAGTTTCTGCACACGAGTGCAAACGAGATAGCCTGAGTCAGTCACTGTCGCTCTCTCTTCCTCCTGTGAGGGGATTTACGCCATAAATTAGCACCCACCGTGGGTTTATTAATTTTGTATTTTGGTTTTGAATTTGTTTTGCCTACGAGGGCAGAGTTAGGATAAGTTATTTGTTAAGAGAATCAGTAATAAGAAAGGTAGTCGGTAACGTCGAGGCCTAGCCTCCCGTAGGCTCGGTGGTTGCCTAGCAACAACCGACTTTTGGTCGTTTCTCGTCAAGGATTATTATCAAGATTCGCGGCAGCGAATTGCCGAGTTCCCCCCCCCCCCCCCCTCCGACAGTGAAAACTCGGCGCGCCAGCCACGAAACATTTACCCGAGCCAGCTCTTGTTCTTGTAAAAAATCTGTCATATCTTTTGAACCGCTGATTATTTCCTAATAAAATTTATATGGGCGTAAGGCCCTCGCCATTTGACCTTAGTCGCGAAATTTCGACAAAATCTACCGCGTGGTTCCGGAGATATTGACCGTCGAAGTTGATCGAAAAACACAATCTTCTTCTTCTTCTTCTCCTTCTTCTTCTTCGTTGCAGACGTTCTTCTTGGGACCACGATATCTGTCGAACCGTTGCACTTAAGAATTTGCCATTTGGAAGGAGTGTTCTCATCACCGAAATCTCGCCCCCTATTGTTTTTGAGCAATAATTGACCACGCATAACTGAGTTATTAATAATATTAATTATTTTACAAAATGCGCATGCGCAGAATTATTGATCGATGCCTGATTTACAAATGCGCATGCGCAGCAGCAAATCGCGGCCGCGTGCCAGTATGATTTGTAACATTGCATGTTGCAAGGCGCTCCTCACCCCTTGAAACGACCTTAATTAAGACGGGGGTGAAGTGTGAATGGCATTAGTATGAATGGTTAGGATGGCCCCGAGGCCTTTACTGACTCCGAGAGACGACCGTGACCGACTTAAAATTCTGGAATAGATTATTTATTCTTTTGTTTTTCTTTTCAAACTTTTCTCTAACATGTGGACGACGAGGCCAAGTTTTGGGGTCTAAGCAACGACTAAAACGCACCCCGACGGACGCACACTATTCGACGCACCGAGGTTGCGAATTACTACGACGAACGCCACCTTCACCACTTCGAAGAGGACACGGGGGAGTGCCGAGAGCATTCTGCACCGAGGGATCGAGGTGGTGGATGAGATTCCCGCCACCGCCAAGATTCAACGTCCCGTGTTCCTCTATTTACAAGGAGCTAATTCACCGTGGTGATGATTCAAAAGGATTCGCGCCGAGGAGCGTAGCGCCATCCGTGTGACGTCAGCCGCACGGTCGATTAGAAAATCGATATTCGAGGGCCTAGCGACACCCCTGCGTATCGGCGACATGCCGTCTAAGATCACTCTGCGTTAGATCAGCGTATCGAGCACACGTGTGTGCCTTTTGCGTTGCGATTTTGGCTTTCTTTTTGGTTTTTGCGTTAAGTGTCTGGTAGAGATTCTGCTTGCCTTCGAGGCCGTTCTTGAGTAATTTTGATTATATTTTGAGTGTGTGGGTACGAGATCACCCCCGAGGGATTATTCGAGGGAAAAGATTCTCTTCGCACGTTGGCTGGAAGACGGTAAGCGTTAGCCATTCTGACTCATAATAATTTGAATCTGGCAACGGCCGTCTGCCGCCTTGCTTTGGTACAGCCACGAGGCTTTTTAGGTGATTTGAGATCGAATTAAGACGATCTCCGAATGGTAGGCCGTCACCAGTGTCCCCATGTTATAGAGAATTGTATTTTGAGTACGTTTATTGAGAATGTTTGGGATTTATTGGGTTTTGTCGAGTATCGTCGTTTCGCACACGAGTGCGACAAAGACAGTCGGTCACTGTCGCTCTCTCTCCCTCCTGTGGGAAGAGCCGTGTTGTTGAGACTTCGAGTCTTTTGGTTTCGCGCTGGTAGTTTCGACTAGGTTTTGAGACCTCATTGTTCAATATTTATTTACCGCAGAGTTAGTTTAAGTTAGGTTTAGTTAATTTATTATTTATTGAATTGTAAATATTTCTTTCCGAGAGACTTCGCCTCTCGAGGGTGTGCCGATCGCCTTACACGATCGGCAACGTTATTGTTATTTATTTTGTTGAATTTTGAGCCGCAGGCATTACACTATTATTAATCCTGAGCCGCGGGCCATATTGTTTAAAAATTATTTTGTTGTTAATCTCGAGCCGTAGGCTCGACTTTCTGGTTGTTAATTTTGCTATTTCGTGATTTGCGTTATTTATTTTGTTATTTCGAGTCCTAGACTCCTCATTGTTAGTTGTAAGTCGCATTGTTAGTTCTAAGTCCCGTTGTTAGTTGTAAAATTTATTTGTTGTCCCGCGGGGACTAGATTTGTCGAGTTGATTATTAACTAATTTATTTTTGTTATTGCCACCCTGCGTGGGAGCGTATTAGTTGATTCTTATTATTGTAAAACTCGCAAATCGCGGCCAGGTCGCATTTACACGGCCTGTAGTCGTCTTAACTCCGAGGGGAAGTACCCCCGGGTACGTGAACGCAAGTAGATTCTTTATATCTCCTATTTTTTTTGAATAAATTCGTTATTATTTTTATTAAATTTAAACTTTCCGAGTCGTTATTCAACGCCTAGCTAACCCCTCATAATAATCCCGACCCCTCTCCGCGGTACTGATGTTAGCCGACGCTCTGAGTACCTGTAGTGTAATTGTGCTTTGATTTTGAATTTTGACAGTGGCGGTTATCCGCCTGGCGCCCAACCGTAATAAATAATTATAATTTTCTTAGCCAATTGTAGACTGGACGACCTCGGGGACTAGTGATCCGGTCTAGATTCGAGGTCTGACAAAATCCACGTCACAGATTATAATATAATATTATTATATTATTATATAGTATTATTTATAATCATATTTCATTTATCATTATTATTATTATTGTCATTATTATTGATGCGTCACGTCTGCTCGTGCTCCCCAAGAAAATTTGTACTCAATAATGTGTCCGCACCGCAGTTTTCGGTGTCCAGGTCCTTCGCTCCGTAGTTTTCGGTATCCAGGTCCTTCGCTCCGTAGTTGTCGGTATCCAGGTCCTTCGCTCCGTAGTTTTCGGTGTCCAGGTCCTTCGCTCCGTAGTTTTCGGTGTCCAGGTCCTTCGCTCCGTAGTTTTCGGTATCCAGGTCCTTCGCTCCGTAGTTTTCGGTGCCCAGGTCCTTCGCTCCGTAGTTTTCGGTGTCCAGGTCCTTCGCTCCGTAGTTTTCGGTATCCAGGTCCTTCGCTCCGTAGTTTTCGGTATCCAGGTCCTTCGCTCCGTAGTTTTCGGTATCCAGGTCCTTCGCTCCGTAGTCTTCGGTATCCAGGTCCTTCGCTGCGCAGTTTTCGGTATCCAGGTCCTTCGCTCCGTAGTTTTCGGTATCCAGGTCCTTCGCTCCGCAGTTTTCGGTATCCAGGTCCTCCACTTCGTAGTTTTCGGTGTTCAGGTTCTTTGCTCTATGGTTTTCGGTGTCCAGGTCCACCGCTCCGTAGTTTTCGCTGTCTAGATACACCGCACCGTAGTTTTCAGTGTACATGTCCTCCGCTCCGAAGTTTACGGTGTTTAATTTAACTTCATCAATTAAGAACTCAATCTTTATACTTATAAATCTTTAGAAGCTTGTATGTTTTGTTGCAATAAAATTGAAATCAAGTGGTTTAGTTGCATATAACATATTATACATTCCGAATCAGTTGAATTGTTTATATAGCAGTTGAAATAAAAAGCATTTCTGTACTAAAGATTTTCAAAAATAATAAAGTGTAATTATGCTAGTGATGAAATATTATTATATCTATCATAATAAAAAGTAAATAATTTTTTTTTTCATTCTCAAAGTTGTTTATTCACATGTTTATAAATTTACAGCTTACAATTTTGTCTATAAGCATTATTATTATTATTATAATTAAAAAAAATTAAATAAAAGGATGATAATGTTTAATAATCAAAAGGTTACCTTCCAGTATCTCTACATTTAAAAAAGTTGAAGTAACTACATTTATATAATATGAAATTGAATATAAATATAAAATTGCACAAAATTAGATAACAACCTTGGCACGATCTAATGTTATTATATAATTATATATAATCATTTATATTTAATACAATTATTTTGAATTGGATAAGAATATATATAATAATATTAAAGTTATGTATTGTAACGTATCAGGCTGGCTCCGAGGAAGGATCGGCGCGCGCACACCCTTACGCGGTAGGAAACGAACGGCGTGACGTCAAAACTTGGTATAAATAGAGGATAGCTGACCAGCTTCGGCAGCAATTGTCGCCTGTCGGGGCATATTGGCTCACTATCGTATAAAGCAATTGTCGCCTGTCGGGGCATATTGGCTCATAATTAGAGATTGTTTTAAGCAATTGTCGCCTGTCGGGACATATTGGCTCACTATCGTATTTAGCATTTATCGCCTGTCGGGATAAATAGACTCATATTCTTTGTTAGGCATAGTCGTTTCAAGGTCTACTTGAAACGATTCCCTTTAGCGTCAAATAAAATATTAGAGTATCGCCTGTCGGGATCTCGAACATATAAATTTAGCATAACGCAAAAGCGCGAGTTAGAAAAACATATTGAATTATTGCCTGTCGGAATATTCAAAATTAGAGTCATTATAAAATTAACGCCTGTCGGTTTTAAGATAAATTCAGAAAGCTTAGAATTAAAGAAATTAGAATTAGTCTATTATTTTGTTATATTATTTTTGTATTTCATATTTCATTTCCAAACAAATCAGTGTTAAAATAAAACTAGAATTTTTGTAAACTTGAACTTTTACTCGAACAAACTAAAACAGTATAAAAACTGGGTTCAGGTGCACAGGCGTCTTCACTAGCCTTAAAACGCTCGTGTTTGCCGCTCTGAACACTCTCAACTCCAGCTTTTCCTTTCCTTTGCATAAATCATAAACATAAAATCTAGGAGATCGAATCTAGATGCACTGGCGTCTCCACTAGCCTTAAAACGCTCGTGTCTGCCGCTCAGAACATTCTCGATTTCGACAAGCAGGATAAATTTCCTAATTTATTTCTGTTAGTAACAGATATTTTTTCGTCTGTTGAGCTACTGCTTTTGTCCCCCTAAGTGGCGATACAAGTCAGTAGCGTAGCTAGAGTTTGTCGCAATACTAAATAATAAATAGCCGCCTAGAACAACAAAATCATTTAATGCAACAACACGCCCTGATTCCAGAAATAAAAATTTGTCTTATTTTAATTAATTAAAATAATCCAAAAAGTTGCATTTGGCGCCCAACGTGGGGCGGCTTCAAATTTAAAAATTTAGTTCTGACAAGCACAGCTTTCTAGAACAATAACGGCGAACATATTTCAAATTATTTCTAATAGACAAACAAAAAATGTCGAGTAAAGATTCAAGTAAAGGTCAGAGTAAGGTAGGAGAAAAAGATGTAAAATTCCAAGGTAGGGACGTAGGTTACGTAGGAAAAAACTCAACCGAAAATAGCTTCGGCGATACAGCGAACAGTCCAGGTCAGATCACGATGGCTATGATTTTAGCTTCAATTAATAAGTTGCGGGAACAAACCGAACGCTTAGAGAATAAGTTTGACAGTAGGTTTGAGAAAATGGAACGAACATTAAACCAGTTCCAGTCAACAAACGAAGAAGAGCGTGAAAAGTTAGAAAATCGTATTATGGATAAGATTCATGAGCAGGACACTGCATTTACACAGAGAGTAGATGATTTAGGCGACACGCTGCAGGCTACAACGAAAAAGATTGAGTTAAGCATAGCTAGATGTGAGGATAGGATCGCAGAATGCGAGGATAAATGTAAGAATGAAGTGTTAGGAAACTATGACTTGCTTAAATCTAAGATTCATGAAAGCCATAGGCTCAATTCAGAACGTTTTCAAGAAATCGAGCGTAAACATGAAGGCTTGCAGATAAGAGTAGCGGCGGAGGTAAAGACAGGTTTCGAGAACAATAAAAATTATACTGTAATCGATAGTTTGGAGCCAGGGGGCAAGAGTAGTGTGTGTCTACCCGAGGGCTTGATCGAAAAATTAGTTCTAGAACCGACGCGATTCAGGGAAGAATATTTTCCAATCCCGAAGGCAGGTTTAGAATTAGATTTTGAAAAGAAACTGTGTCTAATACAAGACAGAATGGTAAGAAAAGAGAAAATTAGAGCCGACCGTTTCAATGCATCGAACAAGATAGGCGATCAAGTTTTAATCGAGGCTTTGAATGTGTCCGACGCACATAATAGAAAGATGGCCAAGATTCTGATTTTATATGAAGGACCATATAGAATAAGAAAACAGCTAGATGAAGCCACGAGCAGTTTAGAACAGGCATAAAAAGAGTTCTGACGGGTACACCGAGGCGATCTAAGAAATCATAAACACGAGTCAAACACCAGATGATCGAGCAAGTTCAACGCCCTGGCGAAATGACAAACCGAGAACCTGTACGCAAAAACAACAACGCAAGGTTCATTGCCACCAGAGACGACGACACAAACAAATCAGCGTGCTGGGTGACAGCTGTCAGTATCAGCAGGAAACCAGTACCAAGGCCAAGGCCACGCTAAACAAGGAAATGCAGAAAAATGTGGAAGAAATTTTTTTTTTTTTCCTCGAGACCATCACCACCTTAGAACGATCTACTGGATCTAAAGAAGAGTGAGAGGTTCGAAGAAACAATTACACGGGATACCACACGGATCCACTACAATTTGAAGACTCGTCGCAGCCTGGATTCTGTCCATGAATAGAATTATTTGCACGATCAATTCAATTACATCAAATTGATTAGCAAATAATTAGGGGGCAATGTAACGTATCAGGCTGGCTCCGAGGAAGGATCGGCGCGCGCACACCCTTACGCGGTAGGAAACGAACGGCGTGACGTCAAAACTTGGTATAAATAGAGGATAGCTGACCAGCTTCGGCAGCAATTGTCGCCTGTCGGGGCATATTGGCTCACTATCGTATAAAGCAATTGTCGCCTGTCGGGGCATATTGGCTCATAATTAGAGATTGTTTTAAGCAATTGTCGCCTGTCGGGACATATTGGCTCACTATCGTATTTAGCATTTATCGCCTGTCGGGATAAATAGACTCATATTCTTTGTTAGGCATAGTCGTTTCAAGGTCTACTTGAAACGATTCCCTTTAGCGTCAAATAAAATATTAGAGTATCGCCTGTCGGGATCTCGAACATATAAATTTAGCATAACGCAAAAGCGCGAGTTAGAAAAACATATTGAATTATTGCCTGTCGGAATATTCAAAATTAGAGTCATTATAAAATTAACGCCTGTCGGTTTTAAGATAAATTCAGAAAGCTTAGAATTAAAGAAATTAGAATTAGTCTATTATTTTGTTATATTATTTTTGTATTTCATATTTCATTTCCAAACAAATCAGTGTTAAAATAAAACTAGAATTTTTGTAAACTTGAACTTTTACTCGAACAAACTAAAACAGTATAAAAACTGGGTTCAGGTGCACAGGCGTCTTCACTAGCCTTAAAACGCTCGTGTTTGCCGCTCTGAACACTCTCAACTCCAGCTTTTCCTTTCCTTTGCATAAATCATAAACATAAAATCTAGGAGATCGAATCTAGATGCACTGGCGTCTCCACTAGCCTTAAAACGCTCGTGTCTGCCGCTCAGAACATTCTCGATTTCGACAAGCAGGATAAATTTCCTAATTTATTTCTGTTAGTAACAGATATTTTTTCGTCTGTTGAGCTACTGCTTTTGTCCCCCTAAGTGGCGATACAAGTCAGTAGCGTAGCTAGAGTTTGTCGCAATACTAAATAATAAATAGCCGCCTAGAACAACAAAATCATTTAATGCAACAACACGCCCTGATTCCAGAAATAAAAATTTGTCTTATTTTAATTAATTAAAATAATCCAAAAAGTTGCAGTATAGATATGTAAAATCATATGAAACTATATATAATTATACATAAGATAAAAAAAGATAAAAGATAAGGTATAATAAGATATAAGGTATAAGATCAGATAAAACTATATAAAGTTATATGTGGCCAAAACTCATATATAATTTAGTATAATTATATAAAAACAAAATTTCCCGGGTACCTATATCGAAAATGTTAATTTTTACAAATTGATTTCTCTCAGTGTGAGCCACAACATATTTTCTAGAACTTCTTCAATATTTTTATATAACTGTAAGTAAAGCAGAGACATTCCTTGCGTCACTTGCGAAAACTGACATGTGTCGAAGAGGTGTATGCGTTTTAGTGATATGTAGTTGTATACGATTGCAGTTAATTTTCAATCAATAGGAAAGGATCATATTACGGTAAAGGTTCAATCAATAAAGTTACTGGAATGACATTTTTACTTTTATTTATTTATTTATATATATTTATTTATTTTTAATTAACATTTTTACTTTTATGTATTTTTTACATAAAAATTGTGAGGGCTGACCCTCTCCCCCTCCCGCCGCCCCGGCCACCTCTGCCTCCGCCGCCGCGTCGCCCGCGGTAGCCCCCACGACCACCACGCCAGCCGCGCCAGCCGCGCCTATTGTAGGCGCCACCGCGTCCTCTTTGATTAATTAGGACGCGTAAGCAGTTATTCACCGCCTCTATGACCATTGCATTCTATAAGAAGTCATAATATGTTAAATGAAATGATTATTATATTATTCAAAGATTATCAAATGGCGATATATTTTTTATAAATAATTCGATGCAAATCGGCAGTCACTTATAATTCAGATTCAATCATCTGAATACAAGCGAAATATGTATGCATTGATTGAGATTACTTCATATTTGAATCGATCTATTTGAAAGCTATTTAGTGAAATCGAATAACACTTTTTTTAGACTTAATCTGTGATGAGTAGCTGAGAATAATTGAGCCTATGGGTGCAATAACGGCTCAAGTCGACTTAAGTCGTTTTTTCAAAGACGCGGCTCTAGGCGTTCTATATAATCTTAGCCACGTACGCTGTAAGCCGTGGATGTCCTCGTCTTTTGTCAACGCTGTAGTGACCAAAACAAGCGGCGCGCGCACCCTGCTCGAGTTAGCCGGCAGTCGCAACTCCGCTGGCGCAGCGAGTACCCTAGCTAATCCACGCGCCTAGCTCCGCTATACCGCCACACGTATTTATCTGCGTTTGTTTGTCAGTTCGTGTAAAGTTTTAATATTTTCTATGAAATAATGAATGAATCTACAGCAACATCAACAACAGCATCGACCAGTCCGTCTGCCACTGCTAGGGGAAAGAAGAGAAAACGTCGACAAGATAGATGGGATCGAAATAAGAAGCAGGTTAAACGTAATAGTGGTAAAAGTTACAGTTCCCAAAGTAAGAATAAAATACCTCGAAGAAAATTCAGACACATTACCGACTGCTGCAAGAAAAAATGTTCGTCTTCTTTCGACTGTAGACGTCAACATGAAATTTTCAAAGCTTTCTGAGCAATGGCTGAGAAACCAAGTCAAGACACTTTTTTAATCGGTTGTGTGCAACGTGAAGAAATCAAATACGCCAAAAGCGTAGTGAAGCGAAAGAATAGATCTTGGTCTTGGAAATATTCTTTCAAAGCAGATGGCCGGGATACAAATGTCTGCAAAGGATTTTTCCTATCTCTTCTCCAAATCACTGAATCCAGAATGAAAACGGTGCTCCGATTTTGTAAATCAGGTAAATGTTTATATTGTTTTCTTTTTTCCTCGATAAATCCATATTTATCGAGAATATATGCCTCACTCGTTTATTAACGTCTCATGTCAAAACGAGTCAAGTCTGTATTAAAATATGGTGATACTGATTGTTTCAGGCACGCCAGTTGCTACAGAAAATCGGGGTAAGCAGCCACATCCTAACAAAATTCCGGACATCGTATGGAATTTAGTGACTGAGCACTGGGCGTCTTTCCCGCACAAGAAATCTAGAAGTTCTAAAACTGAAAGAAAGTATTTTGAAAATCCGGACTTGAACGTGAAGAAACTCTTTCAAGCATTCCAATAGTATTACCTGGATAAAACAGGGAAGCAGCTCTCACTAAAGTACCCAACGTACCACAGATATTTTCGGGAGAATAGTGATTACTCGTTTAGGCAACGCAAAACAGACGTGTGCGATTTTTGCACAGAATCTAAAATAAAACTAGCGGCGAATTCTACAGATCCGTGTAAAGAATCGTTACGTCTACACGAAGAAAAAGTTGCGGAATACAAGATTTTGCGTCAACACTGTACAAAGGATATTAACAATGATACTCTCATTGTCGAGTTTGACTACGCACAAAATCTTCCACTCCCAAAGTTGAACGTTAGCGCACAATTTTACAAGCGATTCCTGTGGTTGTATGTCTTCAACATACACTGTTTTAATGACGGCGACAGTAAATTTTTCTGCTTTTTAGAATGTGATGGCGGCAAAAACGGCAACTCGGTTTGCAGTTTTTTGAATGATTTTCTTGCGGAAAAATTGACCGAAAATCCGAAATTAAAAAAAGTAGTTCTTTTGTCTGATTCCTGTGGGGGACAAAATAAAAACAAGACTGTCGTGCGATATTGCGCTTGGTTGTCGGTCAAAATGGGAGTTGAAATAAATCACATTTTTCCGGTGCGAGGTCATTCCTACTGCCAATGCGATAGAAATTTCGGTGTTTACGGAGCTGTTTTGAAAAAAGTAGAGACCGTCGAAAATCCTATCGAGTAGGGGAGACCGGGGTTGGAAGTCACATTTTTTTTTATTTTCATTTAATAACCAAAGTTTATCGTTTAGGAATAACATTTGTATACCAATGGGTAGTGTAATTATTGTACTAAAAAAAAATTAAAAGCTTATTTTATAATATTATCTGTTGAGAAGATATTTTAAATTTTTGTGAAAAAGAGAAGTGTGACTTTTAACCCTGGGTCAGGGATGGTTGTCACAGTGCCTGGGGTAGGTAGTCACATATTCAATTACGGGGAGTTTATAAAAAGAAACACTTATTAACATCAAAATAGTGTTTATTATCAAAGATAGAAATCTTGTCCATCTTATCTGTACTCCGATAATAACATAATATACTTATTAAATGACTAATCTTCTTCGACGCTATACTTTCTAATCAGTCATTGAACTCTTTCTTTCGGTCTGAATTTTCAGAATCACAATTATGGCAAATGTAATTTGGTAGCCCAGGCGTGCAAGCTTCATGAGCCCAAAACTTGCAACCCTGGCATTGGATCCAAACTTCTTTAGACTTGCTAGCTGAGTATGGCGACAAGCAGACTAAGCAGAAATCTTCATCATCTTTCTCGTTTTCTTCGTTGTCAACACATTTCTTCTTATTTTTATTACCTTTAGAAACCTTTTTCTTTTCCTTTTTCTCACTGAACATACGTTTTGATACTTTCTTTTTCTTCGCATCTTGTTCTTTTTTTTTCTCTTCTAAATAGGTCTTTTCCGGCGTATCTGTTAAAATTGCTGATTTACATTTTCTTCTGTCAGCTCGCTGTCGCTTGCGCGGAGGTGCTTTTGGTAGTGGTTTCAAAACTTGCGGCGATACAATCAGAGAAGTTCTTACACCACTTGGACCAGGTATTGCTATAGGCTCCTTTGGAGCTCGATTCTGATGCGATGTCCTTGGCATTTGACAGGCTATCAAATCTTTTGGCGTCATTGCACGAACAGTAAGGCCGGGGTCATCATCTTCAGTCAATACAGGGTCATTAGGGCCAGTGTTGTGATCTTCAGGCATTGTATGACGATTATGGGCTGAATTATCGTTTTGATTTTCGACGTCGTTGGGTGCAATTTCGTCATCACGAACCGTAATTAATGATCTATCAGTGACAGACGACGGCATGTAATCGTGCTCTTGAAATATGTTCCTATTAAATGGACAAATCCCGCAGGTTTTATACCCTGCGACAATATTGGATGGAGTTGTCGCCAAAGGGAAAGCTTGTGCAATTATGCCTGGGATTTCGTATATCGTCATTTGCTGTCCTGGGTGATTTACCATCCATTGATCCATTGCGTTGTTAATATATTTCTTTAAAGGTCCATAGACCGACCTGTCCAAGGGTTGCAGGCGGTGAGTACAGTGAGGCGGGAAAGATAGCATTACTGTGCCATTGTTCTTCGCAAAGTTTAGTCCTTCAATAGATAGGTGGGAGCTGTGGTTGTCCAACAACAAGAGACATGGTTTTTCCTTAGTCGATTTCACGTGATTATGAAAATGTTTTAGGAAATCAACAAATAGCTGTTCAGTCATCCAACCTGATGGATGACTGCCTCCTTTACAGCCAATTGGTCCATCTCGTATGAAATGGTCTTTGAAATGGACCCGCGGAAAAACAAAAAATGGTGGAACTGAATTGCCAACTGCCGAAACAGCAGCAGCTAAGGTGACTAGTGTGCCTCTTTCGGATGAAGTAACAGCACCGACCTGCTTGAATCCTTTCTTAGCAACAACTTTGGTTGGTTTTTGCACCGTAGTGACCCCAGTTTCATCCATGTTCCATATGTCATGTGGCTGAATATTATTTCGTTTAATTACCGATTCAAGGTTATCGAAAAAACTTTTGACGTTATGTGGATTAAAGCTCGTGGCTCGAGCCAAACTAGTGGCTTCAGGTGTTCTAATGGACAAAGAAGGGTGTCGCTTCAAGAATGACGTAAACCAATCAGAGCCAGCTAGTTTGTTCAATTCCCAAGACCTTGGAACCTTCAATTTATTAGCCACAGCAAGTTGAAACGCTATTTTCCGAACTTCCTTGGGAGACAATCCGAAATAGACACTTGAAGCCAGAATTAAATATTTTTCCAACTCTGCTTCATGTTCATCGGTGAGAATCTGTCGATTTTTTTGGTAGCCTATTTTTGTAGAGAGTGTTGATACGGTCACATTGCTAATCTCTTCGCCAGTAAACTTTTTACAATACCTTGTTAAAGTGCGATAATTAATTCCAAACTCTTTCGCAACAGACCTTATGGATTTGCCATAGTTTTTTATTTCACGCACAGCACGCAGCATCGAATCTGGTAAAACAAGCCCTCGAGTAGACTTCCTCTTGTAAACCCGTGGCATTATTATGACTAGTACTGAAAGAAACAGGTCTATGAAACGAAACCCAAAACACAAATAAAGTCAGCACGCATCCTAGGGGCAGGTTGTCACATGTGACAACTAGCCCCCAAGAGCCTGAGACAACGTGCCCCAGAACACGTTTTAGAAATATAACCTCCAAAATAAATTCCAAGCAATGGATATCTGAAAAACTATATTACGATAGCATAAAACACATATTTATCATCATCAAATGTACGGAAACGTTATTAATATGATGAATTTTCTTATACTTACGATGCTCGACACAGAGGCACAAAAATTTACTTTCAGTTTGCGAAAAAAATAAACGTAAGTATTATCGTTACGACATATCGTAGCGGCCTGACGTGAGGTAAGGAGGAAGGTGTTGCTCTTTAGCTCCTGCGACGCCGTTAAAAAGACTCGTTCGATCATTCAGTTTTCTGTTATAGCCATTGTGAGAACCAACCCGTGAGACAACCATACCCGGTCTCCCCTACCTCGAAATAATGAGGGCCGTTAGACACAAGCCAAAACCTTTCGAAGCAGAGATGAGTGCTCACCTATTGAAAGAATGGGATAAAGCTTTGGATTCATTATTTTTAAAGACTCCAAAAGCTAAGGGAAAGAAATTTACGATCCAAAAGTATTCGAAGTTATCATACAAGCCAACAGGCACCATGTCTGTTTGTACGGACTACACTGGCGCTCCGCAAAATTTCGAGCTGTTCAAAGCAACCGCTGTTGTAAGTAAAGATACCGAACTACCACTAGCAAACCCGCCTCCTGTTGGAATTAAGACAGCTAAAAAAAAATGACATCTTATCTTTGATGCCGTTTGTGAAACCAGTCAATAGGGAATGGTACAAAAATGTGCTGCGGGGTACGTGCGACGGTAATGATTCGGCTGAAACAGACGAAATGGACTCTGACTAACGCCATTTAAAAAAATCCATTCTCGGTATTGGTTTTTGTTTATTCGTTTACGGTGACAAACCTAGTTCAGTTATTATGGTAGTCATATTATTTTAGCCCAAAAACGTGTTTCAACCAATTAAAAGTAAGAGAAAAGTGTTGATCTACGAAAAAATGACTTAAGTCCTACTTTGTATAATTTACATGTATAGCACAGCATTGTATACTATTTTGAACTTTATTACATTATTTGATAATTTTAATCATACTTTTTTATCCCAAAAGCGTGTTTTGAAAAATAAAAGTTGTTCTACGAAAAAACGACTTAAGTCCTACTCCGCATTTCCGTGTATAGCACTGCATTGTACACTATATTTAATATTTATCACGTTTGTTTAACATTTTTAGGTACCCCATCTATGTGAAAAAATTAATGTTCGTTGAGAAATGCCTCGAAAAAATTAAAATACTGACTGTTGATTCTTTACCTGCTTTTTTTCTGCCAAAACTTGAGTCGACTTAAGCCGTTATTGCACCCATAGGCTCAATTCATGAAAAACAAGCATATTGGTTAGGTCCATTCATATAAATTATCTTTTATTCAATAGTATACATGTGTGATTAAGGTGTGCGTTATTTTTCGATTTTTTTTCCGCGATGCCCCCCGAAATCATAAGTTCATACCCTGAAACTGAAATTTAGTGAAAACTAAATTTGAACCGTGCCGAATCCTTTCACTTTTCCCATTCATTTAACATGGGATCTTTCGTTTTCTGTAATTATTTTTTTGTAGTCATTTCATCAACCCTCAAGTATCCAACGAACTATTTCCAATTTGGTTTATCGGATCGTATCTCGTAATAGATAAATCTTTGTATGCTTGGAAATTGTTTTTTTTTTACACATGTAAAATATTTAACTATTATTAATATAAGCAGCTTGTAACGGTATATGCGTATTTGCAAATAATTATCGTTGTTAAACATTCTTCATCGAGAGACAACATATGAGAAAAAAAATTACTAATAATTCTTTGGATAGTTGATGAAACGACTAAGAAAAATTAACTTAAAAATAACGAAAAAATCACATGTATCATGAGCGAGAAAAGTACAGTGATTTGGCACGGTTTAAAGGAATCGGAGATTTTTTTGTTGTGTCTGGATTTCAGTGTTGCTCAGGATTTAGAGGGCGTAAGAGCGAAATTTTTTTTTGCAATAACGGACATCCGAATATATGATGTTGCTTGGCGAATTGGTGTATTGGAATTAGTGTGAAAAATATACGCATCGGTAAAATTCTGTAAATACGTACGATTTGTTCGGCAATCGGCTGCGGCCGCACGGGTGGTGGTGGTGCCGCGGGTATCTGCGGTGCCACGGGTATCTGTGGTGCCGCGGGTGGATTAGGATTCACCACCTGCATATTCTCTTCAGGCATATTCTGCCCAGGTGGTGGATCCATGTCTTCGTCGTTTGTCGAATTCATCGTAATTTCCAGATTTTCGCTGGAGTGGTCTATTGTTTATTTCAGAAGATTGGAAAAAAGAATCGTATTAAGTAAATGTCATGGTTATGAATTACATTATTATTTAAGAACGGTGATTCTGTTACACCGTATAGAAATGCATCACATTTGGAGCAGATTGAGTACAACCAAATTATTTGATTTGTCGATAATGTAGTTTTGTTATAAATAATCTACTGTATTATGATCTCAATATTGTACAGATAAAACATCAGATTCATTTTAAGAACTTGATAGTTTATTAGCACTAGCATGTTTTTCATTATGGGCGAAATGCAATATTGTTACTATATATTCCGCGATATATAATCAATCAGTTTTGTTCAGTTGGATCGGTTTGTAGGTATTATCATTTTTAGTGATTGAGCTTAATCTATGCTTCAATTAAGTTAGAAAATCATCAAGTTGTTTCTATCGAGAAATTATCTGTACATTGCATATTAATGAGTAATAAATGAAATAAATAGTTTGTACTCACCAGACATGTAGGCTCTTTGAGTCGTACTGTGCGATTGAGCTGTAGGCTGAGGTGACCGTAGATAGAAAGAGAAGGATTCGGCTCACACAGATGGGTATTCAAATATGTGTATTTTTAAAAAAGCCACAGGTTGACACGCATATTCGAAAATACAACAAGGAATGTCTATCCTTGTTTTCAATATTGGGTAGAATGAGACACAATGATATGACTATCTGTTATTCAGTCTATGGGTTTAGTCTATAGCTTAAAAGTCAGTATCGGCTTTAGAGGTAGGGCAATCCGAGTGAACCGCTGCGGTGCTAGGACCAAGGGGGTGCCGCGCGTGCGGATTAATCAGTTAATCAGCGAGTTGCGGGCGAAATCCTAGTTAATAATAAGATATAGTGGGCGATGGAGAATATTTCGCCCGGGGCGCCCGGATGGCTAAGGCCGGCGCTGGCTTCAGTTGTCGTCCTTTGCAAAGTTAGATAGGACTGTGTTCTTATAGGTTGACCATTTACCAATAGGAATTTTATGTATTCTGCCACAATTTGAAGACATCGCTATAGGCATCTAACATTCGTGAAGAATAAGACTTACGTACTTGAAGTATAATAACACTTTGCTGCGTAGATCGAAAAATCGATACAGTTGTTTGACGAGTGGACGTTGTTCTTTATATGTATTGTGAATCAACATAATATAATAATTGATAACAGTAGCTTGCAATAATTCAATCATTATACATTATTAATATACCTTTTTGTAATAAGCTTGTGACGGGGGTCGATTTATAAACTTTATTCGACGACAACGAAAAATTATTTGGTGTTAATCTATTCATGATCATAAATTCGGAAATTAATTTGTAATAGAAGGTGAATAATAAAATTAATCGTTGATGCAGAACAGTATCTTACAAACTATGAAGGTTGTACGTGAGTAGAATATTTCAATGATAATAATTCGATCATCAGAAGAAAGAGAACTTGATATAATAATACACATTTGTCGTGTACTGAAATTTTCAATTATTATAACATATATATTTTACAGCTTGGTGATTCATTCTAGTCAACAGATTTTTTTAGTTCTTGGTATAAGACTTGTTCAGATAGAATTATATATAAGTTAGATAAAATTTCGGATATTATATTTTGCATTTCATAACAATGCCGAAAACGAAGAAGCATTCATATGCAAAATCCCGAGAACGTAAAAATGTAGCTAAACGTTTGGCTAGAATCGACGATAATAATAACGATGGCAGGGACGACATTATCAACATAGATTCCATGCAAGCGATAGGAGTTGACAATAATTCCGATGTAAAAAATGCTTTTGATGTATTACGACGCGAATGGGTAAAGATTTCGGCATGTATTGCTGACATCACAGTTGAATTAGATGATCGATGTATTGACAAGTTTCTCAAGGTTTTAACGATAAACACATCCTTTCGGCCACAGGATCCATTACATTACCAAGGTATACATTGGTATCAACCGGTAAAATCTGATAGGGATATTCAAATCATTTACGGAGGAAAAGTAGGTCAGGATGACGTGGGTCATTGGACGTGTATATATTACGACGGATCCATAGTACATGTATACAATTCATTGCGTAGACAATTATTACCGAAACAATACGAAATACTGAACAGGCTCTATCCAGATTCCTCGGTGAAATACGAATGTATCCAAATGCAGCCGGATGGTGTATCGTGTGGAGTGTACGCTTGCGCTATTGCAACTTCTATTGCATTGGGGATCGACCCTAGAACTGAATATTATTTTATAGATAGCAATGGGCCATCTAAGTCTACGTATACACTCAGACGTCATTTGATCAAAGTTATAGAACAACAGACGTTGATTCGTTTTCCTGGGATCGGGGCTGCTTCGTTTCCGCTTAACCAGCAGCGCCAGAATAGGGAAATTCTTGGTGAATTTATTATCAATACCGGAGGTTCGGAAGATACAACCATGTTCGACCCAAAGAGTATTTTAGATAAGAATAAATTAAATTTAATGAATATGCAACGTCAACCGGGAATATCTCAACCAAAGACTTATGCATCAGTCTGCAAATCACAGCAAGGACAAATCGTTGATTCTATTCTAGTTATTCCAGATAATGCGATTGACGGTCATGAACGCCAGCAGGTGTTAAGCCAAACAGTCGAGAGTAGAGTAGACTCAACAAAACGTAGAAAAAAGGATTGGTGGATCAGTCATAAAGATGAGATGAGCAAAAAGAGGCACGTAGATTATTCTATTAACCGGGTTATCCGACGAAATGAAAAAAAAATAAGGTACGCTGCAAACAGTGAGCCTGAGAAAACGGAAGAAAAAATCAGGTACGCCGCTGATCCTGAGAATAAAAAAAATAAAGAAAAGGCAAAGTATGCTGCCGAACCGGAGAGTAAGAAGTTTAGAGAAAAGGCAAAGTATGCTGCCGATCCGGAGAGTAAGAAGTTTAGGGAAAAGGCAAAGTATGCTGCCGATCCGGAGAGTCAGACCATTAGGAAAAAGGCAAAGTACGCTGCCGATCCGGAGGGTATGAAGTTTAGGGAAAAGGCTAAGTACGCTGCCGATCCGGAGGGTAAGAAGTTTAGGGAAAAGGCTCAGTACGCTGCCGATCCGGAGGGTAAGAAGTTTAGGGAAAAGGCTAAGTACGCTGCCGACCCAGAGAAAAAGAAAGATTCGAACAAGAAAATTTATTCTGCCAATAAAGAAAGAAAATTACAGATCCGCAACTTGGTTGTTTCTAATAATATTTCAAAGAAATATGGACGCTTAGGAAATCGTAGTAATACAATGAAGTTTTTAGGATCAGTAGAAGAGTGTATTAATGCTTTAGCGTTCAAAATTAATCGCGAGTCGTTGCCGAAGTCCAGAATAGAAGCTGAACTAATTATTAAATGGTGTATGCATGTCAGAAATGATTCAGTTTTTAATTTGAAGAAAGTGTTAGCCAATTCTACGCGAAATGCGGAGGCGTGTTTGTTGCGTGCGGCAGAATCTTCAGATTTCGAACATAAAGTAGTAGCGTTTTGTGGTGTTTCAAAACATACTGGATCATCCGAATCCTATTTCGCTGATACCGCTGACAATGAGCTTGCAATGGACAACAAATCGCTCGTTACAACAGCGGATGGGCAAATTGCTAACATTTTACCCGTACGTCCGAGCAAGCATCTTCGGAAATCGTGGACTTGCGATTCAAAAATGTGCGTGAAACCGGATTTATTCATGATCGACAAAATAGAATATTTTCTGAAACTTGTTAGATACTGGAATTTAACAAACATTCGGAAAAACATAACACAAGTTAATGTCTGCAGCGTTAATACATTCGGTAATAAGCTCGGTCACTCACACAGCTGCTATGCAAATCCGGGCGTCTGTCGATCCAAGCTTTTACCGATGCAGGCCTTGAGTGCTCATTTTACACGGATTAGATACTTTGTTAGACTGGTGTTTCAGATAATAAGTCTCGTCCGAAAAATTACTTATATTGACAATGCTTTAAAACGTAGTGATTTGGAAGTTTTAAACGATATATCGATCAAATCAGCACGAACAGCTGAAGCTTATCAGCCGTGTATAGACGGAGTAATGAATTTGAACGAAGATGCCATAATTTCGAAACATCAAAATGCGTTCGAAGCATTGACTAAGCGTTCGATGGATACACCGCGATTAGCTTGCGAGTCTTGTGCGAAACTTTGTTGCCGGAGACACGTTGTCGAAATTTCGAAATTGAGAAAACCGCTGTCGGGAGTTTACTGGACGGATCTAAAAGAGTACGTTGATGTTACTGGCTTCATTTGTAATTATTGTCTGGGCAACTTTCGCGATGGTAAGTTACCACCGACTTGCAGCCTTAATCAACTAGCTGTAACACAAAGACCCGACGTAGTAACGTCGTTAAATGATTACGAAAGAATTTTAATTCAAAGAGCGAAAGCTTTTCAGACGGTTCAAAGAATGGGAACGGTAGCTAAAAAAAATTTGCCGAATACCGTTAAGATACAAAAAGTAAAGGGCAGAACTTTTCATTTGCCATTGCCTTTGGAGGAGACGTTGAAGAAATTGCCATCTCCGACAGATGCAATAAATCTTAACCACGAATTATTCATATTAGTTTGTGGTATCCCGAACAAGTCAAAGGTAGTTTGGAGTAAATTGGTAAGTGTACAGAAAATTCATGACGCGCTGGCATGGATAAAGACAAATAATTCGTTGTATCGAGAAATCAAATTACCGGTCGAGAGCCATTCGTTGTTGGACGATTTAATTGAAAATGCTGAAATTCAGGTACAACAGGAAAGCGAAGATTCAGAACAATGTGCGGAATTGAAATCAGCCTGCAATAATGATCAACAACGTATCGATCCCCCGGCGATGTTAACTCAGATTGTTGATTCCGATGCATATTGCGAACAGTTTACAATATATCCGATACATGAAGACAGGGAAAATAAAAGTGCTTCAGCTCTCTATCAATTGCTCAAAGTACAATCAGTGCCTTTGAACACATGGGATAAAAGTTTAGACATAGATATCATGTGTTTTCCGGATCTGTATCCTTACGGTGTAAATGGTCAGTACCAAAAACGAACGATTCACCTACGAGAATGTGACTTTATAAAATGCAGATTAATGTCCAAGCACGCTTGCTTTAGATTGAATCATCAATATCTTTTCTACTTGCTACACGACGCTAACATTCGCCAATTAAGGAGCGGTATTTTTCATAAACTGAATGTAGTTAATCCACGAGAAAATTTCACTGCAGCGAGTTGCTTAGAAATGTTGTCCAAAGAACAGCTGGAAGGAAATCTTACAACTATCTTTTCTAGATTACGCAATACGGAACAGTATTGGCGTAGACCGCGAAATAATTTAGCTTGTATGATTCGTAATTATGGTCCAGCGACATGGTTCCTGACCATAAGTCCCAGCGAATGGATGTGGGATGATTTGGCTGAATATATCCGTCAGGTAAATGGATCCGAAATGTCGAGTTTTTCGACGAGTAAGCTTGTGGCTGCTGATCCGGTGTCCACTTCAAGGTATCTTGATAATAAATTTCAGGCGATGCTTAGCTTCATTTGTTCGAGCGATCACCCGATCGGGGAAGTAACTCATTACTTTTGGAGACGTGAATACCAAGGGAGAGGTACACAACATTTTCATCTATTGATTTGGATCAAAGATGCTCCCGTTATTGGGGAATCTTCCGCCGATGAGGTGGCTAGATTCATTACAAAACATGTTACGTGCAAAATGCCTGATAAAAACGTATCGCCAACGTTGTACCGTCGAGTAGACACGCATCAGAGACACAAGCACAATGATTACTGTTTACGTAACAAAAAAAATAAAAAGGGATACTCCAGAGTTTGCAGATTTGGCTTTCCACGACCCATTACGAATTCATTAGTCATGAGGGATGTGGCTATCTCCGTCGCGGGCAGAAAACAGCTTAAGTCAAAGAGTCGATTGTACGACTTACCGCGGTCAGAGGCGGAGACCTGTATCAATGACTACAATCCTGTTATTCTCACGGCTTGGGAAGGAAACATGGATATGCAGTTCGTCGGTGAAAAATCTACACTGCTCACTTGGTATTGTACAAAATACACGACCAAATCTGAATCCAGTAACGGAGTGGATGTATTTGATGACATTAATTCAACCAAGTCGTTGAGTAGTCGACTTTGGAGTGTAGCGGTGCGCAGTTTGGCTAACAGAGAATGCGGAGCTCTGGAGGCTGCAGACACGTTGTTAGGAATATCACTCTATGGAACTGATCCAGACACAACGATCAAATGGTTGGATGTTAATCAAATACGGAACAGAATGTTAAAATCATTTAAAACTGTGAAAGCACTCGATCCAGAGTCTACAGACATTTTTTTCCCCTCGCTCATCGACAATTACTATCCAAACAGACCCGAGCAGTTAGAGTCTGTACATTTGTACGATTTTGCGGCATGGTATGATGTAACAAAGATAAACCCTGTAAATACCGGCGTAGAAATCTACAAACTTAGCGACGGTTTGTATTTGAAAAAGCGACAGCGTGCTTATCTGATAAATCATTATCAATACAATGTCAACGTGCAGCCGGAAAAATATTTCTATTCGCTGTTACTTATGTTTAAACCCTGGCGCGATACGGATGACCTGAAACAGGATTGTGATTCCTATGCCGAATCTTTCGAGAAATCAAAATCGGAGCTTATGACAGCTCTTGAGTATCACGAACGCTTACTAGATATTCAAAAGGGGTTAGAATTTATTAAGGAACAAATTGAGAACAAATTAGTCGATTCAGCTGATAAGACGAGCAAGCTTAGCGAAGACTCTCAAGGCGGTGAGGAGAATCCTTTAGGTTTTCATCCCGTGGAAGCTGACGTAGCAATGCAAGAGTTCAACTGTGTCGAGGAACAACTTGAGGACGTTGATATCAACCAAATGATTTCCGAGCTCAATGACGACCAGAAAAGAATATTTGATAAGGTCACAAGCATTCTGCAATCAGGTAATAATAAAGAAATCTTGCGTCAATTTGTGAGCGGTGCCGGCGGTACTGGTAAAAGCTTTCTCATTAAAACTATAAGATGCTGGACTAAACAGATACTCGGAAAAGTTACAGCCGTGACGGCACCCACCGGGCTGGCGGCTTTCACAATTGACGGGTTAACGATACATAGATTATTTCAATTGCCTATCGAACATGGAGGTACTCCAAAATATAAAGAATTATCGGACCAGGTACTGAAAATTTTAAGGCAAGAAATGAAAGACGTGGTTTTAATCATTATCGACGAGGTGTCAATGATTTCAAATGTCACACTGGCATACATTCACCTGCGATTGTCTGAAATATTCAATACGAAGAATTCGGATGAAGGTTGGTTTGGAGGAAAACATATCATACTTTTGGGCGATTTGTTACAGCTACCTCCCGTAAATGATCAATCAGCTTTCATCAAAATATCAAAAGATTGGGTACACAAATACTTAGGCTCTTTAGGAATGATCAATTTATGGTCACATTTATTCACATATGACGAACTGATAATAAATATGCGTCAACAAAATGACTTTTCCTATAAAGAAATCTTGGATCGAGTTCGGTTCGGCATTTTGACTGAAGGCGACCTAGATATTCTCCAATCGAGGCAAATGAAATTCCTCGAGAATAGCATAGGCGATAGACTTCGCGAACTGTGCGACTATATTAATAAATTACCGTTAGAGACGGTTTGCTTGTTTTCCACTAGACATCAGTGTGAGGTTTTGAATGTGGCAATGCTTGCGAAAATTGAGAGCGAGGAAATAGAACTTAATGCGGAGGATACTGTTGATTGTATGCCGTACTTGAAGAAAAAGATATCTAAACTTTTGAATAACGAAAATGAAGATAGTTCTCGTACCGCAGGTCTTGCAAAAACTATTACAATTAAAATCGGAGCGAAGGTAATGATCAGAAGAAATATCGACATAACATCTGGTTTTGTCAACGGCACAATAGGTCGTGTTACATCCGTTTCAAAAGGCATTGATACCGGTCAAGTGCAATCGCTAACAATTGCTCTATCGTCAGGCAAAGAACATACGATAGAAAGACTTTCGGCCAAATTCGAGATAATGAACGGAGCATTCATTTTCAGAAAGCAGTTTCCTTTGTCTCTTAGTTACGGTATTACTATACATAAAAGTCAAGGATTGAGTTTGACAAGCGCTGTCATAGATATTGGCAATAGGGTGTTCACTTCTGGACAAGCTTACGTTGCGTTGTCAAGAGTAACGTCCCTGCAGGTATTACATGTGATCAACTTAGATCGATGTTCGATCAAAGTTCAGCAGTCGGCACTAGTCGAATACAATAGGCTGAGAACGCTGTACAGGCCTGAATTATCGACGATAGATGTTGCGCACGAACCTAAACTAAAAATCGTAGATACCCTCTGGTCAGTTTATCATTATAATAATGATAACAATAATGCCGAGATTTGTGACATCCAGCCAGAAGTAGCCAGTATTGCAAATCGTGCTCCGGCACCGAACATCGTTGGCATGGTCAATAACGACAACGTTTCTTGTTACGCCAATGCAGTTATTCAGTGTTTATTTCACTGCGAAAGTATTATAAAGCTGCTCATAAAACTAGAAAACGAGGAACCACTAGGAATGTTAGCTCATTCTTATGCCAAGGCCAGTGAGAATTTGAATTCTCTGGCTGTTCGAGAGTTTGTTGATCACTGATTCGCGGAGACGGTTCAGCAAGACGCAGCGGAGTTTCTTATGGCACTTTGTCAAAAATCGAAAATCATTCGTGACACGATAGAACATAAGACAATTACAACTGTCAGATGTAATGACTGCGGACTTACCCCGGATAATACAGAATCAAATTATATTGTTACGTTACCCGTCAATATTGCACCCGGTGAAAAGTGTCCTAAGAGTCTTCAGGATCTGATAGACATGTCTTTTTCACGATGGACTAGAATTGATAGTATTTGCGATAACTGTCACAAAATGAATAAATTACAAAACACTGTTGTTGCGTCTGTTAAAGAAATCGTTGTTCTACAATTGATGCTCTTTACCTATCAAGTTGATCGAGCAATCAAGATAGGTGATTTTAAATTGAATGCTATTCCAACGACAACCGTATTACTTGAGGGTCGAAAATTTAAAGTGAGTAGTGCGATATTTCACCACGGTGATAATGTTGATAGTGGTCATTATACTGCTATGCTAAGATCCAATCAAAGTAATTGGTCTAGTGTGAGCGATATGCAAGTACGCAAGATTACTTGGCCGAGAGGAGGAAAAAATGCTTACATGTTCGTATTAAAAAGATGTCCGTGAATAGAATAATATGTTATATGACAAATAACAGTGCGAAATATGTTTGAATTCTTTGGTTTGTGGTACGTTGATTCGAAAAAGGTGCGTTTCAACGATATTGTTCAGTATTTATATATGTATTTCAAATAAAATAAATCCAAGCTACCTGTACTTCACTGATAAGATCGGTGATAGATCCGTGTAGCTACAAAGTACAACGATTGATTGCTGATATTTATGGTCCATATGTTTCAAATCACAGTGTGATTGTAGATTCATAATCGGCGACGTGTGTACATTGCAAATATGAAATTGATTCGAGTGAGAGAACAGAGTGTACCGTTTCGGTTAATAGTTGCGTTACCGGGTAACCTGTCTTTTGAAAAGTACGTATGAAATCATATGTTACAAAAATGTAAGAGTGGACGAATAAGAGAGGGGCCTATACGTATCTTGCAATTGGCGAACAGTATCAATTTTCTGATAACTTTGACTTGAATTTTAATCATTGTCCTGATCGTATCATATATTCATGATATGAACTAGTTTATAATTCAGAAAATTCAAGCAAAGTGTAGGCCTCCGTCTTATTGGATATTCACTCTACAAGAAATATTTGCAATGCATCCTACTCGCAAGATTGTGATGAAAAATCTAACACGTAATTGTCTTACATTTCATGTACGAAGATACAAATTATAAATTTTTACAAATACATTAATGTTTTTGAACGACATGACTGTAACATGATATACTATTCCATATGTGGTTATATATGGCATGTGGGACGAGTATTATGTTCAAAATTGTTCGAAAACAAGCAATGAAGGAGCAAGTGAACAAAATTAAATCATTTCAAAGACTGACGCAAATATCATTTTGTGACATATGGACATTAGATATCAGCCTAAAGTGAAATATGAAATATGAAATGAAAATGAATATATGAAATACATTAATTCTAAACTATTCAAATAAGGAGGCAACTAAAATATATCCAGCAATGTTCATTAACATTTCGGTTTAGTTCCGAAAACAT
The DNA here is from genome assembly GCA_944452935.1 of Rhogogaster chlorosoma. Taxonomy (NCBI): domain Eukaryota; kingdom Metazoa; phylum Arthropoda; class Insecta; order Hymenoptera; family Tenthredinidae; genus Rhogogaster; species Rhogogaster chlorosoma. Next base: position 10,915,879 of record OX101800.1, on the reverse strand, counting down.
TTGGATTGCAAGAACATCATGGCATGTAAATGACAGGCTCATCCTGTAACGCAACTATTAGCCATGGCGGTACACATTCTGTTCTCTCACGGTCAGCCTCGATTATGATGCGAGGCGACAATACGAACATATGAATATAAATGGAACTAACAGAAAACGAAAATGTTGCCAATCATATATGTATACCCTATATGTTGTGTCGTCTTCTCATATTATATATCATTTTACCTCTTCATGCATAAAAGATTCATCTGAGCGGTCACTTGATCATTTTTTCATTAGTATTTACTCTTGATTCAAAAGATGACCTAACACGATCAAAGATTATTAACATGTACATCTTAGAATAATAATTGTAACCATGTTCATAGCCAATGACAATAATAATTATTGAAAATAGCTACATTTGTATCATACCCTCGGATGAATTTTGTGAGGAGGTTATATATGAGCGGATCCACGTCACTTCACTCAAAAAAAAACCGTCAAGTCACGGATTTTTGCGCCATTCAATACATCTGTAGTACTATGGAAAAAAAAAGTACAATTTGGAGGATTTTGAAAAATTCTCAAAAATGGCGGAGTTAGAGGCATGTGAATTTTTGTGCACCACTTTGTTTGAAAATTCATATCTCCGAAAGCGTTCATCTGAGCGGAAAGATCCTTGGATCGTTTTGTTCGTAAAAGAATGCACTTTTATACAAAAAATCATATTTTCAAAAAAAACAATTCTTTCAATATTTTTTTGGCGTTTTAATTTTTGATTTCGCTGCCATTTCTAAAGGGCTTACAGAAATTCATGGAGATAATTTTTTTTGGATACCTGAATCCTTCCCCTTCAATCCTAAAAAAAAAAATTTATGGAGAAAATACCTGGGCAGGAGATAGAAAATAAAACGTCTCGTCGCGCGTCACCGCGCGCGCTAATCCACGTCCGCGCTACTCCCGCAAGCTCGCTGTGTTACGTAGTGGAGATGTCATATGATGCTTCTTTACTTACCCAGGTTATTCATTCTCCGAAAATGGTTATTTTACCACCTTAGCCCTTCCGTATCCGTCTACTGGTCATGTTTTCTCGGAGTTATACAATTGTATACGTGTATATATAATATATATGCCTGTTCTGAAAATTCCAGGTACGGTTATGGTTCGTTGAACACACCTGTGCTGGAATTATATTTGATTCCATTTCACTTGGTTTGTGCTATATATAACTGATGGATCTTGTGCAATATTTTGGATCTTGTGGTTTGTTGGATGACATTTACTAGGAAACCTCTGTTTAAAATTAATTCATAATTTTCATTGTATCAAATTTTTCTGAGGCGGAAAATAATTTTGTTCTGACGAGTTTATGAGATATTGGAATGACCGCATGCAATTTCAAAGTGCCACGAACTGTCAATGCTTTATCGAATCGATTTTGTAAAATAGATTCTTCCGCTTGATGTTCTGCAGACGTACAGTACGCAAAAGATATACTTCGAAAATAAGAACATGCCCAAGTATATAGATCCAGCGGTGTTTGAATAGGATCGGAATTGCCAATCAGTTGTAAACTCGCGATATGCGGACAATAAGTGTCATCCACCGAATTATCGCGAAAAACATCTGCTCAAGATCCATCAGTCATATAGCACAAGCCGAGTGAAATGGAATCAAACTTAATTCCAGCACAGGTATGTTGAACGAACCATAACCGTACCTGGAATTTTCAGAACAGGCATATATATTATATATACACGTATACAATTGTATAACTCCGAGAAAACATGACCAGTAGACGGATACGGAAGGGCTAAGGTGGTAAAATAACCATTTTCGGAGAATGAATAACCTGGGTAAGTAAAGAAGCATCATATGACATCTCCACTACGTAACACAGCGAGCTTGCGGGAGTAGCGCGGACGTGGATTAGCGCGCGCGGTGACGCGCGACGACACGTTTTATTTTCTATCTCCTGCCCAGGTATTTTCTCCATAAATTTTTTTTTTTAGGATTGAAGGGGAAGGATTCAGGTATCCAAAAAAAATTATCTCCATGAATTTCTGTAAGCCCTTTAGAAATGGCAGCGAAATCAAAAATTAAAACGCCAAAAAAATATTGAAAGAATTTTTTTTTTTGAAAATATGATTTTTTGTATAAAAGTGCATTCTTTTACGAACAAAACGATCCAAGGATCTTTCCGCTCCGATGAACACTTTCGGAGATATGAATTTTCAAACAAAGTGGTGCACAAAAATTCACATGCCTCTAACTCCGCCATTTTTGAGAATTTTTCAAAATCCTCCAAATTGTACTTTTTTTTTCCATAGTACTACAGATGTATTGAATGGCGCAAAAATCCGTGACTTGACGGTTTTTTTTTGAGTGAAGTGACGTGGATCCGCTCATATGTACTAATTTCCAAATTTTCCATAGGCTCAGGATCGAGGGGCTATTCACTTGAGGAATCACCGGGGAATTCGATGAGAAATCTCAAAGATATCAGAGGAAATCTGCAAGGAATCGTTAGAAATCGGTATAATTTGGGTGCACTAAAAATTCGGAATTCATATCAGTTCACATTCAATAATATCGAGGAATCCCCAGCGATTCCCCGCCGATCGTCGCGATTTCCAGCGATCCCTGTCGGAATGCAGCGATCTCTGCCGAATTGCAGCGATCGCTGCCCGAATGTAGCGATCCTAAACGGTCTCCGCCGATGCTCAACGAAGCCCCGAGATTCCTACGAAAAAATTTGGCAATCGCTGGGAGTCGCTGGAAATCGCTCGATGCTGTGAAATTTATTTTATGCGATTTCCTTAATCGAAAAATCACGGGAACTCCAATAAAATCTTCGGGAATCTGGGAAAAATCACTTTAACGTAGCAGAAATTATTGGAAATCTCAATACGGATTTCTTTCGGATTTCGAGTGAATAGCCCCTCGCTCAGGATTGATGCGACATGATTCAACAATAACAAAATATTCAATCATTACATGTCATCCTTACACTATTGACGGTTTAATTGCATGTACCATACTATGTATGTCTCGTACATAATATATTATCGGTACGAAAGAAGTTCACTTTGTCGATTCTAGATTCTGAGATATTTACGTTTAATACAAGTAAGTGTTTAATGAATCTATGTATATGAATATCAAGTTTAGAATGAAATAACATTGCAATTTCTGCCAGCTAGAGAGACAAATTTCTTATCGTGATGTTCGTTGTTTATTCAGCAATACTCACATATACATCATACTATATCGGTAAAGTGAGACCTATTCGTATACGGACGTCCGCGGACATACATAGATATATTGTATAGAGAAGAAGGTAGGGCAAAATTGAGCGTTCATAGTTAGCAGCAGGAAATATCACGTGCTCGTAGGTTTATCTGCTTGTACATATTCATCTGTGGTTGTAGGATAAAATAGAGTAAAATAAAAGTTATACTTCCAGGTAAATTCCAAGTCACATGTCAAGCTCATGTAACTGTAAATGTCATGATCTTGAATGGCTGCAGATCGAAAAGTATCAAATGAAAATTATTATTTTATGTATATTTATTTTGACCATGCAGCTACAGATGGGTATATGGCACAGTTTCACGATTATTGAATAAGTATTTTCATTAAATACCTATTTAGTTTGTAAGCAGCAGAAACATTCCAAAAAAATTTAAATCGTTATCTACAATTGTATACTTGGAGACTTTTATTATATGTATATTAGCGGATTTGTTCAGTTGGCAAGATGACCGTAAATATATACTAGGAAACAGTCTTTTATTCCAAATGAACGTAAATCAAGATATATGCTACAGAACGATTATGAGGTAGCGCATGGGCACACTATGTTGAATTTTATGCCTTCATTCTTATTAGCAATATATAAAGAAACAGACCCACGCGAGTGAAAATATTTCTTTAGTAATGAACATCTATAAGCCAGGAGTTCAAAAACATTAGTAATAAACATCCACTTGACGAAGCTGTATCCACCTACTAATCCACTTGGATATCGACGGATATTTTTCAATGTCGCATAAGATGCACGGTGGTGGATCTCAAACAAGGAGGTTGAAATTCAGCTGTAAGTCTATCCCTGAATATAATAATATACATCTTTTCTATTGTTAAGAATTAATATTACAAAAATTCGTAGAGTGTTACTGAAACTCTGTTTTCCAGGCATTTATTTGAGCCACTTGATCCTTCTCCTACTACGATATTGATAAAAAAAAAAAAATAGCTATTAATTACTTATTTTATGTTACAAATATTTGTTTGTATGGTCAATTAACAGATTCTGAGATGTAACATCTGGTGACCCAGATCTAGTTACGAATTCACGATCGAAGTCATATTTCACAGATCATGAATGTGAGGAAAATTTGATTTACGAATTTGATTCGCCCGACCCGATAATGCACCTGAGACAGTTAAGCAACGTTGGTGTATATGATTTGGCAATTGATTGATTGCAGCAGACTGACCGTTAAGTTGTTGACAATCTAAATGGATTTTGTATAGAAGTTGAGTAGAAACTTAAGAACACGAAATAATATTATTTGTATCTGTTATGTATTTATATTACAATCTTTTGGATCAACCAATTGATGAGTGACATAGTTTGAGTATACCATCATTGAAATACAAGTTGAAAACATTGACTCGTAGATCAAACAATCTTTTATTGGTGAATAATTGAGTATTGATTTCACACATATAAAGTATGAAATAATAACTACGCTACTAGATGAGAAATTATGTACTTAATTGAACAGTTTTCATTGTAGGTTCATTGTTGATGATAACAGCCCTGTCCATATGATTTTTCGCCGCAGGATGCTACAATGTAAACAGAAGAGAAACTTCTGGATGAATGGATGTATTTATTCGCTTCGTGTACGACTACTTTAACTTTACCGGAAATATGTAGTAGATGATTTAACGATACATCATATAACTGAATTTTCTTGCCAACGACACAAATCTGTCTACAAAATACTATATCTATAAGTAGAAAAATGTTTCTATATCGCCTAAGACGTTTCGAGTTGTACAAAGTGTAACAGTTATTTTACTGATTATGAGTAAGCTTTTCTCGTAAAATGATTCTATCTTATGATCATTTGACAACATTTAATTGGATGGTTCGCCTCTTATTTACGGATGCTATCCTATCCTTGATTGCTGAAATAATCATCGACCTATCAGTTGAATGTAATAATAGGATAATGAAAATTCATATTTAGTTTACCGTCGCGATATTCAGGTACGGTTATATGCATACTGTAGGTAGAATTAAACATATCGTGTATATTGTATATTGTACATGTATCAATATGCGACAAGGATGATGGAATCATCAAATTTTATTAGTGATAAATTATGATATTGTATACGTTATTTTATATACTATATGTATATTAGACTGTGTCAGAATTGGTTTTTTTTTTCCGAATAAATGTAAGTATCTCAAAAGTTTCCTTGTCGCGAAAAAAAAATTCCCTGGATATCTAAAAAATTGAGCTGGTGCAAGGGGCGGTCCCCTTTTCCATCTAAAATACATGTAAAATTTTTTTATCTTATACAAAATTGGTCCACACGTCTTTTACTCAAACTTAACAGGGAAATGGTAACAAAGCGTAGAAAAATAGGAAAGAAATGAAATTTTCAATCAGAAAATTATTGGAATTTTTATTTTTTTTTATATATAATTGAAGAACCAATTTTGTGAGGGCGCCACAAGCATCAATGGCGGAAGTTTGGTTTTCATAGAGCTCTGTGTATTTTTATTATTTCAACACGTTTTAACTCGTCCGACACACTTTTCCATGACTCACGCTGGAATTTTAATCGCAGCCTTCATCTCTGGACCCTCCAAACTGTCGCCAAATCACGCACGCTACCCAACCCGCTTACGAAGACTAACACAACCTACAAAGAACACAAACGTCAAACCACACAAACCGGCAACTGACTGCTTCGCATGTGGAGATAGCGCACCTACGGCAGCTCGATAAAGCTAAGTCACAGCATCCAATCGTCTTTAACACACCTGCATCTCTTGCAACCTCTCAAATCATTATAAAAAAAAAAAAAATCCCCTGGCTTCTGAATCCTAACTGATTGGTGCCCACACATTAGATACCACTACACGTACATTGCTGCCGCCCAACATCAACAAAAATAAAACTTCTAGCTCCATCTGTCTTCAAAAGATGGACAACCGGGCGCTGATGGACAAGCCAATGAGCGAATTATCAGTCGGTCAATTCCTCGCCATTCTAGACCCGAGGATTAAGCAAACAGTGACCTTATCGGTCCAGGAGGCAATTGAACCACTGAAGACGCAGGTACAAGACAACTCCGAGAATATTCGTGCCTTGACAGAGGAAAACGCAAAGCTCCAAAAGACGGTTGATGCTCAGGCAAAAATGATCGAGGACCAAAAACGCCAGAACAACCTCATAATTCATGGCCTAGCAGTACCGAAGGATCCTACTGAGTTACTCGGCACCTCACTCAAATTCTTGAAAGAAAAATTGGAAATCTCCCTCCAACCTCAGGAAATTAATTACGTCAGGAAGCTTGGAGCCGGTCGAAATGATAAACCCGGTCCCATCGTTTTATCCCTCACTTCATTCAGCACCAAAATTCAAATCCTCAAGAACACAGCCATGCTAAAGGGTTCTAGGGTCTCGATTTCAAAGGACTACGATAAGGACACACTAACAGTTCGCAAAGAATGCCTACCCATAGTCCAGAGCCTGAAACAACTAGGCTTTGATGCCAAGCTTAGGGATGCAGACATCCTGCTAAACAATAAGAAAATTTCCAAGGAAGAGGCCTTGCAGATGAGGAAAAGGCCCAGGGATAGCCATGACAGCCCAACTAGACACCAAAACAAAACTTCTAGCCACTCCCAAGAACAGACGCCATCAGATCCAGATTTACCACTCAACTCGAAGAAAACAAAGGAAACGAAATCGAAAGGCGAGCAACACAAAGAGTTTTTTCGCCGCAGCTCCCTATCAGCCTTCGCCTACAACAAATGATCTCCCCTCTCCCCCTCCCCAACCCACCCCACCCCACACAAATTCCAAACCAACTCAGCTACCCCCTCAAACCATCCCAAGCTCATCAGTGCATAAAACCGCCGCAAAACGCTCCAACCCCCGAACCAGCTCAGTGGCCTTCTGGAACGTGGAAGGACTCAGGAACCTATATAATCTGGACAAACCTATGATGAAATACCTTTCCAACCTCGATGTGATTGGCATCCTAGAATCCTGGAAGGACTGCGAGGTGACATCACTGCCAAGGTATCTATCGGAATTTCAGCAATATCAATTCTCCGCAACGAGGTCTTTCTCTACTGGCAGACCATCAGGGGGAATTATCTTATTCATTAAAAAGTATCTCATCAGCAATGCTTCGCCAATTTTAGCTAGCTCCGAAAACCTCGTGGTTCTCTCTCTGCCTTTCCAGAACTCTGAAATCCTATTATGCTTAGCTTACTTCAACCCAGATATGAACGACGAAGCTGCGGTGAACGAGCTCTCTGACGTGGTCAGCATCTACAGTCAAAGACACCCAGGCACACCGTTCTTAATCTTGGGCGACATGAATGCGAGAGTGGGTGACTTGAGCCAAGTAGATCCCTGCATCACAGAAGGATCTCAACTAACCTACTCACGATCAAGCCTCGACAACAAAATCAACCACAGAGGGAGAATCCTGGAAGACGAACTGAGCAGCCTTGGCTTCTTCCTTCTCAACGGCAGGACCCGCTCAGACTCTCCGGCCAACTTTACCTTCATTCACCAGAGGGGAATGAGCGTCATTGACACTGCTTGGATAAACACTCCCGCCGTCGATTACATACATGACTCTCGAACCACCCCACACGCATCAAGATCTCCCCATCTGATCTACGAAATAAAACTAGCCTGCCTAGACGACGCCTACCCACCAACAGTAAATAGCCCAACCCCTACACTAGCGGAGAAATACACATGGGCGACAACGGAAGAGGAACACCTTGCTTACCTCTCCTGTATCTGCGATGCGTGGAACGCATTCGACATCGAGAACGCGGACCCACCCACCCTAGATGAACAAATAGAACGCACGATAAAAGTAGCAGCTGCAAGAGCCAACCTCTGCAAAACATTCGCCCCCGGGAAACCCTATCTCGGACAAGCATCGAGAGTAGCTACCCAGTGCAAAGAACTAAAACAAGAGGTCCGCCACTTATTCAAGACAGCCAAGAGATCGTCATTCGAAAAACGCTACAGGGATAACTACCTGGAAGCCAAGAAGAATCTAATTCTGACTATGAATATCCAGGACCAGAACATCAGAAACGCGGAGATCGCTGCGATTTCCAACGTGCATAACACGAGGGAATTTTGGTCTACTTACCGGAAACTCTCGCCGCGACCACCTTCTATCTGCCCATTGACGACAGATAGCTGGGAAAATTACTACCTGTTACATTACTCAACACAACTCGACGAGAAGACCCCCATCTATCGTTTCCAAACAATCCACCCAGTTCTAGACTCACCCATAACCTTCGAAGAAACACGCAAGACACTAATGCAATTGGCAAGCAACAAAGCACCAGGACCAAATGGCCTAACAAATGAGTTCTACAAGAGCCTTCCACCACCGGGCATACTAGCCCTATCAAATCTCTTCAATCGCATTCTGGAGACGGGAGTTGTCCCTGAAAACTGGGGATCAGTAAAGACCATTGTACTACACAAAAAAAGGCGACAAATTAGACCACAGTAACTACCGCAATATAGCTCTATTTAACTGCATCACGAAAATATACACCCAGATCACTGCAAACCGCATGCAGAGCTGGTGCGAGAACCGAAAAATCCTCCCAGAACACCAGGCGGGCTTCAGGAGGAACAGAGGCTGTTCGGACAACCTATTCAGCCTACTATCCGCCTTTCAAATAGCGATGTCTCAGCCTGGCAGATATCTGTTCACCATATTTGTGGATTTTAAGCAGGCCTTTGACTCAGTGAAGCACCAGATGTTATGGGACAGATTGAGAAGACTGGGACTGGGCTCAAGAGCCCTAAACTCAATAATTGGCCTATACGAAAATCTCAACATGTTCTATGAGATCAATGGCGTGAAGTCGAACAAGATGAGAATTACCAAGGGTACACCATAAGGGGAATCTCTCAGTCCTCTACTTTTCATCCTATTCATCAGCGGACTGGAGGATCATCTTCGAAATGAGGGACTTACTGGAGCCAGCCTGGGAGGATCACTCGAACTACTGGCACTGGCCTTCGCCGACGACATCGTCCTTCTCGCCGACACTGCACAAGCCGCGCAGAAAACTCTAAATGCCCTGCACAAATTCTGCTCACCTCTTGGTCTCTCAGTGAACGCAAAAAAAACACAAATGATCATCTTTCACAAGAGCCCAAAGTATTTAAGCATGCCCACGTTCAAATACAACGAAAACACGATAGACGTCACGAAATCATATACTTACCTAGGCATATTATTCTCCAGATCTGGAAAATTCAACGAGGCTGCCTTGGACCGTGTGACAAAAACTAACCAGGCAATCGGCGTGACGCTCGGGAATCTTAGAAAGGCGAAATCAAGATCCTCTCTACCGGCAGAGACACTATTTAATGCGGTGGTGAGCTCTACCCTGCTCTATGCGGCAGAATTCTGGGCAGACGGACAGGAAACCACACTGCGCTCCGCCCAGTCCAAATTCTTCAAGCAGCTCTATGGCTGGCCCCGCTCCACTCCTCACTACATCGTGCGCTTGGAGTCAAACGTGCCGGATCCAGACATTGAAATCCTAAAAAAGAAACTGCGCTGGCTGACAAAGCTGCTGAAGATGGATGAATCCAGGATACCTCGCCAGTGCTACAACAGGTTGCTATTGGCCGCCACTAGGAATCCACGCGCCCCAAGTCCAAACTGGGTTAGCTCCCTACGAGAAAAGCTAGCCTCTCTCGGTTATGGCACGATACTCGACCAAAAAAATCCTCTCACAATCCTAACTCACATCGAACCGATTCTAACAAAACAGGAGAAAATCCTAAGGGAGCGTGACCTAGAACTGGCACGATCTTCGTCATTTTGCCCCATGTACCAACAGCTCCACCAACGTGAACCCAACTATTTACATTTCAACCTCAGTCTGAGCAAACTTGCACTTATAAGCCAGGCAAGGGTAGCTTCGAGGAGAGGAGCTTGCTTATACTGGAACAACAAGCGTGTCAAGATCAACCCAGATAACCCGTGCCCAGTGTGCGACTGGGACTGCCCAGACGACCTCCAGCATTTCCTAACCTCATGTCCTGCATCAGACTTGATCAGACTCAGGTTTTCTAGTCTAGGCACGTCAATGCAAGAGATCCTGAGAACTAGAACGCCAAGAGAAGCCGACGTGCTGTTCATCTATGTCAAAAATCTGATGACTCTTCGCTTGAACATCGCCGGATCCTAACTCGCGAAAACAATCGGATAAATTATTTTTGAATAACGATCTGCATCAAACATGATCTTTAACTCTTAATTCTCGCACAACTAATCGCCGATAAACGACTCTGTACTTACTCTGCTATTTTCCGAGCTCTCCCCTTATGCCCTTATGCTTTTATGTCTATGCTTTTTAACTTTTATAATTTTCATGGTCTTTGTATTAGTTACTTCATGCCAAGATAAAACCCTACTATGTAAAAGCCCCTTATGTACTGTGCTATGACACGAGAGTGCATTAAATAAATATATATAATATAGAACCAATTTTGTCGAAATTAGTGTACGGAAAAAAATTTTTTACACCCATTTATTTTAGAAATAAAAAAAAATAGCTCGTATCTTTTGCGCAAATTTCAAAATACACTTGTTCATTGTAGCACATGCATTCCATCACGAATGATCGGAAGTTGATCTTTATACATGTGTAATATGTAGAATACATTAGAGTCAGCTTAGCGCTGACCCGTTTGCACATACAAAAAGTAATGAAATAAACGCAAAAACATTGTAAATGTAAAAACTTAAAATCGAGTTCCAAAATGGTTTCCCCAGCCAAAAACTCGAGAACATCCATACTCTTTTTCAGCGTCAGATTACAAACATCATTTCCTTACAAAAATAGTACAAAATAATACGTGAAATCAGGCATCGAAGCCGAGCGTTCCCTTTGTTAATTTTCAGACTTCAAATTATGTTCTTCAAATGCTAATCAATGGAAATGAATGGAAAACCAATAGAATCATTGATAAAACCTGTGATAAAACAGTATATTGGCGACGGAAAATATTGCTGAAGGAAGTTAGCTCGTATGATGATACGAACTCGGCGGGCATAGATTGTTCTGAAAATTATCAATTGCTGAAGTGTGAGATAAGATCAGCAATTAGTGCGGCTTTCAATGCAGAATATGTGTACCTATACTGTAAGTCGAATAGAAAGCGAGACGTCGCAAGAGCATCACCGAAGTGTACCGATAATGGGTACGTCCAGTATAAGTATGTATCGTTTTATGGATGTGACATGTTTGTAGCATGGCGTTATAACTTTAGTCGAAAATCGGTGAACGATAGATGCAGAATGAAATTGAACTCTTCTTCAAAACTTGCATTCGAATTTAAATTACTGAGATCACCGTGCCTGGACCATTAGTTCTTGTTATGAACACACTATAGGTATTTTTTCAACTTCAATTTTCAACGGATTACTCATTCCTTTCATTCATTTGTTTCAACACAACCTCTTGCGAAAACCACGAAGCACTAGTGCGTGGAAAATGTTTTCTGATTTTTAAATTTGAAGAAAAAAAGGATAGTATGTAGGACACGGGCACTGAAAAGGACTTTATGAGGAGTGTGAAAGTGTCACACGATTCGAAGATGAGGTCTTTCTGCGCCATTGCCATATAAACTACTATTATATCGCAGTTTCAGTCTACAATAATAAATATATTATCAATGCCAAGAATATCCTAACAGTATTTGATCATGCTCCCGACAATTTTGTGGGTGTGATCGTTACACATTGACTGGAAGAAATAATTTTAAAAAAAGAGTGCAATTGATAATTTTCAGAACAATCTATGCCCGCCGAGTTCGTATCATCATACGAGCTAACTTCCTTCAGCAATATTTTCCGTCGTCAATATACTGTTTTATCACAGGTTTTATCAATGATTCTATTGGTTTTCCATTCATTTCCATTGATTAGCATTTGAAGAACATAATTTGAAGTCTGAAAATTAACAAAGGGAACGCTCGGCTTCGATGCCTGATTTCACGTATTATTTTGTACTATTTTTGTAAGGAAATGATGTTTGTAATCTGACGCTGAAAAAGAGTATGGATGTTCTCGAGTTTTTGGCTGGGGAAACCATTTTGGAACTCGGTTTTAATTTTTTACATTTACAATGTTTTTGCGTTTATTTTATTTTACTATTATTATCTTCTTCGATTATTATTTTATTTTGCCACCACCACCGAGTAGTTGATCCTAGGATTATTTAGATTTATTTTGTAACGTAGTTTAGGGTGCCGCGAGGCCTTACATTTTGGTTGGTAATCTATTATTTGCTATTTTTTTTTTGTTATTGCTCTCCTACGTGGAAGCCCAGATTTGTCAGATTATTTCTTTTTATTGAATAAATTTTTGTTATATTTTCGTTTCTAAAATTTGAGTATTCGAGTCATTGTTCGACGCCTTGCTAATCCCTCATTCTTAATCCCGACCCCTCTCCGCGGTACTGCAGCTAGCCGCCGCTTATTTGTAGTTGTCTTTTTTTAATTTTACTTCGATCTTTTTGTTTCGTGGCGAAGTAGTCGCCTGGTGCCCAACTTTAAAATTATTATTTTTCTTTCTCGTTTATTGCCAATTGTCGACTGGACTATCTCTCGGGATAGTTATCCGGTCTATTCCCGGGGGATAAAAAGAGTCCACGTCACAAATTGGCGCCCAACGTGGGAGCGTTTATTTAGTTCTTTTTATTTGTAAGGCTCGTCAAACATAGCCAGGCCGCCTATACACGGCCTGTAACCGATTTATACCCGAGGGGAAGTGCCCCCGGGTACACCATATTTTGTTACATTTTTTTTTCATGTTTTTCATATTCTATTTCTTTGGAATAAACGCACGTTTTTTTTTGTCTATTATAATTTAATTACTCGAGTAATTATTTCATTCGCTAATCCCTCAATTTAATCCTGACCCCTCTCCGCAGTACTGCAGCTAGCCGCCGCATTTTTTATAGTAATCTAGGTCTTTTGTTTCTCTTGTTATCAACTTTCGAGTCTCGTAGCGAAGTAGTCGCCTGGCGCCCAAGTTCAACATCATTATTTTTCTTCTAAAATTATTATTCACTCTTCTCTCGTGGTTGTTAATTGTCGACTGGACTATCTCTCGGAATAGCGATCCGGTATATTCCGAGGGATAAAAAGAGTCCACGTCACAGTTCATATCAGAATCGTATAGGAATAATAATTTCATTGATTGTGTATGGGATCATGTAAGGTCTTGTATGATCTGATAGGATCTTATATAGTCTTATATGTTAACCTGGGAATTTTTTTTTATATATAGTCATATCTAATCATATATATTTTATTGTATATAATTATATATGGATTTTGTCCACATATAATCATATATGAATTTTGTCTATATATAATTATATGTGATTATATACAGGGTGACCCAAGGCCCCCGGACCGGAAAGAATAGGTGAATTCCTCGTTGGATTTTGAGACGAAATTTCCTTTTCGAAAACTTCGTCCGATCAACGGTGTCCAAATTATTAAGGATTAAGAGTAGCCAATCAGCGCCTCGCTTTAGGTCCGTGCCAGTGCCGGGTCAATAGTGAACGGCGGGCAGGGCCCGTGGTTTATTTTACATTTGGCTACTTTTTTCTTCACTTTACGATCGACGCGTATTATTATTATTATTATTATTATTATTATTATTATTATTATTATTATTATTATTAACTCCGCTATGCCGGTCCCAAGCCCGGGACCTCGTCTGGCAACAGATGAGGGAGGAGGAGGGTCAGGGAAGGAACCCTGATGAACAAACCAAAAATGGGAGATGTGCATGACAACTACGTACCCCAAGCGAGTACCCTTAACGGGGGGAATCTCGCCACCGATTCCGATCGGGTGAAAGCCCCGGTGGTCGGTGCTGGCCTCATGGATTTTGGGGGAGGCCAACTGCACGATTCCGCTACAGATGATGTCAACCCCTTCAAACGGAGCTCGCTGATACAGAGATCACCCGAGTCTGCGAAAAAATACGAAGCTGGACCCACAACACCAAAGGCAGCTATAAGTGAACAAGCGGGCTCTCGGGGTTTGCTGAACAACGGGAACACTGACCTTGTAGGGATCGATGACCTTGCCAGCGTCGGATATGACACTGCAAGCGCAGGGGAAGAAGAATGCGAGGATGCCTCGCTGGAACGATCAATTGCCGAGGCAAGGCGGAAAGAGGAAGCTGAGTTCTTGAAGTGCAAGACCGTCCTGGGGACGATGAAGCAGGCTGCTGAAAGGCAGCGAAACATGAGTATGGACGTCAAGAACGGCCTCGCGCAGCTCGAGGAATCTCTCAGTGCCATCCTCTCTTACAGAAGGGAGTGGAAAGCAGCAGAACTCAGGAGGGGCGAGCTACAGACAGCCAGAGTTTCGATGGAAGCCAATACAACTCCCACTGCGGGTCAGAAGAGAGCCGCGTCGAGCCCGGTCGAACAAAAAGTGGAAAAGAAAAAGAAAGAAGAAGCACCCCCCGCCTCCGAATGGACCGACGTCACCAGAAAACAGCGCAAGCCGAAGAATACGTTGGCAACGACATCTGCGCAGACACCTGGTACGCGCGAGACAGCCCCGAGCCAAAAGAAACAGAAAGAAAAACGGCATCCAAAGCCACGCCCAGATGCCCTTCTGATTAAACTGACCGGAGGAAGAACCTACGCGGAAGTGCTCGGTGAAATCCGGAAAAAAGCCAAACCCGAAGACTCGGAGGCCGAGGTGAAGTCGATTCGCCAAACAAGGTCAGGTGACATGCTCTTGGAGCTCGGTAGCAAGACCAAAGACAAGTTCGCCTTTGGAAATGCCCTGAAAAACGCCTTGGGGGATAAGGCGTCTGTACGCCAACTGGAGTCGAAGGCCACCATAGAGATCAGGGACCTCGACAGTTATACCACTGATCAGGAAGTGGAGGGAGCCATCAGAGAAAGCAGCCCGGACCTCGTCGGGAACACGAAGATCTGGATTACGAAACCGAACACCAGAGGGCTCAAGATGGCGATCGTTGAGCTGAACTCTAAAGCAGCTAGCCAGCTCCTCCGGCTAGAGCGCATCAAGGTCGGGTGGGTCAACTGCAGGGTGCGGCTGAGGGTAGTCGTATCGCGTTGTTTCAAGTGCCTCGGGTATGGACACGCTGCTCGGACCTGCAAGGGCCCTGACAAAAGTGGGCTTTGTTTCAAGTGCGGCAAGGCTGACCACAAGGCGAAGGAGTGCTCTGCCGCAGAAAGCTGCATGCTCTGCAAGGAGGCGGGCACGGATCAAGACAGGCCGCAACACAACCACGTTCCCGGATCAGGGCGATGCAGTGTCTTCAGAGACGCTCTAGACAAAGCCAAAAAACAAGGAAAATGACCCGAATCCTTCAGGCCAACATGAACCGGAGCAGAACGGCTAACGATCTTCTGTACCAGCTGGCCCACGAAAAGAACGCGGACCTCCTGCTGCTCAGCGAGCAATATCGAAACAAGGAGACGCCTTCGTGGTTCTCGGACCCTTTGGGCACCGCGGCCATCTGGATTCCAGAGCCAGGCAAACTACCGGTCCAAGGTCACGGAAGTCGCCCGGGTTTCGTATGGGTCAAATGCGGGGAGGTTACCTATTTTAGTTGCTACCTCACACCGAACGAACCCATCAGCGACTTCCGCAACAAAGTCGACTCACTGGAGGATGCGGTCCTGAACACAGTCGGGCGCGTCTTGGTCGCCGGTGATTTTAATGCCAGGGGGGTGGAATGGGGCATGCCCCACCCGGATTCTCGAGGGAAATATATGACGGAAATGGCGGCCAGAACAGGACTAAATGTTCTAAACACCGGCGCCACGACAACTTTCCGGCGCCCGGGGTACACGGAGACCATTCCTGACGTCTCCTTTGCCTGCGACGCGCTACTGAAGCAGATCGAGAATTGGAAGGTGATCGAAGACTACACTGGCAGCGATCACCAGTACATCACCTTCAGAATTCGCAAGAAACCACAGCAAAGAGGAGTGCATCACAAGGCGCCACGCAGATGGAACCTCGACGCGATGAACGCTGATAAATTTCACGAGACAATAACCGGAGGGATAAAAGCGGTCGAAGGACTCGGGGCAGAGGGAAGAGCCCGGGCCGAGGCACTCGTGGCCTCAACTTTGCGACGCATCATCTCAGCCTGCGAAGCATCAATGCCGACCAAGAAACCGCGCCACGGCAAGCGACCCGCGTACTGGTGGACCCCCGAGATCGCGGAACTGCGCAAGGGATGCCTTAAGCTGAGGCGCGCTGCACAGCGGGCGAAGACTCGGGACGAGGCGAACGATAAGTCTGCAGAGCATAAGGCCGCGAAAAAAGCACTGCGCCGCGCGATCAACCGAAGTAAGGTCTCTTGCTGGAGGAGGCTGGTGACGGACATAGACCCGGACCCATGGGGACTAGGCTACAAGATCGTGACACAGAAGCTTGGGGCCTTCGCATCATCTTGCGTCATGGACGCGGCCACCATGGGTAACATTGTCGGTGTTCTTTTTCCGACTCACCCTGTCCGAGCAGGCACCGATTTCGGCCAAGTGGATGAAATTCCTCTGTTCAGCGTCACGGAGCTGGAGAAGGCTGCCAAAACCCTGCGAAACCGGAAGGCGCCAGGACCGGACGGCATACCAAGCGAAGTGTTGAAGATAACCGTGCAACAGAACCCGGGCCTACTCTTGGATGCTTTCAACGCGTGCCTAACGGCTGGGACGTTTCCTTCCCGCTGGAAGACCGCGCGACTCGTGCTCATCAGCAAGGGCAACGGAGACCCGAGGCAACCATCGTCCTACCGGCCATTGTGCATGTTGGACACGGCTGGTAAGCTCCTCGAAAAGCTGATGAAGGCGAGACACCTGAAAGCGCTCGAGGCGGCTGGCGACCTGTCGCCGAGGCAGTACGGCTTCAGAGTCGGGCGATCAACGATCGACGCAATTCAGGAGGTCACTGAAGCAGTGCGTAAAGCGGAAAGCTACAACCCGCACTCACGTCGGGTTGTACTACTGGTGACGCTCAATGTGAGAAATGCGTTCAACTCCGCAAGATGGCAGGACATGTTGCACGCACTGAAGCATACCTTTCGTGTGCCGACGTATCTCCTGCGCATGTTCGATGATTACCTGAAGGATCGCACCCTGCTCTACGGGACCGGGGAAGGGCGAAAAAAAGCGACGGTCACGGCCGGGGCGGCCCAGGGATCCATTCTCGGCCCGGATCTCTGGAACGTCGCGTATGACAGCCTGCTGAGAGCGGAAATGCCGGAAGAGGCCCTTCTGGTCGGGTACGCGGACGATGTTGCGGCACTCATCGCCGCCAAAGACGTAGAGCTGGCCCAACTGAAGCTCAACCAAGTCATGCGCACTGTCAACGAATGGATGGCAGACCATGGCTTGTCGCTGGCCCTCAGCAAAACGGAGATCGTCGTCCTAACGAAGAAGAGGATCAACACCACACTTCCCTTCCGGGTCGGAGCCGAGACAGTGGAAAGCAAACCAGCTGCTAAGTATCTGGGAATCATGATAGACTCCAAGCTAAGCTTCTGGGAGCAGATCCGACGAAATGCGGATAAGGCCGCGAAAAGAGTCACCTCTCTCAGTAGGCTCATGGCCAATGTCATCGGGCCCAAATCCAGTAAACGCCGACTGTTAATGACCGCGGTCCAATCCGTTCTCTTGTACGGCGCTGAAGTGTGGGCGGACTCCCTCAGCAAGGAGGTGTACCGAAAGCGCCTGGCTCAGGTGCAGAGGAGAGCGGCACTCAGGGTCGCCTCCGCGTACCGAACGGTCTCGGAACCAGCTGTCTTGGTCGTAGCTGCAGTCGCCCCAATCGCGCTCCTCGCCAAGGAACGAAAGGCGGTGTACGCACGAAAAGCGGAATCGGGTAAGATGGAGGCGAGACAGGAAGAGAGAGCGAATACCCTTCGGAGCTGGCAGACGTACTGGGACGAGGACCCAAGAGGACGCTGGACAGCAAGACTTATACGGAAAGTGAAACCATGGACGGAGAGACTGCACGGTGAGGTCGATTATTACCTCACTCAATTTCTCAGCGGACACGGGTATTTTCGATCTTACCTGCACAAAATGAGACGAGCAACCTCACCGGTCTGCCTGTACTGCCCGGGGGTTCCCGACGATGCCGAGCATACTTTCTTCAACTGCGGCCGCTGGGCGCAACGCAAGAGGGAGGTAGAAGAACAGACCGGCCAGCTGACCCCCGACAACATCGTGGAGATCATGCTGAGAGAAGAGGACCTATGGCACCTGATATCAATCTGGGTGCAGGGAATTCTGCGCAGAAAAAAGGGCGATCTAGACGAAGCCCCCGCCTGAAAACCTAAGTTTTATCGAAGATGAAGATGAAACAGACAGATGAGAGACCGAAGGGCCGAAAGACAAGGCCTACCCTGAAGTAATGTGTGAAACGGTCCCGGGGTAGTGTCCTGACGACAGAGGGAGGAGTTTTAGTGGGTAGTCCATGTTCAAACATGGGAGCCCCACACTCCGTGCGTAAACAGCATTTCTCCTCCCTCCCAAAAAAAAAAAAAAATATTACTATCATCGTCGTCGTCGTCGTCGTCGTCGTCGTCGTCGTCGTCGTCATCATCATCATCATCATCTTCATTATTATTCCACAGTGGGAGGTGATACCCATACGTGGCGCGTCCCCGGGTGGTGGATAGGGGGATGCTCGCTGTCCGTGGCAACACGTGCAGGGGGTAGGAGTGAAATAAAATAACTCTCGCGAGCCAAAACACTAGGGGAAGGAACCCTGAAATAAAAACCAAATATGGGAGATGTGCGTAAAAACGACTTACCCCAAGTGAGTACCCCCAAGGGGGAGAATCTCACCGCCGATTCCGACCGGGTGAAAGCCCCGGTGGTCGGTGCTGGCCTCGCGGATTTTGGGGGAGGCCATCCGCACGAAAATACCAGAGAGGAAAACATGAACCCTTTCAGGCGTAGCTCGCTGCTGAGGAGATCACCTGAACCTGCGAAAAAAACGAAAGGTTATACAGGGTGACCCAAGACCCCCGGACCTGAAGGAATAGGTGAATTCCTCGTTGGATTTTGAGACGAAATTTCCTTTTCGGAAACTTCGTCTGATCAACGGTGTCCAAGTTATTAAAGATTAAGAGTAGCCAATCAGCGCCTCGCTTTAGGTCCGTGCCAGTGCCGGGTCAATAGTGAACGGCGGGCAGGGCCCGTGATTTATTTTACATTTGGCTACTTTCTTCTTCACTTTACGATGGACGCGTATTATTATTATTATTATTATTATTATTATTATTGTTGTTGTTATTATTATTATTATTATTTTTTTTTTTCTACCGGACCGTAGTTCTACGTGTCCAGGTTGACCGCACCGTAGTTTTCCGTGTCACTACTACTGTGAAAACTACGGTGCGGTCGACCTGGTCACGGAAAACTACGGCGCGGTCAACCTGGACACGTAGAACTACGGTCCGGTAGAAAATAATAATAATAATAATAAAAATAATAATAATAATAATAATACGCGTCGATCGTAAAGTGAAGAAAAAAGTAGCTAAATGTAAAATAAATCACGGGCCCTGCCCGCCGTTCACTATTGACCCGGCACTGGCACGGACCTAAAGCGAGGCGCTGATTGGCTACTCTTAATCCTTAATAACTTGGACATCGTTGATCAGACGAAGTTTTCGAAAAGGAAATTTCGTCTCAAAATCCAATGAGGAATTCACCTATTCCTTCCGGTCCGGGGGTCTTGGGTCACCCTGTATAATTGAACAGAAGTTGATGTCATACAACTTTTTTCTGTTTTCCGAATCTGGTTTTTTTGCCAATGGATCCTATCCCGTCCACCCATCCGAATACTGACTGCGGCTACTGTTGCTTAACTTTCGTGATCAGGGGGGTTATTCACTAACTTCTCGGTACGTACCGCGCGGTTCGCTTCGTTTCTGTACCGCGCGGTTCGTGTTACCGATCGGTAGATCCAGACCGCTATTTTGCTATTCAGTAACCCACTCGACAAGGCTACCGCGCGGTACAGTACTCGGTCCGATGATACCCGAATATAACAGGTTTGATGTCATTTATGACGTCAGACTTGGCGTTAGAACTAGCTAGACTGATTTTTTGACCAATGAGAAAAGGAATATGGTGGCATCTCTCACGTGACTTTAAAGGTACCTGAAAATTGGCACAAGAGTTGAAAAATGGAGCCACAAAACCTACGGTTATTGAATGTCTACATACTGATATAATCTAGATATTTATGCACGTATAATGCTAAGCATTACGCAACATTAAATACCTCGATGTTTGTATGTATTGAAAATATTCGGAAGTAAATAAACCACTGTAAAAATCTAACAAAACCTCAAATCTGTCATCACAGTGCCGAACAGCGCATTTGCTATCATTAAATTATGAATTACAGGCATAGTACTCGAATAATTTACTTTATTATTACCGGAATGCATCTAACGACTGTCAGAAATCCGCGATTAGACCGCTACCGAGAACTTTTGCCGCGCGGTAGATGAACCGAGAATCGATAGCGAACCGCGCGGTAGAAACCGCCTAAAAAGTTACTGAATAGCTCGGTTCGTCACCGAGGAAGACGTGACGTCACTACCGAGCGGTAAGTAGCTGAACCGCGCGGTACGAGAGTTAGTGAATAACCCCCCAGCTGCGGTCCGGCATCCACCTATACTCCCAACGGTCTATCGTGAAATATTATGCTTTTCAAACTTATAAAACTAACATCAAATGCTTTCACTGAGTTCGTGATACTAATATCAAATAAGCAGTAAAATTACCCGAGTGATCAAATATTTACTCATTTTAATCGTATCCTATCGAAACAGAAACTATTGAAATATTGCAGTAACGCTGCTGCAATTTCGAAAGTGCAATATATCGAAACAGAAATATTAGAATATTGCATCAATGTTGCTGCAATCTTGCAAGTGCAATGTAATGAAGCTGAGATATTGCAATCTTGCAGCAATGTTGCTGGAATCATACGTGCTGTATGAGATATAATTACAAATAAAAAAATTCCCGGGATAAATAGCAGACACAATGCAAATATTTAGATACAGTTTGATTTTATTGTAAGCTGTCGATATATAAATTGCATACATACTTTTATTGCACACGCTATGGATACACATATAATTACCGTGCCTGAATTACACGTGTGATCGTGTCGGATCTTACAAGATCATACACGTCACGATCGCATATTCTACGAATATACCAAAAAAAAAAAAACAGAAATATGATGAAATATAAATTTATTTAAATAATAATGCACATATATGCACATAATATACCGTGAGTATTCGTGTATGCGGGTCGGTTAGATCCGCCCGATCCAGAATTTGGCGTTTCGGCACTGCCTTTCCGCCGTTCCTTGTTCACGCTGGTTGCCTTCTGCTTTGACAAGTAGGCAAAGCGCGCGGAGTACGATTTTATTGTTAGATCGCGGTTAGGATTTTCAGTATGAAAAATTTGTTCCGATAATTAGTCCATTATTATTCGACGAATAAATAATACTTTTAAAACGATTCAATGCAATTCAGAAGAATTTGTTTTTATTTGTTCATCAGTTATCAGTTACACTGATTAATAATAATTTTCATCGAAATGTAATAGTAATAAAATTATTGTTCGTTCGTTAAAAATCTCGAAAGTTGTTTTGATTTGTGGCTAAATACATTAATTTGCAACCTGAATGTAATTCACTCTCTGTCAATTTAGGTACTGTAATATAAAATTGTCTTTATTGCCTGGTACAATTTATCCTTCTCTACACTCTTTTACAGGATTCGCTAATAAATATTCTCGTGACTCAGCTACTTCAGTTTCTTCTGAATTGCATTGAATCGTTTTAAAAGTATTATTTATTCGTCGAATAATAATGGACAGATTATTCGAACAATTTTTTCATCACGAAAGCCGGAAAATCGCGACGAAGTTGCGATTTTGAGGCTAGAATGCTGAAAAAATTAGACCGTTCCTCGTACGTAAAGGCTTTTTGACGAACCTCGTTACAGCACTCGCCTTCGGCTCGTGCCGTAAACCTTTCGTTTCGCCAAAAAAGCCTTTCCGTAGTCGTAACGTAATGTACTACTTCATACTGAAAATCCTAACCGCAATCTAACCATAAAATCGTACTGCGCGCGCTTTGCCTACCTGTCAAAGCAGAAGGCAACCAGCGTGAACAAGGAACGGCGGACAGGCAGTGCCGAAACGCCAAATTCTGGATCGGGTGGATCCAACCGACCCGCATACACGAATGCGCACGGTATATACTGTGACGTGCACTGCCGACGGTGGGGATACTCCCGTGACAGGCAACGCCAGCAAATACGGGACGATCCGCGGTGGGATGGCTAGAGGTTGAATTTAATTTAGAAAAACCCAAAACTACTATAATTTGGAAAATATTAAATTCACGACAGTCTAAAATGTTGGGCGCCAGGTACCTAATGGTACCGCGATACCTCAATGACCCAAAAGCAAAACAAAAAAAAAGGCAAAAATAATTCAAAAGAAGAAGATAATCGAAACCGAAATCAATAAAAATTAAACTATATCTCGAAAGCACACAAGTTCCGCGTTAGCTCAGGGTGAGGGGAACATGGGGGCGAAATAATTAGGGCGAAGCAAACAATTTATGGTTTATAGAATTTCAACAAAGAAACCAGTATATATTTTTTTTTTGAAATAAAACAATACGATCTTTCCCGTTCAGTATAGGGAAAATATCGTTACGAGCAAGTTAATACGACCGAATAATCAATCACGAAGTCATAATACAATAAATAATATTCAATATTAAATTAAAAGTCGGTAGGCAGAAGGCCTTAAACCGAGAAAAACACGACAATGGAAACAGCTGATAGACTAGCAGGTATGTAGGTCACAAAAGAAACAGTAGGTCATATGGTAACACAGGACAGATAACCCAAATAAAACTACACAAGTATCTTAGGATAAGGTAGGAAGGAATGACGTGATATTACAGTATGACGTCAGGTCGATAACGTCGGGGAATGCGGAAGGATCCGGAATCAATTTTTACGGGACTCTAACAATTAATGAGGGCTAGATCGATAACGTAGGACTTTCTAAAGAAAGTGCAAAGCGTGGAAGACGCGAACAACCGACTCGATCCGAATTCACCCGAACATTCCCGAATATTTGAAGAAGAAACACAACATACAACTATGTAACACTAACTAATTAAACAAATGGCGAGTTATAAAGGTTTGATAAAATAATAAATATACGACGGAAAATAAACCAGCTCAAGTTCCCCACTAATTTAAGAGAATTTATATAATCAGACTCTTAAAATCAACTTCCTAGGCTCTATGATAATTAAAGGAAAATTTAATTGATTTTGAGGGGTTCGATCTTTCTGGAAATTATGGCGGAATTGAGAACAAGGAAAGCGTGGCTTCGGTTTTTTCGATTGAACCGAAAGGAAAATTATTAAGGAATAAAAGGGGGGTTTTTATCTCAGACTCAACGTCTACAAATTAAATGAACAGGGATAGGATTAGTGCGGACCTCTCCAGGACGATTTAGACCGATAAATCCAATAAATCAGGGAC
Source organism: Rhogogaster chlorosoma (assembly GCA_944452935.1). Classification (NCBI taxonomy): domain Eukaryota; kingdom Metazoa; phylum Arthropoda; class Insecta; order Hymenoptera; family Tenthredinidae; genus Rhogogaster; species Rhogogaster chlorosoma. Next base: position 10,891,936 of record OX101800.1, on the reverse strand, counting down.
GAAAAATCACAAGGGGAAAAAGGACGCTATCGATGAAATAATTATTTTTGAAGCTAATATTCGCGAAAAATCGATTCACTCTTCACAAGAATATCAATAGGGGACACAAAATTAATAGTATTAAACAATTAATCCGATACAATAAAACTAAAACACGAAAATCCCAATATTATGCGAATGGCGTCACCCTCGTTGAGGTCTGACCCAACTACGTAATCACACAATGCAACAAGAAATCGATCAAATCAATCAATAATGGGCGAGAGCCTACCTTATTGATGTACTCAGGTACACAACACAAAACAGAATTTATGATTTTGACCCAGTGGGATTTTGAAACCAACAAATTATTCCAACGTAATTAAATTAACAATATAGCTCACAAAGACAAAAAGGTTCTTAACGCAACGCTATCCAAGCAAGAAGTGGCGGGCTTGCGCCCGTCGTTAAGGGAATCAACAAGAGGGGTGGGGTTTTCGCGAAGACATCATTATTGGTCCTTTTCAAATGACGCTGTGGGTGTTCTTTCTTCCGCGTCGCGGCCTGGCAGGGCCCGTTGGTTCTCAGAGCTTTCGCGAGGATGACGTAAGGTGGCGGGCTGACGTTTTCGATATCCTGGAAGGCGGAATTTCTGCATATAACCGGTGGACGAGGCCGGTGAGTGATGTAGGAGAGGAGGGCGACAGGGGAGACAGTTTTGCAGCGCTCTTTCAGGCATATCTCTGGATACGACGTTCTCTGCTTCCTCGCTACTGACTCTGAGACTTGCAGGTTACCTGCCAGTAGTGTTCTTAAGAAGGGATGATCTCCCTCGGCGGTAGAGTCACGACGATATTACATAAGAGACATAGGAACAGGATAGGAATTAATATACAGGGTTATAGGTTACAATCGGGACCTTGGGAACTTGAGCTGCGGTACTTCTTGCTTCGATACGAAATTAATTTTTTTTAACGCGAGGTCGCTATCGCCTGGAGAAGAGGCGATGGTCATTACGCGGCAGTTAATCTGCCACGTTACAATACTGAGAGGATTCCGTGAAAGTTAACACTCAGTCAGAACAGACTGGACAGTTTCCGTGTTATCGTCTGTTTATTGCAGGCTGGTCATCCGGTCATCTTGTCAGGCTTCTCAGGAAACTCAATTTGACCATTAATGAGAAAGAAACGGGTGGCCAGCCTGCAACGAACAGCCGAAAACACGCAAAGTGTCTAGTCTGCTCTAACTGACTGTTAACTTTCACCGAATCCTCTCTGTATATATTGTAACGGTTCGGCTATGCTGGGAGTAAGACAAGGACGGACGAAAATCAGACGAGCAACGGACGAATCCCCACTCTCGAGCCTATGCTCGCAGCGAGCGTCTGTGACGTCACAAACGGTCAAAATTCGTATAAAAGCTGGTGCGGTCAAGCCTCACCAGCGATACGAAGCAAAGCGCTCGTAGTTGTCTCACTAAAGATAAATAGAAACTAGCGATACGAAGCAAAGCGCTCGTAGGCGTCTCACTATTGCATATTATACTCAGAGCCATTCTCAGATAATAATAAAGTAGAGTCAGTAGAGTCAATAATAGAAATATGATATAAATTTGAAATAAAAGAAATATTAAGAGAAGGAGAATTAAATTTAGAAGTCTATCGCTGCGAGATTACCGAGGAAAGCAATTTATAGAACGAAGTCTTGACTAAAAACTAGCTTGAACATTCGATAAATTATAATTAGAAATTCAGAGATTGAGAAACTCCGAACAAACGCGAGCCAATAGGTTAAGTTAAATGATAAGATCATTTTTGTTAATTTTTGTTATTTTATTTGTCAAATTCAAAAGAAACATGAACATTTAATTTCAGTAAAATCGATGTTGATAAACGCGACTGCCTAAAGTTCTTTATCCGACATTTCCGCTGCTCATTTCACAAATATTAAAAAGCTACAACAGCCGAGATAGAATTACACTAGGGAACAGCTTTGAAGAGCAATCTTCCGAGTCTGGTGTACAGTCCTGGGTGCAAACCCCGGATCTGAGCGTAGGAAATTAGTGAAGAAATCAGGATAGAACTAGGAAGCAGGCTTGTGCGTAAAACCACCGGTTCTGCTCTAGGGCGGCAGCTTTGTTAAGAAATTAACCGAGTCTGCTGAAGTCCGAGGCTTTATCAAGCAATTGATCGAGTCCAAAGACAGACGGCTTTGTTAAGAAATTAACCGAGTCCGTAGCTAGCCAGAAAAAAAACACAAAAACCTAGGTCAGGTGGCTTTTTGTGGCATAACCAACTTTTCCCCACCTCCTAGTAACGTGAAGTGCCCAAATTTAACTCAAAATTCAACTTATTTCATCTTTTGAGCAAAGAACTCACAATAACGAGGGATATACCTTCATTTTTTGAATTCCGGCATATCCCGAAACGTTACAATATGTATATTAGGGTGGGTAAAAAAAAATTACTATTTTTTTCATTTTGTACTCTGAAAAGTTGGTTGCTAGACACCTCTGGGGAATACTCACCAAATATGAGCTCTTGATTTTGATAGAAAGGTCCTCCGCTTTATAGTTTTCCATTTTTTCCTCAGTGTTAGAAACGAGAATTTATATCTCTCTATCAACTGTTCGTTAGAAAATATCGCTACTCATATTCTGGTACGAAATTGAACGTTCTACAAAAAAGGTCTCTTATAATTTTTTCGGAAACCTCACCGTTTAGAAGATATCACAGGTTGAAGTTTGATTATTTTAAGAGAAATTGCTGTTTTGCTTATGAATTTTATAACTCGTTAACAAAAAATTTTTATGAAATGCGCAATTCATAGTTTTATAGAAATATATGTATTTCCTATAAAAGTCACCTGATATTTGCATAAGTTTCACATAAGATTCATATACATCTATGCCGAGTATGTAGGATTCCTATAAGACTTAAGTCTTTACGTGTAGAGTTTCTGTACCATCTGATAGGAGACGTACAGGTTTCACTCAAGGTTCTTATATGATCTTGCTAACATAATTATATCAACGATAGTTCTGATAACATTCTTACATGATGTTGATCAAAGGGCTTGGACTTCGTACACAATTTATATAAGATTCGTATGAAAATCATATACGATCTTGTGAGAGAAGTACAAGCTTCTTATAAGATCTTATGCAGTTCTTGTGAGATCCCATATAAAATTCTTATGTGTATTTACAGAAGGGTACACATACTGAACATACCCGACACCACTCGTCTACATCTAAACGGCATCTTGCCCACAAATACCTTTCTCTAATCTTTTCTAAAGTTTTGTTCGAGGCGAAATGGCCTCCTGACGAAGAATTATGGTACGCTTCGAGCATTTCCTTGATCTTTTCTTTGGGGACTAATAGTTGCCATCTGATGATCTTCATATCCGGGGATTCCCATCGTCGGTATAGTACTTCGTTTATTAGGTAAATAGAGTCCCATTGTGTCCAGTAGATCTTGAGCTGTTGATCAGCTGGGGACACATCCTGCCACTCTGGGCGTAGGGGAGAGTAGGGTATATCGTACCACTTTGGACGTTTTGACCTGTCAAATTTTAGTTTTTAATCAAATGGCTTCGGTAAATTTTTTTCGTATTGGGTATTCCTTTACGGACCCCCAAAAAATCGCTATTGTTTTAATTTGAAGATAAAGGTCCGAAAACATTTGTTTGCTAAACCTCTGCAAACGGTACGATATAGCCGACTGGTAGGGTAAATCGTACCACCTTATATGAATACAGAAAAAACCAATAGTAGCAAATGATTGCACGCATTTATTTATAACATAGTAGGTAGTCGTATGTATCACATTATTTTTTTTTATTATAACTATGTAGAATACGTTAATTATATTATTTAGCATGAGATCAATTTATGAATAATTCCGATTCAGCTCTTTCATAATAATTACGCGCCGTTTTGCAATATTGATATTAGGTACAATATACCCTATTATCACGAAACTTTAATCTTAATAATAAAATCCTTTTACGTTTTTTAATCCACAACTTTTTCGTGAAATAATTTGGCATAGACTTGAGCTTATGCCGGGTTACCCCGGTACGATTTACCCGACCAACAGTGGTACGAATTAGCCGAATACGCGCTTTTTTCTTAAAAAATTGCTCACTGTACACTTATCGAAGATAACTTCAATGTTAGGGTATAAAAATAATTGGAAAAGATCACACTCTTATACCAATATTCATACGATGTATCATTTGGTTTATCACTAACACAGTAGCCTTAGGCCTGACTCACGAAATCTACATCAAGTACTAGTGAAATAAGTAATTGTACGTATCTTTGAGACAAGTTTTCCCAGTTACGTCTAACTTCGTGTCGGCGTTTGATGGTATTGAGACTTCGTGTTTCTATCATCAAGTGTTGACTATTCGTACTAGGATGAAAGATACGAAGGTGGTACGATATACCCTACTCTCCCCTATATCTGAGCTCTTCCAGGCCCGTAGCTGTTTTAGGATCTCATCCTTTTCCTGGGCTCTCTTCCATTCTCTTAGGTCGTCACCGAGGGATATCACCCGGATATCTACGGAATCCTGTCCTTTCCCCATCCTGGCGCACTGCTTGCAGTCACCGAGATCCTGGCACGGGCGTCTTGATAGTGCGTTGGCGTTCCCATGAAGGTTTCCTGCACGGTGTTGAACCTCGAAGTCGTACCACCCTAACCTCTCTATCCATCTAGCTACTTGGCCTTCCGGCGATTTAAATGAGAGTAACCATTTAAGCGAAGAATGATCTGTTCGAATTAGAAACTTCCCACCTACCAAGTAATGTTTAAAATGCTCTATAGCCTCTACCATTCCTAAGAGTTCTCGTCGAGTAACACAATAATTCCTTTCTGGCTTTTTTAGGACCCTACTGAAGTAACTAATCACCCGCTCCGATCCACAGTGGGGCCAAATCCCAAAAAGCTGGCCAAAAGTCTAAAATGTTTCAAATTCAGGTCAAATTCAGTACTCGGGGGTTTTCGGGGTCGCTGATTACGATTCCGAAGTCAAAATTTGAATAAAAAAAATGGCGGATCCAGCATAAACCACTTTGTAGAAGTTTAGCACTTTACAGAAAGTACTGTAGGCTAAAATTGATCATTTTTCTTGAATGAAGGGATAGGATAGGATAGGAGTGCAATAAAAAGACGAAAGTAAAAAATAAATCCATATATTATATTGAAATACAAAAAATCTCTTATCCAACAAATCGCTTAAAAGTTTACGTATCGTCATTCGACGAATAATTAGACTCACAGTCAGTCGATTCGAATGTGAGATCGCTAGACCTTCCCGCGCTTAAAAATGAAAAAAAAAAAATAATGAAAAACAGAAACAAAAAAAAATTAAAAAATAATGAAAAAACATAAACATTAGTACACTCCTGAATAGATATTGCCAAACGTAACAATTTATATCTGAATTACGTTTTTATATTCAGCGTTTTGGATGTTCAAAATTCAGAAAACTATGTATTTTATTGCAAGAACCTGCGCCAATTATACAAAAGCAGCTAGAAGCAGCTAGTTTTAATTTTTTTCAATCAATAATAGTTCCATCTACAATATCCGACAGGTCCGGTCGCAGAACTCTACAGAATTCATTAACTTTTCTCTACGTGTTTAAAATTTTGAGTTGTAATTTTCCGTTCATTTCCGCACAAAGCTTTCGTTTATTGTTATTACATGAACTATTATTATTAAATTAGTGATACATGATAATATTGTACTTCCTTTTAGCTGTCGATTCCATTTTTAATATTTCAGATTGATCAATATATAAAGATTTGGCGTCTCCTTGAACATATAACTCTGGTTCTTGCGCGACACGTCTTGCTGGATTGAGGGTTACCTTTCAACTGAATAACAATCGCAGGTATAGGGGATCGGCCCCACCGAAGTCTAGATTTCGACCTTCTGACTATTACTCAAACTAACCCATGACTCAAAATTCATGGAAATTAAATATTATTTTTCGACTTTTGGCCAGCTTGTTGGGATTTGGCCCCACTGTGCGACACCTCTAAAAATTTAAATAAAAATTTTTCCTATTGAGGGAATTTTTTTCTCACTAAATAGGTCCTTTCAAGACCATGGATTCGATAGGTTAGTTTTTTTGGATCACCCTACTGTACATTGATAAAATGATTCCATTTTTCAAAAAAAGTGAAAATGTCAAATCTTGTGGGATACGACGTATTAGAATGGCAGTATCGATATATATATTGTGACGTTCAAAACGCACAATAAGAAACGCAACGATGTATTCGTAACTTTGAGTCACCGAGTATATACATGTATAGTGTGCGCCCACGCTTAACGTACGCTCACTTGTTTAAACATGGAAAATACCGACTAAATACAGTAGAAACTGTGAGTAGTGCCGTTTTTGGGGGAGTAGGGGAGTATGATTCGGAGAAGTCGTAAACCCCCTCCATTCCACACTCGTTCCGCTTCGATTGCCGCGAAGAAAAGAAACGCTCACTGTGTGTTGTGCTGCAAGCCTCGAGCGACTCGGAGTGGGGGTCGTGCTCGAGCCAGCTCGGTCGTAAAACTAGGGGAACGGCACTACTCACAGCGGCACTACTCGCAGTTTCTACTGTATTAACATATTCTAATTTCTAAAGACACAGATCGAAAGTAAAAAACCCAAGCTTTCCTATGAGCTATTTATGGAATTTCTACTACAAGAAATACCAAAAATAGACACCATAGAAACGCGTGGAACTCCGCCATGAAATGTCAAGGTCATCGGATTGCAAATCCACTTGCACGAAACGAAAGGTCATAAAATTATAAGTCGAAAAGACATATTACACTAATATCAAAAAATGCATCGTTGCAATTTTAGACACCGTAGAAGCTGATAGAACAATGCGGATTAGCGCGCCGCGACTATATAAACCGCGGCACGCTAGGCAAAACAAGCTAGTCGGCAAAGCGCCACTAAGGGGGCATCCATTAATTACGTGAGGCGATCAGGGGGGGGGGGGGGGTCAAGCTAAATCTCACCCAATCTCACGTGAAGGGGAGGGGGGGTCGTGACAAATATCACGTCATTTTTTCCTTACAAAAATACTGTAAAATTTCGAGTAAATTGGGTAAAATGAAAGTAAAACGTGTTATTCGACTAACGTATGGCAAAATCTGAAATTGTAATCCTTATTAAATAAGGATTACAATGTTGTTTTCCAATTACAACAATGTTGTTTTCTGGATGACGGAAAGAAGCGCAGTAACCCTCCAATTGTTTTGGCACTATCGGCCAGCTACGCACGCGACTCGACAAGCAGCATACGAGCCGAGAAACAGCGACGCACGCTGCTTTGTTTACGTCCGTTCATGTTTTCAACCTACCAACTATACTGTTGCATCGCTGTTTCTTTTTCGGCAGGGCATCCGGGGATTTTTTTTTCTTTTATTCATCGATTTTTTATGTCTCTTCTTCCTCGCCCGCTGTATACTACTCTTTCGTAGATCTATTTCATTACATAATATCACGATGAAATATTGGAAATTGTGGAAAGAGATCGTGTGAAGGATAGAGACAGAGATCAAAGTTAACCATTTTATCCATCTCATTTATATACGCGCATGCAAATAATATCAAAGAATCAATCGAACAAGGACATATCGTCACTTGGTGAGCCCGGTCAATACGTTGATCGGATTTTTCATCAACGATATATATAGAAACAGATTGGCTGAAACTATATTCAAAGAAATTCAACACCTATTCTTTTCGCACATGCGTTTGTACACGAGATTCTTGATATTAATACGACGGACTTACGAGGTTCTTCATATTTTGTCGCTTTTCGTCGTTCGCTGTTAATCAACCTCCGTACCGTACCGGCGATCGTACCGGTATTCGCAACATCAATTATATCCTTCACCGCGACGCACCGACCAGACGTCCGTACATATTTCGTTACAAAAGTGACTCAATGTTTTCACTCACTTGAAATGAGTTACCACGAGTTTTACAATGCTTATATCAAAAAACACGTCTACAAGACGAAAAAGTGCTGTCAGGAAGAAGTGATTAAGCTATGGACCACAGCGAAACAGAGGTTTCCGAGAAAAGAAGACTTGAAGCAGCACATTGAGCATGAGATCAAACAGCTCCTGAGAGAAGCGGCGGAGAGAAAAGCGCGAACTACTTTAGCATTCCTTAAGGTAAGTTTAACGCAAATGTTAATTTTTCATTAACATTTTTAATTCAATTTTAATTATAGATGGAAATCACGATGCGAAAAGAAAATACTTGAGATAACGAATTAAGTGCGACATTTTTTTTCATAAATTTCATTGTTAAAATCTAATAGCATATAGAAAGAAAATGAAACGTTGCAGCAAAATTTTTGATTGAGATATACTAAAATGTAAGAATTTAGTGCCAATTAAACCTAAGGGTGGCGCCACCATAGGGGATGACGGTGACGCCACAAAACACGAGTAGACACACTCAGCCACGTAAAGGAGCGTGATCGAGTCCACTTTCAGTTTTTGTCGAAATAAACTCATATATATCGTCATCTGAGTTAAACTTTATTTAAAAATCCATCCGCCTTTCACATCCTTACAACTTCAGAAGTGGGATAAGCCCGAAAATTACGCCTACAATCGAGAAATAGTGAAAAACGTGATCGCTTCAGTTCGGGCCGCGTTGCTTCAATCCGAGTCTTCTGTGTCCACGGTATTTGCGATATTCGTGACGAACTTCTGCAAAAAACTTCTGTGAAAACTTCTGAAAAAGGCTTCTGTAAAAACTTCTGTGCTGGTTTTCTTCAGTGTGTAAACCTCAAAATTGGTGATAAAGTACCTGAAACAAAAAAATAATAATAATGGCGGTTATCGTTAGCTACATCGCGTCGGTTGTAGTTCGCTGAGGAGAACGCGCGCCGCGCTGCGATCAACTCGATTATCGATTTCATTATCGATTCGGGTAGGTAGTAGTTACCTTCAGAGACACTTGAGGCGCTAGTGTTGTGTGCGCGAGTACAACAAAAAAAAACAAACATGAGTGCGGGACAGAATAGTGAGGTTAGAGACCCCAACAAATTTACCCTCAATACGTTGAAGGAGGCCGCACGTGAGAGAGGACTTTCTGCCACGGGAGCAAAGTCTGAGCTATTGAAACGCTTCCATGATCACGATCCTACTGGACAGTGGATCGACGAGATAATTAGTCCTGCTCCTGCAGTTGACACATCCGAACCTCTAGACTCCGGGGGATCAGCTGACGCGGACGAGGAAAATCCAATAAACCACATTGTTCCGGAACAAAACATCAATGCTAACCATAGAGAAATAGCACTTCTGACTAGAGAACGAGATATGATGGCTAGAGAACGAGATATGATGGCCAAAGAATTGGAGCTGACGAGACGTGAGCTTGCCCTTCTGTCACGCGAGACTGCACCAATACCTAGAGAACCTGCACGGGAGCAACCTGTGCAACGAAACCACAACATCAACGCCATGAAGGAGTTAATAGTTGACTTCGAGGGTGGAAATGTTGATTTCAGGAAATGGGAAGAACAGTTCAAACTCCTATGTCGTACGTATCAGCTAGACGATGCGCACGCTCGACTTCTGCTTAGTGCCAAACTTAAGGGTAAAGCGAACCAGTGGTTTCAGTCGAAACCAGAGTATATCAGTATGGAGGTAGACGTGCTCTTACGCGAACTGGCTATCATGTTCGACCACCGTCCTAATCGACTGGCCCGTCGAAAGAAATTCGAGGACCGAGTCTGGAAAGCTTCGGAGAACTTCAGTGACTATTTTCACGACAAGCTCATTTTGGGCAGTGACATTCCAATCGAGGAAGAAGAACTGGTCGACTACTTAATCGATGGAATTCCCAATATGTCTATTCAGACTCAAGCAAGGATACAGCGTTTCCGAGAAAAGACATCCTTGTTGGAGGCCTTTGAGAAGGTGAAATTGCCACCTGAGAAGAAGATCTTTATGAAGAGTGAGGCCCACGGAGGTGGAAATGTTAAAACGATGCCTACAGCTTCTGAACATAAGGCGTCGGCGACCGAAAGGAAGCCAGATAATGCAGCTCAGAGTCCACGCTGCTTCAATTGCAGTAAAACTGGACATTTTGCTGCTGATTGTAAACTCCCGAAGAGAGAAAAAGGAGCATGCTTCAAATGCTTCTCAACGGACCACCAATTACCAGACTGCCCTAAAGCTAAGAAGGAGCAGATCAGTTTTGTGTCAGAACTAGGTGGAAACGACTTCTATAAGATTGCGGAGTTCCACGTCAACGTGGGAGAATCAAGTTGCTGCCTTCAGTTGGACGCCTTATTGGATACAGGGAGTCCCATAAGTTTCATCAAACAACAGGTTGTACCTAACGTAGAAATAGATACCAAAAATGTTGAACCAAATCGATACGTAGGTTTAAACAATAGTAATCTAGAAATAAGAGGTAAGATTAAGGCTAATGTACGTTTCGATGGTCTCGCTTGTGAAGGCATAGATCTTCGGGTTGTGCCCGATTCTACGATGAAAACCTCGATAATTCTAGGTCGAGACGTACTAAAGAAATTGAATTTAGGACTGAAGACACCTGCCGAGCAGGAAGAAGAAGTCGTTCAAGAATTGTTCAATATTGAGACTTGTAGCATTGATCTCGACGTAGTAGAGTCAATATTGATAAATCCAGACATTAGTCAAGAGATTCAGTCAGCGGTAAGACGGCTGGTTGCTACGGAGTATCTGACTCCAGAACGCCCAGTCGATCCACAAATGCAGGGAGAGATATCGTTGACCCTCACTAGTGACAAACCCTTTCATTTTGGTCCACGTAGACTGGCTTTTACAGAAAAAGAGCAGCTACAAAAGATTCTGGATAAATTGCTAAAAAATGGAACAATCCGACCTAGTGAATCGCCCTACGCATCGCCTATTGTTTTGGTGAGAAAAAGAAACGGAGAGTTTAGGCTCTGCATAGACTATAGATTTCTTAACAAAATCCTCGAGAGGGATAATTACCCACTCCCGTTGATCGAAGATCAAATTGATATGTTAAGAGACAAGAAATACTATAGTTTACTTGACTTAAAGGACGGGTTTCACCACATCAAGGTGGCTGAGAATTCAGTCAAATATACGTCATTTGTGACCCCTCTTGGTCAATTTGAGTACCTTAAAATGCCCTTCGGGCTTAAGACAGCCCCGTCGAAATTTCAGCGCTTTGTCAACAAAGTACTGGCAGAATTTATAACTAAACACGAGGTCGTAGCATACATGGATGACTTCCTCATTGCCACGGTAACGATTGAGCAACACCTTGACGTACTCAAACGTGTCCTTAAAGCCTTGGTTAATAATAAGTTAGAACTAAGATTAGATAAGTGCCAATTGCTACAAACAGAGATTGAGTATCTGGGATACCGAATTTCGGTAGAAGGGATAAGTCCGTCCAAACGAGGTATCGAGGCGGTAGTCAAATTTCCGATACCGATCGACGTACATGGCGTCCAAAGCTTCGTGGGTTTGTGCTCTTACTTCAGAAAATTTATAGAATCGTTCTCCCTAATCGCCAAACCATTGTACGATCTACTCCGAAAAGACGTATTGTTCAAATTCAGTGATGTTGAGCTACGAGCATTCGAGACGTTGAAACTAAAGTTAGTAGAGGCTCCGGTACTTAGGCTATACAATCCCCGAGACGTTACAGAACTCCATTGCGATGCGAGTAAGTTAGGATTCGGAGCAGTACTGATGCAACAGAAGGAGGATAATAAGTTCCATCCTATTTTCTATTTTTCAAAACGCACAACAGAGACGGAAAGTAAATATCATAGTTTCGAGCTAGAAACTTTGGCAGTGATTTACGCGTTGAGACGCTTCCGAATCTATCTTCTGGGTATAGGGTTTAAAATTCTGACTGATTGCAATTCACTCAAACTTACCTTAGACAAGAAAGACGTCAATCTCAGGATCGCGAGGTGGGCACTCGAAATTGGGAATTATGACGCAACTCTCGAGCACAGAGCTGGTGACAAAATGAAACACGTAGACGCCTTCAGTCGCGCTGTCAACGTGATGATAGTCGAAGACAATTCCTTCGAGGCGAATTTGTCAGTCAACCAGAATCGTGACCCTACGATTAAAGAACTACGATTAAAGTTGGAGCATTCCGAAGATAAATTATACGAGATGAGAAATGGCATAGTCTATCGCAAACGCGACGGTGTACATTTGTTCTACGTACCTGTTGACATGGCAACACACGTGATCCGCAAATATCACGACGAAATGGGCCACCTAGGGGTAGAAAAGACCGATAACGTAATTCTGAAGAATTATTGGTTTCCTAATCTGCGCGAAAAAGTCAAAACATACGTTGCAAATTGCCTTAAGTGTATTGCATTCTCTCCTAACACAGGAAAGAGCGAGGGATTTCTTAACGTTATTCCAAAAGGAGACAAACCTTTCCTCACCTACCACATTGATCACTTCGGACCGGTAGATAGAAAACGTTTGACGAAACAGCATATACTTTTAGTCATTGACGCTTTTACGAAGTTCACCAAACTATATCCGACGAAAACGACAAATTCACAGGAGGTAATAAACTGTTTGTCCGAACACTTCCGTAATTATAGCAGACCCGTAACTATTGTTTCCGACCGCGGCACTGCTTTTACATCGCAAGACTTTGAAAATCTCCTCCTGGAAAATAACATAAAACACGTAAAGATAGCAACTGGATCGCCCAAAGCGAATGGTCAGGTAGAAAGAGTAAATCGCGTACTGGGTCCTATGTTGGCAAAATTGTCTGACGACGCTTGTGGTAAATATTGGTATAAGGTACTGGCCGATGTTGAGTTCGCACTCAATAATACCGTCCAGAAAACTACGGGTGAAACACCCAGTATGTTATTGTTCGGCGTTGACCAACGCGGCACCGTAGTCGATTTGTTGGGCGAATGCCTGCAACAACAAAATGAGATTAATAGAAACTTAAGGGAGATAAGGGATAAGGCCAAAGACAAAATTGAAAAGTCACAAGAGTACAATAAAAATTACTTTGATCAAAAGCGGAAGGAACCGCATAAATATAAAGAAGGCGAATATGTAATGGTAAAAAATTTCGACAGTACCCCGGGTGCGGCCAAGAAGCTCATCCCGCGATACAAAGGACCTTATGAGGTCAGTAGATTGTTAAGAAACGATCGGTACGTTCTCAAGGACGTAGAAAACTTCTAGGTTACGCAAAGACCGTATACTGGAACTTGGGAGGCTTGCAATATGAGGCCCTGGCAGATTGCCGAAGGTCCAAGCCAATTAGATTAAGCTGAAAAAAAAAAAAAAAAATTTTTCCTGTCAAACTGTATGACAATGTCTATGCAATATGTAAAACTGTGATTACACTTACCTGTTATAATTACTAGTCTATAAGAATACAATAAATAATATGTACTTACCTGTAACATGTACAAAAAAAAAAAAACAAAAAAAAAAAAAACATAAGTTGAAGTTCGAGGCCGAACTTCCGTCAGGCTGGCCGAACTGTAAGAATTTAGTGCCAATTAAACCTAAGGGTGGCGCCACCATAGGGGATGACGGTGACGCCACAAAACACGAGTAGACACACTCAGCCACGTAAAGGAGCGTGATCGAGTCCACTTTCAGTTTTTGTCGAAATAAACTCATATATATCGTCATCTGAGTTAAACTTTATTTAAAAATCCATCCGCCTTTCACATCCTTACAAAAAATTCAGCTAAAACGTATCGACGCGATTTTTTTTTGTTCAATATAATTTAAAAATGCTATATTCACTTTATAGAAAATGATTTAATTATTTAAAATATTTTCTTTATTTTTTAATATTGTGTTTTAATAGCGGTATTTTGATTCAAGGGAAATACTAAAACCTCTAACAGTGCTTCGACTCAAGCTGGGACGAGCGTTCAGTGTGTTCCAAACGTAGAATGCGCAAGTCAGGCTGAGGTAAGCATTCAAAAAGTTGAACACACGAAATCTGCGGATCAAGATAAGACTATTGAACAACAACCAAGAGATGAAGATTTTGACACTGATCCTCAACCAGCGGGTGAGTATTTGTTTTTGTACGTGCGACGTTTTTTTTCATTTTTTTTTTTTTATTTATATCAAAATTTTCCTTACTTCACAGGTACTTCGAAACGTAAAACTCAGTCTCTTGTGATCAGCGACGATGAGGATGAAGTTGCGTCAATCTCCACACCATCCGCTGTCCGTCCCACTCCCGCACAAGACACTATGACAAAAAAAATTGCCAAACTGCGTGCGGAGCTGGATTTGACGGAAAGACGCAAAGGGTCTCTTATTGCTGATGGCACCGGACACGAGAAAGCACGTAAGTTGCGGCAAGAAATTGATGGGTGTGAAAAGACGCTCCAGCTCAAGGAAAGACAGAGAGTGTTGTAACGTGGTGGATTTTACGTCCACCACTGACCTACGTCTTTCCCTCCCGATAGGAACGACCTAGGTGTTCTCTATGTTTTAGTGCTGTCCCTAACTTTTTCCCAAGGCAAGCCATTCCTCGTAGTGTTACCGTTGTCTGCTCTAAGTCCTTGTCAGCAGGTGAATTCGACGCGGGACGACGAGGGACAACGAGGGACACCGAGGGACGAGCAGCAACGGGGAGGGTCGTCTGCCAACCTCGTTGAAAGTACCTGTACCTTGGCATCTACTCAGCTTCGCCAGCCAGCCGACCAGGAGAGAGGGCTGCACCTCCCAGCCTTAGCCGCCTCGCCTCCATACACGCCACGCTTATGAGAATCCCTCTCTGGTCGGCCGAAAATCATCGACATTACGTCACCACGCCAAGGTATGGCGAAATCGGCGAGCGCGGCGAAAATACCTCCCCGCAACGAGGGCGACACCGGCTGATAACGGCTATCTCCCGGAAATCGCCATCTTCTGATCCACGCTTGACAACTAACGGTCGTTCGATATCTCGGGCTTTTGCTTGCCTTTTGCGTATCGTTATCTTTACCTTGCCGATTTTTCCGTGCTTTCGTATCTTTATCTTTTGAGTTTCTGTATTTCATCTAGCTTCATTTTCTTTAGTTTGCTTTGCGTTAAGTATAGTTTTGCCTTTAGTTAAGTGCTCTTAGTTAAGTTCCTAGTGCGTAAGGTGTGTGAGCGTGAGTGCAGGTGTGAGTGAGCTGCCGTCCCGTGCCGTCCAGTCCCGTGCCGTGCCGAGAGAATCAGCTGCTGCTGCGAGAGCAAGGTAGGCTTCTGCTTAAGGCCTAGATCACCCGCTCTGTGCTTTTCTTTTCGCCAGTTATTTCTTTCTGAGATTCTGTGTTGATTTAGTATATTCGGTGACACCGGGGTATCTAGGCCTGCCTTTTGGTAGTTTATAATATTGGTGTGAGTAGCTTTGGGTATTTTGCCACCACTTCCTTGCTTCCTTGCCTTGGGGACAACGTACTGTCACCTAAGACACATCGTCTCCGGGTGCCGGTCGTTGCGTGTGTGTGTGTGTGTGTGTGCGAACGAGTGGTTGGAACGACTGTCATCGGCGACGTGCTGCCTGGTAGTGTGGCCGCGTCAGCTGAGCCTGCGACGTGTGTGCATGCTCCCACTCCCTGCCGTCTCGTGCCGTACGCTAAGCCACCCTGCTGGCCTAGCCGCCTAGCTGAGCTGTACTACCCGGCTCGCTAGCATTACTTACAGATATTGCCGTGCCGCGTATCACCCGGCCGACACACGTTGGTCGTACTCGATCGCTCTACCGATCTGAAGTTCGATCCCGCCGGGTGACGATACTTTTTTTTGTTTTTGATTTGCGAGTGTGTGGACTCTGTTTAAGTACCGATATTATTACTTTTTGGTTACCTTTGTTATTTTATATTTCTCTGCCGTATCGATCTTTATTTTTCCTTATTTTGTGATTTGCCGATACGCCGTAGAATACAGCCTAGGTGCGTTAAAATTTACTAAATTGGAGTGTGTCAATTCTTTCGCCCCCACGTTCCCCTCTCCGTCGAACTAGCCGGTCCTCTGCGTTCCGTATTTCCGTGCCGTCTCGTATTATTTTATCTGGCACCGCGGTGTGCCTGGCGCCCAACCTACCGTCTCTGTGAATTATTCCGTTCGCGGAGATAGAATAAAGGCTCGTGTGGGTGCTCTTTGTACGGGATTTATTTAACTGCTGTCTTCCCCCGGTAGGAAAATTGCTCGTTACAGTGTATTCTATGAAGCACAGAAAGCGTAAGAAGCAAAAAATAGATGAGCTATGCTCTAAAAATCCTGATGCGGCGAAATCGTTGGCACCTCGAGTCGGCCCTGGACGTCCACGCTTAGAAGAAGCGCAGCCTGAATTGCTAAAAGCTATAAGTGATCTAGCTATGTTTGGTGCATCTGCTGAGGAACGGCGTCGTTGCGAGATTGTTCGCACTGTCCATACGCTTTCAGAGCTTACTGAGAAACTAAACGAGCTGGGATTCAATATTTCACGAAGTGCCACTTATATTCGGCTGCTGCCTAGACGGCCAAATATACACGAAGCTAAGCGTCACGTAGTGACTGTCCCGGTGAAGCTGCGTCGTCCTGAAGCTGACCAACGTAAAGCACACCAAGATCAACACTTTTCTGTGGCCTCCATAAGGTCGCTGGAAACAGTGGCCTCAATACTCGGCCCTCACTCCGTGACTTTTCTATCTCAAGATGATAAAGCCCGAGTTCCCATAGGACTGACTGCGGCAAATAAGCAAGCACCCTTGCTAATGCACGTTGAATATAAAGTGTCGCTGCCAGATCACGACTTTGTAATTGCTTCAAGGCATAAACTAATTCCGAGCGTGTATGCTTTGTGTGAAGTAAAGCCCAATGAAATGGGACGGACAGAAGCCATCTCATATAGTGGACCAACATACATAGCAATCCGAAGTGGCAAGCACTCTTCTTCAACTGCAACCAGTCATGCTCAAGACTTGGATACTCTCTTAACACTGGATCCTTTTTTCGATTTCATGAAGAACGAAGACAGTGAAGTAAAGCCTGTCCTTATCATTTCGAGCGACGGCGGTCCCGATGAGAACCCGCGATATCGCAAAGTAATCGCACATGCTATACAGCATTTTAAAAAATATGATCTGGACGCAATATTTATCGTGACGAATGCTCCGGGCAGAAGCGCATTCAACAGAGTAGAAAGACGCATGGCTCCACTCAGCCGAGAGCTCACAGGTGTTGTTCTTCCCTACGATTCTTTTGGGACACATCTTGACTCCAGTGGAAAAACAGTAGACGTTGACCTGGAAAAAGCTAATTTCAAAAAAGCAGGAGAAGGTTTGGCTGAAATATGGTCTGCAGTGTGCATTGACGGACATGAAGTAATCGCTAAATACATCGACCCGAATAACGACCCACCCAGCGTTCCAGATCTGCCAGCCGAAGACTGGTACACCGAGCACGTAAGAGAGAGCCAATACTTACTTCAGGTATTTTTAATATTTTTTGTTAGATACTTTAACAAGCGTGAATGCTGCAAATGTATTTTTATCTGTTGAACTGTTTTTAATTATTGTTTTAGGTTGTGAAATGTGATAACCTGAAGTGCTGCAGCCCACGTCGCAGTGCTCTGCATATAATTCTTCATGACCGGTTTCTGCCACCTCCATATCCTATCACTCAGGTTAATGGCCATCCCACAATTCCGGATCCTAAAGAGCATGATGGAAAATCATTTGTTCCCTTCTTAATTCGCCACTGTCTACCAATTCAACCTTCGCACGCCTTCACCAGCATGCCGTATGACCTCTATTGCCCAAGTGTATGTGCCGAGTTGGAAAAAAAATGCTGCAGTGCCTGCGGGATCTACTTTGCATCCATCACAAAAGCTACAGAGCATCGACGTGCGGCTCACAAAACACTAGCTGCGCCAGCGCGCAAAGTCAGGCCCTCACGGATTATTACAAGACGAGCTACTGAGCTTCTGTGCGCAAGTGACAACGGTTTGGAGTGGCTAAATCAGAGCGAAGTTGAAGGTGCCGATGATTTTATCGAAAACAACGTTGATATTCTGGTTCCGATAGTCACTCTTGAGACCGTACACGAGTCTCCATGGGCTGAATTGGAATGAACACTTTTTACTATCGTTTAATTTGATTGTTTCATTTTATCATTTCATTTTATCGTTTAGATTTATCGTTTCAATTTACCGTTCGTTTATGACTGTGATTTTCTTAATACTATTCTTAAATAATAGTCTTCACTAGTCTTCAATAAAAATATTGATTCACACTGTGTTGTTTGAATAATTCATACACCTTTACACTAAAATTACAAATTTTGAAAAATCTCACGTGAGATAAAGGGATGGGGGAGGGGGTCGTGCCAAATCTTACGACATCTCACCAGGGGGGGAGGGGGGGGGGGGGGGGGGGGTCATAATATCGTCAAAAACGCCTCACGTAATTAATGGATGCCCCCTAAGCGAAACAGATCTCTTCGAATACTCTCAAATCAACTCAACTCAACTCAACTCAATTTAATATTCTTCTTCGAAACATAATGTTAAGGTTCTATTGGGATGCGAATAATTTGAGAGTTGTATGAATGTGTAATAGTTGCTTTATTTAGAGCTCTCGTTTTAAGTACAGCACGTGATGCGTCTCCTCGTTGTAAGCGAGTGAGCCAAAGACAAAAGAATAGGAAGGGGAAGGCCCCGCTCGTCGTTAACAAGATAAGACGACGGGATGAGGCGGACACGACCGAAGCCAGCTGAATCCCTATACAATGCGTGAATGTCTTATTTCCAAGACTCCCTCCCATTCATGCATTTATTATTAAATGATTTGTTCATTTCATTAGGTGTACATAGGTTTTTATATATGTAAGTTTGAACGCAACCGCCACACCTCGGAGTGATGACCACGTGGTCAGAGAAACGAGGCGTGGGCGCTGGCGTAGCGATAGAGGAGATAAGCAAGAGAGGCTCCGAGCGATAAGCCTCGTGAATAGCCACGCTGACACTAAAGGTCAGCATAATACTACAAAAGAGTGTAACATCGGCAATCGTATAGATTCAGGTTAGACTTAATAATTACACTTGCATTACATCTAATATTATATCATACCGATTCACTCTCATCTGTAAATATTCACACCAAACATGTAAATACCCTCACAATTACAGTATTCTCAACTGCATCTGACGAGCCTTACTTTCCCGGGTAACATTCTACATGGCTAGCCCACATGCCACATTGAAGCCACATGGCATTAGCATGGCAATAGTATCGGCAGACCATATTAAAGGTCGAGATTCGATAACAATGTAGCGGCAATGTCGCTTCAATATGGGTTTCTGTCATGGCAATAATCCGGCTAACCGACATAGTTTGATAATGTTGAATCGAGGTGGCAACTACGTGGATAGCCGATGTAGCTTTCTAATATCCATCCCATGGCAAGTCGCGACCTGGCGTCTTCCTGGCCGCCACCTCGCGATGCGATATGGTTTTTATGTGGGCCAACCTGGCACTGCCATGTCATGACGTAGACTGGCGACTACCTGGCCGCGACCTCGCGATGCGATATAGTTTTTATGTGGGCCAACCTGGCACTGCCATGTCAAGTCGCGACCTGGCGTCTACCTGGCCGCCACCTCGCGATGCCATATGGCTTTTATGTGGGCCAACCTGGCACTGCCATGTCTTGACGTAAACTGGCGTCTACCTGGCCACGACCTCGCGATGCGATATAGTTTTTATGTGGGCCAACCTGGCACTGCCATGTCAAGTCGCGACCTGGCGTCTACCTGGCCGCCACTTCGCGATGCCATATGGCTTTTATGTGGGCCAACCTGGCACTGCCATGTCTTGACGTAAACTGGCGTCTACCGGGCCGCGACCTCGCGATGCGATATAGTTTTTATGTGGGCCAACCTGGCACTGCCATTCAAGTCGCGACCTGGCGTTTACCTGGCCGCCACCTCGCGACGCTACATGGCTTTTATGTGGGCCAAGCTGGCATTGCCATGTCCTAAAGTAGCCTAGCATTAACCCGGTCCGTACATTGAGTAGCCACCTGCTTAGTACCCTATCATGCCGGTAGATGAACGGCAACGCTCGCAAGTAAAGTAACGCTGGGTTGGCTACACCTACCCGTTGCCAGCCGACCACAAATATATATATCTGAACCTAATATGAGCAAGATATCTCACAACAGTCTTTTGGAATTGAAACTGTGTACTTTAGGTGGAATGGAAACGATAAGTTTTCATTTGCCCAATTCAAACGTACAGAGGAGGGTGGGGCAAGACGGCCCCCCTAAGCGGGTTATTACTCGTTTTGGCTTTCAACCATCCAGTTTACTTTTGTCCTATTTCGAACAAATTCATGGACATTCTGAGGAAATTCTGAAAAAAAATTTGAAGAAAAAAAAATTTGAAGAAAAAAATTTGAAGAAAAAAAAAAAAATTTTTCGACCAAATTTTTGGAGGGGGTCGTCTTGCCCCATCCTCCCCTATTTGATCACATTGAATTGTTACCTGGCAGCTAGTCGGCATCGACATGGCAGCGAGGAAGTGCCGTCATGTCGCTGCCAGGTCGAAACCATAGATAAACTATGCTGTTTAGCCACCTAGCTGCCATCAAGGAATGACATAGTTTGGTCGTCGTTGCCAGGTACTAGCCATGATAAAACCGACTACGGCTGACATGGCGGCCACATTGGTTAGGTGAGTTGGGTACATAGCGGGCATATGGCTGCCACATTGGTTAGGTGGGTTGGCTGCATAGCGGCCGTATGGCTGCCACGTTAAATTGTTACCCGGGTTGTTACCCGAATCCTATAAGCTGCGGAAAATTCGAAGCTTACATATATATGGCTAATTTTGATTCGTTATGCTCACGATCTTAATTTTAAGTAAATAATTGATTTTGGTTATAGGTTTTTTTGTTTTTTTTTTCGTTCCTTGTTCGTGCATCTCATCGCACTCGTGGGGGACCTATGAAGTTTAAGCGGATTTATTTCCTGTAACAGAATTGAAATATTCATTAAGCTGACAGACTTTGACTTGGACATCTTAATTTCAGATCAGTTTATTTCCACTTCGTTTATTATTTCGTTTACTAGTCGTTTGTGATGTTCAAATGAAAGAGGTTTCGTAAATATGTCGGCGATTTGGTTTTTAGAGGATATCCAGTTTATCGTTATGTAGTTTCGGTTGACGCATTCCTTGACATAGTGCTCTCTTACTTCATCATATGTCTTAGTTTATTTCCCCCGCTCGTTTTGGCACTGGCTTCTGCGGCTTTATTGTCGCACCAAAGTTTCATGGGATAAAAACTGTTATTCAGTATCAGTTTTACTGATCTTTCTAATCCCACTAGTTCCTGACTTGCCTCGCTCATTGCTACGTATTTAGCCTGACAAGTTGATAACGCTACGTATGATTGTTTGTGCGTTCTCCATGCTACTGCATCACCGAATAGTTTAATGAGGTATCCACACGTCGTTAAGGAATCCTTACAATCTGCGAAACTTGCATCTGAAAAGGCTTGCAGGTCATCTCATTTTCTCCCATAATTTAAACATAAGTCCTTAGTCCCTTTCAAATACCTGAACACTCGTTTGACCATGTTAAAGTCTTCGGTTGTAGGATTTATTTGGTGTCTACTAAGGACATTCACTGCATATGATATATCAGGGCGAGTTGCACCCGCCAAATATAGTAAGCTCCCTATTGCTTCTCTATATGGTATATTTTCTTTCGTTTCTGTTTTCGTAAGGGTGATCAAGTCGCATGATTCCTCTCGTAATTTTCGCTCGCGATTTCCTACTTGTGCGGTGACCATTGGCGTTCTTTGAGGATACATTTCGTTAAATTTAAATCGTTCTAGGATTTTGTCAATGTAATCTTCTTGGCTCAGAGTAATGATCTTATTTTTCTTGTCTCGCTTTATCGTCATGCCAAGAAATTCTTCTGGTTCACCCAGATTTGTCATTTCGAATTCGTTTTGCAGTTGGGTTATTACTTCCTTTAATCTTTGTGAGTCATTGCTAGCTATTAGCATATCGTCAACATACAGCAGCAATATTAGGAATCGTTTTCTTTCTCTCCAAGTAAATAGACAGGGTTCTACTTCGTTAGTTTGCAGACCAATTTTCAAAGCTACCTTTGTGAATTTGTCGTTCCATCGTTTGGGGCTTATCCGTAGCCCATACAGAGCTCGTTCTAGCTTACAAACTTTCGTTTGTCTTGTTTGTTCTGAATAATGCGCGCCCTCAGGAATTTCCATGTAAATTTCTTCTTCAATCGTGCCATTAAGAAAGGCCGTTTTAACGTCAAGTTGAAAAACTTCTAAATTGTATTTATTTATTATGGCAAGTACGCATCTTACTAGCGGCAGACGGGATACTGGAGCATAAGTTTCGAGCAGGTCATAATTGTTTCTGTCTTTAAAACCTCTAATCACCAGCCGAGCTTTATGTTTTTCGGTTGAGAAGTTCGTGACCCAAGCAATTTAAATTTGAAGTTTCGTCGGGGAAGGTCAAAGAAACACCATTGAATTCAGTTGGCAACGTTTCGGCTGGGCCCAGCCAGCCATCCTCAGGCTATCAAACAATTTTATTTATTTGTAACATGCATCATAAAAATTACAATAATCTAGCAACTAGTGCAGAACAAAAATAGAAACGCTTTTAAACCAATTACAGAAATACGCATACCACAATAGACTATCCTAGCCACACAGATGTTGTTAATCCCATGATGTAGGAGGAAGTGGGGATCACCGGTGTACCGAGATAATGCAGGAGACATAGTCAGGTGTGGCATTGTTCAAACTAGTCGTCAATATTTGGACAAGTCAATAATATAAGTGATTAGGTAATTACCAGCCCTCGGTAAAGGAGACAGCGAGTGATCTAAAGGATATCCGAATAGAAATTTTCTAATTCACTTGTGAATTAGAAAAAGATGGCAAGATCAGTTTCCTTGATACCTGGATTATTAATGACCAAGGCAAAATTATTACTAACTGGTACCACAAAGACACTTGGTCTGGTCGCTATATTACATTTAATTCGCACCACCCGTCTGAATTTAAAAATAGTGTCGCCATAAGTCTGTTTGATAGGTGTTTAGGTTTGTCGGATATCAGATTTAGAAGGACTAACTTGAAAAAGGTGCGTGATACCCTGAGAACCAATGGTTTTCCTGATGATGTGATCTTTTCCCTTCAAACGAAAAGATTACATCATCACTATAATTCGATTGATTGGAGGGGTCCGTTAGAAAAAACCAACAAGATCCTTGGCTCTATCCCTTATGTTGAGGGACTATCACAAAGGATTAAACGCATTCTCCGCAGCGAAGATATACCTGTCACGTACAAAATCTTAAACAGTTCCAACAAAATCTTCACCAGACTCAAATCTGCTACTCCTGCTTGCTCAAAAACAAACACTGTTTATAAGGTTAACTGTAAGGACTGTACCAAATGTTACATCGGCCAATCATCCCAATATTTAAGGAAACGGATATTCAATCATAAATCCGATATTAGATCCCGGGATCCCGATAGGTCTGCCTTGGCATCTCACTCTCTAACTGAAGGCCATCTCTTTGATTTTGATAATGTGGAGATAATTGATAGTGAGGATAATCACTACAAAAGATTGTTGAAAGAGATGATCCATATATCGAAAAATAATACGGTCAACAAAAGAACGGACATCCAGAACCTTAGTCATTTCTATTCGGATATCCTTTAGATCACTCGCTGTCTCCTTTACCGAGGGCTGGTAATTACCTAATCACTTATATTATTGACTTGTCCAAATATTGACGACTAGTTTGAACAATGCCACACCTGACTATGTCTCCTGCATTATCTCGGTACACCGGTGATCCCCACTTCCTCCTACATCATGGGATTAACAACATCTGTGTGGCTAGGATAGTCTATTGTGGTATGCGTATTTCTGTAATTGGTTTAAAAGCGTTTCTATTTTTGTTCTGCACTAGTTGCTAGATTATTGTAATTTTTATGATGCATGTTACAAATAAATAAAATTGTTTGATAGCCCGAGGATGGCTGGCTGGGCCCAGCCGAAACGTTGCCAACTGAATTCAATGGTGTTTCTTTGACCTTCCCCGACGAAACTTCAAATTTATGTTTTTCGTGGCCATTCGTATCTAATTTTCGTTTGAACACCCATTTGGAATCTATTATATTTGCTTTATTTCCATTTTACATTCTCGCTGGTCTATTGACAATCTTCCAAACCTTGTTTTCGTTCATCGAGCTTAGTTCGTTATTTATTGCATTTTTCCACTCGATTCGTTCTTTAGATTGCATTGCTTCTGCATATGAAGTCGGATCTCTATTAATCTGCGCTAAGAGCGCCTGGTATCCCTCAGCTTCTAGGTTTTCCAACCCTTTTTCTACTTCATTACTGATTTCGAAGGTGAACAATGCCTTACTTGTTTCGTCAAGTCTTGGTGATGATTCAGACAAGCTTGAATCGTTTGTTTTGTTGTCACTTCGTTGGGAGTCTTCTTCATGTTTTCCTAGTCTTTTCTCTTCGTTACTAGATAAACTGTTCCTTGGTCTACCCCGTTTTCTTTTTGGTTCTCCCTCCGTTTTTGCGGTTTCGTCATTTCTTTCTTGTAGTTCGCTTTCGAATTCTATAAACCATTTATTTTCATCTATTTCATCGTGAGCATTAGGCCAGTCCTTTATACTGTCTTTCTCATATTTATCGCCGTAAACCAACTTTTCGTTAAACCTAGCATCTCTACTCTCGTAGTATTTTCCTTTCTCCGGTTTCAAGAATTGGTACCCAGACGGGGTATACCCTACTAATATTACTCTTTGTCCTTCATACCTAAACTTGGGTCCTGTTTTTCTCTGAACTTTGATGTATGCCACACATCCAAATCGTTTAATTTGATTCATATCCTAGCTATGATTTGGAGCGAATTTCTTAAGAGGAATTATCATATCGTTTGATTTGTGGGGGGTCCTATTGTAGGCATATACGGCTACACCCAAAACTATGTCCCACATATTCTCCGGAAGCTTGGAGTCATACATATAAGCTCTAACCTTCTTTTGGACTGTCTGGTTAAATCGTTCCGACACACCGTTGTGTTCTGGCGTGTCTGGGCATGAGAACTGTTGCTCAGTTCCTAATCTCTTCAAGACTTCTACTGTATAGCCACCTGTGTATTCAGTGCCTTGATCTGATCGTAAATAGGAAACTTTTGCATCTCGGCCAAGCAGGTTTCGTGCACTTCGTACAAAGGCTTCTAGACAATGCCCGGTTTCACTCTTCGCTCTCATTGGATAAGCCATAGCTAGCCGCGAATAATCGTCAATGAATACAGAGATGAATCTATAGTGTTTTGGATAGGAAGGAGGATTTATAATGCCCATCGTATCTGAGTGGATAATTTGCAATGCTTCTGTGGCTCTTCTTCGTGTTGAGGTAAAGGGTAATTTTCAAATCTTTGCTATCATGCACACTTCACAGTCCAATATTGAATTGTCAAAACCTGTGTCTTGTAATCGTTTGTTTTGAGGGAATTGTTTTTGCAGAGTCTTTAAGTACGCTACTGATGCGTGTCCCATTCGTACATGCCAGAGCATTGCTTTGTTTTTTTTGATGAATTTACTGTAATTTTTGTTGAATGAGTTTTCGTTTTCTGATAATTCTACGATCGGTAGTTCGTCTAGGTCGTCAAACTTTCTATCCCAGATAGTCGTATCGAAGTTTGAGTGCTCGTATGTGATTTTCCTTTCAGGTGTAGCAGTTTTGGACTCATCGTTGTTGTTGAGTTGCTCGTCTTTGTTCAGCTAGTGCTCTTCGTTTTCAACACCTATATCTAAATTCGCATCGTTTTGTTTTTCGTTTGAGTCTACCTTCTTTTCCAATTCCTTATTTGGATATTCGTTTCGTTTCATTTTATCATGGGCTGTTACACTTCGTGTATGATATCTTGGTTGTTCGTCTTTTTCTCCCATCGTTAGATTTACAATGATTCGTTTTGTTTCATCCTTGTTCCTAATGGTTTTCACGTCGTTTTTATTTACCTCAAATTCTATTATCCAGAATGGTTTACTGTAGATTCCTGGGATAAACAACTCGTGGGAAATCGGGTCAAATATGTCGACTTTCTTATTGTCTAAATAAATACCTAAACCTAATTCAGCGAATTTTCTGAGAGATAACAGATTTTCAGAGAGAGACTTTGCACATATTACATTATCTAGCTCAACGAATCTATCGTCGTCGAGGTTTAATTGAACTGATCCTGCTCCCTCCGTTTCTAAGTCTGCTCTAGAATTTTTGTTTGCACATTCAATCTTTTCTCTGTCTGATTGATCAAAGGTTTTGAAAATCATTTTTGAATTCGTTAAGTGTGTGCCGGGCACATAATGCTCATCACATAGAAAATCGCCGAAAGATAAGAAAACTGAAACGTGCAAATAGAATGTTTGAGAATCAAAATAACATTCTGGAAGCTTGTAGAAGGTCGTAGAGGCTTTTCGATGGTGATCGCTACCATCGACGCGCGGCTTAAGGAAAATAAATACTTATTATCCAAAACAATGAAACATGTAATAAGATTAGACTAAAGCTACTTGCGCCGGATACAAGGCAGAGATAGTCCGGGAGCCAGTGAATATTTCGGGAACTTATTTTCGCACGCCGCTACCAAGGTTTTTTCGATTCAATAGATGATGCTGATCAAAAAATCTGATAAACTTTTCATTATATTCCGATGGATTTAGCGTGGGGGGGCGTTTGAAAAAGTGAAAAAAACGTTAATGCGTTGAACTTATTTTCGCAAGGATGCTACTTATTGTACTTATGAAGGCGATCATAAAACCTAGTTAAACGGTAGTCTGGCTGATTTCTAAAGATGGGAACTTCGTCTGGCACGCGAAAAACCGGAAAAAAAAAACTTAGGTGACTTATTTTCGCATTTTTGAAAATTTGTCAGATAGTTGAATGGGTTGTACAATTGTCGAAAACAGCAGTCTGGCTGTCATTCGAGGTCACCTGAGCCTTGCCAGACCGACCGGAAGATGCGTAACCGGGTAGCTTATATGCAATCGTCATATCAACGTGTGCGCCTATACAATGAGTACGGTCTTAATTTTGCACGAATACTTTTTTTTCCAGATGATAGTTTACACTCTAACGTTAATGAAAAAGACAGCCTATCAACTATTTTCAATCATCAAAGCCTCACCAGACTCTAAAATTGCGAGTTCTCGAGCGTTCTAAACGTCATCTCCGACGGTACAGGAATGACTCACGTTCTATTAACAATTTTTTTTTTTTTTTCATAATTGACATCTTGAGAATGAGCATGTGCATTAGGGTGGTCCTTAAAAATTACATTTTTTGCGACGCCCCCTAAAAAGCTTCGTTTCGATGAAAAAACACTGGGAAATTTTTCTTTTTTTTTTTTAAATCCAAAACAACACGTGCCCCGAGACGATCTAAGTTAATTTTTGGGTATAATCTTTTTCGGGAATTTTTCAGGAAAAATACAATTTTATTTAAATAACTCATACGTATTAACTGCTCACAGATGTATAAAAAGCCCAAAAATAAAAGAAAAATTGAAGCATGAGCTTGAATGACGAAGTATATTAAGCTTCTTATAAAGCTTTAAGTTAAAATTCATTACTTAAAATGATAACACTGAAGGTATTTCATTGTTAACTATTTTCATATCTCGATGACTTCCGGTAAGGACACCGTACGAGTTGGTAGGAGAGAAGAAGTAGCAATTGCGAAAGGAATAATACGGTGAAACAAAAGACGGAAGGAGCGTAGGAAAAAGGAAAAAGAGAAGGAAAGTAAGGAAGGAAGGAAAGAGGGCAGGAGAAAAGGGGAGGAAGAAAGAAGTAAGTGGAAAAAGCAAAGAGGAGAAATACTAACCTAGAAAACGTTGAGAATAGGCTGACAAGGCGCAGGCGCGAATGGCTGAGTCAATACTACGAGAGTCAGAAGAGTACGGAATAGCCAGGGACGGGGAAGAGGGGGAAGCAACAGAGGAGTGGGGAACGCCAAGAGGCTCACTGGAGCAGCTGAAGAGGGGAAGACCGACAAAAGCGGAGTCGTGGGCGAGAGAGAAATCCGCATCGGTTGGGTCACTGGAAGGCTTTTTAAGAAAAAGAAAGGTAGTGGAGGTAGAGACGGAGGAGGAAGAAAGGGGCTTTAAGAAAAGCACGAAGATGCTGAGATCGCCAGTAGGGAAGAACGGAAATAGAAGTCAGGAAGAGGCAGTAGGGGGAGGGGTGGAAGGAGAAGGGAAGGGGCGAGAAGAAGAGAGCGACAGTAGGATAGACAACAGGGTAGAAAACGAATGGGTAAAGATAATGATAGAGAAAATGACGGAGGGGAATAAGTCAATGATGGAAGAAATGAGGAAAATGAGAGAAGAAGTAGAGAAGAGGAGAAAGGAAATGAAAGAAGAGATGAGAGAGCTTAGGAAAGAAGTCGGAGAGGTAGAGAGAACGGGGAGGGAGGAAAGAAGAAGGCTAGAGGATAGGATTAGAGAGCTGGAAAAAGAGAAAGAAAGAGGAGCAAAAGAAGAAGTAGAGAAGAGAGAAAGGGAGAGTAGAGAAGCAGAAGAGAGGGTAAGAAAAGTGGTAAAGGAGGCAGAAGAGAAAAGAAAAGAAGAAGAGAGAGATCAGGAAAGTAGGGTGAGAGAACTGGAGGAAGAGTGGGAAAGGAGAGAAAAACAGGAAAGAAGGTGCAATATAATTATAAGAGGGGAAGACGTGAAAACAGAAGAGGAGGCGGAGAAAGCAGCAAGAGGGGTACTAGAAAGCCTAACAGGGGAGAACGTTGAGATGAGGGAGGCGGTATACATTGGAGGGTATAAGAGAACGATTATGGTGAAGTTGGATAGCTGGGAGGAAAAAAGAAAAATAATGAGGGAAAAAGGGAGGCTAAGAGGGAAGAAGATCTATCTAGACGATGATCTAACCAGAAGGGAAAGGGAAGTACAGAGGGAAATTATGGAAAGAGCAAGAGAAGAAAGAGGAAAAGGAAGTAGGACAAAAATAGGGTACAAAAAGCTATGGATAGAAGAGGAGCTGTGGGAGTGGAGTGAAGCCAGAGGGGAATTGGTAGAGGTGATAAGAAGAAGAAGCGAGGGGAGTAGAGGGGGAGGCAGCGGAAGAGGTGGAGGTGGAGGAAGCAGTAGAGGCAGAGGAAGGGGGAGGGAATAGGGGGGTGAAGAAAAGAACGGGGTAAAGTTGCTGTTCTGGAACGTAGCAGGATTGAGAAGAAAAGACGAAGATTTTTGGGACTACGTAAGAAGATTTGACGCGATTGGTCTGACAGAAACTTGGGTAGGAGAGAAGGAGTGGGAAAGTTGGAAGAAAAGGCTTCGGGGGGGGGGGGTGGAGATGGGAATGCCAAGGGGCAAGAAAGACCGAAAAGAAAGGAAGAGCTAAGGGGGGAGTGATAACGGGGATAAGGAGAGAAATGGCGATAGAAGAGGAGAAAGAAGGGGAAGAGGAAGGGTTAGTGGAGAGAGGAATGAGGATAAGAGGGGAGACATGGAGGATAATTACGATATATAATAGAGGGGGAGAAGGAGAAAAGCTAAAAAAGTTAGAAGAAATGATAGGGGAGGAGATATAGGAGGAGAAAATAGTAATAGGGGGAGACTTTAATGCGAGGATAGGAGAAAAGGGGAAGAAAAAGGGAAGGCGTGGAAGAAGAGGGAGAAGGGGGAGAAGTACAGATGTGGGGAGAAAGAGAGAGAGAGGAGTTCAGGAGAAAGACGGAGGAGATCAACTGGAGAGGAGAAGGGATAGAAGAAGAATGGAATGAGCTAACAGAAAAAATAAGAGAACTCACAAAGAAGAGGAAAAAGAAGGCAAGAAGGACAGGGCAGAATGAATGGTGGGATGAAGAATGCAGGAAGATGAAGAAAGCACTACAGAAGGTATGGAGAGAAGTAGGGAAAGGGAAAGACAATGGAGAACAGGGAAGGGAGAGATTCAGGTTAGAAAGAAAAAGGTACAAAGAGCGGTGTAGAGAGAAGAGAGAAGAGTGGAGAGATAGAGAAAACAAAAGAATAGAAGGGATAAGGGAAGAAGGGGAGATGTGGAAATACATAAATAGAGAAAGGAAGAAAAGGATAGGAATAAGTGATAAAATAAAAATGGAGCAATGGACAGAACACTTCAGAGAACTCCTAGGGGGAAAGGACACAAGACCGAAAGAGATGGAAGGGGGGAAGAAGAGTAACGGAAAAGGGGAAAGGGAGGGAGAAAAGGTAGAGGAGAACGAAGAGGAAGAAAAGAGAATAAAAGAAGAGGTCAGGGTAAGAGCAGGGAAATTAAACGTCGGGAAAGCAGAAGGGGGGGACGGGATAAAGAACGAAGCATGGCGAGCAGGGGGAAAAGGGGTAGTAGACAGGCTGGGAGAGATAATATGGAAAACCTGGAAAGGGGAGGGATACGTTGAGGAATGGAGAGAGGGATTAGTGGTGCCAGTGTTTAAGAAAGGAAGAACAGACGATGTGAAAAACTACAGGGGAGTGACCCTGACGCAGTCGGCATATAAGATCTATGCAGCGATAGTAAACGACAGGATAATAAAGGAGTTAGACGAAAAAGGAGGTTTAGATGAAACAAAGGCAGGCTTTAGGGAAGGTAGAGGAGGGATGGATAACTTATATATCATAAAGCATATAGTGGGCAAGAGGATAAAAGAACGAAAAGGGAAGGTATACCTAGTGTTTGTAGATTTGAAGGCAGCGTTTGATAGGATGGATAGGGAAATATTGTGGAAGGCAATGGGAAATAGAGGGATAAGCGAAGGGATGATAGAAAGAGTAAAAGAGATGTATAAGGAAACGAGATGTAGAGTAAGAATTGGGAAGGAAAAGTCAAAAGAGTTCTGGGTGGACAAGGGAGTGAGGCAAGGGTGCCCCCTGAGCCCTACGCTTTTCAATATATACATGGCAGACTTGGAAGAGACGATGAGAAAAGGGCAGGACGGAGGAGTACTAATAGGAAAGGAAAGAATATGGACGTTGAGTTATGCAGACGATGTGGTGTTGATGGCGGAGGATGAGAAGGGGATAAAGGAGATGATTAGAAGGGCGGAGAAATATTTCAATAGGAAAAAACTAGAAGTGAGTAAAGAAAAAACAAAGATTATGGTATGCAGTGAAGCAGGGGGAAGAAGGAAAAAGAAGAAATGGCAATGGAGGGAAGGAAATCTGGAAGAGGTGGATGAAATAAAATATCTAGGGTACGTGATGACTAGGACAAATAGTGAAAAACAACATCTGAAGGACAGACTAGGAAAAGCGAGGAAGGTAATGGGAGCATTATGGGGAATAGGAGAAAGGAAGTTAGAAGGGGATATTAAGTGGAGAATCAAGGCATTCGAAGCGGTAGTAAAAGGGATAATATTATATGGGGCAGAAATTTGGGGATGGGAAGAGAGAGAAGAACTAGAGAGACTGCAAGAGAGGTACTTGAAATGGACACTGGGAGTAGATGCAACGACACCGGGATACGTTATAAGAGAAGAACTAAAAAGAGATAAAATTAGAATAGATGCAGGGAAGAGAGCGATGAGGTATGAGGAAAAGGCAAGAGGGGAAGTGAAGAAGAAATGGGTAAGAGAGTGTTGGGAGGAAAGAAGGAAAATGGAAAGAAAAGGTGAAGAGGATAGATGGGGGGTTGAAAGGAAGAGGTACCTATGGAGATGTGGTATAGGGGTCGAAGAGTTAGAAAGAAGAAGAGAAGAGGAAGGAGCAATGGCGAACAGTGTGGCAGAAAGAGACAGGGAAGTTCAAGAGCAAGAGAGGATGGACAAGATATGGAAATCAAGAAGTGTACCGAGATATAAAGAGATAAGGGAAATAGGGATACCAAAATACTTAGGAAGAAATAAAAGGAGCAAAAGGGAAGAAGGAAAGATAATGGCCAGGCTGAGATGTGGTAACGAAGAAAGAGGTAGGAAATTCTGGCTGAAAGAAGAGAAAATAATGTGTAGAATGTGTAGAGAGGAGAGAGAGACGATAGAGCATTTGACAAGCACGTGTAGGTTTATGGAGGGGCTAGAAGGGAAGGTAGAAGAGATCCTTAGGGATGAAAGAATAGGAATTATATGGGGGAAGGAACTGAAAGAGAGAAGAGAGAAAAGAGAAAGAGAAGAGAGAGAAGAATGGGAGGAATAAGTGATAGGAAGAAAGTAGTAGGAGAGATCAAAAGGGGGGGGAGGCAGTAGGTAAGACAGAAAGCGCAAAATAGGATAAAGTGAGACATCTATCAGTGCTTAGAGGTAGTAATTAAATTGAATCGGTAAATGGGTAATAGGTAAGGCAGAGTCAGGGAAGGCAGCGGGAGAGAAGAGGAGAGGGGGACAAGGAGGAAGGTACAAGAGAACGGAATACATCAGACGAGTAGAACACGGCAAAGTTAACAGTCGCAAGCTAGTACGGGTATAAGAGGTGAAAATGGCAAGCGGAAAAGTAACACCGGGAGAAGAGTGGTTGGAACTAAAGGAAGAGCTGAAAGGTATCGCGAGAGATTTGAGGGAGACGCTGGAAGAAATTAAGAAGGAAAGAAGGGAAGAAAAGGAAGTAAGAGGAACGGGAAAGGACATAGAGGGGAAGAAGGCGAGTGAAGAGGAGGAAAAAGAAAGGAAGGAAAGAAAAAGGGAAGAGCTGATAGAAAGTGAAGTGAAGGAAGGAAAAAAAAGGAACGTAGTGATTAAAGGGATAAAGAAAAAGAAAAATTGGGAAGAAGAAGTCAAAAGGAGAATAAAGGAAGCAGGTGGGAACAGCGTAAGGATTGAGAAGATGTGGGAGTGTGGGACAACAGAAGATGACAAGGAAAGAGGAGTGGTGGTAGTGAAACTTAGCAAAGTGGAAGATAAAGAAAAGGTGATGAGAGGGAAGGACAAAGTGGAAGAGAAAGAAAAAATAAAAATATGGGAGGACCAAACAAGAAGAGAAAGAGAGATAAGGTGGAGAATAAAGGTGAAAGAGGCAGAAGAAAGGAGAAAAGGAGCGAGAACGGAAAGAGAAGGGGAAAAGTTGAAGATAGATGGAGTCTGGTGGATTTGGAAGGAGGAAGAAGAAGAATGGAGAAGAGAATTAGAATTAGAATTAGAATTAGAATTTATTTAAATGCCTATGACAATGTTAGGCAACTGCAATACAATATATGCGTATACAAAGTGAAAGCGTAAATACAGAAAGCAACTAAAACTAGACTTACAGACTAAAGATAGAAGCTAGAAAAGAAAGTAAAGTAAAGAGACGAGCAAGCAGACAGTGAAAGAGACAGAGAATACTAGAGACAACGGCAGACACGAAAGGGCCAGCTACAAACGCTGATCCTCAGTAGCGAGCAGGTGCTGAAACAGGCCACGCTTAAAAGCCGAGAGCGTACGGGCCACCTTGAGATCGGCAGGGAGGGCATCCCACTGGCGGATGGCCACAGCAGAGAACGAATTTGCCAACGCCTCAGTACGCGGTCGCGGCGGCAGAAAGTCACCGCGGGGAATCCTAGCCGAGCCGACGGCCGCAGCACTGCGCTCAATGAATAGCTCGCGGAGGTAGGCCGGACGGCCGGAACGGATAGTAACGAAAAAGACCGAGAGCATAAAGTAAAGACGCCTATCACTAACCGTGAGCCAACCCAGCCGCCGACGATAAGGGGAGATATGCTCATCCCTTGCGACACCCCACACGAAACGCACGCAGTTGTTTAGGAGACGCTGCAGCTTGGTGTTAAGCACCCCCGAAAGGTCAAGATAGACTACGCAACAATAGTCAAACAGCGGGAAGAGCAGTGTGACCACGAGCCGCCGACGAAGGTCATGCGAGAGAAGGCGCTGAGACGCCGCAAGTTGCCGAAGACTGCCATGCAGACGGCCGGAGATTGACGCCACCTGAGCCGACCAGGAGAGCTTGCTATCCAAGACCAGCCCGAGATTGCGAACGGTCGAAGAGTAAGACACAGGAGTGCCATCAAGGAGAAGCGGCGGGAGCGAAGCGAAGTCAAGCAGAGAGATGTAAGCCGAGCTGCCAAGGATGCAGACGTGGGTCTTAGCAACATTAAGCTTAATAAGAGAAGCGGTCGCCCAGGAGAGGACAGCACCGGCATCCTGGTTTAACCTCTCAAGGCAGTCCGAGAGGTCCCCCGGCGCACACTGGCGATAAATCTGCAGGTCATCGGCATAGACTAGGTGGCTCGAGTGACGCAGGACCCCGGAGATATCATTGATAAACATTGAAAAGAGGAGAGGCCCAAGAACCGAGCCTTGGGGAACCCCTAGATCAAGCGGAGCCCACGAGGATAAAGACCCGTCACGACCAGGCACCGCCTGGACTCTATCCTGAAGGTAGGAGGCCACCCACCGGAGCGCATGCTGCGACAGACCAAGCGCAAGCAGCTTCGCCAGCAAGATGGAATGCGGAATGGTATCAAACGCTTTGCTGAAGTCAAAAAGCACCAAGACGGTAAGCTTGCGACCGTCGATACCCTTACGTACATCCTCAGTGAGGCGCAGGAGAGCAGACTGCGTATTGAAACCCGTACGAAAGCCAGACTGCCTTGGATCGAGCTTCGAAGAGTCCTCCAGATAGCTAGACAGCTGCACAAGAACGACGCGCTCGAGAATTTTAGAGAGCAAGCAAAGATTAGAGATAGGCCGAACTTGCTGTAGAGACGTCGGCGACTTAACTTTAGGCAGCGGCTGCACGCGGGCACGCTTCCAGCGATCCGGGAAGGTGGCAGAGCAGAGCGAGTGGTTGAGGAGAGCCAGCAGAAACGGAAAGATTACCGAAAGGGCGTCACAAACATTGCGGAGACGGATACCATCCACACCGGAGGACTGCGAGGTGAAGTGCTTGATAGCGTTCGTAAGAGCAGCCGGAGAGATGTCACTAAAATAAAACAGCGAATCACTATAGACAGGAGGAGGCAGACTAGACAAGAACTCCCGAACCTCGGAGGCAGACGAAGGACGCTGGGACACTGCAGCAAAGTGCCGATTCAGATCCTCAACCGAAAAATCCCCGCAATCAGTAGAAGGCGTGGATGCGATGCCGAGTGATCTGAGCTCTCTCCAGAGTGCACGCGCATCAGTTAGGCCCGCAAGGCGGCTAGCGTAGAATTCCGAACGCCGAACAGAAATACGCCGATGGAGGTCATCCCGTGCTTCGCGATAGCGGTGCAGCAGGGCCACGGAGCGGCTACGCTTGTAAGCGCGATAGAGCGCATCCCTGGCTCGTAGCTCAGCATGCAGAGCAGGGGTAACCCAGGGCGCAACCTTGCTCCGACGACTGCGAGTCACCACAGGTGCATGCACATCAAGAGCCGCGATCAGGTTGCCTTTGAGACAGATGACGAGCTCATTAACACCAGGAGCAGTTGGTAGCGCAAAAGCGGTCCAGCCAGCATCCGACAGGCCACGCAAATACTCATCAGCAACGAAGTTCACATACGATCGCGACCTGGTAACAGTAACAGCCGCAGGCGCGTGAAGGAGCAGCTTCACGGAGATAAGGTCGTGTCCGGCAATAAACGGGGTATCCGACTGCGAGAAAGAGTGCAAGGCCGCAGGGTCACTCAGCAGACAGAGATCTAAGAACGTTTCAGAGGTCGCAGTGTGACAAGTAGGAGCGAACGGGACGCAAAACAAGGCGTGAGCGGAGCAGAAGTTACGGACATCGTCAGCATCATAGGTGGTCGCGAGCAGGTTAGCATTGAAGTCACCGAGAATCGCCACGAATGAATAATTCGCACAGTGCAGATCGAATGCACGCTCAAAGCACGAAAGGTTAGCGGCCTTGGGCGGACGGTAGACAACCGCAACAAGGAGGGCCGGCGCGTCGCGAGGCTTGATTTCCGCTATGAGAAACTCCGGGCTACAGGTATATTGCGAAGGCGAACAGGCAAGCACTCTTACATGAAGGGCCTCGTGGACGTAAAGAGCAACACCACCACCTACTTTCCCGGGGCGGTCATTACGATGGAGTGTATAGCCGGGCAGGTTGACTGAAGCATCAGTAATCAGCGGGTGAAGCCAGGTCTCACTGACCGCGAGGATATGAACGTCAGGAGGTGAGAAGCGAAAGCGCAGGAGGTCAATGTGACCCCTGATAGAGTTCGCATTGACATGTGAGAGGCAGAGATGACGAGGTATAACGGATGCGGCAGGCGGAACAGAGGAAGCAGGAGAAGACTGGGCGGTAGGAGCAGCGAGTCAATCAGAGCGGAGCGCGGAGAAGTCACTCTCAGAGCGAATCCTCACAACCGGAGAGCCATCCGTCTTCCTGGCGCAAACCAGGCCATCGCGATGCCAGACATACTTGTAACCCTTACTTTTCGCCTCCGCCCTAACTGCTACCAGCAGCTTGTACAGACCGGAGGGAACGGCCTCGTTGATATTGATAGTGAACGGCAATCCAGTAGGCGGTGCAGCAAGATCCGTAGTATGCAAGAGGCCCTTTGCTTTCTTCGCAGCGATCAGTCGCGAAGAAATATCCCGAGAGCGCAGCGTGGCAATAATTGGGACAGGCGTGTCCTTGCGGGCCTTAGCTCGAGGAATTAAAAAACGCACCGCGACGATGTCACCCACAGCCAGGGGACAACCGACAGCGCTCGCGACCGCGCAGACAGTGTCGGGCGAGGGCCCAGCCACAGGGCATGGAACCCCAGAGAGTATGACATCAGCCTGACTCACAATTGCCGCAGTTCGTCTAAGCTCAGTCCGCTCAGCCGCTTGAGCAGCGCGCAGGGCATCCAGGTCGGAACGCAAAGTTTCAAGGTCCGAGCGCAAATCACGGTTCTGCTGTTCAAGTTCTACAATCCGGCTGGTATTGGAGTCAATCTGAAGCTGCATGTTCGGTAAACCTTCTAACTTAAGGACTAGGTCATCAAACCGAGCATTAAGAAGCCGCAACACATCGCCAGGTGTGACAGCGTCAGTCGAGTCGCGAGCATCCGGCCGCAGCGAAGATAGCGGATTAGAGATCAGCGTTGCAGGGGGACACGACGGCGCAAGGAGTGCCGAGCGTGACACAGACGGCTGAGAAGCGGAAGGCAAGGCAGGAGCCTCACCCTGAGACAAGTATTGAAGGGAAGTGCCCGGACAACAGCACGTCGAGCCACCAGCTAAGTTCTTCCTTTTGGAGCAGCCAGGGTGGAAGAAGGATCGGCAGGCAGCACAGTAGACCGCATCGAGCGCAACAGGGTTGTTACAGCGAGAGCATTTCCGCGTAGACTGCTGAGACGACGACATCGTGCCAGGCGGAGAGAAGGTAAGAATGAAAACGTGTGTTACCGATCGTGGTCCGCGACCCAAGCAGAGAGATGGCGTTGTACGGAGGAGACCGTTGTTACCGGCCGTGACTCAAGGCATCTTCAGCAATCAGGCAGAGACAGCATGACGTAGCGCAGGCGGCAGAGAGGCCCCAGGCCGACACGCGCAGGCGCAGAAGATCGAGCCGTCAATAGCAACTCGCCTTTGAGGTTAGGATACCACTGCAAGGCCTCAGGAAAATCCAGAAAAGACAGAAGGAGAGAGCAGGAGAAGCCAGGCAAACAAGCCAGGAAGCTGGCTTGCATGAAGTAGCGTGCAAGAGAGACTGGAAAGAGAAGCCCGAAGGCAGAGAGCAGTAGTAAAAGGCCAGATAAAGAAGAGCGGATGAAGATAGCGTGCAGTTGTACTCACGTAGAAGGAGAGAGAGGACGAGGAAGAGACTGGGAAGAAGAGAAGAAAAAGGCAGAAGAAAGAAGAGGGAGAGTAAGGAGGAGGGAAGAATGGGGGAAGAAACTGCTAGAGGCTCTGAAAGAAATAGAGATTATAAATAGTGAGGAGAAAGAGGAAGAAAAAGAAGGGGAAAGGAAGTAAAATATAGTGTAAGGGGAAGAGGAAGAGTGGGGACATAAGAAGTGAGGAGAGTTAGGGAAGAGAGAGAAGGATGTAAGTTAGGGTGATTCAAAAAAAAAAAATTTTTTCTTTTTTCTTTCAAATAAGCTCAAAAGTTTCGTTTTGATGCCAAAATACGCCTGTCAAAATTTGAGCTCTTAATAATAATATTAAGAGTGTCCTCATCGCACTTTTCTATTTTCCATAAGAATAACACAGGAAAAATCATTTTTGCTTATTCTGATTTTTGTACGCTACAAAGGACTGCTCAAACAGTAAATCGCTATACATATTCTTGTAGAGAATTGAACGCTCTACAAAAAAGGTCTCCTGGTCTTTTTCGATAAATCTAACCGTTTCAAAGTTAGTTTCTCCAAAATCGCTGAAGAAATTTCAAAACGGTTAGATTTATCGAAAAAGACCAGGAGACCTTTTTTGTAGAGCGTTCAATTCTCTACAAGAATATGTATAGCGATTTACTGTTTGAGCAGTCCTTTGTAGCGTACAAAAATCAGAATAAGCAAAAATGATTTTTCCTGTGTTATTCTTATGGAAAATAGAAAAGTGCGATGAAGACACTCTTAATATTATTATTGAGAGCTCAAATTTTGACAGGCGTATTTTGGCATCAAAACGAAACTTTTGAGCCTGTTTGAAAGAAAAAATAAATTTTTTTTTTTTTTGAATCACCCTAATGTAGGTGTAGGTAAACAGAAAAATTACACGCAAGACGAATGTAGGGAATAACAAGGCAGTAGAATAGCAGGACAATAACAAGTCAACAGATAGGTTAGAGCTGCAGGAGGTAAACAGGGATCGGAGAAGTAGGAGCAGGAGGCGATCAGGAAGGGGGAATAGGGGAGAGGGGTGAGGGACGAAGTAGGTTAGGTTAGAATAATTAGAAATAAGATAAGAAATCAACACTTAGAATAAGATGAAGTAAATATGAAAAAGAGATGTACGTAACTATGTAACGCCAAGGTGGCAAACATATTGAATGAATAAACTTACTAATACTATTTTCATATCTCGAAAAAATAATTATTTCAAATTTAATATGATACTTTCAGAGAAAAAATGATTATACCCAAAATTTAACTTAGATCGTCTCGGGGCACGTGTTGTTTTGAATTTGAAAAAAAAAAAAAAAATTTCCCAGTGTTTTTTCATCAAAACGAAGCTTTTTAGGGGGCGTCGCAAAAAATTTAATTTTTAAGGACCACCCTAATGTGCATGTATTCTCACGCAAGCAATGCCATGTAGCATATTTTTATACCGTAAAATGAAAAAATTAGGTCATTATAGCATCATATTGTTTAGAACGGATGATTTCTTTTATTGATAATTTTCGTCTCGAAATACTTGAAAGTTTACGAAATATCAATAGAAAATATAATAACAAACACACAAAATAAAAGAATTGAATACATTTCGACATCATCTTCATCATAATCTTCTGCAATGAAAAGGTTTTTATAAATTTTCGGTCGAAACTTATCAACATGAATGAAATTCAAAATCGAACTGCTTACCTCTACGGAGCAGCTGCTACCCAATACATGATTCTAACACAAGCGAGGAACCTAAGTCCCTACACATCTACAATTTTCATTGACGTCTCCGACCCAGGTAGTTGCCTGAGGCTGTGAAGAATGTATATAAACATGTCGATGCCAAACAAAACCGAGGTACTTTGTGAACAAAATAGAACGCCAGAATATTCGGTTATAATAAATTTGGTTGTAATAAAATCTGCGAATCAAAGTATGATTACTCATTTACACTGGTACACCACGATAGCCATACTGCTTTTTTGATAATTGTACAAGCCATTCAACCATCTGAGAAATTTAAAAAAATTCTAGAACAAGTTCTATAAATTTTGTTTTCACGATTTTCAAATATCTGCCAGACTGATTTCCCACCTCCGGAAATCAGCCAGACTGTTTTTTTACTGAGTATTATCATGATGCTAACTAGTGCAAAAAGTTTCATCTATGCGAAAATAAGTTCTATAAGTTTACTTTTTTAACGATTTTCGCGTATCTGCCAGACGCATTTTCCACTTCCGAAAACCAGCCAGACTGTTTTTTCACTGAGTGTTATTATGATGCGAACTAGTACAACGAGTTTCATCTATGCGAAAATAAATTCTATAATTTTACTTTTTTCACGATTTTCAAATATCTGCCAGACTGACTTTCCAACTTCGGAAACCAGCCAGACTGCTGTTTTCACGGAGTTTTAGGGTAATACTAATTAATAGAACAAGTTTCATCCGTGCGAAAATAAGTAACATGAGTTTGTATTTTTGACTCATCGATTCCATCGGAAATCAATAGCCAGACTGTCGATTCCTTGAAAAGCATCATCAATTGACCCGAAACTACTATAAATAGAGCTTGCGAAAATAAGTTCCAAAAAAAGTTCACTGGCTCCCGGACTAGAAGAATGAAAAGGAAACGAAAGAAGGAGACAGGGAGAAGCAGAAAGAAAGAGAAAGAGTAAAAGAAGAGGAAGCAAAAAATGGAGAAGAAAGAACATAGTGGTGAAAGGCATAAAAGAGGAGAAGGAGTGGAAGGAGGAAGTGTGGAAAATTCTACAGGAGATAACTGGGAAGAAAGAAGAGACGGAGAAGGAGTGGCGGTACGCAGGAGAAGAAGGAAGCAGAGGAGGCGGGATGATAGTGGTGAGAATGAAAAGCGAAGAAGAGAAAGAAATGGTAATGCAGAGGAAAGAAGCAACGGAGAGGAAAAAAGGCATAAAGATCGAGGACGACTTCACCCCGAAAGAGAGAGAGATAAGGTGGAGAGTAAGAGAGAGGGAAGCAAGAGAGAGGAGCAAAGGGGCCAGAACGGAGCGGGATGAGGGGAGATTAAGAGTCAATGGAGTGTGGTGGAGGTGGGACAAAGAAGGAAAGAAGTGGGTCGACGAAGAAGAAGAGAAGAAGGAAGAAGAAGAAGAGAAGGACAGGAAGAAGAAAGAGTTAAGGGAAAAAGTGATAGAACTAACGTGCGAGCTAGTGAGGATGGGGGGGAAATAGAGGCAGTAGAGAGGGGGAAGGGGAACAAAGGGGGGGGGGGCAAGGAAGGAGAAGGCAGGGAGGTAAACAAGACAGGAAAGTAGGGAAGGAAGAGGAAGGGGGATAGGGGACAGAAAGAACTACAGAGAGGCAAGAAAGGGATAGAAACATTAGACAGAGCAGAGAGGTAGAAAGGGAAACAGGAGAAAACACCACACAAAAGAACAGGGAAGCCAGGCAAAACAAACAGCTCAGTAGACACACCAAACAGAAAGAACAATAGAGAAAGGACAAATAGAGAAAAGGCAAAAAGGGAAGGGATAGAAAGGAAAGAGAATAGACTAAGATAGATGTAAGTACAATGCAAAGACGTTGGGACAAGCTTTGATAAATAAATAACTTTAGGAAAGAAAGAGATTAGAATAAGCTAGATGTAAGAATAAAATTGTAACGCCGACAGGCATATAATTGATCAATAAATACTACTACTACTACTATAACATATCACTAACTTCGTTTTGAACGTTTGGCGAAAAATATATTGATATTTTACTAACGAGAAGTGATATGGGTAACGTAAACTTATAGCTATACAGAAAGGAGAAACAAAAACAACAAAAAAATCAATAATAATGAATTTATAAATGTTGCTGTTTCCAGGTGAAGGATAAGTCGAGGTTATATGACGGAAAATTACAGCCTATTCAATCGCATAAAGAGAACTGATTAATAGCATCGCACATACTAGGGGAGGGCGGGGCAAAAAGGGGGTTACTTGAGAAAGTATTCAGTTTTGGGGGGTTTAAATATGCTGAATTTTCTTTTTTTTAATTGTATCCAAAGAAAATATAATGAATTTTCAGTTGCCGTTAAAAAATAAATTTAATTTTTAAAATTTTTAAATTTAATCTCAAATTTGGATATATATCGGATTTTTCTTGTGAAATTAACTATTAATGGATGAAATAAGTACATTCTGTACTTGAGTGACTCGTGAAAAATAAGAAAAAAAAAGAAAGAAAAGTATATACATATATTTTCGAAATCTATTTTATTAAATAAAATAACGTGAAATGATGTTAAAAACTATTTTTGACCATTTGAGAGACATTTGAAGGAAAAAAATTATTTCAACCAGATTTTTTGGGTACCCCATTTTACCCTCCTAACCGGTCTTGCCCCGCCCTCCCCTATATGTATCTTTTATCTTTAGTTTCTATAGTGACTTGAAGTTCACTGCGAGCTCATTAAACATAATTACAATAAGTATTCTTTTACTAATATTATATATTTACCTATAACATTAACATATTGTAAGACATAATCTGAGGAATAATCGTTAGATTTAGTCTAGACATTAAACTACTTTTCAGTGTTATGCTATATTTTATCTCAAATTCAGCAGATATTGTGATAGATAATAGTTCATTTTGTATCATCCAACACATTCAATATACATGAATATAATGTGCATTTTCTTAATAAATATTGCAGCGAGTACACTGAAAAAAAAAATTTATACTTGAAAAATCAATAAATTACTTGTAAAAGTGGGAAGCATAATTTTTCTCAAATATGATGCTATTCACTTTCGGTAGCTGATTCGAATATTGCATCACAGTAAAAGTTTTCCGACTGAAATACGGATGTACTATTCACTTGGCGTGTAACATATATTTATTTGAAATGAATAAACTTTCTCTCTTAGTGTACCAATCAATCGTTCCATTACACGACCCTTTTATTTGAAATGCGTCTAATTGCACATGGTTTTCGTTTATATGTACGGGGTGAATCTTCTCCGCGGTGGAATGAGGAAAGGGGCCTCATATGGCAGCGTATGTGTGCATTAGAGCCCAG
The DNA here is from genome assembly GCA_944452935.1 of Rhogogaster chlorosoma. Taxonomy (NCBI): domain Eukaryota; kingdom Metazoa; phylum Arthropoda; class Insecta; order Hymenoptera; family Tenthredinidae; genus Rhogogaster; species Rhogogaster chlorosoma. Next base: position 10,849,127 of record OX101800.1, on the reverse strand, counting down.
CAAACGGTGACCTCCTTAGTATGTCACATTGGAGTTCTATTCAAAAAACTTTGTGATATCACATTGCTATGTACTGGTTATATTAATGATCTCTTAATTGTGAATGTATCACGTATATATGCACCACCATGTACCAGGGATGTTTCAAGGAGAGAGCAATGTTACATGTTAAACTAACGGACTGCGGTATCGTACCTTCTACATCTTAAAGAGACAGCTTTATCACATCACAATGCCTCATACAAGTAACATCGTAGGTGTGAATGTATCCAGTATGTAACACTCGTCATGTACCAGAGACGTTTCAAGTACAGAACAATGTTACATGGTAAATTAACAGACTGCGGTATCGTGCCTTCTACATCTCAAGGAGACAGCGCTATCACATCACAATGTCACATTCAAATAACATTGCAGGTGTAAATGTATCTGGTATGTAACCGCTCGGTTGTGTGCATGTCTTCAACCGAACGTTTCGCGGCAATAGTTATAGTGTTAAGTGAAAAGCGGGAGACACACACACAACCGAGCGGTAATCACACCGACAAATAGCCGTTCATAAATTGAGCTTCATTGGCCGGAATTAAAATAATTATAACGGAAAATCTATGCATTACAGAAAAAATCGGCTGAGGAAATTTCGATCTCATTTTTCATCAAGATTTACCCTGTAAAATGATCGTCGCGAGTTCTGTTACACCCTGTATACATATATTATAACGTGGCAGATTAGCTGCCGCGTCATGACCATCGTCTCTTCTCCCGGCGCAAGCGACCCTCGCGTTAAAAATTAATACCGTATCGAAGCAAGAAGTACCGAAGCTCAAGTTCCCAAGGTCCCGATTGTAACCTATAACCCTGTATATTAATTCCTATCCTGTTCCTATGTCTCTTATGTAATCCCATCGTGACTCTACCGCCGAGGGAGATCATCTCTTCTTAAGAACACGACTGGCAGGTAACCTGGAAGTCTCAGAGTCAGTAGCGAGGCAGCAGAGAACGTCGTATCCAGAGATATGCCTGGAAGAGCGCTGCAAAACTGTCTCCCCTGTCGCCCTCCTCTCCTACATCACTCACCGGCCTCGTCCACCGGTTATATGCAGAAATTCCGCCTTCCAGGATATCGAAAACGTCAGCCCGCCACCTTACGTCATCCTCGCGAAAGCTCTGAGAACCAACGGGCCCTGCCAGGCCGCGACGCGGAAGAAAGAACACCCACAGCGTCATTTGAAAAGGACCAATAATGATGTCTTCGCGAAAACCTCACCCCTCTTGTTGATTCCCTTAACGACGGGCGCAAGCCCGCCACTTCTTGCTTGGATAGCGTGCTATTAAGAGCCTCGTTCTTGAAAAACCTTTTAATTTGATTTTATTTGCAAACTCCGAAGTTTTAACGCCCTAACTTCCCATTTTTAACTTCCGTTTGTGTTGTGTACCCGAGTACGTCAAAAGGTAGGCTTTCGCCCATATATTGATTGATTTGATCGATTTCTTGTTGTATTGTGTGATTACGTAGTTGGGTCAGGCCTCAACGAGGGTGACGCCATTCGCATAATATTGGGATTTTCGTGTTTTAGCTTTATTATATCGGGTTAATTGTTTGGTATTATTCATTTTGTGTCCCCTATTGATGTTATGGTAACGAGTGAATCGATTTTTCGCGAATATTAGCTTCTAAAATAATTATTTCATTGATAGCGTCCTTTTTCCCTTGGTGATTTTTCGTCCCTGATTTATTGGATTTATCGGTCTAAATCGTCCTGGGGAAACCCACACTAATCCTCCCCCTGTTCATTTAATTTGTAGACGTTGATTATGAGATAAAAACCCCCCGTTAATTCCTTAATAATTTTCCCTTCGGTTCAATCGAAAACCGAAGCCACGCTTCCTTGTCCTCAATTCCGCCATAATTTCCAGAAAGATCGATCCTCTCAAAATTAATTAAATTTTCCTTTAATTATTATAAAGCCTAGGAAGTTGATTTTAAGAGTCAGATTGTATAAATTATCTTAAATTAGTGGGGAACTTGAGCTGGTTTATTTTCCGTCGTATATTTATTATTTTATCAAACCTTTATAACTCGCCATTTGTTTAATTAGTTAGTGTTACATAGTTGTATGTTGTGTTTCTTCTTCAAATATTCGGGAATGTTCGGGTGAATTCGGATCGAGTCGGTTGTTCGCATCTTCCACGCTTTGCACTTTCTTTAGAAAGTCCTACATTATCGATCTAGCCCTCATTAATTTGTTAGAGTCCCGTAAAAATTGATTCCGGATCCTTCCGCATTCCCCGACGTTATCGACCTGACGTCACACTGTAATATCACGTCATTCTTTCCTACCTTATCCTAAGATATTTGTGTTGTTTTATTTGGGTTATCTGTCCTGTGTTACCATATGACCTACTGTTTCTTTTGTGACCTACATACCTGCTAGTCTATCAGCTGTTTCCATTGTAGTGTGTTCCTCGGTTTAAGGCCTTCTGCCTACCGATTATTTTTTTTTTTTTTTGTCGAGCCTTATTTATGGTCTTAACTCTTGTTAAGTGATTATTCGGTTGTATTAATTATTCGTAACGATATTTCCCTAAACTGAACGGGAAATACCGTATTGTTTTATTTCAAAAATATATTGGTTTCTTTGTTGAAATTCCATAAACCATAAATTGTTCGCTTCGCCCTAATTATTTCGCCCCCATGTTCCCCTCACCCTGAGCTAACGCGGAACTTGTGTGTTTTCGGGATCTAGTTTAATTTTTATTGATTTCGGTTTTGATTATATTAATCCTTTGAATTATTTTTGCCTTTTTGCTTTTGGTCATTGAGTTATCGCGGTACTATTAGGTACCTGGCGCCCAACACTTCAGTTTTCTCGCGAATTTAATATTTTCCAAATTATAGCATTTTGTTTTTCTACATTAAATTCACCCCGAGCCATCCCACCGCGGATCGCCCTGTATTTGCTGGCGTTGCCTGTCACGGGAGTATCCCCACCGTCGGCAGTGCACGTCACAATATATATCAAGGAAAATATAGTGAAGTTCCCTGCAAAAATGCCAAGTAGTAACTGCTAGATTCGTGCAGATGCGAAAAAGATCCGAATTCAAAACCCGGTTTTCGAATTTTGATCTTCTCCGCATCTATATGACAACAAATCTAGTATAGTTTCTATCGGGCATTTTGTGCAGGGTTGCCATATAAAAATGTATGAAATGTGCGGTGACTATCACCTACTAATTCCAAAACAGCTACGTATTCGTTCACGTTCATCCCGGGAATTGTTTTTATCTGTAATTATATCCCATACAGCACGTATGATTGCAGCAACATTGCTGCAAGATTGCAATATCTCAGCTTCATTACATTGCACTTACAAGATTGCAGCAACATTGCTGCAATATTCCAATATTTCTGTTTCGATATATTGCACCTTCAAGATTGCAGCAGCGTTACTGCAATATTTCAATAGTTTCTGTTTCCATAGGATACAATTAAAATAAGTAAATATTTGATCACTCGTGTAATTTTACTGCTTATTTGATATTAGTATCACGAACTCAGTGAAAGCATTTGATGTTAGTTTTATAAGTTTGAAAAGCTTAGTATTTCACGATAGACCGTTGGAAGTATAGGTGGATGCCGGACCGCAGCTGATCACGAAAGTTAAGCAACAGTAGCCGCAGTCAGTATTCGGATGGGTGGACGGGATAGGACCCATTGGCAAAAAAACCAGATTCGGAAAACAGAAGAAGTTCTATGACATCAACTTCTGTTCAATTATATATATATTCACATATAATTATATATAGACAAAATTCATACATGATTATATGTGGACAAAATCCATATATAATTATATATAATATAATTATAATTATATAAGATTAGATATGACTATATATGAAAACTTTTTCCCGGGATGTGATGTGCACAGAACGTGCCGGCAATGTAACACTGGTACTCTTCTAATACGGCGATGAGATACATACCGTTGTAATGTTAGTGACATGAACGTGATACGTTACCGGTCTATACCTGTATCAGTGCTACGTCCATTGTGCGTAACTTTGTTGCATACTTGAAAAGTATCCAAATCGTCACCGATACATACCTGTGACATCAGTAGTACATATGCGGTATGTATCTTTGTTGTGTACTCGAGAGGTACGAACAACACGCTCATGTTGCGGACATCGGGCAGCAAATGTGCCGCTCATGTGCGTCACTTGGTACATCACATGTAACATCCACAACATATGAGATACATCCTTACATAAATTCATCCGTACATAAATTCGTTGCTGGGAGTGTTTCAAAAAAATCAACTATTTTTTTTCTTCGAAGAACATTGAAAAATCTTCAAAATATCCCTAAACAAAGACTCTGGAAAAATATAGGCCCTTAATATAAGCCCACAAAAAACTATCTTATCAATGTGCAGTGATTTATTTTCGAATAGTAAAATTCCAAAGTCCAGAAAAAAAATTTCACAGGTTATTTAAATGGAAGTAGAAAATTGAAAATCGCCACATTTAAATATTAATATTAAGGGTTTATATTTTGCCAGGGTCTTTGTTTAGGGATACTCTGATGATTTTTCAATGTTCTTTGAAAAAAAAATAGTTGGTTTTTTGAAACACTCTAAACTGTGCATTGATTCGTACTCTACTGTCCATGTGCTATCAATACTTACGTACACTCGTAAATACACTCACACTCTGCGAGATCAGGCTTCTTCTACATCCGACCCCAGACAAGATACACTCTGTATAATGAAAGAATGAAAAGGTACTAGGATATTCGAACTCTGGGGAGCCAACTCAAAATCTTCTTGATGACATAACCGGAAAACGACGCGGGCACACATGAAAGTAATAACAGCGCAAACATGCGCAAACGAAGCGCAAACGATCGCAAAAAAAGGGACTGAAGAATTGTAATTTTGGGGGGCGAGCCCAAAATTTTCTTTGTGACATAACTGGGAAACTGTGTGGGCGCAAATGAAAGTAATAACAGCGCAAACATGCGCAAACGAAGCGAAAACGATCGCAAAAAAAGGGACTGCAGAATTCTAATTTTGGGGGGCGAGCCCAAAACTTTCTTTGTGACATAACTGGGAAACTGTGTGGGCGCAAATGAAAGTAATAACAGCGCAAACATGCGCAAACGAAGCGAAAACGATCGCAAAAAAAGGGACTGCAGAATTCTAATTTTGGGGGGCGAGCCCAAAACTTTCTTTGTGACATAACTGGGAAACTGTGTGGGCGCAAATGAAAGTAATAACAGCGCAAACATGCGCAAACGAAGCGCAAATGATCGCAAAGAAAAAAAATGAGATATTCAAAGTTTGGGGGGCAGTGTGAATCTGCCCCCCCTAAATTTGATTTTCTCCGAACTCAAAAACTGAGCCGGCGCAAACAATAGTGAACTGTGCGCAAACAAGCGCGAACGATGCGCAATCGTTTCCGGCAGACAAATTTGACGATATCAAATGTTGGGGGGCCATGTTCACATAGCTCGAAGATCACTCTCTTTATCGCCTTCGTCTCAGTTACACTCGATCACCATATGAAAAAAGTTGAATAATGAATCATTTATTTTATGTCGAGTAATCATTAGGGCTGGATAAATACTACACTAGACTGTTGAAAAAAATCAACGATAAAGAGATATTGATCTAGCCCCTGCTCAAATCTACTGTAAAATAATTTACCAGAATTGAATTTTTGTCCGATGTATGACGAACGTTTCGTCTTCTGAACGTTGACCTGAGTAGATATAATGTGGGGGTTCTGGTGTGACATCCTCACAGATTTACGCAGACGTACACTCGACGACCAACGACTAAAAACCCTAAAAATCTTCTTTACCCTTTATAAACACGTATATATTTAATCATAAGCATATAATATATTCATTTTTATTAACACATACTATACCATATGTTCATTTTATAAAAACCATAGAAATGTAGTTACCAAACTATATATATATATATATACATCTTATACAGATTAATATCGAATTAACGATAAAATAGAATATAACCACTTGCCTATACATATACATACGCATGCACATGCACCCATGTATTAATAAGTTAATAACTATATACTCTATAGAATATAAGCATATAAGGTATAAAATATATTAAGATATATTATAAACTTTAAAATATAATATAGAATAAGAAAGAGCGTAGGGATGATTCATTGCACTGGCACGCAATAGTAGATTGTGATACATGTGGAGAAACAGGGACTTTGCACGAGTGACGTTCTTAGCATGAGCCGCAATCGAGTGGAGGCGCCGAAGGCGCCGGAACGAGATGAAGGCGAGTGCTGAAAACATCACACGAGTGCAAGGTCTCTGTCTTCACGCGTATCACATACTGTTTTTCATGACAACTGCATGGCAACCTTCGATTTCGACGCCATGATAGTGTGGCAAAAATTTTGTCACACTCCTGAACAAAGACTCATTTTCTCCACTGTTTACACGAAGAGAAAGTGAAGTTTGCCATGCATGCGTTATGAAAAACATAAACCATACGCACTTGAAATCATATCCACCCGGCCGAATATTAGGTTCGACCGTTTATCTCCAACCCTAAACTTCACACGAAGAATTAGTTTCCAAACTGTTTACTCTGAATATCAACTATCAAAAACAATACTAGAAACTCCATCTATCCAAAACACCACGTGCATATGAGTCATGCCCACTGCCAAACTCCACCGTGAGATCGGTATGCAATTTTTAATAAACAAACTCCCACCACCTAGGAGTAGGGATCCCATACGAGCCCCAAGACACAGCCTCCCTTACTTCTTACATCACGCTCTTCAATCAGTTCACATTCGGCATTCATACGATTAACTTAAACTTCTTAATTCATACATCGCGCCTCTCGTCCTCGAGATTCACTGTTCTACCTAGAGTCTGAACTGAACGCGATTTCGAGTCAGTGCGGTCTAACTTCTTATCCAAATTTAAAACCCTTTGATTAAAATTAAAACAAATTCAAGTTCAAATCTCATATAGTAAGACGCGCAAGCTTGTGTTTGGCGCATTGATAGATATAGAATCTCGAAATAAAGTAAGACGCGCGAGTCGTAAAATCTCGGCGCATTAAAAGAGAATATTCAATCTAAATAAAGTAAGACGCGCGAGTCGTAAAATCTCGGCGCATTAAAAGAGAATATTCAATCTAAATAAAGTAAGACGCGCAAATCTGGTCTTGGTGCTTTATGGGAAATAACCAATAATAATCCGATTTTCAACATTTAACTTTATATAATCCAATTTTCAAACATTTAAGTTCGTGTAATCCGATTTTTAATCATCTAAAAACCTTGTGTTAAATAAAGACAATATATATCTATATAAGTGAACTCGTTCATTTCTCAAGTTTAGACAAGGTCAGAAATACGATAGTTATCACACTTCCATTCACACTCACCAATATTTATTCATACACCTACTTCTGCTCTTATCCCCACTTACACAGAAACATCAGGGCGCACGTTATCCGTAACTCAGCCAATGTTTCTGATTTATTACCCTTCCTACTTAATTGAATGGAATTGTGACGACTAAAAGAAAGCATAAATTCAAACGTAAAATCAAATACACTTTATTCGGATCGTAACTTGCTAAATCCGAATATCGCTACAAGCTCAAATATAAATTCTATACTTTATTCGGATCCTAACTTGCTAAATCCGAATATCGCTACAAGCTCAAATATAATTTCTAAACTTAACTCGGGTCCTAACTCACTAAACCCTAGTTTCGCTCCAAGTTCATCAACAAACTGACTCAAATACCAAAAGACTCGAATAAACTTGACCGAGGAAAAACCGAGGTCCTCGACCTAAGGACAAGGTCTGGAAACAGCATCCCATAAATTATCAGGGAGCCGGGACCGTCGCAGATAGCCTGAAAGACATCTGGCCTAAGGAACTTTCGCAGCCGCACACGCTGACCATCCTTCACAACCCTCTACGCCCGAAATTGCGAAAGAATCCAAGACAGATTAAAAAGGTAAGAAATCAATTCATATTTTCCCCAATTTACATAAACAACCCGATCCTTATAAGCCTCTCGAGAACCCGTTCATGTGAACTTAATAGAGGCCTGCGTTGAAACTGAATCATTGGATTGCCCCTTTTCGGCCGATTTCCCGGCATTAGATTTCGGTCTTCTGCTAGTTTTCGTCCGACCAGTGTCGGTCCGTTGGTCAGCCTGTAACACTGGATCATACTTTTTTACCGGCCGAGCTGTGAGGGTAGGTTACCGGCCGTGCGGGGTAAGTTACCGACAGTCGGATGGTAACGATTGTCGATCTTTGTTACCGACAATCTGATGGTTGCGATTTGCCGTCATACGATGGCGCCACTACCGATTCGCCTTCTGGGTCATGGTAACGATTACCGATCTTTTTTTTCTGCATACCGACCGGTAAGGATTACCGATCTTCTATTTGCTGGCAATCGGATGGCTGCAATTTTCCGTCGTGCGATGGCGCCACTACCGATTCGCTTTCTGGATCATGGCAACGATTGCCGATTTTTTTTTTCATCCTTGCCGACAATCCATCCAAGATGGTCGCTCTGAAATATTCGAATTCTCAACTCATACATGAATTATACTAGCTGAAATGCTTGATCAGTGACAAGGTGTTTTATTATGCAAGCAATGAAGCGAATCATCTGATTATATGCATATATATGTATATGTTTTTATTAGAAATTTCTCACGTCTAACCTATTCTAGAGTAATAATTTTCTTAAAATTAACTTAAACTATGTACATATATAACCTATTCTAAGCCTTAAAACTAACTAAAACTATGTACATATTGTAACAGTTCGGCTATACCATAAGAGCGACAAGGACAGTCGACCGTCGAACGAACAACGGACAAATCCCCACTCGCGCGGCAAGCGTCTGTGACGTCACCAACAGTCAGAGTTTTGTATAAAAGTCAGCGCGGCAATGCCTCACCAGCGATACGAAGCAAAGCGCTCGTAGACGTCTCATAATCATAAAATCAGCGATACGAAGCAAAGCGCTCGTAGACGTCTCATAATCAAAGATAGAAACTAGCGATACGAAGCAAAGCGCTCGTAGGCGTCTCATTATTGCATATTATACTGGGAGCCATTCCCGGATAATAAAGTAGAGTCAGTAGAGTCAAAAATAGAAAGATGATATAAATTTGAAATAGAGAAATTACATAGAAAAAGAAAATAAATTTAGAAGTCTATCGCTGCGAGATTACCGAGGATAGCAATTTATAAAACGAAGTCTTGACCTAAAGCTAGCTAGAACATTCGATAAAGTACAATCAGAAATTCAGAGAATGAGAAATTCAGAACAATCGCGAGCCATTAGGTTAAGTTAAATAATAAGCAATTTTGGTTATAATTTTTGTTATTTTATTTGTCAAAATTATAAGAATCATGAACATTTAATTTCAGTAAAATCGATGTTTATAAACGCGACTGCTTAAAGTTATTTATCCGACATTTCCGCTGCTCATTTCTTAAATAATTAAAAAACTACAACAGCCGAGATAGAATTGCACTAGGGAACAGCTTTGAAGAGCAATCTTCCGAGTCTGGTGTACAGTCTTGGGTGCAAACCCCGGATCTGAGCGTAGGAAATAGTAAAGAAGTCAGGATAGAACTAGGAGGCAGGCTTGTGCGTAAAACCACCGGTTCTGCTCTAGGGCGGCAGCTTTGTTAAGCAATTAACCGAGTCTGCTGAAGTCCGAGGCTTTATCAAGAAATCGATCGAGTCCAAAGACAGACGGCTTTGTTAAGAAATTAACCGAGTCCGTAGCTAGCCAGAAAAACACAAAAACCTAGGTCAGGTGGCTTTTTGTGGCAAAACCAACTTTTCCCCACCTCCTAGTAACGTGAAGTGCCCAATTTAACTCATAATTAACCTAAAACCTTGATTTGAGCAAAGAACTCACACTAACGGCGGATATACCTCCATTTTTTGAATTCCGGCATATCCCGAAACGTTACAATATATAACCTATTCTAAGCCTTAAAACTAACTAAAACTATGTACATATATATATGTATATACATATATACATGTACATATATGTATGTATATACATATATATATGTACATAGTTTAAGTTAATTTTAAGAATTATATACATATACTATAGGTTTATTCTCCAGAATCCTTGTGTCCCTGTTGCCATAGTTGGAAATCTGGTGATTCCGCATCTAGTTGACTCGAAGCGATAGCGCACATTTGACAAAATTTAGACAGAACTTGGTTATCGATTACCAGTCCAGTCAAAATATCTATCACGATCCCAATTTCATAGAAAGAGGTAAAGCCTCGTTTATGCCAGGTTCCGTCGTACGATACAGCTATGTTTAGTACGTCCTTGTTTTTTAGAGATGGATCTATCTATCTATGGATCGTCTCGTGGACTTTTCTTACAGCATTTCTTGCCTTATCGAGAACTCTATCTGCTAGCTTTTCAGTTTCGGTAGCTAACTTATCTAAGTGAGCTTTATATGTGCTACTGCTCATGCCTTTCATGCTCATCACGGTACAGAATTTCTCCAGACCCGCATGGCCTAGTCCAACGGCGTTTGTCGCATCAACGATTCGTCTGTTGACTTCAAACGGTGGTCCTGTTGTCGAACCTTTCACTCGTTGACTCGTATGGGTATCGCCCATTCTAAATCCACATGCTGTACATTTAGCGATAATCTTTGCACAGAACCCCCTCTATTCTCTTATTTGTGCTTCAATGGATTTTTCACCGCACTCACTGCATGCAAAGTTCTTCAGTAGTTCATTCCAGCTAGTGGAATGTACAAGAAGGAATTGGTTTTCAGTTTCATTCTGAGCAGCTTTTTCTTCTGGCGTACACATCATGTCGATTAGACTTAGTTTTCCAAAGCTTTCGGTGGCAGCCAAGGCAGAAGGGCATCCATGACCAGATATCTGTGACTCTTGAACTGGTCTTGTTTTCACTCCAGATGGTCCGGCCACTGGTTCAACTTCCACACCCAACATGACTGGTGTCCTTAGATCGGGGTTAGGTTTCGGGAGGTTTTCGACTCCCGGTCGTCTTTTTAGATTGTCTGAGCGGTGCTTTCTTTTTTTGCTTTCACGAAGTTTAGAAGCACGCCAGCGATGACTGTCACGATCCATTTTGAGAGGCAGGTCTCTTCAAAATCTAAGTATTATAGTGTTTGGAGTTGCCAAAATAAAATGTCAACAGCTCACGTATTTTTCTTTCGAAAAACAAAAAGGCGCACATTATTGGCGGGAAAGCGCTCCTTGGCTGCTGCTGGATTCATAGCAAGAAGCCTTGAATTAGGGAAGAGAGAAGCTTGATCCGCAAAAAAAAAAAATAAAAAAAAAAAAAGAACAATGTGTTATGAAAGACATTTAGTGGCCCGAAGTCATAGAAAGAAACTTTATATTACATTATAAGTGTAATCTCCATTTGAAATAAATATTATGCGGTATAGCGCGCCATTTTTTCATTAGGCTGAAAATTGTGTGTAAAAAAAATCGTATGGGTCCAAAATTTATTTTGAGGGTGGAGGAAGGTTCCACGAACATTTTTCCGTGATAATCCAAAAATCGACTTTTTGGTCATTTTTGACTGAAATTTCACCGAAGTCCCCCCTTAAGGGGACCAGTACAGCTTGAAATTTTGAAAAAAATCAGTTTTTCGTTTTTTGCGGAATCTGCTGTCTCAGGGTCATATCTATCTCTAAAAAAATCGCCACTGATGAATTCGCAAAAATAACTGGTTTACAGACCGAAAATCGTACAGCTTAAAGTTTCACAAAAATCGTTTTTTCGTTTTTCGTAGATTTCGCTGTCTCAGGGTCATATCTATCTCTAAAAAAGTCGCCATCGACGAATTCGTAAAAATGATCGTTGATTGGCATTGAGTTTCAGCGACCTGGCGCAAGCAGCGCTGTCGCTTTGTTTTCATATCGCTCACATGTTTTGTGACCGGCGATTGTTTGTCGAACATTCTTAGAGATCGTGTAACGTTCCCGCTCTTGTTCCGAATACAATAAAAACAAAAACAGTACTTTCCAGTACTAAAAAATCCGCGATTTCATCGTGCTGAATATCTAGCTTTGTCATTTTCGTGTATAAATATCGAGTGACAGTGTGTGTGAGGTTATTTGTGGGTTCCCACCAACTAACCTCAAAGTAAGTATAGCACACTCGTGTTTGCGGTCGAAGTTTTTTTGCTATTTGTTCACAGATCTCATAATTTACACCCAGAAGAAAAAATCGTTACAATTTTCTAAAATATTAAACGGAGAGAGCGCGTTCCCGGCGAAGGCCGCAAAGGAGCGTATGGAGAGCCAAAAAAAAAAGCAAAGATCTTCCATGGCCCTGCAACAACCAACAACAAAGCCCCAAGTACTTCGGAGCAATAACTTTCTCCGAAGGAGCCACCGGGATTCTGATAGTCATGACTGTACTTGGAGTGACCCCAGGATCCAACGCGAAGGCTCACATGATTTGGACCGAACAGACACGGCTAGAACAGGCTCAACGACAGGTAGCTGATAGTACTCGAGAAGCCCGAATTGCTATCCGAAAACTACGACTGGGCCAAAATGAGACTACAGCGGCTAGAAAAGGACCGACATATGCTGCAAGACCCTTTTAAGGGAAGACCCTACTGAAATCTTGACAAACAGCAGTTTTTTATTCTCCAATTGGCCAAAAAAGGTCCAGATCAAAACGTAATCCTACCAATTCTAGATTATGGTAGAATATGTTTTAAAATGAAATTTCAGTCTTCTGCGATGAAAGTGTATGCGCAGGAAACCTTTCCCAGCGCTGCGCAGGATAGATTCTGCGAAAGGTTCCCTGCGCATACACTTTTATTGCAGAAGACTGAATTTTTTGTTAATAGTCCGGGAGCTAGTGACCAATTTTGGTCCGTGATTTTACCCAGTATGCCTTTCACAGGGCACTATTATACGTATATTCCGATGAACAAAATGATAAAATTAAAGTGCCTGCATGTGTTCTTCATATTAAAAAATGATTGATGATTTGTTCGTAAATAACGTGTTTTTCCACAATTTTACTCCGTATGCCATGTGGTTCGTAATGAAGTTCGTAATGAAAAACCCTTGGAAAACCATAGGCATACCGTTAGGGTGTGCCCAAAGAGCTGAAACGGTTACGTGAACTTGTACGTGAATGAAAAATTTTTCCGCGTTTTTACACAGGCTGCCATTGATAGTTATACAATTTCTCGTTGTAAAACTGCCGGAAACGAGATGGCATACCGTTTGCGCATGCCCAAGTACTGTTTATAATCAAACAAATGTGACACACTTACGGAAGAAATTTCCGTGATTTTACTGAGTAAAAAACTAGTTGCATTATGAAATTCGTATTCTTAAACGCTGATATGTGGAATGGCATACGAGTTGAGCGTGTTCGTCATACTGTAAAATAAAAATTAAGTTGTAAGTAAAAAAAATAAAAAATCCGTGTTTTTACCCAGTATGCCGCTTGGTTCATAATTCAAGTTACTAATGTACTTTGTCAAAATGGAAATGGCATACACTCTGTGCGTGTCTTTCATATGAAAAATTGTAAAACACAGTTGCGCATTTATGAACAAATTTTCCGTGTTTTTACTCAGTATGCCCGTTCGTTATTGATGCACCTAGGATGTATTGAAGTGGAATAACAAAAGGCATACCGATTGATGACGTCCAAGGTTGATTAAAATCTGAAAAAAAGGATGCAGACATATAGACAACCGGTGTCAAATAAACGTAACATTTTCCGTGTTTTTACTCAGTATGCCCCTCCGTTTTCAATGCAATTAGGATGTATTGAAGTGGAATAACAAAAGGCATACCGATTGATGAGGTCCAAGGTTGATTGAAATCTAAAAGAAACGATGCAAACATACAGACAACCGGTGTCAAATATTTGAGCTTGGACGTCATCATTCGGTATGTGAGAAAGAATCTTGACAGTAGCACCAATTATGCAAGCTGTGTACACTTTTTTCTACAATTCTATATGACGGATGTGCCACAAGTAGAATCGTTATAGTACTAGTACACAGCTATTTTTGCATTTTTGCATTTTGTAGAAAAAAGTGTACACAGCTTGCATAATTGGTGCTACTGTCAAGATTCTTTCTCACATATACAACTCGAGCACAAGAATATATATATGATGAGAGGAAGACGATCCGTGGGCGAGCTAGGTGGTCTAGTGGTATAAGTCCCCGGTTAGGCTTCCGTGGACCCGGGTTCGATTCCCGGATCGTCCGTTAATTTTTCTCATCATATTTTTCATTAAATAGTCATCATTCGGTATGCCTTTTGTTATTCCACTTCAATACATCCTACACGGAGAAAAAATTGTACCAACATATGTCACAATTGTATAGTAACTATTACTAATAGGTATATTAAAAAAGATGTATTCCGCAAATATGATAATGATTCTCATACTTTATCACAGTGCACATTCTAGCAGTTATAATCATAAGTAATAGTGAAGAAATTCCTATCGTGTTATAGTCTTCATTTTAAAGAGTAGTGAACTCAAGAAAAACCAGTATAGTTGAAGTTGTCATACTTTCTGCAGAGCTATTCATCCATTATGATAGTGTGTCCTTCTGAAGTATAATTCAAAATCAAACGAACTTACCTTAAGTGAAGTTCGATTGGAATTATATGAGAAGTCTCGTTCGAGATGATCACAACGTAGTACCGCTACTTCCGCTAGGTCGCGCCACAAGTTTTAGAGTATTTGTAAAAAGGAATACGCTCGGAGCGCCCCACGCGCCACCGCATAACCACGTCTTCATAACTTTTAAAGCTTCTTTCAAAAATGAAAGAAAAAGGGGTTTATGGGTTGGGAAGCGAGGAATTTTTTAGGAGCAGTGGGTGGGTTGTGATCATCTCGAACGAGACTTCTCATATAATTCCAATCGAACTTCACTTAAGGTAAGTTCGTTTGATTTTGAATTA
The DNA here is from genome assembly GCA_944452935.1 of Rhogogaster chlorosoma. Classification (NCBI taxonomy): domain Eukaryota; kingdom Metazoa; phylum Arthropoda; class Insecta; order Hymenoptera; family Tenthredinidae; genus Rhogogaster; species Rhogogaster chlorosoma. Next base: position 10,834,091 of record OX101800.1, on the reverse strand, counting down.
TATTTCGAGTCTCGTTCTTCGAGATCACAACGTAGATGTTTAGAGTTTTATCTGTATTTTATACTTCCCCTTTTTCATTTTTGACAGATATTTTTATTGCACATTCGAAGTGAGACATACCAATGATAATACAAACTATAGTAGGAACTTTAATATTTCTTTGGTCATTTATCACGTAGCAGACGTGATACAAATATGCCTGGGTCTGATTCAATAGGTCTTTTATAAAATCTTGCGAAAACTTGGGACTGTTCCGACCAGCCTGCCGTAGATTTGATAATACCTATATCTATCCCTTTTAACTCGGCCGTCGAGACCGCAGCGTGTCTCGTACTGTGTGCCGTAAATCTCTTATCCAGACCTGCCTGCATTAAACATGTTTTTATCCACCTGCTCAACGTTTGAGTTGAAGCCGCGCAATAAGGTTTTTTCATCGTAATAAATAAGTTTCTGATGTCCTTTCGTAGGTCTTTCGTTAGAGCTAGGTAAGCTAAAATCGTTTTAGCTACGCAAACTGCTTTTCTCTCCTTGAAAAAGGGTAGGAAAAATTGAGGTACCGATGAACCTACTTTGGTAGTTTTGATTGGATCAGTGACTCTTATTTCAACCCCATCTGACAAGGTAGTGATATTATTTATTTTTATTAGGGATAGGGTTTGTACCCTATGAGCAGTTCCCAGAGCGAGCAATATAACTAATTTATAAGTTAATAACTTCAGGTCTAATGATTCAACCGGTTCCAAGGTTTCTGCCCATTTCAATACTGTTTCTGTATTCCAGATAGAGTTGTATTTAGGTTTGGTGGGTCGCAATTTGAAAAGTCCTTTGAAAAATCGGCTCACAATCGGGTCATTTGAAAAATCGCTTGAACTGATTAAGGCAATAGCAGATCGTTCTGAATTTAATGTTCCATATGAGGCGTCAGCTTGAAAACGTTCTGTTAAGAAGGAGACCACTGTGTTTGCGGTCGGTTGGAAGGGGTCAAGATGTGTGTTTTCACAAAATTGCCACCATCTTTTTAGTCCGGAATTATATTGCCGAATCGTTGAATCTGTGAGTGAGGCTATTAGTATGTTGATGGATTCTTCTGATAAATGTTGCCGTGCGTAGGCTATCCGTATAGCCTCCCTACAACCAGGGTAAGCTGATTGGCCAGGGGGTGACACAGAGACCTACATGGGGACAATAGCAGATTAGATGACGGTGAAAAAATTTCTAAATCTCCAACTAACATAGACTTGAAAATGGGAAACCAGGGTTGTGTCGGCCAATAAGGCGCGACAACAATGCCTGATGCTTTTTCTTGTTTTATTTTGTTTAATGTTCTCAATATTAACGCAAAGGGGGGGAAGGCATAAAAGGAATAATGTTTCCAATTAATGGTGAATGCATCTATAGCTGTGGCTTCGGGATCCCTCTTCCAAGAGCAAAATTTTTTGACTTTTGTATTGCACCTTGATGCAAAAAGGTCAATTTCAGGGGTTCCCCATTTTTTCACGATTCGTCTAAAAGCAAAGTCGGCCAACTCCCACTCCGTATCGATATTATCCCTTCTAGATTCTCTATCAGCGTCTACATTGTCACGAGATGGTATGTAGGCCGCAAACACCCAAATTCTTCGCAATTGACACCAAAGCCAAATGTCTCTGGCCAGTCTATTTAGTGTGGGATATTGTATACTCCCCATCCTGTTTATATAAGATAGCGCAGTGGTGTTATCCACTCTGAGGAGAATTTCACAATCATGTAACTCTGTGGCAAAGCATTTAAGTGCGAGAAAGGCTGCGATCAATTCGAGATGGTTAATATGCAACGCCTTTTCATGTGCTGACCAAAACCCGTGAGTATTTTCCTGCTCACAATGCGCGCCCCAACCTGTGGTGGACGCATCGGAGTATATTTCCTTTGCAAAAATAAATTGTCTGATGGGGTTTTTGGCCGATGGAATTACTGATTTCCACCAGAGTAGTTCTGCGCGAGCACTTTTTGAAATCGTAATTTCTTGTTCATAGTCTTGGTTATGTAAAATTAGGGCTAAAAATTTTTCACGCTCTAAGGATTTAGTGTAAACCCAGCCATACACTACCGCTGGACAGGCTGCGATCAATGAGCCAATTACATGAGCGAAATCTCTGATACTAGATTTAATCTTTTTTAGAAAGGTCTCGATCATTTTGACAAGTGAGAGTTTCTTATTTTCTGGTAATTCTAAAGTCAAGTTCGCAGAATGTATGATAAATCCTAAATACTTGCACTTTGTACTCGGTATAGTCATGCTTTTTTCTTCATTAATTATGAAACCTAGGGATGAGAGTAGCTCCCTGGTTCTTTGTGCATTAACTAAACAATCTTGGAAGGTATTGGCTATGCAGAGAAAATCATCTAGGTAAATGGTTGAGACTTGACCCGATTCTCTTAAACAGGTAATTACAGGCTTCATTACCTTGGTAAATACAAAGGGACTTGTACACAGTCCAAAAGGCATGCATGTGAATTCGAATATTTGGCCTTCGAAGATGAAACGTAAGTATTTTCTACTTTGCTCGTCTACAGGGATCAAGAAATATGCATCCTTAAGGTCTAGATTGAGCATATATGAATTTTTTGAGATAAGTTTTGTTACTGTCCTTAAGTCCTCTATTTTAAAATGAGACGTTTCTATAAACTGATTTAGCCCTTTGAGATTCAATATGAAGCGTTTGCTGCCATTTGGCTTAGGGACTAAGAAGAAAGGGGACAAAAATTGATCCTTTACTGGTCTACACCTAGTAACGGCACCCTTAGCCAACAATTTTTTAATCTGTTTGCTTACCTCTCTTTTTTCCCCCGCGGAAAAAACTCTTATATAACTAACATTTTGATAGACAGGTTTAGTAAATGGAATTTTGTAACCTTTTATACACTCTAGGATAAATTTATCCTGTGTGATATTTTTCCAGGTTTGGATGAAGTTTCTTAATCGACCCGCTATTCTCACCTCTTGATTTAGTGACGCCGTTGATCCTGACGTGTTGGTTGATTCCTGTTTTGGTTGTAGTAGTTGGTTCTGTGGGGTCCGCCTCTTGTGTATCTCGACTTTGTTTGGCTTGTCCTTTGGCCCTGATACGTCATCCCCTGTTTTGTATAAGGGCCTTTCCAGTTTAAAGACCGTGCTCCTGGTCTTGTAAAGGGCTTTTTTGCCATATTCGTGGAGGGAGTTGGCGTGTTCTGATATTTTATTTCTTTTGCCAACTTTTCCGTTGACTTAGCAGAATTAATGGCATCTGCGAGGTGATTTCCATAAAGATAGTCACCTGGAGTTGTTTTTTGTAGTAACTCCTTAGTTGATTTTGTTAACACAGGCGCTATGAAGGCCTTCCTGGCTAGCGAGATCTGGCGATGTACTTGTGTTAAACACATTCCTGCATCGGCCAGGTATTCGAGAAGTTGTAACCGATCCACCGGCTCATCCTCACCTCTCAAAATCATAGTGATAGCTGAGCCCAGTGATGAAAGGGCTGTGCCAGTCCATTTTTGTTCTTGGATAAAGAGATTATCTCTTTTTAAACCAGCTTCGTTAAGAATGGCTGCTATCTCTTGGTTTAGGATTGGCGCTTCCAAAGCAATATTTCCTTTCCTTGAATGCTTCAATAGCAGATCGTCCATGATCTCTTTTGACAAACCTTCTGTCAAGTATGACGTCCAACGAGACGCCAGATCTGAATGAAGATCTAAATCTTCAACTCTTTTCATTATTGGGTCAACCCCGAGCACTTTCCTCGTTTCTTCATCTAATTCTTTCGAGGTTGAAGGTTGTGCTTCGACAACCAACGGCCTGGGGTTTTCGGGATCTACGTCTTGTAGTGGATTGTCTGTAGAGAGGTCATCCATGTCAGCTTCAGTGGCTCTAACCTTGAATTGTCGGTCAGGTATTTGGTCTGGCAATATTTCTCCAACAAGAATGTCATCTTGCAAATTTGGGTTTCGATTTTCGTTGTCTTCGGTCATTTTGTCTGGAAGGCATAAACATTCATAGAGGCACTGACGGTTATTGCCTCCTACGTGCAAATCTTGTCAGCCCTAAAAATACCCAACGAACGCGCGGACGCGTCTCATTCATAAAGAGACCACGCCGCCGAAAATCGTGTTTTTTTTTTTTTTTTTTTTTTACCTGCTTTCGAACTGTTGGATGGTTCGCGACTTCGTCCATGTTGGATTTTTCTTTCTAACCTCCGTATCTTTTCACGAATCTTATCCTCTGAGTATTCTTCTCTGTGACGTTTCTTGTTTTTACCCATTTTTATAAGTGGGTACTAGACTCGTCTGTAACCGTGTATGACGAATTTTTGTTCCTTTGTTGGGAAATACCCGTTAAATCCGGTAATAACTTTCTTTAACTTGTGTTGCGTCTTAGCACAAAAAACGTTATGAAGACGTGGTTATGCGGTGGCGCGTGGGGCGCTCCGAGCGTATTCCTTTTTACAAATACTCTAAAACTTGTGGCGCGACCTAGCGGAAGTAGCGGTACTACGTTGTGATCTCGAAGAACGAGACTCGAAATATAATTATGTGTACCATAATCAGTATGAGAGGTGCTCTCATAGTAGATCAATGAAACATACTAAATCAATGTAATGTAACAAATTATACCGATATAGAGAAAATCCAAATACGAATGTAATAATTTATACTAGAGGAGACCGAGGAGGTTTATAACAGAGGTGAGTTGTGACAAAGCAGATCTTCTCTGAACCTATTGCCAGCTCGCTAACTGTCATAGGTTCAGAGATAATCGGCTTCGTCACAACTCACCTCTGTCACTACTTTCCTCGGTCTCCCCCAATCTACGGGTGGGGGGTTTTCTTTTTCTTTTGTCGATAGTAATATTTCGAATATTTAAGGTACATAATACTTCTTTTATTATTTTTAATTAAAAAATTAACATTTACGGTTTCGCGATGTACGTGTAACCATCGCTCAAAATGTTTTTATATGAAACAACCGTGCCGGCTAAATCTTTTTGATGCAGAGATACCCATTCGTGTGCATTTATATCGATAATTTTATATGACTGGGTATGTGCATCAAAAAAACAATCCAGCAGTTTTTTTAGTAATAATGACAATCTTATTTTCTCTGTTTATAAATATTAATTGCACATCATAAAATTGCGGTCCTTCTTCATCTGGAATTATTATGATAGAGCCCTTGGTTATTCCATCTTCCCTTACAACTACCCAACTGGTGACATGAGAAATAGACTGTTTGTTCAGGAATGATAGGTCTTTGAAAGAGATCGCTTTCGGTTCTTCACAGAGATTTACGATTTTTTTCGGACCACAGGTATATTCGTCATATGAGGCACGTTTATTGAGGAGTCGGTAATTAAGAATCAATTGGTGTCTTAAAGCTATTGTATAACATACGTTGATTCTGTTTAAAGCTGATTTTGTAAACTAACGATGTTGAAACTCTTCGCGACACCACAATACTAGTTCGAAGCTGACTGAAATGGCACAGGACATAACAGGATGTGGGTCCATTCCCCACCACTATGTAAAAATTTGAGGATTCATGTTCTACAATATAGAACACGGTGTTGAAGCTATAGTAGCATTTGCTATATATATTACGCGCTGTGCTAAAATGCATGGCAAATATAGGTATTCTCTGTATAGTAACGATTCTCATAAAGTCGGCATGAGACGCATATATAATATTGGGTCGTACCATACCGCGTATAATAATAGAGAAAATACGGCGCATAGAAATTATAACTATATTGTATATTGTGGGTAGAACGATGCCGTTACATTAATGGAAGAAATAAATATGTTTCGCCTCGATATAAGTGCTGACTGTAAGATGATGTACTTGTTATTTCAACTATTAACTTCACGTCATGATGGGTGTCGTCAGTAATGTTACTCCATTTCTTATACCACTGTACTATCGTTTGCAACTCAGTATCTTTGAAGCCACTATCATTCCCGTTTATACTAAATATTGAATGATATTATATGAATTGAAAGATATGAACATTTTTGTAGGATATCATCTTATACGCATAGCTTTGGAACTCAAAGTGCGGAATACATCGAAATCACTATACCAAGTATAAGAGCCCGAATCATAATTTTTTCTCCGTGTAGGTGCATCAATAACGAACGGGCATACTGAGTAAAAACACGGAAAATGTTACGATTATTTGAAACCGGTTGTCTATATGTTTGCATCCTTTTTTTTAGATTTCAATGAACCTTGGACCTCATCAATCGGTATGCCTTTTTTTATTCCACTTCAATACAACCTAATTGCATTGAAAACGCAGAGGCATACTGGGTAAAAACACATAATTTTTTTTTTTTATTTAGCAACTTTTGTTGCGTATGCCTCTAGTTTATACCTTCTCAAACGGTATGCCAATGTCACGTTCATCATAAGATATCGCAAACTTTATGAAAACGAAAGGGCATACTGGGTAAAATCACGGAAATTTCTTCCGTAAGTGTGTCACATTTGTTTGATTATAAACAGTACTTGGACATGCGCAAACGGTGTGCCATCTCGTTTTCGGCAGTTTTACAACGAGAAATTGTATAATTATCAATGGCAGCCTGTGTAGAAACGCGGAAAAAATTTTCATTCACGTACAAGTTCACGTAACCGTTTCAGCCCTTTGGGCACACCCTAACGGTATGCCTATGGTTTTCCAAGGGTTTTTCATTACGAACTTCATTACGAACCACATGGCATACGGAGTAAAATTGTGGAAAAACACGTTATTTACGAACAAATCATCAATCATTTTTTAATATGAAGAACACATGCAGGCACTTTAATTTTATCATTTTGTTCGTCGGAATATACGTATAATAGTGCCCTGTGAAAGGCATACTGGGTAAAATCACGGACCAAAATTGGTCACTAGCTCCCGGACTATAAAAACATATTCTACCATAATCTCCAATTGGTAGGATTACGTTTTGATCTGGACCTTTTGCTTTTTAGATTGAACTTTTTTTGGCTAATTGAAAAATAATTTAACTGCTTTTTTCCAAGATTTCAGCAGGGTCCTCTCTTAAAGATGGTACGATGTAAATATTAGATTGAAAGTTGAACAAAAAAATTATGTTCTTTTGGTTTTTGTGTAAATAAAAAATTGAATTTTTGCTAGTCTTAAACTTTTGACCCAGCCCTAACTTGCTACGCTTGAGGCTCAGTGATTGGTCAACTAAGACCTTCTGTAGCCCGAAAACTATTAATCCCACGACTTTTTGGTAAAGGAAAACTAGTCTTAGAATTTCACAAGGAATCTACCCTTACCAAATGGTGCGTGCAAATTGAATCATCCTGTATAAATGATTTTTGGAGTATGTAGAATTTTTTGAATCAAACTGTACTGGTCCCCTTAATAACATAGAAAATATGGAGTCTAACGATAAGGATTTCCACGAAAGCTTACTTGCTGAAATTGCAAACCTACGTTCCGAACTAGCAACTCGCACCGAGAGTGGTCGCGAAAATAAGGAAATGAACCTAGCCCCGGACTCCCATCGAGAATACGAGCATTTGAGAGTCCTTCCAACCCCTCATAACAAATCGAGTAATAACCTAAAAGTTACTACCGATGACGGGTCTACCCCTTGGGCAAAATATGAATGCCAGTTCAGGTTGTGCGCCAAATCGAACGATTGGGGTCCGTTCGCTAAGGCGTCTAACCTCGTTTTGAGTTTGAGAGGCCCGGCCCTCTCCGTGTTAACTACCCTTTCCGACCTAGAGATGAAAAATTAAGAAAAACCGACGAAATGTCTAAAACTACGTTACGGGAACGAACGCTTAAAAACTTTACACCTAACCCAACTGCGGGCGCGTAAGCAGTTGAGAGATGAGAGTCTCGTCACTCTGGGTCATGAGATCGAACGAATGACCAGGTTAGCTTTGCCCACCTGTGATGATGAGTCTAGGGATCAAATTAGCCGCGCTCACTTTATCGCCGCGATTTATAATAGTGACTTAAAACAGGCCTTGAGTTTGGCGGGACCCTCATCCCTTAGAGAGACCATAGAAAGAGCGCTGGAAATAGAAGCCACGCATAAATTGTATTCGGGAGCAAGTCGCGTTAGGCAGATAAAGACCGCGGTTCCATCCTCCAACGAACAAGTCAAAACCACTCCCAGGCAGCGCCGCGATCAAAAAGAATTTAAACCACGCAGCTCCTCTGGACCCTCAAAGTTTTGCCGATATTGTAAAAAGAATAATCATAATATCGAAGATTGCTTCGCACTAAAAAGAAAAAATGACCCAGGATTTAATAACTCTCAAGGTAATTTCAATAAACATTCTAATTCAAACCGTCGAGACTTTGCCAAGGAAAAGAGTTCCTCTAACTCCGATCCTAATTCTTGGAGGAACAAAGATTCCCCCTCTCGCTCTCAACTTTCAATCAAAGAAACTAAACTTTGATGATTCAGTGGGGCTAAAATCATCAAAAGAACTCAATATTAGTGGCCCTAGTTCAAGTAATTCTATTCCAACCCAATATTTATTAAGAGGACTCCGTCAAAACGGACTATTTACCTGGGGCACCATGAATGGTGTTAATTGTCTCTGGATTGTAGATACCGGGGCAGAAGTTACAGTAGTTCGCTCGGATCTTTGAGATTCCGTTGAGAATGATTTCAATTCAACTACCTTACGTACGGCTACGGGAGAGAATACTTCAATTATAGGACAAAAGTCTGTTCAGATAAACGTAGCCGGATTCATCACTTCACCCCACGAAGTTTTTATAGCCGACATCAAAGATGACGGTATTCTAGAGTTACATTTCCTTTCTAAACACGAATGTGCTATTTCCACGGCCACTAATTCTTTAACATCTGGTCATCACCCGATTTCCCTTTTGACGACTAGGCATAGTTCCCTACTGACTTGTCCCTCGCTACAAATTCGCGAGATCACTGGTTCGACAAACAAAGAGTCTCCTACTCTATTTCAAAATTTATTCCATCGCTCGTCGTTGAACCTCAGAGATAGTCACCTAGGCGAGTTTTCTACATTAATGATAGATTTTAGAGATTCTTTCGCGAAAGGCGGAGACGCTCTTGGTTGTTGTAATCTAGTGAGGCATAAAATCGACACGGGGGATAATGTTCCCATTAAACAGGCCGCCCGTAGACTGCCGATAAATGGACGAGAAGAAGTAGCCAAGCTGGTGGAAGACATGCTGAAGAGCGATTTCATCGAGCCCATTCCAGCCCTTGGGCTTTTCCAATCGTCCTCGTAAACAAGAAAGACGGCAAGAAACGCCTCTGTATCGACTACGGAAGGTTGAATGATTTGACCAAGAAAGACTCCTAGCCGATTTCATCACCGATTTCGCTATTCGATAGCTCCCGAAGAACGAACGACCGAGGATTGCTGGCTGACATGGTGCTACCGGGGGTCTTCGGGGTCGCTGATTGCGAAGCTGGCATCAGATTTTCAAAATTCTAAATGGCGGATCCAATATGACGAACGTCGAAACGAAAAATGGTACCAATTTTCCCGAAATTCGGTACTCGGGGGTTTTCGAGGTCGCTGATTACGAATCTGGTATCAGATTTTCAAAATTCAAAATGGCGGATCCAATATGGCAAACGTCGAAACGAAAAATGGTACCAATTTTCCCGAAATTCTGTACCCGGGGATTTTCGAGGTCGCTGATTACGAATCTGGTATCAGATTCTTAAAAATTATGAATGAAGACTCCACAAATCAAGAACAGTTTTATGACTAAATAAAAAATGACGGTGTGGTAAATATATCGCTAATTCATGATTAGGGGAGAGTAGCCTAAAGCGGGTAGGCGTTCGTATGATGTCGCATGTAGCGCGAATGTCAATGTGTATGTATGCTGTGATTACCCGAATACCCCCCAGTTTCAATCAGTCCCAACCGAGTATCGGAGGTACGACATGGCGTAACTAGGCGCAATATAAAGAAATCGGTGAATTTATTAAAAAAATTGAAGGAATGTAACTTTAGACCAGTAGAATACTAGTACATTTATTTCATTTTTAATTATATTATATTATTCTGATACTATTGAGCTTCAAAATACGATAGACATGTTGCCTTTTTTTTTTTTTTTTAAGTTAAATTTCCTCAAGTAAAAAATGTGCTTCCGGGCAAAGCGGGTAAGGCAAAGCGGGTATCTACTTGAGTAGATACAATTTTTTTACAATTTTTTTTTTTATGATAGATATTCAACTAAAGTCTAATGTTTTAACTATTTATTATTTTTTGATTTGCTAACGAAAGTATTTGTCAATTTAATATTTATATAACTCTAACTGTTGCTAGATTTACATCATTGAGACTTTTAACTTTCTAAGACTAGCATAAGAAGATTAATATTCAAAAAGTTATTTTTTTACGATAGTTAGATGTATAATTAAAGTCTCATCATGAATGTTTAAAAAAATTAATACCTATGTGCTAAGATTTGTCAAGTTTATGATGCTTACCCGCTTTAGGCCCCCTATAAGGGCAAAGCGGGTTTTCGAGGAGTTTCGAATTTTTAAAAATAAACACTTACTTTGTAAAAAATGACACAATTGTGATTTATTATTTTAAAGTTCGATAACCCTCCTATTAAATGGAACCAACATTATTATTTGAATCGAACAAAAACTAAGATTTCTAGGCTTCTATCGTTAACCTACCCGCTTTAGGCCACCCTCCCTTAAGCTACCTTTGGCAATCGTTTTATTGACTTTTATAATATAATGGTGCTATAGTGTAACGGTTCGTATATATTTTTTTAACGCTTTGTATAACAGCTGGTGCGGTCAAGCCACACCAGCGATACCAAGCAAAGCGCTGGTAGGCGTCTCACCATTTGCATATTACACTGAGAGCCATTCTCAGGTAATGAAGTAGAATCAGTAGAATCATTTAGAAATATGTTATAAAATTTAAAGATAAAGAAATATAAAGAATATTGAGAATATAAAATTTAAAAGTCTATCGCTACGCGTTTTCCGAGGATAGCAAATTACGAGTAATTGTACGAACTCATGTCTAAAACTGCTTGAGCATTCGGTAGATCGAATAAAATAGAATTTCAGAAATTCAGAAAATCTGAACAAAACGAGCCAAAGTTAATTGATAAGATCAATTTTTGTTAATTTTGTTATTTTATTTTGTCAAGCTTTGAGAAAACACGAACATTTAAATTTGATTGAAAACTAAAGTTAAAGTCACAGCTGCGTAAACGTTCTTTATCCGACATTTCCGCCGCTCATTTCCATAAAGAGTTAAAAGCTACAACAGCCGAGATAGGTTACACCAGGGAACAGCTTTGAAGAGTGATCTTCCGAGTCTGGTGTACAGTCTTGAGTGCAAACCCCGGATCTGAGCGTAGGCAATAGTTAAAGAAGGACAGGATAGAACAGGAAGGCAGGCTTGTGCGTAAAACCACCGGTTCTGCATTAGGGCGGCAGCTTTGTTAAGAAATTGACCGAGTCTGCTGAGGTCCGAGGCTTTATCAAGCAATTGATCGAGTCCAAAGACAGACGGCTTTGTTAAGAAATTAACCGAGTCCGTAGCTAGCCAGATAAAACACAAAAATTATACCCTAATTTTTCCAGATTTTTATCTAGACTCTAACCCCTCCCACCGGGAGGGTGGATTTCCCCATTTGAAATACACGTGTTTCGGCCAGATTCTCAAGATATATTTTATTCTAAGAGTAATAATTATTGAAAAAATCTGTAACTGCGAGATATTAGTGTTTATTGGTGCGACTATTTGAGAAAAAAATCACATTATTATACGGGCCAATTTAGACAAATTGCATACCCTTTAATCTGACTTTTTTTTTTTAATTCAACAGAATCTGGTCAGGTATGCAATTTGTCTAGATTGGCTCGTATAATAATGTGATTTTTTTCTCAAATAGTCGACCAATGAACACTAAAATCTCGCAGTTACAGATTTTTTCAATAATCATTACTCTTAGAATAAAATATATCTTGAGAATATGGCCGAAACACGTGTATTTCAAATGGGGAAATCCACCCTCCCGGTGGGAGAGGTTAGAGTCTAGATAAAAATCTGGAAAAATTAGGGTATAGTTTTTGAATTATTTGGAGTCGATTTGGGGGGCGTCTGATAAAATATTCGTCCAAGCCCCAAATAAGGACCACCCTAATATACAAAGGTCTTATGTATACGAATATAAATCTTTAGATTGAACCTTACAATATAGCTTACATCATGCGTATCTCGTCACGGATGATAGTTGTGACAATAGTGATATTCATGAAAAAAGTATTTCAAACATAGCGACTTCTTACACCACGCACACTTGATGATAGCAACGTCGCCGCATATGTCACACGTCGGAGAACTTTCGGTAAAACAATATTGAACTGGACTTTCGAATTTCGGTGGTCTTGCGTCTATGTATCCACTGTTACACCATGAATATTTAAATAGATCTGTGAATCTAGGAGACGAAAATTGATTGTGCTCAAGACTTTGTAACTTGACGATATTGTCTTTCAAATGAAGATTCACGTCGTAATCATATAGTATCATGATATCAGAGAAATGTTCGATATAATTCCTCCATATGCGAAATCCGTACACGTCCAGCGGCTGTATCGTTCCAGTTGTCCCTGGGGATATGGTTAGAAGTTCAACATCTTGTCTATTGAAATTCATCGTTTCAAATACGCCCGGACATTGACCACTCCACGAATCCAATAATATAACTGATTTCGGACCGATGTGTGGAAGGTATGCGTCTTAAAACCAACGTTCAAAATGTTCGGTTGTTAATTTCTCAGATTTCGAAGCCATAAGATATACATTCGGTGGTTTAAACATAGTCTTTTGCACTCAAGGACCAAATCCTCCACTAGATTCAGCGACCCCAAAAACGCCGGGCATACCGAATCCAAAGCAATTCACACCATTTTGGAAGAAGTTGGTCCGTCATTCTGGGTCAGTCATTTTGAATTTTTTTATTTCGGCTACAGATTTGAAATCAGCGACCCCGAAAACCCACGGAAACAGAATTTCGAGAAAATTGGTACCGTTTTTCGTTTCGACGTTCGCCATATTGGATCCGGCATTTTGAATGTTGAAAATCTGATGCCAGATTCGTATTCAGCGACCCTGAAAACCCCCGGTAACACCGTGTCAGCCAGAAATCCTTGGCCGTTCGTTCTTCGGGAGCTATCGAATGGCGAAATTGGTGATTTTCAGGGGGTGATTACACCCCCTTGGTGTGGAGTTCCACCGATATAAAAAAATACGTGTCGAATATTTTCACCCCCTCTACAATCTCCCAAGGTTTCGTTGAAATCGGAGGGGGACACTTGGCGGGGTTCCCTTGTTAGTCAGAAGCCTACCTTGCTCTCCAGCAGCTGATCCTCCGGTACGGCACGGGATGGCACGGCAGCAAAGTCACTCACCCTCGCACTCACGCCTTACGAAGTAGAACTTGATCGGAAGCACTTAACTAAACGTAAAACTAAACTCAAACCGAAGCAAACTAAAAAAACTAAAGCAAAACTAAATAAAGCAACCAAAAAGCAAAGATAAAGATAAGAGGTAAAACAAACAAAAGATAGAGATAAGCAAAAAGGCAGCAGATACAAAAGCAACCGTCAGCTGTCAGCAACCGTTGATCTAAAGATGGCTCCTTCCGCCGGCACGGTGACAGGTGTCGCCCACGTTGCGGGGAGGTATTTCCGCCGCGCTCGCCGATTTCGCCATACCTTGGCAAAGTGACGTCAGGATGGCGATTTTCGGCCGACCACACAGTGGGGGATTCCGGCCGAAGTGCGGCCAAAATTCAAAAAAATGATTTTTTTTTTAAATATATAACTGGTGGGGATCGGCTCAGGAAGAACCCCTCTATTCAAAACCGCTAAGCCCAACCCCCTACGACCTATGGTTGCCGAGATATTTCAGTGTAAAGTTGACCCTCTGCAACGGTAGATGCTCAACGGGCGCGGCGACGAAATTTATTCGACAGTGGAATGTAATATTGACGCGAAGTTACACGCACAAAAAAATATTGAAAATATGGCCGAGGTTCCTGGAGGTATGTAGAATATTATGGGTATTTTACTTTTTCTAAAAAAACTACCGCTCTGTTTGTTTATTACATATATCAATACATCGAAAAAGTGACTACTTATTCGAAAGAAAACTGACGATACACAGACGAAAAGTACCAAATCCCGCGGAATCCCGCGATCATTTTACGATCAAATTGAAGTTTAAACTATTAAGAAACGATTCTGAAAAAACTAGAGACCAGTTTTGACCGGGTTAGATGTTACGTATTTTATTAGATCAGCGTGTGCGCTCAGCAAAGGCCTTTGGCTCGAGCGCCGCGTGCGGCGCGCGTCGATACTACTTGCCTACCTGCTTGGGCTCGCAGCTGCATCTCAGTTAGAACCTACATTATGTCTCTTTCTCGGAACGGATTCCTGGAGGGTGAGGGACAGTTCGTATAATTTTTGCATTTGAATAACAAAAAATGTCCTTTTCTATAAAATCTGTTTATGTAAAATTTTCTTGCTAAGGCACGTTCGAAAATTCGCATATTAAAATAGAAATAATATTTTATACACCTTATTTTCATCTGTGATCAAATCTTGATTGGAAAACTATATAGATGTAATGTGCAAACAGAGCTCCATAATAGATGTCATTTTAACATCGCAAATAACTGTAATGATATTTGTATCCATTTTTTTTTTCAAAGGATCTAAGAATCAGGTTTAAGTGAACTTCCAGCAAACAAACACAAAACCCTATCGACCGACGCTCTGCAGCTGATTTGCTGTTGCGACACAGAATAGTCCGGGAGCCAGTGAACTTTTTTTGGAACTTATTTTCGCAAGCTCTATTTATAGTAGTTTCGGGTCAATTGATGATGCTTTTCAAGGAATCGACAGTCTGGCTATTGATTTCCGATGGAATCGATGAGTCAAAAATACAAACTCATGTTACTTATTTTCGCACGGATGAAACTTGTTCTATTAATTAGTATTACCCTAAAACTCCGTGAAAACAGCAGTCTGGCTGGTTTCCGAAGTTGGAAAGTCAGTCTGGCAGATATTTGAAAATCGTGAAAAAAGTAAAATTATAGAATTTATTTTCGCATAGATGAAACTCGTTGTACTAGTTCGCATCATAATAACACTCAGTGAAAAAACAGTCTGGCTGGTTTTCGGAAGTGGAAAATGCGTCTGGCAGATACGCGAAAATCGTTAAAAAAGTAAACTTATAGAACTTATTTTCGCATAGATGAAACTTTTTGCACTAGTTAGCATCATGATAATACTCAGTAAAAAAACAGTCTGGCTGATTTCCGGAGGTGGGAAATCAGTCTGGCAGATATTTGAAAATCGTGAAAACAAAATTTATAGAACTTGTTCTAGAATTTTTTTAAATTTCTCAGATGGTTGAATGGCTTGTACAATTATCAAAAAAGCAGTATGGCTATCGTGGTGTACCAGTGTAAATGAGTAATCATACTTTGATTCGCAGATTTTATTACAACCAAATTTATTATAACCGAATATTCTGGCGTTCTATTTTGTTCACAAAGTACCTCGGTTTTGTTTGGCATCGACATGTTTATATACATTCTTCACAGCCTCAGGCAACTACCTGGGTCGGAGACGTCAATGAAAATTGTAGATGTGTAGGGACTTAGGTTCCTCGCTTGTGTTAGAATCATGTATTGGGTAGCAGCTGCTCCGTAGAGGTAAGCAGTTCGATTTTGAATTTCATTCATGTTGATAAGTTTCGACCGAAAATTTATAAAAACCTTTTCATTGCAGAAGATTATGATGAAGATGATGTCGAAATGTATTCAATTCTTTTATTTTGTGTGTTTGTTATTATATTTTCTATTGATATTTCGTAAACTTTCAAGTATTTCGAGCCGAAAATTATCAATAAAAGAAATCATCCGTTCTAAACAATATGATGCTATAATGACCTAATTTTTTCATTTTAAGGTATAAAAATATGCTACATGGCATTGCTTGCGTGAGAATACATGCACATTAGGGTGGTCCTTAAAAATTAAATTTTTTGCGACGCCCCCTAAAAAGCTTCGTTTTGATGAAAAAACACTGGGAAATTTTTTTTTTTTTTTTTCAAATTCAAAACAACACGTGCCCCGAGACGATCTAAGTTAAATTTTGGGTATAATCATTTTTTCTCTGAAAGTATCATATTAAATTTGAAATAATTATTTTTTCGAGATATGAAAATATTTAACAATGAAATACTTTCAGTGTTATCATTTTAAGTAATGAATTTTAACTTAAAGCTTTATAAGAAGCTCAATATACTTCGTCATTCAAGCTCATGCTTCAATTTTTCTTTTATTTTTGGGCTTTTTATACATCTGTGAGCAGTTAATACGTATGAGTTATTTAAATAAAATTGTATTTTTCCTGAAAAATTCCCGAAAAAGATTATACCCAAAAATTAACTTAGATCGTCTCGGGGCACGTGTTGTTTTGGATTTAAAAAAAAAAAAGAAAAATTTCCCAGTGTTTTTTCATCGAAACGAAGCTTTTTAGGGGGCGTCGCAAAAAATGTAATTTTTAAGGACCACCCTAATGCACATGCTCATTCTCAAGATGTCAATTATGAAAAAAAAAAAAAAATTGTTAATAGAACGTGAGTCATTCCTGTACCGTCGGAGATGACGTTTAGAACGCTCGAGAACTCGCAATTTTAGAGTCTGGTGAGGCTTTGATGATTGAAAATAGTTGATAGGCTGTCTTTTTCATTAACGTTAGAGTGTAAACTATCATCTGGAAAAAAAAGTATTCGTGCAAAATTAAGACCGTACTCATTGTATAGGCGCACACGTTGATATGACGATTGCATATAAGCTACCCGGTTACGCATCTTCCGGTCGGTCTGGCAAGGCTCAGGTGACCTCGAATGACAGCCAGACTGCTGTTTTCGACAATTGTACAACCCATTCAACTATCTGACAAATTTTCAAAAATGCGAAAATAAGTCACCTAAGTTTTTTTTTTCCGGTTTTTCGCGTGCCAGACGAAGTTCCCATCTTTAGAAATCAGCCAGACTACCGTTTAACTAGGTTTTATGATCGCCTTCATAAGTACAATAAGTAGCATCCTTGCGAAAATAAGTTCAACGCATTAACGTTTTTTTCACTTTTTCAAACGCCCCCCCACGCTAAATCCATCGGAATATAATGAAAAGTTTATCAGATTTTTTGATCAGCATCATCTATTGAATCGAAAAAACCTTGGTAGCGGCGTGCGAAAATAAGTTCCCGAAATATTCACTGGCTTCCGGACTAAGAAGCTGATTCAGCCAGGGAACTGTCAATATCCGTCAGTGAGGAGTATGACTCCAATTGAGTTACCATACAATTTTTTTAAATAAAAGTAATCATCATAATCAATCGTCACCAAAATGTCTCAAATTTTTTCATAGTCAACACAAAAACTCTCCTAGTATTTTTCAACCGTTCCGAACCAGCATTTCTAAGACTGAATGACGATATCTCGGCCGCCATTTTGTTTTTGGAAATTTCGATACTAAATTCGTAATCCGCGACCCCAAAAACATATTCTAGCTAACTTTCAACCATTTCCAACCAGTATTTCTCAGACTGAGTTTTTGGAAATTTCGGTACCAAATTCGTTATCACCGACCCCAAAAACCTCGGAATACCAAATTTGGTACAGTTCTGACCTTTCCCTGATTTATGGCCGCGAATCGGTCGAAAACCCCCACAGTGCGTCTTCTCGCTGCATCTTCAAGGGAATCGTCAGAAATCGCGAGCACCCTCGCATCTCAAGGAACCCAATGGCGGTTCAATCCGCCCTCCGCGCCTCATTTCGGCGGAAAATGGGAAGCCGGAGTAAAATCTGTCAAATTTCACCTCAAACGAGTCATCGGAGAAGCTACTCAAACATTCGAACAATTCGCAACGTTCCTCACGCAAGTCAAAGCCACGCTTAACTCCCGACCTCTTTGCGCAATATCGGACGATCCTCGGGATCCAAGTGCCTTGACTCCAGGACACTTTCTCGTTGGCTCAGCATTGAATACAATCCCCGAGCTATCCCTCATCGAGGTGCCAGTTCAGCGGCTGTCGCATTGGCAACACTCTCGTCAGATGTTGGAGCACTTCTGGTAACGCTGGAGTACAGAATATCTACAATCCTTCCAAAACCTCTCGAAATGGCAGGCTGAACACGGGAACATCAAGATCGGATCCATCATCCTCGTCAAGAACGAAAATCTACCCCCATCTCTGTGGCCCCTCGCGAAAGTGATCGAAGTGCAACCAGGAACCGACGGTCTCGTTCACGTGGTGACCGTTAAAACAAAGTCCTTAGTTCTTAAACGACCAATCGTAAAGCCGTGTGTGCTCCCAGTGCTCTCTGAACAGAAGTAATGACTCTAAGAATCTAATCTCGCGATCGTTACCGATCACGAAGCGGGCGGTATGTTTCGGCCAAGTGCCGAATCAGTTTAACACACTCACCACGGCCGTACTCACACTCGTGTGCAATGTTTACATGCCGGCTCTACCTTAGACACAGCTGTTTTGCTCATGCCGCGCCTCGCAAGATACTGTCGCAAAATCTTTGTGTGTGTCACCTGTGTGTTCTCACAATTCTGTTTTCAGTTGTCAGTCGTTTGCGATACTAATCGGATCGCAGATCAAGTAAAATAAACCTTTGTTTTCGTTAATATCTCGTTCTTTATTCTTACACCGTATCGTTAATTCGCGGATCCTACGTCAACGATCCAATATCGAGCTATCTCTCTAAACATAGGATAATATAAAGTTTTTGGTAAATAAATAAGTTCAAGTTGGTTTGATTATCAATTACTATTTCCATAAGCAAAGCTCAGATAATTTCT
The DNA here is from genome assembly GCA_944452935.1 of Rhogogaster chlorosoma. Lineage (NCBI taxonomy): Eukaryota > Metazoa > Arthropoda > Insecta > Hymenoptera > Tenthredinidae > Rhogogaster > Rhogogaster chlorosoma. The sequence continues at coordinate 10,815,164 of OX101800.1, read as the reverse complement.
GTTATATCAAGCTCAGCATCTTGACAGGGGCAATTAATGTATTGTAACTTTAGGAGTTACCTTTTAATTGAGCTATGAGTCCCTGAGCGAAATAAGCAGACTTGAAGACACAAATTAATGGTAAAAGCAGATTCGGTTATATTCAGGAAGATACAAGTGTCTCGGTTTATGTCTAAGACTAGACTGTTTACAAATTGGCTATCGCTAGATATATCGTTTAGTTGTTTTATCAGAAGATACTTGATCATTATTACTGTGATGTTTTGTACATGGGAGTTCGGGTGGCAATGGAATGAATGAATACAAGTCAATACAAGGGGTGGACGCACCCTTTGTAACACTGCCCCTCCCTGAAGGGAAGAGGCGACCCGACTCTTAAGTAAGTTAATAGCGAGTGTGTGTTCTGCTAAGGGAAGAGAGGGCTGAGAGCTGTGAGTCAGACTTTAAAATCTTTAAAGTGTTTGAAATCTTCCCTAAACTACCTGTAATTCCACCTAAGCCTCGAGGGAAACCACAGAAAACCTGAGAAGGTAGTTTCGGTTACAAATTCTCAACAATATTTGGTATAAAAAGTCTTCGCCTAGTCAGGCTGAAGTGTAGAGTTGAAGTGAAGTCCGTCCTCAAAGTTAAAGAAATCATCTGCAAAACTGGAAACCGTCTGGGGATGAAGTCAGCTTGTGATCCGTCAGGAGAGTCAAGGGGAGTCAGGAAAATCATGCGAGTCAGGAAATCAGGAGAGGCGGCGGCAGGAAAACAGGAAACAGGGGATCACGAACTGCTCCCAGGCGGGTCCAAAAGACGGGAAAACTGCACACCCTAGATTGGAGGACAGACGTGAGTACGAAGGATAGGAGAAATTTTGTCGTACTGGTCCTCTAAGTGTTGGACTTATGACTATAATTATTTTGTTGAAATTAAATGGAACGGAGAAACATAATTGAAGGTTAAAAATGGAACGATCTTATCTTTGTCCTGCGTGAATTAAAGGAGAATTCCAGGGAGTCGAAGTCATTCCTTGCTCCGATTTGTGCGTTCCGCGTCGTTTCTTTGGGATAAGTGGGAAAGTACCTAGGACTCTCAAGGGGGAAAAAAAAAAGGTTAAAATCTTAACCCTAGACGATAAATGAGAGCAATCCGCTCGGATCTCTGTGTAAAATTATGTGAGAAGGTTATGATCGGCGACAGGAGAGAACCAGAGCAGAAGACGTAAAAGAAACGACGGAGAGTTGAAAATTATGCCACGATTCTACGGTGGCGCGAAAAGCAGATAATCGATACAAAGAATCGATAGGAGGTTGAAAAGTCCAACGCGGGTTTATGAAGGCGCGAAAGGCAATATTTGAAGACAAAAGAAAAATCTCGCCCCTTATTAATAAATGATCGGAGTAATTTATTGATCCAATCAGCTTCGAGGAATAAAACAAAAACTGAGCGGAAATTCGTTGCTGAAGAAACAATTATCTACGGCGTCATTCGTAGCCATGAATTCATCGTACGAAGTTGTATTGGGAGTAGTCGTGTCGCAATTAAATTGGGACGGATTTGACTGTTTGAACGCGGAGGAGGTTGGCTCATGGCTAAAAGGACAGTGGGCCAAGGTCCGGTGCTCCCGGGGGGAGGCCGTGCTCCTGAAAGGGGCTGTTCCTCGTCTAATCTGTGCCCAATGCTTTGTCTTCAAGTGAGTGAAAGTTTTTTTTTTTTTTTTTTTTTAAAGAAAAGTTTCCCCCAAGTTCAGGGGTTACATTTAAGCGTTTTATTTTAACATTTTTCTCCCCTTTCAGAAACTTCTCCGAGCTGGATGTGAGCCGTGTGGTCCAGACCCACCGGTCATTCGTTGGTGGGCTCGACGTTACCGAAAGGGGGGCCTGTTTCGTTTGCCGAGGGACGCTATTACTCCCTTCTCATAAGGGGTCATGCCCCCAATGCGACAAGCTCTAGCGCGACATCAAGGCTATCGCAGAGGCGCGTACTCGTTTTTAAGTGGAAGTGTTTTCACGTTTTGTTCCTAAAATAAATCTTTCACTGCATTTAACCGAAATATAAATGTCGACTCTTATTCGCAATGCGATGTATTTTCCCTCATTTCCCGAGCCTAAACGACTAGGCCGGAACGTCTCCGAAGATTCGAGAAGACGCGTACGAGTCTTCCTAGCGAGCCTAAAGCCGGACATAGCCGAACGAAAACGATCTCCTCCGAAGATGTCGCGTCATGAACTCGGTCAAAAGAAGCCGACTATTCACGAGTAAAACCGAACGAACCCGAGTGAAGCCTAACGCGAAGCGGGTGACCTGTCAAAGTTTACTCTCCCATAACCTCACTAAATTCATTGAAAACATCGTCAGCCGAACCTTCGGCATCTAGAATAAAAACTGGAGCTGGAAGAGCTGAAAACTTTCCGTGGACTAGCCAATCCTCGTGGACCTCGTGAAGAGCTTTTAAATAATTAATCTAAAGGAATGTTTTCTTCCTCGCTACGCGCGCGTGAATTAACTCTGGCAAACGACGTCTCGGGTGATAAACTCAGATAAACTATCATGTCTACTTCAAAATCTGTTGAATTCTCTGATAAAATCCTAACGTTTTCTGTTAAAAGATGAGCTTCTAAATCCTCAAACCCTCCTAACCTCCTACGGGCTTCTACGAAGCAGTTACAACTGAAAATTGATCTTTCCATGATCTTGTTAGGTAATGAGGTTTTCACTAGGTGCCTATTCCTCATCGTCATCGCGGCGTGGTGCTGGAAGTGATAACCGTAACGGGAAGGATCCTTATACATTTTTTCTAGGAGGTTCTCTCCGGCAACGTTTCTATATTCCTCTTCAGGCTCTAATAAAGTAAGAATGTTCTTATCTTTTAGGAATCTACTTGTAAAGGTGGTTTTCCCGCACCCAATGTTCCCCTCGACGAGTATGGTAAAAGGGCGGTAATTCTTCCGCTTGATTCCAAAAGGCAGATCCTTGGACCACCTGGAAGAATCGGAGAAGGAAAGGGGAATTTCTTCCTGACTTTTGGGGGGAAAACCCTCGAGAACCTGTAGGTCCTGATTTAATTGAAGAGAGCGAAGGAGGTTACTGTTATCTACGTGAGCTTCTTCAGACTCATAGGGGGCTAGGCGATCCAAGTGAACTACCTTTGGTTTAGTTCGTAGAGAGCGTTGGATGCGGTAGACTACGTCATTTATTTTATCTACTACCGTATAAGGACCCTCCCAATTAGATTGCAGTTTGGGACAACGTCCTCTTTCTCGTCTCGGCTGGAAAAGCCATACTAAATCCCCTGTTTTAAATGTCACATCTTTAGCTCGCACGTCATATCGAGCTTTCATCTTGTCTGAAGCTACCTGAATCCTTTCCCTAGCAAAGTTATGTATTTCCTCTAACCTTTCCCTTAGATGTGAAGCAAAGTTGGAGCAAAGAGAATCCTGAATGGGAAGAGGGCCTTTCTCCAAATCGGAGGGCAACCGAAGATCTCTTCCCATGAGCATGGAAGCCGGCGTCTGTTTTGTAGTCTCGTGGACAGAAGAGCGGTAGGAAAGAAGAAAGAGGGGAACCCATTCGTCCCAATCCCTCTGACTCCTTTCCACGAAAGAAGATAGATAAGCAAGAAGAGTCTGATTTAGACGTTCAACCATTCCATCGGATTGGGGGTGAAGAGGAGTAGTTCGAGTTTTTCTTATTCCTAGTATTTTAGCTATTTCTCCGACAAGGACTGACTCGAAATTGCGACCCTGGTCGGTATGGAGTTCGAGCGGGGCTCCGTACCGACATACAAATTCCCTAATGAAAGCCTGAGCTACAGTTTGAGCCTCTTGATTGGGTATCGGGATGACTTCGGGCCATTTTGTAAAGTAATCAGCTATATTACTAGTGCGTAACGATTCCCTGAATGAGAGACTGGTAAAGGCCCGAGGACATCCATGGCTACCCTCTCAAAAGGCGCGCCTACGTTATAAGTCTATAACGGACTACGACCTTTCGCACGGGGACCTTTCTTGGCTACGCATACTGAACATACCCGACACCACTCGTCCACATCTAAACGGCATCTTGCCCAGAAATACCTTTCTCTAATTTTCTCTAAAGTTTTGTTCGAGGCGAAATGGCCTCCCGACGGGGAATTATGGTACGCTTCGGGGATTTCATTGACCTTTTCTTTGGGGACTAGTAGTTGCCATCTAATGATCTTCATATCCGGGGATTCCCATCGGCGGTAAAGTATCTCATTTATTAAGAAGATGGAGTCCCATTGAATCCAGTAGATTTTGAGTTGTTGATCAGCTGGGGACACATCCTGCCACTCTGGGCGTATATTTGAGCTCTTCCAGGCTCGTAGTTGTTTCAGGATCTCATCCTTTTCCTGGGCTCTCTTCCACTCTCCTAGGTCTTCACCGAGGGATATCACCCGGATATCCATGGAATCCCGTCCTTTCCCCATCCTGGCACACTGCTTGCAGTCACCGAGATCCTGGCAGGGGCGTCTTGATAGTGCGTCGGCGTTCCCGTGGAGGTTTCCTGCACGGTGTTGAACCTCGAAGTCGTACCGCCCTAACCTTTCGATCCACCTAGCTACTTGGCCTTCCGGCGATTTAAATGAGAGCAACCATTTGAGCGAAGCGTGATCCGTACGAATGAAAAACTTCCTTCCTACTAAGTAATGTTTGAAATGCTCTATAGCCTCTACCATTCCTAAAAGTTCTCGTCGTGTAACGCAATAATGCCTTTCTGGTTTTTTTAGAACCATACTGAAGTAACTAATCACCCGCTCCTATCCTTCCTGAACCTGAGACAAAACCCTGCCTATTCCGTACAGAGATGCATCCGTATCTAAAATAAAAGAAGTTTCGGTTTGCGGATAAGCCAGAATTGGAGAAGAAGTGAGGCAAGTTTTTAAGTGATTAAATGCTTCTTCACAATCCGGAGTCCACTCGAAGACAGAGGTAGACCCGGTGAGATTGTGAAGAGGCCTAGCTATTGAGGCAAAGCCTGAAACGAAGCGCCTATAATATGTGCAGAGACCTATAAAGCTCTGAATATCTTCCCTATTCGACGGTCGGGGCCAATCTCGCACCTTTTCAATCTTTGCTGGGTCCGTTCTGACTCCTTGGGCCGAGACGACATGTCCTAGGAAGGTAACTTCTTGTTGAAGGAGGTGACACTTCTTGGGGCTCATCTTCCGGCCTGTCCGTTGAAGCCTCTCGAAGACCTTTTTTAGATTAGTTAGCTCCTCTTGGAAGGTTTTGCCAAATACAATTATATCGTCCAGGTACACCAAGCAGATCTTCCCCGTCAATCCTTCTAGTGCGACTTCCATCGTCCATTCGAATGTGGCTAGAGCGTTGCATAATCCGAAGGGCATCACTTTGAACTGCCAGAGTCCTCCCAATCCAGTGACGAAAGCTGTTTTTTCCTTGTCCTCAGCATCCATCTCGACCTGTCAGTAACCACTCTGCAGGTCGATGGTGCTATACCACTGAGCTCCAGCCAACATGTCCAGGGTGTCTTCAATCCGTGGAAGGGGGTACGAATCTTTCTTGGTGACCTCATTCAGCTTTCTATAATCAATACAGAATCTCTTCGTTCCGTCCTTCTTAGGAACGATAACGATCGGTGAGGCCCAGGGTCCTGAAGATGGCTCGATGACGTCGTTGAGGAGCATGTCGTCTACCATCTTCTGAACCTCTTCTTTTCCATTGAAGGGGATCCGTCTGGCGTGTTGTTTAATCGGGAGATTGACCCCTACATCTATCTTATGGCGAGCAAGGGTACACCTTCCCTTGTCGCCGCTAGTCTTGGCAAAAGAGTCGCTAAAGTCTCGTAAGAGAGACGAGAATTGTTGTTTAGAAGGAGAATATAACTCTATCGAAGACCTCTCAAAAAGGTCTTTTAAATGTTCGGAGACCTGTTCCGAAATCTCTGGTGACGAAGAATCTCAAATCTCAATCTCACTAGAAGTTTGCAATTGATCGAGTTGAAAAGTTGGGGGGTTCGGGGTTTTGCTCCTATTTGTTAACAGCGGAATCGTATGGCGGCCTATATGTAGCGAGTTCCCTATCGTTGAAATGACACACTGATGTTCGCTCAAGAAATCTATCCCTAAAATTCCCTCATCCTCGATGTCGGCCACGTAGACTTTATGAGGAGAGCTAATCTGACCCGCGATGTTTATTTGAACGGAAACTTCTCGTAAAACAGGGGTGGTCTCCCCTGTCGCGGTCTTCAAAGTAGCATAATGATTGCTAGAGGTAAGATTCTTTAAGAGATCCGAGCGAACCACCGTTACTTCAGCTCCGGTACCCACAACCCAGAGACAGTCAACACCGTTGACAGATCCCTCAGCGTAGAGACCGGACTGCCTCAAACTTCGAATTAATACAGGTAATACAGGCAATACAGGTAATACAGGCGATACAGGTAATACAGGGCTATTCTTCCTCGCTACAGGCGATGATTCCCGCCCCCCGCAATCATCGTTAGTTAGTTTTTTTGTTGGTGTTCTATAGGTTGTTTAGAATTATTAAAGGGAAGCATCCTCTCCCCTTGAGCAGGATTATGACCCTGATTCTGACTAGGTTTGGGATAGAAAGTTTGATTCTGAGCTTGACTTGAATTTAAACTCCTATCATTATCCCGCCACGAAATTTGATTGGGCAGGGGCCTTTGGTTACTACTTTGATTCCTTCTCTGCCATGCGAAGCACTGCTCTATCGTGTGCCCCTGCCTCCAACAGTACCGACACTCTACCTTGCTTCTATTATTTGCCTTTGCATTAAAACTCTGTTCCTGCCGTGAGGAAGAGGACCTTTTTTCATTGATTTTAGATTTGTCGGGGGTCGGTTTCACCGCCTCTACCTGCCAAACGCGGCCGGATCCTGAATATTGTTTGTTCAATGCCTCTAATTCTAACGCCTTAACTATGGCTTGACGAAGGGTAGAGGGTCCCGCCACGCTCAGGGCGTGTTTCAGTTCAGCATCAATTATGGCGTTTATGAATCGGTCTGTAGCTAATGTTTCACGAGTTGTCTCGTCACTCAAGGGTAAGGCTATTCGCGACAAACGTTCAATGTCGTGTCCGAGAGTGGCGAGATCCTCGTCCCTCCGTTGTCGTCTAGTATTAAATTGGGTAAGGAAGAGCTTAGTCAGGTGCTCGTTCCCGAACCTGAGCCTCAAGGCAGAGCTGATCTTATCAAAATCGAAGATTTCCGTCGAGGTCAGAGTAGAAAGGACGCTAGCTGCGGAGCCTTTTAGACAATTTACTAAGTTTCCGGCTTTCGTAACTGAATCCCAATTATTTAGTTGCGCGACTACTAGAAATTGACACTCAAATTCGGCCCAGGGCCTATCACCTTCGAAAGTTGGTGGTTTGAAATTCTTCGACCGTTTTAGAAAACCGTCTGCGTTACTGTCAGTGGTAGAAGTTAGGTTAATGTGATCTGTAGAGAAATTATTCGGTCTTTGGGAAGGAGCATCGACTAAACCCGAATCGCGGACAATCAGGTCGCGCTCGATCGGCGAAATGGAAGCAAGCGTATGAGGGGGAGCAGTTTCCCTAATTGAAGGCACAGACCTTAAAGTAGCGGGAGTTTGGGTCGGCTGGCAGGATGAGGTAGAGAGGATAGGATCTGTCAAGGGCTGGATGGGCTGCGGCTCGTCCCCGGATCCTCGTCGGTCGTCCCTCAACGTCGACAGGATCTGGGTGAAGGACTGCTGCTGGTCTTGCAGAACTCCGATCAGCCTTCCCTCAGAACGCTCACGTTCTTCTCGGAGACGTCCCTCGGCTCGTTTTCGTTCCTTACGTGCGGCCTGCTGGTCCCGCCGCTGATCTTGGAGGATCTGTAAGAGAAGAGCTTGCTGCTCGGTCTGAGCAGCCTGAGCCGCCTGTTGAGCCGCTAGCTGGGCGGCTTGTTGACGCTCTTGGGCAGCCAAGAGTGCTGCTTGCTGCTCGGCATGGGCGGCCAGTTGGGCTGCCCTCTGGGCAGCTTGCTGAGCGGCCTGCTGCTGCAGGAGTTGTACCAGGGCGGTAATTGGGCTGGCCTCCTGTTCTTCCGCCCGTGGCACTTGGTTCGAGTTTGTGGCAGCGGCAGCAGGGGATCCTTGACGACGAGTATTACGTCGGTTGCTCATATCGAGCAGATTTGTTCCTCAGAAAGGTAGGATTCTCCAAGAGAATAAAGCAACGAAAGCTTATAGCTTATGAATACAAGCAATCGGCAAAAACCAAAAGAAATGCACCAGGCAAATCAACTTATCGGGCTCAGAAACGATCCTGACACCAAACGTAACTTTAGGAGTTACCTTTTAATTGAGCTATGAGTCCCTGAGCGAAATAAGCAGACTTGAACACACAAATTAATGGTAAAAGCAGATTCGGTTATATTCAGGAAGATACAAGTGTCTCGGTTTATGTCTGAGACTAGACTGTTTACAAATTGTCTATCGCTAGATACATCGTTTAGTTGTTTTATCAGAAGATACTTGATCATTATTACTGTGATGTTTTGTACATGGGAGTTCGGGTGGCAATGGAATGAATGAATACAAGTCAATACAAGGGGTGGACGCAGCCTTTGTAACAGTATTATACTCTTGTATTACTTATTTACCTGGCTAATCAAGAATAATACAAAAATGATTGAATCACTCAAATATTAAAGAGCAAACAAAAAAAAGCGTACCCGTATTGATCTGGTTGACCTTTCAAACACAATGTTGTTGGAAAATTTTGTAGACGACATTTTAATCTGGTGCGGGAACAATCGCTGCTCGTAACGTTGCACTCGATGTAGAAGTGAAAGTTTGGATATGCAGTTACTGTACACAGTTCTGGGCAATGTTCTTGCCGACATTTGACCTTCTTCAACGTTTTGTAAAAGTAAAGTGTTTCCTCTAATGCAACAAATCGTTTTCTAGCAATTATGTTGAGATCAACCGTCAATACAGCCATTGGCAAAACATAGGTTTTGCAAAATTTACACTTATATTCCCTCAATACACTGGGTTCGCTCTCCAGACAAGTTTTCCACGTACGTGTTGGTGTTTCATTGAAATCGATTGTGTACAGAACAATATCGTTTTTCTACTTCATGCAATATTTTCTCAGAGTACAAAGACTTCAACAATGCAGCTCTTTTCAGATAAGTGTCTTGATGTGAATTACTTATGATTAAATTGAGTGGGAATCGAAAAGTTTCGTTGGCCGATTTTTTCATTACACCCATGCATAGAGTTTCATCCAAAGCGCTGCAACGTATTATGTGCACTATAGAATCAAAATTATTCGTGTCACGGAGGTGAAAAATGTCTTCATCGATGATAATTCCAGGCATGATATTTCCCGATTGCAACATTAGTAACGGTTCGCATTCATAATCACTGTGAATGCTTTCCAGATTGGGCTCTTGAGATGACCTATTGTCTTCAGCAGTTTCATCAAACGAGGGTCCGGAGCAAATGTCTTGTACCTCTTCTTTATTGCGCCAGTAGTCCCTTGTTTTTATATCTGAGTCATCTAGTGGAACTGTTGTGGGGAACTCCAACCTATTGAACCTATCAGGTGCGACAGGTATTTCTACATTATTATTAGTATTGTTATCTCCCACGCTGACGATTGCCGTGCTTCTTGGTTCTGAAGTATCAAACGATTGGGATGAATCAGCAACAACTCTTTCGTGATCTATTGATACAATGTATATTACACCATGAGGTTCGATTATGGTATTTGGCCCGGAATGTATGATCCCTGACTTTGTATCATTGCACAATTTCCAACGGTTGTTGACTCGCCTACAATACGCAATATAATGTCCTGGAAATCTTGCTACACTACCAGCTAGTAGATATTGAACACTATTCAATCTGAGTTGCGAAGGAAAGTCACGCAATCTGCAAGTCATCCCTGTTAAAGTTTCCAAGTTAGTTCTTATATCCAGTTCGATGAAGATCTGAGCATTGAAGGAGAGTTCAACTTGACACGACCCAGTACAATTGATGCACAAAAGATGACTGTGGAATACAAGGGCTTCTTGTAATGCGCGAAATCCTTGATCTCCAATCATCTTGTGATTCACAGATAATGTTGAAACCGGTGAAGAATAGATATCACAGCTGGGACATTGGTAAATGTAATGTACACTTGGTTCTGATTTGAAGCATGTAGTCCATATTGTATGGAGGCTGCCGAATAAGTCAATTGAATATGATTTTAATTTACCACAGTGGTCGTGATTGGCTTTAATTTTAGATTCAAAAAGGCGGTTCAAGAGTACAACCCTCTGTTTGTATATATCGGCAGAAGGTCCTTTTTCAATGAAGTTAAGGGGATATCCAAGTTTAAAACAGAATAATATGTATACTCTCTTCAAAATATAATAACTTTGGGACTAATGGAGGAAAATGAAATCGGCCGACAGGGTTTGAAAGTATTGTTACGTCCGGGTGTCACCACCCGTACGCTCTCCCCTCACTTACCTCTATCCCCCTGTTCCTCTACATCTCTACTCTGTCTATCTACCTGTTACCCGATCGTCCGCATCCTGTCCTAACGTCCCTACGAGATACTCGCTGCACACGGCACTGCCAAATGCAGCGAGTCAGCTATAATCCTTCTATCTTATTCCCATAGCCACTGCCTACCTTTCCCCCTAAGACTCACTCCATTACTAACCTCCATACAGGAGACAACGCCAACCATTATAACTCTACTACTAGAAATAAAGATTTAAGTTTGATTATAATTACTATCACTATCGTTCACCCTCATACTCCTCAGGTATATCTTTATATATTGAACAGGGGACCTTACCCAATTAATAGACATAACACTGGTGGCAGCGGTGGTCCCCCTGTTACTGAGGGTATATCAAAAGTGAACGAACTACCACAAAAATATAAACCAGCTAACTCAACAAATTGTGATATCAAACAGTGAAACGACGAGTAACACAAGTTTTGTGAACTGTTAACCAAATTACGGACAAAACGTAACGAAGTTCGTCTATACTGCACGTTATAACTAGTGCTACGCCAATCACTCATACACCCAAAAAGTGTGAGCTACGAAACCGCCATCATCAACCTGGCGATAATTGGCAATCACAAGATCGGCCAAGACTATCAATCAACCGAAACCGAACCTCAAAGGCACCTCGCCCAACAAAGAGCGAACTCGCTCCAACGACGAAGCCCGGTGACGACTTCAAGACGCCGATATCACCAATCCTATCGCCTGACAACCAGATCCAGAATCGTCATCTCTCCACCAACGATCACCACTTCAGAGATATGCCAAGAATAATCACTCTCATCGTACTTACCATAATTTCCAGAACGTAAGCTAACTTAATATACGTATACCATTAAAATAAGTCGTAAACCTTGTCGAAAATCATGTCCGACCCAGAGACGAAATTTCTACCATTGAAAGTGGCGGCTACACTGATCCCAACTTTCGACGGATCAAACATTACAGTAAAATCTTTCCTTCGGAAAGTTGAAAACGCAAGAATACTAATAGATCCGCGAGATTCACTCCTATTTGCTGTACTTGTACGATCGAAAATCGAAGGCCATGCAGAAAGAGCACTCCCGCGAGATAGCCTCCAGACACTAAAACCAATTATAGATAATTTAAAACGCGCGTTTGAACCGAAACAAAAACTATCAGACGTGCAATGTGCTATAGCGTGTGCACGTCAAGAGAAAAATGAGACCGCATTAGAATACGGAACTAGAATAGAAGAACTTGTAGATACGGCCATTGACATTATAGATTCGAAAGAAACCGCCGAACATGCGACTATACTGATAAAGAATGTTGAAGATAACGCCTTACGCGCCTTTATAAAAGGTCTATGTGACGCGCTAGAACAAAGGGTGTTAGCCGAGAAGCCAAACACGCTGCGAGCGGCAGTCGATAAGGCGGTGAGCGCGGAAAGAATAGTATTAGAAAGGCAAAAATTACAATCGCAGACACCGAGCGATACGAAACGGTACCAAAACAGTTCAAAAACCGATGAACCGGTTCAAAACCGTAGTAGTAACACAAAACAAACACCGCCTCACGACCCGTCGCTGAACTGTAGGTTTTGCAAGCGTGTCGGGCACTCGTTAGATAACTGTAGATTACGAGAGCGTACCGATAATTTGTCTTGTACATATTGTAAACGTAAAGGGCATACAATCCAAGGGTGCCGCACGCGAAACTATCAAAACCGACAGACAACCCAAAATCCTTCATTCCACCAACCAAACACTCCAACATACGCCCAACAATCTCAGATACAAAACAGACCTCAACATAACAACTCCGGTCAACGACCAAACCAACCTAACGAAAACCGAAATAGATTCAACTTTGAACAACCAAGATACGCACGCGTAAATTATACAAATACAAATTTCGCAAATACTAACAACTTTCCAGTAGAATCACTACATTTAAACGAGTAACGGGACCACACGGACGCGCCAACGCCCCGAACTCTAAAAAAGCGTCCGAACACGTTGAAAGGATTTTCCTAGAATCACCAACCATTACAATTCAATCACCGCAAATTATCGGCTATACCGGAACACTAATAGTAGACACCGGTGCAAATTTAAACCTAATAAAACGAAGGACCATCACCTCAGACACTCATTTCGAACCAAGAAATAGACGCTACATTTCGGGAATAACAGAGGGATACACGGAAACACTAGGTAGCATTAATCTAGAATTTGCCGGAACTTGCCATGAATTTCACGTAATAAGCGACGAATTCCCCATACGAGAAGACGGCCTTTTGAGCGCCGATTTCCTACGACTCGAAGAAGCGACAATCTGTTTTAAAAATGACCAACTCCATTCCAGAAATACAGGTGTTATCCCACTTCGCTACAGATCCTCAAACAATAATACGAGAACATCTCGCGTTCTCACAACGGCGGTAACACAAACACCTAAGATACACCTACACACACCCCAACTTGAAAAACAGACAAGCACACTCTTGATCGACACCGGAGCCGACATAAACATAATGAAACTTAACGCAGTCAAACCGAACGTACACTATACCATGACAGATAAAACCCAGATAACCGGCACAACGGACGGTACTGTAGAAACCCTGGGAAGCGTTAACGTACAGATCGGCAATAGTTGGCACGTTTTTCACCTAGTTGATAATTCCTTCCCAATAAAGGAAGATGGTATTCTGGGGACGAAATTTTTATACAACGAAAATGCCACGATCTCGTTTGGAAATGGTACAGTGACAACGGATAACTGTAAACCACTAAAAATACTAGACGAAAACATAATATCCATTCCTCCGCGAACCGGTACGGTAATATCAATGAAAGTAGCCAACCCAACCTTAAAAACAGGGTTCATTGATAATATAGACCTTGGTCCCAATATTTTTCTTGGCAAGGCCTTAGTCACGAACAGAAACGGCCTAGCATATGCTTACGCGATTAACTCCAGCGAGTCAGCTGTCGAGATAAAGAGACCCGTAGTAACCTTAGAAGAAGTCGACGAACTCGAGGACACAAGAACCCAGCTGACCGATGCAAAACTCGCCAACGTCCAATCAATCCTATTAACTAAGGCTCGCGAAACTAATACTAATGACAATTTCCGCACGCTTCACTTCTCCCCTGACCATAACTCAAAACGTCTCCACACGCTTATAGAAAACCTCCGACTAGACCATCTAAATAACGAAGAAAAACAATCGATAACCGACCTTGCTATACAATTTAACCACCTCTTCTTTTTACCGGGCGACAACTTAAAACATACGCAACTAGTTAGCCACACTATCCCAACCACAGATGACATCCCAATTCACACAAAACAGTACAGATATCCTCAGATTCACAAAGAAGAGATAGATAGGCAAGTCAACAAACTCCTCGATCAAAATATTATTAAACACTCTTCCTCACCATACAACTCGCCGGTTTGGATAGTGCCCAAGAAAGTAGACGCCACCGGCAATAAGAAATGGCGCATGGTCATAGACTTCCGCAAACTTAACGAAAAAACTATCGGTGACGCCTATCCTCTCCCCAACATAACAGACATCTTAGATCAATTAGGGTCCGCCAAATACTTCTCTAAATTCGACTTGGCGTCAGGTTTCCACCAGATACCAATGCACCCTGACCACAGTCCAAAAACGGCCTTTTCAACTCCGCATGGCCATTATGAATATAACAGAATGCCCTTTGGGCTGAAAAATGCACCCTCGACCTTCCAACGCCTAATGGATCAGGTACTTTCTGGACTCCTAGGCAACGGAGTTTTCGTCTATTTGGACGACATTGTAATCTATGCGAGGTCTTTAGAAGAACATGCGGTCAAATTCAAAAAACTCATGGAACGATTATCCAATGCCGGACTAACGCTTCAGCCCGACAAATGTGAATTCCTGCGTAAAGAAGTAGCATACCTAGGCCACGTAATCACGAAAGACGGAGTAAAACCGGACCCAAACAAAATAGCAGCCGTAAAAGACTATCCCGTACCTACAAATCCTAAACAAATTAAACAATTTCTAGGATTAATCGGCTACTACCGAAGATTCATACCTAACTTATCAAAAATCGCGAAGCCCATAAATAACCTACTAAAGAAAAACACTCCATTCCTGTGGACGTCCGAACACCAAGCCGCGTTCGAGACCTTACGAGATAGCCTTTGCGATGAACCTATCTTACAATACCCGGACTTTGAAAAACCATTCGTATTAACAACTGATGCCTCAAACTGCGCTGTAGGCGCGATTCTTAGCCAAGGCAAAATCGGCGAAGACCTACCCATCGCATACGCCTCAAGATCTCTCGAAAAAGCAGAAGTCAACTACTCGACAATTGACAAAGAACTGCTAGCAATTATCTTCGCGGTGAAACACTTTCGACCATACCTTTACGGACGCACATTTACACTTGTCACGGATCACAGACCATTAGTCTGGATAAATAATGTCAAAGACCCAACTTCGCGACTGCTACGATGGCGCCTGACACTCGACGAATATTCTTACAACGTTATTTACAAAAAAGGTAAAATGAATTCAAACGCAGACGCGCTATCTAGAAACCCTCCACCTAACCCGATCCAGATCCTACCTCTTGATTCAAAACGCCTTAGAACCGATACAGAACCCTCAGAGGAAACTAACAAAAAGAAAAAACTAGCACATCAATTCCCGAGACGCCCCCGACAAACCACTGACGAATCCACTAACCCTGCCCCAACTAAAAGAACTAAGGCGCAGCAAACGCCAACCATGGCAACATCAGACCTTTCGGACAGCTCAGACGTTGAAATTATCAATCAAAAATCTAAACCCGCTAAAAGACTAAGGACTACCGACTCCTCTAATAACCCTGCCCCACGAAAGAAAGAACCAACCCACCTATCCGAATCCACTCACTACTCGACACCTCTAGAAGAAAACGACGATAAACAAACAAACTCCCCAGAGACCTACCTGAGCTCGAATAAAACGAATAAACGACATCGCGATACACAATCTTCAGGTAACCCGGCACCGCGACACAAACCGAACGCAGACGATAGCTCAGACTCTACGAATGACTCAGACATTCAGGTACACACCCGTCGTAAGCGCATTATTACAACCTCATCTAACTCGGGCCAAAGAGCTCACAAAAATATTCGCAAACAAACTACAGACGCGACCCCCGATATAAAACGAAAAGTCCCGCACATACGTACGGACCGTAGCAAAGAGGAGCGGAGCAAACTACCCGATCCTCAACCCGGAACGTCGAAAGATAATAGGCCAGGATCTGCACCGTATATACGCAAAAGAGTTTATAAAAAACTCCCTAGCACAAATACAACAACGGACTCGGAGTCAGCAGTAACACATACTAGGCTAGATGTAAAGAAACGAGAAGTCTCACGCGACAGACTAGCCGGAACTTCTACCGAACAAAATCTGGAAAACACACCCCCCTACGAGCAATTCCTCGTAGATGTAGATTTCCTGCCTTTGACTTACAATAAAAACATCACAGAGACACACGCCGACGTACTAAAACAAAAAGACAACCTGGCACACTGTATTTCAGCGGACTGTAAAGCTTCACTGGGTGTCGCGGATCAGATGGTGAAACAAGGACTGATACAACGCAGACAACTTCGAGCCATGAACCCTAAAGTAACAGACATTATTACAGTTACATACCCACGACGTATAATTTATAATTTGGTAACAAAAGAACGCCACTTTGACAAACCTACGAAAGAAGTAATGTACAAAACACTAGCCAAACTCAAAGTAGCGCTTATCAGAGAAGGAGTGAGATCACTATCAATACCAAGATTAGGTTGCGGCTTAGACCACCTTAGCTGGGACATAGTGAGTCGTATGATCCATTATATATTCAAAGACACAGACATTAAGATCACCATTTGCGTATACGAAAATCCAATACCTCACGGATCACTCCCGACAACGCAACGCAACACCATTCCACCGCCAGAAATAGATAACACTACTGACCATACGACGGATACAGATTATTCGTCAGAGCCCGAGAACTCGAGATCACCTGATAGTGACGACTCCCACTTATCAATAGACACCTTAGATCCCCAAAACCTACGCAACGACTTCCCCATCCCTACCACTGACACCCCACAACAAAGGGACACTCAGAACGACGATACCGACAACACACCTAACGATTTCAATCATTTCATAAACAATCTAGATAACATAATACCTGCGACTAACATCAAAGAATCAAAAGACGGAATGTTCCTAATAAACGACAACTACGTTCACTGCGTACCGGCAGAACACCCGACAGATGACCCATTGACAAAACGACTGATAGACAAGAACATGCTGAACAGAAAAACGTTTACAATTCGAACACCACGGAAACTGGAAATAGCTGTTACAAAATCCAAAGATAAATATATTCTCACACTTATAATAAAAAACAAACATACGGACAAAGACAATCTGGAAGACCTGCACAACATACTCCTCAACCTCAAACGCATCCTGATACGTAAAAATATAAACTCTTTCGCCTTCGCGAAAAACAACGTTGGGCTAGGCAGCTTTCAATGGTCAACGATCAAAAAACTATTCTATTACACCTTCGCGAACACCAACATTAAAATCACACTCTGTACCGAAGAAATTATCACGCCCGACGAAACCCTACGCGACGAAATAATTAGAGAATACCATGAATCGCTAATCGGCGGCCATCAAGGGGTAACAAAAACATTCAACCGAATAAGAGAAAAATACATTTGGCCAAATCTGAAAACTCAAATAGAAAACTTTATCAGGGCCTGCGACAGTTGCCAAAGAAAAAAATTAGTGAGAATCAAGACCAAGTTGCCCATGATAATCACGGATACACCAGCAGACGCTTTCGATAAAGTAGCACTCGATATTGTAGGGCCACTCCCGATCACGAAATCCAACAACCAATATCTCCTAACGATCCAGTGCAACTTAACCAAGTTCCTAGACGCAATACCACTCCCCAATGCTACTGCCCAAACAATAGGTGTAGCTTTCGCCAAAGAATATATTACGCGTTACGGAGCTCCACGAACAATACTGACGGACCAAGGACAGAACTTTATGAGTACCGCAATCAAACAAATTAGCAAACTCTTTAAAATCAAACAAGTCCGAACAACTGCCTATCGCCCGCAATCGAACGGATCGCTGGAGCGCAGTCACCTCGTACTAACTGAACACATCAAACATTACACAAACGCGGGTAAAGACTGGGACGAATACATCCGCTTTGCGATCTTCTGCTACAACACCGCGAGACATGAGGGTACGGACTTCACACCGCACCAACTAATATTTGGCAAAGAAGCCCGATTACCGTCGGACCTAAGAATAACAGACGCAATGACAAACACGTACAATACTTTTATCCTTGACCTAATGACAAACATGCACGACATACGGAAACAAGCAGCATTGAACCTAAAAGAAGCTAAAGTAAAGTCAAAAACTTATTACGACAGGAAGATCAATCCGCAAACCTTCGAAGCCGGACAAAACGTCTTCTTACTAAACGAAACTCGTTCCAAATTTGACGACCATTACAAAGGTCCCTACGTTATCAAACAAATAATCGACAACATGAACGCAGAAATTTACATTACGCCAAACAAAACAAAAATAGTTCACCTAAATAAATTAAAATTAGCACACACACGGGACTAACAAGACAAATAATTACAGATACGGCACGTCACTCGAAAACGATGGAGACCAACCACCTTACACCCTGATACCGTTCACAATAAACCCCGGGATTTACTACGAACAACTAGAAGACGTACGTACATCAAACAACAAATGGAAATTAATAAACTTCTTGAATATTAAACAATTCATTGACATATCCAACAAACTACAGAGATACTGCGACCTACTTGATAAAAGTTGTAACACGACTGGAACAGAGTGCATCGTACAAGATACAATAAATATATCAAAGAACCGACTACTAACCATAACAGAATACCAAAATCAAATCGAAGACCTAATAGGATACCAGGAAACAGACGGACTACACGAAAATTTAGCAGAACTGACACATACACGCGTCAAACGAGGATGGTTCAACTTCATTGGCGGTATCCACAAGACACTCTACGGAACACTAACAGAAGCAGACGGCGATTACATTAACACACAAATAGACAGACTCTTCAACGATACAAACCATGTAGCCACGTTGTTAGCAAATCAAACGCACATCATGCAAACAATACTAGGTACGCAACAGAAAGAAATTAACAATATAGAAAATCATATCATAGAACTAGACAACGAGATAGTATCCTTCACTTTCACGGTATCAACCATAAACAAATACCTCACACGTAATACAATGACCATAACATTACTACACCACCTCAACAAACTGGACAAAATGCTAAATGAATACGAACTAGACCTAAACAGTATAATCGATGCGATTTTATTCGCGAAACAAGGAATCATACACCCGAGACTATTATCACCAAAACAACTGATTAACAGCCTACAGCACATACAAACCTTAGAACCGCTCCTACAATTCCCCATCCCTCTAAGAAATAAATACGCTGAAGAGTTAATCAGGCTATCGGAACTCGACATTATCTATAACGAACCAAACATAATCTATGCCCTATCAATTCCACTACTAGACGACGATACATTCGACTTATACCATTTACTCCCAATTCCGGTTAAACAAAACTTCGACGGAACAAATACTTTCGCTTGCATAGTACCCAATAATGACTATATCGCCGTATCAACAGACAGAAGATCCTATTTTCACCTATCGAAAACAGACTTCACAGATTGCAAATTCTCACAGAACTCATTTATCTGTAAACAGACTCAACCAATTTACCATGACAACAACCACAAATCATGTGAAATGCAATTGTTCCTAGGTAACACGCCTAACCAACTAAACACATGCGACATCAAGATAAACTCATTCGACGGATCGTATTGGTCCAAGCTAAGAGCACCAAATTCCTGGATCTACTCCTTGCCAAACCCAGAGACTATTCATATCCTGTGCCCCAATACGCCTACAACACGTGCCACCCTTTCCAACTCCGGGATACTAAAATTAAAGAGTAGATGTTCAGGACACTCAGAAATCGTAACGCTCAGCACCTCTAACACCATGACGTCGACGGAAACACACTCTTATGTTCCAGAATTTACTCTGAACCTAACCAAGATATATCAGGACCTGAATAAGAACCATACTCTAAATTTATCCACAATACCTATATTTCACCAATACAAAACCACAGTTTTAGACGCCGACGACATAAAATCCAACAGCCTAGCATTGGAAGATATTATCAAACAGGCGAAAGAAATAAGTACACACAAACGCGCGCAGCAAAGCACTGACACCCTAGCGAACAGCCTTTCTTACGCCGCCGCTGGCCTAGGTGTATTAGCAGCCTTCCTCGTAGCATACAAATTCTCACTATTCGGAAAAATACTAACGGTTTTCTCTTGCCTAAAAAAGACAAGACGCGGCAACAAGCACTCAAAAGCACCCACATACGAAAAGCCTATTCCGTTGAGTATTATTCAATCCCGTTCTAACGAAGACAATCACGAACCAATATACAACACCCCACAAAAAAAGATACGACCCCCACTCCCGCCGACACCGACTATACATAAAATCAAAACCAAAAAACCCCACGTCTTACACAGGACAACGACGAACTCGCACCCGCTAGAAATAGTAGACTATTACGATTAAATACATTACAAGTCGTCGCTACGCTCATTTAATCTTAACGATAATATTATAACGTCACTAGATCATTTACTTATACATATACCTATATAAACCTAAATAGTGTAAGATAGATTATAAGTCATACCTATACCATGTTAACCATAACATCCGAAATCTACGGAAACCTACTATACACAACCATGTATACCATTACCAATGTTTTTAGAAACTGTAATTACTTACCTAGACTTAAGCCTTTATAATATAATATAACTTTAGATAACATTTGGATCGCACAATCCCTATACACGCACATCTACGATACTCTCACGACGCCTATAGGTACTATCACTATCATAAGCATCTTATTTCATAACACTACGCTGGAACATAATATTGTAATTCCCTCACACCTCATACCTAATACGCTATCTTATTGACAAATTACTGAACCAGAAGCTAAAATCTACAAATGATTCAACTACATACCTACCAATACTTTAAAATGTAATTCTACATATATTACCAATTACCGAACCGCAATCCTAATTTTAAGAATAATACATAATCGTACCATATTCGACACACGACTATGCTACACTACTACACTACTATATGTACTATCGGACCTAATAAAGGCTAATGCCATACTACTTGGTCCACTCACAATACACATACATCCATTCATACTTCACAAGTGTCTCCATACAACTACACCTATATCTAACTACGTCAGATAGAAACATATTACTTGTACCCAATCAATATGTTTCCTCTAACGGGGGGGGTGTTACGTCCGGGTGTCACCACCCGTACGCTCTCCCCTCACTTACCTCTATCCCCCTGTTCCTCTACATCTCTACTCTGTCTATCTACCTGTTACCCGATCGTCCGCATCCTGTCCTAACGTCCCTACGAGATACTCGCTGCACACGGCACTGCCAAATGCAGCGAGTCAGCTATAATCCTTCTATCTTATTCCCATAGCCACTGCCTACCTTTCCCCCTAAGACTCACTCCATTACTAACCTCCATACAGGAGACAACGCCAACCATTATAACTCTACTACTAGAAATAAAGATTTAAGTTTGATTATAATTACTATCACTATCGTTCACCCTCATACTCCTCAGGTATATCTTTATATATTGAACAGGGGACCTTACCCAATTAATAGACATAACAGTATTTAACTTTAGCTTTATTTAAAAAAAAAAAAATTCATTTGTCTTGAAGACTGTGCTCTCCGTAGGCCGCTCAAGTAAAGGCTGTGCAGAGCGCCGGAAAAAACGGTGACCACGATTGCAGCCAAACGCAGTGTCTGAAACACAAATACCAAAATGCATTTTATTTGTAATTGAACCCTCTAAGCTCTCACAGAACCGATTTTTGATAAATTTTACTTTGGTCAAAATATCGATTTTTACAATGAGAAAAAACTATTTCATGATCTTAATCAATGTTTTCGCTTGTTTTCTAAAAAACGGAGAGTCAAATGAAAAATCGGTTCTGTGAGAGCTTAGGTATTAATAGTATAAACATGGTGTATAAATCTCAAATCGATCGAATATACCGTTTCGAAGGAATCATGGTCACCGTTTCGAAAAAGGTGATTTCGAGAAAACGCGCTCTAAAGTTCTGCGATGTAATTTAAAATTTACCATGGCTGGTCTAATCCGGGGCCATACAAGGCACCTTCTGCGTCATGTGCCGCCTCTTCTGCCGCTTTCCGCTTCTTTCTTCGAACTTGTCTCGCTTCTTTGGTTGCCTTGGCAGCTTGTCGATCGGCGGCGCGAACGCGTCGCTCGTTCAGTTGTTGGGCCATCACACGTGCGCTTGGGCCTACAGTGAGCCCCAAGCCCTTCATCAATTGAAGGATGCTTATAGCTCCATCATTGAAAGAGGCCACAGCTACGTATGTCGCTATTTCCACAGTTTCAATGCCACTGAAACCTGTTTTTGGAGCAAGTTTCCAAATCTTGGCGTTTAAGCTTTCGTTTGGGTTCTGCGTAAACCCTCCCACACATCGGTCTAAGAGTTCATCACTGGTGAGAGCTTCATAGATCGGCTTAATCGCTTTTGCTACATCTCGGTGCAGCGGTGGCTTGTGATGAAACTCATTCTCTGTATGCTGGACTTTCGCCCACTCACACCAACTATCTGGGCCACTCGGGCAAAAGTGGTGCTGTGGTTTGGCGTCGGTAGAAATTTTATGGTAGTAAGTTGCCCATATCGCTGTTTTCATATCATCGGCTGACTCTGCATGTTCTCGAATTGCCTTACCATAATATACGGACAATTCATCAATTAGGCGTGCGGTCAGCTTTCCTCGCCCTCCTAATCCTTTCACTTCTTTCTTCAGATTTCGTAAGCGGGTGCCCATCCTTTTTTGGACATGGCCAACACACTCCTTCTTCTTAACTTTTAAATCACCGTACGGCCTGGCGTCCACGATTGTCTTGTACGTTTTTGAGTCTCCATCCCCAATATAGGATTCGTACTGCACTCCGTGAAGAGTTTCCGACCTTTTGAACATTTCAAGCACTGCCATGGGTTCCATTTTACCGGCACTTCCATTATGGTTAGATTTGCATTCGTAGACGTGCTCATCAAGCCACTCGAGATATGCATTCGTTCCGATAAACTTTTCCCAGCACTCGCACGCGTGACAATAGGCGTTTTTGATGCTGACATCGACTACTTTCCCGGTTTTGTTACCAATCAAGGTGATCACGCCTTGCAATGATGAGAATCCCCGTTTTCTCCAAGTACCATCACCTGAAACGGCGATCCTGGGCGTTTCGATTCCAGTAACGTTGCTCTTCTCAATTTCCTCTTTCGCAGCCACAGCCATCGAAAAATCGGCGACGTCTTTAGCTGCACTGCGGATGAGCTTCACTATTGTTCCGTATGTAGTGTGAGATATTGGTTTTGGCAAATCCATTACTCCGCAGAACGTCTGGAGTCCCGCGAAACCGACTCCCAACGATCTCATCGCAAGTACACTTCGTGTGTTTATTTCATATCCTCGAACTCCCGATACAGGGCTTGATCGAATTACCTTACGGTCGCAGTTTTCACACACAATGTGCAGATTAAAACCTAGCCCTTGGACATCACTTTCTTCGAATTGGACCGAGGAATTGCATTTTTTACACTTGACGTATGACCTGAGTTCACTAAATAAACTATCAATGTCTAGAATACGATATTTTATATTGCCGTCCACAAGTACTATTAGTTCCTCACTCTTACGGAGTTTTCGTCTCGTTGAATTCGAGTTTTCTGTTGATATCTCCTTTAATGCACCTTTTACATATCGCTTGCCAGTGAATTTTTTTTTTTTTTATTCGCGAAGCACGAAGTGGTATCGCGCGGGAACCTTTCTTTGAACCAGGTTTTTTCGGAACTGGAGGATCCATTTTATTTTAACAAGAAAACACTGTAAGCGATTGTGACAAGATAAAGAAAAGCGCACCTGAGCGGTTATTTTATTATGCCACTGAAATGGCGCCCGAGAATATTTACAATTATGATAAAACAGATCTTATACAAATATCCCTCTATCTAGAAGATTTAATTATTATAGAGAATACAAAAATAAGTTATCGCCACTGTATCGACTCGTAGATCACGGGTTCTTTTTATTTTTTTTTTTGGTACTTGCCCTTCTCTTTGAGACAAGGGGATATAACCATTGGAAGAAGAAGAAGAAGAAGAAGATCATGGGTTCACGCGCATGATACAGGAGTGAGCGAGCGCTAACTAGGGCTGCCGCGATACGATACGATACGAGACGAGAAAAGTCTCAGCTCGGCGGCATCACTAGCGCTGACGTTGCGGCTCTTTACATTTCAGGCTATAACTTTCTCAATTTTGGGAATTTCGGGGTCGGACAGAAACCAAAATAAAGTTGAAAGATTGGACTATAATAAAATGTCAAAACCTGAAAATCGATGAAAAAAAAAAAAATCAACTTGGATATCCCCTTAAGAAGAAACTGCAAAGTCTCGTTTGTTGATTTCTAAACAAAACTCATGTACTCTGGCTCATCCACTGCACTTGCTGATAATATTTGTATCGAGCAGGATTCGTTACAAGATTACCGTTTCGCAGAACTGCTAATTGTTGAACGTTAGTAGCGAAGATGTTGCGACGCTGAATACCAGGATTTGGTTTAGAATATTTGCCTTTCGCTGTTTTTGCTTCTGGTATTGTCTGGTTCTGAATGATGGCCTTGATTTCCATCGGAGTTTCTGCAGAATCGACGTCAGTATTCGATTCTTCAAAGCGATCTTGAAAAACTTCGATGTTGATGTTCTCCATAAAGCAATCATCCATTTCTACAGCACAGTCATTGACATCAGCAATGTCTGTATCTTGCCAATCTGGACTTGATTTCAAATGCGTACTGCCGTTTGTGGTACTTTCCTTCACACACAACTCCAGGTTCTGTACTTTTGATGGTAATAACGTGCTCTTTGATGTTTGAGTAGTTTTATTTGCTTGTCTAGGCAAGAAAACATTTGGCTTCATTGACGGGCTAGGATATGGACCATTATTTTTATTAAAAACCTTTAATTTTGATGTTGCGATAGCAGCACTACCAGAATAATCGTTGAAAATGAGTTGTAGAAATTTGCCTACACGCAAACGTCCAGAATAATTCATCAACATTCTATTCTTTATGATGTTGAAGTGTCCTTCTACGAAAGTAGATGGACAGTCGTCCATAAGGGGAATTCATAGGCAAGCGACATAAACCGATCTATGAAATCCGGGAAGAGAAATAAGTTTGATTTAGATCCTATATACACTACCGCTCAAAAGTTTGGATACACTAGTCGAGAATTCTAGCCACACTAAAAGTTAGATGGCCCAGTCAAAAAAAAAGATAACTCCATTCCGCAAACGGCCTTTTGAATGGGACAATTTCGGCTTAATTTTCCGTTATTGAAAATCATCTTACGATTTTTCGGGTACCCGGTATGCATTTTTGAACGTGGCCGTTTTTCGACTATTTTTTGCTCGTCGAAAATTGGGTGCATAATTTGTGGAAAATTTTTCCGTCAGTTTTCTCCATGAAAAACTTAAAAAGGGCATAGAAAGCTTGATTTTCGTTTTTTAAAAAGTTTCGTGCGATTTTTTTTCACGTCATTATTAAATTTTCGGCTAAAAAAGACAACTTTTTGAAAATGCGACGTAATCCAAGAACTATAGGGTTTCAGAGGAAATGTCAAGAGGGTGAAAAGTTACATGGGCTTACACTGAAATGGTTGGAATTTTTTCAGGATTTTTATTCGAATTTTGTTTTTTCTCCCATTTTTTGTCGGTACTCTGATGAGTGGAAGGGCTTAACTCGAGAATTACGGGGTTTGAGACAAAATATCAGGCGAGGAAACTTTTTTACTTCCTTATTTCAAGTTGACAAGAATTTTTTCAGAATTTTTTTTAGCAGTTTTTACCGTGACTTTTTTTCAAATCGAGAAAAAATGGGGGAAAAAACAAAATTCGAATAAAAATCCTGAAAAAAATCCAACCATTTCAGTGTGAACCCATGTAACTTTTTACCCTCTTGACATTTCCTCTGAAACCCTATGGTTCTTGGATTAGGTCGCATTTTCTAAAAGTTATCTTTTTTAGCCAAAAATTTGATAATGACGCGAAAAAAAATCGCACGAAACTTTTTAAAAAACGAAAATCAAGCTTTTCATGCCCTTTCTAAGTTTTTCATGGAAAAAACTGACGAAAAAATTTTACACAAATTATGCACCCAATTTTCGACGAGCAAAAAATAGCCGAAAAACGGCCACGTTCAAAAATGCATACCGGGTACCCGAAAAATCGTAAGATGATTTTCAAGTACGGAAAATTAAGCCGAATTTGTCCCCTTCAAAAGGCCGTTTGCGGAATGGAGTTATCTTTTTTTTTGACTGGGCCATTTAACTTTTAGTGTGGCTAGAATTCTCGACTAGTGTATCCAAACTTTTGAGCGGTAGTGTACATGAAATAATTCTTCTTTATATATGATTATTTTGGTAAATATTTATCTAATTACTCATTACTTTGGTAATGTGTAATTGAGAAGGAGGGCTGACATTTGTGAAATATCAAGAGACTCGGTAGAGTCTCGCGCCTAGTTATATAAAAAAAAAAATTTTTTTCGCATGCGCCGCGCGAGACTCGACAGAGTCTATGGCTCAAAATCACCAAGGTGGTAAATTCCATGTTTCAAATTTCTTAATAAATTTTTTCATATTTTTGTTCTGCAAACCAGTCCTAATCATTGATTAACTTATCTCGAATTGATATCCGAGCGGGGCAAGCTGGAAATTAATAATTACATGAATAAAATTGTTTCAACGAAAAACGATTCGTGAGGTATCGTCATTTCGGGAACGCTTAAAAAAGTTGTAATTACTTTAAAATAAATACGGAAAATGATTCGTTTGATATACTAGATATGTTGCTAAGATATGTCCGCAATAGTTAAAAATGATAAACATGTCAATTACTCGGTAATTTTTAAGTTTTTTGAAAAAAAAAAACTTTGAAAAAAAACTTTGAAAAAAAAACTTTTTTTTACATAATTACACACACTTAATTCAGTATTAGTAATTTATCATATAACATTTATAACGTAGATTATCTTCATCAGCTTGTTTTGATTTTTTTTGAGAAATTGTCTCATTCTCCAATATTTTTATAAAATTAGACTGAAAGCAAAATAAATGTTTGAAAATAATGCTTTTACATACGTGAAACTATAAAAAACGATATAATCATCATTCCAGGAACATAATCATCATTCCGGGAACGCACGTCATGTCCGGGAACGTTCCCGGAATGACCGTTCCCGGAATGACGTTTCTACATAAAAATCCGTATTAAATAAATATTTACCACTGAAACGAGATTTTTGGAGGGTAATATAAAAAAAGGTTACATTAGTCTTTAAGAAATATTCTATCAAAAGTCATTTACTTATTTTTTTCTTACAATTATTGACGTTCCCGGAATGACGCTGAATTGATGTACGGTGCCAAATTTTCGAACAAACCTGTGCTTACCTTCTAAAATTTTCACATTTCAATAAAAAACACACGGGTGATCCGTTTGAACTTGAGTGTTTTATATAATTACCCGGTAGCGCTATCTGTCGCGTTTTCCTGAAAATTGATATTTAAAAAAACACCATGCGTTCCCGGAATGACGCACAAATTGTGGGACAAACTTTGAATTAAATTTTCAGAAAAAATAATGTTGTATAGATTAGGAAACTTATAAATATCATTTTATACTAAAATGAACTAAGTTAACAAGTACCTTTGAGGTAATCAAAAAATTATTTATTAGGATTTTTAGCTGTTGTTATCGGCGGATTGGTACTTGGGGACGCGTTCCCGGAATGATTTTTCGGGGGTATTTCATGAAAAAAAATGTATTCAATGAATAAATTTAAAAAAATCTTTTTGATGTATTGCTTAAACGAGTTGATGTGAATAATTTTTAGTACATTATTTTAATTAGAATGAATAGATTCAATGATTCAAATCACTGGGACACGAATTTACCACCTTGGTGATTTTGAGCCCTATATACCCGAACGGCAACTGAGCGACCGTTACGGCAATTTATGTTCGTTAATATCTTCCGTCTCGCTATAAATACGGAATTGTAATATTTATCGCAGGATGTGGCCGAGGAGAGCTTTCATTCAAGCCCTATTGCGATCAAATCGGTGACCGTAGAGCTGAGATATGATTATTCGAAGGTTTCGATGCAAGTAATTTATACGTGTCTTCGACGAGACTTTATTTTGTTCATCATCGTCTCCTCCTCCTCCTCCTCCTCCGTCAGTCAGTGACGTCACTCACTTGTGCCAGATTTCCCAGGTGTATAAAAATTAGTATAGAGTTGCCTTCGCTAGGCTACGTAGAGAGAAGAAGACTCACCAAATACGAACGTAGCCAGATGACGCTGTGGTTAGGTCTTTATTTTCACCAACTACAGTACGGTATCATACCGATCATGCGGATCGAGTATGATGTATCATGTCAATTTATTTTTGGTCGAATATGAGATAAATGCAAGGTCTTGATGATTCTACAGACTGCTACAGACGCCGTGGCCATAGCTGTCATGTAGTTAGGTTAGAATTAACTGTCAAAGTCAGATATGGTTAATAAGACAACGGGGATCGATATACATTCGTAAAGAAGTGGTAATGAATTAGCGAACTGATTGCAGATGACGATTTCTGTTTATTTGCAATATTATTTAATTATAAACAACTGTATAATGAAGTTAATAAACCAATGTCAAACGATATTAATTCGTGAATAATTTGTAAGAAACCAATGAATTGATTGCAGATATAAATTTCTGTTCCTTTACGACAGTATTGACAAGCTAGCACTTCCTCGAGGACTATAAACTGACTCGTGGCATCACTTCGACAACGACGGTCAGGAATGAAGTGATGTAAATTTGATTCAACGAGACAATTTGATTCTATGAGACATCTCTAATGTAACAGACAATACTCGAAATTTCTTCACAGCTTAAGAAGTCTGAAAACATAGTCTTGCGCTGACGATATGGTCGTACGACAGCGTAGCCAATTTTGCAAAAAACCGAATCGCCTACCGTTGTAGTTTTGGGTTTACCCAGAGTCTTTCTGTATTTTCTATTCGAAACCAAGCCGGCGAATTTGAACATACCATCGGCAATCAATTACAAATTAGAGTAAAAAACTTTTTTCCAAGTCTCTTTCATCGCAAAGGCAATAGGGATTGGAGGGATAATGTTACCCATAGTTTGCCATATTAAAGCGTAAAGCGATATCAGTTTGTATAACTGTGCCAAGGGCTGTCAGCAATTATTCAACAATATCTTTATCTTCGTCAACTACAGTATAGGGTATTATATTTAATGTTTCATAATTCAGCACATGACACTCTCTAGCACGGTTGCATGGGTATATTTTTATAAAATATATGGTCTAATAATTAGTATATGGTAACTTTTGGCTCAAATTTTCCATTCGATTGATGACGAGCTGTAATAATATTATACTTTTTTGAATTCATGTGGAACTAATAAAGAAAATTTCCAACGTTACGGTTACAGGGCGATTGACTTTTGCCTCGCGGGATCTAGTAGACAATAGAACGCCAGACGTGGTAGGGAATTCTATGTATACCTTCCACATCGACACACATTATCATGGATACGAGAATGATTGTACTTAATTAATCTGATCAAAAAGTAGTGATATCCCCATAAAAAGCACCTCTGGTGCAAAAACCTTTCGCCTAGTTATATAAATGTGATAGTCACCCATAAAAAATACATTTTCATGCCAAGAAAACATTATACAGTTATTATTTTATAAAAAAAAAGATTTGAAATCAGATGCTATTGCCTAGTACCGATATCACGTTGACTATTAGGCTTTTCATAACACGGTACATATTGACAGCCTTCCTGAAAACAGAAAACATAAAAAAAAAAATTAGAAAAAATTTGGAGGTAGTGGTACTAGGCGGGCCTTTTCTAGATAAGTACAAGGAAACTGCGATTGAACCATGTCAATAATCCTAATATAGTGATACGAAATACTGGCCCGCCTAGTACCACGTACTCCAAATTTTTTCTAATTTTTTTTTTTTTTATGTTTTCTGTTTTCAGGAAGGCTGTCAATATGTGCCGTGTTATGAAAAGCCTAATAGTCAACGTGATATCGGTACTAGGCAATAGCATTTGATTTCAAATCTTTTTTTTATAAAATAATAACTGTATAATGTTTTCTTGGCATGAAAATGTATTTTTTATGGGTGACTATCACATTTATATAACTAGGCGAAAGGTTTTTGCACCAGAGGTGCTTTTTATGGTTTTTTTTTCAATTCTTTGGAACGAATCTATAGATACGAATATTCTACTAACCATCGTCATATTGTGTATATAGAGCATATATTTTATGTATTTTTAATATTATTTTATGTAATGGATAATACGACTGATGAAATGAAATTATATTATAATTATTCAGTAAAACTGTTCACGTGTTATTTCATATAATTGTATTGAGAACCCATGGAAAAATTGTAGAATAATGAAAATAAATGAACAAAATGCTCAATTATGCATCGAATATATATTTTTACTTACCAGGACAATGCTGAAATTATTGAAAAGTATTATATCGCGAATATACGGTTTCTTAGTCTTCGAATTATCTCTGACTGCAGATCGAGTCACGTGGTACCAACCAGGTGTACCAACGTAACAGCGGCGGGAGAAGAAGAAGCAGAAAACTCGCGCGTGGCGATATCTTGCGGCCGTTCTGGAATAGTACATTACGCAACTAGTGCGCAAAATAGGTGATTCCCGCACGAGTCGGGTTTGTCGCCCGAGCGTAGCGAGGGCGACAAAAAGACGAGTGCGGGAGGCACCTATGCGCACGTGTTGCGTACACTATTTTTCCTAACGAGTTGCGCAAAATTCGACAACATTGGTAAATCGTTTGGAATATTAAAAAACTATTGAGCAGACTAACCTCTGTGGGGGGGGGTCCAGGGGCGCAGCCCCTGGTGGGGTCCGGGGCGAAGCCCCGGTGGGGCCCGGGGCGAAGCCCCGGTGGGGTCCAAGGGCGAAGCCCCGGTAGGGGGTTCGGGGGGCGAAGCCCACCGAGTATTGAAAAATAAATTTTTATTTGATACAATAAGAGGAGGCAACGTTTTCAAAATAAAATTTAAAGAAAAAATCGAATTTCTATACATCTTTAATTCAAAAAAATACTCTTGAATAGCATAAAAAAAAGATTCAGAATTATGTGGAAATTAGAGATGGTTTCAATCATCAGAAAATTAAAAAAGTTCACAATCATCATGAAATCAAGGATCATAATATTGTATATTCATTCTTTTTTTTTTTTTTCGTCAACGAATCTTTAAAAACAACAAACAAATAATATAATCTATGTTTAACGTAACATATAATGCTTCTTATATTCATATTTAACTATTCTATCGATCTTCTACGTAGAATTGAGAAATATTAGGATTCGAAAGTTAATCTTCGCTAATTATGTTGAATTTGAATCATTTTTTTGATAAATATTGATCGTCACATTACAATTATTAAATTGGACCGGAATGTTTTTGTCTAAAGTGAAGTTATTTGACAGATTTGTCGCGGTTGAGGCGTTATCTGCGACAGGATTAATAGGTTGGTTAACATCTTCGTTTGAAGATTTTTTTGACATTTGCACTGGTTCTACTGGCTCAGTTTCAGCAGAGGATGTTGACGCAGATGATTCAAAATGTTTCCGATGGGAGCTATGCAGTCGCTTGAGTACGGGTGCTGAGTTGGGAGTGATGGAACTTATTATCTGTTCGCCTATTGTCTTTTTATTTGTTATAGAATTTTCAATATAACCCTCCGCGACTGTGTTAGATTTCCAGCCCCCGTGCCGTTTAAGTGTCGTAATATCGGCTCCTGCATCAACAAGCAGAGTCGCGGATGTCCGACGGAAACTGTGACCAGTGTACAGTTCAGGATTGGGCAGATTTAAGAATGATGCTACCTGTTTAGGCATACTCCCGAATGTATTAATGCCGATCGGCTGTCGATTACATTTACCATTTCGGTAGCAAAGAAATAATCGATCGGTCTTGACATCATCTGGTCGTTTTTGTATGTACGTTTTGCACATATGATAAAATTCCCCAACGACTGTGAAAGATCGTTCTATGTTAGTTTTAGTCTTTGGTACGCGAATTAGAAGGAACGTATTGTGGTCTTCAATATCGTTTATTGTCATGGCAGTCAATTCCTCACGTCTACATGCACCCGAAATTCCAATGATAAGAGCTACCTAGAAAAATTGAACAGCGTAAGTCCAGCGGTGTACGTGTATGTGACTGTGGCTGTGACTGAGTATTAACCTTAACGATAAGCTTTCGGTATTTATCATATTTACCTTCGCGGTTAGAAATTGATTATCTGGAGCATCATTGCAAAATTTGGAGATATCATTCGATGTAAAAACTTTAGATTTTTTCGATTTGTGCCCAACACTTTTTTTCTTTAAATAAGCCACCAGCTTGTGGTATTTGCTAATGTCTATGTTATCGTACGCTTTTATCGTAGCTTTCAACATCGAATAGCGAGACCACAGAGTTGACGGTGCGAGATTTTGTGCAAGTTCAGCAAAATAAGCCAAAAAAACGTCTTCCGAAAATGATTTAGTTTTTTTACAAACGCGCCACTTTTTGAATTCATTATAAACTTTGGTATATTTCCTTCTAGATACGTCTGGTAGTAAATTCAAAGACACAGTTTTCGCCGCTTCAAGAATTTCCAAGGGCACTGTATCGTCACAATCACTTTGACTTTTCTCACTTTCTGAGTTCATTTTTCTCACTATTTTTATTAATATTCAAATACTTTGATTACTAGTATAGCTTGTCGCCAGAACGAAACGAGGGTTAGAATAACACGAGAGCAACACAAACAAACAAACAAACAAACAATAACGAAGCGAAGCAAGGGCCGGCGAAGAAGGCGGCGGAGAGCGGGTCCAGCGCACGCCTTTTCAAAATGAAAGAATAGGGCATTTTGCGCACGCAAACCCGTGCGCAAAATCGAATTTTGCGCACTCCGTTAGGAAAACTAATATATATAATAAATACTAATGGCCGTTCCCAGCCGTTTTACAATCGAGAATTACCACAAAATAGTAGAATACAACTACAGGCTACATCGTTGTCGAAAACGAAGATGTTTTGGGATGGTTGTGTTCGGAATTCCTCACAGAATCGGGCATGCTCATTCGCGTTTGCATTTTCGATGCATAGGCTTTGGTATAAGTCGAAATAAGTGGCATGCCCACACTTTGCGACAGGAAAAAAAAAAAGAACAACAACAATTTCTTTAATTTTAGATTCGCTCGATCTCATTCCTTCTCAAACATCGGCTGCCAAAAGGACAATCCGATTGATGCCCTCGTTTCGGAGATATTTGAGTAATTAGATGGGTCGGTCAAATTCGACTAGTACACCGCTCGCACGCACGATGGGTCGGTCAAATTCGACTGTACACCGCTCGCACGCATAGTAACCTCCGTGGCCCTTTATGCATTTCAAAAACGAACGAGCCGGCGTGTCACAAACAAAACATTTTATCCGGACGTGAAATAATTTTTCACCAATGAGTATTTCCTCTCTGGATAACTTGTTCATTTCCGTCACAAATTTATCAAAATATGATTGCAGACTTTTCGGTTTGGCAGCACCTAGATACACTGCGATCGGAAACGGGTCATATATGTTCGGCTCGAAATGTACTTTGCATAAAATTGGCCACATTTGCAGCGCACTAGATTTAAACAAAGGCACCCCGTCTACATTTATCTGTAAATCAATTGTATCGGCGCAGTGTACCGTATCATCCACACATGCCCGTAAGCCTGTCTCAATCCCGAAATAAACAAACTCGGAAGTCATTCTTCCATCATAACTTTCCATTTTTTTAATGCTGTAAGCGGCTGAGGCAGTATGGAGAAAAGTTTTTGCTGACTTCGGTAATTCAGGAAGAAGCCTTTTGCCCAAAATAGCGAGTAACTTATCCAGATGGGCTTGATTGATGTTGCACTCGACTGCCCATTCTCGTATTTCGTCTACTTCATTTTCTGTATGAACATTTTCGGTAACATTCATTGAGGTACAAGGTTCGTCAATCAGCTCCGATTCACTACCACTCTCCGTAGTATACTGATACTCTCCGACTTGTTCTTCTTCCTCAAAACCCGTACTGCAGAGGGCTGTTTCTTCGGTATCAAGCTCCATATATGTCCCCGAAGTTTCCTTTTCATAGTTTTGGTGCAGTTCCATTTCGTTAATTAATACAGAATCTTCGATATTACCACTTATGTCGAAACATTCAGAAGAATCACCCTTGGACAACGACAAGTCCGAACACTCGCGGAAAGATTTGTTCAAAGCTCGGTGTTTGCTGACTCGAGCTCGAGTTAAAAATAGTTTTCTTTTGCGGTCCATAATTATTTTTGGAGCTTATTAAATTATTATTTTATTAAACGCGACTAATTAGAAAACGGCATTACAAACAACTGAGTACTTATTTATAAAACAAGATATAATTATTACTAATAGCAACTCAAATGAATCTATATCGACGTTGGTCGAATAAACTGAACCAAGACTTGGCCGTTTCTCGGTTAGCCGATGAAGAACCAACGTTGGTCGGATATAGTGATCCGAGATTAGGCCGTTGCTTGGGTCGCCGATGCGGAGCCGAAGCTGGTCGAATACAGTGAAGCAAGACTTGGCCGTTGCTCGGGTCACTGATGCACAGCCAACGTTGGTTAGATATAGTGAAGCGAGACTTGGCCGTTTCTCGGTTAGCCGATGGAGAACCAACGTTGGTCGGATATAGTGATCCGAGATTAGGCCGTTGCTTGGGTCACCGATGCAGAGCCGAAGCTGGTCGAATACAGTGAAGCAAGACTCTGCCGTTGCTCGGGTCACTGATGCACAGCCAACGTTGGTTAGATATAGTGAAGCGAGACTTGGCCGTTTCTCGGTTAGCCGATGCAGAACCAACGTTGGTTGAATACAGTGAACCGAGATTAGGCCGTTGCTTGGGTTGCCATTTCAGAGCCAACATTGGACCGCTATTTCACGAAAATTCTCGACCGTTGTATGTATGACCAATTCACGGCCAATGTTGGACCTTTATAGCACGCCAATGCTTGACCGTTGTTATGACTTTCGATATTGAACCAGTGCTGGGCCGACTTAAACTACCATTCTGGCACCGTTGTAGCGTTAAATCAATATCGGAACGATGATGGCCCGTTTTATAAAAACGGCTGCCATCTCACGATTTCTGCACGGGTAACTCTAAACCCCAAATACCTATACTCGGTTCACGGAGAGATCGACAGGCAGTTACGCAGCTTCGAACGGCCTGAGAGCCGGGTGGGGGTAGTGGGGCTGGCAACTCAACGCCGGATCTAAATTATAGTACGCATGGGCCCCGAATATATTTGGCACGCTAGGCTCAAAGAGGCTCAAAGACTGAGGGTCCCGTGTCGCTATAGCCGCGGCTGCTCAGCTGTGAGACCCGTGTGGTGCGGTGGAGTGGGTGAACTGGGCGGCGCGTTGGGTGGGATCTGACCGAACCGGACGAGTTCTGTTTCGATCTCCTGTCGATCTCTTCGTGAACCGAGTATAACTTCCTCAACACAAAATTCACATTTTTCCGGATTTAACGTTAAATTAGCCCTCGCGATTGCATCGAATACGCGTTTGAGCCAGTCGATATGCTTCACAAAATTATCCGTAGCCACAATGATATCGTCCAAATACGCGAAAACGTGCGGCTCCATATCCGGTGTAATTAATTTATCCACTAGACGTTGAAACGTAGCCGGGGCTCCGGTGAGTCCGTATGGCATCTTCGTAAACTGAAACAAACCTCTGCCCGGTGCAGTAAATGCAGTAACTTCGCGACTGTCTGGGAAGGGAATCTGATGATAAGCTTGACTTAAATCAATCGTCGAAATATACCTCGCGGCACGTAATTTATCCAAGATCCCGTTGATGTAAGGGATCGGATATGCGTCCTTCTTAGTGACGCTATTCACTTTACGAAAATCTAAACAAAAACGATAGGTGCCATTCAGCTTCTTTACCATCACAATCGGGCTCGACCACGCGCTTTGTGAACGCTCTATTACGCCCTCAGTTAACATACGATCGACCTCGGCATGGATCGCGGCTTGAACTACTGGGGATACTAAATAATAGCGTTGTTTAATCGGTGCATGCCCCTGCGTATCTACACCCAGAGAAAAGACTTATTTAATTTAAATAAAATTTATTTACCGCGAATAAATCTTCTTATTCGTATATGAACCTAATAGGCATTTATTTGCCACAAATATTTAGAAATATTTGGATTTGTTTATTTCTTATTCAAATTTTTTTATTAAATCCAAATAAAAATTTATTTAGATCAAATAAGGAATTTTTGCGGCATGAAATAAATTGTTTTAAATAAATTACAAAATTTATTTGGATGAAATAAATTGCTTATTCGGTTGTAATAAACTTTTTATTTGATCCTAATGAATAATGAACGAAAGGTAAGTCTTTATTCGCCATGAATAAATTATTTATTAGGATAATTGAATATTTGTTTTATTCAAATCAAATATACAATTTACTTGATTCTAATATAAAAATAATTTTTGTATTCGATTCATCAAAATTGATAAACTGATGGATGAATCGCATCACGTATCACGAATAGCAGGTTATAAGACAAGCAAGATTAATAATCATACGAATAAAATTCTACACCAGGTACAAGTTATTATTTTATAAGATACTTTACGGAACAGCACGTGGCGTGTTGATTTCGCCATTCAGATCACCAAGCAACGATGCAAGTTACAACGCGTAGTTACAGCAGCAGCGAAATCGCGCATGCGCGTTAACAAATCAAATTTAATTTCTTATTAGAAACGAATATGCCACTTCTTTGATTCAAATAAGAACATATTTGCCCGAATGTCGTCAAATAGAAGGCTTATTCGATATCTAATATATTGTTTGTTGAAATGCTTGTTCAAATAAACATTTATTGCTAATAAATAAAAGTTTATTTGCAGGTAATAAATTGCATCCTTCTTCTGTAACGTGGTGGATTTTACGTCCACCACTGACCTACGTCTTTCCCTCCCGATAGGAACGACCTAGGTGTTCTCTATGTTTTAGTGCTGTCCCTAACTTTTTCCCAAGGCAAGCCATTCCTCGTAGTGTTACCGTTGTCTGCTCTAAGTCCTTGTCAGCAGGTGAATTCGACGCGGGACGACGAGGGACAACGAGGGACACCGAGGGACGAGCAGCAACGGGGAGGGTCGTCTGCCAACCTCGTTGAAAGTACCTGTACCTTGGCATCTACTCAGCTTCGCCAGCCAGCCGACCAGGAGAGAGGGCTGCACCTCCCAGCCTTAGCCGCCTAGCTCTGCCCACGCCATCTCGCCACGCTCAATTAAGGTTGTTCGGACATTACTGCGACTTTAAGATAAAAATCTAAATTTTTAATATGTTATTAATTGATATCAATTACGTATAAATTAATTTTTTGAGGTATATCTGACGAAGAGTTTTCGCGTAATTAATTACTAAAATATCGTAATTTAACATACACGGAGAGACTTTTAGTATGAATATTTGTTGTATTGCGTACGCAAAATTGACATAAAATATAAGAATTTAGGGATAATCGAGGCACTGTTATAATCCTTCCTACCATCATATGAAATCATGATATTTTTGTATGCATTATTCCAATATTTATGAGCAAGAATTAGTATAGTACGTTTAGAAACAGTACTATTTACTGTTAGAAATTTAAAAGTGTGAAAAAGTGATAACGATAAATAAGAGGTTTTGTAAAAATTATTCTGGATATAAGTATTCGAAAAAGCAGAAGTTGTGACCAACATATGAAATTTTAGTATTCTCCATAAGAACGAGCAACGAAATGAGTAACGTTTATACTCTCTGTTACTGGGGCTTAAGAGAAATTCTAAAACTTTATATGAAAAATGGCCGAATATTTCCGAGCTTTTCCGAATTCCGCCGAATTTCATAACACTATTTTAATTGCGTTTTCTCTCGAGCGATATTAACCGTCTTGCGATTGTTATTATAAACAATAAAACGCTAGCACATAACTCGCAATCTATCATCGTCAGTGGCGAACTTACCTATACTGCCACCCTAGACCTAAGGCAGTTTTCCGCCGATTTCATCGGGAAATCAAACAAGAAATGGTATTTTTTTTAAATCAAATCTACAAACTGACATGCCACCGTCCGTCTCACCAATGATCGATCAAAGAACGTTAAAAATTAGCCACCCGAGACCCGAACCTACCGGGCCCGCTAGTAAATCCACCACTGATCATCGTAATCGGTACGAAATAGGCGTTTCTGATTGGCTGAAAGGCGTTAACTACACATTAACAACCGGCGTTAACTAATGCCAAAAGATCCAGAATTGCCCTCTTGGTCGTGTATTTCGGGATGAACTGTGACAATGTTTGGAAATGTGATTAATTTCTGAAGTGTAATTAATTTTCGAAGATCTGTCGCAATTATTCAACTGACAAAAGTGTAAGTATTAACGGATTATCAAATTAATTTGAAAGCATATATCCCTACTATACACGTGTAGTTTTTGGTGTTAGTAACGTTACATCGAATACCGGCTTTTGGAAATCTAGAATCAATTCTGACGCTTGTTATATCGAATGTTGGAGATAGTACATTGGTACAAGTACATTATTGTTTTCATAATTTATATGTATCTAGAAAATGTTCGAGGATCTGGTCGATGACTTCGAACCTGAGGTCCAGGTAAGCATCGTTGTAGCGAACCGTAAATATCGTCGATTTGAACAAGTAAACTTAATATTAAGATTACAGCTTTTCCGGTAGGTATTGAGAATAAAGTGTATTGAATAATTTAGATTTATACCAAAAACGGTATGTTACAGGATTATGTCCTTCAGAATTTAGATTCTGGCAAAATATTAAATCCAAGTAAAAGGGCACGGCCTTCTCCGAGTCAGTCTCAGTCCTCTCTAAGAGTAAGTAAAATACAAAATTTGAAATCGTGTTAAAAGTTTTCAATTCAGTACTTTTGTATTCGGATATTCATTATTTCCATTTGTTTTAAATACTGTAATTATCATCAGAGCCGGTAAAATAAAATTTTCCGAAGTGTGGATTGCTGGCATATGTTCACTTTGTGCCGGCCGGGGTGAGGGAGGGGGGGGGGGGGGGGGGGGTACTCAAAGGCTTATTGATACGTTAAATAATTTATTAGTTTATGTTGAAGTTAATCGACTCATCCATGATTTTATTGTTAGTTACTAAGATACCAAACTTGTTTTTAATAGATGAACGAATAACTATTTGTCTCTCTTCTAATAAACATCCAGGTTAGAACATCTCTAAAACATATACTTATTTTTAGAAGATACCTAAAAACTCAGATGAGAATAGAGGACAGGTTTTTAACATCAGCATAAATAAAGAAAACCTTCCAGAAAGTGAGAATACGTCGGTACTGCGCCCTACAGAACAGAGTTTAGGACGTAATGAAAATGATAAGACGCATGGTGCACCTGAAACACTAATCGAAAAGACTTTGGACAAAGTACGATTTAGCAAACTATTATCAATTTTGGATACTCATTATTATGCTTATAGATTGCAAGATCTTCAATCCACACTTAACAGTTAGATTATTATCATAATGCCCTATAATTTCATCTCTACATATGCAAATAAATATCTGTTGCAGAATTTGTTAGAATACCTAAAAAGTAGTGGGGACGGCCGATTGATTTTAAATTATTTTCACAATCACAAACATTTAAGTCCGGAAATTAGGTCGCTTTTAACAAGGACAATAATTAAAAAGTTCAAAGATGATGCTTTAAGAAGTCTTGGAGTTGGGCAAATGCTTGAAAAATTTACGTATGTGAAATATTTTACACTCATTGTAACTGCATTTATTTTACTTACAGAACTGATTACATGAGTCATTTACTTTTAGAATTAGGACTACTGTTTTCATTGCACTGTCAGAGGCAATACAGAGCCTATTTCCTGGCGAATCAGCCTGTACCTACTACACTCCGTACAAGTCTGAGAATGGCATTGCCGTACAGAAAAGTGGAACTCTTTGGGCTCATTTTTGCTACACCGTAGAGAAGTTACGGTCGCAAAACATTCTCAAAAGAGCCAAGTGGTCAGAAAAGAATAAGGAGAGTCCCATTCCACAAACTCAAAGTATGATGTCTGAATTGCAAATATATCTAAAACTAATTTTCGTATGATAATGCATAACCAATACTCGAAATTATTTAAAAATTTATTTCAAAATACACTTATAATTAAAACCGGAAACTAATTCGTAATATTAATTTTACCTGAAAACAAAATCAATTTCATTAGAAAATTTCAAAGAAACTTATATATATTTTTTTTATAGGCAATGAAATAAAAGAAGCTCTTAACAATTTAGAAAATTCTGTTGATCCGTCAACGTGCCTCAACGATTGGCGAACAACCCATAAAGCGCGACAAGCTTTATTATTAATAGATAAACTCTCGATCACGAACTATATAAAAAAAATTCCGTGTTTAAACTTGCAAAATGCAAAGCAATTGGTATGACTAATATTATACAAATTTATTCTTTTATTGAATTATTGGAAAGTGATTACGTAAATAACATAATCTTTCGATTATAATCTTTTTTCTGTAGATTGCATTTGATTTCGACGCACTTAAACCACAAAAAAGTAATCTTTTGCGTATACGGTGGCCAACTATAAAGAGAGTTCTTATTAGGCAGTTTCAAATTCTGGATGCGGATCAGAATAAAAAAAAGAAAAAATTAAGTGTCGACGACTCAGCCTATATAAAATTACTACCGACTTTGCGGTCTGGTAAGTACATGTCGTAAAATAATTCTACTGGAGTATTATAAGTTAATTTATATACAATATTTATATTGCTATTTGATTACACTTTCAGAGCATCAAGATGCTGTTGTTTTGCACTTGCTCCCATTGCTAATTGGGACAGGTCAAACTGGGAAAAAGAAGAAAGGTGAACCTCCCGAAAGTGCCAAAAAGTACCAACCCATTGAAATCCAGGAGACTTTTATCTATCGAGTCGAGGTGAATTCAAATTTATTAATGATGTATTGAAGAAAATATTTGCCGGACATCGAACCAGTGACAAAACCTCAATCTAAATTAAAGCTTATCGTTCTCTACTTCGCAGAAAACAGAAGACCTAGACAACGAAATTAGGGTACTGAAGGCCAAGGCTTTGGCGAGAAACGAAACTTTACAGCCACTTATGGTCATCGTGGGATCGCTGATTCAAATAGAGGAAGCTTATGTCATCCTTGACGAACAGAAATATAAGGTCGATTCATGTCTGGAGGCATTAGAACTAACCTTCAAAACTTTTTTTGCATTTGATTGTGAATATCCGAAACCGTGTCGCAGACTCTGGCAATTTATTCAGTATGCAGCTTACGACATTCAAATCGCTGGTGATACACTTATAAAAGCTGTTAAAGAACTGTTAGGGTTAACAAGACAGGCTTCTCTCGAAAGTTCAGTTCCGGGGCCTGAGGAAATCACGGAGTA
This sequence comes from Rhogogaster chlorosoma, assembly GCA_944452935.1. NCBI lineage: Eukaryota > Metazoa > Arthropoda > Insecta > Hymenoptera > Tenthredinidae > Rhogogaster > Rhogogaster chlorosoma. Next base: position 10,773,604 of record OX101800.1, on the reverse strand, counting down.
AATACGAGAGATGATTTTTTGTCAGGCTTGCACGCTAACATTCACTGATAACACTAACTTCATTCGACATCTAAATTTAACCCATACTCATTTGAACCAATTTATTTGTGTACAAGACAACTGTCAAAAATCTTTCGTCTTACTCGGTAGTTTCATCAAGCATATCAGATTAAAACATGCGCTTCTTAAAAAAAATCCTGCTTCTTTGACGGAGGGTCCTTCTACATCATTGAATTTAGATGACGACTTGTATTATTCTAACAGTGACGATGAATTCAATTCGCAGGACAATTATTGTCCTCTTGTAACAGATTCGCCCGCGTCGAGTGACTGTAATTTAGATGATGATTTTCTGTGGGATACTGATAGTTCCGAACCAGTTGCAGACTTGTTTGATGCTCCTAAAGAAGTTAATGTTGGGGCAATCAACTTTGCAGCAAAACTCTATCAATATCCCGATATACCGAGAAAACGCGTGAACAATGTAATTACTGAAGTATCTGAGTTGTTTCAGTCTAGTTTCAATTCACTACAAAACGAAGTGTCCAGTTACTTTCGAACTTTAGACGTCAATGAACAATCCTTATCACAAATAAAAAAAATCTTTGAAAAATTTGAAAAACCGTTACAAAACCTGAAAACTGAAAAACAACGCTTTTCTTATTTTAAGTCTTGCGACACATTTATAGTACCACAAAATTACAAAATCGGAGAAAGAACAGAATTCAAGTCAAAACCTACAGGGACCAGTCGCGAAGAAGTCCCAGTTGTGGCACAATTTATTCCGATTCGCAGAGTACTGGAAAAATTTTTTGAATTGCCTGGGATTTTTGATAAAACCATGGAATACATTAATTATTTGAAGTCTTGTGATCAAATTAAATTGAATATTATCCAAAGCCCTCTTTGGACAGAAAAATCTGCTCGTTATGGGGATAAAATTGTTCTTCCACTTCTAATGTACTTTGACGATTACGAGAACAACAATGCCCTCGGGAGTCATAAGGGTATATCAAAATGTGGAGCAGTTTATTTAAGTATAGCATGTTTACCACCAGAATTTCTATCAAAGATTGAGAACATTTTCTTATTCATTCTATTTAACACACTCGATCGCAGTACCTTTAAAAATTCTATCATTTTTGAAAAAGTAATAGAAGAACTAAAATTTCTTCAAAATGAAGGAATAACTGTAAATCTTCCTATTGGCAAACAAAGAATTTATTTCGATCTGGCACTGATCATAGGTGATAACCTTGGTCTTCATTCAATTTTGGGATTTGTTGAAAGTTTTCGAGCAAACAAGTTTTGCCGGTTTTGTTTGACTGATTATACGGATATTAATATAATATTTAAAGAAAGCGACTGCATACTTCGTGATGTAATCAATTATGCATCATTGCAATCAAAAGATCCGTCTTTGTCGGGTATTAAAGAAAATTGTGTTTTTCATAAAATACCTGGTTTTCATGCAACAAACAACCCAGCTGTGGATGTAATGCATGATTTTTTAGAAGGTGTATGTCGTTATGACATCGCACGTTTATTGCATTATTTAATTTACGTACGTAAATATTTCACCCTCGATCATCTCAATACAAAACTGCGTGCATTTTACTACGGGTCAAATAACCACACTAACAAGCCTCCTGAGATATTGGAGTCACATTTAAAAAAAAAATGCATTATATTGTCATCTGCTGAGATGTTAAATTTAGTAAAGAATTTGAATCTAATTGTTGCACTCCTGGTTGACGAAGACGATGAATATTGGCAGGTACTATTAAGGCTTCAAGAAATCTTGGACATAACGTGTAGTACAAAGATTACTCCTGAAACTCCGACAATACTGGACTTAAAAATAACAGAATACTTAACTGTTCTAAATAATAAATTTCCAAACAGCATGAAGCCTAAGCATCACTTCATGCTGCACTACCCTTCGGTAATGCGAAGAATTGGTCCGTTATGGAACGTATGTTGCATGCGGTTCGAAAGTAAAAATCGCGAAGCAAAAGTGATCTCTCGGTCAGCAATTTGCAGAGTCAACTTTTGTAGGACAATAGCAATGAGACATCAACTTCTATTGAATTACAGGTTTATAACTAAAAAATCGTCGTATCCAACGTTTGTACCGAGCCGCATTCAATCAGTTTCCGCTGATCAAGTACCAGACATTACAAATTTCTTCGACTTATTACCAGATGATTTAAAAGCTAGAAGCATCTCCTTGACTAATTCTGTCGAATACATGGGAAACACTATTAAACAAGATAGTATAATAGTCACCTTTTCGGAAATAGGTTCACATTTTAATTCTGTACATTCGATAATTTTGAATGGCACACACGATTTTCTTTTAGTAACGAAATCACTAACTGATTGTTACTACCACGAACACACTAGATCCTATAAAATATACGATACACAGAGTTTCAATTGGGAAATCCTTACAAGAGAAGACATAAAAAATGCTCTCGTTTCATACGTGAATAAACTGAGCGACGGAAAGCACTATATAAATAGAATCTGGATGTGACTTATGGATAAAATATTGTATATAAATATAGATATTATGGATAAAATAAAATTTGTGAAATCATTTGTAAGCAGTTGCGTTTTTTCATCTATCTGGTGTCCCTACGCAGTTATGTATGCGTAAGTGTGTGTGTGTGTATACGCGCACACACACGCACGCTTGCGTTCACTACTACACTATACTGCGTGCTGGTACGTATATACCTATATGCGCAGTACAATGTAGTAGTCGAACGCCGGTGTGTGTGTGCGCATGTATATGCATAGGTCCGCGTACTCAGTACACCACGTGACCTCCATTTTTCGTATAGTGGTTTAGAAAAATCGCAACGCGTTTATACTAAAACGTAGAACATTTAATTTCACTCTTTGCAAAGCTCTATACTAATTTTTGTTATTCGAGTTCATTACAGATTTTAATATGAAGACTTACATCCACTGTAATTCTTTTAATGAAAAATTCTGATATTCTTATGAGTTATTCTAAAAACGTATATCAACTCGGCATTTTCATAGTCGCTATGTGAATTTTTGTAACAGTACCTCGATTATCCCTAAATTCTTATATTTTATGTCAATTTTGCGTACGCAATACAACAAATATTCATACTAAAAGTCTCTCCGTGTACAGAGTATAGGCAACGTTAACGAAACGCCCATGTATCGAGTTATCTAGTCGTTCCTTAAAAAGATTGAAAAACACAAAACTTTTCTCTTTATTAATTAACTATCGTAGAATCCGTAAAAAATGGTTAAAAAGTGTTCTGACGAAGGCTTTTAAAAATATTTGTGTAAGAAGCACGGAAAATGCACAAAAATATGCACCCGCCATGATTAAAAATAAATTTGTCACGTGACTCAGATGAGTACGGCAACGTCGCAAGAAATAAAACGGGCTAACTATTTGAATTAAAAACGTAACTGATTATTTCTGTAGATATTTAACGATACTTTTCTTTGCGAATCGCCCGTTGTGTCTGAATTGATTTGCATTACTCATTTTTATGGGTTAAATCAAAAAGTATAAAAATATTTCTTACTTTTAGGAATAAATAAATTTCAACACTTTACAGCTAGATCAACACAATACAGCTGTTCGAAGCGACGTTGTCAGATCTACATTATGAGAAAAAATACTCGAGTCGAAATAATTTTTTTTATTATTTATTTTAATAAAATAATGAATTAATTCATTCGAAAATCATGATAACTTGCGTCTAAATTTGAATTATGAATTTACATAATTACATTTTCGATTTTTGTGAAAAAAAAATTTAGATTCTAGTTTGATTTACGGGGTACTGTCCGAACAACCTTAATTCCTCTCCGGTCGGCCGAAAATCGCCCACATGACGTCACCACGCCAAGGTATGGCGAAATCGGCGAGCGCGGCGGAAATACCTCCCCGCAACGAGGGCGACACCGGCCGATATCGGCCGTTATCACCGGAAATCGCCATCTTTGGATCCGTCTTCTTGACAGATAACGGCTTGTTGCGTACCGCTTACTTTCTTTTTGCCTTTTCTTTTGCTTACCGCCTATCGCTACCTTTTTTTTGTTTTCTTGCTTGCATATTCTTTTTTTTTGTTTCTTTTGAGTTTAGTTTGCGTTAATCTAAGTTAGTGTATTTTCAGTTAGAGTAGTTTAAGTTCACTTTAGTGATTCGGAGTGTGTGTGAGAGCAACGCCGGACCGTGAGTTGGGGGGGCCCTGGGCTAGTACTACTTTGGTGGCCTATCTAATTAATCAAATTATTGCCATCTTGTCAAAAAACTGTTTTCGATAATAATGTAGGTACACGGCATAGGAACAAAAATGAAAGTAAAATATTTTATTTATTTAATATGACAGACACATAAACAGCAACTGTGCGAATGACTGCACTTGTGAGAAAATACACCGAAAACCAGCGGCGGGGAGTTTCCGTAATAGACGCGAGAAAATACAACCAAAACAAGCTACAGGGAATCCCTCGTTTCGTTCGATCGGCGCGTACAAGGTTTAATTGAGGGGCCGGACAGTGTTCCCAACCTAGCCTGATCGAATCATCGCACCAGGGCCGTAAAATTATAGTGCACCCACAAAAATTATAGCGTCCTACGTTTTGCAGTTTTAAAGGGTAAAAAGATCATTTTAACAGCTCATGTTCATACTAGTTCATAGTTGAAATCCAATTTTATTCCATTTATGAACACTACAAATTTCCGAAGGTTTAATAAAATATAACGCAGTAATAAAATTTGTAATAGAATAAGAACATTTTTTGCTTAACGCTCTATCACTATCAGACGTTTGGCATTTTGACAACGTCATCGTCGTCTGATTCGAAGTGTACTTTTTGTTGGACGTTCAAATTTTTATCATTTGCCTCAACCTCACTAAGTTTTGCACTTTCTGTTTTGTACAATGAGCTGTTTTTCGAATTTCAAATTTTTTCCAAGCGCATAACGGTTCTTGAGGAAATTATAGTAGATTCGCATTACATAGTACGAGCACTATGTTACATAGTACGCATGACCAAATTATGTGATATCTACTATCATTATGTTACGGTTGGGAACACTGGGGCCGGATTCAATAATCAGATGTGCGCGTGACCCTGAAAGTACTAGCGCCTTACAGTATGCAACCCGCAGGATTTGTCCATCGCCCGGTTCAGACGTCTTTACATTAAAAATAAACATATAAAATGACATATCTCAGAAAACTTCCAGCGAGAAAGTTTTTCCCAATGAACAACCGAGTAAATCTGCGCAAACAGAATGTCATTTGGATTTGTCGATCAAAAGATATGACGAGTTTAACAAAAGTATCTCGATTCCTATAGTGTTATTCATATCGCTAAAATCGTTCGTATATCTTTTATTTTTATTTCATTGTGTTTTAAGTATTTAATGTATAGTAGTAGTAGTAGTAGTAGTAACAGTAATAATAACAATAATAATAATTATTATTATAATATTCATAATATAATAGAAACAAGATATTCAAATGGAGGTAAAACAGTGATTATTTTATTATTTTCATTGACATAAAAAAATGATATTTTTCATATTAACAAACGAATTGTTCGAATATTCGTTAATATACGAATAATTCGTTTGTCAATATGAAAAAATATTTTTTTTTTCATGTAAATGAAAATATTAAAATAATCACTGTTTTACCTCCATTTGAATATCTCGTTTCTATTATATTATAATTATTATAATAATAATAATTATAATTATTGTTATTATTACTGTTACTACTACTACTACTACTACTATACATTAAATACTTAAAACACAATGAAATAAAAATAAAAGATATACGAACGATTTTAGCGATATGAATAACACAATAGGAATCGAGATACTTTTGTTAAACTCGTCATATCTTTTGATAGACAAATCCAAATGACATTCTGTTTGCGCAGATTTACTCGGTTGTTCATTGGGAAAAACTTTCTCGCTGGAAGTTTTCTGAGATATGTCATTTTATATGTTTATTTTCAATGTAAAGACGTCTGAACCGGGCGATCGATAAATCCTACGGGTTGCATACTGTAAGGCGCTAGTACTTTCAGGGTCACGCGCACATCTGATTATTGAATCCGGCCCCTCAATTGATCAATTCTATTTAGTTTTTTTTTATATCTATTTAACTTTAAGGTTTAGTTGCCAACTCTATATGATAGGAATTTTTCAAATATTTTTTTCTTAATTCAGTATCTATTGTCTTTAGCGGGGACTGGGGGCCCTATAAATCCACGGGGCCCTGGGCTGCAGCCCAAAAAGCCCTTATATAGATCCGGCCGTGTGTGAGAGAGTGTTTGCGAGAGTGATTCAGCTGAGCTGCCGTCCAGTGCCGTTCCGGAGGATCAGCTGCTGCGAGAGCAAGGTAGGCTACGGCTTAAGGCCTAGATCACCCGTTCTGTGCTTATCTTTATTCTTTGCTGCGACTCTGAGTTGATTCGGTGTACTACGTGACACCGGGTTATCTAGGCCCGACACTTAGTAGTTTTATAATATTGTGTGCATAGCTTTGGGTATTTTGCCACCACCTCCTTGTTCCCTTGCCTTGGGAACAACGTACTGTCACCTAAGACTCAACGTCTCTGGGTGCCGGTCGTTGCGTGTGTGCGTGTGTGCGTGTGTGTGCGTGTGTGTGCGTACGAGTGGATTGAGCGACTGTCATCGGCGACGTGCTGCCTGGTAGTGTGGCCGCGTCAGCCGAGCCTGTGACGTGTGTGCGTGCTCCCACTCCCTACCGTCTCGTGCCGTGCAACCAGCCTAGCGGAGCTGTACTACCCGGCTCGCTAGAATTGATTTCAGATACTGCCGTACCGCGTATCACCCGGCCTACACACGTTGGTCGTACTCGATCGCTCTACCGATCTTGAGTTCGATCCCGCCGGGTGACGATACCTTTTTTATTATTACTTTTTGCGTGTGTGGACTAGATTTAAGTACCGAAACTACTGTTTTGCATTTATTTTTATTATTTTTGTATTTCCTTGCCGTATTGGGCTTTATTTTTCTTTATTTTTGTATATTATCGTTGCCACGTAGAATACAGCCTAGGTGCGTTAAATCTATTAAATCAGAGTGTGTCAATTCTCTCAAGTCCCTCTCCGTCGAACTAGCCGGTCATCTGCGTTTCGTTCCGTATTATCTTACCTGGCACCGTAGGGTGCCTGGCGCCCAACCTACCGTCTCTGTGAGTTGTTTTGTTCGCGGAGATAGTATTAAGGCTCGTGTGGGGTGTTCTTTGTACGGGATTTATTTAACTACTGTTTTCCCCCGGTAGGAAAATTGCTCGTTACACTTCATGACATTTCAAATAAATAAATTGTAAATAAATGAATTTCTTAGAGACAAGTAAGTCATCCCATTTGATGCAAATAAATACTTTTTTGGTTTAAGTAAATATTTCTTTGACCCAAATAAAAACATTGCAAATATGGTAATTTATTTAATTTGAATAAATCTTTTCTCTGGGTGTGGGGCCGATTCCCTATACCTGCGATTGTTATTCAGTTGAAAGGTAACCCTCAATCTAGCTAGACGTGTCGCGCAAGAACCAGAGTTCGAGTTATATGTTCGAGACGCCAAATCTTTATACATTGATCAATCTGAAATATTAAAAATGGAATCGACAGCTAAAAGGAAGTACAATATTATCATGTATCACTAATTTAATAATAATAGTTCATGTAATAACAATAAACGAAAGCTTTGTGCGGAAATGAACGGAAAATTACAACTTAAAATTTCAAACACGTAGAGAAAAGTTAATGAATTCTGTAGAGTTCTGCGACCGGACCTGTCGGATATTGTAGATGGAACTATTATTGAATGAAAAAAATTAAAACTAGCTGCTTCTAGCTGCTTTTGTATAATTGGCGCAGGTTCTTGCAATAAAATACATAGTTTTCTGAATTTTGAACATCCAAAACGCTGAATATAAAAACGTAATTCAGATATAAATTGACACGTTTGGCAATATCTATTCAGGAGTGTACTAATGTTTATGTTTTTTCATTATTTTTTTATTTTTTTTTGTTTTTGTTTTTCATTATTTTTTTTTTTTCATTTTTAAGCGCGGGAAGGTCTAGCGATCTCACATTCGAATCGACTGACTGTGAGTCTAATTATTCGTCGAATGACGATACGTAAACTTTTAAGCGATTTGTTGGATAAGAGATTTTTTGTATTTCAATTTAATATATGGATTTATTTTTTATTCCATGTAGTGACTCTAACGTTCGTGTACTTATACATTCAACCATGTGAATCTATCAGACAAGCCGAACCAACTAAGTGCACATAAATGCAAGTGTCACATTAACACATTGGCATTGAGACTATGAAATATGCACGGAGAAAAAAAAGCAGTAACCAGTGCTGCGCAACACAGTAATTCAGTCAATATGCTATCCGAAATCATAAAATTTGGAATGAAACCTCAATGATTGCTGTCATGACAGCAACAGTTACTTTCCTCACAGCAATGAGTACTGTCAAGGACTATACTGAGCAATGTTCTGCACATTACCGCCAAAACAGCGATGGTTACTGTATAAACATTGATCATTGGCGTCTCAAAAAGTAACCACCACTCTTAAGCGTTTCTCTCTTTACTCTGCTGCAGAGTCATGAGTAGCGCGTACTTCCCAGCTGTGGCTACTGCCTCGCGCAGTAACCAGTAGTGTCACAAACCGTATTCACAACTGCTCTTGCGCATGTTTCCATGGAGAAAAGAATTGAATTAAGGGGGGAAATAGGTGTAGGACAGCTTATTTTTAGTAAATTTGATGAATTTTTTTTAACACATAAGGGATATATATTTTATTACTATCTTGGGGTCATTCTATACATACATTCAAGAGTATATTCTGAAATTTTCAAACATTTTCCCCGAAAAATAACAGAAGTATCAGCTGCCGCGCATTGTAAGTCGCCATCCGGCTGGGCAATTCGCGTACATCCTGGAGGTCACAATTTTCATCCGAAATCAATTTTTTAAGAAAATTTACTTTTTTTATAAGTGTCTCTTCTATTTGAACCTCACTCCCCACAAAACAGTCGAAAATTAGTATTTTTTTGGGAAATGTGAAAATTTAGTATGATTTTTTACAATTTTTTTGTCCTTTTTTTGCAATAAAAAGATAGTTAAAATAAAGATATTGTTTAGGATTGAGGTTCAAATAGAGCGTATTTATATAAAGAAACTATGTGCTGAATTTGATAACGATTGATCAAAAACTGTAGGAGCTAGAGTGTACGCAAATTCGAAAAACGTAGTTTCGAGAAAAACGCGTTTGAAAATAAGAATGGCAGTAAAGGTGAATAAGGCAGTAATGAATCAATTAAAACAACTTACTAGGTAATTAGCTATTCCAGCATCATATTGCAGTCTTTCGTCAGCTTCATATATGTATCGTTTTCGGCTTGCAGCTTTTATTTATTTATTTATTTATTTTTATTTTCGCTGCGTACTACATGCCACGCGCTCCAACCGTTCGACCGAGGGACACTCACTCAAAAGCTTATAACTTTTAAACGTCGTGGAATTTTGATTTGAAATTTTTAGAATATATTTTTGAATAGTTCTACAATCTATTTATGAAAAAAAAAGGAATTGAATTTTTTGAAGCCTCTACACCTACTTCCCCCCTTAAATAAAAATGTTACAATCATCTGTCTCACTATTACTATAATATAAATTTATTAACTTTAATAACAGAATAGTGACATTTGTTTAAACTTTAATACTTATTAGTTAAAAGTATTTATTATTCAATAATTATTAGTTAAAACTTTAATAATTAAAGTTAACTTTGTTTTTATACCCATCGCTTAGGAATATATTGGAATCCTTTACCATTGAGACAAATGCGACTTACAGAACAGTATTTAAGATCATCAAAAGTTAAAATTTGCCATGATTTCGCATGAATAGCACTTTCATGCAGTCTATAAGATTGAAAATGATCGTCATAATAAGTAAAATCAGTAATATCTGTAGTAATGAGATGTAAAATTTCGAAGCGGTCTTCAATTATTGTATGTACATTAAAAAAAGAACGATCTGATTCTGTAGGCATCATTAGAATTACATTTTTTTTTATATCCTTGCTTCTAAATTTAATACAATCATATTCAGTAACCTTATCAAAAACTTTGAAAGATAGTAACGATGAATATGAATTGTACCCTTCTAAATTGTGTACTGAAGTTAATGATGATATACCACTTTCGTAAAATTTATGATTTACAGGCTTGCTTCTTAATCGATAATTTAAAATTAATTGCGACTTAATGGCGAGTGTTTTGGCAAGATTTGTACGGTTAAGGGATATATTGGAAGTTATTTTTGAATCTCGATTTTTACTCTCTGGCCTCATGGTATTCATATTCCATAGTGGTCCTTTAAGTTCCATTACTCGTGGATAGTGAATTAAAAAATGATGTTTGGGTTTCAAACTTCCAGGAAATAATTCAGCTAATAAGTGCAAGTATTGTTGAATCAAGTTTGCTAAATAATCGGACAATCCTTTGTAAACAACCGTTGCGGTGACAATATCTAGTATTTCTTTCAACATAATAATTAGTTGCCAATAACGATTTTCATTAGGTATCCAATCGCCGATTAACAAACCAATGTTTTCAATAAAACAACGTGTTTCACTGGCTGACATCTTTATAAATCGAGTTTTAATTTGATTTGGCTTTAAATCTCTCGGTTTATTACGTACTTCATCTCCATAATACAAACCATTAATGCGATTATTTATATTCTCAATGGAAAAAAATTTTTTCACTGAAATAAAATGATGAATTATCATACCCAAGTCATATTCGCCGATACCTTCCAGTATGTCATGCATTACGTCTACCGTCATGAGATCAATTGTTGAAGCTGTTTTTAGATGTTTATTAAATACAGATGGACCAGCAACACCTGTTTCACTTGGCTCATTCTTCTCCAAGTCGATTTTATAATTATGATTGGTACGTAATTCACACGAAGCTTCACTAAAAGTTGAATTGATGTCTTGACGATTGATTTTACAAAATCTACAGGGAAAGTTTGCCGAAAAACTGCCAATAAATCCTAGGACTGAATGAATAGCAAGGTTGTCTCCGATAACACCAGCTAAGGAAAGATAAATCTGAGTTGGGCCAGATAGAGTGGAAATAGAAATCCCGGTAGATTCTGAAAATTCCAATTCTTTAATTGCTTGTGCGAATATTATTTGCAAGCTTACATGTTTTAAATCATTGGATTTATATAAAGTAAGCAAAAATATATTCTCAGTCTTTGATAATAACTGAGGAGGTAAGCATGGTATTAAAATATATACTGCTCCCATTTTTCCTAAACCTCTATGGCTACCTAGAGGATTATTTGTTTCATAATCATCTTGGTAAAGAAAAATAGGAAAAACCAATTTATCACTAAAAAGAATTTTCTTTTTTTTCCAACTTTCACTTTGGACAATATTTTTGAGGAGAATATCATTTGCTTCTAATTCATTTACATATTTTACTGTGTCATCAAAAATGTTGGGTAATTCAAAAAGTCTTTTTAAAACCTTACGTAATGGAATAAACTGAATCGTGATATTTTTTTTAATTAAATCTGTACTTAACTTATTTTGTTTATACGTATCTTTCTCACTAACAATTATTTCCTCAGGAGAAATATATGTCTTTTGTTTTTCAAAATATTTAAAACATTGATGCTCTGTTTTAAATGAGTCAAAAGGGTTCAAAACATCTCTTATCATTCCCTTATAAGCGGCAACAGATTCTAAAGAATCACCTAATTTCTTACACCTTTCAAGCATGTCATTTAATAACGTAGTAATTGGATCGGTCTGCAAAAAATTTGTAAAATCTCTTAAAAGCTCATGAACTCGATTTCGAGGTAAATCTGGAATACTGTATAATTTACTAATGAAATCCGCTGCGGCTTCTGTCAATGACTTTGAAAATAATGTAGGATCCATCATTTTACTTATTCCAATAATCTTACTTCAAAAAATTATGGTGAAAAATCTTTTCTTAATGTTAAGCTAATATACTAAACTTAAGACGTTAGTTATGGATTAAAGAACTAGTAATGCTTAATACTAGTGGATAGTAACTTTTAACTCTTTTTCAACAAAGGTTAAAGTCTTATTTAGAAACGTTGTGCATTTGTCTCCACGCACTTGCAAGCTGTAGCACACTTTTTGAATAAATAACCAAGTTTGGTGCGTTGGTTTCGGATATTCACAATCACATGCAAAAAATATCCGGAATGTTAAATCCAATGCTGCCAGAGCTGATTTCGTTTTATATCGGACTTTATCGATAACAACATAAAAAGCCGTTAACGAAGATATAGGTCCAACGAATACCATGAATGGCTGTACTCGTTCTTTTATAGAACGTAAATGGTTGTGTTGGTCTGTAATCTTCTTCTCTAAGTCAGCCAAAATCTAACAAAATAATGAATTAGTTATTTTATTTGAAAAATAGGACATAATAGTAGTAAAATCCGTTTTATTTCCCTCACGGGTTTTTGGTTTTTTCCCGAGGTTTGCTCCTCTTTACATTTATTTTTACATTTTATCCTAAGTGACATACATTCTTATTACTCTTATCTATTTGCATTTTCCTTATTTCCTGTATTCCCTTTGCCTGTCCTAACTCTGTTTCCATCCCTCTCTGTTCCTAGCTCTTTTTCTACCCCTCTCCTTCTTTCCCCTCTTTTTCCTCCTCGCCCCTTGTTCTTCTTATTTCCTTCATTTTTCTTATTCCCCTTCCACTTCCCTCCAGGATCTTAATCACCTCTTCCCTCCCTTCTCCCTTCCCTCCCCCTGTGCACCTTTCCAGTACATGTCCCCATGTCTCTTCCTCATTTCCACATACCCTACACTTTCTGTCTTCTTCCCTTGCCCAGTAATTCGCCTCCCTCATCTCATTCCCTAATCTAAACCTTGCTATAATTTCCATTTCCCTCTTGCTTCTCCTTCCTTTCATGTACTCCGGTATCCCGACCTCTATTATCTCCTTGTACCACCTATTGTACTTAGATTCTCTTATCTTCTCCCATCTTATCTGTGCCTGTATTTCCTCGTCCCTTCCCTCCAGCTCCGCCCCCATTGGTCTCCCCTCCTCTCTTTTCCTCTCCACCTCGCCTGCCGCGTATCCTCTCTCTCTATAGAAGTTCTCCCTTTCCTCTTCCCATTCCGATCTTCCATCCTGTTTCCCCTCTTTACTCTTCTCCTTAATTAGTCTCCAGCATTCCCTTGCTATTTCGCTTCCTCCTCCCTCTCTGAGCTTCTCCTCGTATTTCATCGCCCTTTTCCCTGCCCTCGTTCCTACTTTCGTCCTTTTCCATTCCTCTCTCACCATATACCCCGGCGTTCTCCAGTCTGCTCTCATCACCCACCTCATATACTTCTCCTGCATTCGTTCTACTTCCTCATATTCCTTCCATCCCCAGATCTCTGCACCATACAGTACCACGCTCTCTACTAATGCTTCGTACAATCTTATCCTTCTCTTCCAGTCTTTTCCAAACTTTCTTTCTCCTATTCCCCACACCTGTCCCATCACTCTCTTCGCCTTTCTCACTCTCTCCCTTACGTGTTCCCCTTGTCTGCCGTCTCTCCTTATCTTGTACCCTAGGTAGCTGATCCCTTTTACTTCCTCTATCTCTCCATCCTTCCACTTCCATTTCTTTCCAGTCTTTGCCCCTCTCCCTGCTCCGAAACGCACTATCTTCGTCTTTTCCTCGCTTAGTGTCAACCCTTTCCTATCCAGGTATCTCTCTAGCCTCTTCTTCATCTCTTCCATCCCCTCCTCATCCTTCGCCAGCAACACTATATCGTCTGCATAGGCCAAGCTCCATATTTTCTTTTTCCCTACCACTATTCCCCCATCTTGACCTTTTCTCATCACCTCTTCCAGATCCCCTATGTACAGGTTGAACAAGTATGGACTCAGGGGACAACCCTGCCTCAGCCCTTTCCTTGTCCACCTCTTCCCTCCTTTCTCGTCCTTCACTTTCACCCTGTAGCTTGTTTCCTTATACATTTCCTTCACCCTCTCTATTATTCTCTCTCCCACCCCCCTCTTTTCCATCTCTTTCCATAGTTTTTCCCTGTCTATCGTGTCGAATGCTGCCTTTAGGTCGATAAACATTGCCAGTGCTCTTCCTCCACTCTCCTTCTCCTTTCCTATCACATAGTTCAGCACGTATATGTTGTCCATTACCCCCCTACCCTTCCTAAAAGCCGCTTGTCCATCCGGCACCATTCCCTTCTCTTCCATCTCTTTTCTCAGCCTCTCCGCAATCACCCCCGCGTATATTTTGTACATCGCCGTCATCATCGTCACTCCCCTATAGTTCTTTACCTCTCTTTCACTTCCCTTCTTCAGAATTGGCGCGACAATACCTTCCCTCCAGTTCGCCGCTATTCCCTCCCCTTTCCATGCATTTTTTACTACCTCCCATGTCATCTCTTCCATCTCCTCTCCTCCGTAGATCCACGCTTCATTCGGCAAACCGTCGATCCCTGCCGCCTTCTTCTTCTTCATCTTCTTGATTACGTGTCTAATCTCCTCTCTCCCTATCTCCTCTTCCCCCTCTCTTATCCCCTCCCCTGTCCTTGCTGCTTCCCCCTCACTCTGCTCCCTTTCCTCTTCTTCTCTCTTCTCTCCGCCCAGTAGATCCTCGAAGTGCTTTTCCCATTCCTCCATAGTTATCCCCTCATATACCCCCTTCTTCTTCTTCCTTTCTCTGTTTATCACTTTCCACACGTCTGCATCCGTTCTCGCCTCTTTTGCCTCTTTCATGTACCTATCTCTCTCTTCCTCCCGTTTTCTTTCGCATAGCTGCTTGTATTCTTTCCTTTCCTTCCTGTACTCTTCCTCTGTTCCCTCTCCTTTTCTCCACTCTTTCAGTCTTTTTATCGTCTCTCCTCTTTTTTGCCTGCACTCCCTACCCCACCACCCGTCTACTTCTACTTTCCTCTTCTTTTTCCAGCTTATCGCTCCCTTTACTATCTTTTTCATCTCCTCCATCGTCTTTTCCACCCCTTTCCATTGTACTTTCTTTCCCCTCATCCTCTCCTTGAAGCCTTCTATTCCCTTATCTGACCAGTCCATTATCTCCCCCCCACCCTTTTCCTCTTCTTCCATCGCCTCTTCTCTTGCCTCTCCTCTCATCTTAACTATGATTGGGTGGTGGTCCGAATCCACTTCTTCTCCTACTTCAAACTCTTCTACTTCTTCCCAATCCTCTTCCCTTACCACCGCATAGTCTATCACTGTACTTCCTCTTCCCGCCCCTGTGAATATGAACTCTCCCTCTTCATCACCTTTTTTCCCTCCATTCACTATGCACCAACCCTCCTCACCCATCCACTCCAGCATTTGTCTTCCCTCCTTGTTCTCCTTCCTGTCTTTGCTTCTTCTCCCTTCCCACCCTTCCTCTTCACTCCCCTCATCATTACCTGGTTCCCACCTCCCCCCTTTTTGTGCCGTTCTAGCATTGAAGTCTCCCCCCACTATTATTCCCTTCTCTCTGTCCGTTTCCTCTACTTCCTTTTCAATCTCTCTCATTATTCTGCCCTGATTCTTATTCATGTACACTGTTATTATCTTCCACACCTTCCCTCCGATTATCATCTCTCTACTCATCATCCCCTCTGTCTCCTCTTCTTCTCTCCCCTCCTCTTGCTCTTTTATGCTTCTCTCCTCCTTAATTCCCGTTATCATTCCTCCCTCTGCTCTCCCCTTCTTATTCTTCCTCTTCGCACTCTGGAATCTCCATACAAATCCTTTTGGTAGCTTTGCCCTTACCCTCTCCCACCCTTTTTTCTCTACCCACGTCTCCATCAAACCTACCGCGTCCCATTCCTTCAGTTTCTTCCAGAACTCTCCTTTCTTTGTGCTCATTCCCGCCACGTTCCAAAATGCTATTTTCGGCCCTTCACTTTTTCCTCCGTGCTTCATTTTTTCCTTTTCTCCCCCTCTCTTGCCTTCTCCCTGCTTCTCCTGCCTTCATTTCGCTTCTCTTCCTTCTACTAGCCTTTCCTTCTCCTCATCCCACTCCCATTTCTTTCCTTCCGCCCACATCTTCTTGTATCCTACTGTTGCCCTTCCCCCTTCCCGTCTTATCTCCTTCGCCTTCTCTATCACCTTCCTCTGGACCTCTCTTTCCCTCTGAGTCAGGTCGTCGTCTATATATACCTGCGTTCCACTCAGCATCCTCTTTCTCCTCATCACTTCTCTCTTAGCCTCTCCATCCTCCATTTTCGCCACTATCAGTTCTTTTCCTCCTTGACCTTTCCTTTGCACCCATGCCTCCGCCACCTCTGCTGATGTTTTTAGGCATTCTTTTATTATCTTCTTCACGAACTCCTTTGGATCCTCTCCCTTTGTCTCTGCCCCTTTTATCACAATATTGTCTTTTCTTTCCTGTCTTTCCCGTGCTTCTATCTTCTTTCTTATTTCTTTCATCCCTTCCACCACTTCGCTTTCCACCTTTCTGACCCTTTCCCCCCATCCCCCGTCCATTCCCCCTATCTCTTTCTTCAGTTTCTGCACCTCTTCTCTGGCCTTCTCTTCCATTTCCTTTCTCCTGTCCTCTTTCTCCCTCACTTCTCTTTCCTTCTCCTCCGCCTCTCTCTTTGCTGCTTCCCTCTCTAGCTTCTCTATTCTGTCTTCCAATCTCCTCCTCTCTCTTTCCCCCTGTAACCTTACCTCCCTCACTTCCCCCGTTATTCTGTCTATTTTTTCGCCCAGCTCTCTCTTTCCTTCTGCTGCTTCCCCCCTCATTCTGCCAAGCTCCTCCATCATCTTCCTTATGCATGTTTCCATGCATTTCTCTATTCTCTCCATCCCACTTCCTATTTCCTCTACCACTTCCTCTGCTTTCTCCTCTTTTTCCCTGCTTGGCGACCTCCTTGTCTTGTCGCTTTTCTTAAATCCCTCTTCCCTCTCGTCCTCCTCTCCTCGTTTCCTCTTCCATAATTCCCCCAGCGTCCCAAGCGAAGCCGACCTTTCTCTTCCTAGCCTTTCCGCGTTTGTCGGTCTGCCTCTTTTCTCCTGCCCCTTAGGAGTATACCACTCTTCATACTCCTCTGTCATGCCATCTCCTTTCGTTGCCTTCCCTGCCATACCGACGCTCCTTCTGCTCTCTTTCCTTTCCTTCCTTCTATGTCTTATCGACACAACTTTCCTTTCCCACTATCTTCCGTCCTTTCCCGCTTGGATCTCTGCCTCCTTCTCTTTTCTCTTTTAGGTTATGTCCCTTCACTCTCTTTTCTTTTCGAATCTCTCTTTTACCTTACGTTAGATTTTTATTCTTTTCTTTCCGTCCTTTTCCTGTTCTTTTCCTGCACTACACTTTCCAAACTTCTCTTCACCTTCCTGTCACTTAACCTCCGGTTTTTCGATTTTCTTTCTAAGCACGCGTCACACGTCAATCAGACCTCAACCGGCGATCCAGTCTCAAAATAGGACATAATATTAAAACCTTATCATATGATAAACCTAGAAAGCTGAACTATCTTTTCTTATAATTTTATACCGCTTAAAACTCTAACTTACATTAACATGAAGAATAAACGTTTCCTGTTGATACTTTTTTATCTCGGACTCTGAGGGTGCTTGTATCTCTATTCTCCTCCTTTTAGGGTCTGGTTTGCTATTTTTTTTGGCTGAATTGTTAGGTAATACAGGTGCTTTGATTGCATACGGTAACAGCATTAAAATTATTGCATCTTTATTCTCTATTAAAATTAAATAAAGAGTACGTTAAATAATGTTTATTACGATTAAATATCGACTGAAAAAATTCGATTATACCTTTTGACGAATTCGCTAATTCATTGAGTACGGGTTGGACTTCATCACTATTTTTTTTTGAATAAATAAGCTTTTCTAAAACACTGCGTAAGGGCTCCCAAACTTTATCAATATCAATATTATTATTCGGATATTTGGTATTGAAATCTGCAATAATCTAATATAAAAAAGTTAATTTATATTAAAATTTGTTCAAAAATGTCAGAACTCGAAAATTTAATAAATAAAAATATTTGTTTACTAATTCTGATCCTCGACTGGTGGCTAGACAAGCAAACTCTGAAAATTCCGAAATTCCTGTTCCTGTTTTTTTTTTTTTGAATCAATTCCTACCTTAATAAGAATGTGTCTTTCCAAGCTTGCTCGATTATAGGCCACTCCGCTGTATTTTCACTTAGTACGGTTAATTTGCTGTTGGAATCTTTAATTCAAAGGGTAAAACTAATCACTTTAAAATTATATTCTGAGTTAAAATTAATTATAGTTAACATTATCGATAAAATATTAATTACATATGGTTTTAGGATACCTAATAAAAGATCTTGAGAAGATTCTAATGAGCCGTTTCTTGCTACGAATTGTAGGAGTCCACATTCTATTAATATTTTACGCATATAATTGATTCGCGAAATCAGTTTTCCTGATGGGCCAACTCGGTGGTCTTTATCGCTTTGCCCAGGTGTGTAAAAAGTGCCGGTTCGTTCTTTAAAAGTCGAAGATATTTCTCCAGCAAGCCGTTTTAAAATATTTGAAGAAATTCTATGAAGAATAAAGATAAGATAACGGAATAGATAAAAAAGATTAATATATTTATACATATGTATCATTTGAATTGAACACCTAAACTTACTCAAGTTTTTTTAAAGGAGCATGTAGTGATACATTTTCTTTCTGCAATAACGTATGTATCTCTCGATTTACAAGAAGCCGGCTCAAATTATTTAGCATCATATCAGAAAGAGCATTGTATTTCTCGTAATAAGATAAAATTATTTGACCTTCCAAACTACTCATCAAAAATGAATTTAAGTCTTGGTATGATGATGAAATTACTTGACAGAGACTAATAAATTTATTTTTTTCTGAGCTACTATAGTAGCTCAGCTATAGCTGTTAATGACAAATCTACATTTTCGTGATCCTCTAGTGGGAAAGTGAAACTTAGATCTTCATTAATATTCATTTCTGGAGTTAATACGAACGACGAAGTTGCAATGGGTATAGACATCGCTAGAGAACGAAAAAATTTGTTGTCAAATATCAAAAGAAACATTTTGTAGTAACAAATTTTTTTTATTGATTTCATTCGAAAAGCGGTTAGAATTCCATTAAACGCATGGTATGTTATTAATAAAAATTTATTACTACTATCAATGAATGGAACTTACCTTAAGATGAAGTAATCAAGCGAACACAAATAATATAAAAGAACCCTTTTTCACATAGATGTTTTGTTAATCTTTAACTAATAATACAAGCAGTACATTCGTTTAATGTCATATTTTGATGAAATGATAGGAACAATAGCCATTTTTGTAGAACGGTTAATAGTGAGACAGATGATTGTTATATTTTTATTTAATTCAATTCTTTTCTCCATGGAAACATGCGCAAGAGTAGTTGTGAATACGATTTGTGACACTACTGGTTACTGCGCGAGGCAGTAACCACAGCTGGGAAGTACGCGCTACTCATGACTCTGCAGCAGAGTAAAGAGAGAAACGCTTAAGAGTGATGGTTACTTTTTGAGACGCCAATGATCAATGTTTATACAGTAACCATCGCTGTTTTGGCGGTAATGTGCAGAACATTGCTCAGTATAGTCCTTGACAGTACTCATTGCTGTGAGGAAAGTAACTGTTGCTGTCATGACAGCAATCATTGAGGTTTCATTCCGAATTTTATGATTTCGGATAGTATACTGACTGAATTACTGTGTTGCGCAGCACTGGTTACTGCTTTTTTTTCTCCGTGTAGAATCACACAAATTTCAAGTAAAGATTCCTTCGGTCTCTCGGTGGTCTAATTGGATAAGGCGTCGCAGTACAAATGCGAAGGTCCCGGTTCAAACCCGGGCCGAGGGAATTTTTACTTGAAAATCGTTTAGAATGTTCTTTTCGGTTTTTTTCGGTCTCTCTGAGGTTTGCACGCTCGAATAGAGGAAGAATCTTACTTCAGTTGGAGACACTTGCATTTATGTGCACTTAATTGGTTCGGCTTGTCTGATAGATTCACATGGTTGAATGTTGGATTTATTTTTTACTTTCGTCTTTTTATTGCACTCCTATCCTATCCTATCCCTTCATTCAAGAAAAATGATCAATTTTAGCCTACAATACTTTCTGTAAAGTGCTAAACTTCTACAAAGTGGTTTATGCTGGATCCGCCATTTTGTTTATTCAAATTTTGACTTTGTTACGTATTCCATACTACTCCACACTCTCATACACCCTTACCTCCAGTCGCCAAGACATAACATCCTGCATGCATCCAGTCGCTCAGCCTCTAATCTCTGATTCAAAGAACTGTAACCCTATCTAAACGCACCTGCATAAACGCACCCATGCCCGGGAGAACAATGGAAAAGAATGATCTCATCATTCAGCTCAGCAGTAGCGAATATTATATTAGCACTTGCTTCTCAATCGTCAACCAGAGCAGTCGCTCGATATACACTTGATCAAACTCTCAATCAACTTCACCCTACGCTTCAAAATTATTAACTATTAACCATTATAAGAGATCATACCTGTAAATGTATAACTAAGTAGAGAAATAAACGTCAACCAATGTAACAAACGATTCATAGAGGATCACTCATCAAAATCATTATAAACACCTGTATACAGTCCGGTTGTCCTCAGACGTAAAAACGAGGTTCGAACTCATTCTAACTCACGACGACTCATCCCAATTCATAACAATGGTAGCAGCGGTACTTAATTCATAACAATGGTGGCAGCGGAACTACCTCGTTTACCGGAAAATACAGTGACAACTAAGTGAATTCTACGAAGTTATACATACGTGACACGAGTGATTACCATCGAGTGATTGAAATATCGTAACAAGTCATACTAAATCAACAAAATCTACTAAATCACGAAATCCACAAAATCTACTAAATCAACAAAATCACAACACTCACAAAATCCACAAAATCTACCAAATCAACAAATCCACCAAATCTACAATGTATAAAATACATATATTATATACGTAGATATCGAAGTGAGAATATAACACAGTGTTCTTAAACTACCTCCGCAAAATCAAAGAAAATAACTCAGCAACGAAATCAAAATTGCTGAAAGTAAACAAGTTCGACATCATCCTCAAAGGCACCTAGCCCCACAAAGATTCATCTGAATCCAACGATCAGCGAACTCGCTGCAACAAAATCCAGATTCCTGAGCCGTGACATCTATACTCTTCCCAACGACTAAATTTCCGAGCCCCGACAACTATACTCTTCTCGACGACTTGCTGACATCCGACGCAGTCCGATACTACCTACAACTTCGTCTCCGATACCAACTCAGATCCGTATTGCAATGAATATCTTCCTTATTCTTGTAATCAGCTTGTAAGTTATCTTTAATTATAATAAGCACACACATCTCAAACGATATAATCTAATTCACAAATCACAAAATGCCTGATCAAACTGTAAATCCACCTGAGGATACAGAAACCTCTTATTGGTCTCTTAAAGACATCTTAGATACAATCCCATACTTTAATGGAAAAAACTTAAATATAAATAACTTCATAAGGAGCTGTGAAAATGCAAAACCTCTCGTTAGACCAGCTCAACGTCCAGTCTTAACACGAATGATCAGAACTAAAATCTATGGAACAGCTGAATCATATTTAGGAAGCAAAGAATATAATAGCATTGACGAAATCCTCACAGTTCTAAAACGAGCATTCTTACCTAAAAAGTCAATTTTCGAATGGCAGGCAGAATTGAATAATGTCAAGCAAAAAAGCGACCAACGTGTTTTAGATTATAGCGCGAGAGTCGAAGACATATTATACAACACGACACAGGCAATCAACAACTCGAACACAGGTGATGCTGCTGGCATGATAACAGCAATCCAAACCAACGTGCTCAAATGCTTTGTTAGAGGCTTGATCCCAGAAATCGAATTTAGAGTGGCTGGTTCACACCCAACCACTTTAGCAGAAGCTATCGAAATAGCTCTGACAGAAGAACAAGAATTTTTAAATCGTTGTGCTCGTAACACAGACGATGACCGACCCCGACAACCTTATTACCAAAACCCTACTATTTCTTGTAACTATTGTCGACGTCAAGGACACGTAGTAGATAACTGCAGACAGCGCGCTCGCGATAACCTACCGCAACCCCCGAACAGACGAACACCTAATCAACCAAACGCACAATATCCTCCGACATTCTGTAACCATTGTAAACGCCAAGGGCACACGATAGAAAACTGCAGACAACGCGCTTACAATAACCAACAACAGCAATTCCAAAATCAACCCCAACAGTCAAACCAGCAAACGAATCAATCACGACAGCCGAATCAACAAAACACACAATACTCTTCTATATCCTGTAATTATTGCAAACGTCAGGGACACACGATAGAAAATTGCCGAAAACGCGCCTATAATAACGCACAGAGACAACAAACTCAAGGTTCTTTAAACTCGAACACTGTCCGCCGGGAGAACGTGCCGACGGACTCAGCACAAACTCAGCCGCGTTCAACAACACAATAAATCACGCCCTAGAAATAGAATCAGAACCGATTAATGGACTATTGCCAGTCGTCGAAATCAATGTAAAAGAATTAGAAGCAAAATCAACATTTATAGTAGATACCGGTGCGGACTTAAATATTGTCAAAATCAGCTCCCTGAAAGAAGAATGCGAATTTGATAAAAGCATAATGCGTAAAATGACAGGAATAACAGATGGATTTACGAATACTTTAGCAGCGACCAATTTACAAATCAACGATGGAAAACACGAATTTCACGTTGTCCGCGAAGATTTCCCAATAGCTCAAGACGGTATTATCGGACAACCCTTATTATATAAAGAAAAAGCCGTCTTATCCTACAAAAATAATACATTAACTTTGACAGATACGGTGATTCCCTTCAAGCTCCAAAAACACAAGCCACAAATCGCCACTATCATTACAATACCAAGCCGTACTGCCCAAGTAATCCCTATCAAAGTTTCAAATACAGAAATCAACGAAGGCTATGTAGATACTATTAATTTAGGCCCCAATATTCACTGCGGTAAAGCATTAGTAACAAACAATAGCGGTCAAGCATGTATACTCGCGATCAACTCAAACGAGTCAGCTGTTGAGATAAGTGTACCGACGGTAAATCTAGAACCTATCAACGAACCTTTAAATACACTCGACCCCAAAAGTTCTCGTCCTCTACAAATTTCAAAAATCTACGGCGACATACGCAATTCTTCAGACGCGATTCTTCATTTCATACCTCAGAAAATTCAAATATTAAGAGGAATTTCAGTTGAATTACTAAAAATTTTTAATCTAAACGAGTACGAGCTAATTACATACGCGAAAAATGATATAATCGGAGATACCATAAAAGATGTGATTCCTAACAGCTCACAAGTACTATACCACTCAATTATCATGGAAACATACTCCAGCGATATAGACGACGCGATCATTACTAAAACGCTCAACTCTCTAAAAAACTATCTAGAAGCAAATAACACAAAATCAATCTCAATTCCCGACCAATCCGCTGAACTAGGCAAACAGAAATGGGACAAAATACTGCAAGCAATAACTTCAACTTTCAACGACTCTAATACCTCAGTACTAATCTACGATACTAAATCCGAAAATCAAACTCAAAATACGCAAACTAACTCGAACATGTTGACAATAAACGACGCGATTGAAACCAATATACCTGAAATATCTGTCGACGATAATAATAATAATCGCTCAGAAAGATTATCGGTTCTTAAAAACTCACTACACCTTGATCATCTCAACAACGAAGAGAAAGAATCCATACTCGCACTCACAACAGAATTCAACCACTTATTTTTTTTACCAGGTGACACATTACCAAACACATCATTAACAAAACACTCAATCCTAACGACAGACGATAATCCGATAAACGTAAAACAATATCGATACCCAACTGTCCATAAAGACGAGATACAAAAACAAGTTTCCGAATTATTAGACCAAAGTATCATCAAACCATCATCCTCACCCTTCAATTCTCCCGTTTGGGTCGTACCCAAAAAACCAGACGCGGAAGGCAAGAAAAAATGGAGAATGGTCATAGATTTTAGAAAATTAAACGAAAAGACTATAGGTGACGCGTATCCTCTACCAAACATAAACGACATACTAGATCAACTAGGTAATGCTAAATATTTCTCAACTTTCGACCTTGCATCTGGATTCCACCAAATCCCTATGGACCCGACTGACGCACACAAGACAGCATTTTCCACACCTCATGGCCATTACGAATTCAATAACATGCCATACGGACTCAAGAACGCTCCGGCAACGTTCCAAAGATTGATGGACCAAGTTTTATCCGGTTTAGAAGGAAACACAGCATTCGTATATTTAGACGACATCGTGATCTATGCACATTCTATAGAAGAGCATGAAACAAAATTTAGAAAATTAGCTAATCGACTACAATCGGCAAATTTAAGCTTACAAGTCACCAAATGCGAATTCCTAAGAAAGGAAGTCGCTTATCTCGGACATATCATTACAGAAAACGGTGTAAAACCGGACCCGAAGAAAATAAGAGCAGTCAAATCATACCCGGTTCCTAAAACAGTTAAACAAATCAAACAATTCCTCGGTCTAATCGGTTATTACAGACGCTTCATCGAAAACTTTTCAAAAATATCGAGACCACTAACTACACTACTGAAAAAAGACGTTAAATTCCTTTGGACATCCGACCATCAAATGGCTTTCGAAATCTTACGAGACTCAATATGCACATCTCCTATACTACAATATCCTAAATTCGATCAACCATTCATCCTAACGACTGACGCGTCT
Organism: Rhogogaster chlorosoma; assembly: GCA_944452935.1. Classification (NCBI taxonomy): domain Eukaryota; kingdom Metazoa; phylum Arthropoda; class Insecta; order Hymenoptera; family Tenthredinidae; genus Rhogogaster; species Rhogogaster chlorosoma. The sequence goes on along the minus strand of OX101800.1, from coordinate 10,748,626 downwards.
AAATACGCAATTGGTGCCATACTCAGCCAAGGTGAAATAGGAGAAGACTTACCGATAGCTTATACCTCACGCACACTAATCAAGGCAGAACTAAATTACTCCGTTATCGAAAAAGAACTACTAGCCATCGTATACTCAGTCCATCATTTCAGACCTTACTTATACGGACATAAATTCACACTTGTAACCGATCACAAGCCCCTTGTCTGGGTCAGCAGCGTAAAAGATCCAACCTCGCGATTACTCAGATGGAGATTTAAACTCGAAGAATATGACTATAACGTTGTATACAAGAAAGGTCAAATCAACTGTAACGCAGATGCATTATCGCGCAATCCACCCGTAGAGACGAATATACTGTTACCAATACATGCGAAACGTAACCGAAATTCTAGTTCAGATAGTATATCAAAACCAAACGTAAAACAAAAGAAAGAAGCTCATCAATTCCCAACCCGCGCGCGACAAAGTACGGATGACTCACCAAACCCAGCTCCTATAAAGAAACATAAAGGCAACGTCGACTCAGATATTGAAGAAGACGAACCAAACCGAATTCCTATGGACTGCTTACCTACAATAAAAGAAACAATGCACTTTCGAAATATACCTTTAACAAACTATTCATCAACCGATAGTTCTGTAGACGACTCACCACCCACAAAAAGACTAATTCACCCAGACCTAATAGAAGAAGAAGAAATCAATTCATTAACTGATACTGAAATGGATAGCCTCTCAGATAACTCGATACAAGATCCATCCGCAGGCGACACAACAGACAGTTTTCCTATGCCAAAAAATCCTATCAATGTTTCAAAATCTGTTAGACCTATGACAATTGACTCATCCACTGACACTTCTATCGACGATTTACCGCTATCCAATAGAATCGACCAAAAACGAAACGCTACGTACACCGATATCTCTCCGGACAATCTACCCGCAAATAAAAAGTCACGTAATTTCGTAAACACTTCTCCACCAACTTCATTCCAAAATAATCGAGAACAAAACCGCGATTCAAACCTTATCTCAATCCAGCTTAGCGATACTTCGGACTCAAGTGGCACACACGAAAATAAAACAGGGTACAGCGAACGCAAATGCACAGCAAACTCTCATACAATCTCTCTATCCACAACTAAACACTACCAAACTATAGAAACTCATTCCTACGCACCAAAATTCACTTTAAATATCTCGGACATCTACGACGAACCGAAAAACCTATCCTTCATACCCACAACTATACTGAACAGAACCCCATACCTTAATTCAAAGGACCTTACCACAAACGGACTAACTTTAGACGACATTATCAAAAAAACAGACGAAATAACAAAACCCCAAAAAGCCACAGACAACGATAACCGCATCGAGAACACACTATACTACATTTCCTCTCTATTCGGATCGGTATCGCTGCTCTATATAGCACAAAAGTTCGCGATAGCAAATAAAATACTTGACATACTCAGAAGAATTAGAAGTTCTTGTAAAAATCAGGACTCTATCGAAGCAAATAACAACCCAGCGATCACACCCAACTCTAACCCTCATTTAACTACACCAACTACATCAATTCAAAACACAACGACAGCTCAAACAGCTCAAACAGCTCAAACAGCTCAAACAGCTCAAACATCTTTTTATACCGCATAAAAATATATGTCTCACTATAGCCTGACAAACTTGTTACATTATATGAAATCAACAGCGCCTATAATAATATACACGCTCAATTGTGAACCATATTCAAGTAACTAACGTAGCATAAGACCTTTATAACTAACTGATCTTATTGCAAATAAGTAAGTTTAACTATATTTTAATCTCAACATAGACACATCAACACATTCACTAACGTGAATACGAGCCCAAATGCATCTACTAACGTAGATACATACACATAAACACATTCACTAACGTGAATGTATTCCTAGATATATATCCACTCACGTAAATATAAGTACACTTACTCTCGCAAATATACAACCTTATACCTAAGATATATCATATAAATTTCTACTTTTACAAAAAAAAAAAATTTCCTCCTGCTTCACAGGAGCAATATTTTTTCCCCCGGGGATGGGCGTGTTACGTATTCCATACTACTCCACACTCTCATACACCCTTACCTCCAGTCGCCAAGACATAACATCCTGCATGCATCCAGTCGCTCAGCCTCTAATCTCTGATTCAAAGAACTGTAACCCTATCTAAACGCACCTGCATAAACGCACCCATGCCCGGGAGAACAATGGAAAAGAATGATCTCATCATTCAGCTCAGCAGTAGCGAATATTATATTAGCACTTGCTTCTCAATCGTCAACCAGAGCAGTCGCTCGATATACACTTGATCAAACTCTCAATCAACTTCACCCTACGCTTCAAAATTATTAACTATTAACCATTATAAGAGATCATACCTGTAAATGTATAACTAAGTAGAGAAATAAACGTCAACCAATGTAACAAACGATTCATAGAGGATCACTCATCAAAATCATTATAAACACCTGTATACAGTCCGGTTGTCCTCAGACGTAAAAACGAGGTTCGAACTCATTCTAACTCACGACGACTCATCCCAATTCATAACAATGGTAGCAGCGGTACTTAATTCATAACAATGGTGACAGCTAATTCATAACAACTTCGAAATCGTAATCAGCGACCCCGAAAATCCCCGAGTACTGAATTTTACCTGAATTAAACATCCTTTTCGAAAAATTTTCAGCCATATTGGATCCGCCATTCTGTTTATTCAAATTTTGACTTCGGAATCGTAATCAGCGACCCCGAAAACCCCCGAGTACTGAATTTTACCTGAATTTGAAACATTTTAGACTTTTGGCCAGCTTTTTGGGATTTGGCCCCACTGTGTGTCGGTAGCCGTTTGAAATTTCCCATTTAAATAACACGTAAAAAAATTCTTTTTCATTAAAAATGCTGTAACTATTGAACCGTTTGAGATAAAAAATATTTCCAGGCATATTCTTGTAGGGCATTAAATTCTCTAAAAAATGACCCTCAAGTTAATTGTCTAGACTCGAAAATTCATTCGTGTCATTGATAGGATTTTTGATTTTTTAAACTCGCGCAATCCTTGGGTAAAAGGATTCAAAAGCCCACTGAAAGCATCGAACGAAAGTATTTGGCGTCAAAGGATTTTGGAAGACATTCAGTACTTAAGTACTTTAAAATTATTGAACAATGAACCAATTCATTCGTGTCGTAGAAGAACCGGATTTGTAGGTTTTTATACTGCAGTAATATCATCGATTGCTATTGTTGATCAGTATGTAAAACCTGCTGATAGTCCATTGAGAATGCTGTTGACGTATAAGTTTAGTCAGGACCATATTGAATTATTGTTTGCTTCGATTCGTGCTCGCAGTGGCTGGTGCGCAAACCCCACTGCTGCCCAATTTATTTCAGCTTATAAGAGATTGCTAATCCGACATGACGTTAACGTGAGTTCGGGGAATACACAACTGAAGGAGGAAATAAAAATGTTGAATGTTTCATCCCATTTGAAAAAGAGAAGTGTCGCGCAGATTGAGTGATACGACCCCAAAATTTATAATTTTATCGATAATCGTAGAGTTGAGAGCAAATATGGACTGGATGATGATGGCTCTGGTCCCCATCAAACGAATGTTCATGATTTAGAAGAGTACCTGAATTTTGCTTGGGCTATCACTAATACCCTCAGCGAGTTTTCTGACAATGTAGTCGGATATATCGCTGGATTTGTAGTTCGAAAGTTGTCACGTACAATCAAATGTGAAGAATGCATTCAGGCATGTAAACGTTTATCCTCGCTTATCTGCCCTGAAAAGTCCTCTACATCAAAGAGTTCTATCGCGCTAACCACCTTGAAAAATCGTGGTGGGTTGATCTTAGCCTCAGAGAGCGTTATCGAAATTTGTGAAGCAGCAGAGCGGCTGCTTAGGAAAGCTTGCAATTGCAACCTCGGTAAACCGCCTGCAGAACGGAATTACCCTGCTGTACTTGCCAATAAAGTATTTCAAGAAATTCTTCTATCTAACAAGAGATTTTTCCCAGAACTCAATGATCATTTTCGTGATACATTCGTATTAGATAACTGCATCGATCACATGTGTGTCCTCACGAAGAACATTCTCATGCATTACATCGAGACTCGGTTGAATGCGATGACAAAAAACGCGGCTCTTGCGATAACTGGGACAAATGTACGTCATTTTTTAACTCGCCAAATAATCTGGGCTCATCAATGATTTCGTTATGAAGATCGTTTTAAATTTTAAGACGAATTATAACTATTACACTATTCAGAATGTTTCAAATTGTTCTTTTTTTAAGCATGTGTGATGGTTTTGGCTTTTCTCTGCTCCTACTCTGATCTATTAAGCATGTCTTTTGAATTATTTCTCATAACTGCATGAGAATATGAGAGCCATTTTGTTACACTAATGTCTTTAAGCATGTACCTGAGACTACTATTATTTACTATTCTTATCTACTATTATTTATATTCTAATGCTGTGATATAGCGATAAACGATATGGTTGATACGTCAAAGATGTTAAAGAACGCTTGCCTTCATGATTAATAAACAAGTTTATTGACGTTAAAAATTGCGTTTGTTAGTTTCGAACAACACAGAGAAGTTTATGATATTTTTTGTTGGTGTTATACTCGTATTTTTATGTCATATATGACTACTTCTTACAATACAATTCTTGATTCTATAGAAGAATTTTATATGGCTGTGGGATATTCCGATGGTGGATTCCTAAAATTCCATCAGATCACTGATCTCTATACTAACAGAGATCAGTGCATCAGATTGATTATCTAAATCAAGATTCATCTATTTCAGCTTTCAGGATATCCTACGACAAATCGGATTAACCCTGCGCTACAAAATTTTGTTGCTGCTGATCTCAAGAAATCAGTTCGATCAATTTCATATACCTAGAATTGTACATATAGATGAATCAATTTTGAATTGTAGTAAATTCAATCAATTTCTAATCGTAATGTTTTTAATTCTTTCCTGAACACATATAAATCCTCACAAGTCTAAAAATATGGGATATCCAATGGAGACAGCGTTTGCAATATAATTGGTTAAAGAAAAAAAAAATGCTTGAGCTTTTTAGATAGTTCTATTTGGACTCAAGTTTTTCTTTTTCAAAAATCTATTCGGTATGGCAATGGTAAAATGTCGAGAATATTTTCCAATACTGACGGTAAAATTACCATACCGGCTCCGCACCTCTATAGCCACGCATGCGCATTGACATCAACTCTAGTACCGTTCCCGGTAATAGGGGCGCTGGATGAGCCATCAATTTTGTTCAGCCGCGCTCAAAGCGACCAGCCATCCAGTTAGTTGTGACGTCGGAATGGACGTTGGTGAAAAACCCTAGCAGCTAATCGAAGTACGGCTACCTGATTTATCACTATGACCAACCTAGACGTTCACTCAGTAGTTAAGTGGGCTCACCAGTATCGATTAAGTATTGAAATACAATGGATCGGATAAATCTAGTGTTAATCGATGAAGAATTACGTCGTTATTCTCTTTTTATCTTTCCTGCAACTTCTGTCTAACTTGCTGACTTTCGTCTAACTGCTTTTGAATTGACTTTATATTAAAGATTCTATCGTTACCTTCGTGTTGGATATCTTACTTAGATTTGATTAAATGATTTTAGAATTTCGAGAAAGGATTATTTATCCTATTAATTAAAATGATTTATTCTTACCTTTGAGTTGATTTGAGTTTCTTCCTTAGGCTTCTCGGGTCTGCTGATGGTTGTTGATGGTTGGAGATGGCAGGTGATATTCGATTATTCAAATGAATGTAAAAGATTTATAATTCACTTTTGATAATTAGTTTATTCAAAGAATGTATAATTATGGTTATTATTATCGAATGATTTTCACTGATTTGTTCTAAGTTCGAATTGTTGAAAAAGAACTCTTGAATTTGTCTTAAGAGCAAATACACGAAATGAGAGTAAAGTGTTACAATTTCAAAAACACGAAGTGAGAGCTAAGTAAGATATAATTTTGACTCCTATCCACGAAGCGAGCGTAAGAGATTTTGAATTCCAAACCACGAAGTGAGCGTAAGATATTTTGAATTCCAAACCACGAAGTGAGAGCGAGCCTCACGTTTGGTGGGGGTTATATACTAATGTTCGGGGGTGCGGGGGTTAATTGGAGCACCACATACGAGGTCTTTTCTTCATATGATTGGTTTGGTATGTGTGAAATTCGGGAGTGTGAGAGTAAGCGCAGTTCTCCCTCTTTGAATGTGATGGTGTATGCATGTAATTCTTGGAAATGCGTCCACTTCTCCCTTAGACGCGTCATAGTCTCCATCCTGCGCGTGCACGTGTTTATCACGAAGAGGATGTCCGGTTTTTCCAAATTTTAATGAGTTAGGCGGGTTCGATAAGCTTCTCGGGCAACACATCCCTTGTCGTGGTAGGTAATGGTTGTAGACTCGTACAATCCTTTTTGTATCCGGGGGCGTTGCGTTTGCCTACCTACTTCTATTTCTATGTGTTTGTCTTGTACTAATCTTTTATGACTATGGGGCTCTTTCAGTGAAAATTATCCGAGTACATATGAATATACTTATATGAGTACAATGAATAATATAATTGTATGAATAGTATGATTATGGTTATATGGATATATAATGTTTTAGTTAGTTAACATAATTATATTAAAATAGAAGAGTATTAATTATTCAGAATATAAATGAATATTTTACTGGATTTCCAACCGACAATATGGTGGATCACATATTATTGTTTAATCTACGTACTCAAGCTGTACTAGGTTATTTGTTGTAAAATATTCTCTTGATTATAGGATAATATGAAGATATATTGAATATTGATTATAAGTATTCTTATAATATCAAATTGATAGCAAAAATATTATAAAGACATAATCTTCAGTTAGTATCATTATAGTATAATATACGTATATAATTCTAATGCTAGTATTTGTCGAAATCGTAAGAGTATATAATGTGATACAGAACTGTATGACATAATTAGTTGCATTAACATTCAGTAAAAATATAGTAAGAAATGTGTTAATTAAAGTACATTATAATATCCTCTTATTATTTCGGTGTTATTCCTTATCTCAGAACAGAGCTTCGAACGCAAAGGGTCTAGCTGTGTACGCGTTGTATGTAGGTGTTTGTGTATGCGTTATGCGTGGGTGTTGCGTATGCGTTTGTGAAGTTCGGCTCTGAATTAAATCAGTATTTCATATTCTTAAAGCTAAATATAATATTAAGTAAATTATTGATCGTATCGAATATAATTCAGGCTAATAGTTTGATGATTATAATGATTAATATGTAAAGAAATAGCAATTATAAAATATATGCGTGAAATATTCAGATTGATTGATTAATAGAGTTAAAGATAAAATATGTATAATTAATCTAATGTAATAAGTATTATTATATAGTTGCGATTATCGTATATTCATAATAAAATAATTATCCCTAATGTAAGGAATACATTTGAATGAGGCTATCGTCAGATATAATGGATAAGACATAAGTTCCTTAGAGAAATCTAGATCTAGTGATGTTATGAACAGTTAGGTTGTAATTTGAATTTGGACAAAATGTTTGATATCGTGTGTTGACTCTACGTTTATATATTCTATGGTTATATAGACGGTTTTAGTAATTTTATATAGTGATAAGCATGAATGGATAATGGCGTCCGCACGGACGTTACATAGTATTGGGCACGGTCTTACATACAGGTCTGGAACATCGACGTAGGAATTATAGGGACGGAGCATAATGCTGCGGGGGGAAGCCGGTGCGGGGAGGGTACGGAGGTATCCGCCATCATTTGGGGCCCAGCTGCTGATTCGCTGTTCCATTGCGCATGCTTTTAAGAGGCCATTGCCTATGTTAGCTAGGTTAGATTGCCAGCGAAGACTTCGTAAACAGAATAGAATAGTTCGAAACCTAACGACAAAAAATTGTTTTTAAAATGCCGTTGTGTTTTGTGCCTTTTGTGAAAACAGAACGGACAGACGCTTTTCGAAAAAGGACTCTAAAAGGTAACCAATCAGAAGTGGGCCCCAAAAGATGGCGGTCCTCCTCATGATACAATACTCTATTTCCCCTCTCTGTGGCTCCACTCCCCTCGTCGATATCCTTAGTTTATGCTCCGTCCCTATAATTCCTACGTCCATGGTCGGGAAACTCCGGCACTTTTGAGTGGTAGGGGGTGTCACCGATAGTCAGGCACAAACCTCAGTTTTCTATCTATCCGCTAGGGGCGCCATCGGCCCGGGGTATGATAGATATAGATATATACCGATACGATAACCTGCTCATCGAAGTTTTTGACAGTTCATAATAATCATAAA